>JAPYXD010000695.1:105000-2505000 GCA_030998225.1 Diplolepis rosae
CTTTTTTTCGTGTTCTATCTTACTAAGATGTTTTTACGCATAAAAAAAGATGTGTTTCTCACATATTGATTATATTTTTTTTTTATTAATAAATAAATGCTTAAAAATTGCGTATTATTCAGGAAAAATTCATTTTTCAAAGGGTTCAAGACCCTCTTATCCGAAAAATTTGTTCTTTCAATCCTCTGTCTGTCGATAACTTTCGAAAGAATGGTCGGATTGTAATGCAAGTTCTTTAACCATCCATATCTGACTAAAATTTCGTAAAGCAGTCCATTTTTGGAGTTTTTACAGTATTTTGAATACGTATAATTTTCCCTTTAATTGAAAAAAATATAACTGAAAATAAATTTTTTAAATATGATTATGTCCATGAAATGTATAATTCGAGCCATTCAACATAGAATTTTTTAAAAGAAAATTACAAATAAATGATTTTTTTTAACTTTTACTTTAATATTTATTCACATAGTATATAATCAGCGAATTTCAGCGAAATTTGTGTAATAGACTCAGAATAAACTATATTTGGCTTTAATATTGTTTTTATTTGGAAAATATTAAAACAAAACCGAGTGTATTCTATATCAAAGAATACAAAAACGTGGCTTACTACTTTACCGTAATTACTCCTTTTTATAGTTTGAAATCTGTGGTCAGAAGGGTCACTCTGAAAAACAATTCAATAAGAAAAGCAACATCTCAACCTTAAGATCTCCTCCATCGCGTGACAGATGAAAGTCTCTGATTCATTATTTATACGAGTCCATGAAAAATGTAGGATACTGCTTTAGACGATAAAGTATTTTCAGCTTTGGCATGAAGACGGTACAAGTTTTTAAGTTAAGTACTCTATCATATTTTTTATCACGCAAAGATATAAAAATATTTGATTAAAAAATCAAATGAAATTGTTTTACCTAGCAGTATTAATATATTAAGAGACTACATCACTGCAAAATTATCAAGAATTTTCTATCATTGTTTTGATTCCCGTGCAAAGCGAGAGTAACAATTACACGAGTAAAATAAATGTTTTTATGTCCGCCGTACACCGAAAGTTAGCCTTGTCGGTGTTGTTTTGCGTGCGGAAAGTTGATTTTTCCGCACTAGTGCGATACAATTTTAAGTTTGCTATATTTTTTCGCACACTTAACTTTCGGTATGCAGCGAACAAAAACTATCGTTCTTATCACGTGCGGAACGTATTTAACCGCGCGAACGAGTCATGACTCACTCTTGCGTTAAAATACGCCTTTCCGCACTTGATACGAAATATACTATTCCCGTGTCACACACAATTTTTTTTCTACTAGGGGGTCAGAAAACTGATTTGTTTTCCCCGCACGGGGCAATAAAATCCACTTTATGACCTTCTAGTAGAAAAACGATTTTGTACGGCCATGCCACTGAGGATAATAGCCAAGCCTCCGTCTGCCGAAACCGGCATGGCACACACTAACAAATTCGTTCTTCGGACTTGATAACTTTCTTCCAAATTTAATTCTCAGTGTTTCTAAACCAGAAATATCGGAATATGTATAGAATTGCAGCTTGAATATTATTAAAAATCGTAAATTTTGATTTGTAAAACTCTGGCTGAAATTCATACACCAAACTTTGAATGTGTTTTTCTCGAAACCATGTTTTTTGCCATTACGGAGGGGTTTCTCTAAAGCCACTCATCCGATTTGGTTGAAACTTTTTTAGTGTATTTTAAGATAGATTATATCTTGTCGTAGATATGGATATTTTTACATTCTAATCATATGAAAAGGTATTGTTTTCATGTGAAAAATCACTTTCGGAATTTTCATCAAATCTTTACGTTTTAAGACCCCCTGAGTCAGAAAAAACGGTTTTTTTCAAAATTTTCTGACTGAATGTCTGTATGTCCGGTGTTTGTGGACACGATAACTCTCGATAGAATTATCGGATTGGATTGAAATTGAGCATGCCTTTTGAGGGCCCAAAGAGATAGGACGAGTTCTTCAACCAGCCATTTTTGACTAATGGTTCTGTTTTGATACTTAGTTTATGAAAATTATCAAGTATAGTTATATGTATAAATATGTTTCTAACTGTTTGTTGAAGTGGTTTTCTAATTTAATAAAACAGCTTTACTACAGTTCATTATCTAAATAATACGATAAATCTTTTATGAAAAATGATCGTCCGAAGTCTCAAATGAATACGTAAAGGATTCAGGACTTGAAACATTGCAAATTTCTGTCTCTTTCTCTGCTCTCTCCATTGCTTGATGAATGTACGGTATTAATCTAGCAATATTATTAAAAGTAGCTGGAACTTCGTAATCACTAAAAGAATTTATTCCAATAAGAACATCTCCATTAAGTAGAGGATTTCCACAATCCGCCTATTAAAACAAATAATACCCAAATTTCAGGAAAATGATAATAAAGTTATTTAATGTTTGAGATTGTTTCGGCCTCCACTCTGAAGGCATCATCAGGGCCATTAATATATTTGCATAAATATTTACAAAATGAGGAAATTTGAATTATTATTGACTACGTCTAAGTCCAACCCTTCGATATTATAAATTATACCTTTAGAGTGGAGGACGAAACGTTGGCGAATATGAACAGCAGATTCAATATATCTGAAAGAGCCGATTTTTTTATTTATGTTAAAAAGGACGTTCGAAATTGGGATACTAAAGGACGTCTTTTATGACGTGAAAAAGTACGTCCTTTCTGACATCCTTTAGTACGTTAATCATTTTTTAATACTTACTTTCTAAATATAATGTATAAAAACATTGTTAAATGTGATAAACATGCCACGAAAGATTGCATGATGCGCTTAATTATTTTTTTCAAACACATGGAATTAATAGCGGCATGGTTATCGCATTTAACAATGATTTTATAGTTTATATTTAGGAAATAGAAATAAAAAAATGATTAGTGTACCAAAGGAAGTACTTTTTCACATAAAGAAGAACGTACAAAAAGACGTCCTTTAGTATCCCAATTTCGAACATCCTTTTTAACGCGAAAAAGCACTATCTTTATGACGCATTTTTTTATGGCCTTTTTAACGTGAAAAATTACGTATTTCTAGACGTAACATTTTTTAACTAGTTAACTTATTCAAGAAAATAAGTTTGTATGTTTTTTGTTAAAATAGTTCAATGTAGAACAAACACTCACAAAATCTAAATTTTTATGTAGCTCCCTCATAGTGCAAAATTGAACTTGAAAATCCAGACTCAGATTATAGGCACTACAGTGACTTCTTTTCGCTACTTTAAGTTCCACACGTCTTAAGGTAAATGGTTGGCGAGGAGCACCAACAACAGTGTTGCCCCATCCAGCAGATATTCCCACTGTCCCTGGAGGTAGCGGAGTATCTTTTAGAGGTAATATAGCCGGTACTATGTTTTGTGGTTCTGTCACAGTTTTTCCAAGCTGAATTAAATTAGACTATTTATTAATTCAGGTTTCTTCGATTCCCATCTCATGAAAACTGTTTCTTTTTTGTCACATGGAGAAACTCTTTATTGTAAAAATTAGTATTATTCTATTTAAAGAATTTGAAATCTTTCTGTGGAAGAAAAAACACTTTCGACTGCGCTGGGATTCGAGCCCAGGTCTTTCGATTGCCGGGCGACTTCTCTAACCACTAAGCTACACAGGCGCCCGACATCTCTTTCTCCACAGGAAGATTTCCTTATATCGCCTAGTGACTCAGCCTTGCGGCTATGAATGATTTCAAATTAATTAGTTGAGTTTGAAATTTCTGCCACTGCCTACATTATCGGAGAATCAGTAGTCACGTATCAGATAGGATACGTTGCCGACAGGTGTCGTAGACAATTTCAAACTCTTATATCGTAAATAAATGCAAGTTAAATTCAAATTTAAAGAATTTGAAATCTTTCTGTGGAAGAAAAAAAACTTTCGACTGCGCTGGGATTCGAGCCCAGGTCTTTCGATTGCCGGTCGATTCAAACTTAACTAATTAATTTGAAATTATTATATTTATTTTTACACGGAGAAAAAAATCGTGTAAAATCAACATGGGAAATTCTTTGAATAGAATTTGCATTGAATCAACACTCTCTAAATTTTAATCAGTCAAAATCTACTGATTATCAGTGAAATTTGACTGATTCAAATAGCTAAAAAGAGGTTACTGTAATTCAGTCAAATTTCACTGATTATTTCAGTGAAAATTGACTGATTTAACAGCGAAAAATATTTTTTCACTGATGAATCAGTGAAAAGGCAAATCATTGATTCAATCAGTGAAAATTTGACTGATTCAGATTTAGAGAGCACGATATCGTTTCCCTTCAATAATCTAGTTCCTTGAATGAAGACGGCGGAAGATTCCGATTCTAGCCGGCGTGTCGTGTTGTCGTAACATGGAGCTGCATTGATTCTACGCGGCTCTGTGTAGATTTCAACCGGAGGTCAACAAAAAATTGTGGGCCTTCAGAAATAGAAAAATGTTTGATGAGGGTTACTACTGTGATTCAGCGAAAAATAACGAACTTCACTCAGAAAAAAATGCTATTGAATTTATAAAATTTCTGCTAAAAGCATGTATATCATTGATTCAAATCAATATGTTATAGAATTGGTAGTATATGTATCAGTTTTTTTGGCATATTTTTTTGAATCAATAATATACATGCTTCTGGTAGAAATTCTATGCACTGAGAAAAAAATGCTATTGAATCAAAAGCATTTCTTTCCAAAAGCATGTATACTATTAATTCATAAAAATATACCACAAGAACCAATAAATGTTACTAATTCTATAGCATATTGATTTGAATCCATGATATACATGCTTTTGGAAAGAAATGCTTTTGATTCAATAACATTTTTTTCTCAGTGTAGATTCAATAGCATTTTTCTGTATGAGAAATGCAGTGGTTGTTACTTCAGGTGTTTCACGGATACGAAACAAATTTTGGAAAACAATTGAAATCAACAGCTCCATGCTATAGCAACACGGTGCCGTGCTAATTGTTCGCGTTTTTCTAGTTTAGGATTTTAAATGACCATTTGTTTTCAGGTTCGTGTGAGGGATGGTATTATGACTCACACTGAATTTATCAACATTATACGCATGTCTAAGATGCAACCGGAAGTGGGTGTATTTTCAGTTTAAGAAAAGAGAAAAGGGCCTATATACGCACCATTTTTAATTTGACGTGGAAGTTTCCATAAATAATTAACTTTATCGTTATAATTTCTGTTGAAATGATAATTTTAATTTGATCTAAACTCAGAATGTAATATTATACAGAAATGGTATGATTTTAGTTCAAACTAAAATAACGATAAAAACAGTAGTTATAATCAAACATTTCGACTCTAATCGATGTCCTCATTAGTGATCTTTATTTTTAAGATATGAAAAATACTTTATCGCTGTTAATTTTTATATCTTATTTAAAGAAGAAGAAAAATGTTTTTATACTCTTTTTAATTTATTTTCATTTCTTATAGTCTTGATAAGGACCAAGTTCTTGGTCGAAACGTTGACGAATATGTATTAAATATCACTACAACACCGGAAAGGCCACTTATATTTATATTTATTAATAAATACATGAATTATTTAAATAATACGATTACTTTTATCACTTTCAAGTTAAATAGTATACCTTAAAGTTGCAGGTATATAAAATAATTAATTCAATAATCAAGATACACAGTTAGGTATTTGTTCATAAAAATTAAGCTGTATGTTTAGTAAATTATTTATGTTCTGTTAATAAATTTATGATTCTGATTCTTAATGTGTTCATTTTAATCTTCATTTTAAAAATATTTTCGTTGTAAAAAAAAAGTTCTAATTGAAGTCTAAAATTTCAAGATTTAATATAAATTAGACCGATTAGACAAGGACAGACTTATGCGCCTTATACACTGGGCAGCTAAATTCAAGCCAAAATTGCCTGTTAGATGTAATACATTTAATGCTTATATTCTGTGTTCATCTTTTATGATAAAAAAATCCAGCAAAAACCAGAACCTCCCAACAGTTGCTTTGCTCAGAGTTCCAGAGAATTATATTTGGAGAAAACGGAAAAATATTTTAAAAAGTGAAAAAAGTTTTTAGAAACTTAAGTAATTATAAAAATAATTGACTTTTGTAGAAAATTTGATAAATTTGATCAATTATGCTTTAAGAAACTTATATAACAATTTAAAAAAACATATTTTTTCAAGAAATAAACATTTCTCTTGAATAAATATTTTAGTTCTACTACTCTTGTTCCCAATTGAGAACATCAGCTAATAAAAGTTTAATAGTCAATATTTATAGAATTTGAAAATCTTTCTGTGGAAAAAAATGACGCTCTCGACTGCGCTGGGATATTCATTCTTTCTATGTTTTTATTAATTCACCTGAATCAGTGAAATTGCACTGATTCGTCAGTGTATATACGCTGGTTGTAATCAGTGGTATAATTATCACTGATTCAGATTTTGGAAGCAGCGTAAAATGCACACAATTGCATTCAGGGAATTATTCAAAACATCTTGTTGGAGACTTATTAACCAAGGAACTTTTTATTAGTGTTCTTTGGAATTATTCATCTAAAATAACTTTCAGTTAGGATTTTTCAACTACTTAATTAAGCACAATAATTTAATTTTATGTTGCTCAACTTACTGTCAAGAGTCCGATATCGTAAGGGGATCCTAAAGAAAATTTTTCATAATCAGGATGAATATCTCTATGTTTAACTGGATACTCTTTGCCATTGACGCGACGGGAAATACTTCCGACATAAACTGTAAAAACTTTAAGTGTGTCGACTTCTTCTTTCCATGGGTAAAAAAGACAATGACCTGCAGTTAATGCATGCATTAGAGTAAATAAGCACCCACCGCAATAGTGTTTGCCTCGATATCTCACAGAAACCACTGATGTCAAATTCCCTGCTCGAACATTAGTTCCCCCTATGACACCTGTAAAAAATTTTATAAAACAACCTTGATATTATGTGGATTTTTTTTCTGACACATTAAAAGAATAAAATTTCTTTTATTTCCTAATACCAAAAATCAAATTTGTAATAACTCTAAATTTTTTTAAATAATCATCAAATTGAGTTAGAATTTTAAAAATTATATAAAATTTTTCTGTTCTTTGTGTGTAATAAGTATTCTACTAAATTATAAATATTTACCACTAGCAGGAACAATGTTCAAAAAGATGCAGAAGAAAGTAGAAATAACGATAATTGTTTTAAATATCTTCAGAGAACAGACCATGATGGCAATTCTGTACACGTAGCATCCCAAAATCCAAAAATGTTATTTTTTTATTGTCTATACTTTTCTAATTATGTGTGTAAGTTTTCAGGGCAATCTGACTTTTTTTTCTTGAAAAATGAATAAAATTAAAAGTTATTACGATTTACAAATAATGCGTTTTTAGGGAAAATGAGCTTTTTACATAATATAGTTTGTTTATTTATTTACTAATGTTTCTAAATTTTATGGAAAATAGTATATAACAGGTATCTCTATAAAAACAGAAAAAAATTGCTGAAGAAGGAACAATGCATGAAGCAGGGGAGTTTTGATAGTAAGTTTTAAGGCTTCACTACGAAACTTTACTTAAAACTCCGTTTTCTGCAAGTTGTGATTTTTCGTGTTTGTGCAACATATGTTTGAATAAAATCTAAAGTATTGGACACAAGCCTTTAAAATTTTTACCACTTATTCTTTTCAGTCATCTTAACTTATTTTCCATTCCCAAAAAGTTGCTACATATTGTAAGGAACAAAATAAAAAAAAAGAATCATGACAATTAGTTAAAACACATGAAAGTTATTCAAAGTCAAAAAATGCCCAAAAAACTGGAAATTTTTAGTTATAAATACATGAAAGTGCTGGAATTTAAAAAACAAAAGCCAAAATTTTTCTAAATAAAGGTACTAAACATAAAAGAAATTATATGGAAGGTTTAAACTCAAAAAATGAAAATATTAAAGGTGGCGGATCCCCTTAACCATTCTGTAGCGGGTTTTTTCATTTTTGGTTAACTTTTTTATAATTTTAAGTAATTTCAAGTACCGGAATTTTTCGCGCATCCAGAAGTCCTAACAAAGATAATTCGTAGTTTTTTCGTTACCATCATGCTAAAATTTTTGAAAGTTTTTGTAAAAAATAGAAAAATCAAACATTAAATATAAAGTAAAATTGTTATAATATATCTTATATTAGCATTGGGTCAGTTTTTTTCCTTGTAAAAAAATACTTAAGAACACAGAAAACCATATTTTAAAAAGAATTTAGGTATTTTTTGGGCCCCTCTCATAAATTTTTAATAACTGCATGTTTAAACTAATTAATTTTTCAAGCAAACAAAAACAAAGATTACTATAAACAACGTCTTCTTTGCATAGTTACAGCTTAGTCATTAAGTTTATTAAATTAGCTGGCACTCAAGATGGCCCCCATTTGTGGTTAAAACGTTTACCTTTTTACCTCTAATATGAGTTACTAAATAATGATTTTTTCTTTAGAACCCCGCCTATTTTTTTGCACACTTTGTTAAGTTTTATTTATTGGAAAACCATGGAATATATGTTATTATTTATCATTTTACCTTCCAGTAGTTATTTTGATTTTTTGAATTTAATTTCAAATTTCGTCTGTGGCGATGTCTTGAACTTCTGCCCAATCAATATTCTGCCGCCCAAAGTAAAAAGACACTTGAATCTGTTTAGCTTGGAACGGAGAAAATCGAATAAAACTATTTCCTTACGAAAAGGTATTAGAAATATTCATTTTGAAAAATATTAATATATTGTATTTGTAATAGGAAATTACAATTATCTTTTTGATTCTGTAAAAAAATTTCAACTTTTTTGTTATTTGCACTAAGAAAAACGACATGCGTTTGTTTAGTTAGGAAAATACAGGGTTTTCAATTAGAGGTATCATTTTGAATAGCCCGCTATTTTGGCAGCTGTCATAATAAGAGGTGTCATTTTTTAACAGATGACAACTAAAAACTATGCCATGAAACGATACACGCTTCAATAACGCACTGAAATTGTTAAAATTCACTACAAAAAATCATTATGAGCAATGAGACACATTTTCACCTTGGAGGCTACGTTAATAAGCAGAATTGTCGCGTTTAAAGCTCGGAAAACCCAAAAATGATTATTATATATAATTTTTGTTCATTTCTCGTTATTTTGGCATAAATAACAGACATGTTATCAAACATGTCACTTTAAAATTATATATAATATAATATTTATATGCTGATGCTTCTTAGCCAATTCAAGAACTCAAAAAGAAGATTTGTGCCGTTATCGACGAAATAGAGCCCCAAATGTGCGAAAATGTAATGGAAACTTTCATGAAAAAAGCATGCACGGAAAAAACAGTACAGTTGAGAAAACTATACAGAATTTTAGTTCAGCAAAATACCTTTCGCGACTATACGATATTGGTATTATAGCTAGACTGAATGCGTATTTTCCCATCGTACCATTATAATTTCGTTCGTGCAACGATAGAACTATAGCTGTTCAACCTATACCGGTATATAGTGTCTCGACCTATGCGGTATAAGTGAGACAACTATACTGGTTTGCCGCGCGACCTATACACAGTGTGTCCCAAAAACCGAACTTTTTGGATATAGAATAAGATACACATTATATTATCTTTGAAAGTTATTATTTATTCAAAATAGGTTCCATTAGACTCAATACAACGTTTGGAACGATCAACCAATTTATCCATATATTCTTTAAACTCGATTTTTGGGATGTTCTTTAACACCTGTGTCACAGCTGATTAAATGGTTGAAACGTCATCGTAAAAAGCTCCTTTCATTGCAGTTTTTAGTTTTGAGAACAGAAAATAGTCACACGGTGATAGATCAGGCGAATACGGAGGGTAGTTCATGACACAATCTGTTTTTTCATTAAAAATTCGTTGACTTTTTTGGTCTTGTGAGGTGGTGCATTTAACTGATGTGGAACAAAACGTGCAAAGACCTTTCTTTTACCCAAATCTTCAGTTAATATTGTGTAGATTGTACAGTAAGATAAATTTAATTCTTCTGCCAGCATTCTCACAGTGAAATTTGCATCGATAGCGATTATTTCACGTACTTTTTCCACTAACTCAGCACGATTTGATGCTTCTGGTCGTCCAGGTCTTGGATCATCATTTAAATCGTCACGGCCATTTTTAAATCGTGTAAACCACGTATAAACTTGAGTACGACTCATACAATCATCACCATAAACTTTTTTCATCAATTCGTATGTCTCAACGAATTTTTTTTCAAGTTTAACACACAATTTTATATTTGCTCTTTGTTCCATTTTTGTTTTGTAACATTAGCACACTTTTTCTTTTATTGAAATGGCTGTAACTTTCACATCTGTCATCCGATTTACATGAATTTAGGTGCGTTTGAAAGAGGATAAATGTATCTTTTTAATACTGCAAATTTTCAATAGATGGCGCTGCATGTTGTATGATTTAAATATAAAGTTCGGTTATTTTTGGGACACACTGTGTACATTGCTTCGCATGCACGCGACTCTAACTTTAAAATGAGAAAGAAGTGTCATTTGTTCGAGGTGTTTTTTCGAAGCGTTTGTCGATTTGTTTGGAGCATTTTTTCTTGTTTTGAAAGATCATTTTTGCGTTTCGCGTATTTTTTTATCCCACGTGAAAATTCACAACAGCGATGGACGAGTGTGTGCAGAAAAAATTGACTGATGGAGGATTAAGAAAATATATCGGAGCTTTCGAAGGTAAGTACTAACATAGTTACAATAATTTGATCATCATTTTTTCATTTCCTATTATTTATAATTAAATCTCTGGATTACAGAACATGCGACAACTCTATCGCATGCATTGTTATAACGGGCATAATATTTTGGTTACGATCGCTATACATCGTATTGTCATATCAACGAACTTGCATCCTTCGTGGAGCAATATTTCGTTTAGGAATACAAGTATAGCTGCCTTACTTATACTCGTTTAGTTCCCTATTCCTGCATTGGTTTCCTCGGAAACCGGTCAGGGAGCCCTAGAACAGGCCAACTGGCGCGTTCTCAGGTTGCGGATAGAGGGACCCTGCACCGAGGGTTACTGCTGAATACGGATACAAAACTAAATAAGCAGTCGCGGACAATGTTCCAGGGATGGTCCCGAAGGTATAAACCCCAAGCCAAGGTATTAACTACCGTGCCGAGGGCTGCATGGCACCAGGGAGAATTATGATGAAGATTTCTGATTCCTTTGAATACCTCCTGAGAGGCAGGATGGTGGAGAGGATCAATAAAGTAAGAACCAAAAAAAGGAATGCAGGCGTTGATGAGGGAAATCAAAACCCCCACAGCCAGCACCCAGGTGAACCCCGGACACGCGCAAGCAACTGAGAGAGCCGACTACGTGTCCGGAAGAGACCAATATCAAGAAACGGGTGGAGAAAAGGCCGAAAGCCTCCAACAAAGAAGAGGAGTGGGTGGAGGTCCCTAACAAGGGCCTACGGAAGAAGAAAGTGAAGAAGCCTACCAGAATACTGGAGAGGCCTCGCCGTCCGCGCCCAGAAGCGGTGCTCATAAAACCCGCAGAGGGAATGAGCTACGCTTCTATCCTGCGCGAACTTAAGAAGCTCGACAACCCTGATGAACTGGGTGCCACAATCCAGGGAATTAGGGAGACGCGCTCCAAGGACTTGCTGGTGGAAATGAAATGTTCCACAAAAAGCAGAGGGAGACTGGGTACCGTATATAAAGAGGCAATTGGAGCCAGGGGGGTGATCCGACATCTCATCCCCCGGATCGAGATCGCCGACCTGGAACCAACCATCGAAGTGGAAGACTTCGAGGATGCCGTTAGAAGCTTCTTCGATCAAGAACCGGAGATGGAGTTCAGGGTCTCCCTAACGAAGACATCTTATAGAAGGAACAAAAAGGCATATGTGCTTTTGGAGGAGGCAAGAGCCTGGAAACCTCTCAAGGCGGCCCACATCAAGATCGGGTGGGTATCCTGTAGGGTGCGCAGGAAAAAGGAGGTAAATCGGTGCTTCCGCTGCCTTGGCTTTGGCCAAATAGCGGCAGACTGCCGTGGGCTAGACCGAAGCAGGAGCTGCTGGAGGTGCGGTGAGGAGGGGCATGTTGCGGGTTCTTGCACTGGGAAGCCGCGGTGCTACCTCTGTGCTGCAAGAATGGATAAGCCCCGGGATGACCACATCCCGAGGACTATGCGTTGCGCTGCTTTTCGGGAGGCAGGCCCGAATAGGAAGCCTTAGAAACGTCACCATGGAGAGTAGAACTGGACGACTAAGGCCAGAAACAAAGAAGAAGAAGCAAGGAGGAGAGGCCGACACTGCCTCAAGATGGTCCACACCCTGAAGTAATACCTAACGGCGGTTCTGGGGTGGGATCTCATGGTCTAGAGACAAGGAGGGAGTTTTAGTGGGTAGGGTTGCCAGAGCAGTAGAGTCCCACACACCAGGGGGGCACTGAGTCCCCTTGACGGTGCATAAAGCATTTCTCCCTTCCTCAAAAAAAAAAAAAAAAAAAAAAAAAAAATACTCGTATAGTTCTGAGGACCATACCGTAGCATTGGTCTGATAGCAATATTTTCTAGTTCTGAGGGACAAAATATAGTTCTCTTAGCTATAATTTTTTCAGTATGGTCCTGCAAACGTAGCCGTCGGGGCCATATGAATAATATTGTTTTCCATTATTAATTGCAAACCTTCCGCTATTGAATGAAATAAAAATCAAATGATATTTCACAAAAAACACGCGTTTTCCTTATAAATCAAAATGAAACCTCTGATTGGAAAATCCTTTACTTAAGAAAAAAGACTGTAGTCAAAATAAGATTTTCCATCAGAGACGAGCGAGAGTTGCTCGCATAAAACTTGCAATAAAATAAAAAATATCCATCTCTCCAAATTCTCATTTGAACTTTGGACGGCAGTATTAGTTTATACCACATGCATATATTTATTAATCTGATACTGAAAATTAAAAAATGTTTTTGAAATAGAGAAATAAACGGTTCTTCGAGGCATGTTCCAAATATGTTATTACTTACAATAAGATTCAAGTGTTTTTGCCTTGAATGTTTCTTTCAAATGAAACTACAAAGTAACCAAGTTTCTAGATACGTAATAGATAATGGTTGAAAATCCGAGGTATGTTGAGTTGTAATAGAATACTTTGAACTGTAACTGCTTATTCAAACATGGGTTGAACATAATAGTACTCTGATATTACACTGTTTTATCACTAATGCTATTAAATCTGTAGCATATGCATTCACTCCGTTTAACACGTCGCTAAATAAATTTCATTAGGTTTTCAAGGCTCCGGGTATCTATGATTATCTGTGAATTCAAGTCAACAGTATTATCAGCAGCAATGTGTGCTTGTAAGTTTATGATTATAAATTATTATATTTTTGTTTATTAACTGTGTTTCAAAATCATTTATCTTGCATAAAATTCATTAAAATCTTATTATTTGCTGTATATTATCAATAATACAATTAAATCCAATTAATCTGATAGAATATCAAAATCAATTTAAAACATTTCTGAAAATTTTATTCCATTTATGCGGTTCTATACAGAGTCTATAAAAACAAGCAGGACGGTGAAATCTCTCGAAAAGATCGCATTTTGGTGAAAAATGGTCAATACACATGTTTTGTGCTTACAAAAGATCTACCTTACGGTGCAATCGTGAACTGACCCTGGGGGCAGTTTAGGCCCCATAGGAACTGAGTTAATTTTTCAAAGTGGAAACACGCTAATTTCGGACCTAAGGGTCAATTGGGACATCCATGACCCAAAGTTATTTGGGTTAAAATGGATTTAATTGAGGTCTGAATGAAAACACATCCCGTACTCATCCTGAACATGCGTGTAGAATGCCTAGGAAGATCTTTAATCATAAAAAATAACTTTGGACCATTGAGGCCCAAATTGACCCTCAGGACCGAAACCACAAAAACATTTATGTATAAAGGAATCATCCTTAAGGCCGTGTGGTAGGGTCTGACGTCACCAATTACATATGACCACTTTATTAATTAAATAATAATTTAAACAAATTTTCCAGAGAAAACAGCAATTCAGAAAAATGTAACGCATTACTATCTTCTCTGGAAAATTTGTTAAAATTATTATCAATCAAAGATTATTTATTTAGATACGATTTGGTTATATCAAACAAATATTTCAGTTCATTTAACTAAATTTTTTTCAATCCCGTCTGTTTATCGTCGTCTTTTCTACTATTGCTCGTAGATACGATAACTTTTGAATAAATTACTTGATCAAATTGGGTTCTGGCACACTTTTCAACAGTGCAAATAGGGAGGGCAAGTTTGGTGGACAGTTACATCCAACAAAAGTTTTGAAAAATTATACTATTTTCATAATTTAAAAAAAATTATAATTATTAATACCCTTTTCTGGTCAAGATCAGCAATATTGGCCGAATCTCGGCAGCCAAAAGTCGGCTACTATTATTGGGCCAGTGTCACTGTTTGCATTGGTTAAGTGCTGGGCCGACGACGGCGGCCTTTTTCGACTGTTTAAATTCACCGACCTTCAGCCGAAACTTGGCCCAGTATTGGCCCTATACCAAGCCGATTGTCATTTTTACTATGGTATCCAGTTCTGAAAGTAGAAGAACTAGAGTCGGGCTCATAGACGGCACATTACTGGGCCATATGTCACTTTTACCACGGCAAACCATTCTGGAAGTGAGAAAACCAGAGTTCGGCACAGCATTGGCCCGTTGCTGTACCAAAAACAAGTGCTGGCGGCCAGAGTTTGGGAAAGAATTGGCCGCCAAGTGCATACCGAAGTTATGATTCCAGCAACGACACGATATTGGCAGTCAATCTTCGGCAAATTTTTTGTGATGCTGGGCCAGTGTTGGACCGTATCTAACTTCGCACTTGGGTTAAATAAATAGAAATTTGCTACATACTTATAAAAGCTCTTGAAAAAATAATTGTTTGAAAAACTCAAAATTAGTTTAAAAAATTGCTTTTATAAAACGTTAAAGATAGGTAGTTATCTTTCCGATTTTTCTAAAAATAAGCTTTCTTTATGTTAAATCCCATGTCAATTAAAAACACCCAGAATCAGGTCTTAATATTAACCGATTTTTCTGAAACTTGCGGTCAATTTTTTTTTTTTTTTTTTGCAACTTCACGAATTGAAGGGGTATCTTATCCATGAATCATTTTTATGCAAAAAAAATTAATAGTTGTGCCAATTACTTCATTAGTAAAAAATTCCATACAAATTGATAGTTTCCAAAAGCATTGAGTGAGTTAAAGTAACTATTCAGTTCTTTAAAGTAACATTTCGAATTACACCTATGCCTAGGGTGCAAACTGATGAAACGTTAAAATTTTAAATTTCTTTTTTTGGCGACAAACGGTGAAAGAAACTCGTTTTTTTTTAAATATCCGTCATTTTGTTATTTATACATATATATTCAAAATAGCGGTTTGCCCCTAGCTAGTGTAATACTGCGTCTAAAACTATTTGAATTTGTTTTTTTAGATGGTCCGTCTCCAAGATTCCATCGAGAGCATTGACATACCTACTTTCTAAGGAGTCAAATTTAACTGCTGTTTTTATATAGAAAAAGTCTATAAACAAATTTTATTTTATGTAATTTATGAGAAAATTTATTATACCCAACACGTTTTATATCAATAATTCTAATAGCAACTAGTAAAAAATTTCATAAAAATAACTTTTTATTCATTCGCTTACAGTAACTCTTTATTGTACACGGAGAAAAAAAATTGTTGTATTAACCAACCAGATTGTTGATATAGAACTGACAAAACTATTTTGCTTTCCCAACAAATTTTCAGTTTTCCCAACAAACCTATTTGTTGAACCAACAGAAGAGTTTGTTATTCCTTTTTGCTTGACAAAACTTTTTGTAAGGAGAACTAAAATTTTGTTGAGACGGCAAAAAAAAGTTTGTCAGTTCTATATTTTTCTCTGTGTAGAATCTAGCATTATTATATTTATTTTTACAAAAAGTCAATAGAAAACGAGGATATAACGTCAGTTTTTAGAAATTACTATTTAGAATATTAAGGTATGAAGTTACTAATAATAATGGAGAAAATAGTGAAATAATTGTACTTATGTCTAAAAACAAAAGCGGGATTTATTCCTTGAAATAGTAAAATCGTGATCGACAAATCGAACGAATTATTGTATATTGAAGTAAACACAATAAATGTTTCATTAATCCCTAAAAAAAGAATGTTAAGTTTACAAAAGACAATAGTGAAGTTACATCTTCTGTCTAATTAATTATAATAGTCTTTTGGAGATAGTGGAACCATATTTATTACTTTTCCTATCAACAATAGGGAATAATTGCACCTCCATAATAAAAAAAATTCAGTTATTCGTAAATTTTACCATAGTTCTTATTAGATTCTGTGAGCTACAAAGAGAGAGTATTTATAAACACAATTACATACTCACATACACATACACGTATAAACGTATCAATATAAATTTTAAACATACCAATATATGCTCAAATACTAATTCGACAGTACATTTACTATTTCCAATAGGAATTTTGGCAACTTACTATTCCAATATATGAAGTATTAAATTGCAAAATATTCGTGTTTTTCTCTCTTCATTGTTCATTACTATTGACAATGGTAATTTCTCTAAACTATTTTGCAATTTATATTATTCAAAAGACCATTTCTTTCATTGGTAGTCTTACTTTTTATTTATATAGGTTTTCTAGATTCAGGTTGCCATCGAAGATATTAATCTTTGCAACTCTTGATGGTAATTTATAAAGTTACACTATATTTACAACTGATTCAAACAAAGTATTTCCTCCTATCGCTATGGTAAATAAAACTGGTTTTGTAACTATATTCTCGCTTCCTATTGACTTTTAGTAAAAAAAAATATAATAATACTAGATTTTACAATGAAGAGTTTCTCCGTGTAAACTAAAATGACCCCTTAAGTCGATTTGATCAGAATTTTCGGTTCAGATCGCAGCCCTCATCAGTGATATTTATTAAAATCTAGAAAATACAAAATGGGGTGACGCTAATCTCACATTTTTTAAAATAAATATACCCCTATAGCACAATACCTCTCCTGAACGTTCAATTAACGTTCCCATGGAAAGTTCAGGGGGTTAACGTTCCAAAGCAATGTTCTCTGAATGTTCTTGTGGAACGTTCCAAGAACGTTCAAAAGGAATATTGAGAGAACCTTACGCAGAAACATTCAGAGAACGTTTGCAGAACTTTTCGCAGGAACATTCAAGGAGAAAAAAAAACTGTTGAATCAACAGATGTCATCTGCTGGAATAGAGACAGCAGTTTTTTTTTTGTAATATTTACAGATTTTTCTGTTGGATTCACAGATTATTTGTAAACTCAACAGATGAACCTGTAAAATCTACAGAAATGTCTGTTAGAATTATGGATTTCTCTTTTTTCTTGAAATCCGTAATTCTAACAGACATGTCTGTAGACTTTACAGGTTCATCTGTTGAGTTTACAAATAATCTGTGAATCCAACAGAAAAATCTGTAAATATTACAAAAGAAACTGCTGTCCCTATTCCAGCAGATGAAATCTGTTGATTTAACAGTTTTTTTTCTCCGTGTTAAGAGAATATGCACAGATAACGTTCCTGGAACGTTTCATAGGAACGTTCAAAAAACATTTCTAGCGAACATTCGTAGAACTTTTCGCGGGAACATTCATGTGGTAATGCGAAGGATGAGAAAAAATAGTGACCTTAAGGTAGAGATGAGATAAGTAAGATATGTCATAAGGACTGATTTATTTCTCGTTCTCGAATGGTAATTGCGCAGTTCCTTCATAATCAAAGATCGTTCAATAGTTTTAAGTTATTTCTTTATTTTGTAAGATATCGTATCTGCGCATTATACTTTTTTTAATATTAAGCACATGGATTAATTAGTACGCGTGTCGTCGGTAATTGCAATTATAGTATGTAGGGCTTATAAAAATAACAACTAAAATGGATTTCTGGTACCAGATAGACGTTATTGGTTTTACTTTTCACATCTGTATAGTTGTAAATTGTTCTTTATATTTAAAGCATATTAAAATATATAATTCAAAGACTAATATTTGTATTAATTAATTCTTTTTATTTTGCCTATAAATTAATGTTCAAAATTATTTATAAAAAACAATTCCTCGATTAGTATGTTTGAAACTGCAGGATTATCTATGAGGAAAGTTCCCTGAATGCTGTAGTAAATAATGCCAGAAATATTCCCAAAAAATTTTCCCTAAATTTTCCCGCAAAATGTTCCAGGAACGTTCTCAGCGAATGTTCCCTGAATGTTCGCGCGAAAATTTCTACGAACGTGCGCTAGAAATGCTCTCTGAACGTTCCCATGGAAGGCTCCAGGAACGTTCTCTGCGAATATTCTCTGAAATATTTCTGCGGAAGGTTCTCTCAATATTCCTTTTGAACGTTCCTGGAACATTCCACAGGAACATTCAGAGAATATTGCTTTGGAACGTTCAATAAACCCGGACATTTTCTTATAGCTCTAGGAACGTTCCATGAACGTTCCAATGGAACCTTCTGAAAGTTCCATAGGAACATTCATGGAACGTTCATGGAAGGTATTGTGCTATGGGGGTAGTACTTAAACATATAATACAAAAAACGAGTACTTAATATGATAAATTTATAAGTGAAAATGGAAGGTTTGGATATTCGACCAGAACAAAAGGTATACTTAAAATGATTCCTTTGGTGTGAAGTTGTATTGAACAACTTTGATCTGCCCTATTAAAAATACTTTGAATAGATGTATTAAAATTGAGCACACTGATCAAATAAGGGCCTCTCCGCTCGAAAACGGGTAGAAGTATTGTCCACTTTCCAAACCGAGGCGTAAATTTTTTTTTTCAACAAAATGTTAAACAAAAAATACTGTGATGTTTAGCTCAATAAAGCGCATCTTTTTTGTCATATTAATTTCCTTCCCTAATAATTTGTTTATTCACTGTAAAATAAACAATAGGTTTTTTCATACCTTCGAAAATCATTGCCGTTTGGAACTAAAATTGCTGAAACTCAACTAATATTCAACCGATTTTGTTGAAATTTGGTTTGTGAATTTCCATGACGCTATACTCGACACCGAAATCATAGAATTTTCGAAAAATATGATATTATTATTATTATTTAATAATTTATCAGCAGCGGTTGGAAATTTTTGGGAAAAAGTGATGTTGGTTGGGGCAGTACTTGATGAGATAGAAACGTTTTACTGAGAGCGCGGAACGCGCTTCGACGCGCGCGCTTAACAAAGTCGCTCGTGCGCCCGTTGTTCTCGTGCCCATATTAAAAAAAAATACATTTACTTTGCATGCAATTGAACGATGGTTGTTAAAAAATTTATTTTGAATATTTACAATGAAATTGTTGATAAGTTTATCAGTTACAAAACCACTGACACTTATCTTTTGCAATTTATAATCTTAAACATATTACAACTTCTGACATTGCGGAATTCAAAGAGCATCACAAATTATGCAATATAATTTAAAATCATGTCTTTCATGCAAAATAATAGAAAATGACCGGATTAATGTATTTATAGAATTTTTTATTACGCGTTTCTACATTTTGTAATTACATCTTTTTTATTCTATATTTGTATTCGTTGGAAATACATGCTCAGCGATGAGATAATTAATTTATTCCGAAAATTGCACTAGATCACGCTTTTATTTTCAATATAAAATATACATTAAAAATTTAACATCTACCTTACTAGTTTGTATGAATTTAGAGAAACTGTTTCTCTTTAACTTTCGCAGTTTTGTTTCGGAATTATCTTTTAGAACAGTCGTTTTCGCTATTGTCATAGATTTTTCTACTTTTTCCTTTGCACAATTTTTCTCGAATTTTTCGTTGTATTCAAATTCAAAGAGGAATCTTCAATTATTTTGTGAAAAAATTCTTTACCTTCTGGACTTAAAAAACGAAGCAAAGACTTGACATCAGTGATTTTTGCTGCACTTATACCAATGGAACTCGCAACTTCTGTTTTCAGTAAATCGTCAAATTCTATCTCTGATTCTATTTTGAAAATAACTGATTCACGTTCATAATCGTAAAACACATCAACATGGCTGTTTGGGAAGTACAACATTTTTTTAGCTTCTCTGATGCGGATGTTTTTAGGAGTAGTCACTTTTTTAGATATACGGACCTCAAAATCATTTACCTCGTAGTCAGACTTTTTAATAATGGTAAATGGGGGATTCCGAGCTTTTTCAATTATTCGATAATATTCGTTTGCCGTTTCTATTGTTTCTATTTAAGCGCGCGTCGAAGCGCGTTCCGCGCTCTCAGTAAAACGTTTCTATCTCATCAAGTACTGCTCCAACCAACATTACTTTTTCCCAAAAACTTTTTCAAACGATCCTCACCAACTCCTCCGCTGGAAGTTTTTCCTAGCTTCAATAGGAAAAAACTTCCTCGTATGTCGAAAAAAAATTAATTGATTTCCAACCGCTGCTGATAAATTAATAAATAATAATAATAATATCATATTTTTCGAAAATTCTATGATTTCGGTGTCGAGTATAGCGTCATGGAAATTCACAAACCAAATTTCAACAAAATCGGTTGAATATTAGTTGAGTTTCAGCAATTTTAGTTCCAAACGGCATTGATTTTCGAAGGTATGAAAAAACCTATTGTTTATTTTACAGTGAATAAACAAATTATCAGGGAAGAAAATTAATATAACAAAAAAGATGCGCTATATTGAGCTGAACATCACAGTATTTTTTGTTTAACGTTTTTTTGAAGAAAAAAAATTTACGCCTCGGTTTGGAAAGTGGACAATACTTCTACCCGTTTTCGAGCGGAGAGGCCCTTGTTTGATCGGTGTGCTCAATTGAGGGTCAATACAACTTACATTACTATTAATATAAAAATATTGAAAATTCTTGTTCTACATCTAAGATATACGAGATGGTAATGAAATTGTCCTTTAATATACATCGCATCAAACTTATTTCTTACTTTTTATTCTCGACCTTACATTTTTTTTAAAAATGGACTCATTTGAGAACAGTCTACACATAATCTTTTTATCATCCATAGGTTTATAGTAATTGTGCTGTAGTGTATTTTTAATCGTTGTTGTTGTTTCAAAACATGCTTTCAAAGCTCTTTCATGTAATTTATGAACATTTTGAGAAAAAAAATTGAATTTTATCTTTGGAAAACGATTTTTTCCCCATTCGTAAAGACTTTGAGGGATAGTGATGAGGTTATCATCAACTCTTTGTAAACTACTCTCTTAATTTGAATCAGTTAAAATCTACTGATTATCAGTGAAATTTGACTGATTCAAATAGCTAAAAAGAGGTTACTGTAAATCAGTCAAATTTCACTGGTTATTTCAGTGAAAATTGACTGATTTGACATTTTTCACTGATGAATAAGTGAAAATTAACTGATTTAACAGTGAAAAATATTTTTTACTGATGAATCAGTGAAAAGACAAATCACTGATTCAATCAGTGAAAATTCGATTGATTCAGTTTTAGAGAGTAACTCGATAGGCTTGTCTTTCCACAGTCAATCCGATACAGTGCCAAGCTCTTTTTCCGTGAGAGGTAACAAAAAATTTACACTGAGCACGATTGTTTCGTCATCGTTTCTAAAAAATTGACTCACGATAGGAGCTCGGTTCATTTATTCAATTCAAGAGTTATTAAATATTTGAGACAAAAAATTTGGAGATAAAAATATCAAAATTTTTTTTAATTTTCTGATGGAGGTGCATTGCAGTATAAAAATATCTTTAATTTTATTAATCTTAGGAAACATCAAAAAGATATTTTTTAACATCTTTCTAAATTTTTACTAATTTTCTCTGAATAGTTAACGAAAAAATGATTTTTTTATCAAATGACGCAGACATTTTCAATCGCACATTGTGAACAAACAAATTGATTTTTCTAAAAAATCCCCATGACCTGACTTTCTACTACTTGTTAAATTATGTTTCAATATTTATTTTTAATTTTTCTCACAACGTAGAAAATCGTGGAATCACTTTGGAAATTATTACTCTACGGCAAAAAATACTATTATTTTGAGACATGTTTGTATTAATGTCTTTAGTTTAGTCTTTTCAAGGTTATTCATCTCAGAATTCCGACGAAATATAGTAATTTTGAGGTCAGACTCGCATTCAACGTATAAAATTACGTACAAAACAAATGTTTTATGCTAGAGCGCTAAAAAAAGTTGAAATTTTGTAGGCTTGTCTTATTATGCTACAGATTAGTTTGTTTAAATGTTAGCTTTATGACACGTGTTTTATATTTTTTTAATGAAATAATAAAAATGTGAATAACATAAAAAATAAATATTGTATTTCGCATGATTAAAAAAATTCAAGTATAACATGAGAAAAATTGAAATTACAGAAATATTTATACATAATGCTTAAATATCGCACGCGATGAAAATTTATATATGAGGGGAGTAAATTGCCTTGTGATATGATAATTCAAATGCTGCTCACGCGATTTATTTTCAGTGCTACTCAGTAATAATTAAAGGGTGACAGGAAACACAGTCGTACTTTGATGTAAAAGTAGAGTGCGTGATTATCTGACACTAAAGAATTTTACCTGACATTGTTACACGTAAAAATAGTTCATTTGTTAATTATGATATGTACCACTTTCTAACAGTGTGACATTGTTAGTGTTTTACAGAAATTAATTAAAAATAAAGCATGGATTCAATTTATAAATTTGATTTACTCTTTATTTTTTGTATTTCAATATAAATAAAATTAATGGATTCAAACACAAGAAAACTTTCACTTCTTTGTATACAAGAAGTATTATTATGATGGAAAATTATGAATTTTACATGGTTTTCTATGTGTTTGAAACGCTTTCAAAAGACATTTTTTCCCCTTTTATAATATTATAGAAATTTAATATAAAGTTTTTAAATTGAATGCAACGGCACAGATTGCACACAAATGTGTAACTTGATGCCATGATAGATAAAAAATTCAGGTTAAAAAATTTTTTAAATGGTTTTTTATTATTTGGTAATATTTTTCACAATGAGAGAATATATTATTGTACTCGTATTGCAGATAAAGAATTATTCTTTTCATCTCTAGATATAGCGACTGATCAATTTATAAACATTTATGAGACATTTAAAAATTTTAAAGTTTGTTTCTTATCATGCGAGTAAAATTTATCAAGTTAACAACTATCTTTTATGATGAAGTAAATATTGAAATACTGTTACCCACAATATCATTATCCAATATTATTGAATTCAAAGTGATACTTTTTAAATTTTAATCGTATTTTTTTAAATTGAAACGAAAAAAAAAGTTTTATCAGAAACTGTGTCAAACATAATTTGTATACTGTATTGTAACAGAGAATTTCGCATTATTTGTTTATAAAAATTTGTGATTTCGCTACCTTCAAGGTGTTGAGAAATTGTTAACGAATTATAGACTTTTTAAAAAATTTAATTAGGTGAGGTAGTTTTTTGAAAATCATGCACACCAACTTCGAAACTAGCATTTTGAGAAAAACGCTTTTAGCATAATTAGTAGAGATTTATGAGCACTTTCAGAAACCAGTATTGGGATTTTGGATTTTTTTAAAAATATAAAAAATGCTCTTATTTGCACGATTTTGGTCGAATGTTTTTAATTTGTCTACTTTCGTAAAAACCGTGTTTTCTGACTCAGGGGGTCTCAAACACTATTAAATGCAAAAATAATTCCTTTGTCCTTTTTTTTTTACAATTTTTAAGTTCCAAAAACTTTAAACGCGTTTTTCTCGAAACAACGTTTTTGCGCTCGGTGCGGACGATTTCTCAAAAAGTTTTTAACCAATTACTTTCAAATTTTCTACGTTTATTCTAAACATAAATATCTGTAGAGTGACGAAGCGGTTTTTAAAACTTTTAATTTTATCATAGTTAAATTAACAAGAAAAGAGCAAAAAAAGTCGATTTTCGAAAAAAATTATTTAAACTGCCTTCTATTTTGTTATTTTGCAAAATAAAAAAAATCCGCTTCATCATTTCAGAGCTATGGTCATACTAATAAAGAAAATTTTTGATATATTTGTTTCAGATGATGCTGACTAGGAATATTGTGCGCGCCATGGACATGCCTTTTTTTAGACACTCTGTTCGTTGTTAAACATTACCTAAAATAAACAATAATTTTATGTAAAAAAATTTTTTTTGCAAACTTTGAGACTTCATAAAGAAACACTGAAAATTAATTAAAATATATTAGGTAGTTTAGAAAAAATTCTTGAAAATCACCTGTTTTTTGCCAAGATAGTAGAATGACGCCTTAAGGGGAATAGGAAGTCAAAAACTCGATTTCTTTTTATTGCATTTTTCAATAGCATTACTATTCAAAAGGTATATGCCAAAGTTTTAAATCGTTTGGATGAAAAATGAAAGACAAAAAGGCTGAGCGCCTTTCGCAAAAATTGACGGGCCGCAGGAAATTGAAGCTTATTTTATTTTTGTTACGTTTTGCAGTGATTGCAAAAAAACGGAGGTTCAGATCGGTTGGAAATTTTTTTTTGATTACGCAGAACATGTTCCTTTACGGGCTGAAACTCCGTATTAAGCTGTAAAAATTTCAGATTTTGAGAAAAAAATTCGTAAACATGAATTTTTTGTGAACAATTTTAATTTTTTCAAATTTTCTTAATTTTTTTTTATTTAGACAGGTTCATCCCAGAGAGGAAAGTATTACGAACACAACGCATTTTGAAAAATTCAATTCCCATTATTAGAACAGAAGATATTACTGCAAAAAGTTTTTTTTTGGTTAAATTGTTTATTTAATTATATAATTGTATATTGGAATTTTTAATAAAAAAATATTTTTTGTATTCTATTCAATTGTTATAAATAACCCATGAAAAAAAAATTATTTATATCTTGATATTTACTTTTTAACTAGACTTTGAAAATACACGGAGAAAAATGGAGATCAGGAGAATACGAACGATTACTGAGAATTAAGAATGATTACTATAAAAGAGAAGAGAGTATTTGACAGCACAAGACTGATTCCCAAACAGTGTAACACTCTCTTCTGTCATCTAATAATTTTTCCTATTTTCCAGTAATCACCCATATTTCTCTGATCTCCATTTTTCTCCGTGTAGGATTAGTTTGACTTCCTAGTCCCCTTAAAGGCTCTACCCACATTACCAATTCCAAAGAGGCCAGAACTCAACGCAGACAAGCTATTTTGGATGGAAATAGCCATTAATTTACTGAATCTAAAACCGTTTGATTTTTTTGTTTCAGACAATCCATCTCCGAGATTTCATCAACAGCGCGCACCTATCTACTTTTTGAGGACCTATGATTCACCGCCATTTTCATCTATAAAGTGTCTAAAATAAATTTAAAAAAATTTATTTACGTATTGTAAGAGTGTTTTTACTTAGCCGCACAATTTCCATATCAATATATATAATATAAACCTCAAAAAAATGTCATGAAAATTGCCTTTTTTCAGAGTTTAATGTGGGTAGACCCCTTAAGGGGCTCTTCTACACGCAGAAAAAAGAAAGGCAAAATTGACTAACCAGGAACAGTAAATGATTTTAAGTAAATGTAACAGTAAAAACTGTTAACATAGCTGAAAAGAAATGTCGGAATTACTGAGCGTTTCGTAAATCTCATAGTAAAATCAAAGTAAATCTAACTCTGTCACTTGTGAGTTAAAAATACCTTTATCATATGTATTAAATACAGGATGATAAGTACCATTCACTGGAACTGAATTACAATACTAGTATAGTACACATTAACGAAAGATCAGTAGATTTTATCGATCTGGATGTTTCGCTTAACTCGCGCACATGTAACGAAAACATAACCTTCATGTGTAAATCACGTGTGCCGGCAACGCTGGGTGTAAACAAAGGAATTTCCAACTGCAGTGAGAAAAACGAATCATAAAACCTGGATGTTAAAAGTAAGGATAGTATTCGGTAAAATCAAAACATTCATTCTTGGTTTTTCATATAATTCGTTTCAGAATGTCGTTCGAGTGCTTCCGACGTTATCCGAATAGCTTCGTAGACTCGAATCCAAGTCTGGCCAACTCAGTAGTGGCTTATAAGCGACATTTATTTCGGAATATGGCAAGCGAGAATAGCAGAGAGGCTTTAGGCTTTAGGAATGCGTTTAGTTAATGTAGATATAGGTAGAGTTTTAGAGGGTTCGAACCCAAA
The DNA here is from genome assembly GCA_030998225.1 of Diplolepis rosae. Classification (NCBI taxonomy): domain Eukaryota; kingdom Metazoa; phylum Arthropoda; class Insecta; order Hymenoptera; family Diplolepididae; genus Diplolepis; species Diplolepis rosae. Next base: position 131,385 of record JAPYXD010000695.1, read on the forward strand.
AGCGATTCTGAAATTTAATTTCAAGCGTATGCGATTATAAATAGTGTAGCATTGTGTACTTAAATATGTGAACATAAATGAGGTATGATAATAATCATATTCTCTTCAATTATGATAATAATATTTGTGTATGTGTTCCCACTGAAACCTCCCCTCTTCTGAGTGCCAAAGCTCTCCCCTCTATCTTTCTTTTGTTTTGCACGCGTTAAATCTGGTATGTTTCAGTTTATAATCCAAGATATTATCTGATACTATCTTTTTTTAACATCTACAGATTATGGTTTTAATAATCTAGATCGCTGTCCCATAGTTAATAGCCCAAGATTATACCCGGTAACATATTTTTCATTACCGTTTACAATCCATATTTCTCAGTGTGCAAAGAAAGTAGCCAAAACAAAAGAACTGTGTTATCCGAAACGAATATGCTACTTTCACTAAGAAAAATCGGTAAAGCTACTGTCTTGTAAGTAATTCTGACATTCGACAAACGTAAAGAGCACTAACATTTTGGTAAACTATACCGTAACAGTAAGTTACATTCTCTTACACGCTATGGAAATGTAACAGAATAATAAGCATTTGTAGCATTTAGAAACAGTGTAGGATAGCAATTGGCTTGGTGAAATTTACTGATCCGCAAATCAGTACCACTTATGTATTCGTATTTGTAACTACCAAATCTGATAACAGTTACTTGTTCAGCCTACACTGAGAAAAATAGATACTAAAAATGAGATACTAGAATTTTGGATATTACCTTATATCATCTAGATTATACTACATAATATCTAATATATTCTTTTAAATATACAAGATATTAATCACCAATAACAGTTTATATTCAAAATTTACAATATTAGATATTAAACTTTAATTAATTAGTTGAGTTTGAAATTTTTGTCACTGCCTACATTATCGGAGGATCACTAGTCGCGTATCAGATAGGATACGTTGTCGAGGGGGGTCCTCGTAGACAATTTCAAACTCTTATATCGCAAATAATGCAAATAAATTCAATATTTAAAGAATTTGAAAATCTTTCTGTGGAAAAAATGACGCTTTCGACTGCGCTGGGATTCGAGCCCAGGTCTTTCGATTGCCGGTCGACTGCTCTAACCACTGAGCTACACAGGCGTCCGACATCTCCTTCTCCACAGGAAGATCTCCTTATATCGCCTAGTGGCTCAGCCTTGCGGCTGTAAATGATTTCAAATTAATTAGTTGAGTTTGAAATTTTTGTCACTGCCTACATTATCGGAGGATCACTAGTCGCGTATCAGATAGGATACGTTGTCGAGGGGGGTCCTCGTAGACAATTTCAATCTCTTATATCGCAAATAATGCAAATAAATTCAATATTTAAAGAATTTGAAAATCTTTCTGTGGAAAAAATGACGCTTTCGACTGCGCTGGGATTCGAGCCCAGGTCTTTCGATTGCCGGTCGACTGCTCTAACCACTGAGCTACACAGGCGTCCGACATCTCCTTCTCCACAGGAAGATCTCCTTATATCGCCTAGTGGCTCAGCCTTGCGGCTGTAAATGATTTCAAATTAATTAGTTGAGTTTGAAATTTTTGTCACTGCCTACATTATCGGAGGATCACTAGTCGCGTATCAGATAGGATACGTTGTCGAGGGGGGTCCTCGTAGACAATTTCAATCTCTTATATCGCAAATAATGCAACTAATTTTTATATTTAAAAGAATTTGAAAATCTTTCTGTGGAAAAAATGACGCTTTCGACTGCGCTGGGATTCGAGCCCAGGTCTTTCGATTGCCGGTCGACTGCTCTAACCACTGAGCTACACAGGCGTCCGACATCTCCTTCTCCACAGGAAGATCTCCTTATATCGCCTAGTGGCTCAGCCTTGCGGCTGTAAATGATTTCAAATTAATTAGTTGAGTTTTGAAATTTTTGTCACTGCATACATAATCGGAGGATAAAGAGTCGCGTATCAGATAGGATACGTTGTCGAGGGGGTCCTCGTAGACAATTTCAAACTCTTATATCGCAAATAATGCAAATAAATTCAATATTTAAAGAATTTGAAAATCTTTCTGTGGAAAAAATGACGCTTTCGACTGCGCTGGGATTCGAGCCCAGGTCTTTCGATTGCCGGTCGACTGCTCTAACCACTGAGCTACACAGGCGTCCGACATCTCCTTCTCCACAGGAAGATCTCCTTATATCGCCTAGTGGCTCAGCCTTGCGGCTGTAAATGATTTCAAATTAATTAGTTGAGTTTGAAATTTTTGTCACTGCCTACATTATCGGAGGATCACTAGTCGCGTATCAGATAGGATACGTTGTCGACAGGTGTCCTCGTAGACAATTTCAAACTCTTATATCGCAAATAATGCAAATAAATTCAATATTTAAAGAATTTGAAAATCTTTCTGTGGAAAAAATGACGCTTTCGACTGCGCTGGGATTCGAACCCAGGTCTTTCGATTTCCAGTCGACTGCTCTAACCACTGAGCTACACAGGCGTCCGACATCTCCTTCTCCGCAGGAAGATCTCCTTATATCGCCTAGTGGCTCAGCCTTGCGGCTGTAAATGATTTCAAATTAATTAGTTGAGTTTGAAATTTTTGTCACTGCCTACATTATCGGAGGATCACTAGTCGCGTATCAGATAGGATACGTTGTCGAGGGGGGTCCTCGTAGACAATTTCAAACTCTTATATCGCAAATAATGCAAATAAATTCAAGTCGACCGGCAATCGAAAGACCTGGGCTCGAATCCCAGCGCAGTCGAAAGCGTCATTTTTTCCACAGAAAGATTTTCAAATTCTTTAAATATTAAACTTTAATATCTAAGATTTTTATAAACAGTAGCGTGCACGTGCCTGAGGAAAAGTCACGTGATCAGAGTCTTTGAATTCCATGTAATTTGTCTATCGCGCTCGCCCATAGTTTTGCCGGTCGCATGGTTTTTGGTTTCGACACTGAAATAATAATGTTGTGTCTATATGAAGTTTTGAAGTGCGATTTTTGAAAAAATTTTATATTACCAGTACTGAAATCAGTAAGTATCTATCTATATAAGTATATCATTTTTATACCTTCAATATTTGAAATGAATTTTCTAACCTCTCAATAACTCGTTCTTTATGTAGCCGTTTTTAAATTCAACATCGAATCGGAATTTACTTACTGAAATTCGTAATAGTTTACAAATCTTTACAATTATGTTGAACGTTTTTATAATCTCCATTTATTAACAGGTTGCCTCGACTTTGAGAATAATAATCAACAAAGTATGGACTTGCGAAAACTCTTAGATCGAGGAATTCGAGAAAAAAAGGAGATTATAAGAAAATTTTGAATTCCTTGATCAATCATTATTTACATCATGTTATATTTTCTTAATTTCATTTTTTATTTCAATTTTTCAATCAGTATTTTTACATAATTATTAGACAATTGCATTCATGACATAAATATTGAGTTTAATTATCTAAGACATTACAGTTTAATATCTCAAATAGTATGACCTGATATCTAATGTATTTCAGTTTAACATCTGAGATATTTCAAATTAACATATTGGGTTCTTTAATTTAATATCTTAGACATTGCGAAATGACATATTTTTTTTTAATATCTACAGATACTTTGTTTCAATATCTAGATGGCTGTCCCATAGTTAAATCGCAAATACATTATCTGCTAATATCAAGATATTGCGGTTTACTATCTATTTTTCTCCGTGTAGTAAAATTTACCGGATTTTCAGTATATTATACGGAACTTTTTTCTGCGTGTACTTTGTTGGGTAAAAAAAGTCATTTTTTTAATAAATCACATCTAAAACACATGTAAATTACGTGGTTAAATAGATTTTTTGAGATTTTATGTCGTTGGTTCAGGTATTGGTGATTAATAATGAGTAAAATTATCTTCGTCTAATGCCTACTTTAAATTTCGAACGCGTTTTTCTCGAAATAGCATTTTTTGAAGCGGCGCCCTCAATATATCGAAAAGTTTTCAACCGATTTTACTCGAATTTCGTACACATCTTCTATACGCCTCTAGTTTTCGTCTAAACTAAGAAAATGAACGCTGTTTCGTTTTTTGATTTAAAATAAGCAGAAAATCTTCAATCGTCAATCTTCAAAAATTTTAAAAATAATGTTCAAACTTTAATAAACTTGATATAAAAGTTATATTTTCGTGTGTTTTTATGGTTCCTCAAATGAAACTCTGAAAAAAGCAAAAGAAAGCAGCCTCTAAAGTAGAAAATCCTCCTAATCTATTTTTGAGGTAAAACGTCTATGTTGGATATTGTCAAAGGACGATCAACGGAAACGTTAAATAAACATTGGGAAGGGTTAATAGCAGAGAAAACAAAGGAAAAGAGGTTTCACCTGCAATTGGAAATAGTCAAAGCCACAAGTCGTGTATAAGCAACCACGAGATACGAAGCTTGATCGTGATCGACTAACTCGATCACTTTATTTTTGAACGAATCGAAATATAGGAACTAGGATCCGCGTAAAAAAGAGTTAGTTCATGGTATGGGTTAAGAAGGGAACGAGAAAAAGGCGCTAGAAAGCAAGAGGCGAAAAGACTGCATTGGTGCTGGATAAGGAGAAGGAGAATGAGAGAAAGTTTCAAGCACTTCATCCCTGAAGGATTTGGTTTACAATCTCGTTTGTCCTTGAACATCGTTCGCGCTTTTCTCTTTTCCGCCTTTTTAGATCAACTACTCTTATACCCCTTCAACTCTCTCAATATCCAGAAAGTCGAGCGACATACGTCGAATCGATGTTGGAAACTTCTGCCCTTAGCATTTCTTATAAGTCGAGAGAAAGAGTTGAAAGAATCATCATTATTCTTTTTATATTATTGAGAAGGATTAAACGTCTGCGGGTCTTTGAATTTTTCATGAACTTTGATGCAATTTATGTGAAAGTCAATATTCAGAGGTTCTTCAGGTCATTGAAATTAAAAAATTATAAACAGGACTTATATCGAACCTTTAAGGCCATATATGAATGATCAGATCCCTACCTTACCGACACTTTTTACTTGCTCTCCGCATTTCCACATTAATTCAGATATCGAGTTGAAACTTTGAGTGATTAAGTGAAAAGCAGTAAAGAACGTTTATCTGGACCTAAATTTTTATAATTATTAATAAAAATTTCCAAAAATTAATTTGTTTATAATTGTAAATTTTTAGGAGCAAATAAGTGCTTTTTACTTGATTACTCAAAGTTTCAACTTAAGATCTGAATTAATGTGGTTATGCGAAGGGCGACTAAAAAGTGTCGATAAGGTAGAGATACGATAAATAATACATGGCCTTAATAATAATTTTTAATCGTTGTTGAGGTTATAAGTTGGCTTCAGGGTACAGAAATGATGAGACACGTCGATGTTACATAATATAATATATTAATATAATATATATATAATATAACCTTCCTGTTATAGAGCAATTACATAAATAAGCGATAACAATCGTTACATAACCATAAACAACAGCGTTACCCTTTTGTTACATGTTACCTCAAAATTTAAATATTCAAAATCACTGTTCTGAATTTAAAAGTTCTGTAGGTGAAAGAATTCAAGGCTATGTATTACTTGTGTCACGTGACCATGTAATCACTTTTTTACGGTAGCATAACATTTTTTTAACTAAAATACCACCCTGAAACTTTGGGGAATGCTAGACAAAACAATAAACTAGGTTTATCTGCCTCATTTGGGTGAAAAGTAGAATATACAATTTTTTCAAAGAAATCATATTTGGAGAATTTTTTACAGTCACCGCTTTTCCACCCGAAATAAGATATCGATTTGAAATTTGGGGAAATTAAATAAAAGGCAATAAAGGAGATTTGCCGAGCCCTAAACATTTATAGAGGTGAAAAAGGTTTTTTCAATAAATAAACAGATCTGTGAGAATAACAACCGTGTCGTTGAACCCAACAAAAAATTTTCAATTTGGACAATGGAGTACTGTTACACCTGCGTAAAAATGTTCTCATTTCCTATGGAAATATGGTGTCCGTAAAAATTCTCCATATTTAATTTCTTTGAAAAAATTTTATTTTTCGATTTCCACCCAAATGAAGCAGATAAACCCAGTTCATTGTTCTCTCTAGCATTCCCCAAAGTTTCAGGGTGGTACTTTAATTGCAAAATACGTTATGTTAACGGTAAAAAATTGATTACCTAGTCACATGACACAAGTATTACATGGCCTTAAATTCCTTTACCTACAGAATCTCTATTCGAACAAAGGTGCTCCACTGTTAAAATTGAAAATTGTTTGCAGAGTTTTATAGCACGGTAGTTATTCGCACAAATCTGTTTGTTTATTGAAAATTTATCTTCACATTCATAAATATTTAGGACCAGGTAAACCATTTTTGTTGCCTTTCATCAAATTTCCACGAGTTTCAAATCAATATCTCATTTCGTGTGGAATTGCAACGGATAAAAAAAATATTTAAACATATTAACTTATTTTTCGGATATATATGGGTCATTCCATATTAGATTGACAGTCGATATCGCAGATTTGAACGAGATAATTTTTTTTCGGTTCTTTATCAACAATAAATAGACACGTATTTTTTTGTTTGGCCAAAAAAATTTTTTTTTTACAAGTATACGATTTTTCGAATTTTCTAAGAAATGATTTTTTCGACATAGCTAGCGCACTTTCAAGCCTGTTTATCTTGAAAACAATTGTTGGCACGAAAAATTTTCGGAATTACGAAAATTAGGGTTTTGATTCTTCTTTACAGAGATTGTTGCGAAAAAATTGTTTAAATATTTTTTAACATACAAAAGTAAAGAAATAAACGCAAAAACGTTTTTTTCCAAATTTTGCCCCTTTCGAAATTTTTTTTTTCGTGAATTTAGATTCTTTGAAGTCTGTTATACAATATGACGATTGAATCAAAATGGCTGGATCATTGATTCAGAAGTTATGGAATTTTAAAGAGCGTCGCGCGCAATGCGGGCGCTTCCACACGCAGCGAGCGTTTTACCGGGCGTAAGTTATTAGAGCTAAAAGTAAAGGTAAACGCTCGCCGCGTGTGGAAGTGCCCAAATAGCGCGCGAGGCCGCGCGAGGCTCTTCAAAATTCCATAACTTCCAAATCAATGATCCAGCCATTTTGATTCAATCGTCATATTTTATAAAAGACTTCAAAGAATCTAAATTCACGAAAAAAAAAATTTCGAAAGGGGCAAAATTTGGAAAAAAACGAAATTGCGTTTATTTCTTTACTTTTGTATGTCAACAAATATTTAAACAATTGAACGCTATAAACAATTAAATGCTATGTCGAAAATATCATTTCTTAGAAAATTCGAAAAATCGTATACTTGTAAAAAAATTTTTTTTGGCCAAACAAAAAAATATGTGTCTATTTATTGTTGATAAAGAACCGAAAATAATTTATCTCGTTCAAATCGGCGACATCGACTGTCAATCTAATATGGAATGACCCATATATATATGGGTTATTCCATATCAGATTTACAATCAAAATTTTGATTAACCTGAAAATTGTTTTCCTCGTTCTAGAGAGGAAAAAAAATGACACGTATTTTTTTTTTCAATATGATATGTAAATTTTTCAAGTTATTGATTTTTTTATTTTCAAAGTGCAAAAAATGTTTTTTTCAATACTGCTTCTAATATTCAACGAAGAGTATAAAATACATAAATAAAATATGCCATGGAATCTACTATTAAGTCCATGCTTTGATCAAAACTCAGAAACGGTATTTAGTACTTTCTATGCAACAATTAAGTAAACAAATGAAATTATCTCAAAAGGAACATCTTTGAATTGAATCATTTTTTGTGTAATTTGTTCGTTAAGTACTCAGAACTTTGTGTCCAAATTTGGTATGAATGATTTATGACATTATTTATTTCAGAAAACGGACTGCGCCATCAGAAGAAAGGTTGGTCATAGAGTAATTGTATCATGTTTTGGACAATGAAATATGATTTATAAATTTTTTATCAACATTTAAGACCAAAAAATCGCACTTTTTTTAGTTTTTTGTTTATAACATTAAAGGTAATTATCTAATCTTGACGACATCAGTTGATAAGTTGTAGACAATTGAATTGCCAAAAAAATAAGCTGTCGCTTGATCTGATTGGATAATTAGAAGCGGAGAAAATTCGGAAAAACCGGTAAATTTAGCTTTTGTTAAACAAATTAATATCTCAGTTAATTTTAAACTTTTTATAGTTAAGGTTTGGTGGAAAAGTAGCAGACTTTATGCTCTTCAAATGCATAAAAAACGGACACTTTGAGATAATAAGTTTTCGCGCTATTGACACTTTAATTTATTTAATCCATTAATTGTCAAATGTCTGCTTGCCGCAGAGGTGGCCCGATTTTTATTTTGAAAACGGGTTTTAAAAATATAAATCAAGCACAAAATAACGTCTATCTTGGTTTTTCGCTAAAATGTTGCACATTAAAAAAAGGCCCAAACATGACTTCAAACTCCTGAAAGACAAGCACGAAAAGCTAGTCTTCAAAGGTCTGTGTAGGATCAAATAACGACACCATTACAAACATTACAAACTGACAAAAATTGAATTTTCATTTATTTGAAAGTATTGGATGTAAAAGTGCATTGTTAATAAATTACATGACTGCTTTCGAATTAAACAGTGTTTCTTTCTCAAAAGACTTTTTATTATTTACCGACTTTTATTTGTGGGAACTGCATAAAATCCTCATTGGAATATGGTAGACTCACTTACAAATGTTTGAGTGCGCTCGACTCTATACTTCGCGTTGCGCGCTCCAAGCGCGCGGTCACACAAAAAATTTTTTTTCTCGAAAAGTATCAAACGGTCCACTACCAAATTTTGACACAAAGTTCTGCGTACTTAACGAACAAATTACACAAAAAATGATTCAATTCAGACATGTCACTTTTGAGATAATTCCATTTGTTTACTTAATTGTTGCATAGAAAGTACTAAATACCGTTTCTGAGTTTTCATCAAAGCATAGACTTAATAGTAGATCCCATGGCATATTTCATTTATGTATTCTATGCTTTTCGTTGAACATTAGAAGCAGTATTGAAAAAAAAATTTTTTGCACTTTAAAAATAAAAAAATCAATAACTTGAAAAATTTACATATCATGTTGAAAAAAAAAATATGTGTCATTTTTTTTCCTTTCTAGAATGAGGAAAAAAATTTTCAGGTGAATCAAAATTTTTATTGTAAATCTGATATGGAATGACCCATATATTAAATTGTATGATCTCAAGGAGGATACTTTTCAATTGACCGTCTCAATATATTGACTACTTGGTCACTGTGAGAAGATAGTAATACGTTATATTTTCCTGCGTTTCTGTCTTCTTCGCAAATTTTTTAAAAATTATTGTTTTATTAATAAAATGGTCTCATATAATTGGTAATGAGAGACCTTACCACACGGCCTTAAGACACTTTTAAAACTATTGAAAAAATAACATTTTTAATTTACAAGGCATCTTTCTGAAAACTTGGGTAACGTAAAAAAGACAATAAAGCACGTTTGTTAAATTCATTTTAGTCAAAATTTTGAGAAAATAATTAGAAAACTTATCGACAATTACAGTTAATTGTAAAAGTTTCGCAAAATTTTCATTCAAACGAAGTTGACAGGCATTTTATATCGTCTTCTGTTGAATTTTCCAAATATTCATGAACATATTTTGTGAAACAAAAATTTTATCATACACAAACATCTATAAAAAATTGGTCAAGTGGTCTGATTAATCCATGGCCTTAAAAAGAATTAATTTGCAAAATCTTTACTGAAACGAACCAGACAGACATTTCTCATTGTATTTTGTCATATTGATCAAGTTCGCAGAGAGACATTTTGTGTACTAAAAAAGTTATCTTACACAGATACATTTGTCTATAAATTTGGCCACGTGGTCTGGTTAGCCCATGGCCTTAATATAGTCATCAATTAATGAATAAGCTTAAAGGCTGTAAAAGTGGCTATAGTAAACCAGATGCTGAATTGTGTTGCAATTTTCAAGGGTTACTCAGAATATGTATCCGGTTCGTTGATCGTGCGACGTCGAAGTTGGAGTCTTCTGCTTTCGAAATTGCACTTTCGGATGGTTCATAAATGTTTAGTCTCATAGTAAGAGCCATACTACATATGCAAGTGTTGAAACAAGCATTGATGTGAATCTTTAAAGCGAGCAAACTTGAACGTAACATACATTAAACATTATAGGATCAAATGTGGAACTGTTACAAAGTAGAAATCGAAATTTAAGGAATTTTATGTGACAAATAAAGTTTATATAAATTTAATTGAGTTCGTTATTTTTTTCATTTAATAAATAAACTCGTTCTAAAAAGTTATTTAAAAAAAGTTATAGGTATGATATTTTAAAAATTGATATGCAATTTTTTTAGAAGCAAGATTTAATTTGCCGAAAGCTCAATTTATAAATAGACAACATATAAAAGAAAATAGTTTTCTTTTCCTTTTTTTAAGAGAGGATCCTAGGAACCCTATACACGAAGGCTGAAAAAAAACGAAAGAAAACAGACAAGGGATTGAAATACAAATATCTGCCCCCTCTTACTTCTCGTCTTTTTTCATTTTACTTGTTTTTGGTAAATATATAAGGAAAGGTGCCCTAAAGTGTTCCCTTGTCTATTTTTGATTTTAGACATACGCCATCATTACTCATAACGAAAGTTCCTTAGTTTCCTTTACTATTAAATAAATTAAAAAATCTCATAATCAACAGTTCAACCTACAATACATTAAAAATTTTTTAAATATTATTTCATCTGAAAATACGGCAAATTTTTTTTTTTTATCCTATCGGTGAACAGTATTGAAATAAAAATCATAAATATGGCTTTTATCAACCTTTAATGTTTTTCTAGAATATTTTCGTGTGCAATTTAGTTTTAAGTTTCAAAAGAATTTGATGTATATCTTGGATTAATGGTAATTTATGTTTCAACTCACAAATAATTCTATTACTCAGAATTTGATTTGTAATTCCAGTTTGTTATTCCCACAGTTTGGTTTTCGCTCTAAAATAATTGTTCCCACGTGTAATATTTTTGTATTTTTTAGAAATAAATTATTACTTTCTGGTGAAGAATCCGGCCAGAGTCGGAACGTTTGAAAAATACACGTCTGAGTTTCATTATTTTCGTAACCTAAATCCGAGTTAGAATATCAACAATGATATAAATTGATAAAAATATTCCTACACTCGGAAATTCATAGTAAAATAAATTGTGAATTATAAAAAGCTTCGTAAAAGATGAATCATTCCATATATTTTTCTTCATAGTAAGCGAAAAGTACATGTTCACACATCGCTTTCGGTGTGTAAAGTTAATTTTCAAGCATAGTGTGTGTAAAATAATTTTTTTTTAAATTTGAAAATAGAGAATAATTTTTTTTTTTAATGATAATCTATTATAATGAAAAGATATTATAAAGCTATGTTGATAAAAATTTATGTATTTTTGTATATCAACCAATATTAAAATCTAACAAAAAAAAAATAACGTTCGCCACACGGCGTAAATTTTAAGCCCTTGTAACGAAAACTACTATTATTTATTTATTGATAATTCATTATATTTATTTAATTTAAAGTCTTACTCTAAATCTGAATCAGTCGAATTTTCACTGATTGAATCAGTAATTTGCCCTTTTCACTGATTCATCAGTGCAAAAATATTTTTCACTGACAAATTAGTTAATTTTTACTGATAGAATCAGTGAAAAAAGTATTTTTCACTGTTAAATCAGTTGATTTCCACTGAAGTAATCAGTGACTTTGACTGATTTACAGTAACCTCTCTTTAGCTATTTGAATCAGTCAAATTTCACTGATAATCAGTAGATTTTGACTGATTCAGATTTAGAGAGTAGAAGATTGATTTTTCCTTGCTCTTTCCTTGCTCTATTTTTTTCCAATTTGAATTTGTTATCAAAAGATATAGTAATGCATTATGATCTAAATCTATAAAACCTTCGAAGGTACAGTTTAAGCAACGAACTGTCCAATTTCAATATTACCCCAGGAAAAAAGTCTGTGCCACTCTCGTAACTCGAGAACCTTATAATGGCAAAGTAACAAAAAAAAAGGACAATGCACCCTCAAAAAATGCAGAGTCGCTGGAACTTTCACTTCTTTTTTTCCATCTCTCCCCTTATGTCTTTAAGTGGTAAGATAGAAATTTTATTTCAATTCAAAGAAACGACTTTGACCACTTTAAAATCGGGTTCGGCCTATTAAGAGTTATTTATGGTCGTTTTTTTTTGGTAATTCAGATGAACCAAGACAAAAAAGGTCTTAAAACTGTATTTCCTCTCTAGTCTTAGAATCTTATGCTTGAAAGAATCTAATAAAATCAGTCCTCAATATAAAAATAAATATCAAAAAAGTGCCAACAATCTTCTGAAACATACTTGGAGCATAAATTTTTTCCCACGAGTCCAAGTCTAATTGTAAAAGCAAAAAATTAACCAGGAGCTACTATAATACACACAAAATACTCTGAAAAATGTAATTGAAATTTTCTAATAGTAATTTTCGTATTGATACGTCTTGATAGACTCAGAAAAAAGATTAGATTGAATTAAAGAAAAGTATTTGATTTAAAGAAATGATTCATTTGAATAAAATAAAATGTGTTTGATTCAAACAAAGTATCTTTGAAACAAATAAATATATTTTTGAATCAAATAAATTTTTGCCTCAAATCAAACAAATTATTGTCAAAGATATAATTTGTTTGATTTGAGGCAAAAATTTATTTGATTCAAAAATATATTTATTTGTTTCAAAGATACTTTGTTTGAATCAAAAACATTTTATTTTATTCAAATAAATCATTTCTTTAAATCAAATAATTTTCTTTGATTCAATAAAATCTTTTGTCTGAATGTACACCAATCTCTTTGAAAACAATATAGTTATAAAAGAACAATAAAATAGTCCAATAAGCATCACTTAGTCGTACAGAGAATAGAAAACGTGCACAGCAAAAAAGCAGAACGATTTTTATAGCCACAGACTAGGATAAACGTTTTTGAAGAGGTGAAGGTGAATTCAAGAAAGTTCGTGCACTTTTATCTCAATATATCGATATACTTGGCCAAGTGCATAAGAATTTCAGGGAAAACTGTATTGCAGATACATTATTCATCGACAATAGTGCCCGGTGTGCTTTTACGCTAGCATCTTGTGAACAGATGCTTTCAACTAGAACCGGATCGAATAACGCGTCGTTCGTCACAACAGGTATACGTATAATCTATGAGAAATAGTGTCGATTTAAAAAGACGTTAAAAATGCAAAGCTGCTAAACTGAGAAAGAAAGAGTAGAAAAGTTTCCCAAATAGAATTTCTCAGCAAATTTTCTCACTTATGCTACCACTTATACGTGCCAGAACACCTGATTATGGCCTTATTTATAGGCAGCCTCTAGAAGAAAATTCCCTTTAAATGCTTGACAAATTGATACGATTTTTTGAAAACAAGAATTTCGAAATTTACAATTTCTCGACATTTCCACGAGAGTTTTGCATCAAAATAATCAATAAATAATCTAATTTTCCAGTGGATGACGTGCATGCAAACATAATTTATACATCATCTACACTCACCTAAAAAACGAAAATAGAAAATCTGGAGTCATCAGAGAAGTTTTGAAATTTAGGAAATCTTGTGCAACGGAAAAAATCGGGCTGAAGTTCATGACGTTTCGTGTGACAAATTTTTTTTCGTCGTATGATCTACAAAAAAATCAAAAATATGCAGAATACTGATTTTTGGTAAAAAAAAGATTTTTTATTGCAAAAAAAAATTTTTGATCAAAGCAAGCCACTTATCGACGAATTCGTCAAATTATCTCGTAAACTAAAGAAGAGACATATATATGGACTTCTGTTGTTGATTGCAGGCATATAGTGCTACATTAAAAAAAATATAAATGAAAAATTGAGTAATATGACAAAAAAAAAAAATTCGTCTCACGAGACGTCACAAACTTCAGCTCGATTTGAAAAAATGACAAAGTAAATAAATTTATGATACTTTTTAGTACATGCTTCATAAACTTTCGAAAAATTATCAGAAATTTCTGGAATTTATCCTGAAATTACAAGAAAGTAACAGAATTTTTGTTTCCGGGTAACTGAATGAGGACGTCAAACTTTCATAAAAAGTTTCATGAATTTTAGATATGTGTTGCAATGTTCAATAATTTGGAGCGGAAAATTGAACAATTTTCCCTCCGATCTATTGATTAGTAATTGCATTTTTTTATATTTCTCATGATTTCACAAAAAAATAGCTGGATAAAACTTTTTGATGAGTTTAGTAAAATTAAGGCAAAAATTCATATCTAATAATGTAGGAAATATTTCAACTCAATGTTTCTTTTGGATAATTATAAAGTTTTGTTGCTGAGAGGAAATTCGCAACATCTGTGTAAGAATGAATTTTCCGATTGGTTTTTGAATGCTCTTAGCATTTTGTCGTAAATACATTCAGAAAAAAATGTTGATCATTGAACAAAATCGTTTTATCAAATTGACAAAGTATTTGATTTACTTAAGGTAGTTGATCCACGAAAATTAAACCTCAGGCAAAATTAGATAATTTTGCTTTTAAGAATAGCAATATTATTATTGAAGGGCTATTTTGGAAGAGAAAAGATTAATTTCCATGAAAAAAGTTTGAAATACAGAAAAATAATTTTTTTAATAAATTTTATTTTTCGATATATGTATAAATTTTAAAGCCAATTTATACATATATCGAATATTCATCAAAGGGTCGATACAAGTCCTATCTAAATTTTATTTTTGCCCCAACTTTTTTTCTTATCGCTTCTTAAGAAATTTCAAAAAATTATGCGATTTTAATAAATTTAGAATCGCATAATTTTTGAAAATTTGGTAAGAAGCGATAAGAAAAAAAGTTGGGTCAAAAATAAAGTTTATTATTAAAATTTTTTTTTTTGTTCAAATTTTTTTCATGGAAAATAATCTTTCCTCTTCCAAAATAGTCCTTCAATAATAATATTGCTATTCTTGAAAGCAAAATTATCTATTTTTGCCTGAAGTCTAATTTTCGTGGATGAAAATTACCTTAATGAAATTTTTCGGTTAAATCTAATAAGTACTTGAAATTTATTAAAAGCAGCATAAATATTTGGATGATCCAACCAAATTTTAGTAACCAAAGAAATTTATTTGCGTTAATGAAATAATTATTTTGGCTCAACTGAACATTTTTTTTGTAAAATAACAAAATACTATGTTTGAATAAAAAAACTTTTTTGATTCAATCAAATATTTTTTCGAGTGTTCACACGACATTGCTCTCTTCACAAAAATAGTATACCGTTATGTCGATGTATAAAGCAAGTAATTAATTGACTAAGTCCTGATATCAGATCTAATTGTTATTGAATTTCTTGCAATGCAGGCCAATATGATTGTATCTTCCTCTGAAGTGAGGAATGTTGGATCTCTGTGAAATTCCGCAATGAGAACATTCAACAGTCAAGTTAAAGGTTCCGTAACTATTTACCGGTGCAATCGAAAGCGTTACTTTTTTGTCAGATTTCGAAACTATTCAAATTTCCTTGAATTCTAAAACTGGCCAAAAGGACTTTTTTCGTAAACCTACACCTTTAAAAATGATTTTGATTTCATAATACTATAATGAAAGTTCATTACCTATACGTAATGTAAAATTACAATCGAGATATTATAAAGTCAACTTACAATACTTGTAATGTAATTCTTCGGAATTACGAGTGAAGAGGTGCCAACATCGGTTGTGAAATTAAATTGCACCATGTATTATAAAATTACACCACGTTTTGGTAAAGAACTTCAATTACTTCGATTTCAGATCAACATAAAGCTTTTTTTCTGTGAAGTGAATCATAACTTTAACTGAATCAACTTTAATTTTTAATTAAATCACTCCCTCTTATGGCAGTTTCTGGTTAGAATATTTATGTATTTAAAGTAGAGAATTCAAAACGTTGGGACTTTGTATTAAACTACGAGGCTGACTTTTGATAGGTTTCTACTCTACGAACTTCATATCGTAAAGAGAAAATTAAGGCTGTTTGAAGGAATAAGGATATTCGGGTAATGAAACTAGATCCTTCTGATAATGAAAGATTCCAATCTGGCCTGGTTTTTCTATATAAATTACGAAATAGTTCAATAAACTTCTTGGCAACAAAAATTAATTTCATTTCTCAGTCTCAAATATTTTCAAAGTTAACAGAGAGATATTGAAATCTTTAGATATTATATGAATAAATCTTTTATAAAATTAAATGAAGATAAGATTAAATAAGTGGAGTTATCAAAGTATTATTCATTACACAGGCACACAAAAAAAACCAAGTCTCTGATATTTGAACGCGACACATATATTCCCATGTAATTTGATCCGCTGATCACGAATCCGCGGTCCAATTGACCCCATGACATCTGGGTCAAGGGCATTTGAAGGTCAAAATTGAACACACACATTTGAGTTGAAAAAAATGACTAATCTTTATGTTTTTTGGGTCGCTGAATAATAATTCGAGGTCGGTTTGACCTCAAGTAGTAAAGGTCAAGGTCATTTTAAGGTCAAACGTGTTTATTTTGGAAATAATGCATTTTTGACTGCAGATTCTGAAAGAACGGAAAATTTTACGTCCAAAACTGTATTTTTTAATTTTTTTAATATGATCCAAAGGTCATTTCAAGGTCATTATAAGTGGTGATGTGGAGAATCAATTTAATCACTGCAAAAATACGAAAATATGGTTCCCTTCACCTAAACTATTGCGGTAATATATTTTGGTGATCGTTGAACCAGAATACAAGGTTCGTCTGTCTCCTCAAGGACAAGATAAGGGTCGCCCCATCAAGGTAAAAAAAGAACTGAATCTCTGCAGAACTATAAATATGAGACTTAGCTATTGTTTTTTCTTCTATAACGCTTTCTTTTACTTTCGAAGGATCTGTGTAGCGGATTTCTAATTCTTTTTGCGCTCTCGTCATCTTCTTCATCATCTGACACTCGATCTCTTTTCAGTAACCAACAGTAGTCCGCCAACATATTTACGTCCCATTTCCCTTGCCATCTAGTTTCAGCCTCTTTCAGATCTTGATGGAACCGTTCCCCTTGTTCTTCGCTGTAATCTCCCAAGTTATCAGGGAAATAGCTGAGATGAGCATCCATAAAATGAACTTTGTGACTCATCAAACATCCCAAACACTTATAGTTTCTTATCATATTTGCTACAATAGTTTTGTAGTCATCGCTTTTGTTATTTCCCAAAAAGTTCTGACAAACATCTCGGAAACTGAGCCATGCAGCTTTCTCTAAGTCATTCATGGTATCAATGAATTTTTCATCGTTAAACATTTTACGGATTTGAGGTCCATCGAATATCCCTTCCTTCAACTTCGCTTCACTTAATCGAGGGAATCGCTCCACTAAGTACTTAAAACATTTTTCACCTTTATCCAACGCTTTGACAAACTGTTTCATCAGCCCAAGTTTTATGTGAAGAGGCGGAAGTAAAACTTTTGAGGGATCAACTAAAGGCAGTTTCAGTATATTGTAACTTCCAGGAACTAGTTGTGCTCTTGATTGCCAATTTTTTTTTACATAATGGTTTTCGCGATCTCTACTATCCCATAAACATAGGAAGCAGGGATACTTTGTAAATCCTGACTGTTGACCAAGAAGAATCGTTATTATTTTTAGATCGCCACAAATCTGCCAATTATGTTCTTTATATCGTATTTTATCCAATACGTATTCCACATTTTCGTAACTTTCTTTCAATTGCGTTGAGTGCGCTAAAGGTAGACTTGCGTACCCATTTCCATTATTGAGAAGCACTGCCTTCAGACTTTGTTTTGAGGAATCTATAAACAATCTCCATTCTTCAGGAACATAAATACCTTCTTTCATTTCGTTCATCAAACCTAAAACATCTGTGCAATATACCAGAGTGCCTTCTTCGTCTTTCTTGAAATATTGACGGAATTGTTTTTCTCTATTTCTGTAGACTGATGACTTCGTTCCCCGTTCAAGCATTCCTCGATTTTTCAACACAGCGGCCATGTATTCAGAAGCATCTTTAGGAAGCCCCATATCCCTGATAAAATTACTTAAACTTTCTTGATTGAATAGTTTTACAGGTTTATTTTTTTCCTCCCTCAATTTTGGAACATATTCTTCTTCATGATCATCTTGGTCGGAGCTATCGAGAGATTCTTCTACACTGTCAAACCATTCCTCCCTATCAGTTTCTTTACTCGTTGAAGCTTCATTCATTGATGGACTCGTATCCATTTTTTCGTCAGCACACTCTACCCTAGATTTTGCTGGTACAACGGAAGATACTAGTGCGTATGATATCTGTGACTTTGTTTTAACGTTGAATCCTTTAACATTGGTATTGCAAAAATAACAATCTTTCTCGGATTCAGGTATTGACCATATTACTGGTGAAGTATATTTCAAAATTTTATCATTTCTGGTTTTATCCCATCGGATAAGCATATTAAAACAAGAGCAGCAAATAGTTTCTGGAGCAAACGTTGAATTTTGAACAGAAAGTTCTTTTTTATAACATTTCTCATATATATCTGTACATTTTTTATTCATTGACCTACGATATTTGCTTACTTCATATTTCCCGCAAACGTAACAAAAAATATTTTTATCAGTGCCACAAAAGTGGCTTGCAGCATCTTCAATTCTTCTTGTAGCATCATACTCCTTATTAGCCAAGTCACCAACTAGTAAAGAGCTGCGGTCACTTGCTGACGATGATTGCGGGCCCGCTTGCTCACCCTGACCAACCGCCGATACTGGGCATCCAAGACCCTGCATCGTAGACTTTCCTGTGCCAGCCATGACGGCGTCATGCCTTCACCCCAGGGCTTAGCCGGAAAACAAACAAGAGAAACAAAGCCGTTTCCGCCGTCACCACGTGGAGGTGCCCTGGGTGCTGACACAAGATAGGTATTACTGATAGATACTACTCCGTTCTTTCAGAATCTGGAGTCAAAAATGCAGTTTCTTTTCAAAATAAACAAGTTTGACCTTAAAATGACCTTGACCTTCACAGCTTGAGATCAAACCGACCTCAAATTCGAATTCAGCGAACCAAAAAACATAATGATAAGTAGTTTATTCCACTAAAACGATATTTTTCCCAATTTCGACCTTCAAATGCCCTTGACCCAGGTGTGATGGGGTCAAAAAGATCTCGTATTCTGATCCAGCAACCACCAAAATATATTACCACAGTAGTTTAGGTAAAGGAAATCATATTTTCGTATTTTTGCAGTGATTAAATTGATTCTCCACATCACCACTTATAATGACCTTGAAATGACCTTTGGATCATATTAAAAAAATTAAAAAATACAGTTTTGGACGTAAAATTTTCCGTTCTTTCAGAATCTGCAGTCAAAAATGCATTATTTCCAAAATAAACACGTTTGACCTTTAAATGACCTTGACCTTTACTACTTGAGGTCAAACCGACCTCGAATTATTATTCAGCGACCCAAAAAACATAAAGATTAGTCATTTTTTTCAACTCAAATGTGTGTGTTCAATTTTGACCTTCAAATGCCCTTGACCCAGATGTCATGGGGTCAATTGGACCGCGGATTCGTGATCAGCGGATCAAATTACATGGGAACATGTGTGTCGCGTTCAAATATCAGAGACTTGGTTTTTTTTGTGTGCCTGTGTTATAGTTTGAGATATTTTGGGAAAGATAAAAAGAATGTAATGCTAGTGAAACTAAATTGTTTGAATTTGGAGTGACACCAGCTCCTTGAGATTCTCAAACAGACCTCCATAATTTAGCCATAATTAAGTGAGAGCCTCACATAAGTACCTCTAACCTGCCCACTAATCGTTTGAATCAACTGGACTGGCAAAAACCATCAGCTGCTGGGTCAGCCTTTTGGTGTGCAAAACATCAAACCCATCTTTCATCTTCTCGAAGGCCGAACACAGTTCTACATACTAATCATCCCAGAAATGTTTCTCCATTAATTCCACCTAATATCATATTAATCAGTTGAGGAATTTCCTTTATTTTATTCTCATTGCATAAGAAGCTATTAATTTTCTAAAAAATTTAAGTCAACAAAAATTTATAAAGAGCCATTTATCATTTATGAATACTTTAGGAATACTCTATTAACAATAGATGCAAAAAAAATGTGTTCCTTTAAGGATGTAGTCTCGTGTTCGGGATTCGAAAAAGAGATTTTTTCTTCACATTTTTAACAGCTGAAAACGATGCACATGTTAATTTACATAACAATAGCTCCGCCGGGTTCTGAAATTACTTAATTATAATAATAATTCTTTTTTTCACCGATTTTCAACGAAAACATGACGATTTTTTAATTGTTTTTTCTATAAGTTCGCCATTTTGTTATTTATTGATAAAAATGTTTATAGCTAGTACGGGACGGAGCGACAAGCATTCAGAACAATAATCAATTTAATTTTTTTGTTTCAGATTACTCAGTGCCGTAAACATCCGCGCCACCAACCTACCTCATTTTAAAGATGTCTACTTTAGCTTAAAAAAACAATTATAAAATTGTGTAAAATTAAGTAAAAATAAATTTTTTTTATAGTTTACAATGTCAATAAAAACATGTATAAAATTCAAATGATTGTATTTTATCAATTAGATGAGTTTGAAATTTTTATCGACCGGCAATCGAAAGACCTGGGCTCGAATCCCAGCGCAGTCGAAAGCGTCTTTTTTCCACAGAAAGATTTTCAAATTTTTTAAATATTGTATTATATTTTGTTATAAAAAAAATTCTGAAATAATCTTCCAAAACGGGCCTGAACACGAGACTACATCCTTAATATCCTCTGGATTATACTCAGATACGTCCTTTTTAATATGATTATTATGGAAAATTACAATTATTTTACATCGTTATTAATGTTATAACTTAGCTTCATGGTCCAGAAATAAGTTTCAACTCTGATATAATCTATTCCTTAAAAAATGCAGAAATGTGATGCCTTAAATATTGTACGTGTAACGATCTTTTCGACGGAAAAATTCTTTGGAATAACTAACTGGAATTACAAATACAAATTGGAAAAAAGTGCATGAAAATTTAATTATGAATTATACATAAATTGTAGAATAGGTATTAATTCTACTTTTTTTGAGAATAAGCAATGGAATGGTTTGAGTTTGCAAATAAACTGCGAATAGAAAACTGAAATTTAATTGTGATTTTTACATAAACTGATTGTCAAGAAGTTAAAAATTATGTAGCATATCAAAAAAAGTTATTTCATAGAAGAACAAAAAGTGTAAATTGCAATTTTTATTAGTTAATCCAAAAAATTTTCTACTAGTGAATAATTTTTTACAAGTGCAATATTTAAGGTATTTGCCCCCATTTTTACATTCTCATCATGGATATGAGAAGGTATATTGGTTTTATATGAAAAATGACTTTCGAAATTTTCATCAAATCTTTACGTTTTGAGACCCCCTGATCAGAAAAACTACTTTTGTGTTTTTGAAAATAACTTTTTGAAAAAATCAAAAATTTCAATACTGGTTTTTGATAGTCCTCATAAATCTCTACAAATTATCCTGATAACATTTTTTGATTAAATCAAAATTAGAAATGTTATAGCATATTCAAATTCGAAAAAAGTCAATATCAAAATTCCATTTTCCAGTTAAATTATACGAAATACGAAAAAACGTTATGATACAATATTATTTTCTACATAAAGACCTACAAATTTGAGTTGTAACATTTTTTCATAAGATGCATATTTTTCTTTTTAATTAAAAAAAAAAACTATTGAAAATCCAAAATTCAATTTGTTAACAATAATATGTAAAATACGAAAAAAACTTAAGAATAGAAAGTTGTTCGTTTCAAAAAGATCTACAAATTGTGTCTGACGCAGTTTCTGATAAAACATATTTTTCGTTTCAATTCCAAAAAATACAATTAAAATTCAAAAATTCCATTTTTTAGACAAAATATTTGAGATACAAAAAAAACGTTTATATGGACAAGTTATAACATCAACATAAATTTAAAATTATTATCCAGGATTGAGACAAATCTTACTTGTAATAATCATATTTCATTTTTTCAAGAAAGTTTACCCATATAAAGGTAGATAAAATAAAAATATTTTCCAGTATTCTTTTATTCTTTGAAGCAGAAACTCAGTTTATTTCATAAGTTACGAATTATCGATCATTTCTCTATCTTTGAGCGTAATATATTAAAAAATCTTAAATCTCTAAGAAAGTAAACAATAAAATCAAACACTTTCCAAGAGATTGTAAAAGTAACTGGCGTACAACACACAGTTTATACTTTATAGTTCATACTTAATATCAAAGTCAAGAGGAACTGGACTAAAATACTTCTATAACCAACATTTTGAACGAGAAATATGCTTCAGTGAAGTCTTCCTATTCGTAGAAACCTCTTCATCTTCTATCCAAAGTCTCCTCTTTTTCTTTTCATTATATCTTTTCCCTCATAACAATAAAGTAGAAGTCTAACGATGGCTCTCAATTCTGAACATGTTTCAGTCTTCTTCAGCCATTAAAATCTTTGATGGTGTAAGATGTAAGCTGTAAGAAACTCTTAAAACCTTAATTTTTGAAATATGAAACATTACAATATAAAAAGATAGTACAAAGGTAAAGGACACTATGCTTCAAGAAACTTAAGGAAATTGAAAATGATAATTTACGACCGAGCAGCTTCACAATATTTTACGTTTTAGGACTTCTTAAACGTGAAAATTGATGATCTGGAAAGTAAATTTGATTTAAAATCTCTAATATATTCAAACCAAAAAACTGTTATAGTCAGAATCCTCAGTAGCAAACATAATGAACTTTAGATACATGGAAACATAACCATAGCTGATTTTTCCAAATCATCTTGTGAAGCATTCGACCGGAAATCAAAAGGTCCTGGGCTCAATACACAGCGGAGTCAAAACGTTCCTTTTTCCACATAAAATGCTTTTCAACTTTATCATAGATTGTAGCAAACTCTATTAGAAGCTAGGATTAAAACGTTTTTTTGCGAATTTTCCGAAAATTTTTAGAATGTAATAAAGACATAAATTTTAGTAATTTTTTCTAATTGTAGCTGTCACACGTGCTACTTTTAAGCCTCTCTTGTTGGTAATTTTTTCAAATTAGGGTTTTACAGTTTTACTTTTTAGAAAATTTAGTTATTTAGACAAATTTTATAATTTCAAACTTGCAATTCTTTTACATAATTTTTTAACAGAATGTTCATCGATCACACGTTCAAAATTTCAAGTGTCTTCCTTTGTCTTTTTATAGGAAATTTTTTTTCTGTACAGGTTTTTTTACATTTTTTTACATTTAGTTTAGACCATTTTTATAGTTTCACTTGTACAATTCATTTATATCGGTTAACCAAAATTGTTATCTGTTACACGTGCTACTTTTAAGTCTATCTTGTTGGTAATTTTTTCAAATTAAGTTTTACAGTTTTACTTTTTAGCAAATTTAGTTATTTAGACAAATTTTATAATTTCAAACTTGCAATTCTTTTACATAATTTTTTAACAGAATGTTCATCGATCACACGTTCAAAATTTCAAGTGTCTTCCTTTGTCTTTTTATAGGAAATTTTTTTCTGTACAGGTTTTTTTACATTTTTTTACATTTTTTTACATTTAGTTTAGACCATTTTTATAGCTTCACTTGTACAATTCATTTATATCGGTTAACCAAAATTGTTATCTGTTACACGTGCTACTTTTAAGTCTATCTTGTTGGTAATTTTTTCAAATTAAGTTTTACAGTTTTACTTTTTAGCAAATTTAGTTATTTAGTCCAATTTTATATTTTCGAACCTGCAATTCTTTTATGTCACTTTTTACTACAATGTTTATCCGTCACACGGGCAATTTTTAAGATTCCTCCATTGTATTTTTTATAGAAATAATTCTCACTGATGAGGACTCAAACCTGAGTCGAAACGTTTGAAAGAATGTAAGAACTGTGTTTTCATTATTTCTGGACCCTAAAGCCAATTTATACATATATCGAATTTTTTCTAATGTCTCGGGTAAACTTCCATATCAGCTAACTTACAGGGAAAACCGAAAATAATTTATTTGATGAATTCTACCAACAAAATGTTTAATATCAACAAAACTGTTCAGCTAAAAGCTTGGGTTAACTCGAGCAAACGAATTTGGTCAGATGAACATAAAATGAAAAAAATTTGCTAATTTTTTAAGTATCACATGCACTTAATACCCTTTGCATACAAAGTACAATAAAATTATAACAGTTTTTCTAAAATATAATATTTTTATGTCAAAAGTTCTCTTACAAACGCGAGTTTCTCCATATTGTGAATTTCAGAAACTTAACTTTCCAAAATTTAAATACGTTTGTTATTTTTTTCTTTTTACATTCTCATCTCATGAGAAAATTTCCTTTTTCATTTAAAATCAAAAACAAATTTAGTAACTTTGAGAAAATATAATTCACATCTATTATAAAATTGACTTGAGCTTCAGTATCAAATTCCAAGAAATAAATTATATGTATGCAAAAAATATAAAAGCGCAAAGCGCGAACTTGTGAGCGATGAAAATGTGCCCGCCAAGCGGGCAGGTTTTTTAGCTTAGGTTTCATGTGTTCTCATAAAAAAAATTTCTGTATAATTTTATGTAAATTTTCTCAGGTTTTAATTTTTTCACAATACCAAAGTTTTACTCCAAATTAGAACTCATATGTTCAATATTTTTTGTTACTTTTTTCACATTTTAGAAATAAAGATCACTGAGAAAGACTCCAAGTAGTCGAAACGTTTGATTAAAACTACTATTTTTTCATTTATGGGCCCTAAAGCCAATCAGCAGACACTGCAAAAACTCTAAAATTTATTTTGTCAGAAAATGGTATGATAAAACCAAAAACGGAAAAAATAAGGTCACTACATTTTTAAAAGTCACTCAAACCTCTCTAAAACCTTCTCACCATCGTTAATTAAAAGAAAAAAGCGGATGCAGAAAATAAAATGGCAAAAAGGCAGAATAGAGAGGAAGTTAAGGGAGATTCGGAGTTACATCAAGGAACAAAGAAAGGTAAATGGCGGCAAGAGTAATATTATTGTTGGAAGGAAAAGATAACACAAAGTTGCATATGTTACGTGCAAGTTCTGTGGGGGTGCACAAGTACTGGGATCTTCAAGTAGAGGGTGGTTTAAAAGGATGATAATGCTGTTGGCAATTGGTCGAGAGCGCAAGTGCACACACAAAAGAAATAAATTCTCTACTTTAATCGTCAGTATTTTTAACGACTAATAAATTTAAAACATTACTTCGTCTTACACTGGAAACACGCTTTCATAAAACCAACAAAACTATTTTGTTTCTATTTGTGCAACAAAATTTTGTTTTTGTCCCAACCAAATTTTTGGTTATTCGAACAAAGAATTTCGTTGATTCAGCAACACGTTTTGTTTACTCAAATTCTTCACAATATTTTACAATTACCAAACTTAAAGCTTTTTAAATATAATGTTTGCTCAAAAAGCCCAATAATACTTTTTTCTATACACCTAAAAAAATTCAAAAAATCTCATGTTTGTATAATGTGAGTTTGCACATTTTAGGAAATATTCAATGAAATATTATTTCTAAAAAACTTTTACAATCCTCTATGAATATAAAATTCGAT
This sequence comes from Diplolepis rosae, assembly GCA_030998225.1. Classification (NCBI taxonomy): domain Eukaryota; kingdom Metazoa; phylum Arthropoda; class Insecta; order Hymenoptera; family Diplolepididae; genus Diplolepis; species Diplolepis rosae. The sequence continues at coordinate 157,214 of JAPYXD010000695.1, forward strand.
AAAAAACAGAACTAAAAATATAGGAAGTTGGGAATTCTTGTAAATTTTGGCATTGAGTGTTTTTAAAAATGATTTTTTGTTTTAAAATCAAGAAACAAAGATTAGCAGAGGCACTTTAAAGTTAACTTGTTGTGGGGAAAACATGGTCACAGGCAGAGAGAAAATGGCATAGAAAGGAAGCGAGAAAGCAGTGATGAGAAAGAAAAAAGGGAGAAGCTGGAAAGGAAAACCGAAGCCAAACCGTTAGAACTCCATTTCACTTTATTATTGTAATTCCATTTTTCCCGTCTGCAAATAAACGCTTCGCTGGCCACGTCTATCGCGTTATCCAGGAGCGAAAGAAAGTTTCGGTTCGCTGGGAGTAAATAGCGCCCTCTATGTTTCGTGATCTTCTTCGCCCACCTTCTTCTTCGATGCTTTTGCTCTCGCCATCTCCCTCAGATCCTTTCTCTTTATCTGAAACTTTCCTCCGATCGGATTCCATTACGTTGCCGTCTTGTTCAAGATTAATAACATCATATAGTTATCTGGCGGAGTGATCAGGCTTCGATAATCCAGGTTTCCACTGAAACTTAATCAATCTCCAAATGGACCTGTCCTTTCCCAGTTTCCTAATTTCTTTGCATTGTTTTTTTACCAAAAGTTTTCTAGCTTCTATTGCAAGACCTTGTGCAAATAATAATATTTATTCACGAAGCAAATCACAGCACTTTAGTTTTATAATCATTAGATTATAAAAAATCATCCATTGTTCACAGAATATTTCCATTAATTTAAAAAAATTGTATATGCAAACAGAATATATCAAAAGAATCAAATTGTTTTAATTACTTGAGGCGCATAAATTTCTCCAAGGATTTATAATGATTCAGGACATTAAAGAAAGAATTCTTGAAAATAGAATTCTGAGAAAATAATGTTCACACTGAGAAAAAAGATTTGATTGAATGAAAGAAAATAATTTATTTTAAATGCTTTTCTTGATTAAAAAAAACTTATTTAAATTAAATAACGTTTGTTTAATTTAAACAAAATATCTTTGGTCAAAATAAATATTTGTTTAAATCAAATAAATTTTTTTTGAAACCAAAGAAATTAATGCATTGATCTATGATCGAAGATAAAATTTGTTTGATTTAAGGCAGAAATTTATTTAGTTTGAACAAATTTTTATTTGATCCAAAGATACTTTGTTTGAATCAAATTTTATTTTATTTAAATAAATAATCTCTTTAATTCAAAGAATGTCTCTCAAACAAATAATTTTCTTTGATTCAATCAAATCTTTTTTTTTGAGCGTAAAGCCTCTAGTAAAAAAGGCAATACAACAGCCAGTATTGGACCAGTGTCGCGCCAATGTCAAGTCTTGGCAATTTGTCAAAAAAGTATAGAAGATTTTCAGGTTTCTATTAGGCGTCCGAGGATATCTTGAATGCTATGTTTCAAAATGTTTATTAGTTTAACCAAAGAATTGTGTTGTTATAAGTTAAACAAAATATTTGGTTGAACCAACCAAAGAATTCGTTCCAACCAATCAAAGGTGGTTTGTTTCGCTGACAATTGGGTTGAATAAAACAAATATTTTTGTTAATCTAACCAAATTTTATTTGATTCAAGCAAAAACCTTGGTTTATTAGAAAAACTGGTTTGTTTGAATCAACTATCAACATATTGAAATTTCATACGCAAAAATAAATTTATTTAATAAAAAATTAAAATCGAATTGATATATCTGTATTTTCATAAATTACGTATTGGATATTGAATATCCTGATCCGTTTTGAAGCGACAAGTGGGACTCTATTTGTTATTCCACGTGCATATCGCTTTCTCCAGTAAAGATCAGTATAAAGATGTCCCTTTTCACTAAAGGAAACCAAACAGCTGAACTAACGTTCGTACTTGGATCATATTATTCACCCAGTTGACGGAACCATTTTTTATGTCAAAGTATCAATTTAATATTTTATAAGAATTAAATATACATTTAATATGAAATGTATTTCTATTAGCTTTATATTTGCATGAGTGAAAATGTTTGAACTATAAGAAGATGCTCACAAACTCTGCTTCTTTTGCCCACCTTTCAGATTAGGGAAAAAGTATTTTGTTATGAATGAGATTTTAAAAATTATCAATTTTCAAAAAGGTTTATATGGATTGCATATATAAAAACTGAGAAATGGAAATTAATTTCCAAAATTCAAGCACTATAAAAACTTGAGTTTTAGACAAAAAAAATCAAAACGCTACAAAATATTAATAATGAAAAAGAAAGGTCCAAAAATGACCAAATAGTCTTGATTCAAAAACTTTTCCAAGTTTTTTTTGGAAATAATGGTATGTTTTATTTGTCCTTTTTTCTCAATTCATAATTCATAGCTCTTTAGTGATTTTCTTTAAATCGAGTCACATTTTTATCAAAAACTGAAAACTTTTAGAATTTACATTAAATTATCCACGCAACATTAGGTCGGATTATTGAAAACTCAATTTTTTTAATACTGTCACCTTAATAAAGTTAAGTTGAGTTTTTAAGTATAAAAATGGAATTGGATAAAAAAAGTTCCCCTTTGTTCCATGCACTTGTATCCCTAAAATGTGTGTATGGAATTTGAAGTCAATCGATAATTGTATTCCGTGTAGAAATTTTGATAGGGGTCTAGTGGGGCCCCGACGAGTTTGCCCTATCTCTAGTCGGGATCTAGCGTGGAAAACTAATCAGGGCCTCGTCGGTAACGTAACGCTTTTGTCGAGGTGGGCCCTACTGCACTCTAAAAAAAAGTCTATCCACAGTGAAATTACGTTCTTTTCAGAATGCATTCATTGAAATTAAGCATATTCCTTTTGTCTACCAACAGAATCTTTTTCCTGTTACAAAACTCATCTCTGAGATGCAAAAAGAAAATATTTTTAGCAATGAACGATTTTTTTTGACTCTGAAAAGAAATCCTCTAATTATGTAAGGATTGCATTTATAGACTAGGAGACGAAGTGCGCCTGCGCATTAGTGAGTGTACATCGTCTGGTGCTAATCTGTTCACAGATATTTTGTCAGTACGGTGCCAACTACGAAGAATATATTTATTTATGATCAAAATCAATTAACGAAATCAAATAATGGATTTCTAGAAATTATTAGGAATCCCAGAGTGCGACGTAGAAATTTTGAAACGTACGTATACCAAAACAAACAATTTTGATCCGCATAACCTTATTTTTCATTGCTTCTGATGACAATTCAAAGATATTCCCAAAAATGTCAATAAAAACATTGTAGAAACTGAAATATACAGTTGTTTTTTATTTGTAAAAAATATTTTGATTCGAAATTATTAGTAAAATGTTTACTATAGAATTTAGTGTGAAATTTAAAATGTAACAAAGTTTAAAAATAATTTTGTAACACTCTTTCAACATTATATATTTAATAGATCATGGACTTTCAATTTTACACGCATTGGAAAATTTGTAATGTAAGCAAAGTTATATCTTAAAATTTCTTCAAGCTGAAATCTAAGACGGGTCGTTATTATATTATTGAAAATGATCGATTGAATATTGGGATTTGTCAAAGTTTGGCTTGTGAACATTTCTTATAGGTTATATCATAGAATTTGTTTTCTTTTAACTTCGAAATTATACTTCCTTCGTACGAAAAAGGATTTTATTTCCAAACCAAAGGAAAAACTTTGGCAGCAAAATTACAGCACTTGAAACGAAAATACTTCAACTGTTAGAGGATTTCCTCTTATGCCAATTTTGAGTAGAAAATCCATTCATAGTGAACGGAATTGTTCGACAGTTAATATTCCGTTTTTAGAGTGTAGACTTTCTAGTAGGGGTTTAGTGAGGTCAGCCCTTACACTTCCCCACCTACAAAAAAGGACACCATTAGGGCCCTATTGGACCTACGCATTGAATTTAAGGGTATATATCAGCAGAGTCACGTGACCAATTTTGTACTTTTTCATTACACGTACACTGAAAAAAAATCTCAGTAAATTTGACTACTTTTTAATATACTTTCCATAGTTCACAAAGGCCCCAGTGTAATTTTTGAAGTTAAGTGAATTGCAGGAACATAGGTAAATCAAATAAGAGCAGTAGTTGAATCGATGAATATTCTTAGTACATTTCAAAACTGTATTTACTTTCAAGTAGACTCTAACTTACTATTTTTATATACACACATGCCTACAAACACACACCTCCCTCTACACTACACAAACGCTCTTTCAGGTGGTATTAAAAATTATTCTTAACGCTGCGGGTTCGAACCCTCTCTACCTATGATTAACGCATTACTAACCTAACGACTAAGCCTCTCGGCTGCGCACGCTTGGAATACAAGAAAGAAAATAGCGCTTATAATCTGCAAATACTGCAGGGCCGTGTAAGAAGTGTATGGGCCCCGTGTAATCGGGAATTTTTAAATTTTATGCCAATTTATGATTCTGATTAAAATTTTTAATTATTAAATCGATTTTCTATAAAATGAAATATTTTTGAAATAATCAGATCAAATTTTGGAATTAAAGAACATTACATAATAAAAAGATTTATAAACATTTTAGAAGTATTAATTTTTATTATTGTATATTAGCGATACTTTATACAGGTTATGATTCCTTTCATTTTTGTTTTCAAGAGTAAAATCAACGTATGTTCAGAATCTAAAAAATTTGAGTTTTTTCAATTCCAAAAATATGATGAAACTTTTGAATCAAGAAAATTATCGCATAACGAAAATATGCATTAAAGTTCGCAAAAAGTAATTCCAACTAATGAATTACTATTAAAAAAATAGTACACTTATTTACTTATCAATAGTTTGTTTATCTAACTGCTCTTATGTATTAACTTCTACCGCTTATGTTTATTATGAAAGCTTCAATTGATTTTACTATTCACCCCATGTTAATTGAACTACATGTTTAGTTATTGTTATTACCTCGACACAATAAGATACACACACATACACGCACGTGCTCGCATATGATTATTATAATTACATGCGAATTCGAGTTAAAATTATGAAAAAGTTTTCTTAAATGTTGTTGCTTCCTCTTAAGTATTGATCTTATCCAAGACGGTGTTCAGAAAATCTCCATTTTTCTCAGATAAGATCAAATTTTAATGGGAATAAAGAATAAAGGTTATGTTGTATCTACTGGACCTAACCTTAACCACAAATATTACAAATAGGGATTCTCTAGTCGGGGCCCCGCCAGATACAAATAGATTTTCCATACTTAAACGAAACAAGGAATTCCTCACTAGAACCTGACAGGGCCCCTATCTGTTTTTTCTGGACTAGAAATACTAATCAGGTGCTAACAGGGCCCCTACCAGTTTTTTCTAGATGAGGAAATTCTAGTCCGGGCCCCACTAGAACCCAACTTGAAATAAGGAAAGATAGGGCAATTTCTACACGGGATAGTTATTCAGTTATGGTGGATACTTTTGAAAAAGTAATTTCAAAAAGAACGCTTTCAGATATTAAAAATCCAAAATAGCTGATCCAATAAGGGACCGTTCACATAATACGTCACGCGATTTTTAGCTATCCCCCCCTCCCCCAACCCCCATGTCAAACATGGTCACAAACCTCAGCCCCTCCCCCCCCTTTCGATGTCACGTCACAGCTCTTAATTTTATAAAACATTTTTCGCTAACGCGTACAAAATCCAGTAAAAAAAGAAGCTATTAATTATTATTGTAGATAATCTTTTCAGAACTTTTTTTCAAATTTCGTGGGTACACATTTAATGTGTGACCTAACGCAGAGGGCAGACCCCCCTCCCAACATGTCACACCACGTCACAATTTGCAGCCCCCCCCCCCCCCCCCCCATAAACTGTGTGACGTATTATGTGAACGGCCCCTAAGGCGTCTTATAATGAAAGGTTCGATTTTTGTGGTCACTTTTTGCTTCAAACTCTGTCTGGGGAAAAAGAGGTGGAAAAGGTGAAAGGGGCATATAAATGTAGTAGAGATGAAGACATCTAATGTCTTATGACCTGGTCTTCATTGAAATTCGAACAAGTGTCGGCTGAATGTCTACTCTACTCGGATTAGAATACATATCCCATCCCTTGTGTCCACCCCTCCACTTCAAGCCAGTGCGACGGTTTATACAGAATTTAATTAATTGTACTCGGGTGAGATGTGCGTTTCCATGCACAAAATTCTTCCCCAATTACAAACAGGCACGAATCCACTACAAAATGTTATAATGCAATTTAATTCCTGCATGAAAAATATCTACGAGGGCAGTTCAATAAATCCTTACAAAATGTATCGGATGGCGCTCAAAATATTGAAATAAAGACAATGAAGTAAAGACAATGTTGATTTGTTTTTACGATTTGAAGGGAATTGTGCACAGAGAGTACGTTCCATAGGACCAAACGCTCAATGCCGTGTTCTATCTTGGCATTATGAAGATTTTGCTGGCGAGTATTCGTCGTGTGCGGTCAGAATATCGAGAAAAAGGGAGTTGACGCTTGTTGTATGATAATACACCAGCTCACAGAAAAACACTATTAACGGATTTTTGTCCAAAAATGGCATTTCCAATATCAAGCATTTCCCGTATTTACCTGATTTGGTTTCGGGGGATTTTTATTTGTTCGGGAAGTCACATTTGGCCATGAAAGGAAAGCGTTATGCAGACAATGAAGACATGCAAAGTTCGATGACCGCCATCCTGAATATAATTCCTACTGATGAAATAAAAATATTTCAATTCACTTCGTGACCGTACAAAACGGTGTACTGAATCAAAAAGGGGACTATTGGATCTATAACTTAATTCGTACGGTTTTTTTATCAGAATTTGAACGTTTATTTAAGAAAAACATGTGCAATAGTATTATTCAAAGTCTCCACAGGAAGATCTCCTTATATCGCCAAGCGGCTCTGTCTTGCAGCTGTAAATTGGTTTCAAATTAATTAGGTGAGTTTGAAATTTTTGTCACTGCCTACATTATTGGAGGTTCACTAGTCGGGTATCAGATAGGATACGTTGTCGACAGGTGTCCTCGTAGACAATTTCAAACTCTTATATCGCAAATAATGCCAATGAATTCAAATATTAAAGAACTTAAAAATCATTCTGTGGAAAAAAGACGCTTTCGACTGCGCTGGGATTCGAGCCCAGGTCTTTCGATTGGATTCGAAGCATTTTTTTAAACATAATTTTGGAAAGAAAATTAACGGCTGCACTTGGAGAAAAACTCAAAAATATGTTTTAAATTAAAAAATGAAGTTCAAATAATTTTTTTTATCTAAAGCCATTGCTTTCAGCGTAATGCTGATGAAAAAAAGTTTCCAAGAACTCCACAAAAAAATTAATTTGGATAACTTTTGAAGAAGTTATGGTTAATTGAGTATCAGCGTGCGCGGTAAAAGGTTGAAAATTCGTGCCCCTTTTTTGAGACCCCCTGAGTCAGAAAAATGGTTTTTACGAAAGTATAAGGACAGGAAAAAGTAAGGACAAGTTCGTTAACCAGCCACATCCAATCAAAATTGAGGGATTGAGCACTACTTTTGTGTTTTTGAAAATAATTTTTTGAAAAAATCAAAAATTTCAATACTGGTTTTTGATAGTGCTCATAAATCTCTACAAATTATCCTGATAACATTTTTTGATTAAATCAAAATTAGAAATGTTACAGCATATTCAAATTCGAAAAAAGTCAATATCAAAATTCCATTTTCCAGTTAAATTATACGAGATACGAAAAAACGTTATCATACAATATTATTGAATACATAAAGACCCACAAATTTGAATTATAACATTTTTTCATAAGATGCATATTTTTCTTTTTAATTAAAAAAAAACTATTGAAAATCCAAAATTCAATTTTTTAACAATAATATTGGAAATACCAAAAAAACGTAAGAATACAAAGTTGTTCGTTTCAAAAAGATCTACAAATTTTGTCTGACACAGTTTCTGATAAAAGATATATTTTTCGTTTCAATTCCAAAAAATACGATAAAAATGAAAAAATTCCATTTTTTAGACAAAATATGTTAGATGCAAAAAAAACATTTAAATGGAAAATTGTTTGCTTAAATGAGGTCTACAAATTCTGATAAAGAAATTTCGGGACAGGATGTATATTTTATGTTTTGATTTTTAATATTGAAAAAATTCAATTTTTTTCACCAAAATATGTGAGATACGAAATAAGCGTTGTTCTGCAAAATCGTTTCCTTAAATGAAGTCTACGATTGTTTTTCCTTTTTTAGATATTTGGAAGAAAGTAAATTCTTTTAATCGTGTAATTTATTGAAAAGTTATACTGAAATGTATACAGAAAATCGAGCGCGAAGTGCGAGTGTCATGATGAGAATGTGTTCCTTAAGGCCGATAGAGCCTTAAGTAAATTGAATTTCCTGTTTCACTTAAATTCAAAAAGAAATTCAGTGATTTTGAGAAAATGTGTAATTCACATCATCTGTAATATTATTATAAAATTGGTTTGAGCTTCAGTATCAAAATATAAGAAATAAACTTAAATGTATGCGAAGAGCACAAGACCGAGCGCGAAGCGCGACGAACGAATCGCGCGCCCTGGGCGCGCTCAAACTTGCGAGCGAAGCGCGCGATGAGAATGTACCCGCGAAGCGGGCAGATTTTTTCGTTCAAAAATCGTTCATCATTTTAATGAATTTTTTTCTAAAGTTTCGAGGCTGCTACAATAGATTATATATATATATTGCTTCCAGTTTCAGATTTTATAAAACTATTACACCACATTTTCATATATTAGTTCATTATATTTGACAAAAAAAGGCGGTTTCAAATTTCAGCAAACTATCCTTTGTGTCCGCTAATAAAAAACTATTTCTCTAAGCTTTAAAGAACTTTTTTGCATTTGCCCGTACAACAAAGTTGTAATGGCCATATTTGTTCTTCGCGAGATTATTTATAAAATTATTTTCGGATCAAAGTCATGGATCAATTAGGTCAATCACCATGGCCGGTCAAAGGGCATAGATAAGGGGTGGTTTTTAGTTTTTCGCGAATAACATGAACCGAAAAAGTTTTAGTTAATTGCAAGAACTGCGAAATCCTATTCAAGCAGTATGCAAAAAAAACTTTTTCGTTTTATGTTATTCTCGAAAAACTAAAAACCACCCCTTATCTATGACCTTTGACCGGTCATGGTGATTGACCTAATTGACCTATTAGCTTGATCCGAACATAGTTTTATAAATAATCTTGGGAAGAAAAAATATGGTCCTCACAATTTTGTTGTACGAGCAAGTGAAAAAAAGTTATAAAATAAAAACAAACTCACCCCTAGAGGGGGTTGATCAAAGGTCTTCCGCACCGCCTTCGAATAGGAAAACTCAGTTTTAGACGCGGAACATGTCCCCTAATATCCCCTTATAATTTCAGCCATTACGTATTTTTGATAAGTAAATGCTTTTTTTTCGTCTTTATTCACTGTACTAACATCATTGTTAATGAAACTTGGATCCATTTTTACACGCCTGAGACAAAGCAACAGTCGAAAGAGTGGACAGCACCAGGCGAACCAGCCCAAAAAAAGGCAAAGATGGTGAAATATACGTCATTATTGGCCCAGCTAGGCAAAGAAATCATGAAAAAATGCCTCCTTTTGGCAAAAAAGAAAGTGCTCTTTCATCAAGATAAAGCATGCGTGCACACCTGTGCTGTTGCAATGGAAAAATTGCACGAATTGAAGTTCGAATTGTTGCCATACCCACCGTACCCGCTGGATTTAGCCCCCAGTGACTTTTTCCAGATTCCAAACATGAAAAAATGGCTTGCCATTTTGCCGGTAAGATATTTGAGTCAAACGAGAACATCATCACCGAAACAGAGGCCTATTTCGAAGAAATTTAAAAATCTTACTTTTTAGACGACTTGATAAAATTATTCATAGAAATATTATAGATAGAGTAGACATGCCATAGGCCGCTCTGTAAGTGACAACGTCAGTCTGCAAACTCGATGAGAGCGAAAGAGAGAGACGATAAGTGGTTTTTTCTGTCTTTGTCTACGCGTACCGCACTAGCCTCGGCGTTAGCGAGAGACAGCCTAACCCGAAATTCACTCTTTCTCTCGCCCGAGCTGACAGGCTTCAGGCTGGCATGTCTCCTCTATCTATAATATCTCTATGAAATTATTAGGTGTACAACTTTGTTTCCGCTATTTTTCGATAGATGCACTGAGAGAGAATTGGCACAGCTAGCGCCACTAGCCGTGGCAGTGACCACACTTCACTAACGTCCATATAGCACGCTAAAACAGGACGGTAGGGGGGCGAAACTGAGGTTTGATCGGCGCGCTCTCAGACTCAGTTTGCACACTGGCTGCGCTTTTTTCGCGCGTTGGCGCCATAGAGATATTATAGATAGAGGAGACATGCCATATGCCGCTCTGTAAGTGGCAACGTCAGTTTGCAAACTCGGTGAGAGCGAAAGAGAGAGACGATAAGTGGTTTTTTCTGTCTTTGTCTATGCGTACCGCGCTAGCCTCGGCGTTAGCGAGAGACAGCCTAACCCGAAATTCACTCTCGCCCGAGCTGACAGGCTTCAGGCTGGCATGTCTCCTCTATCTATAATATCTCTATGGTTGGCGCCCGATGTGTACACACGAATCAGACGCTTGGCAGTAAACGACCGTTAGACACTAGGAGAGGGCGCTGCTATTACGCTACGGTGCTCGTCCACCGCGCAAAGTTGCGCATCTACTGCGCTTTTCTCAAGCTAACCTATCATGTCTCAGTAGTATCTCTCTAGATGTCGCAACCATCTCAACCACTTGCCATCATTGGGATGAGCAGTCTTCGGTATTGCATTATTTCTAGTAATATTCAGTAACTTAATTTCTAGTAATAATTGTGTGTGAGTTATGGCTATTTGCTGAACAGCAAGAAGCCACGAGCAAGAAGAAGAAGAAGGCCATGCCAAGTCCCTCTCAGTGTGGCTGCAGCGGTAAGTGCTGGTCGAAATAGGCAAATCAAAAATGTCACACAGTAAGCTTGGACATCTGTCAACATAACGATAGCACTACATTAGTGAATTTATGTTTTCATCATAAATTTATTTTCGATCGAAGATGTCAGTTTTTTCGAAGATTAATTGCTGAAGACTCGTGCCGAACGCAAGAAGAATAGACAGAATCTTTGGGAGTGACTCAACATACCATTTTGAAACGCCCCAAAGCCATGGGAATGATTCAGAAGCAAGGAAATTGGGTTCCGTACGAGTTGAAGCCGAGAGATATCGAACGGCGTTCCTTTGCTTGTGAGCAGCTGTTTCAAAGACAGAATCGGAAGGGGTTTTTACATCGCATTGTGACCGGCGACGAAAAATGAGTCTATTACGATAATCCCAGGCACAGAAAATCATGGGGAATGCCCGGACCAGCGTTTCCAGACACACTGAGAGAAATTTTGGAATCGGCATGTTAAAATTATGATACACTATGGTACATGTTTACAAGACGCATGCGCGGCGCGAAATTCAAATTAATATATCTTCAAATACTGCAAAGTTTAATATTTTTCATAAATAAAATGTTAATAACATTTTTTCAATAAATATTATAATATTATGTTTTAATAAAACTATTTTAATAATATTTTCTGATTTTTCTAAATCATTTCAGTCGATTATGTCGATCATTAGAAGAGTGTATCACTCTACGTGATAACGGAACTCTACTATATCAACCTTATCAACCTATGATTCAGAATTAATGTAACGTCTCGCAAGACTAGATGGAATTTTTAATCATAATTATTAAGAAATTTTCTGTGAAAAAAGGAACGCTTCCACTCCGCTGGGTATCGAGCCCAGGTCCTTTCGATTGCCAGTCGAATGCTCTGTCATCTGAGCTACGGAGGTTCCACAACTTTTCTCACAGAATTTTTGTGGATGAAAACTACCTTAACCCTTAGCTGCCCCACTGGGGTCTTTCGTGGAAAGGCCTCAAACTTTTGGAAATTCTCCCGTTTAATGCCCGAAAATTGAGTTTGTGTTGCTATTTTGTTTTGAAATGATATTTATAAAATATCTGGTGTATTTTTGTTGAATAAAGTCTCTTTTGTTCATAACTATAGTATATTACATTACAAGGGGCGAAACAGAGCGATTGCATGAGTGTGAAGTTTGCTACCCGAGTGAAACGAGGGCTGCAATCACACGAAATGCTTTCGCTGTGTTTTGTTTCGGTCGATGGCACACAGCCTCGCTCATTAGCATTTCCGCTCTTATGAAGAAGTCAAAAAATGGATCGATTCGTGGATCACCTCAAAAAGCGCATCTTTTTTCGAGATGGTATTGGACAATTGCCAAAAATATGGAAAAAAGTAGTGGTTAGCGACGGGCAGTATTTCGAATCATAAATAGGTAATCACTTTTTAAGAATAAAGCCTCAAATTTTGGAAAAAAACGGCGGAAGCAAAGTTGTACACCTAATATAAAATCACTGGGCGAAGTGTATCGAGCTACAAGAAGACTATGTTGAAAATAAAAGTAAGCCAACCCGCTCTCTAAATCTGAATCAGTCAAATTTTCCATGATTCAATCAGTGAAAAGGTAAATCACTTAAAAAATATTTTTCACTGTTAAATCAGTTAATTTCCACTGATTTATCAGTGAAAAAATATTTTTCACTGTCAAATCAGTCAATTTTCACTGAAATAATCAGTGAAAATTGACTGATTTACAGTAACCTTTTTTAGCTATTTGAATCAGTCAAATTTCACTGATAATCAGTAGATTTTGACTGATTCAAATTTAGAGAGCGAAATAATGCGATCTTTTGTTTTTTTGTATAAACTCATTGACCTGCTATGTCAGGTTTGGTCTACTAAAAATGTCTGCATAGGTGTTATATTATTCATGCTATTCACCCTGTTCAAATATTTTATTATGACAAAACTACACGTATTGACACTTCAACTCTGGACTGAAAACATAATATTGCAATTTTTAATCATATGTGTGGATTGTGAGGCAGCATAAATGAAAAATGTAAATTCGAAGTGAATCAGATAGAGTTTAAAATGGAAACTCTGCACAATTAAAATGCAATTCCAGTTGATCATGAGCATGTTACAATTTTTCATTAAAGTTTATATAAGTTTGCAGTGGCTAATTTACAGGGATGAATTTGAAATAAAAATAAATTGAAGAAAAAATATAACTTGTTCTTTATGCTGTTCATTTAAAGTCGTAACTGCTGTTTGATTTAATCAAGCACAGAGAACCTTATTAAGTCGATGTCATTACAGTTTTCAAAGTTCATTGCTACGTCGAAGACGTTAGAACAAAGAGATCGGTTTTAATGAAGACTTTAATTAACGATGTGAATTTCTTGAAAAAAAACTATTGCTTACTTAATTGATACGAACATCAAAGAAGCAACTTATTGTTTAAAATCTACATCGATTTTATTATATTCAAGGCAATCTGAATGGAGATGAAAATTTTAAATGTTAACTTATTCGTGAAACTGTGTATTTTCCAATTTTTCACGAAATTTAGAACATTTTCGTGCATATATGCTAATAATATTACTACTCATAATTTAAGACAGACTTTAAACAATTCCTGTAAATAGTTTTTGAAGTTTGTTCATATTTCAATTAAACTTCTTTAAAGCTTCATTGAAAACCTCTTTTTACTTTCTATACAAGTTTGTCATTTTTTGTACGGCAAATGATTTTTGGATCAGAATAATCTAGGAAGCGTATTGATTATAAGATATCAAGATTATTATATTAAGTCAAGATTTTCTTTCCTTCAATCTTGTTATTTTTCTAATTAACTGCTTTTGCAGTATCAAGGTATTTTTTAGTAATTAATAACTGGAACAGAAAAAATATAATGATAGTATTTTAAGTTTCAAAAGTATCAAAGCTTTTTCTGAAATCCCAGATTACAAAACAAAAATTTTTTGTTTTCGTGCTGCTTTTTGCACACTTTTTATTTAAAAATTCTAATGTAAAACAAAAGATCGAAAAACCTTTATAAAAAATCAAAAAAAAAGTTTTTAATGAAACTTTAGAGAAGTTATAATAACTTCTTTTACTCATTACAATTAGATTCTTTTTTCATGGTACAAAATACTGAATTAAGGTAATTGTCGTGTCAAAAATCAGGTCTCTGGAAAAAAAAATTTCTATGATTTTACGACTTAAAATGATATTACCGAACATGTCTTATGAAAGAAAAAAAAAACATTATTTTATATGCAAAAAATTTAAAACTGACGAAAAATAATACTTTTAATAATGTTTTTTGTAATATAATTTTACCTTATTAACATCTCTTACCAATTTTTCAAAAAAGATCGAATTTTCTCCGGTGAAAATATTCTCTACAACTCTACTGTTTGTAATTTTAAAAGCATTTTCAGTGGCTGGAATCATTAAAGAATTTGTTTTTTAATAAATAATTTTTTTTTTAAATAACTATATTTAAAGATTTTCTACTTATTTACAAAATTGGAAAAAGGAAAGTTGTAGAGAATATTTTGCCTGACTAAATAAGTCATGATTCATGAAAATTCAATCTTTATATAAAAAATTGGTAAAAAGCGATAGCGAGGAAAAACTCTTTTACAAAAAACATTATTAAGGTAGTTTTCATCCACAAAAATTAGACCTCAGGCAAAAATAGATAATTTTGCTTTCAAGAATAGCAATATTATTATTGAAGGGCTATTTTCGGAAAGAAGAGATTATTTTACATGAAAAAAATTTAAAACACAGAAAAATAATTTTTTCTACTAGCGGGCCATAAAGTGGACTTTATTGCCCCGTGCGGGGCAAACAAATCCACTTTCTAACCCTATAGTAGAAAAAAAATCGTGTGCAACACGGGAAAAACATTTATTTTACTCGTGTGGTTGTTACCCTCGCTTTGCTCGGGCATCAAACTTCACACTCGCAAATTAAATTATTTTTTCCCTAGTTGCACAATGTGCTATTATTAATCAATTTTATTTTTGACCCAACGTTTTTTCTTATCACTTCTTACCAAATTGTAAAAAATTATGCGATTCTAATAAATCATGAATTATTTTTTCAGAGAAAAGATTTCCCGCAAATTGACCTTTTCTGATTTAAAAAAAAAAAAATTTTAATGGCTGAAACCATTAAAAAAACATTTTCCAAAACGAAATTTTTATAAACAATTTGCTGAATTTGATAATAATTTATTCATATTCTGGACTTACATTGACCCTTAATTAATAATTGAAGATATATGTTGATGTTGGTAATTGGCTTTAGGGTCCAAGGTTGATAAAAACTCAGAGTTTTACATAATCAGACGTTTCGGCTCTGATCGGAGCCCTCATCAGTGATTTATTCAAATCTAAAAATACAGAAAAAGGGTTTTGCTAACATAGGATATTTTGCATACAAAATTTTTTGTAAAAATTTAACAAGTAATTATAATTATGTTTTTACATGTACGTATGCATATTATATAGTATATGTACATTGTATATTGCACATATATATGTGTATATATTGCATGCGTGATGTATATGTGTGTATATGTGTATATGTATATATGTGTGTGTATGTGTATGTATATATGTGTATGTATGTATGTGTATGTGTGTATGTGTGTATATATGTATATGTATATATGTGTGTGTATGTATATGTATGTGTATGTATGTGTATATATGTGTATATGTATGTATATATGTATATATGTGTATGTATATATATGTGTGTATGTATGTGTATGTATGTATGTATATATGTATATGTATGTGTATATGTATATATATGTGTATATGTGTGTGTATGTGTGTATATATATGTGTGTGTGTATATATATGTGTGTGTGTGTCTGTGTGTGTGTGTGGTTGTGTATGTATGTATATTAAAAACTACACCACAAAAATTTCAATCTACAATTCCATGCACGAATGTCAATTAAAAATATTTTTTATATTTAGACACTTAATTCCAACCTTCCAAAAAATGCTTTCTGGTATCTAGTTTGTTAGGTTATGTGAATGAAATATTTACCTCAAAGTAATATCAAAATTTATTTACCTACATGTAAAAACATAATTATAATTACTTGTTAAATTTTTACAAAAAATTTTGTATGCAAAATATCCTATGTTAGCAAAACCCTTTTTCTGTATTTTTAGATTTGAATAAATCACTGATGAGGGCTCCGATCAGAGCCGAAACGTCTGATTATGTAAAACTCTGAGTTTTTATCAACCTTGGACCCTAAAGCCAATTACCAACATCAACATATATCTTCAATAATTTATTCATTTTCAAAAATTGGAAATGGTTAAGTTGTAGGGAATGTTTTTCTTGAAAAAGTGATTTGTAATTTATTGAAATCGCATAATTTTTTAAAATTTGGTAAGAAGCGATATGAAAAAAAGTTGGGGCAAAAATAAAATTTATTAATAAAATTATTTTTCTGTATTTCAAATTTTTTCATGGAAATTAATCTTTCCTCTTCCAAAGTAGCCCTTCAATAATAGTATTTCTATTTTTGAAAGCGACATTATCTATTTTTGCCAGAGGTTTAATTTTTGTGGATGAAAACTATCTTAAAAGTATTATTTTTCCAGAGACCTGATTTTTGACACAACTACCTTGAGACAAAAATTATCGACTAAAAATAAAGGTAATATTTTTTGTCCTTTTTGAGATCTTATATTATCGACAAGGAATCTAAACTTCTCTCTTGGAGGATAAGTTTTACGTCACCTATAAAACTTGAAAATATGGGCATCTTCTCAGATACGCTTTTGCGATTTATCGCTTTCCATGCACAGAATTGACATGAGTCAGTTCGCGTATGATTGGCGCCAGGTGTTTTAGATTATCTTCCAGATTCAAGATTGAGAACCTGAACAAGAGATTGAACAATTTGATAATCAAATGCAGTATTCAATTTTTAGTATCATAAATTTGGTGTGCTCATTCGCGACATCAGGAGACACGAGAAACTCAATATTATCTAGAAAGTTAAAATCTACTCATAGGAAAAAGTACACGGAAAATCAAATTTACTTGATTCAAGAGCATAATTAGTTGGCTCCATTAAACAAATAAATTGACTCATTTCGAGAAAAATTTACTTGGATAACATTCCAAATTCGCCTCAAAAAATGATAAGAAAATTTTTACAATCCTATAGTATAAACGTGTCTGTTAAAAAGACTCAGTGAAATATGAGAGGAAAAAAATTTAGAGACAAAAAATCTTTGCTGATTTCTCAATTTGTTGCATTGTAATTGAATGTAGTAAAATAATAAATTCTACAAGTTGTTTTTGTATTTAAGAAAGAATTCATCTGACGAGTCCTTATATGAAAGGACCTTGGCTTTTTCCAAATAAAATTAAAACTCTGATGTAAATACAAGCAGCACTTGGATTAATTGCAAAAATGCTTAACCTTGGTATACTATCAAGTCGAATTATCAATTATTCTTTTATGTTTTAGATTTAAAAACAGAGATCTGAATCAAGTTCTCAAGCTTCAAAGAAATAATTACAAACCAGTTTCAGAACAGGAGCAGATATCGCTTTCAACTCGAGATTCAATCTCTTCTTTCAAATCGAAACACCATCTTCGTGAGAAAATATAGAATTATAAAAAATGTAAAAACATATAATAGAGATCTAGTATACGATATTTGAGAAAGAAAAAAATAATAGTTACCATCTCGACTTTTATTATTCTCTCACAAAAGAATGAAAGCATGTATTGAAAAATTTCTCTGTGTCGTGTTTATTTATAAAATTTAGAGTAAAAAACAAAACATTTTAGAAATTAATATTGTTGTAGCTAAATGGCGGCGCAGATTTTTCAAATTTAATGTATTTCTTCTTGGTTTTGAAGTGATATCTTTAATTGAATTGGCGTAATTGGCTTCTGCAACACAGAAATCTGTTTATTAAATCTATAGTTTTCTACGGAACTTATAAAAATAAAGAGGGACACAAAAAGATTAATTTTATTGTTGAAAAAGTGAAATTTTTCATGAAATTTGACATTTTTCCGCATGTCACGTAAAAATCGCGACTTATGAATTTTTTTCAGAAACAAGAGTTTTTACAGATTATATCGGAGGTTCCGTTAGAAATTATACATCTTCTACGTATTAAAAAATTTGTTCAATCCATCTTGAATATCTGTTTATTTGCAATTACTGCAAAACCATGAAAAAATAGGTTAAAATTAAACAAATCTGCGCTGCAATTTTGCTACAACAATATTACTTTTTATGATGTTTTTTAACTCTAAATTATATAAATAAACACGACACAAAAGAGTTTTTCAATACTTACTTTCATTCTTTTGCGAGAAAATAACAATAAGGTGTAAAAAGTCGCTTAAGTATATCACATGATCAAGAAAAGTATTTTAGTTTTTCTCAAGATTTTTTTATAATTATCAATATTTTGGCTCAAATTGAAAGGTCTACTAATATTATAGCACTTAGAAATAGATGTTTAAAAATATGAATTGATATTTTATATAGAATTTAAAAGACCGGATAAAAACTCTATATTCACAGAAAAGTACAAATTGAATTATAGAAAATCTTATTTCAAGTTAAAATATCGACTTATTTCAAGGTACAACCTGAATAAACATTATTATTAAGATAATTATAATGTAATTATAACACTCAAAAAAAATTATTCTGTAAATTGTCTTAAAGCAAAGAAGAATAAATTCAAATTTAGGGTTAATTTCAGATTTGAATTCAGCCTTACTCGAGTCTTGATTTTAAATTTAGCAAAAATTGACTTAATTTAGGACCTTTATTGGATTTAAAGATGCAACTCACTGGATTCAAAGCAAAACTGAAAATTAATAGAACAAGAAATTATGAAAGTTTTTATTACATTGTTTAATCATTTTAATTGGATTTTTTATATGAATTTAATTCAAGCTATTTTATAACAAAATTCTAGGGTTAAACCAATCAAAATTTTGTTGATTTAACGAAATAATCATTCAAGAAATAAATGATTAGATAAACTTTACTCAATATTCAGTAAAGTTGGGACACATAGGGAAGTTGGAAACTATTTAATATTAATTAGGTGAGTATTATTGTAATAATTATAAATTAGGTGGTTTGAATTCGAAATTTTTGCCACTGCCTACATTTTATCGGAGGATCAACTCTTATAACTTAATAATGCAAATAAATTCGAATTTAAAGAATCTAAAATCTTCCTCTGGAAAAAGAGACGCTTTCGATTCTAACCAACTGAGTTATACAGGCGTTCGAGATTTCCTTCTCCATAGGAAAACCTCATTATATAATTCAAAATTTCAAGAATTCAAAACCGTTTGAAACCTCAAAATATAAAAAAAGGACCAAATTTGGACCAAAAAAACTTCTTAAAATAAACGATTATGAGAAATCAACAAAAAAGGAGAAAATAAAAATGAAAGCAACCTTCCAAAAACCCTTCCTTATTTTTCTTTCTTTCGTCCTCTTTTGTCTTTATTTCCCACAAAGATCTATATTAACAACAGAAAAAAATATTAAATAAATAAATAAATTGTAATTAAAACAATAATATTCCTGACCTGTCACCTTCCATTCCACCACGAGTTTCCTGCTGGCTTAGAGTTTTAATTACAATTTTTTATTTTTCTTTTATCTTTTATTTCTTTTTATTTAGATGGTTGTGGGTAATGAAGACAGAAGAGGACGAAAGAAAAAGAAGGAAGGAGTTTCGGAAGGTTACCTTCTTTTTTCTTTCCTCTTTTTGTTGCTTTCTCATAATCGTTTATTTCAAGAAATTTTTTTGGTCCAAATTTGATCGTTTTTTAAAATTTTGAGGGTTCGAACAGTTTCGAATTCTTGAAATTTTGAATTATATAATGAAGTCTTCTTATAGAGAAGGAGATCTCGATTGCCTGTATAGCTCAGTTGGTTAGAGCAGTAAACTGTCAATCGAAAGACCCGGGCTCGAATCCCGACACAGTCGAAAGCGTATTTTTTTCCAGAGAAAGATTTCAAATTTTTAAAATTATTTCAATAATGTGTTATCTGCTAAATGTCAAAGAATACTTCATAGTTCGATGAACTTTAATAATGCAAAGTAAAATTTCAAAATATAATTCCCAACTTGTCCATACGTCCCAACTTTGCTCAAAAGTTGAGTTACCCGTGTAGAAATTTTGATAGGGGTCTAGTGGGGCCCCGGCGAGTTTGCCCTATCTCTAGTCGGGATCTAGCGTGGAAAATTCAATCTGATAATTCTATCGAGAGTTATGCCGCACACGACCTACTACAGACAGACAGACAGACACTTTCGTAAAAACCATTTTTTCTGACTCAGGCGGTCTCAAAACGTAAAGATTTGATGAAAATTTCGAAAGTCATTTTTCACATAAAAACAATACCTTCTCATCCATGATGAGAATGTAAAAAGAATTATGAGTAACATTGAATTTTACAAGTTTAGGGAAAAATACAATATTAGTTTAGAATCAATAAGTCCTTCAGAGTCTTTAGAAATTCAAAAATTAACGGTCCACCTTTATTTGGCATATTTTTTATTTTTTTGGCATATTTTTTATTTTTTTGGCATATTTCAAAAACTTTATGTTTTTTATTCTCTATAATTTTCTGAGTATGTGTGTGAATTTTCAGGGCAGTGATTTTTTTTTCTTCGGAAAATATATGAAATTAAATGTTTCTATGATTTACGAATAACGCGTTTTTAGCGAAAATTAGCTTTTTACACAAAATAGTTTGTTTATTTATTTACTGATATTTCTGAATTATATGGGAAATAGTATATAACAGGTATCCCTATAAAAACACAATATATATATTGCCTTTATGTATATATATATATATATATATGATTTAGTATCTACAAGACTTTACTTTAAACTCCGTTTTTCGAAAGTTGTGATTTTCCGTGTTTGTTGCAACATATGTTCGAATAAAATCTAAAGTATTAGACATAGTTTTTTAAAATTTTTACCACTTGTTCTTTGTTATATTATCAATAATTTCGGTTACAAAAAGCACTCTATTTAAAAAAATAACTATAAAACTTTTTTTTTACATTATGGGATATTTTTATTTATTATTTTATTTTATTTGTGGCTTTTTTAATCACGTTTCCTTATTTTCCATGTGCAAAAAGTTGCTACACATTGTAAGGAACAAACTAAAAAAGAATCGTGACAATTAGTTAAAAAACATAAAAGTTATTCAAAGTCAAGAAATGTCAAAAAATTTCCCAAAAAACTCAAAATTTTTAGTTTAAAAATATATAAAGGTGTTGGCATTTTTGAAAATCCCCGGAACATTTCTAAATAAAGGTACTACGCATAAAAAAAGATATATGGAAGGTCTAAACTCAAAAAATAAAAGTATTAAAGGTGGCGGATTCCCTTGAGTGCAGTTTTATGCATCTAGTCTCTAAATCTGAATTGATGGATAGTCGGTCACTACTCAAATCGATAAAAATTCTATCAATTATTTGTCATTTTCTAGTAATGCGACTAATAGTTATGAATTTTTCAACAAGTAATTTGCAAAGAAATAATTAATAATTACTAGATTATAATAATTAATAATAATTAATTAATTAATTAATAATTAGTAATTATTAATAATTACCCGTGTAGAAATTTTGATAGGGGTCTAGTGGGGCCCCGGCGAGTTTGCCCTATCTCTAGTCGGGATCTAGCGTGGAAAACTAGTCAGGGCCCCGTCGGAAACGTAACGCTTTTGTCGACGCGGGCCCTACTAGACTTTCTAGTAGGGGTTTACTGAGGTCACCCCTTACACTACCCCACCTACAAAAAAGGACACCATTAGGGCCCTATCGGACCTCCGCATTGAATTTAAGGGCTAAAATCAGCAGAGTCACGTGACCAATTTTGTTCAGATATCTCACTGAAAAAATAATAAATAAAAAGGATTTTCCAGAACTGATAGAAAAAGTACAGGGAAAATTCGAGTTAAGACTAATATTTACCATTCTTAACGGCAACGGAGGGATATTCGCTTGGAAGGTTAAGTTTACTGTTTTCACAGTAAAAAATCTGTTTTCAAGCTAGGAAATGTTTTTGTGAGTAAATTGATAGTACTTTTTCATTACACGTACACTGAAAAAAAATCTCAATAAGATTGACTACTTTTTAACTTACTTTCCATAGTTTACAACGGCCCCAGTGTAATTTTTGAAGTTAAGTGAACCGCAGGAACATAGGGGTAAATCAAGTAAGAGCAGTAGTTGAATCGATGAATATTCTTAGTACATTTCAAAACTGTATATACTTTCAAGTAGACTCTAACTTACTATTTTAATATACACACCTACAAACACACACCCCCTCTCTACACTACACAAACGCTCGTTTAGGTGGTATTAAAAATTATTCTTAATGCTGCGGGTTCGAACCCTCTCTCTACTTATGATTAACGCATTACTAACCTAACGACTAAGCCTCTCGGCTGCGCACGCTTGGAATACAAAAAAGAAAATAGCCCTTATAACCTGCAACTACTGCAGGGCCGTGTAAGAAGTGTATGGGCCCCGTGTAGCGGGAATTTTTTAATTTTATGCCAATTTATGATTTCTTAGATAACATCAAATTTTAATGGGAATAAAGAATAAAGTTTATGTTGTATCTAATGGACCTAACCTTAACCACAAATATTACAAGTAGGGATTCTCTAGTCGGGGCCCCGCTAGATACAAATAGATTTTCTATACTTGAGCGAAACAAGGAATTCCTGACTGGAACCTGACAGGGCCCCTATCAGTTTTTTCTGGGCTAGAAATACTAATCAGGTGCCAACAGGGCCCCCACCAGTTTTTTCTAGAAGAGGAAATTCTAGTCCGGGCCCCACTAGAACCCAACTTGAAATAAGGAAAGATAGGGCAATTTCTACACGGGTAGGCTTCTCAAACTATTTTTCGCCGTGCAGTAATTATTAATCCAGCATTGGTACATTTTTGGCGGCGAAATTATGCCAATATTTTGCCAATATTGCGAAAACTTTGAACCGTATCTAATTTCGCACCAGGGACATTCCTTCAAGTAAAACTTTATTTTTACTACCTACATAAATCATTGGCTAAGAAGCAGAAAATAAAAATATATACTATTTCTGCTTTTGCAATTATGAATTAGTATCCCTATCGTGGAATCTCTTCGTGTGAATGACTAAATCAAAAGTCCTGGGCAGTATTGAAGGCCGATTTAAGTTGGGGGTGAGGAAGTACAGTTATTACTGTGTGCTGCCAACGACTAAATATCCCTCATATAAGTCGGCAGGTGAAATCTGTGCCAAGTTACTTGGGGCAAAGTGCTGATAAAAAGCGTTTCGCTAGTAATTTGTGGTAAGTTTATATACCTGCTATGTGTATTGGTGGCTACTATTACGAGATCGTCGCGTTATAAGACCCGATGGCGTGACTAGATTGTTTCAGATCTCACTCGAAGCTTCGACTATACCCGTGGAAAAAGGTTTCCGTTCCTTCAAACCATATTCAACCATTCAAAATAATAAGTCAATTATATGCATTTGGAAAAAATAACTGCTCTCCAAATTCATATTGTGTCAAGATCCTTAATCTAATATTTCACAGGATAAATTCCATAATTAAAAGTATTGTACCTTGTATTGGCCCTTAATATCAATAGAATAGTATGTTGTTGGAAAATTGGCTTTAGGGTCCATAAAATGATTAAGTCAAATTTAATGAAACGTTTCGGCTCTGATCGGAGCCCTCATCAGTGATATTTATTAAAATCTAGAAAATACAAAAAAGGTTGCTGTCGCTAATTTCACATATTTTCTCGGAGTTACTGGAGTACTTAAAATATGGCACAAAAGGAGCACTTGATATATTAAATAAAAGAAGGAAAGTTTGGATATATTCTTTGGTGCGAAGCTGAATATGGATAGCCTGGTATAGACAGTTAAGGCTATCTTTTGACTAATTTTTTCCTAAACTATTTTCAAACTATTTATAAGCTATGTATAAAATATTCACATTTTTGCATTTCTTGTACATACTGGTGTCTACATTAGGGATTTGATTGAACTATTTATCCTAAACTATTTTAAAACTGTGTTGAAATATGTATATATATATATATTTTTGAACTATTTGTCTGAAAACAATTTTGAAAGCATTCTTGAACAATTTATAACAATATAATTCACAAAACTGAATTGGTTGAGGCTATTAGGGATTTGTTTGGACTATTTTTCCTAAACTATTTTCAAACTATGTTGAAATATGTATATATATATTTTGGAACTATTGGTCTGAAAACTATTTTGAAAGCATTCTTAAACAATTTATAACAATATTAACATCTGTTTTAACTATTTTTTCTAAACTATTATAAAACTATGTTGAAATATGTGTATATATATTTTGAGCTATTTGTCAGAAAACTATTTTGAAAGCATTCTTGAACAATTTATAACAATATAATTCACAAAACTGAATTGGTTGAGGCTATTAGGGATTTGTTTGGACTATTTTTCCTAAACTATTTTCAAACTATGTTGAAATATGTATATATATATATTTTGGAACTATTTGTCTGAAAACTATTTTGAAAGCATTCTTAAACAATTTATAACAATATTAACATCTGTTTTAACTATTTTTTCTAAACTATTATAAAACTATGTTGAAATATGTGTATATATATTTTGAACTATTTGTTTGAAAACTATTTTGAAAGCATTCTTGAACAATTTATAACAATATAATTCACAAAAAAATTGGTTAAAGCTATTAGGGATTTGTATGAACTATTTTTCCTAAACTATTTTCAAACTATGTTGAAATATGTATATATATATTTTGGAACTATTGGTCTGAAAACAATTTTGAAAGCATTCTTGAACAATTTATAACAATATAATTCACAAAACTGAATTGGTTGAGGCTATTAGGGATTTGTTTGAACTATTTTTCCTAAACTATTTTAAAACTATGTTGAAATGTATATAAATAATTTTGAACTATTTGTCAGAAAACTATTTCGAAACCATTCTCAAACAATTTTTAACAATATTCACATTTGTTTGAACTATTTTTCCTAAACTATTATAAAACTATGTTGAAATATGTATATATATATTTTGAACTATTTGTTTGAAAACTATTTTGAAAGCATTCTTGAACAATTTATAACAATATAATTCACAAAAAAATTGGTTAAAGCTATTAGGGATTTGTATGAACTATTTTTCCTAAACTATTTTCAAACTATGTTGAAATATGTATATATATATTTTGGAACTATTGGTCTGAAAACTATTTTGAAAGCATTCTTAAACAATTTATAACAATATTCACATTTGTTTGAACTATTTTTCCTAAACTATTTTAAAACTATGTTGAAATGTATATAAATATTTTTGAACTATTTGTCAGAAAACTGTTTTGAAACCATTCTGAAACAATTTGTAGCAATATTCACATTTGTTTCAACTATTTTTCCTAAACTATTATAAAACTATGTTGAAATATGTATATATATTTTTTGAACTATTTGTCTGAAAAATATTTTGAAAGCATTCTAGAACAATTTATAACAATATAATTCACAAAACAGAATTGGTTGAGGCTATTAGGGATAATCAAGCCCCTTCCATTTAACTTGTAATTGAACAATTTCTATTTTTTTATAGACACCGGTATTGATAGGAGTTTCAAAATGTAATGTTGTTATAAATTGTTTAAGAATGCTTTCGAAATAGTTTTCATACAAATAATTCAAAAATATATATATATACTTATTTCAACATAGTTTTATGATAGTTTAGGAAAAATAGTTCAAACAAATGTGAATAAAGTTATAACTTGTTTAAGAATGCTTTCAAAATAGTTTTCAGACCAATAGTTCCAAAATATATATATATATATATATATATATATTTCAACATAGTTTGAAAATAGTTTAGGAAAAAATTAGTCAAAAGATAGCCTTAACTGTCTATACCAGGCTATCCATATTCAGCTTAGCACCAAAGAATATATCCAAACTTCCCTTCTTTTATTTAATATATCAAGTACTCCTTTTGTGCCATATTTTAAGTACTCCAGTAACTCCGAGAAAATATGTGAAATTAGCGACAGCAACCTTTATTGTATTTTCTAGATTTTAATAAATATCACTGATGAGGGCTCCGATCAGAGCTATCAAAAATTTGTTAGCCTCAACAAAAAAATTTGGTCGCCATATAGCTAACAAAAAGTTTTGTAGGGCTTCCAAATTTTTTTTTTTAATCATGTGGCTCGCGCAACCAAACAATTTTATAGAGGTAACAAATTTGTTTGGTATAGTTAGAATGGCATCGCTTCCTTTGTGGGAATTTTGGAAGAGGTTCTGAATAGAAATCCACCGTTGAGAATATTGTTAGAATTTCATTTTATATTTGCTGAAAATAATGTGAATATATGAGGAGTTGGAAATTTTATTTCACTTTTTTGAATTATTACTCAAATAAAGAAGTTGAATAATTTGACATTATCGAATTTTGACAACTCACAATGATGGAAAAAAATATAGGGTGAGTCGTTTATCTAAAGACATCGAAATATCTCAAGAAATATGCCTCATGCGGGAAATATGGCCACAATAAAAGCTTTTTATTTTTGAAATTTAAAATGAAAAAGTCTATTTTTCATTGCAGATTCGGGTATTCCCTTTAAAAATATGTATGTTTTATTCGAAATTTTTTTTCGATTCGCGAAAGAAATTGGAATTTTTAATTTCAAAGTTACAAGTTTAAGTAAACGTATCTTAAATTTGACAAAAACTGATTGAGATTTCCGGAATTTTTCTTCAAATTAGGTAAATCCATTGAATTTTCCTGAATTGATCTGTATAAAGCTTTATTTCATCTAGCCGTAAACATTTTTCTGCTCAGATTTCAGAATTTTCAGATGCAAGTATCAAAATATTCAGTAATTTGAAACTAAAAATTGAATTTTTTTTTAATTTACTAAAAAGTAGCGATATTTTCTTAAATTTATTTCAATTTTACGAAGGGGGCCGGGCAGATTTTTGTGCCTACTTTTGGACAAACAATATTCATAACAAGGTAAAAAAAATTTCCGATATAATAGCGTGAAAGTTAATAGAATTGTGAATCTAATAAGCCCAAGTTAAAGGCAAAATGTTAATTCAAAAAAATATATTGCAAAAAACGTAAAATTTCGATTTTTTAAAAAATATTGATAAATGAAAACCCGTGCAGAAATCGCCCGATTTGTCCTCATTTAAGGTAGGGCTACGGTTAGGCCCTCGCTAGAAAAAGTAGACTAGGAAGTTCTAGGCGGGCCCCGGCGAGGCGTTGATAAGGTTCACCCTGTTTGGTTTCTAGAAAAACTAGTTCCTTCTAGTCGGGCCCTATTGTTGGAGTGTAGTCAGGCCCTAGGTAGTTCCTTATTTTAATAAAAAGTTTAGATATTCTTTGCTGCGCATGCTCATGCAAAAGGCCTTTACATACACGGAGAAAAATAGTTAAAGTAATTTTACTCAACTTCCGATCAAATTTGGGACATAAGGACAAGTTAGAAGTTATTTAGTATCACTGTATTTATTTGTGATATATTAAATGTTCGAAAATGAATCAAAGTTGAGTAAAATTCAGAAGTGTAGGGTGAAGTATGAAAGCGTGCATTAAAAATTTTTAAATATATATATTATTACTCGTAGTATAACTATAAAAAACCAATCTTTTATTAAATCACAAAAATAGTAGAGCTTTCCGTTCATTCTACTCTACGCTTCAATCGAGAGTTGAGTAAACCGTGAATCGCAAGATTTATTCCAACAGCTACATCTATTCACGCAGGAACGAATCAAAGTAATCTGCGCCTTGGGCACACATGAAAAATTTTTAATTTCAAAAACTTAAATTCTTAAAATTAAATTGATCTTATGAAAATTAAAACAAAAAAAATCGATAAGTGTATTACATAAAATATGAAATATCACATAAATTACTCAGGCAGAATAATAATTTGGAATTCGCAAATGTAAAATCCATATTTTGAAAATATAAAACACAGAAAATAAAAGAACCTTCTTTTAAATGTTTTTATACAAGATACTTCTTAATAATAATGCAATTTTTTAATGTACATTTGAAAATTTAGTTTCACTAAACTTCATACGTTGTTATAATAAAAATGTATACTAAATGTAATTTAATAATTATATTATATATATCAATAATCATAGTTATAATAATTGTGTAATTATATTAATTTTTAAAAATATTTTATTAATCATTTTTGAAAAAAGTTGATTTATTTTTACTTGAGTAAGGCTAAAAAATTTTATTGACGGCACTTACTCTCACAAGCTCTGAATAACTCATGCAGTCACTATATAAGAAAGTTCCAAATTTTATATCTCAGCATTGTAAGCGAGCGTGTGCGTGATTCGACGAAAGCGTATCGTACTATATATAAGTTTATATATGTAAGGTTATATGTTTAAGTGTATTTGTAATTTGAAATATGATTGGCTACGTCCGTAATGGTGTGAATGTATTTGTAAGTTGTTTATGTATATACCGGATGACTATTGGCAGGCTCGAGGTAAGAACTTTTTTTTATTTGAGAGAACCATACCATTGCCAGTTGAAATAATATGTAACGCTTATTGTTATTCACTTTTGGTGAATTAGGTATATATCAAATTGATTTTACCCGACTAGGATTTAATAGATGTTCAAATGTCCTTATATCCCAAGTTTAATCGACAGAGTTGAGTAAAATTACTTCAACTATTTTTCTCCGTGTAGCTGGGGCCCCATTGTACGGTTAGGCAATAGATATGTGTTCTAATCAGGGCCCGACTAGATGTCTAAAATAGGGCCTGCCTAAAACAGCGTTACAGAAGTAGATGGGGCCTGACTACTTTTCCCTACTAGATCCCGACTAGAAGTAGGGAAAAGTAGACAGGGCCCTACTATATCCTAAATGAAATTTCTGCACGGGAATAATTAACATTTTCAAAAGTTTTCAGTTTCATTTTGAAGGCAAATCTTCATTGTATTTTGCTAACTTATTAAGATATATTTAACAATTTTTACTGAATTCTGCCCTGGGGTCAAACATGGAACAAAAAAATCGTAAAAATTCCAAATAAAGACTGTACTCTATACATTAATTAAAAAACTCAAAATATTAATATTTTCATGAATATTGAATATTTTTAAAATTTTACGACTTTTTTGTATTATGTTAGAGCCGAGAGTAGAAACCAGGAAAAATATTCCAAAAATATATTTATTAGTTAGCAAAATACTAAAAAAACTTTTTAAAATCTTAATTATCTTCATAGTTATTAATATTTTTCAAAAATATCCATAGTTTACGTATTTGCAGCATATTTTAACAAAATTAACATTTTGCCTTCAACTTGGGGTTATTACCAACAAAATTTCATTGATCCTAATCTCAATCTCGAGAAACAAATTAAACTTGTTATTATAAAAATTAAGATACTTTAACAATAGCTGAAACATAGGTAAACCTATAATTTCCACTAATTGTGTATTTTGAAGAAAAAATATAATTATTTTAAATATATTACGGCAATTTATGCCCATTATGCATGGTTTAATGTACATCGACTTTCTCACGTTTACGTCCTTACGGTTGTAGCTAGATATTCGGTGATGGTTTACACCGGAAGTTGCCATACGACGTACACGATATCGTATCGTAGTTCGCTATGAAAGCAGAGGAAGGCGCCGCAGACTCGGGATATATTTATGAGTAGTAATTATTTATTGGCTCTTTTGACTTTGGCAAGATAGGAGTCGAAAGGTGGAAAACGGAAGGGGAGAATGGAAGGGATGAAGGTCCAGGAAGGTATAAGACCGAAGGGGATGGACTTAACCAACCTTTTGCATTATGGATCAAACGGCTACGTAGATCCCAGCAAAAGTGTTTCTTCTGGAAAGCAAAATTCAGGATCCTGTACTTTTTCGTAAGCAACATCCTCTCTGTTTCAGTTTTCTTTCTGATAAAGTGTATCACAAGTCCAACTTCCCGTAATATATCCACGATTCGTTCAACTTCACAGATCTGTGACCCATAACCATTTTTTTTCTCTATTTTCGATTTATGGTCGCATTAAAAACTTGAGGGAGATGTGCCAAAAATCAGGTCGTTGGAAAAAAGTTTTTCTTTAATTTTAAGACTTGAAATGATATCAATTTTCTAAATATCTACAAATATAATTCAAGATCTTTTTACTTATTTTCAAAATTTGGGAACAGTAAGGTTTTAGAGAATAGAGAATATTTTTCCCGAATAAATAAACCATTATTCAATAAGTCTGGAAAAAATGGTAAGAAGCTATTGGAAGGGAAAATTGTATTTAAAAAAACAATATTAAAAGTATTATTTTTCGTAAGTTTAATAGCATATTTTTGCCAAAGACCTGATTTTCGGGACGCACTGAAGTAAAATTTACTAATCGCAAAAAATGGTTTTGTTGAACATTTTTCGTTGTCACAACATTTTTTTTTTTTACTGGCACAAAATGATTTTGTAGGATCTTTTTTTGTTGTCCTAAGCAAAGTTTTTGAGCCAACAGAACTTGGTGGTTAACGCAATCTTATTTGGTTATTCAATTTCAAATTTTGAAATTTATCAAATGCTATACACTCTCTAAATCTGAATCAGTCAAATTTTCACTGATTGAATCAATGATTTGCCTTTTCACTAATTCATCAGTGAAAAAATATTTCTTACTGTCAAATCAGTCAATTTTCACTGAAATAATCAGTGAAATTTGACTGATTTACAGTAATCTCTTTTTAGCTATTTGAATCAGTCAAATTTCACTGATAATCAGTAGATTTTCACTGATTTAAATTTTGAGAGCAATATAGTGTGGTTTTATAAAAAAAAACATGAGAAGAAATATCTCAAAGAAATAGGATTTACTTTGTTGGATTGACAAAGTTTGATTATTATTGATGTAAATAAATAAAATTCCATCGAAAAAATTATTTTAAAATAAATATGACTCAATTATAATTAAATTAATTAACAAATAACTTGTCATCATAATTTAAGTACTCAAAGCAGTATAAAACATAATAATATCGTTTCGCCCGTAAAAAATGTTGTTAGTCTAACAATAAGACCCAACATAACTTTCTCTGCACAAATACCAACAAGATTATTTTGTTGAGCAAAGAAAACTCTTATTAATCATAAGCATTAGGAGACTCTCTAACAAAAAATTGTTGAGGTTCTCACTAAATTAATAAAAATATCACGATAGCAATATGAATCAACATTGGCTGTAGAGAGTGAGCCTCCCTTGGACCGTTTTTTTCAGTCTCATTAACTTGCTCTTAAATGGCTTTAAATCGAGTGGTTTGTTGAAACAATTTGTCAATCTCTCTTGAAATTGATCTTTTCATTGGGAACCGATGACGCAGCGCTGTTGTTGTAAAATGGCGTCGAAAAACGGCATTCAACATAACCTCAACATTCTTCCATCAGACAAAATTAGCAATGTTCCGTTTCAAAGACTTATACTTTTTGAATGGAAAGTTTAAAGAAAACATTTCAAAGTAAATGAAACTTTCCATACTTTAGCATTTTCAGATATTTCGGTAACAGTCATAAATCTAAAGTGTCCAATTTACATTCAAATTACCATTTTAAGAAAAAACTGCATCGTACTGCGAAAAATACTAAAAAATCATCTTAATACCGGATTAAATTAAGTAAACTTAAGCATAACTAACATAACCTAAACATACAGGTACTAAAGGCGCCAAAATTTGAAATTTATATTATGCTTAACAATTCAATGAACTTTTTATGATTATTTTTTGATTTTGAAAAAATAAAAAATTCCAATACTGGTTTCTGATAGTGTTCATAAATCTCTACTAATTATTCTAATGACATTTTACATTAAAACTAAAGTTAGGAAAGTTACAGTATGTTAAAATTTGAAAAAAGTCAATATCCAAATTTCATTTTCCGGTGAAATTATATGAAATACGGAAAAGAAGTTATGATACAAACATGCTGACAACATAAAGATCAACAAGTTTGAACCACAACATTTTTTCATGAGATGTATATTTTCTTTTTGAATTTGAAAAAATACTATTGAAAATCCAAAATTCAATTCTTTAACATTAATATGTGAAATTCGTAAAAAATCCGTTTGCAAAATTGTTTATTTCAATAAGATCTACAATTTTTACCTGATATAGTTTCTAATGAAACGTAGATTTTCATTTTAATTTCAAAAAATATGATTAAAATTGCAAAAATTCCATTATTTAAACAAAATATGTGATATTCGAAAAAAACGCTAAGATGGAAAATTATTTGATAAAATGAGGTCTACAGATTCTCATTAGGATACTTTTTGACAAGATCTATATTTTATGTTTTGGTTCTAAAAAAACACTATTGAAAATCAAAAATTCCATTTTTTAACCAAAATATGTGATACAAAATAAGCTTTAAGGTAGTTCGTTCACGAAAATTAGACCTCTGGCAAAAATAGATAATTTCGCTTTCAAGAATAGAAATATTATTATTGAAGGGCTATTTTGGAAGAGGAAAGATTAATTTCCATGAAAAAATTTGAAATACAAAAAAATAATTTTATTAATAAATTATTTTTTTGACCCAACTTTTTTTTTCTTATCGCTTGAAGCCAAATTTTTAAAAATGATGCGATTCTAATGAATCATGGTTTATTCTTTTAGGAAAAAGATTTTCAACAACTTGACCGTTCCCAATTTTTAAAAATAAAGTCTTTAATGGCTGAAATTATAAAAAAACAATTTTTCAAAACAAAACTTTTATAAACAAATTGCTGTATTTGATAATAATTAATTGAATTTCAAAAATAGGAAACTGTCATGTTGTAGAGAATCTTTTTGCTAAAAAAATGAACCGTGATATTAGAATCGCATCATTTTTAAAAATTTCGCTCGAAGCGATAAGAAAATATATTTGGGCAAAAATAAAATTTATTAATAAAATTATTTTTCTGTGTTTTAAATTTGTTTCATGTAAAATAATCTCGTCTCTTTCAAAATAGCCCTTTAATAATAATATTGTTATTCTTGAAAGCAAAATCATCTATTTTTGCCTGAGGTCTAATTTTTGTGAACGAACTACCTTAAAACAGAAAATCGTTTGCTTAAAAACAGTCTACGAATTTTTTTCCTGTTCGAGATATTTGGAACAAGATCAATTCTTTTTAACCATGAAAATTATTAGAAAGTTACATAAATGTAACTTTTATTTATGCGAAGAATATAAGACCGAGCGCGAAGCACCCCGAGTCGAAATATGACGCTACTTTGACGCTCTTCGCACGCGTATTTGTAGGGGCTACGGGTTTGAAAGTAGAAGCTGATTCAATGCAATTTTAGCCCCTCCTTAGCAACTCTTACAGGAACAAAATTCCAATTCTTCCTGAAGTAGAGGCTATGTAGG
Organism: Diplolepis rosae; assembly: GCA_030998225.1. NCBI lineage: Eukaryota > Metazoa > Arthropoda > Insecta > Hymenoptera > Diplolepididae > Diplolepis > Diplolepis rosae. The sequence continues at coordinate 190,753 of JAPYXD010000695.1, forward strand.
GGCTCATGTGAACCATGATAAACCCTACTTTACCACTCCACGTTCTCCCAACGCGGACTCCGCACATTGCTGCGCAGACGTCACGTAAGGCACCTGATTGGTTGTTTTAAGCGCATCATTTAAAATCCTTAAAATATCAGGTGTTTCTTGTTTATTATAAATAATGGTATTTTTACTTGTATAAATAACCATTACATCTGAATTAAGCAATTCCGAGCAAAAGATTGAATAATTAATCAACTCTTCGGTAAACAAAGTATTAAAATGACAAAAGTTAATTTCATTTATAGAATAGTAATTTGATTATTCAATATTTTTCTCAGGATTTCTTAATTTCAATATAATAGTTGGTTATATAAGTCAAAATATCACTATTTATATTAAACAAAAATAAACATTGTATTTTTAGTATTTGAAATCGCGAGGTGAAAAGAAACTAATCAAGCGCTTTGCATGACATATGCATAATTAGTTTCAAAAACTTTAATGAACGTATTTTATGATTTAAAATTGAAATTTTTTCCTCGTTAATAGTGTGAAAGGTAATAGAATTTTACATTCGATAAGCCCAGGTTAAAGGCAAAATGACAATTTTATGAAAGAAAATTGCAAGAAATGTGAAATTTTGATGTTTTTGAAAAATATTAATAACTTTAAAAATAATTAACGTTTTTGAAACTCTTAAGCTCATATTAAAGGTACATTTTCTTAGCATTTCGATAAATTATTTTTATATTTTTGAAGGTTTTTCCCCCGACGCAAGCAAAGATCGTGAAATTTCAAACAAAGATCCAAACAATGATACTCTGCACAATAATTGAAAAACATTCAAAATATGAATATTTTCACAAATATTACTAACTTTTATCAAAATATGATATACAATGATTTTTTTAAATGTCTTGTTGGTTGTACACATTTTTAAAATTTCTTGAGTTTTTTGTTCCAACTTCAGTCTAGCTGCATCTTGGGAAAAAGTTTCAATAGTATATAAATAATTTATGGAATTGCTCTGGAAGTTTACCTTTCAAATAAGCTGAATAACTTTTATAAACGTTCAATATCTTCAGAGTTGTTAATATTTATTAATATTTTCATGTTCTTTTGCAATATGTTTTTATAAAATTGTCATTTTGTCTTCAACTTGGGCTTATTGAACGTAGTACTTTATTAACTTTGATATTGTCATCAGGAAAAAAATTTTCATTTTATATTACAAAAAGTAAAGGATTTCAGCAACAGATGAAAAAACCAGCGGCCCGATAGCAATGGACAGTAGTGTACATCGAAACCCTGAAATTATTTTTGTATAAAATATACACCACTAAATATTTTTAACTGTAAAATTGGCAGCCATAACTTTTTATTAATTTGAACATTGCTTACCTCATTAGAGACAGACACAATGATTCGCTATTTCAATCTTTACATTGAAAAATGTGTCACTTGAAAGTAGAAGGTCTTAAAATGAAATAATATCGACTTGGAAGGTTGGGGAATTTAAAAATTCGTAATGATTTTAAATTGAAAGGATTATATTGTGAATGTAATAAATTTTAATTAAAGTTATCAAAAATTTAATAGTTCTAAATAAATTTATCAATTAAATACTTCAAATTATATTGTTTTAAAAAATTAATTTATTATTTTAAAGCGAAATGTTCAATATTGCCAGAAAAATTCTTGAAGGTAGTTCTTCCGCGAAAAATAGACCTCAGGCAAAAATAGATAATGTTACTTTCAAGAATAGCAATATTTTCATTGAAGAGATCATTTGAAAGAAAAGAGATTGTTTTCCAACCAAAAATTTTAAACATAAAAAAATAATTCATTTAACAAATTTTATTTTTACCCGAATTTTTTGTCGCATCATACTAAATTTTGAAAAATGATGTGATTCTAATATATCACGGATCATTTTTACAGGAAAAAGATTCTCTACAACTTAACCGTTTCCAAATTTCTAAAATGAATAAATTATTACCAAGTTTAGCAATTTTTTTAAACGAATTTTGTTTTGGTAAAATGATTTATAATGGCTTCAGCCATTAAAGAATTTATTTTAAATAATTGGAAATGGTGAAGTTGTGAAGATTCTTTTTCCTGAAAAAATTATTCCTGATTTGTTAGAATCGCATAATTTTGTAAAATTTGGTATGAAGTGATAAAGAAAGAAGTTCAACAAAAAATAAAATTTGTTAAATACATTATTTTTCTGCATTTCAAATGTTTTTTATATAAAATAATATTTTCTCTTTCAAATTAGCCCTTGAATAATAATATTGCTATTCTTGAAAGCAAAATTATCTATTTTTTCCTGAGGTCTAATTTTCGTGGACGAACTACCTTAAAGATTTGTTTAAAAGACGACTTTTGTGAATTCTTTGATTCTCAAACAGTTAAGATTTATGAACAATTTCCATGTCAAGTACGGTACATTTAGAGGAATTTTTACTCAAATAAAGAATTTAAATTCTGAGTAGTGTCCGTCAAGAATCAAAACATGCAGGTTGATGCCGGCCGATGCCGGTCGATGAGACTCAATTGAGGTTATGGATTTGAAGGAAAGGCTTCATGCTGCTTTTTGGAAAAATAGTTCGATTTAATGATTTACTTACCACTAATTGCCAACACTTTTGCTTTTAATTGAAAAGTTTTCTTGCTTTTCACGTCATTCCATTTTAATGTGGCTAATATCCACTTCTTGCCTTTTCTTTGGCACCATACTTAATGGAATTACATCTTTCTTCCGGTCATCCATCCACCAAATGAGAGCAAATTTCTTCGCGCGTTTACTCATTCTAATTGTCCGTATATTTATTAGTACGTACTATTAGTAATAATATTCAAACACTTTCGTAGGCACGTATGCGTGGTCTCGAAAAAAACCGCGAGAACAAATTCACGGAATTGCTGGGTGAAAGTGTGCTCAGAACTGATACCGACGCAGTCACAACTACAGAAGCACCTCCTGTTCGTGTTCTGTTCTCATTGGTCGCAGTTAGCGCGTAATTCAAAACGGTATTGACAATTTACTTTGTACATCAGCTTTTACATTACGCAGATTGTGTACAAAATTTAGGACCATTATGGGCTTACACATGTTATGAGTATGAAAATTTGAATGGGCAATACTTAAAACTCATTCATGGTACTCGTCGTATAGACACACAAATTTCTAGATCACACAATCAATTCCTGAAAATGATAGGATTAATCGAAACTGTAGAAGATGAAAAGATTCGTGAATTTTGTTTAAAAAGAAAAAAACAAGTAAAAATTACACAACAATTGCACCCTCATTGTTACAGTGTTGGTGTGTATAAAACTTTTGAAGAAATACCAGGTATCGTCAGAAATGCTTTTGCTGAGAAAGGTATTGCTTTACATGATGTAACTATGTGGAATTATCATCGATTGCTGAAATATAATAAATTATATATATCTGAAATGTATGGCCGAGCAACGAAAACTTCATCTTCTACAGTTTCGTTTTTCGATGAAGGTGTAAAGCAACTTGGTAGCATCAATTATTTTATAAAAGTATCACATTGTAATTGTATACAACAACCTTGCGATTGCGAAAACGAGCACTATGCAATAATTAAAACACTTCAATGTGACAGTGCATTTGTCGGAATGGGAGATGTAAGTGTCTACATTACGATTGACTTTTTATACAAATGCCAAAATTTAAATAATTTTAAAGCTGTTCCTATTTCAGCACTTATAACACCTTGTATTTATATTAACTTAAATGATGAAATTTATGTAGCAATACCTATTAATAATAAAGAAATTGAATAACGTTTGTAATATTGTGTACATTTTTAAACAATAAAAACTATTTCCAAAATGTACATTTATTGCGAGAAAATAATTATTAATTTTTACATTTTCCATAAACTGGTAACAATATTTGAATAACATTATTCCTCAAACATCAAATTATGTTATATGTATATGGAAGTGACAAGCATACGACTATATTGCAATTGAAAATAATAAAAAATTATTTTTTCATTTTTTTAAAAATAAATTGTTTTGTTGTGAAATTGTACAATTCAGAACTAAAGGAGCGTTTCAAGAGAAATTAAAAACAGTATAAAGATTGCATAGCGTTAAAACAGGACTCAAAATATGTTATTGGACTTATAGAGGTTTAAAGGAGATGGTAATCACAAACGTAATATTAGGGGCAAGAGCTTTATTGTAGGGGCTATTACTTTGTAGAATCAAAATAGAACGAAAATATCTCGAAGAGCGGTAAAGTAGGAGCTAGTAGTAGATAGTATAACAAGGAGTCGCAAAGTAGAGGTAAAAGTTCTACTTGGAGCGGTAAAGTCGCGCCATATTTCGACTCGGGACGACGATCAAATATTTCGGAGCTCGAAGCACGACGACCGAATTCCGCGCCCTAGGCGCGCTCAAATTTGCGATCGAGGCGCGATTTTTTGTTTTATTTTGAATACGAATGTCTTTTGTAAGAGAGTAAACACAAAATATAAAAATTATCGAAAAACGATTGTCTAATCTCCTTAAGGTAGTTTTCATCCACGAAAATTAGACCTCAAGCAAAAATAGATAATTTTGCTTTCAAAAATAGCAATATTATTATTGAAGGGCTATTTTGAAAAAGAAAAGATTATTTTACATGAAAAAAATTTGAAACACAGAAAAATAATTTTATCAATAAATTTTATTTTACACCCAACTTTTTTTCTTATCGCTCTGAGTACCAAATTTAAAAAAATCATGCGATTCTAATAAATCATGAACCATTTTTTCAGAGAAAAAATTTCCCACAACTTCACCGTTTCTGATTTATAAAAATAAATTCTTTAATGGTTAAAACCATTAAAAAAAACATTTTCCAAAACGAAATTTTTATAAACAAATTGCTGAATTTGATAATAATTTATTCATTTTCGAAAATTGGAAATGGTTAAATTGTAGGGAATCTTTTTCTTGAAAAAGTGATTTGTAATTTATTAAAATCGCATAATTTTTTAAAATTTGGTAAGAAGCGATAAGAAAAAAGTTGGGGCAAAAATAAAATTGATTAATAAAATTATTTTTTCTACTAGCGGGCCATAAAGTGGACTTTATTGCCCCGTGCGGGGAAAAAAATCCACTTTCTGACCCTGTAGTAGAAAAAGAATCTGTGCAACACGGGAAAAACATTTATTTTTCTCGTGTGGCTGTTACCCTCGCTTTGCTTTGCTTGTCACACTCGCAAAATAAATTTTTTTTTCCCTAGTTGCACAATGTACTATTTCTGTATTCCAAATTTTTTTCATGGAAATTAATCTTTTCTCTTCCAAAATAGCCCTTCAATAATAATATTGCTATTCTTGAAAGCAAAATTATCTATATTTGCCTGAGGTCTAATTTTCGTGGATCAACTACCTTAAAGAAAGTACACAAGCCATTTTCTGATGGGATCTGAGGTAATCATAACGTACCCATAGGTATCAATTCTATAAGTGGAGTGAATGACAGCGTCTACCAAACAGCATACTGCAGTAACTTTACACTTAATCCAGAAATCGATCTTCAGTAAATACGACATTCAAGCAATGTGTATACCACGATAGAAGTCCTGGAAAACGTAATTTACACATATAAGCAAACTTATGTGGTGCCATCAACACTTGAAATTGGATACCACATCTGGTGGGATATACAGATTATTGTGCCATTAGAGGATGCTTTTGAGATCGCCATGGAAAGCTGGAAGTAGATTTCGTAGTCGAGTCCCGAGGCGTATGACAATTAAACTACGGCGCACTATACTGAATGCTGACTCCAAGAGAAAATTATATTCAATGAAAGTACTTTTTTGAAAGAAGAAAAAGCAAGCTAAACCAGAAGTGGATCCTCGGAAATTGGATCTTACTAACCATTTTTTACAATATCTCCATTTATAAATCGTCAGATTTCCCAATTAATTTCTCTATTGAAACGTGGATCTGCTAATTACAAATAATTGCATTTTGTAATTAATTCATTCCATGCAGCTATTCTAGAAAATATAAAGATTATTTTAATCATTTCTATTTTCAACGCATATATTCTGTTCATATCAAAACTCTACCTTTTTTCCGCATTGTATTATATTCTCTGAATTTCATTTAAAATTAAATCAATCCGTTCTTATAGAGAAGAGTCATAAATTATATTTTTGAAGCGTTGTTTATAAGTACTTTCTAAACCTGAATTAGTAGAAAAAAAATTATTGAAATAGTACAAAATTATTGAACAATTTAGTGACCATTTCGCCCGATAACTTATTTTCCTAATAACTCATCATTAATGACAAGTTCAGTCATTATAATTTTTATTTATCTCTTTGGATATCATTTGATTACTAAAAGAATCAGTATAAACTGAACTACTCTCTCTAAATTTGAATCAGTCAAAATCTACTGATGATCAGTGAAATTTGACTGATTCAAATAGTTAAAAAGAGGTTACTGTAAATCAGTCAAATTTCACTGATTATTTCAGTGAAAATTGACTGATATGACTGTGAAAAATATTTTTTTCACTGATGAATCAGTGAAAATTAACTGATTTAACAGTGAAAAATATTTTGTCACTGATTAATCAGTGAAAAGGCAAATCACTGATTCAATCAGTGAAAATTTGACTGATTCAGATTTAGAGAGCTGATAATTGAATTATTAGACTTTGACCATAAGTACTCTCTAAATCTGAATCAGTTAAAATCTACTGATCATCAGTGAAATTTGACTGATTCAAATAGCTAAAAAGAGGTTACTGTAAATCAGTCCAATTTCACTGATTACTCAGTAAAGATCAACTGATTTAACAGTGAAAAATACTTTTTTCACTGATTCAATCAGTGAAAATTAACTGATTTGTCAGTGAAAAATATTTTTGCACTGATGAATTAATGAAAAGGCAAATTACTGATTCAATCAGTAAAAAATTCGACTGATTCAGATTTAGAGAGTAGAAAGCTACTACTTATTTTCAGAAATGCTTACAAAAAAAATGTTAAATATGAGAAATAACTAAAAATAATATTTCCTCAAGAATTTTTTACACTTTTCTCCAAACATTGAAGCTCAGCGCTAAAATATAAACGAAATAGCTAATTGTATTTTTCTTCTGAGGGAAATGGCATGGCTCAATTTTAAGCTTATGGCATAAAAGTTCCCGTCCTCTTGTAACATACGTGTCTGGTTTTTATTACCACCAAATACATGACTTCTTAGCGGCCCATTAGAAACACAGACCATTCACTCAGGGAACGAATGAAAGGGACAGGGAAAGAACAAGGACTCTGGTGTCGAATGTGCTTGTTTATTTGAAGAAGGAAAACGATTTTATGACCCTCTCACATTCGTTACCCTCCTATGGACTTGGACCTCACTGTGATGCATGCTTTCAAGTGCGAGTGACTGTCCCATCATAAAAAGTCCTACAAATGGGTGTTAAGCTAACGAAAGGCAAGGCAACGTGTTAAATAGCAGAGTAAAGGGAGATGAGATTGAGAAGGGGGGTATAAAGTGGCTAAAATGGTAGATACAACGTTGTAATGTGAACATCACTCCTGCCTGTTTCAGTGAAGCCTTGGGCAAGATTCAACGAGCGAACGATGCCCCGCGAATTGGATTATCATGGCTTTGGATAATAAAGAGAAAAAAAGTCGCTTTTTGTTCACTGACACAAGTGAAAGAAGCCTGTTAATGAAATTCTTCGTAGCAAGAAAAAGAGTCTATTGAAATTAGAAACTAATCTTTTAAGTAATGAATAGTCGATTCTTCCAGAGCTTTTGCAAATCTCAAGTTTGAATTCGAACGTTAATTGAATAAAAAAATCTGCCCGCTTCGCGGGCACATTCTGATTGCGCGCTTCGCTCGCAAGTTTAACATTTAAGTTTATTTCTTATAATTTGATACTGAAGCTCAAACCAATTTTATAATAATATTACAGTCACTAAATTTCTTTTTGAATTTAAGTGAAACAGGAAATTCAATTTACTTAAGGCTCTATCAGCCTTAAGGAACACATTCTCACCATGACGCTCGCGCTTCGCGCTCGATTTTCTGTATATATTTCAGTAACTTTTTAATAAATTACATGATTAAAATAATTTATTTTCTTCCAAATCTCTCAAAAAGAAAAAAACAATCGCAGACCTTATTTAAGGAAACGATTTTGCAGAACAACGCTTATTTCGTATCTCACATATTTTGGTGAAAAAAATCGAATTTTTTTAAATTATAATCAAAACATAAAATATACATCCTGTCCCGAAATGTCTTAATGAGAATTTGTAGACCTCATTTAGGCCAAAAATTTTCCATCTAAACGTTTTTTTTGTATCTCACATATTTTGTCTAAAAAATGGAATTTTTGAATTTTAATCGTATTTTTTGAAACTGAAACGAAAAATATATGTTTTATTAGAAACTGTGTCAGACAAAATTTGTAGATCTTTTTGAAACGAACATCTTTGTATTCTTACGTTTTTTTCGTATTTCACATATTATTGTTAAAAAATTGAATTTTGGATTTTCAATAGTTTTTTTTTTAATTAAAAAGAAAAATATGCATCTTATGAAAAAATGTTACGATTCAAATTTGTAGGTCTTTATGTAGTAAATAATATTGTATCATAACGTTTTTTCGTATCTCGTATAATTTAACTGGAAAATGGAATTTTGATGTTGACTTTTTTCGAATTTGAATATGCTGTAACATTTCTAATTTTGATTTAATCAAAAAATGTTATCAGGATAATTTGTAGAGATTTATGAGCACTATCAAAAACTAGTATTGAAATTTTTGATTTTTTCAAAAAGTTATTTTCAAAAACACAAAAGTAGTGCTCAATCCCTCAATTTTGATTGGATGTGGCTGATTAACGAACTTGTCCTTACTTTTTTGGCTCCGATAAAGTGTACCAAAGCTCAATTCAATCTGATAATTCTATCGAGAGTTATGCCGCACACGACCTACTACAGACAGACAGACAGACACTTTCGTAAAAACCATTTTTTCTTACTCAGGGGGTCTCAAAACGTAAAGATTTGATGAAAATTTCGAAAGTCATTTTTCACATAAAACCAATACCTTCTCATCCATGATGAGAATGTAAAAAGAATTATGAGTAACATTGAATTTTACAAGTTTAGGGAAAAATACAATATTAGTTTAGAATCAATAAGTCCTTCAGAGTCTTTAGAAATTCAAAAATTAACGGTCCACCTTTATTTGGCATATTTTTTATTTTTTTGGCATATTTCAAAAACTTTATGTTTTTTATTCTCTATAATTTTCTGAGTATGTGTGTGAATTTTCAGGGCAGTGATTTTTTTTTCTTCGGAAAATATATGAAATTAAATGTTTCTATGATTTACGAATAACGCGTTTTTAGCGAAAATTAGCTTTTTACACAAAATAGTTTGTTTATTTATTTACTGATATTTCTGAATTATATGGGAAATAGTATATAACAGGTATCCCTATAAAAACACAATATATATATTGCCTTTATGTATATATATATATATATATGATTTAGTATCTACAAGACTTTACTTTAAACTCCGTTTTTCGAAAGTTGTGATTTTCCGTGTTTGTTGCAACATATGTTCGAATAAAATCTAAAGTATTAGACATAGTTTTTTAAAATTTTTACCACTTGTTCTTTGTTATATTATCAATAATTTCGGTTACAAAAAGCACTCTATTTAAAAAAATAACTATAAAACTTTTTTTTTACATTATGGGATATTTTTATTTATTATTTTATTTTATTTGTGGCTTTTTTAATCACGTTTCCTTATTTTCCATGTGCAAAAAGTTGCTACACATTGTAAGGAACAAACTAAAAAAGAATCGTGACAATTAGTTAAAAAACATAAAAGTTATTCAAAGTCAAGAAATGTCAAAAAATTTCCCAAAAAACTCAAAATTTTTAGTTTAAAAATATATAAAGGTGTTGGCATTTTTGAAAATCCCCGGAACATTTCTAAATAAAGGTACTACGCATAAAAAAAGATATATGGAAGGTCTAAACTCAAAAAATAAAAGTATTAAATATTTAGAACAGGAATTATATCGACCCTCAATAACAATATTTGTAATGTTAGATAATTGGCTTTCGGGTCCATAAATGAAAAAAACAGTAGTTTCAATCAAACGTTTCGACTCTGATTGGAGTCCTCATCAGTGATCTTTATTTCTAGAATATGAAAAAACAACTAGTGAATATTGTGCATTTGAGTACAACTTTGGTATTGTCTGCAGTATAAAAATATGAGAAAACCTACATAAAATCAACCATAAACATTTTTTGGTGAAACACGAGAGAAATCTTAGGAATTGATATTGAAAAGTAACACATACATTTTAAAAAAACATCTGAGATAAAAGCTAGTCACGTTTATATACAAATGTAGCTTAAATTGTAGATGCAGGTATAAAATGCGAGAAAAAATAACTCAAAAAATTACGAAAAACTTCGGTAAAACTTTGATCAATATGAAAAAAACCTTAAAAAACCTTGAAAATACGCAAACAACACTTCCATAAAGACTTCGATAAAATTTCAATGAAACCTTTAAAAAACTTCGATAAAATAAGCATGAAATTTCTTTGGGATTGTGTGAAAAGTAAAAACATGAGAAAGTTGACAATGCACCGATTGCACAGCCTGTTACATAGGTACAACAAAACGCCCCTTGAAAAATAGAATTTTAGAACATAAGAAAGATGTCTACAATCCCCCAGACAAGTGGACTGCCCTGACAAAACACGCATGGCATCAAGATCACACATTCGATTTCGATAATGTACAGATCGTTGATCGAACTGACAATTATAGAAAGCGAATGATTTTAGAAATGACCCATATAGCTAGCAACCCCAACACAATAAATCAAAGAACTGACACTGACAATCTATCTGTTTTTTACCATTCACTTTTAAACAACAGGTTTAAAAACAATTGAAGACCTGATTCACAAACTTTTATCTTCCCTATGGAGTCAACAAATATCCTTATATTTTTTTCTCCAAAATATTTTTTGAATATTGGTGCTTTTCTCAAAATATTCAAATAAATAAATCTCAATCCTAACAAGGTATTCAAAACTTATTTCATTATTAAATCCTCAAAACTCTGCAATGAATGGACACATAGGCCTCTTCAATTTTCTTTAAAAATGTGTGGGACCGTTACGACTCCGGTTACAATTTACTATCCTTCCTTTATTATCGGGACAGTCTGGTCATCTGGTGTTTATCCTTCCACTTTCCCTTACAATCACAGTTCTACTTATATTAAAAAAAATTTCCCTCCATCTTACTGGTTTTCTTGCCTACAACTGTCTTTTCTATGCACCCGGAAATCAGTCACTAAACGATCCTCTTATAGTAAATTTGTGAAAATGTGTCTTCAAAAACAGCGACGTAGGAAAAAGATTAAATTAAAATCAAGATTAAACCTATCAGAACCCGAGGGATTACAATGATTTAAGGTTAGAAAATTTAAATTCATAACAGATGAGATGATGAATTTGGATCCTATATTATAATATTACTTAAAGAATTCGATTTTTAATGCAAACAATTTTTTCCATGTTTTCATCGAAGTTTTTGAAGCCTTTCATCGAAATTTTTATCGAAGTTCTTATAGGCGTTTCTGATCGAGTTTTTTTGCCCTTTTGAGTTATTTATTCACATTTTATGTACTCACATCCACATTCTAAGTTACATTTATACATTAACGTGTCTAGTTTTTTTATCTCAGTTGTTTAAAAATGTATAATTTTATGTCAACTTTCTCATGTTTTTACTTTTCACACAATCCCAAAGAAATTTCATGCTTATTTTATCGAAGTTTTTTAAAGGTTTCATTGAAATTTTATCGAAGTCTTTATGGAAGTGTTGTTTGCGTATTTTCAAGGTTTTTTAAGGTTTTTTTCATATTGATCAAAGTTTTACCGAAGTTTTTCGTAATTTTTTGAGTTATTTTTTCTCGCATTTTATACCTGCATCTACAATTTAAGCTACATTTGTACATAAACGTGACTAGTTTTTTATCTCAGATGTTTTTTTAAAATGTATGTGTTACTTTTCAATATCAATTCCTAAGATTTCTCTCGTGTTTCACCAAAAAATGTTTATGTTTGATTTTATGTAGGTTTTCTCATATTTTTATACTGCAGACAATACCAAAGTTGTACTCAAATGCACAATATTCACTAGTTGTTTTTTCATATTCTAGAAATAAAGATCACTGATGAGGACTCCAATCAGAGTCGAAACGTTTGATTGAAACTACTGTTTTTTTCATTTATGGACCCTAAAGCCAATTATCTAACATTACAAAAGTATTAAAGGTGGCGGATTCCCTTGAGTGCAGTTTTATGCATCTAGTCTCTAAATCTGAATTGATGGATAGTCGGTCACTACTCAAATTGATAAAAATTCTATCAATTATTTGTCATTTTCTAGTAATGCGACTAATAGTTATGAATTTTTCAACAAGTAATTTGCAAAGAAATAATTAATAATTACTAGATATTCTAAAATGGCCAACCTTTCATCAAATCAGTTTCCAGATTTAAGAAAATTAAAAATAGCTTAAATTTTCATGATTCATCATTATTATGGGGACTTTTTCAGTAATTAAATGAATTATTAAATTTTGTATCCGGTTTGTTAATGTCCAATGGAATTGGAGCATAAAATAGAATTAGGGTACTGCATATGAGTGCGTTATATTCGCTTAATAATATCTCATTATAAAATATTTAAAGAATTAATTCTGCACTTGAAATTCTTTGGGTATGATGAAGAACATGATGGTATTTTCCAAAAGAACTCAGAGGATAGAAAAATTCAATGGTATCTTGTCACGTTCCATATGAAAAGAGAAATGCTGTCCTGCCGGTTTTGTCATGCAATCGTTATAGTCGGTAAATCAAATTCGTTTCGTTTCTAATTCGATTCGATTCGAGACGAGCATGTATATAATAATATATTAGTGCAACATGAATTCAATATCCCGGCTTATCTTGCGCCAGATTTACTGTCCAATAAAGAAATAAACACATCAAATTTTTATTTTTCAAGAATTGATTAACTCTTTTATGTGGAATGACTATTATTACACTGAGATTTCAAAATATTTTCGAGCTTTTATCGCTATGATAATTAAAAAGAAACTTAAAGAGCTCCAGTATCATTGAGTCTGAATAGAAAAAATTAGTGATTAAGTTTTACTTTTACAATCTATTCTTATAATTACATTATTATGTTTTTTGTATTCATTGCCGGAGCACATCAAAATTATATAAATGTGGCAATTACTTTATTGAACTACACATTCACATTAAAAATTTTGTCGTTTATTCTTTTTCTTCGAATTATAGCTTTGATAATACAATAGAAAAGAAAATTTAAACTTCAACTTCATAAAATTTTTTTTTCATACGGAAAAAAAAACGCGTCAGATCATATACGATCTTTATTTTTTAGAATTTTAATCAATTTATGAATTGAACATTTATTTTTGTCTCTTTCTTGGCTTATCACCAAGACTTGGAACTGCTCTTTAAATCTGAATTAGTCATATTTTCACTGACTGAATAAGTGATTTGCCTTTCCACTGATTCATCAGTGGAAACAATATTTTTCACTTTTAAATCAGTTAATTTTCACTGATTAATCAGTGAAGAAAATATTTTCCGCTGTTAAATCAGTTACTTTTCACTGATGTAATCAGTGGAATTTGATTGATTCACAGTAACCTCTTTTTAGCTATTTGAATCGGTCAAATTTCACTAATAATCAGTAGATTTTTACTGATTCAGATTCCGAGCAACAAATAGAATTTTCAATCACAAGACGAACTTTTTACTACAAATTTAAATTACTTAAAAAATAATGTAAGAGATTATCAGTTCATGTTCAGTTGTGTAACAGCCATATAGCGGCATAACAATAACAGTTGTTACGTAATCGATACATAACAGTTCTCTCAAAATCTCACCCATATAAGCGACACAGTAACAAAACAAGAAACTTTTTCTTACAATCACATTACATTGTTACATCACAATATGGCAAAGCTTGCGCTTATTTGAAATTGATAAATAATACCAATAATTATGCAGATGAATACATTGCAAAAAGTTTCTTCTTCTTTTTTAAATTTAATTAAACTGTATCATAAAATATGCATACCCAGAGAAATATTTTGTTGATGTTTCAAAAAATTAATTGAATCATCCAACGAATTTGATTTGGTACAGAGAAATGCATTCGGTCAGTAAAATTAAACTTTGCTTCAGTGCAACCAATCAAAATAAAATGAAAAGCAGTAAAGGATTTTTCAAATGAGAGAGCAGGTATAACTCACACGACTTTAAATTACATATTTGCAACTCAGGAATTAGTAGTTCAGATTATCTTCCAGGCTATAAAATGTAGAAAATGTTATCCGTAGAATGAGATAAGTAACTCTCAAGAACCTCGGGTAAAAAATGTAACTTTTTAGTAACAAGGGTTGTAAAAAGTAACTCGTTCCGATCCTTGTTTATCTTAAAAATTAGAAGTTGTGGTAAAAAATATAAAAGTGTGAAAATTAACTAACTTTGGATCTTTTTATTAATAGTGACTATAATTTCGTGTGACTCGTGGTAACCTTGCTAACAAATATTAAATTTAATAGAAAAACACAAAAAACAATTTAATTTAATAGAATTCTGATAATATCTAATCGTTTTATATCAAACTGAGTTTTTCTATCAAATTCAATCAAATTTTTCCAGTAGGAAAGGAAATCGAGACAAACATGAAAAACACAAAATTGGTCAAGGGGTTAACATAACGGCATTTATCTTTGAAGAATTTCAGAGATTTAAATAACTTATTGTTGAAAGTTTTGGATTGAAAAAGTTCTATCCGTCTTATTCCGTCCTATTTGAGAAACTTATTTCACACTGATGCGAATTTAGAATCGACGTACGAATCAAAACGGTCTGAAAATGTGCCTCGTGTTGGTGCCGCATTCATTCGTATTTATTACCAAAGAAATACGAATTAAGACGGTTTAAAAAAAGTTCCTCAGATTAATTTTCGATTGAATCTTAAGTGGATGTACGAAATAATTATTGCAAAGGTGTTTCGAATTCATTTGAATTGAATTTCGAGTGCGCCCGTGAATCAAAAAGAATTGAGACCAATTCGTTTAGATTGACTTCTGAAAAGATACCAAATGAATCCAGTTTAAAAAAGTTTCATAGAATGATTTCAGATTTGTTTGGATTAAATTTTGAGTGGACGCAGGACCTCGGATTGGCTTCGGATCCATTCAAACTAAATTTTAAGTGAACCAATGAATCGAAATAAATTTTGTACAGACACTGATTGAGACGGATTCGTCAACATAGACTTTTCGAGGGATAACGGATTAATTTCATTTTAAAAAGTTCCATATAATAATCTTTGATTGGCCTCGGATCTATTTGCAATATATACGGATTGCAACGAATTCGTTTCTGAGTGGACACGCGAATTGAAAAAACCTGAAAAAATACCTTAGAATATTCGCATTGGCACGAATAAAAATTTTGAATTTAGTCCAAAAATAATTTGGCAGAAATACCTCTATAGACAATTCAAACATTATAAAAAAACAATCATTACAAAAATGTCTGCAGCATTATTTTATTAAGTAAACTCCATAAATAAAAATAATATCAGAAATATTAAAACCAAAGACTAATCGAGAAAATTTCTAGACTCAAAGCCTTGGCGCAAACTCAGAAAGATCGATGCCTTGCAATCTTACCTGAATCATCATAGTCATTATCGTGTAGCTTAGCATGGTGTGAGCATAATTGTGTTCAGCCTGATTTGCGGATAGGAAAAATTCCAACATGCCTCCAATCACGATGCAGAGCTCTTATTATAATAGAGACTGTCGTTAATCGTAATCTTGAATGCAGAATCTGTGATCTAATCAACTGACGAAGCGTGATCTTTGTTTTAGATGCTCTCCACGATCACGAAGAAAAATAAAATACAATTTTGCCTCACCAGTCCCAGTAATTCAGTATTTTTGAATTCAATTCTGTATAAATTTGCTCATTTCTATTCCACTTCATTTATTCCTGTAATTTTGTATTTATTTGAAAAATAGAAGTTTTATTTTTTCTCTGCAATGTATAATTTTTATTTAAAAGCTGCAATTTCTTTGAGAAATTACAGAATCGATCTTTAAATAAATTACTAAACTTGAAGCAACACATTAAAAGATTTTATTTTTATGTTATGCACAAGTTAGACTGACTCGATTAAACTTTCGAAAAACATTCTAAAGTTGAATATAAATTCGTTTTAACTTCTGTGACTCATAATAACATTATCATAGCGACTGCTTTCTTTGACATCTGAAGTCTCGTAACTTGAGAGGTGAAATGCTAATTATTCCCATCTGTTTAATTTAAACGATGTAATATTCTAATTAACGGCTGACAAGGAAATTATGTTTTCAGTCAAATTAGCCAGAAGTTATCACCTCATCAAGAAATTTCATTTCAAATAAAACTCCGAACAAGAGAAGTGTTACTGACAAAAGTGATTGTTCATTCGACGGTATACATAATCACCCACGTGGAAATGCGAATACTCTGACAGTGTTTACAATTGGCACGATCCCACGCCTTTTGTTTATCATTACTGACGCGGTAGCCAGACAGAAATTTCCAGGACTATCTCTAGTTCAGCAATCAACATAAAACCACGCCTGGGCCTGGACAAAGGCCAAGGCTTGAATATTCAGAAAATAGCGAACTATGCACTTGTCCGAGGAGGCAACCATGCAGAAATTGTGTCCTGGCTCGGACAAGGTCCAGGCATGGCAGTTATAATTTCAAATAAATCGACTAGCCTGGCCTGGACCTGGTCAGGAAATGTTTCAATGAGAAATTCAGGGTTGGATCTACTTTGGCGTTTCAGGCAAAGATAGAGAAAAGTTTGACTAGAGGCCATGCATGGGCCATGACAATCTGCCCGTATAGAAGA
Source organism: Diplolepis rosae (assembly GCA_030998225.1). Lineage (NCBI taxonomy): Eukaryota > Metazoa > Arthropoda > Insecta > Hymenoptera > Diplolepididae > Diplolepis > Diplolepis rosae. The sequence goes on from JAPYXD010000695.1 coordinate 207,829, forward strand.
ATAACTTTAAATGATAACCAGGCGCGATATTGGACTTGAGGCTTACTAATGTTGGAATAGTTTCAATAAACTTTCAATTTTATGCCTAAATTTCTTACTATACTGAGCCAGTACTGGCGTAATCTTGGCATTTTTCTAGTCAATGAAACTATATAATTTACGGAAAAATGAATGTTTGGTGGGCACGGATATATTACTGGCATTTCGTCGATCAGTCTGTTTATTGAATATTCCAGCAGCCCTGGCGTAACGCTGGCATTCTTCCAACGTCATGTTAATATTCTGCCAGTACTTTTATAGTGTTCTTTTAGTGGTTTACAGGTGCTCCTACATTGTTTCGGAAGTACTGTGCCAGTATTCTACCAAGGTTCTGCCAATAGTCACAATCAGTCACTGTTCCATGTTGCCAGTCTTCCACCGCTATTCCTATTGTGCTGATTCAGTAGTAAATCAGTGTAATTTGAAAATAATTTTACTATTACTGTGCCGGGCTCATGCCAGTATTGACCTGTTACACACTATTGTGCATTTTCTGACCTAGTTATTATTACAGAAGATGCCAGTACTTCCAAGGTTGGCATTAGACTGGCGTGAAACAACGCCAATTGTACCTTTCCACTTCGGTAGGGTGATTAGTAGTGAATCTTATGAGCGTAAATTACTGAAATCTAAATTTTTTTTTGTGCCGATCTTTCCACGTTCACAGCACATTCGCTTCGAAGAACTGGTTTTTCAAGGCCACTGGCAAGACATAACATTATTCCTGATATTCGGTTCTTACCCGGCTGGACCACGGAGGCATTAAGAACGTAATTTGTATGAAATAAGTGTAATTTTATTACACATTATCACGCTTTACTCAAGCAGCCAAAAACCTATTAGCACTCACTTGACATAAACTCTCTCAACGCCTGGGTTCAATTCAATTTTACTGGTTTCATGACATCTATGATGGAATTGATAATTAAGGTAGTTCCTTCACAAAAATTAGACCTAAGGCAAAAATAGATAATTTTGCTTTTAAGAATAGCAATATTATTATTGAAGGGCTAATTTGAAAGAGAAAAGATTATTTTTCATGAAAAAAATTTAAAACACAAAAAAATAATTTTATTAATAAATTTTATTTTTGCCCAAACTTATTTTCTTATCGCTTCGAGCCAATTTTTAAAAAATGATGCGATTCTAATTAATCACGATTCATTTTTTTAGGAAAAAGATTCTCTACAACATGACCGTTTCCGATTTTTGAAATTGAATTAATTATTATCAAATACAGCAATTTGTTTTTGAAAATTCTGTTTTGAAAAATTGTTTTTTTATCATTTCAGCCATTAAATAATTCATTTTCAAAAATTGAAAACGGTCAAGTTGTAGAGAATTTTTTTCCTAAAAAAATGAACCGTGATTTATTAGAATCGCATGATTTTTTAAAATTTGGCTCGAAGCGATAAGAAAATAAGTTTGGGCATAAATAAAATTTATTAATAAAATTATTTTTTTGTGTTTTAAATTTTTTTCATGAAAAAAAATCTTTTCTCTTTCAAATTAGGCCTTCAATAATAATATTGATATTCTTGAAAGCAATATTATCTATTTTTGCCTGAAGTCTAATTTTCGTAAATGAACTACCTTACTCTCTAAATATGAATCACTTAAAATCTACTGATTATCAGTGAAATTTGACTGATTCAAAAAGCTGAAAAGAGGTTACTGCGAATCAGTCAAATTTCACAGATTACTTCAGTGAAAAGTAACTAATTTAGCAGTGGAAAATATTGTTTTCACCAATCAAACAGTGAAAATTAACTGATTTAACAGTGGAAAATATTGTTTCCACTGATGATTCAGTGAAAAGGCAAATCACTGATTCAATCAGTGAAAATTTGACTGATTCAGATTTATAGAGTAACTATATTATTTAAAGAATTTGAAAATCTTTCTGTGGAAAAAATGACGCTTTCGACTGCGCTGGGATTCGAGCCCAGGTCTTTCGATTGCCGGTCGACTGCTCTAACCACTGGCGCAGTCGAAAGCGTCATTTTTTCCACAGAAAGATTTTCAAATTCTTTAAATATTGAATTTATTTGCATTATTTGCGATATAAGAGTGTGAAATTGTCTACTAGGACACCTGTCGACAACGTATCCTATCTGATACGCGACTAGTGATCCTCCGATAATGTAGGCAGTGACAAAAATTTCAAACTCAACTAATTAACTATATTATTGTTGAAGGTCTTTTTAAATAAATAAAAAGTTCAACATTTTTCCTTTATGAATTTTTCCAAGACTTGAGTCAACTGAATTCAAGAAAACGCAACTCATTTTTCAAAAAATCACTTTTTAGAAATTCTTTTGAAAACTCAGATTTATACGTAATTAGAAATTGTATAGACGCACAAATAATAAATTTTATATGATGTTGTTGTTAACAACTGGCTTCAGGGTCCGGAAATAATAACTCAGAAGGATACGTTCTTTCAAACGTATTGACTCTGATAGACATCCTCATCGGTGGTTTTTATTTCTAAAATATCAAAAAAAATCTGCCCGTTTTGCGGGCACATTCTCAATGCGCGCTTCGCTCGCAAGTTTGAGCGCGCCTAGGGCACGCGATTCGATCTTCACGCACTTTCTTATATTCTTCGCATACATATAAGTTTATTTCTTGTAATTTGATGCTGAAGCTCAAGTAAATTTTATAATATTGTAGATGTAAATTACATTTCCACAAAATTATTAAATTTTTTGATTTCAAATACTAAAGGCTCTATCAGCCTTAAAGAACACATTCTCATTATGACACTCGCGCTTCGCGCTCGATTTTCTGTATACATTTCTGTTACTTTATAATAATTTACATAATTTTAAAAAATGTATCTTCTATCAAAAAGGAAAAAAAAATTCATAGACTCTTTTTAAGTAAACTATTTTTTATTTTAACGCTTATTTTCTATCTCAGATATTTTATTTAAATAATGGAATTTTTTAATTTTAATCGTATTTTTTGAAATTAAAATGAAAAATATATGTTTCATCGGAAACTACTTCAGACAAAATTTGTAGATCTTATTGAAACGAACAATTTTGTAAACTTACGTTTTTTTCTATTTTATATATTATTGTGAAAAGATTTAATTTTAGATTTTGAATAATTGTTTCTATTCAAACTTATAGATCTTTACGTAGTATATAATTTTGTATCCTAACTTTTTTTCTGTATTTCATATAATTTAACTGGAAAATGGAATTTAGTTATTGACGTTTTTCAAGTTTTAACATACTGTAACTTTCCTAATTTTAGTTTAATAAAAAAATTTTATTAGGATAATTAGTAGAGATTTATGAGCACTTTCAGAAACCAGTATTGGGATTTCGGATTTTTTTAGAAACACAAAAAATGCTCCTATTTTGACAATTTTGGTCGGATGTGGCTGGTTAACGAACTTGTCCTTACTTTTTCGGCTCCGATAAAGTATGCATATAATTTTTTCTATGTTTAGTACCTTTATTTAGGAAGAGTTTTGGGTTTTTTAAAAGTTCCAGAATCTTTATGTATCTTTAAACTCAACATTTTTTTGACATTTTTTGACTGAGTGACTTTTTTGTTTTTGAACCAATTGTCATGATTCTTTTTTTATTTCATTCCTTACAATGTTATCCGGGCACAAAGTTCAATCTAAGAAAAATCGTCTTAACCTTCAATTCACCTTGAAAATTGACCTGAAGGTCATGGTGGTTAAGGTGATGTACTCCTTAACATTTCATCGACTTTTGTGAAGCATCTTGAACGTTTGTTTACCCCGAAAAACCAAGACAATTCAGAAAAAGGGCATCTGGTCGTTTCTCAGACATTTGACCTTAATTTTTTACCCTTCCAAGGTCACAAAAATCATTTTTCCACAGATCATTTTTGACGTCAAATTTCCCGCTCTTTTCAAATCCGCAGTCAAAAATAGGGGTTTTCATTTAAGAAAAGAGTCTTACCTCCATTTGACCTTGAAAATTGACCTCAAGGTCAAAGTTGATGGTACAGCCAAATGTCCCTCTCGCTCCTGGTCAACCTTTGTCCGAACCATTTTTTCGTAGATAAAGTATTTTAGAAGATATTTGGGATTATAGATTAAAATGGGTCACCGTGTATTTTAAAAAATTTGAAATCTTTTTCTGAAAAAAAAAAACGCTTTCGACTGCCCTTTTTATATTTTTTAACTTTTTTATCAGTCATATTACCTTATTTTCCATATCCAAAAAGTAGCTACACATTCTAAGGAAAGAAATAAAAATAGAATTATGACAATTGGTAAAAAAACAAAAAAAAGTTATTCAGTCAAAGAATGTCAAAAAAACTCAAAATATTTAATTTAAAAATACAAGAAGGTGCTGGAATTTGGAAAAAAAAACCAAAACCTTTCAAAATAAAGTTACCAAACATAAAAAAAATTATATGGAAGGTTTAAACTAAAAAAATAAAAATATTGAAGGTGGCGGATCCCCTTAATGTGCTTTGGCACACTTTTTTATAACATATAGCAGAAAGAAAGGACGAGTTCGTTGACCAGATATTTTTGACCAATAGTTCTGGTTTTATTTATCAAAAACGCTCTCACAAAAATTCAGTTTTTCGGACAAATTATGCAAGATAAGGAAAAAATGCTAAAGAGCAAAATTGTTCATTCCAAAAAGATCTACAAATTTACATCACACCATTACCTAATAAGGCGCATCGTTTTAATTTAAGTTTTTAAAAATGTTATTAAAAATAAGTAACTACGTTTTCTAGCAAAACTGTGCGAGATACAAAAAAAATGTTATTGTGCAAAGCCGTTAATCTTAAAAAGATTTAAAAATTTTCTGGGAATAATTTTTTGATAAAACAAATCGATTTTCTCTAAATTTAAAAAAATTTGATAAAAGATAGAAAATTATGTTTTCCAGCAAAACTATGCGACATACGAAAAAAATATTAATGTGAAAGATTGTTCATTTCAAAAAGATCTACAAATTTTCTTGAAATCATTTTGTAATTAAACATGCAGTTTTGGTGTTAGTTGCGAAAAATCTTTTAAAATAACAAAATACCATTTTCCAGCTAAACAATGCGTGGCACGTAAAAAATAAAGGTGAATTAAAGTGTTACAACTCATGGATTTTGATCCGCCAGCTCACAATATTGCAACGGGTTACATGTGCGGGATTAAGTGCAATATAAAAGTAATCCAACGAACTTCAAGCAATTTCAAGGAATTTAACTTTTCTATAAAACTTTGATATTTTGAAATATTTCTAGGGGATTATAGGGATTTTGAATGATTACGCGGACCTATACAGGATTTTAAGTAATTTCAAGGATTAAAAGTAATAGGCGATTACAAGAGATTCCAGGAATTTTAAAATATTACTGGCTGTTACATAGAGCTCTAAGGAATTGCAAAAATACACTAAGTTTCAAATCATAAACGCGAAAAATAATATAGTTTATTATATCGTTTGCTAATGTTTCGACTCCACATTGCAATAAGTTGTGCAGGTAAATGGAATTATTTTCCGCATAAAATTTTCATCATATATTTTTTTCCATACCCAAAAGGTTGCAACACATTGTAAGGAACAAAATAAAAAAAATCATGACAATTGGTTAAAAAACAAAAAAAAGTTATTCAGTCAAAGAATGTAAAAGAATGTCAAAAAATGTCAAAAAATGTCAAAAAAACTCAAAATATTTAATTTGAAAATACAAGAAGGTGCTGGAATTTGGAAAAAAAAAACCAAAACCTTTCAAAACAAAGGTATTTTGCAAAAATACATTAAGTTTCAAATCAAACACGGGAAAAATAAAATAGTTTATTATATCACTTGCTAATGTTTCGACTCCACATTGCAATAAGTTGTGCAGGTAAATGGAACAATTTTCCGCTAAAATCATAAAATTTTCATCATATATTTTTTCCCATACCCAAAAGGTTGCTACACATTGTAAGGAACAAAATAAAAAAAATTATGACAATTGCTTAAAAAACAAAAAAGTTATTCAAAGTCCAAAAAATGTCAAGAAAATGCCCAAAAAACTCAACATTTTTAGTTTGAAAATACATAAAGGAGCTAGAGTTTCTAAAAAAAAAGCCAAAACCTTTCTAAATAAAGGTACTAAACATATAAAAAAAATATATGGAAGGTCCAAACTCAAAAAATAAAAATATAAGATGGCGAATCCCCTTAAAGCCGATAAGGCCTCCAGTAAATGGAATTTCTCTTCAAATCAAAAACAAATGCAGTAATTTGTATATTTTTGTTTTTTCATATTACAAAAGTTTACTCCAAAATATGCTCATATGTGTAATATTCTATCTACTTTTTTAAAAATAACTTTTATTTTAGAAATAAAAATCGCTTATAAGAATTCCGATCAAAGTTCCAATCAATTCGAATATAACTAACTGATTACATATTTAGATTGATGCAAATCCTGTAGGTGTAACTATAAGATTATATTATTTCAAACTTCTGATATACGATTTCACGTTTCGGTCGTGAACAAGAGTATTTATAAATTGAAAAAAAAACTTATTTTTCACCTGGAATCATAAGATCATTTGTGAACCGGTTTTTTTCGAGTAGTATAAATTTCAAGAGACTGTGTCGGTTGTAATCGATAACACTGTCATGTCGTCTGCATATAACGAAGGATGGATTGCTCGTTGTTCGAGTCTTGTATGAGAGCCAAGAGTCATGATTGATATCTTTTTGCTATTTGATACGCTTATACGACTACTGGTTGTTACGTGTTATCAATACTTCGCTTTAGTAGAAATTTCTTAACCGATTATTGAATGATCTAGCAATGTTCAGAACTCAGTAACCATCACTTTTCAATCAAGATTATGGATTAACCAGATCACGTAACCAAATTTCTGTTAAAATTCATGTAAAATCACTTTTTCATTTTACAAAATATCTTCTGGAAAATTTAGAGAATACAATAGAAGACGATAAAGAACGTCTGTCAAATTCGATTGGGTGGAAATTTTGCAAAAAAATTTAGAGTTAACTCTAATTATCGATAAGTCTTCCAATATTTTTTAAGTTTTTTACTTAAAAGAAGTTAAGAGACGTGCTTTATCGCCTTTTGCTACGTTTTCCAAATTTCCAGAAAAGATGTTTTGTGAATTAAAAAAGTTATCTTACATGAACGAATTTATGCATAATTTAGTCACGTGGTCCGATTAATCCATGGCCTTAAAATTAAAAATTAAAAACAGCGTATTAGTCTTGGGTAACAAAAACATTCAAAAATGGTTAACAAGGTAAAACTCTTTTAAAAATGCGTTATGAAGTAGTGACATAAAACTTGCAGAATTTTTTGGAATATTTGTAAAAATTTGTAGGTATTACTCAATAAATTTATAAAATGCACCAGGAGACAACGAACGGCGTTTATTCTTCTCTCTCCTAGTTTTACATTCTCTAAAAAAACTTCTCCAACATTTTTACCAAAAAAAATTTAACCGACATTCGTTACTGTCTTTCATTTTGTTCCCCAAATTTTCAGAGATATTTTGAGAATTAAAAAAGTTCTCCCGCAAAAACAAATGAGTGTATATTTTAGTCACGTGGCCTATTTTATCCATGGCCTTATGGCCATAAATCAAATGAACCACGAAACCAAATATTATATATCAATATATATATATATATCTTAGTAAAAATTTGAGAACTGTATTAAAATACAATGAGGAACATGTTTGATTCATTTTTTAAATAATTTCACAATAACATTTTTATACAGGAAATAAAACTCGAAAACTTACCTGAAATTACAGTTAACTGTAGATTTCGTTTTGCGAAATTTGTAATAAAACAAACCAAACAGACGTTCCTTATTGTAATCTATTACTCAGGTTGAAAAGTCGGAGGCCAGACAGTTTTTACAACCAGCGCAGTATTGTGCCAGTTTGCAACCGAGGAGTAATGCCAGTACTGCCTATCAATAGTGTGCAAAACATTGGCATATTACTGGCTTACTACTGGAACAGTATTCTTTGGCAATACTGGTGACTCTGATACTAATTACTATTACTAATTACTATTACTGGCAAAATACCGACGAAGGAGATGTGCCAACCTTGCACACAGTACTGGTCTAGTGCTGGCTGTATACAACATCCAAATATGGGATATCAATCAACATGGAGGTCTTGCCGACAGTTGGCATTCTACTGGTTTACTAATGCCGCAGTACCAATTATCATTACTGGCAAATTGCCGACGTACTATTTTCACAACCGTTTACTTATCTATTTTTGACATTTCCATTCAAAATGTATTTTTATAAATGCTATCATAATTATTTTTCGTTGAGTGTTCCATACATTTTTCAGTATAAAATATGGAATTATTTTTTATTCAATTTGTATAAATTTACTTTTAAATAGTATTGTAAAACTTAACGATCAATCTATTGAGTTGTCCCAGAAGTAATTGCCGATTTCACATATAGATGCCTTTGACCATCTTTTTGAATGGCCTCTTTCAATGTCATTATTTTTGCTCCTGGCATTTTTAGCTGTCACTCTTAGCTTGCTTTACAAAAAAATTGCACGTAATTATAAATTTATAAAATATTATAAATTGTTCACTCAAAGATGAGCAACGTTCAAGTCGGTCAAATGAAGTTGATGACCAAATCAAAGCCATAATCGAATCGGATCATCATGTAACTGTGCGAGAGATTGAAGAAATGTTAAAAATACCAGAATCAACAATCGACCATCATATTCAACGTTTTGGACTCGTTAAAAAACTTGATATTTGGATTCCACAAGAACTGAAAGAAATTCATTTAACAAAACGCATCAACGCTTGTGACTTACATCTTGAACACGATGAATTCGATTTTTTTTAAACGAATTATCACTGGTGATGAACAATGGATTGTGTACAATAACGTCGTTGGAAAACGATCATGGTCCTAGCGTGATGAACCACCACAAACAACATCGAAAGCTGAATTGCATCAAAAAAAGATTATGCTGTCTGTTTGGTGGGATTGGAAAGGTGTGGTATTTTCTGAGTACCTTCCAAGGAACCAAACAATTAATTCGGATATGTCTACTGTCATCAGCTGAACAAATGGAACGCAGCGGTCAAAGAAAAACGGCCAGAATTGGTAAATCGTAAGTACTACTTTAAAGTAGCGGCCCAGTACTGACTGCCAAATCCCAGGCAAGTTATAATTAGGGGTCTAGCCAGTACTGTGCCAGTATCGACTGATAGCACTGGACCAATACTGATTTCAAGTACCAGAGACCAGTATTCCGGTCGGTTCGTGTGCACAAATTTTTATGTTTTTTCATTTATCCGGTTTTTTATTCACAGTGAACTCTAAATATTTTTTCAATTCGTGATGCTACATACTGGACTACTTCATTTTAAATTGCAAGCTATGAGATAAGTTTTTGTTTTATATGATAATCCTTATTTTAATTATCTCCTATATTCTAATATTTTACAGAAATTTTTAATTAATCTTTGAATTTATGGCACTGAAGAGGGCCCCCATATGTAGCCCAAACGTTTGCCTTACTTTTTTTTTGAGTATTTTTATATCTAATAGTGATAATTTTAATCGAAGAAAATAAAAAGAATCTGACCCTATGCCAAAATAACGAGAAATGAATCAAAAAATTCTATGAATTTTGGGTCAATATAATAGCAGACATGTTATCAAACATGTCACTTTAAAAACTGTATATAAACTTTAATGATAAAATTTAATGGTATTTATTATTGAACAGTAAACAATTAACTCAATGCGGAACAAAAAAGAACGGATGCTCAATCAAATGCATGATTAATTTAAATGAAAATTTAAACATTTAACGTTGTATTTCTCCATTTTTATTTATTTCAGAAAGGATATTACACCCCAGATATTTTGAGTACCATGTGTACACAGCTGGAGTGATCCTGCATCTTTTTCTATGGGACCACCTTGAAGTGTTTGTGATGACAATGACATGAAAGCTGCTACAGAGAAAAACGGCAGGAGATTAAAAAGGACGAATCTCTTCGATCCTTTTTATAACTATAAAAAAATGACACGTGCGCATTCTGTGTTTTAGTTTCATATTTGAAAATAATTTTTAATATTTTAAATCTCTTATTGTTCGATGATTTTAAGACAAATTTTCGATTTAGTTAACTTACATCATAATAAGGAAAAGATATAATATGCTCTAATCATAGAAATCATTTTATATAAAGTATAATATATAATTTTTAAAATTTTTATTTTTAGTCTGAGCAACAGGCAAATTTGATTTTCCAAAAACTTACATTGTAAAGTAATTACGAGACATGTTTCTATTAACGTCTTTAGTTTTTATCATGACCCAAAAATAAATTCGATAGTGTCTTTTATTATGCCAATATAAAGACACTATATCGAATTATAGTTTAAACTTTCTGTATACATTTCCTCTTGTTCTAGTTTTTATTTCCATGATAAAAAAATTTGGTAATGTGCTTTAGTGAAATTGTAACTAATGAAATTCGTAATATTCTACCAATAGTAGAAAACAGATGCAATGATTTTTGTACACAAATAATGGTAGAATGTGTGCTACAAACACTATTATTGTTTTCACAAAAATTAACAAATTTTTTGACAATTATTCTAAAATATTCGTGACGTAATAAACGCATAAATGTATGTAATTCTTCCGAAGGAAACCTCAGTGTTTTCGTATTCCCTAACTTATTAGGAAAATTTCTAATAAGCCATAGAAATGTTACTTTTAAGACGAACATTTTTTCCAGAGTAATCGAACAATTTCCAATTTTATTAAAAAGTGAGCTTTACTACCCAAAATAGGGAATTTCATTTATAACATTTCTTGGAAAATTCCAGATAACTTTTAGAATCTATTCAAGAACCTGAAATGCGTTACCAAATATCCTGCAAAGAAGATGTGATGACTTCGTCTTTTTGATATATAAAATGAAACTAAACTGTGTCAAAGTAAAAATAAGATACCCATTAGTGATTTTCTACGATACGTTTTCATGGCGCTTTCGTTCCTTTGTTTCTATTCTTCTGTTCTTTACAAACAGATAGATTTCTAACATCATTACAGATTATGTTTCAAATTCTTTTTATTTCCTTCGAATAAAATTTTCACTATTACATATAAAAATACTCAAAAAGAAAACAAGGCAAACGTTTCGGCCACATATGGGGGCCCTCTTCAGTGCCATAAATTCAAAGATTAATTCAAAATTTCTGTAAAACATTAGAATATAGGAGATAATGAAATTAAGGATTATCATAGAATTCAAAAACTTATCTCAAAGCTTGCAATTCAAAAGAAGTAGTCCAGTATGCAGCATCACGATTCGAAAAAATATTTAGAGTTCACTGTGAATAAAAAACCGGATAACAAATAAACCGGGAAACATAAAAAAAATTTTTCCACACGAACCGACCGCAATTTAAAAAAATTTCTTATTAAAAAAGGATGCCAAATTGCTTATCAATGGCAGAACGCGAACAAAACCAGATAACAAATAAACCGGGAAACACAAAAAAATTTTCCACACGAACCGACCGCAATTTTAAAAAATTTTTATTAAAAAAAAAAGAATGCCAAATTGCTCATCAATGGCAGAACGCGAACAAAACCGGATAACAAATAAACCGGGAAATATAAAAAAAAAATTTTTCTCCACACGAACCGACCGCAATTTAAAAAAAATTTTATTAAAAAAGGATGCCAAATCGCTCATCAATGGCAGAACGCGAACAAGGTTTACATTTTTAAACTTTTCGTGAAGGCTTTGTTACCGGAGTCTCTCACATGTGGCTTTGCTGACCGAAAATTTTTTTATATAAGAAATCTTGAGAGGTTCTTTTGCTACTTGAAGAAGACTATTGTCCTATACCTAGTAAAGAAATTCGAAACGTTTATGGTGATTTTCACGAGTGGACGAAGGCGTGTATTTTTCAAGAAACGATTTTTTTATATCAGCTTCACGGACAATCCATTTAACATTGAATTTGCAAGCAAGGCATTACAGAAACATAAATTATTATAATATCTAGACATGTACTTTTAAGCAATAAATAAAGAAAAAAAAATTGAATGTTGTTTATTACTGCATTCAGATTTATTCTGAGATGTTTTGAAAAATACTACATTTATCTTTAAAAAATAACAAAAATGCAATTTTAGTATTCGTGATATCAAGTATCACATTTTAGGAAGTATTAATAGATTTAGTTTGTTCTGAAAATGGTCAGAACTATGAGATATTCAACCTTTATACTAAATGTGCCATTTTAAAATTTTAAAGTGACATGTTTGATAATATGTCTGCTATTATATTGGGAAAAATTTTTTTTTATGTTTCCCGGTTTATTTGTTATCCGGTTTTTTATTCACAGTGAACTCTTAATATTTTTTCGAATCGTGATGCTGCATACAGGACTACTTCATTTTGAATTGCAAGCTTTGAGATAAGTTTTTGAATTCTATGATAATCCTTAATTTCATTATCTCCTATATTCTAATGTTTTACAGAAATTTTGAATTAATCTTTGAATTTATGGCACTGAAGAGGGCCCCCATATGTGGCCGAAACGTTTGCCTTGCTTTCTTTTTGAGTATTTTTATATGTAATAGTGAAAATTTTATTCGAAGGAAATAAAAAGAATCTGACCCTATGCCAAAATAACGAGAAATGAACAAAAAATTCTATGAATTATGGGTCAATATAATAGCAGACATGTTATCAAACATGTCACTTTAAAATTTTAAAATGGCACATTTAGTATAAAGGTTGAATATCTCATAGTTCTGACCATTTTCAGAACAAACTAAATCTATTAATACTTCCTAAAATGTGATACTTGATATCACGAATACTAAAATTGCATTTTTGTTATTTTTTAAAGATAAATGTAGTATTTTTCAAAACATCTCAGAATAAATCTGAATGCAGTAATAAACAACATTCAATTTTTTTTTTTATTTATTGCTTAAAAGTACATGTCTAGATATTATAATAATTTATGTTTCTGTAATGCCTTGCTTGCAAATTCAATGTTAAATGGATTGTCCGTGAAGCTGATATAAAAAAATCGTTTCTTGAAAAATACACGCCTTCGTCCACTCGTGAAAATCACCATAAACGTTTCGAATTTCTTTACTAGGTATAGGACAATAGTCTTCTTCAAGTAGCAAAAGAACCTCTCAAGATTTCTTATATAAAAAAATTTTCGGTCAGCAAAGCCACATGTGAGAGACTCCGGTAACAAAGCCTTCACGAAAAGTTTAAAAATGTAAACCTTGTTCGCGTTCTGCCATTGATGAGCGATTTGGCATCCTTTTTTAATAAAATTTTTTTTAAATTGCGGTCGGTTCGTGTGGAGAAATTTTTTTTTATATTTCCCGGTTTATTTGTTATCCGGTTTTGTTCGCGTTCTGCCATTGATGAGCAATTTGGCATTCTTTTTTTTTTTAATAAAAATTTTTTTAAATTGCGGTCGGTTCGTGTGGAAAATTTTTTTATGTTTCCCGGTTTATTTGTTATCCGGTTTTGTTCGCGTTCTGCCATTGATAAGCAATTTGGCATCCTTTTTTAATAAGAAATTTTTTTAAATTGCGGTCGGTTCGTGTGGAAAATTTTTTTTATGTTTCCCGGTTTATTTGTTATCCGGTTTTTTATTCACAGTGAACTCTAAATATTTTTTCGAATCGTGATGCTGCATACTGGACTACTTCTTTTGAATTGCAAGCTTTGAGATAAGTTTTTGAATTCTATGATAATCCTTAATTTCATTATCTCCTATATTCTAATGTTTTACAGAAATTTTGAATTAATCTTTGAATTTATGGCACTGAAGAGGGCCCCCATATGTGGCCGAAACGTTTGCCTTGCTTTCTTTTTGAGTATTTTTATATGTAATAGTGAAAATTTTATTCGAAGGAAATAAAAAGAATCTGACCCTATGCCAAAATAACGAGAAATGAACAAAAAATTCTATGAATTATGGGTCAATATAATAGCAGACATGTTATCAAACATGTCACTTTAAAATTATGTTTCAACTTTCAACATTGAACTTGCTTTGCTTCGTCTTCGACAAACGCTTGAGATAATAATCCGAGTTCCACATGAAGCGAAAGTTAAATATAATCTCTGCAAATGACCCGTGGTATATTATTTTTAAAGATCTATCGGATTCGTTCCAGGAAATAAGATTTGTATTATAACTACATAATTATAGTCAGTAACTCAAATAGGATACGGCTTTCATAAAGGTTATGTCAGCTTTTATGATTTTTATATCTACGTCCTCTTAATAATGATGCTGTCTTTTTTATATTATTTAATTAAGTATGTAGTTTGCAGGCTTCAAATGCCGTATTATATTTAAATTATCATACATTCGAAAAAATGCTCATTCAAAGGGAAAATTTTTTTGTAAACTGAGGCTAGTAATTGCGACACATATAATTCTGCTTTAAAATTATTAACTATTTCAGTGATAGAAATCTTGAATAAGTTTCAGAGTCACGGATAATTTCCTATATTGAGATTATCTCATGGTGAGAAGGTCTTAATTTGAGTCACTGGTATGGTTTTGTTTCCCAGATTAAATTACTGCGTCCGCTTTAATTTTTTTGTATTTTGAACAAGCATAAGAAATCCTTTATAATGCTTGCGTAATTATTCGCTTGGTTAACATTCAATTGGTGGGACGTTAATTATTATGGATTAGTAGCGCTTTATGTGAAACATCGCATCTTTCAAGTCGACATCCACTTTCTTGATATTCGTTACGGACCTGGTGCAACATATGGCATTTCTCTGTACATTTTGCATTCATACCCTATGACTGCTTCTTTTTGTGAGAAGCATACTCATTATTGTGCTACACTCCACATGCTTCAGCACACTGTCAGAAAATACTTGAAAATTCATGCATCTTTCAGTAACAAGCGAAAATTATATTTTTATTTTTACATATTTTATTTCATATAAATATTGAGTGAAATTCATTTTACAAAAAGTAGAATAACCAAACTTTTAAAAAAATATTTTTATTTATTTTATTTACCTCCTCACGCAATATTTTTATTTTACCAATTTTCTATTCCAACTAATTTTTACTCATCCAAATTTTTATTTTGCATGATTTTAATGTCTGAATTTAAATTTAATTTCTTTTTTATCTCCCTAATTATTGCTATTTATGATGAAAATATTCGTCCTAATTTTTTTTTTTGCATGATTATTACTCGACTGAATTGGCATATTTTTAGATTTTCCACTAATACTATTATTATTCGACAAAAGCTTCATTTTTCGAATAAACATACCACTTAATATTCATTTATACAAAACAACTTGTAATATACATTTTAGTTTATGTAACGTACATTCGGTCTTGAAATATTTACACAAAATAAATAAATATTATGGCAAACAGTAAATGTGAAAATAGATGTTCAGTTATTTCATTTCCTGCAAAATGAAACTCATATATAAAAATAAATATTATAAAATAATAAGTATAAAACATAATTTAAAAAAGAAAGATTTTTGTTTGATTCAAATAAATATTTTATTCAAAACTTGCAGCTTTTTGTTTAAGTTATTGTTTCTTTGACCAAATTTGTTTGATATAAACAAATATTTTGTTTGAAAGTACTAAAATTCTTGTTTAGATTATAAATTTATATTATATTATATTATAATTTTTTTTTTTAAATGAACTTCGCGCTCGATTATCTGCGTACATTTCTGTATCTTTCTAATAATTTACATAATTAAAAAAAATTTATCTTCTTCCCAAAAATCTCAAAAAGTAAAAAAATTCTTAGGCTGTTTTTAAATCAAAAGATTTTTTATTTTAACGCTTATTTTGTATCTCACATATATTGTTAAAAGAAATTTTTGAATTATAATCGTATTAAAAGAATTTGAAAATCTTTCTGTGGAAAAAAAGACGCGAAACTATGTCAGAAAAAATTTGTAGATCTTATTGAAACGAAAAATTTTGCAAACACGTTTTTTTCCTATTTTATATATAATTGCTAAAAAATTATATTTTGGATTTTCACTAGTATTTTTATAAATTAAAAAGAAAAATATTGATCTTATGAAAAAATATTACGATTCAAACTTGTAGATATTTATATAGTAAACAATTTTGAATCATAACTTTTTTTCGTATTTCGTATAATTTAACTGAAAAATGGAATTTAGATATTGACTTTTTTCAAGTTTTAACATACTTTAACTTTCCTAATTTTAGTTTAACCGAAAATTCTTATTAGGATAATAAGTAGTGTACAGTGTACTATACCCTAATTAAAAAATAAAATATTGTAAAAGTAGGGGGTACCATTTGTATTGGAACCAGTACATACATAAATGTTGCAAGGATTATCATCTGTATCGTATCCACTACAATACTAATCGTACCTCGTACCATATTTTAGTTTTTGAATAAAAATACATATTTTGATAGAATTTAGTAGCATATTTTTTCTTCGTGTACAATAAGAGGCCCCTCAAACACATTTCAAATGATTTCAACTCAGGTATTCGGAACTCAAATAATTATTTTAAAAAAATAATAGCCAAGACCGTGACTGACGAAAATGTCAACATTATTAGGTCGATAAGTTGTGTTTCGAAGAAGTGGTTTTGATTATTCTTTTTTTTTTGCTCTGAATGACTAGAGGCTGGGAAGAGCACATCATTTGGTGGTCGTCATTTGAAGAAAGTTTACAGAGAGCGACAAAATAAAATGTCCAACTTTTTCAACGGGGCCCGAACGATCTCCTAAATTTATCTTGTTCTTGACGTGAGTACACGCGCCGTGTTACTCAGGTACCTACTTGTATAAAACGACATTCCTTCTCTTCGCACTGCGCGTTGCCAGAAGCCAAGAATGTTAAGGGTTTAATTATACGAAGGAGAGACTTTGAAGTGGACGTGCTCTCCAGAGTTTTTTCCAACGATTTCCTATGCACTGGCGTTGAGATTCGACGAGCGTGGCTGGAGAGCTTAATTACGAGAGGACTGTGGGTCCTTTATTTGTTTGTGGAAGACTAAACACGCAAAGATCTGTAGCAATTTGCACCATTTCCTCATCAGTGAAGATGAGAAAGAACTGTGACTTGTGACAGAGACTTGACTAAAATTATTCTCTTTACAAAGCTCTCATTCCTAACCACTTATGAGAGACAGAGTATGTAAAAGGTCTTTAAAAGAAAAAGAACATTTTTATTTTTTAACTCTCATTATGTTCATAAAATGTTCGTTTATCAATGTTCTAGTCTTCGCAATCGCCAAAAAAGGATTTTTCAAAAATTTAATTTCCTATACTCTTGAATCTTTTACTTATCTACTTCTTCAACCTGATAAATAAAAAGAAAATTAAAAATTTGACCAGATAATGTTGGAAAACAAGAGTTATTTTGGAAATTCTATTAAGGTAGTTGATCCACGAAAATTAGACCCCAGGCAAAAATAGATAATTTTGCTTTCAAAAATAGCAATATTATTATTGAAGGGCTATTTTGGAAGAGAAAAGATTAATTTCCATGAAAAAAATTTGAAATACAGAAAAATAATTTTATTAATAAATTTTATTTTTACCCCAACACTTTTTCTTATCTCTTCTTACTAAATTTTAAAAAATTATGCGATTTTAATAAATTACAAATCACTTTTTCAAGGAAAAGATTTCCTACAACTTAACCATTTCCAATATTCGAAAATGAATAAATTATTATCAAATTCAGTAATTTGTTTATAAAAATTAAGTTTTGGAAATTTTTTTTTTTAATGGTTTCAGCCATTAAAGAATTTATTTTTGAAAATCAGAAACGGTGAAGTTGTGGGAAATCTTCTCTCTGAAAAAATGATTCATGATTTATTAGAATCGCATTATTTTTTTAAAATTTGGTAAGAAGCGATAAGAAAAAATGTTGGGTCAAAAATAAAATTATTTTCCTGTGTTTCAAATTTTTTCCATGTGAAATAATCTTTTCTCTTTCAAAATAGCCCTTCAATAATAATATTGCTATTCTTGACAGAAAAATTATCTTTTTTGCCTGAGGTCTAATTTTCGTGGATGAAAACTACCTTAAGGTGGCTTGATCGTTTGGTGTCGTATGAAGTGAGGGGCACCGTGGGGGCAAGTGTTACATGAATGCTCATTGCTACTTATTTTTTTAATAATCATATGTATTATAGTAACATCTGAGTAGAAGGGTAAGAAATCGCGAAAATGTCCCCGGAAAAAAGCGATAGTAAAAAATTATTAGTTTCACCTCGAGGCGATTTCTATATTCTGTACCTTTTTCGCAATTTTTTCTTGATTGAAGTCGTTAACCCTTTGTTTTTATAATACTAATAGATTCCTCGAAATCGAAAGTACTAGTATATATTTAATTTATAGGGACTTGTGATTTTTTCCGGAGTTTCGCCGATTTTCACGAGGAATCCCATAAGACTACGTGTTAAACTGACATTTTTTCGGTAGCGATTTTTTCGGCAATGACATCGTCAACCACGGTATTTCTTTTTTCCATATGAATCTAGCATATTTTATTAAGATAATCTCTAAGTTTCAGAGCAGTCTATAATTTTTTTCAAAAACGATCAAGCCACCTTAAGGCCATGCACAAAGAGATAATTTTGTTTAAATTAAATATACCGTTTTCATATCCTCATCATAAATGAGAAGGTATTAGTTTTATGTGAAAAATGACTTTCAAAATTTTCATCAATTTTTTACGTTTTGAGACCCGATGAGTCAGAAAAAAACAGTTTTTATGAGAGTGTCAGTCTGTAGGTCGTATACTCGATAACTCTCGATAGAATTAAGCTTTGTCATACCTTATCTGAGCCAAAAAAAATAAGGATAAGTTCGTTAATCAGCCACAACCATCCACAATTAACTAAATAGGAGCATTTTTTTTAAAAACCCTTTATTGCAAAAAACAAAATTCTAATACTGGTTTCTAATAGTGCTCATAAATCTCTACTAATTATCCGTATAACATTTTTCGATTAAAATAAAATTAAGAAATTTACAGAATGTTTAAAGTTGAAAAAAGTCAATACCTAAATTCCATTCGTTTTATTTTTAATGCAAACTTAGTTCTAATTCTTTAAAAATAATATGTAAAATACAAAAAAAAACGTGTTTGCATAATTTTTCGTTTCAATAAGATCTACAATTTTTTTCGGAGATAGTTTTTGATAAAACGTGTATTTTTCATTTTAATTTAAAAAAAAACGATTTAAATTTAAAAATTCCATTAATCAAGGAAAATATGTGAGATACAAAATAAGCATAAAAATAAAAAATTGTTTGTTTAAAAACAGTCTACGAAAATTTTTTCTTTTTTATATATTTGGAAGATAAATTTTTTTTAATCGTGTAAATTAGTAGAAAGTTACAGAAATGTAATTAATTTTTCATTGGTTTTAGTTGGTTCATGTAAAATACATTTTTTAATTTACAAAATATTTTATACTTATCGATAATTATAGTTAACCGCAAATATTTTGACAAAATTGTCAAATTGAAGTGAAGTTGACAGACGTTCCTTATCGTTTTCTGTTGTAAAGGGTTTCCCAATAAGGGTGATATGTTTTTAAATTGAAAAAAAACACTGAATATTCATTCGGAATTGATCGAAATCTTTTTTATTATATTGGATATTCTATGCCATTTATGATTTAAAGAATATATCGGCCAAATGTCCCCCGAGACTTGAGCCAAAAATGCGCCTCATCAGAAAAGATGATTTTTTGATGAAAATTGGGATGATTTTCAATTGATTCCAGAGCCCAATCCGCGAACTCCCGACGCAAACGATGGTCATTAGGCTTCAGTTCTTGGGCCAGAATCATCTTATAGGGATGCAGGCCAAGATCCAATCGGAAAATACGCCAGGTAGTCATCCTGGACAGGCCCAATTCCTGAGATCGGCGTGGCACGGACAATTCACGGTTTTCCTCGATACTGGCCTGTACGGCGGCTATATTCTGTGTAGAACGTGCGGTACGCATACGATTTTTAGGCTTAGTATCCAATAGAGTAAATTCACTCTCCAACTTATCGATTATTCGACGAATTGAGAGCGCGGATGGAGCAGAATGACGACCATATTTTGCACGATATGCTCTTTGAACACCGACAAAACTTCTCGAATTTTGATAAAATAATTGGACAATTTCCAAACGTTGTGGAAGCGTGAAACTACTCATGATTAAATGGCAAACCTTACTGATGACAACTGACAGCAGACTTCAAAAATTTCAGTTCAAATGAGCCCGATAGGGACATTCAAAATCATATCACCCCTATTGGGAAACCCTGTATTTTCCAAATTTTCAAGATGATATTTTGTGAAATAAGAAAGTTACCTCATATGAATTTTTACATGAATTTGGTCACGTCGTATGGTTGGTCATGGCCTCAAGACTCAGCGGTACATACGCAATACCATTAATTGATTTGAAACTTTATAACTTTTAAACAAATAAATATATCCTTAAATTTTAAACTCTGAGCTGTAGTGTAACTCTTTCAATAACAGAGAAAAATACAACAGTTATTATCGATATTGGGATTTTTTTTAAATACGAAAAAAATTTTTAAAATAACCTATGACTTTAGTGTAAATATTGTGAAAAGTTAGTCCACTTACAAAAAAAATTAAAAATGATTAGATGGGAATGCAAATTAGTACTTAGCGGCAAGCAATAATAATAATGATAGCATATAGTTCAATTTTCTAAATGAGAAAATTGTACAGATTTTCCTAAAAGAATACTATTCTGAGATTCGCTTATTATCCAGAAAACTCTTCGTAAGTCGACTTTCATCCCACAAAAAATATGCTGCAATTATGAAGCTACTTATTCAAGATTGTCCGTAATTATGCGTCCCATTATAATCCACGGGACTCCGAAAGTGCATTTTATTAATTTTATAAACCGAGCAGCATACTCAGTTTTATCTAGACTCTAAAAAATGTCTCGAAACGTACAAAACGAGTTTAGTCCGCTTGGGTCAATTTGAACAGAACTTATTTCCCCCTTTGTGGATTAAATCATAATGCTATTTAAAAATTTTTCATTTTTTACTTTTTGTTCCTTGATAAATATCAGTTAGTTTAATATAGAGTTCATTTTTAAAAGCGATGGAAACTCTTTTATCAGAAAAATGAAAAACAGATTTTAAAAATGGTCAAATTCATAAAATCCGGTCGATTTTGTGTTGCCTCTGTAAATAATACATCTTACAATGAGTTGGTCGAAAAATGATGTGCCTTTAGAAAATATTTCATAGAAAACAGAAAACAAGGATTAAAAATTCTATATTCAACCCAGGTTTTTTATTAAAGAAAAAGGATTCCTTCCTTTCTAGATAGAAGATTTTAATAAATATTATTGATTCAGGGTCAATATAATTCCCCGTTTTAACAAATATAGAGTATTTATAAAAGTTGATTTTGAATCTGAAGACAAAATTTCAACATTCAAATGGCGGATCAAATATATATGACCGAAATTTTATTGTAAAAACTAGTATGACTGATGAAAGTTGATACTCGGGGCTTTTTGAGGGCACTAATTTCAAAATTGAAGTCAAAGTCTTAAAATCCAGTATGGCGGATTAAAATAATAAAAATCACTGAATTTGACGAAAATTAGCACAAAAGAGTTTGTGAGAGTGCTAATTTCGAATATAAACCCAATTTCCAAATTTCAAAATCAGGGATCCAATATGGCGGACCAACGTTATAAAAAGTACTCCCAATTCAGATGAAAACTGGTATTCGGAGATTTTCGGGATCACTAATTATAAATCCAAAACTGAATTTGGAAAATTAAAAATGGCTAATCCACTATGGTTGACAAAAATTTCTAAAAATTGTCTGATATCATTTTTGAATCTTGATTTTGTATTCGTAATGAACAATATCAAAAAACCCCAACACCACTTATCATCGGAATTCGACTACTTTTTACAATATTGATCCGCCATTTTGAATTTCTAAAATTTATGTTTGAAATTGAAGTTAGAACCATCCAAAAAACCGCTAGAACTAATTTTAGTTCGATTCAGACTACTTTTTACAATTCTAGTCTGCCATATTGTACCCGCCATTTTGGATTTCAACATTTCTGAATTCCGCTTCCAGATTTAAAATTAGCACACCCAAAAACCTCTAGAAACGAGGAATGAGCAAATTTGAATCGCTAGAAATAAGTTGTTCGTGAAAGGATTAAAAATAATTATCTGACTGGAAATAATTGATCAATTTTTGATTTTAACCCTTTTAATGCTTGAAAAAAATTTATCACACAAACAAGTTAACATTCTTAGAGATTCCAAAGAAGATAATAATATAAATAAGTGTACTTGCAGTTTGAGTATTTCCACTTTTATAACCACAAATCAACCGGTTGTATAGATTTGCGCAAATAGATAAAAAGGATTTGATGAAACTAGTGTGAATGAGAAGCTAAAATAACATTTCTTCATCAAGAAGATAAGAGACTGCTTTCTGTTATCGACACTCTTGGAGAAATAGCAAGCTGCAGCAATTTACACGTCCAGATCGGTGTTCTCTTTTATCTCGTTATCGCGATTGAAGCTCACGTCGTGCACCTTCCAGGATTTTGTCGATCGCCTAAAAAGAAGTGATCATTCTTATCCTCCTAAAGCGATAAGCAGAAACCAGTTCCTCCCACCAGGAACGAAATTGCGTTTACTTTGATCAGGAGACGGTGTTCTAATTAAAGCGATAATCGAAATAATTAAAGGGCTCAGCGTGCCGTCACACATTTTTATTTTTAAGTATTCCTGCTAACTTACAGCTTATCAACGCTTCAGGTTGATTGAGTGCTTCAAAGTACTTAATAACATAATGAACAAGTCACTGATTTAATGGTCCAAGAAATCAACGATTGAGACGTACTGTAATATATTAAAATGTGATTCAACTATTTTTGGAATTACTCTGGCGATGTCTGCACATGTGACAATGTTCAGAGTTGAAATCAATATCTAGATATAAACTTTATGAATTATCTATTAGGTGTACAACTTTGCTTCTGCCGTTTTTCGATAGATGGCTACAGCGGTAAGTGCTGCTCGAAATAGGCAGATCAAAAATGTCATACAGTAAGCTTGGACATCTATCAACAGAACGACAGCACTACATTAGTGAATTTGTTTTTGCATCATAAAATTACTCTCGATCTAAGATGTCAGTTTTCGAGCCGAATTCTAGTAATTTAGGGGAAGTTTTGATTTTCTGCTTTCATTTGAAGAAAACTGCGACTGAGGCTCATCGAATGCACTCAAGTACATACATCGAGACTGCTCTTAGTGAAAGAACGTGTCGTGCTCTCTAAACCTGAATCAGTGAACGGCCACTGATTCGCAGTGACTACTCACTGATGGCAGCAGCTATAAGTCTTTCACTGAGAATCAGTGAAATTCGACTAATGAACCAGTGAAATATATTGAACTCACTTATTGAATCAGTGAAAGCTTCAGGTGGGAGTAATAACACCAGCAATATATTTTAACGATCGATGAATTCGTTTATTTTAAGCTAAACAACACTAATACGAAATTACAAAATTATTATTATTTTTAAGCTACCACAAATCAGTAAAGTGTAGATGAAAGTTTTGAATTCGCGAATTCAAAAGTTATGTTCGCGTGACGCGTTCACTGATTCCTCAGTGAAATCAAAGCAGGGCACTGATTCACCAGTTGATATATTTTCACTGATATAATCAGTGACTATTTCACTGATTCAGGTTTAGAGAGTGAGTGGTTTGAACACTTCAACAAGAGCGGTGATTTTGATGTGGAGGACCGGCATGACGGTGGAAAAGAGAAAATTTTCGAAGATTTCGAATTGGAAACATTACTTGCTGAAGACTCGTGCCAAACCCAAGAAGAATTGGCAGAATCATTGGCAGTGCCTCAACAAGCCATTTTGAAACGCCTCAAAGTCATGGGCAGTGTTCGCAGAACGTGGACGTAAACGGCCCCCACCATAGGTGCTTCGAGCTCATTGTGTCTTCCTCATTCAACCAACTTATGGCAGTGGAGCGAGGAAGAAGCCATGAGCTGGTAGGGTCCATGGTGGGGGCCGTTTACGTCCACGTTCTGCGAACACTGGTCATGGAAATGATTCAGAAGCAAGAAAATTGCGTTCTGTACAAGTTGAAGCCGAGAGATGTAGAACGGCGTTTCTTTGCTTGTGAACAGCTGCTTCAAAGACAGAATCGGAAAGGGTTTTTACATCGCATTGTGACTGGCGACGAAAAATAGGTCCAACGATAATCCCAAGCGCAGAAAATTATGGCGAATGCCCCAAAATGTATCCACGTCGATGGCCAGACCGAATATTCACGGTGCCAAGGTTATCCTCTGCATTTGGTCGGACTAGCTCGAAGTGGTGTATTATGAGCTGTTGAAACCGAGTGAAACCATCACAGGGGGTCGGTCAGGACATACTTGGGAACGCTGAAATGGGAGGTTTTACCACACTCGCCGTACTCTCTAGACTTTGCTTTTTCTGACTGCCATTTGTTTTATTCGATGGTACAGGCCTGGCTCATCAGCATTTACGCTCTTATGAAGAACTCAAAACATGTGTCGATTCTTGGATCGCCTCAAAAGACGCATCGTTTTTTCGAGATAGTATCAGACAATTGCCAGATAGATGGGAAAAAGTAATGGCTAGCGACGGATAGTACTTTGAATCATAAATAGGTAATCACTTTTTAAGAATAAAGCCTCAAATTTTTGGGAAAAACGGCAGAAGCAAAGTTGTACACTTAACACTTAGTAAAAGAATATTATTTGTAGTATAGGGACTAAATAATTAGTGATAATGACTGAATGGAGGGAAAATAGAAAAAAAACTTTTTCTCTATTTATATTCTTTTCAATATTAATTTAAAAATCAATAGAAATATTTCAGTTCTTGTGGAAATGATAATCAAAGAAGTTAATTAAGTAACAAAATAAGTTGAATCATATTAAAATCAGATGACAATGTGTAATTTAAAGTTCCTTCAAATATTTATAACTACTGCGGTTGATCTAAAACTATGGTAATTGCAATTTTAAATTCCGTTTATTTCATTTTCTGTACGAGAGATTGCAAATTCTCGTATGTAATTGAAGTTGCTAAAGGTTTTTAATGTTTAATAGCTCTGAAATTCAAAATCGAGATGCATATAAAATTTATTCATTTCCTGATAATTGAATTATTTCTAAGAATTGTTTTACTATAATTTCATTCTGTAGTTGATACTTTAAATTAACAAATAATATTGATAAACCATTACTTCATTTAAAATCAATATCGACTGAGTATTTTATTCTGTTGAATATCACTTAGAAGACAAAATGAACTGGATTAATTATCTAGAATGACGCTTATAAAACTAGAAAGATTCCATTTTAATTATCTGTTATTGGATTTCATTCAGAGAAACCAATCTATTTATAATATTACATTCATGTCTTAATTTAAAAATACGAGACGAAATACAAATGGTAATAAATATCAAATTTTTAAAGAATTCGAAATCTTTCTGTGGAAAAAAATCTGCGCGCGCATTGAGCGCAGCTCGCTGCGCTCGCAAGTTTGAGCGCGCCTAGGGCGCTCGATTTGATCGTCGCGCTTCGCGCTCGTTCTTGTGCTCTTCACATACATTCAAGTTTATTTTTTTATCCACAGAAAGATTTTCAAATTCTTTAAATATTGAATTTATTTGCATTATTTGCGATACAAGAGTTTGAAATTGTCTACGAGGACACCTGTCGACAACGTATCCTATCTGATACGCGACTAGTGATCCTCCGATAATGTAGGCAGTGACAAAAATTTCAAACTCAACTAATTAATTTGAAATCATTTACAGCCGCAAGGCTGAGCCACTAGGCGATATAAGGAGATCTTCCTGTGGAGAAGGAGATGTCGGACGCCTGTGTAGCTCAGTGGTTAGAGCAGTCGACCGGCAATCGAAAGACCTGGGCTCGAATCCCAGCGCAGTCGAAAGCGTCATTTTTTCCACAGAAAGATTTTCAAATTCTTTAAATATTGAATTTATTTGCATTATTTGCGATATAAGAGTTTGAAATTGTCTACGAGGACACCTGTCGACAACGTATCCTATCTGATACGCGACTAGTGATCCTCCGATAATGTTGGCAGTGACAAAAATTTCAAACTCAACTAATTAATTTGAATTTATTTATTATAATTTGATACTGAAGCTCAAACCAATTTTATAATATTAAAGATGATGTAAATTACTCATTTTCTCAAATTCACTAAAATTTCTTTTTCAGTTTAAGTGAAACAGGAAATTCCATTTACTTAAGGCTCTATCAGCCTTAAGGAACACATTCTCATCATGGCGCTCGCGCTTCGCGCTCGATTTTCTGTTTACATTTCAGTAACTTTTTAATAAATTACATGATTAAAATAATTTATTTTCTTCCAAATCTCTCAAAAAGAAAAAACAGTCGTAGACTTTATTTAAGGAAACGATTTTGCAGAACAACGCTTATTTCGTATCTCACATATTTTGGTGAAAAAAATCGATTTTTTTTAATATTAAAAATCAAAACATAAAATATACCTCCTGTCCCGAAATGTCTTAATGAGAATTTGTAGACCTCATTTAGGCAAACAATTTTCCATCTAAACGTTTTTTTTGTATCTCACATATTTTGTCTAAAAAATGGAATTTTTGAATTTTAATCGTTTTTTTTTTTAATTGAAACGAAAAATATATGTTTTATCAGAAACTGCGTCAGCCAAAATTTGTAGATCTTTTTGAAACGACAAACTTTGTATTCTTACGTTTTTTTCGTATTTCGAATATTATTGTTAAAAAATTGAATTTTGGATTTTCAATATTGTTTTTTTGAATTAAAAAGAAAAATATGCATCTTATGAAAAAATGTTACAATTCAAATTTGTAGGACTTTATGTAGAAAATAATATTGTATCATAACGTTTTTTCGTATCTCGTATAATTTAACTGGAAAATGGAATTTTGATATTGACTTTTTTCGAATTTGAATATGCTGTAACATTTCTAATTTTGATTTAATCAAAAAATGTTATCAGGATAATTTTTAGAGATTTATGAGCACTATCAAAAACCAGTATTGAAATTTTTGATTTTTTCAAAAAATTATTTTCAAAAACACAAAAGTAGTGCTCAACCCCTCAATTTTGATTGGATGTGGCTGGTTAACGAACTTGTCCTTACTTTTTCGGTTCCAATAAAGTGTACCAAAGCTCAATTCAGTCTGATAATTCTATCGAGAGTTGTGCCGCACACGACCTACAGACAGACAGACAGACAGACAGACACTTTCGTAAAAACCCTTTTTTCTGACTCAGGGGGTCTCAAAACGTAAAGATTTGATGAAAATTTCGAAAGTCATTTTTCACATAAAACCAATACCTTCTCATCCATGATGAGAATGTAAAAAGACGCTTTCGACTGCATTGGGATTGGAGCCCAAGTTTTTCGATTGACGGTCGAATTATCACTTGAAAAAATGTGCGCCATACACTCAAAATTATACAAAATTCTAACAAAACTTTTATACATAGATTCCCCTATTTTAAGTAGGAAAATTTAATTTCCAATATGAATAGAAATAATATATGGAAAATTATCAATATTTGCGTGTTTATTATGTATTGAATAATTGAGGAGTTATATTCAATAAGGCAACAGGCGCTCAAAAACCTGTAAAAGTATTGCCGCCTCGTGATGTCATAGTCAAAAATTGAAAAAAGAAATTCGAAAAAACCAAAAACATGGTTTTATAGCTCGTGAAAAATGAATGTTAGTTTCCTCTTACAGTTTTTTTATAACGTTGCAAATTTTCGAGTAAATTAATAAAAAGTGTATTGGTTTTAAAGCATAGAAACCATGTTTTATTTCAATTCACTCGCCTCGAAAAATTCATTAATTAACGGATTGCGAAATATTTTTTTGCGTTCTACTCGTGAATCTCTGGCGGAGGCGACAGTGCTTGCAAAAAATTTGTTTGTTCATTGTTAAATGGTTTTTTTTTAATCCGAAGAAAAAACTATGTTTTTCGAGCTTCGGACCGAAAAAGTGAGCGAGGAAGTTTGAGTTACAGTAAACTTCCCGTGAACAAATTGATCATTAGTATATGGAGCAACTTTTTGGAAAATATCAACTCAATTGAACAATTGCTTTCGAAAATACAACGAGTTGAACGCAAATGCGAATTAGGTTTTGACGCTCATTTTCATCGCATGCCACTCCTACTCTCTTTCTCTATCTTCCTTCGCTTCTACTCATCGGAGCGCCTGCACTGCTCGTAACAAAACCGGTAAAATCGCGTCAAAACCTAATTCGCATTTGCGTTCAACTCGTTGTATTTTCGAAAGTAATTGTTCAATTGAGTTGATATTTTCCAAAAAGTTGCTCCATATACTAATGATCAACTTGTTCACGGGAAGTTTACTGTAGCTCAAACTTCCTCGCTCACTTTTTCGGTCCGAAGCTCGAAAAACATAGTTTTTTCTTCGGATTAAAAAAAAACCATTTAACAATGAACAAACAAATTTTTTGCAAGCACTGTCGCCTCCGCCAGAGATTCACGAGTAGAACGCAAAAAAAAATTTCGCAATCCGTTAATTAATGAATTTTTCGAGGCGAGTGGATTGAAATAAAACATGGTTTCTATGCTTTAAAACCAACACACTTTTTATTAATTTACTCGAAAATTTGCAACGTTATAAAAAAACTGTAAGGGGAAACTAACATTCATTTTTCACGAGCTATAAAACCATGTTTTTGGTTTTTTCGAATTTCGATTTTCAATTTTTGACTATGACATCACGAGGCGGACAATACTTTTACAGGTTTTCGAGCGCCTGTCGCCTTATTGAATATAACTCCTCAATTTTTGAACTTTCCAAAAAACATTTTACAGTGGTGGCATCGTAGATTCTAGTAAGTTTATTGCGTGTGCATTTCAACAAAAAAGATAAGCTAGTCCTTCTAAGAGAACATTCAAATTTCTCCGCGGATTTCAATTTCCTGATTTCCTTACGTTTAAGTTCTCTTGAATAACGTTCTACCTTATGGTTGGCCGAGCAGAAAATGAGTTCTAGCTTCAAGCACTTTCGAGATTGATTTTTTATCATATCTTATCCGCTCTTCCTGTTATATGCAGCGTATAAATTTCGATTCCTTGCACTTGATAGATTATTTCTATTCAGGCACTTTAAAATATAATAATTAGATTCCCACTTTCCGGTGTAACTTAACTGATTCTTATTGTGGTCTTGTAATTCTGAGTAATTGTATGGCTTTAATCTGATAAAACCGGGAATTGTACAGGTTACTAATGCGTTGGAGGGAAGAACAAAATGCACGATTACAGAGGCCTTAAAACTGATTTGCTAACCCCTGGATACATACATTGTGAAACTTTCACTTACTACGAGAAGAAAATACTGTTGAATTTGTATCGAGTTGATAGGGAAATTTGGTTGGATTTTCAATGGAACTGAATTATTTGTTCTAGAAAATCAATATATTTTTCAATGTTCTACATAATGCTTGTCACTTTAGGCCAATTTATAAAAACACAATATGAGTTTATATTAAATTCAAGTGTTTGGTAAAGGGAGTAAAAGAGTTTTGCTAGTCAAATCTGACAAATCTTTCCGATAAATCCAATATGTAGTTAAACAAAAGCAAAGATGCAGGCAATAGCTCAATACATTTCCCATGATATAAAAGTTACCCACGATTTCGTTTTCAACTCTCTTAATTTGAATAAGTGATTAAATTCTGATAATACAATCAGATATTCTCAACGGATTTATGAAAAAATATAGCTAAAAAAAATCTTACGGGATTTAGTTCGGTAAGTTGGAAATAAAGCGGCGTTTTATCCAAGTTTTACTTTTGGTCATGTAATTGGTCATTAAATTGTTGAAAGTTATTTGGGATTCTCTCACACTAATCAAATGTAATCCCTGTAATCATGGGTAATCTCTGCAATCCCGAGTAGTCCCTGGTTACACTGCTTAATTTTTAACCTCATGTATTCTGTGTAATTCAATAAAATCTTCTAAGATTTGTGGAATAATTAGTAATTCCGTACAATCTCTATAATCTTCTGGTACATAATTTTGTGTTCCTCTAATTCCAATATAATGGAATGCCTGATAATTTCTAATTGATGATTCTAATTAATTAATTTGAAATCTTTCATAATCCCGAGTAATCACGGATAATCTTGTGTAATCATTTTTAATTTTTAGAAATCCTCTCATAGGAAAAAATGGATGTCCAACTATGGGACAATGATCTCATAAAGGGTTTTCCAATAGGAACATAACAATTTTATCTATGAATAAAACACAGAAATATTTGAGATATTGAGCTCAAATTTATTGTGGGTGTAGTGCAAGCATTACATTTTATGAATGAAATTCGATATCGGTCATATGACAACCACGCGCCCGTTTACAACGGTCGATTCTTTGGATCCAATTTTCCACCACTCTGGAACACATTTCGACCGGAACGTTGGCAATTTCGCGTTGGATGTTGTCTTTGAGGTCGTCTAAAGTTTCTGGCTTGTTGGCATAGACCAGTGACTTGATATGGCCACATGAAAAGAAATCCAATGGCGTTAGATCGCATGAACGAGGCGGCCATTTGACCGGACCATTTCTCGAGATAACACGTTCAGCGAATTTGCCTTTCAATAAATCGATTGTGATGCGTGCTGTGTGGCCAGTGGCATCGTCTTATTGAAACCACATATCGTTGATGTCAAGTTCATCCAATTCTGGCCACAAATAATCTTCCAACATAGCACGATAGCGCTCTCCATTGACGGTAACATGACGGTCGTTTTCATCCACGAAAAAATACGGCCCAATTACACCTCCGGCATGAAAACCGCACTAAACAGTCACTTTTTGCGGATGCAACGGTGTCTCAAGAAGCACATTTGGGTTTGTTGCTGACCAATAACGCATATTTCGCTTATCAACAAAGCCATTGAGCCAGAAATGAGCTTCATCGCTGAAGATGATTTTTCGATGAAATTCTTTATTTTCTTCAAGCTTTGCCAGAGTCCAATTGGAGAAGTTTCAGCGTTTCAAATGATCAAGTGGCTTTAGTTCTTGAGTCAATTTAATCTTGAAAGCATGTAGGCCAAGATCTTTTCGCATAATACGCCACAGTGTCGTTTATGGGATGCCCAATTCTTGAGAACGTCGTGGAATCGACTGATTTGGCTCATTTTGAATCGATGCACTTACGGCTGCGATTATTTCTTCGCTTCGAGCAATACGACGTCTTTTTGGCACTGGAACGTCCAATAGTGTAAATTTGGTCTCGAATTTATCCACTATAGCACGCACAGCCTGTCGGGTGGGACGATTATTACGGCCGAAAATTGGAGCAAGCGCTCTTAAAGTTGCGACCACCGACTCAGAATTTCGGTAGTAATTTTTAATAATTTCCAAACGTTGCTGGTTCGTGAACTTTACCATGATGAAAATGTTGACTTTAACTAACGTTTTGACATTGACAGTTCATTAAAAAAGTTTAAGGGTGCGTTCATATAAAGAAACGAAATTGTTATGTCCCTATTGGAAAACCCTTTATATTCCGTTGCAATATCTTGATATTTACCTATGATATTTAACACATTATTAAATTTACAACTTTGTTTCCGCCGTTTTTTCCCAAAATTTGAGGGTTTATTTTTAAAGAGTGATTACCTATTTACGATTCAAAGTACTGTCCGTCGCTAGACACAAATTTTTTCCATCCTTCTGGAAATTATTGAATACCATCTCGAAAAATGATGCGTCTTTTGAGGCAATCCACGAATTGATCCATTTAATGACTTCTTCATGAGAGCGGAAATGCTGACGAGCCAGGCCGTGTGCCATCGAATGAAACAAATAGTAGTCGGAAAAAGCAGTCTAGAGAGTACGGAGGGTGGGGTAAGACCTCCTATTTCAGCGTTTCCAAGTATGTCTTCACAGGTATTGCGACATGTGGCAGAGCATTCTCATGCGGGAGGATAACTTAGTCGTGACTCTCAATGTACTGTGGTCGTTTCTCCTTCGAGGCTCGACTTAAACGCATGAATTGCGTTTAATACCGATCCCCTGTGATGGTTACACTCAGTTTCAACAGCTTATAATACACCACACCGAGTTCGTACCACTAAATGCAGAGCATAACCTTGGCGCTGTGAATATTCGGTCTGGCCGCCGACGAGGAGGCATGTCCGGGCATTCCCCATTATGTTCTGAACTTGGGATTATCGTAGTGGACCTATTTTTCGTCGCCGGTCACAATGCGATGTAAAAACCCTTTCCGATTCTGTCTTTAAAGCAGCTGTTCACAAGCAAAGAAACGCAGTTCTACATCTCTCGGCTTCAACTCGTACAGAACGCAATTTTCTTGCTTCTGAATCATTCCCATGACTTTGAGGCGTTTTGAAATGGCTTTTTGTGGCACTCCCAATGATTCTGCCAATTCTTCTTGCGCTTGGCACCAGTCTTCAGCAAGTTAGGCCTCCAATTCGGAATCTTCGAAAATGTTCTCTTTTCCACCGTCATGCCGGTCCTCGACATCAAAATCACCGCTCTTGTTGAAGCGTTTAAACCACTTACGACATATTCTTTCACTAAGAGCAGCCTCACCGTACGTACTTGAGAGCATTCGATGAGCCTCAGCCGCAATTTTCTTCAAATGAATACAGAAAATTAAAACTTCCCGCAAATTATGAGAATTTGGTTCTAAAACTGACATCTTCGTTCGAGAATAATTTTATGATGGAGACACAAATTCACTAATGCGATACTGTCGTTATGTTGACAGATGTCCAAGCTTACTGTGTGACATTTTTGATCTGCCTATTTCGACCAGCATTTACCGCTGCAGCCATTTATCGAAAAACGGCGGAATCAAAGTTGTACACCTAATAATATCTCAGATATTACAGATCTAAATATCTAGATATTAATTCTGAATATCTTTTTTTCTTTGTTTTGAGATCGGTGTAATCCCGAGTAATCTTGCGAAGTCTTTTTTGATTTAATGGAATCTCTTTTAATTTTTAAAAATCTCCTGTAATCCCTTGTAATCTTGAAATCTTGTAATTAGTCTTTCATACGGAAAATCAAAGTAGTTTACCCTTCGGTCTACAATTGAAGTTCATTAACAATTTTAAACATAGTTATAGAAGTTATTTGTGTGTCATTATTTGATAAAACAGTTTTGATGAATCATTCATGTTATACATATACTGAAAGATAACGTCTTGTGTTTATACAGGAGTTGATTGTCAGTGTCGTTATTATGAAATTTTAATGTTATGCACCTTAAAGTCCCTTCGATCGAAGAGACCCGACTATAGGTTATACCGTAGGTCTCATTGAGTTGCTGGTAGGAATCCTAAGTAAATATCTATGAGAGATGTTTCTTCGAATTGCAACCCTCGTATTCTTATCTACATTAGTCACCACGGTCTACTCAAGTGGAAGGTAATTAACATATTCTCGATCGGAGATACCAGCTAACAGCAGGTGAACCAATCGAACACGCGCTCTGCTTTCAATCTAGCAGTAGAAATATTATTTTTATCGAACAACGAAAATATACACTTACACAAATGTTATGGGATAGGCATTTTAATACAATTCAAATAAAATAAAATAAAAAATGTGTTAAGAATTCTGAGAAGCAACTATTTTCACCATTGATTTAGGTTTTAGATTTAGAGCAACATGGATATAAAAGATTTAGAATTCCCCATTATTCTTTCGAGAAATCTGTCTTCAACCCTTGTATTTAAAAATGGATCAAAATCCGAAGTATGCAAAATGTACATAAAATATCATTATTTTAATTTTATGTGCACTCCAAAAAATACATAATAACATAAAATTTTGTTTTCATACGGCCAACAAAATGTTTAGTTGCACCAACCAAAGAATTTGTTCAATTCAACTAAAGATAATTTGTTTTGCTATGATTTGGTTGAATAAACCAAATTTTATTTGATTCAATAAAAAATCTTGGTTCATTAGACAAAACAGTTTGGTTAGATTGACTACATTTTTTCCAAGTGTAATTAATTTGCTCAGAGACAAATTTTAGTTGGTTGAACAAAATATTTTTGTTGATAGATTTGGAAAATTATTTTGGTAGAATATATTAAATTATTTTTCATTTAACTAAACTTGCTTGAGTGAACCAAAGCTTTTGGTTGAACATTTTTGTTAACTTCATTGAATGTTTTGTTAATATTAGAAAATTTTTTGGTTTAATTCACCGAATAAATGTGTATTTTTTGTATCAAAAACATTCTTTGACAGCATCAAACACATGTTGGGTAGCATAAAGAAAACTATTTAGTAGGATTAACCCAAAAATGATGTTGAATCAACTATAAATTTTGTTGTCCGTATAATATCAAAATTCTAGGGTTAAACTAACCAAATATTTTGTTGAGCGCGTGAGATTTGTTTTAAAAGAAGATCGAATGAAAAATATTGCATTGGAAGTAGAATGAATGTTAATTTATGCAATAGGAGCATTTAAAGGAGAATTTTGATAATTTCCATAGACAACACGATTGGTTAGAATAGGATTACGACTGATTAGATCCCTAAGCTCTGTGTGAGGAGCAAGTCCTTTCCGCCTTTACACAAAGACGCACCGCATGTTTCCTGTTGGTCAATGCGGTATTTGAGGCGGGAACCATAATGAATGTTTCTGGAAGTTGTAGGAGATCCAATCGGTATCTATACTTTCTCTCCTTCGGTTCAGCAGTTTCAACCGTTAATTAAAATAAAGGCTCACACTTCTACTTGAGTCGGACAGTAATTAACCCTCGTCGGATGACTCGCGTGTTAATTGGATTAAATACGAAATTCTGTGAGTAATGCTCCAGAAAATATATATTTCCCTCCTTCCACTAAAATGAATAGTCGATTCGCTTATATATCTCTTTATTATGATAGAATATATAAAATTTTCAATTTAAAAAAAAGAAATTAGAAGTAATAAAAAGAAGGTAAAAGAAAACGGTAAAAAACCAAATTTATAAGTATATATATATTCGTGAAAGATAACTCTTTCTGCATAAAAATATTTCTTAAAATAAGAGAAATGTTATAAAATAATTTTTACAAAAGATGTAACTGGAAAAGTTATTGACAATTACAGTTCACTGTAAAAATTTTGCCAAAAATGAACAAGGCAGGCGCTCTTTATTGTATTCTATTATATTTTTAAATTTTTAGAGATATTTTGTGTCACCTTACATGAATATAAACTATAATTTTGCTACGTGGTCCAGTCCGTCCATGGCCTTAATCATGAATATCATCATAAATCATAATATTAAGAACAAATAATTACTTGAAAATTTCGTATTACGATAATTTGATTTTTGAATTATTACCGTGATGGAGAGAAATTATTGTTAAATGACTTGTTTATGATTTTGAAATATATATGTGTATATTATTCAAGTAATCAAGCCTTTATTATAGCAGAACCTAAATTGGAATGGATGCCCACCTCTAATTTTAAAACTCGTTAACTTGAATAAATGTATTTATCTATATAGCTAGTCGTGAAGTAATTCCTTGACCTGGATCTGACCTGGCCTAGAACGCCGAAATAGGCTTAGGCCCAGTTAAGTAGATTAGAAATCCAAAGATGGCGTTGCAATATTTATTCTGCCAAACCGGGCCCAAGTTCGATTCGGCGTTTTACGGCAGAGCTTGCTAAACCAAGGTCTGGTTTGTGCCGCGGATAAATTTCTGCTTCTATCTAAATTTTTGTGAGAATAGCCGTTCAACGTTTACTTCAGTTCAGAACAGATTTCACGATTTCATTTTATTGTTAGATGATCAGTGCAAATCCAGAAGTAGGAAAAAGGCTTGGTCCAAAAATATGACCAAGATTGTAAAAATATGAAAATAGCTCTGATAAAACCTTTGGATTGAATTTCATTTCCTGCAGGTCCATGTTGGCTTTCGCCATTCTGTAAACTATTTCCGAACACCATTCCTCACTAGAATTTAAATCTATCTTAATACAGACATTCCGGAGAAGTTCCAACCAAATAAATCCAAACCCCATCCGAAAATACATTTGGATTCACCTTAATTTGTAACATCACAAGAATTTTAATTCGAATGAAATCGCTCCACTGAAATTAAATTTTTAATCCACATCAATTCGTCCATTCCAGAGGAGTTTTAACCGAATGAATCCAAACCCATCGGAATCAACTTTTTAACCCGCGAAAATACATGAAATCCGTCAAGTTCCAACAAAATAAATCCCAACCCCTCACGAAAATACATTTAAATTCGTCTTATTTTGAAACATCACAAGTATTTTAATCCGAATGAAATCACTCCACTGAAATTAAATTTGTAATCCACATCAATTCATCAATTCCGGAGGAATTTGAACCGAATGAATCCAAAGTCATCGGAACCAACTTTTTAACCCGCGACAATCCATGAAATCCGTCAAGTTCCAACCAAATAAATCCCAACCCCATACGAAAATACATTTGAATTCGTCTTAATTTGAAACATCACAAGTATTTTAATCCGAATGAAATCGCTCCACTGAAATTAAATTTGTAATCCACATCAATCCATCAATTCCGGAGGAATTTGAACCGAATGAATCCAAACCCTATTATAAAATGCTTTTGAATCCGCCGCAATTCGTAACATCATAAAATGTTCAGACCGTACATAATTTTAAATTCACCAAACTATTTAATCCGCCGCCATCCCTCAGATCCATGAAAGTTCTAACCGAATCAATGCAAAGCCCATCCGAAAATACTTTTCAATCCGACTCAATTCGTAAAATCACAAGACTTTCAGTCCGAATGAAACTGCCCCATCTAAATTAAATTTTGAGTCCATTTTAATCTGTATATTCCGGAGAAATTTCTAACCGTATCAATCCGAACCCCATCTGATCCAACATTTCAATCCATTCGTTCCACAGATGTTCAAACCGAATCAATCCGCCTTATCCGACCCATATATTTCTGATATTTGAAAATATTATCAATTCCGAACAATTACTAACGGCATTAGTTAAGGGGTCAAGGGGAGCTCCCCCCTTTAAGAAACTCTCATATTTAGTCAGTTTTTGAGTATTACCATTTTTGAGATATTTTGAATTGAAACAAAAAAGTGACCATCGAATTGATTCGGTTTGAAATTCTATTTCTGACTTCGGATTAAGATGGATAAAATAAATTTTGGAATAGGGCAGAATGAAACGGATAAAAAAATTTCCAATCTGAAACTTGCACTAGGGAAATATAATTTCGCTAGTGATCAAGAATAAAATTTTAAATGAAAGAGAATGGAACTGTAAAAGCAAATTACTTTGGAACAACATAACGAATACATTGCGGAAAATGTCATTTAACAAATGCATTTTGTAATCACGTGAATGGTAATAATTTACCACGGTTAAATGAAATGATCCATGTACTTTGTGTGCGAGTAGTATAACCTAAATTTTCGGCGTAGTTAAACTGACCAGTCATTGAGAACTTAATTACAAACCCATAGTTGCTCTGGGGACAGTATAGGAGAATGAGGTTGTTCAGCATAGCTTGTGAGTTATTAAATGTCCAGGTGCTATTTTGCTAATTATGTGGTATAACAATGTGACGAACAAGGTTAAATCGAATTATAGAAAATCCGTGATAAATATGCAGTCTCTCTAACAAATCTGATTTTAGATCTGACTGTTTCCCGTTTCAAATTACAAAACAGAAACATATTTTAGATTCAGTCCATTTCATGAATTAATTTAATGTATTTAGTCATTATCTGTCATATTTCGTAGAAAAAGGATCCATTTTCTTGATATTTAACTGAAGATATATACTCCCTGGGAAAAGTTTTAGAAAAGAATTAAATCGGAACCATTCTGAAAATTGTTTTCGAACCAAACCGAAAATTTTAAAGTGACATGTTTGATAACATGTTTGCTATTACATTGACCCAAAATTCATAAAATTTTTTTCATTTCTCATTATTTTGGCATAGGGTCAGATTCTTTCTATTTTCTTCGATTGAAATTTTCACTATTCGATATAAAAAAACTCAAAAAGAAAGCAAGGCAAACGTTTCGGCCACATATGGGGGCCCTCTTCAGTGCCATAAATTCAAAGATTAATTCAAAAATTTTTGTAAAACGTAGAGAATTCAAAGATGAAGCAGCATAAAATGGAAAAACTGATCTCATAGCTTGCAATTCGAAATGAAGTAGTCCAGTATGCAGCATCACGAATTGAAAAAAAGTTTAGAGATCACTGTGAATAAAAAACAGGATAACCAATAAAACGGAAAACATAAAAAAAATTTTGCACACGCTATAAGAGACTCCGGCGGTAACAAAGTCTTCACGCAAAGTTTTTAAAAATGTAAACCTTGTTCGCGTTCTGCCCTCGATTACCAATTCGGCATCGTTCTTTAATAAAAAAAAAAAAAATTTTTTTTTTCAAATTGTGGTCGGTTCGTGTGGAATATTTTTTATGTTTCCCGGTTTATTGGTTATCCTGTTTTTTATTCACAGTGATCTCTAAACTTTTTTTCAATTCGTGATGCTGCATACTGGACTACTTCATTTCGAATTGCAAGCTATGAGATAAGTTTTTCAATTTTATGATAATTCTTATTTTAATTATCTACGTTTTACAAAAATTTTTGAATTAATCTTTGAATTTATGGCACTGAAGAGGGCCCCCATATGTGGCCGAAACGTTTGCCTTGCTTTCTTTTTGAGTTTTTTTATATCGAATAGTGAAAATTTCAATCGAAGAAAATAGAAAGAATCTGACCTTATGCCAAAATAATGAGAAATGAACCAAACCGAAAATATTTTTGAATATCGTTTGATGAAAAACAGTCGAAAATCAATCCAAATGAATTCGAGTTCGGAATCATTCGGATTGAAAATTGTCGTTCGATTTCATTTCTTAAGAGCAGAACTGAGAAACATTTATTTCTAAAAATCATATAAATCCAGGAAAAGAACGAATGGAAAAAAATGTAATACCCCAAGTGCGAAATTAGATACGGCCCAACACTGGCCCAGCATCGCCAAAAATTTCCCGAAGATCGGCTGCCAATATCGTGCCGTTGCTGGAATGATGACTCCGGTATGCACTTGGCGGCCAATGCTGGCCCAAACTCTGGCCGCCAGCACTTGTTTTCGGCACAGCAACGGGCCAATGCTGTGCCGAACTCTGGTTTTCTCACTTCCAGGATGGTTTGCCGTGGTAAAAGTGATACATGGCCCAGTAATGTGCCGTCCATGAGCCCGACTCTCCCTCTTCTATTTTCAGAACTGGATGCCATAGTAAAACTGACAATCGGCTTAGTATAGGGCCGATACTGGGCCAAGTTTCGGCTGAAGGTCGGTAAATTTAAACAGTCGAAAAAGGCCGCCGTCGTCGGCCCAGCACTTGACCGATGCAAACAGTGACACTGGCCCAATAACAATGGCCGACTCTTGGCTACCGAGATTGGGCCAATATTGTGCCGTATTATCACCTTCGGCAATTCGCACTTGGGACGTTCGATATATTTTTAAATAAATGTTTTTCTAAAGGAAACATTGTAAGTATTGCTGT
Source organism: Diplolepis rosae (assembly GCA_030998225.1). Taxonomy (NCBI): domain Eukaryota; kingdom Metazoa; phylum Arthropoda; class Insecta; order Hymenoptera; family Diplolepididae; genus Diplolepis; species Diplolepis rosae. Next base: position 247,654 of record JAPYXD010000695.1, read on the forward strand.
GCTTGAATCTCAAATACGGAGTTATATAGTAAATTACTTTGTGGAAAAGTAACACAGTATTCTCGGCTGTAAATCCTCATATAGGAACCCATATGGGAATCTACTTAGGTTCCGATGTGGGAATTCATATCGTATCCTACATAGGGACTGAACTTGGCGCCTAAGGGAATTTGAGATACGAATTTTTATATAAAATCGAGTATGAAATAAGATGAGAACCTACCTAGATTACTAAATAGGTTCCTATGTGATAATTTGAGTAGGATTTCCTGTATCAGTTCCCGTATCAGAAATATTCTTTTTAGAGTGAGAGTTATGTTAGGAATTTCTTTTCTTAAAAATATAACGATATTTACAAAGATGTACAATGCTCTACCGTTATCTAATTTAAGGAAAACTACTGCGCATAAGTTATATACTTTTTATAGAAGAAATTTGTTGATCTGAGAATCAATACAAAAAATTGAATGTGAACTCACATAGGAATCTATTTATAGAAATCTAAGTAAGTTCCCATCTTATTTTATATAAAAATTCCTGTCTCAAATTCCTATAGGTGGTAAGATAGTTTCCTATGTAGGTTACGATATGGAATCCTATATGGGAACCTAGGTAGGTTCTCATATGGGTCCATATATGAGGATTTACAGTAGAGGCTTTTTTCATATTTTGTACCTTCTAGGAAGAAGAGATGGACAGAACTTTTTTATTGCACAGAATCACAACCTTAATATAGCATGTGGTAAATAAAATAGAATTGGATTAAATTCACAATTTATGACATGCTAACGAGTTCAGACTGAAAAATGATCATCTTGAGTCATTTATTTGGTTCTCGGCTCAATCATTTTTCGAGACAATTTATTTTTTGAACCTGTTTTGCTGATAAATAGAAAGAAAAGTTTCGAAACAATATGGACTTTTCATCAGTGTTTGAATCTATCTTTGGCGTCAATGAAGTTTTGTGTAATATCGAGGCAATTATATAAAATATATAAGTGTATCTTTCTATATTGAAGTGAAAAATTTTCAAAAATATCTGCATGAATTTTAAAGTGACATGTTTGATAACATGTTTGCTATTATATTGACCCATAATTCATAGAATTTTTTGTTCATTTCTCGTTATTTTGGCATAGGGTCAGATTCTTTTTATTTCCTTCGAATAAAATTTTCACTATTACATATATAAATACTCAAAAAGAAAGCAAGGCAAACGTTTCGGCCACATATGGGGGCCCTCTTCAGTGCCATAAATTCAAAGATTAATTCAAAATTTCTGTAAAACATTAGAATATAGGAGATAATGAAATTAAGGATTATCATAGAATTCAAAAACTTATCTCAAAGCTTGCAATTCAAAATGAAGTAGTCCAGTATGCAGCATCACGATTCGAAAAAATATTTAGAATTCACTGTGATTAAAAAACCGGATAACAAATAAACCGGGAAACATAAAAAATATTCTCTCTCCGCGCAACCAGGTAGACTCCACAAAGACTGGCGCGTCTTTACTGGGTCTCTGAAAGCAATACTCAAGTCTCGGGTAGAGAGACTGAGTATCTGTGCAAGAGATTCTTAGGAGACTACCAAGTCTTTCGTAAATCTCGGAATCAGAATCTTTAATCTCTCAATGCTTACACGGAGAAAATTTATTTTAATAAAAAAATACTTCTTCCAGAATTCACTATCTAAACGATTGTTTACATTCTATAGTTAGATATAGACGACCAGGATGTCGACTCAGTTTGGGTACAGGGTGATATAAGGTTGAAGGTCTTAAAGTATATTAATTCTATACGCTTACATAAACCTAACTAATACAAGTTAATAATAACGCCGCAATGTATAAGATATATCGCTCGCTTCACGCTGACAAGTAAAATTTGAACTCTCCTTATATACTAACTAGGAGCATGTATCACCACTTGTGAGAGAATATTAGTGCCGGCCTCAAAATTCCTGTGCCCTAAAATCTGCCACTGAAGGATCAAGAAATTTTGAGGGCCCCAAGATAATGAAATAAAAATTTACATGTGAAGTAAGATTTTGTCTAGTATTAAATGAAACAAGTAATTGAGCAGCAAAATAGATTTTTTTTAATTATTCATATTTTCAGGATCAACTAATTTATTTTTATTTTATTTCCGTATATCGATTAGTTGAAAAATTTGCATGCATAGTAAAAATATGAATGAAAATCTACTTCTATTTGATCAGTCAAGTTCAATCATCAATAATATAAATAATATAACTTTGCTCAAGCAATATCTAATTTATTTAAAATAATATCAATGAAAGTAACAAATTTTTCTATAATATATGAAAAATTGAAATTTGTTTACAATTTTTCATAATAATTTTTGTTGGGACATTGAGCATTTTATTATTTCATGCTAAAGTTACAGTGAAAACTATTATGATTTTCAGGCGTCAATTAAATGTAATATTCATTTTTTATTCACAGTTAAAAAATAATTATTAATTCACGTTTTATAAATAAATTTACAACATAATAAAAGTTTTTAAATAAATTATATTAGATAAATGAATCAATATTACGAAAATAAATTTTTGGGAAAGGAATAGACTACAGAATAAGAAAAATTAAAAATACAGTGTATTGCTTTTATTAATTTAAACTTACATCCAATTTTTTTGTATATTTCAGATTCTGTGCAAAAATATAAAAATTCATATATTGGAAAATATAAAAAAAAATTCATCTGGGCCAAATTATTATAGTGAATTATTTTTAAGGTTTAGTTTTGAGTAATGAACAACTGTACAAAATTTGTAATTATAAAACTAATTATTTTGCAAATTACAATTTCTTGAAAATGTTGAAAAAACATGTTTTCAGGATTTTCGTAAAAAAAATTGATCATATTGTGTTGCCATTTCTTCAGCTTAAGCCAAAGAAACATGTCTTTATGTTATTTTCATGAAAGAAAATTTAATTCGCGAATCTAAATACCTGAAGATTGCTTAAAAGACAAAATTTTCAATGTGATCAACTTTTTTTAAAAATATTTTTTCAACAAAATTTAAAAAACAGCTGTTTACGACACTTAAATAAACTTGTAACTTGCACAAACATTAGTTTTTTCATTCCTAATTCTTTATTGTTGTTCACTACTCAAAACTGTACTTAATAAAAATTTGCCATAATAATTGGGCCCAGATGAAATTTTTTTCAAATTTTTACACAGAACAAAAGATATCCGATCGAATTAAAACTTTGAGGGCTTACTACTGTATTATTTTCTATTATTGTTTATAAAGAGGAGGAGGCAGTAGGAATGAATTTATTTGATATAATTATCGTTAGTCCTTGTAATGATAGAGTAGGAAACATTTCTTTTCTAAATGCATTATATAATGGATCAAGTTTTTCAATCTTGGAGACTAAAATCTCTGAAATAGAGATTCAAGTCTCCGCGAGACTGAGTTTCAAAAAGAAAGACTGGATCACTTTTTATTGATCTCTGGCCGGCAGATCACCGAGACTGTGAAAGACTGTTCGGCTCACGAGAGAGACTGATGGAGACTATCAGAGACTCATATAGAGACTGGGGAGACGCGAGAGACCGAGGAGAGATTCTTCTTTTTCGTCCCGGGGGGAAACATAAAAAAAAAAATTTTCACACGAACCTACCGCAATTTAAAAAAATTTTTATTAAAAAAGGATGCCAAGTTGCTTATCAATGGCAGAACGCGAACAAGGTTTACATTTTTAAACTTTTCGTGAAGACTTTGTTACCGGAGTCTCTCACAGAATGATCTGAACTGTTTTAAAAACCGACTCAAGACATGTGGCTTTGCTGACCGAAAATTTTTTTATATAAGAAATCCTGAGAGGTTCTTTTGCTCCTTGAAGAAGACTATTGTGATATTGAATATTTTTTATGTTTCCCGGTTTATTTGTTATCCGGTTTTTTAATCACAGTGAACTCTAAATATTTTTTCGAATCGTGATGCTGCATACTGGACTACTTCATTTTGAATTGCAAGCTTTGAGATAAGTTTTTGAATTCTATGATAATCCTTAATTTCATTATCTCCTATATTCTAATGTTTTACAGAAATTTTGAATTAATCCGAATTTATGGCACTGAAGAGGGCCCCCATATGTGGCCGAAACGTTTGCCTTGATTTCTTTTTGAGTATTTTTATATGTAATAGTGAAAATTTCATTCGAAGGAAATAAAAAGAATCTGACCCTATGCCAAAATAACGGGAAATATTCTATGAATTATGGGTCAATATAATAGCAGACATGTTATCAAACATGTCACTTTAAAATTTTAAAATGGCACATTTAGTATAAAGGTTGAATATCTCATAGTTCTGACCATTTTCAGAACAAACTGAATCTATTATTACTTCCTAAAATGTGATACTTGATATCTCGAATACTAAAATTGCATTTTTGTTATTTTTTAAAGAAAAATGTAGTATTTTTCAAAACATCTCAGAATAAATCTGAATGCAGTAATAAACAACATTCAATTTTTTTATTTATTGCGTAACATACTCAAATAATATTGAGTAAAAGTACATGTCCAGATATTATAATAATTTATGTTTCTGTAATGCCTTGCTTGCAAATTCAATGTTAAATGGATTGTCCGTGAAGCTGATATAAAAAAATCGTTTCTTAAAAAATACACGCCTTCGTCCACTCGTGAAAATCACCATAAACGTTTCGAATTTCTTTACGAGGTATAGGACAATAGTCTCCTTCAAGGAGGAAAAGAACCTCTCAAGATTGCTTATATAAAAAAATTTTCGGTCAGCAAAGCCACATGTCTTGAGTCGGTTTTTAAAACAGTTCAGATCATTCTGTGAGAGACTCCGGTAACAAAGTCTTCACGAAAAGTTTAAAAATGTAAACCTTGTTCGCGTTCTGCCATTGATAAGCAACTTGGCATCCTTTTTTAATAAAAATTTTTTTAAATTGCGGTAGGTTCGTGTGAAATTTTTTTTTTTTTTTTATGTTTCCCGGTTTAATTTTTATCCGGTTTTGTTCGCGTTCTGCCATTGATAAGCAATTAGCATCCTTTTTTAATAAGAAAATTTTTTAAATTGCGGTCGGTTCGTGTGGAATATTTTTTATGTTTCCCGGTTTATTTGTTATCCGGTTTTTTAATCACAGTGAACTCTAAATATTTTTTCGAATCGTGATGCTGCATACTGGACTACTTCATTTTGAATTGCAAGCTTTGAGATAAGTTTTTGAATTCTATGATAATCCTTAATTTCATTATCTCCTATATTCTAATGTTTTACAGAAATTTTGAATTAATCCGAATTTATGGCACTGAAGAGGGCCCCCATATGTGGCCGAAACGTTTGCCTTGCTTTCTTTTTGAGTATTTATATATGTAATAGTGAAAATTTTATTCGAAGGAAATAAAAAGAATCTGACCCTATGCCAAAATAACGAGAAATGAACAAAAAATCTGCATGAATATTTCTCAATTTCAGATTAAATAAACAGACATTTTAAAAACCGCATTATTTACTATGGCTTCCTTTACTATATTAGTTTTTACGTAAAAGAAATGTAATATTACTAAATAATATTTTCCTCATTTATTTTGTTATTCTTAAAAGCATAACTACCTATTTTGCCTGAGGCCTGAGGAAACAAATGTGGATCCAAGTTCAAAATGTGGATCAGAGTTTTTTTTTGTATTAATATCGAAATTATTTTAAATCCTAAATAGTAAATGTTTTGTGTAATATACGATGGACCATTAGCAATAAAAATATAAGAAATAATTTTGATATTTATAGAAGAATAAACATTGATCCACAATTGGAACCCCGATCCATATTTGGTTCCTTTGCCTCAACTCGACATAATTTTACCGTTTTTAATTTGAGAAAATTATTAAATATTTTTGCCTGTGAATTCACGTTAATGCAGAATGAGACATTGAGTTGAAAATAAATCAAATAAAAGGCCTAAGATCGAAAATTTTGAAAAAAATTCTAATTGCAGATGTTTTGGATTTGAGAAAATATTCTTAGTGACTTTTACATAATGTCTCAAAATTTTGAAAAAATTGACTTTACTTAATTTTATCTAACGCTGTTAATAATAAATTATTATACGAATCTTGTTTATCAATTCATTTTATTCATCAAAATGATGCTTATTTTAGTTGAAGATAATTTATTTGCTGCCGGTAAATATTACTCTCGCTCTATTCTATATTTCAAGAGGATTTGTAATATAGTTATTAATTATATTAACATTATTATAATATTAATGTAATGTAATATAATTCAGAACATTCATTTAAAATGTTTCAAAAATATATTTCTGACACAATTTCTACAAAATAGTGTCGTGAATAAATATTTAATAATACTATTAAAAATTTGTGGGGGAAATGACTTGGATTTCTCTAGAGTCTGGGCTCTACAGTTATTATTTGTCTATTTACAGTAAAAGTGAATTAATTTAGAATTAAGAAGTATTTTTGGATCTAAACTCAGCTTTTTCTATATCAGTTTCATTTGATTTTCCACTGATTCAGATTCGGAAAATGGGTACTACGAAATTTGGTGTTCAACATCGGGTATGGATGATAATTTATTGTTACGCCAGCCGCTATTGCTGCGCGTAATCTACGTCACGTTTTACAATTTGCTTTCCCTCCCCCAACCCTATTCTCTGGACCAACTCCATTCAATAGTTCCCCACCCTCGTTTACCTATTTCTCCAATCCTCTCGTGAAAGCAACGCAACATGGTGCCTATACGTGCGAATCCTTTAATTACGCTTTTATCTGATGTATTATGTAATAATGTTGCAAAACCCCAAAATTATACAATATCTACACATTTTCTAGCTGAACATTAACGCTTTCGATTACCCGAAATCTTTAAGAACTGGATTGAATTGATCATTAATTTGCTATATAATAGATCTCGAAATATTCAAAAGTTACTGAAATATACTAAAGTAAGTTAAATATCCGAAGTATATTGAATATCCTTAAGTATCTCGAAATATCTTGGAGTCAGTGGAATATCTTTAAGTATCTTCGAGTTTTTCGAAATGCCCGGAAGTAAGTTGAAATATACTTAAGTCTGTGAAGCATTTGAAAGTATTTGAAGCATCCTAAACTATGTTAAATATCCTGAAGTACCTTGATAAATCTTAAAACACTTAAAAATATTCTGAAGTATCCTGAAATATCTTGAAGTATTTTGAAATATTCAGAGTTATGTGAAGTATCTTGGACTGTGTAAAATATCTTAAAGTATATAGAAATATCTTTAAGTGTCTGAAAATATCTTGAGGCCAGTGGAATATCTATAAGTATCTTTGAGTTTTTCGAAATTCCCAAAAGTATTTTTAAATATTCTGAAGTATGTGAAGTCTCTTGGACTATGTAAAATATCTTAAAGTATATAGAAATATCTTTAAGTGTCTGAAAATATCTATAAGTCTCTTGGAGTTTTTCGAAATGCTCTAAAGTAACTTGAAATATTGTGAGGTATATGTGAAACATTTTGAAGTATTTTAAACATATTAAAATATGTAAAATATCCTCAAGTGGTCTTGATATATCCTAAAGTAACTTAATATATTATAGTGTTTTTAAATTTTCCGAAGTAACGTAAAATATCCTAAAGTACCAATGAAACATCTCGAAATGACTTGTAATATTTTAAACGACCTTAAAACATTCTGAATAATAATTTAAATATTTTATATTGAGATTAGGTATAAAATATGTGAATTCATTATTTTCAGGATCAATAAAATATTTGACATTGTCTTGAAGTGTTCTGAAGTCACTCAAATATATTGAAGTACGTTAAAGAATCCTAAATTATGCTGATAAAATCTAAAGAACCTTGAAATACCCTAAAGTTACTGGAATTTCAATTTCAATTGATTAATTGTATTAGTTTTAAAAAAATATTTTAATGGAAAATACTCGTGTTTTGGGAAATTACGGTAGAAATTCTTAACAGTTTGGATTCAATAGCATTTTTTTCTCAGTGTAGAAAATTCGCTAGTAATGAACGCTCTAAAATTATAATATCGCTGTGCGAAACGGAAAGCAGGCAAGAAATTACTGTTTCGTGTTACACGAATGTTGGTCAATATAAAATTCTGTGCTTATGTAAAGCAGAATACTTTTCCCAACCCCAACCTTTTTTCCAAGCATTGTACGCAATTTTATTCCCATTTCGAAAATATTTTTTAAGTTTTCAAAATAGCATATGTAATCTGATATTTAAATTTTATTATCAAGCAAAATTCCTGAGTTATCAAACTTCATATGAAAAAAATTTTCAGAACCGTTACTTTGCTTTATGATTGGATATAAGCAACTACCCAGTTGTTATTTCTTTTATATTTTCTTTAATATCTCATTAAATAAAATATTTGTGATCGTCTGCGAGTTATAGGGCCACTTTGTCGGTATGGACTTATATAGAATAATTTTATGACGTTTTTGGACCATAAAAAATCTTCTAAGTTTTTCTTCTTCTGGGAATTCCTGGCTGCTTTCAGAGTACATATTTTAAATATTATAAATATTTAAAACATTTGGTTTCCTCTGTTAATCCCATTTAAACGCTCGGAATTACACTGTTCACTCTATTGTGTAATAAACATTCATGAGCCAATTATCTTAATTGTAAGACTTCTTTGCTTTGGATAGAAATCGTCTTTGCAATAAAGATCAAAGCTAAGCCAAAGTTGCTTCAAAGGTAGGTCAACTGTCTTATTCTTTAGCGACCATCTTTAAGTTGAGCTGCTTAAGGGTCATGCCCCTCAATTAGCGAAGTTCAATAAGGTATTAGGTATCCAATAAGATTCTTGGGGTTCGAAGAGATTACTGACATTCCAATTAAATTACAACATCTTAGACGAGCAGCAAATAGGGCTTCCTCTTGTTTCTGATAGCCCGTCTTTTTGTTAAGCCTACAATCATAGTTTCATTATTTTCGTTTATCTCCAAATCTGGGCGACCAACGAGTGCGTTTCTGAATCGGCCCATTAATCCGAAAAGGACAGACTTATATGAATGTATATTAATCTGACATTCGCACTCATAACCCTATTCTGTGATCTACTAGTGATCAATTCTATACATATTTTTATTTTAATCACTTTATTTTTATTTGCTTTGCAATATTTGATACCAGCTTTACGGTTAGCTTCACGTTTTTCATTGTGAAACTGAAATGGTTAATGTGTCATGTCTCGGAGGAAAAATGACAAAGAGATAGAGAAGGATGACCCAAAAGGGCTAGTGGAGACTTAACCAAAAAGGCTACAGTGTCCTTTATCCTGTACCCTTTCCATAATAACTTTTATCCCGAAGAATACGGCAATCATTCCCTTTTTACTAGCTCTGACTTTTACTTTAACAAAAATGTTTTTACCTTTAAAAAGTTATACCTTGGACTGTAATTTATAGTTAGATACTCCCTAAATCTGAATTAGTAAATTTCACTGAAAAACAGTGCATATACACTGATTACCAATGTGAATTTTATACTGAATCCTATTCGAATTCTTAGACGAATATTCCTATTCATCTCAGTCCGAATTGTAGACAAGTCAAAGCCAAATATTTTAAAGTATAGTATAATATACTAAAATAACTTCATATCTTGAAATACCATCAGCTACCTTAAAAAATCTTGAAGTACTTTTGAATATTCCGCAGTATCTTAAAATATCTTAGAGTATCTTAAAATATTCTAGAGCATCTTCAAGTATGCGGAACATCCTAAAATCTCCGAAATATCTTGAAGTAAATGAAAAATTTATAAAACTTGGTACGTTTGCATTGGCTTTAGGATCCATAAATGAAGAAGTCTATTTAATCAGACGTTTTGGCTCTAATCGGAGCCCTCATCAGTGATATTTATTAAAATCTAGAAAATAAAAAAAAGGTGGTGTCGTTAATTTCACATATTTTTTCGGAATCACTAAAGTACTTGACATATGATACAAAAAAGAGTGCTTGATGTGTTTGTTTAAATTTGTAATGGAAAATGGAAAGTTTGGATATACGATCAGGAAAAGAGTATGGATAGGACATACCGAAATATAGATACATATTTAAACATAATTTTAAAATAGTTTCGGTAAAATAGTTCAAACCAAGCTGTGATAGCTTCAACCAAACTCTTCCAATTCAGCTAAGCAGCAAAGAACTTTAAAAAATGGGAATATTTTTTATAAATAGTTTAGAAATAGTTTTTAAAATTGTTTCAGAAAAAATAGTCCAAAAAAATTGGTTTCAAACTTAAGTATATAACTTTATGGTTTCTCAAGGAATCCCTGCAAACTATTCTATAATATGAAGCACATCTATGTAAAGTGTTTTATAATAGGAAAGATCAAAGTTAACAACTCTTTTCCTGATCGTATATCCAAACTTTCCATTTTCAATAAAAAATTTAAATAAACACATCAAGCACTCTTTTTTGTATCATATGTCAAGTACTTTAGTTATTCCGAAAAAATATGTGAAATTAAGGACCCCACCCTTTTTGTATTTTCTAGATTATAATAAATATCACTTTTAAGGGCTCCGATTAGAGCCGAAACGTCTGATTAAATAGACTTCTTCATTTATGAACCCTGAAGCCAATGCACACGTACCAAGTTTTATAAATAAAATCAGGGGTCAATACAATCTACCATTTTAATTAAATGAAAAATCATGATGTCTTACAGAGTCTCGAAATATCTTAAAGTATCTTAAAGTACTTTAGAATATTCCGCAGTATCTTCAAGTATGTGGAATATCCTGAAATCCCTGACATATCTTAAAGTAAATAAAACATCTTAGTGCCTTAAAAGTTTCTCGAAATTTCGTGAAGTACCTTATAATACCTTCTAATATTCCGCAATGTCTTCAAGTATGTGGAATATCCTGAAATCCTTGATATATCTTAAAGTAAATAAAACATCTTAGTGTCTTAAAAGTATCTCGAAATTTCGTGAAGTGCCTTATAATATCTTCAAATATTCCGCAATCTCTTCAAGTATGTGGGATATCCTTAAGTCCCTAATATATCTTAAAGTAAATACAAAATCTTAGTGTCTTAATAGTTTCAAGTACCTTATAATATCTTTAAATATTTCGCAATGTCTTCAAGTATGTGGAACATCCTTAAATCCCTGATATATCTTAAAGTAAATAAAACATCTTAGTGTCTTAAAAGTATCTCGAAATTTCGTGAAGTGCCTTATAATATCTTCAAATATTCCGCAATCTCTTCAAGTATGTGGGATATCCTTAAGTCCCTAATATATCTTAAAGTAAATACAAAATCTTAGTATCTCAGTGTCTCGGCATTTCGTGGACTACATTCTAATATCTTAAAATATTCTGCAGTATCTTCAAGTATGTGGAACATTCTAAAATCCCTGATATATCTTAAAGTAAATAAAACATCTTAGTGTCTTAACAGTTTCTCGAAATTTCGTGGAGTACCTTATAATATCTTTGAATATTCCACAGTATCTTGAAGCATGTGAAATATCTTAAAGTATCCTGAAATATCAAAGCATATTCCACAGTGTCATCAAGTATGTGGAACTTCCTTAAATCTCTGATATATCTTAAAGTAAATACAAAATCTTAGTATTTCAAAGTGTCTCGGCATTTCGTGGACTACATTCTAATATCTTGAAATATTCTGCAGTATCTTCAAGTATGTGGAACATCCCAAGTGCGAAATTAGATACGGCCCAACACTGGCCCAGAATTGATAAAAATTTGCGGAAGATCGGTTGCCAATATCGTGCCGTTGCTGGAATGATAACTCCGGTATGCACTTGGCGGCCAATGCTGGCCCAAACTCTGGCCGCCAGCACTTGTTTTCGGCACAGCAACGGGCCAATGCTGTGCCGAACTCTGTTTTTTCACTTCCAGGATGCCCGACTCTGGCTCTTCTACTTTCAGAACTGGATGCCATAGTAAAAATGACAATCGGCTTGGTATAGGGCCGATACTGGGCCAAGTTTCGGCTGAAGGTCGGTAAATTTAAACAGTCGAAAAAGGCCGCCGTCGTCGGCCCAGCACTTGACCGATGCAAACAGTGACACTGGCCCAATAACAATGGCCGACTCTTGGCTGCCGGGATTGGGCCAATATTGTGCCGTATTATCACCTTCGGCAATTCGCACTTGGGATCCTAAAATCCCTGATATATCTTAAAGTAAATAAAACATCTTAGTGTCTCAACAGTTTCTCGAAATTTCGTGGAGTACCTTATAATATCTTTGAATATTCCAAAGTATCTTGAAGCATGTGAAATATCTTAAAGTAGCTTGAAATACCAAAGCATATTCCACAGTGTCTTCAAGTATGCGGAACATCCTAAAATCCCTGATATATCATTAAGTAAATAAAACATCTTAGTGTCTTAACAGTTTCTCGATATTTCGCGGACTACCTATTAATATCTTGAAATATTCCGCAGTATCTTCAAGTATGTAGAACATCCTAAAATCCCTGAAATATCTTTAAATAAATAAAAAATCCTAATATCTCAAAGTGTCTCAAAATTTCTAGGACTACCCTTTAATATCTTGAAATATTCCGCAGTATCTTGAAGTATATGAGATAGTCTAAATTATTTTGAAGTACCTTTTAATATTCTTGAAGTATCTCAAAATATTTTATATCTTAAAGTATCTTGAAATGCTTTGAAATAAAATAACTTAATACCTTAGAGTCAGTAAAACATCTAGCGAATTTTTGAAGTGCTCAAAAATATTTTAGTCACTGAAATATATTCAAGTGAATCTTTGATAAACTACGGTACATAAAGTTTTAGATAAAAAATATATGATTCGATCCCACTTATATACATGAAGCAAATGTATATGATCTAAAAATGTCCCTCTATCATGAGATTGGAAATCAGAATGCTTATATAAAGAGTTGATAATTTCGGGACCTTAAAACATTTAAATCATGCGTTAAAATAATTAAACTTTGCGTGTATCATCCCAAGTGTGAAGTTAGATACGGTCTAACACTGGCCCAGTATCGACAAAAATTTGCCGAAGATCGGCTGCCAATATCGTGCCGTTGCTGGAATGATAACTCCGGTAATCACTTGGCGGCCAATTCTGGCCCAATCTCTGGCCGCCAGTACTTGTTTTTGGCACAGCAACGGGCCAATACTGTGCCGAACTCTGGTTTTCTCACTTGCAGGATGGTTTGCCGTGGTAAAAGTGACACATGGCCCAGTAATGTGCCGTCCATAAGCCCGACTCTGGCTCTTCTACTTTCAGAACTGGATGCCATAGTAAAAATGACAATCGGCTTGGTGTAGGGCCGATACTGGGCCAAGTTTTGGCTGAAGGTCGGTGAATTTAAATAGTCGAAAAAGGCTGCCGACGTCGGCCCAGCACTTGACCAATGCAAACAGTGACACTGGCCCAATAACAATAGCCGACTCTTGGCTGTCAAGATTGGGCCAATATTGAGCCGTATTATCACCTTCGGCAATTCGCACTTGAGATGATATCTTTTCAATATCATTTATGTATAATTCATTGGTTAAATGTATTCATGATAAAAAACTGTTTAACAAATAAAGAGAAATCAGAATAAAAGTATGGATAACGGTTTTTTCACCTCCTTAGATAAATAAAAGTAAATATATTTATAGTCAATATTTAACTTTCTACAAGCAGTCTGAAATTTTCTGAAGCTTGTTGAATGTAGAAAATTGTGAAAGAATTTCTTTTCGCTCTAGTTTCCTAAAAACTATTTTGTTATTTTCTGGCATGCATCGTAGAGTTCTTGAATTATTTTTCAGCTCCTTTAGGATCAAATTTTAGAACTTTACACAAAGTATGTAGCATGAATCTTACCAGTAATTCAATGTAACAACTTATAACACACAAGAAAAAAAACTATTCATAGATCTTCTAGAGAATGCTTCAAAAATCCTAACTATCAGAATCACAAATGCAAATACTTTCTTTTTGTTTGTTTTCACCATCCTCGAGAACTGTTTCTTTCTTGATTTTTCTGTCATTTGCAGAAACATAATCTGTATAATACCAGGTATCTCTTAGATCGCAGGCAGTTTACAAAGATAATGATTTATCTTTACCACAAATCTTCCCTTTAATTCGTTCATCTTATTCATTTAATTTTTTTTTTTCTCTTAGTGGGAAAGACACGGAAGAAATATATACTTCTCATATCTCTTCTTCTAAGACAAGCTCATTTTATGTTTTCTTAACACAATGTTCTAAGGCATAAAATTCCATTAAATTCAAACTGTCGTTTCTAACACATCATAAAAGCATTTTAAAATTATATTGTTTAGAAAGGAGCTTACATTGTAGAAAATTGCGGGGAATTTTCTCATAATTTGTTAGAGATTATTCTACATTTTTATTGAAAAATGTATTTCCACTAAGATTTTAGAAAATTGTCCAAAAAGGTCTAGTAACTTATTTTATTAGATGGGGAGATTCCCTAAAACTTAGGATATTTAATGATACCTAATAAAATTATAAAATGACTTTTGAACTTTTGGTAAAATTGGAAAAATTTAGGAATATCCCCTAACACTTAGAAAAAAGTTTCCAGAAAAATTCAAAATCCACAAAAACTAGTTCCGTTAATATACATATTTCCAAACTAATCAGTAAATTCTCCATACAATATGGAAATATTCCCTTTGACAACGACCATTATTTCTAAACAGAAAAATTCCATTTACATGGGAAAACGACTTTCCTTATACAAAAAGGAAATTATGCCCACAAAATAAGTAGAAAAATTTCGGATAGTTTTTATAGTGCGTAAAGTTTAGATACTGGCGGCATATTTGTTTTCTATAATGTTCTTTTTCCTTTTATTTTTTGAAATTTCTTACTCACAACGCTGACGCGAGTATAACTTATGCTAGAAGACGAATTTTAGTTCGAACATAAACTCATCGTTGGGCAAAGAGAAGAAAATAGGAAAAGCAGAGTGAAATCTTCTTTTCGCAAATGCTCCGTCTTCTTGGTAACGAAATCGTAATAACTACTATTTTCCCGTGGTTTCTACGAGCGTAGTCCACTCCAAGTAAACACCTACATAAATTTTGGAATGACCCTCTTCCGTACCCCTTAACGTTACGATCTCCGGACCATCCGTGGACCAACCAACGCTGACAAGTATTATCTATCCACTTCCTTGTCCGCCTTCATATTATAGAGCGGTTTTTACTTTACTAGAAGAAAATAACGGATTTTCTACTTAAGTCTTGGAGTATTTTGCGATTCTCTCTATATGAGTTTCCTTGAAATGTTCTCTTTTCTCTTCAAGTGGTTCAAAATCCTCGAACCAAATGTCCTGTAAAAACATCTGAAGAGATAAACCAAAAGGGAAATTAGGAGGGTAGACAGATTGAAGAAAGTTAGATATTTCAAAACGCAGCTTATTGTTGGAAGTTATCTTCTGTTTTTTTTTACGATTATTAAACAAAAATTAACTCAATGCGTTGGCAAAATATTACTTATGTTATTATGAAAACAAAATGTTTCTTTCACACTTTTCAGATAACGTAATAATATTAAATGGAATTTTAATATTGGGGCATTTTAAAACATTTGCTTTTTGTTTGTTTTGAAAGTTGTTATTAAATAAAATTGTGAATAGAACTTATAGAATCTAAACCGAACTCATAACATCAACAATTTTATTAAAAGCTATTGAATAAAATAATAAAATTGATTATTCATTATTGTATGGAGAATAAATATTTGAAATAAATAAAACAAAAATTTGAAACTTTTTGGGTGAAAAGTACTTTCACATGTAGAGAGCATAAAAATATTCGTTTGATTTGCATGAACAACTTTTAACTGAAAAAAATGAATATAAAAGCACCTTTTTTCATTTTTTCTTTACGTTTTTACAAAATCATAGTTTATTCGAAATGAAGATCAATAATAAGAGTAATAATTATCTCAAGGATTTTTCAGATATATGTGTATAATTTTCAAATTTTTAAACGAAATACATATTCCTAAATTTCTGACAGCAATAAACAAAATTTGTAAATTAGTGATGTTCTGAATATTTTATCAGTTGTCATTTAAAATCTTTTAGGAAACATTTCTTAAAATGTTGTATAAATTATAAATTTTTTGAGAACTATCATAAAGAACTTTTCGTCAGAATGTATAGCTCATTATTTTTCAAAATTCGACGAGCGTTAAAACACGATTTGTTTATATTTAATCAATTTTTTAAAACCTTAAGCTTCTTTCGCCACGAATTACAATTTTCAATAAAAAAAAGTAGCAAAGAACGCCCGCCATTTTTCATTTTATGAAAATTTCAAGTTTCATTATTCCTACCCATTTTTTCATAAAGAAATCTGTCTTTTGTAAAGATTTGATAATCAAGGAAATTACAAAATTTATAGAACCTACTAGAGTTAAAATAGTAATACCATAAAATTTCTGCAACTTTTACAGATATTCCAGTACAATTCATCACTGTTCTCTAAACATAACAGATTTATTAATAAATCTTATATAAATACCTGTTAAATTAATATTTCAAACGAAATTCCTCATTCCATAAATCTCAGAGACATTATTTATCTAATATTGTATTGAAATACCTGTTAAATTCACAGATATTTTATGTTCCCACTATTTTAACTTCAGGACTCATAGTAAATAAACAGATTCTATTTCTCTATAGGGAAGTCGTAACATCGGCAATTAGTGAATAAGTTCTAAAAAATATTATACAACGGATCTGTTGATTTTTTTATAATAATGAGATATATAAGATACTTGAATATCCATTTGTCCATATTATTCCCAAAAAATGTCACCATTAGGATTAAACACGAACCGCCCTAATATATTATAATATACACATAAGACGTAAAATATACTCGATGCATTGAATAAAAACATCTTTCTTGCTTTCTGAAAGAAGAACATAAAAAAGGCTTGACATTTTGAAAGCCTGTATTACAATATAATACATATAATAGGCCTTAGAAACCTTGTCATGGTTTGATTTAACACTGTGAGTGTTCGAGGATGTACCATGATACATGGCGACGTCGGATCCAATCCGTGGGGGATGTTTGAAAGCGGTTCTGTGTTCTGTGTAAAATATCGCCAAACCCCATGATTGAGGATAATGTCGTAATGTGTGTCCGATGACGCCATCAGAACTTCTGGGACAGTCACTCATCGGTTAATATTAAGTGCTAAAATTAATTTTACAAACGAAATTTATGTATGATGCTGACATTATCAGTATTTAAAATATTAATGTACTATTACTATATTAGGGATTCAGGGATCTTAGTGCGATAGATTAAATTTTGGATACAACTCTTCATCTTTTAGGTCATGAAATGAATTCAGACAAAGTTATAAACGCGCTATTCAAATTGCAAAAGAAGGTAATATATTTTCTTTTATGTATTTTGATATGGAATACGTAAAGGTATTGTATACGCAGGCAACGTCTTAAACTTTGAATAAAGCATGACTAATCCGGCTTTATTCAAAGTTGGTATTGGTTGGAAAGATTATATTTCTCATACTAAAGAAGTAGTAACCAAGTTTCCATAATCTTTAACCATAAGAAACATATTGAAGCTATAGGAAGTTTTGTTGCTGAATTGTATATTGGACTTTGCAGATCGATCAGTTTTTATTAATTCATTATTATGTATTATAACACAATGTAAAATAGTAAACGATATGATTAGTAAAAACTTTAAGGACTGAGAAATTAATATAATTCTTCTCACGTTTTAGATTTAATGGATTCAAATAAATAATTGGGCGAATCAACATTTTGGTTGATTTAACTCTAGAATTATGTTAATATTGGCCAACAAAACGTTTAATTAACCCAACATCATTTTTTGGGTAAAAATGTTTGATTCTACTAAATATTTTTCTTGGTCTAAATATGTGTTTGATACTGTCAAATAATTTTGTTGATCTAAATGAAAGAAACTTCTTTGATGAATTTAACCCAAAAGTTTTATAACGTCAACAAAATTTTTTATAAGGTTGAGAAAACTGTTCAAGCAAAAGATTTAATTTGGTCAGATAAACTGAAATTTAGATCATTCAACAAAAATATTTTTTTTAAATAACCAAAGGCAGTCAAAAAATCGATTTTGTTCAACTAAATAAAAAAATTTTCTGGGTGCATAGAAAGTTTGGGAATTTCTGCAAAGTATAAGTTGGGTCTAATTTATTGTTGGTGATCAATAATGGCTGTGGACAGAAAGCAACATCCGTTACTAATGGTGGATCCTCTCGAATAATTTCTAAAGTCACGTGCGTGAAAATAATATAACATTGCCGATTATGAGTTGAAAAGCGTTAAATTCCAATTTTCTGCGTTAAATTAAATTTCTATTTCATATTTTTTGTAAAAGAATAATAATTTTTTAATCTAATGTTTTAGATTACGTTTCATTTGAAAATTTAATTTTTTAGGATAAAATAGTATTTTCCATTAATTTTGTAGGTTTGATGAAAAATAAAGGAACTTTTCGAATTCGAAGAAATTTCATCTATTAATTAATGTTATTTGAATTGGTAAGAGTAGCGCACAATTTAGGTTTGAATTAGGGAACTTTTTTGGCCCAGTGGAATGTCAGCTAGTAATTATTTTTTCTTGAATTCAAGTTTTGGGACTTTTTGATTTGAGAGCTCAATATTGAAATTTTGAGAACAAATCGCAAGTCATAATTATGAATATGGAAACGGATGATTTAGTGAAGTTAAGGTAGTTGTGCTAAATATCAGGTCTCTAGAGAAAAAACCCTTTATTTGATTTTAAGACTTAAAATGATATCAATCGTGTCTCATGAACGAAAAAACATTATTTTTTATGAAGAAAATTTAAAATTCATGAAAACTAACACTTTTAATAATTTTAAAGTGACATGTTTGATAACATGTCTGCTATTATATTGACCCAAAATTCATAGAATTTTTTTCATTTCTCGTTATTTTGGCATAGGGTCAGATTCTTTTTATTTTCTTCGATTAAAATTTTCACTATTAGATATAAAAATACTCAAAAAGAAAGCAAGGCAAACGTTTCGCTTTCTTTTTGAGTATTTTTATATCTAATAGTGAAAATTTTAATCGAAGAAAATAAAAAGAATCTGACCCTATGCCAAAATCACGAGAAATGAAAAAACTTTCAATAATGTTTTTTGTAATGAAATTTCTCCTCACAATCTAATTATAATTTTGGAATTAGTAAGAGACGATAGTGAGGAAAAATTCTATTATAAAAAACATTACTAAAAGTATTATTTTTCATGAGTTTCAAATTTTCTTCACATAAAATAATGTTTTTCCGTTCATTAGACACGATTGATGATATCATTTCAAGTCTTAAACTCATAAATAGAACTATTTTAAGAGAGATTTTCACTATATTAAATTAGTGTCGCACTTTTTATTAATTCAAATTTAGAGAGATTAGTTTTTTAGAGACAAAATATGAACTTGGAATTTTCGAAAATGCTCTTAAACAGTTTTACAAGTATTTATTGCGACTTTGTTCTATTCCGTTAGTCTGGATGGAAACAAACTCACACTTTTGAAATAAAAAAATTGAAATAAAGTCAAAATACATAAAACTACACTCTCATCGGAAATGATAGGTTTACCTGTTGTTTTAGTCATTGTTGAAGTGTCTTAATTTTTACAATAAACAGTTAAAATTTGTTTTCCATAATATAAATTAAATTTTTCATATAATAAGCCCAAATTGAAGAAAAAATGTCAATTTTATAAAAATATATTGAAAAAAGCGTGAAATTTCGATCTTTTTGAAAAATATTGATAAATGAAAATAATTAACACTCTTAAAGGTTTCCGGTCTCATTTTAAAGGTAATGATCTAATTAATGAAGATATTTTTAGAACTTTTTAGCTGATTTCTACCCTTGGATCAAACATGATACGTAAAAATCGTAATGTTGAAAAAGCTAGGGGTAGCTTCATACAAGAATTTTCAGTGTAAGTTGACATTTTTCAAAAATATCGGAATTTGATGTATTTGCAATGTATTTTTATAAAATCAACATATTGCCTTTAATTAGGGATCATTAGATACAAAAATTTTATTAACTTTCGCAATATTATCGGAAAAAACTTGCAACTTGTTATTATAAAAATGGAGACACTTTATCAATAGCCGAAACAACAGGTAAACGTATAATTTTCCACGGTAGTGTATTTTGGGACATACATTTTGAAAACACGTAAAGGTTACATTTTGGCTTCATTTACTTTTATATATTTTTAAATAGCACGACCTGGTCCAATTCTAACATTTAAAAAATATCGTTGCAACTTGAATTAAAACAATCTGCCCGCTTTGCGGACACATTCTCATTGCACGCCTAGAGCACGCGATTTAATCGTCGCGCTTCGCGCTCGGTCTTATATTCTTCGCATACATATGAGTTTATTTCTTGTAAATTGATACTGGAGCTCAAGTCAATTTTATAATAGATATGAATTATAGTTTCATAAAGTTACTAAAGTTTTTGATTTCAAATGAAAAGGGAAATTCAATTTAGTTAAGGCTTTATCAGCCTTAAGGATCACATTCTCATCCTGATTATTTTGCATTTCACATATTTTGGTTAAAAAATGGAATTTTTGATTTTCAATAGTGTTTTTTTCAAGTCAAACCATAAAATATACATCTTATCCAAAAATGTCCTAATAAGAATTTGTAGATCTCATTCAGGCAAATAATTTTTCATCTCAACATTTTTTTCGTATGGCACATACTACTTTGTTTAAATAATTGAATTTTTATCGTATTTTTTAAAATTAAAATTAAAATTAAAAATATACGTTTCATCAGAAACTATGTCAGACAAAATTTGTATAGCTTATTGAAACGAACAATTTTAAAAACTAAGGTTTTTTTTCGTATTTCACATATTATTGTTAAAAAATTTAATTTTGTATTTTCAATAGTATTTTTTGAAATTAAAAATAAATATATACATCTTATGAAAAAATATTGCGATTCAAACTTGTAGATCTTTATGTAGTAAACAATTTCGTATCATAACTTTTTTCCGTATTTCGTATAATATAACTGGAAAATGGAATTTAGATATTGACTTTTTAAAAGTTTTAACATTCTATAACTTTCCTAATTTAAATTTAATTAAAAAATGTTCTCAGAATAATTAGTAGAGATTTATGAGAATATCAGAAATCAGTATTGAAATTTTGGATTTTCCATTAAGTTTTTTTTCAAAAACACAAAAAATGCTCATATTTTAACAATTTTTGTCGGATGTTGCTGGTTAACGAACTTGTCCTTAATTTGTCGCCTCCGATAAAGTTTGCCAAAGCTCAATTCAATCCGATAATTCTATCGAGAGTTATCGAGTATACGACCTAAAGACAGACACTTACGTAAAAACCACTTTTTCTGACTGAGGGGGTCTCCGAACGTAAAAATTTGAAGGAAATTTCGAAACTCATTTTTCACATAAAACTAATACCTTCTCATATGATGAGAATGTAAAAATTGTGGATCCGCCGTTGAGATTCTGGCTATCGAAATTGTATCTTCATGTGGTTGTGTTCGTTAGATGAATTAACAGATACCGTTACTTGATTATGATATCCAAAGTGCTTGTATATTATTACAGCAGGGGCTACAATAACAGGCAACAGTGTCCTAAATTCTACCATTAACTCCTTATCGGTAAATAGAAATTAATTACAAATCAATTAACACCGCACAAATAGCTATATTCTCTTCATTTGTAAATTGTTAAATTAGTCACAGCTTCGCTCTGTAAGTGTCCCATAACAATATTGTGTAACATCACATTATGTTATATACAATTTTAGGAACTTCGAGTCCCAACTTATTTTCCAACTACGCGGGAAAAAATAGTTAAATAAAGTTTATAGTATTGTTCAAGAGTTGAGGATACACTACAGAACAGAGTTCTGGAAAATGTACATAACTTTTTACAATAAAATGTGGTCCATTCAGGAAAAATTATTAAATGCCCTGAATTTTATTCTAAAAAGTTCTGTGTCAATTTTCCAGAATTCTGTTCTGTAAATGCCTGTATCCTCAACTCTTTAACAGTTCTATAAACTTTATTGAACTATTTTTTTCCGTCTAATATAAAAATAAATGACAGAAATGTATCACTCTTGTAGTTAAGTTGCATATTTCGAGAACTCTAAGTGGTAACTGTTATGTGAATTCTCGAGAAATGTGCAACAGATTTTCTATTGCTTTATTTATGCTGCGAAGTATATAACTAAAATGTCAAATATGTCCATTTATAAAGATCTAGTAGTCGTGTTATATAACAGCTTCCAAATTCTCGATTGCAATTATAACACGAGTGTTACACAACCACAGCCTCACATAAATATGAAAAAGTAAAAAACAATTCTACAACAATATTCACCTAGAGATTTTTGTTGCTCGAGACAGTAACGATGTTACATACTTATTTCATTTTTGATACATAACATGTGTAATCGAGTTTTAAATTAATTTTTCAGGGTTCATTTATTTTTTCAGAACTATTACTTTATAAAGTGTAATTTTGAGTAACTCTTTTCTAGCCTTTGACAAAAAATTCATACGCTGCTCTATAACAGTTACACGGCAGTTATATAGTGCTAATATTGTAGTTATATAACATTAATGTAACTATTTTTTTTACATATTGGATGCAAATCACAGATTTACATTTCTATGGGATGATTGAGTTTTTGTTATGATCATTCGTTCGAATTCTGAATATATGCATCTCGGTTGCATCCTGCCTGCAATGCGATGATTATGGCGAGTCATTAGCTGTCCCGGTAAATCATAGCGATCTGCCGTGAGAGCAAAAGCCTGTCGAGTGTGACCGACCATAGTCGAGTGTTTCCGAGAAACTCCGAGTCGGCTCGTGCGACAGACTCGTGGTTTTCAATGGTTAGTACCGAGCCGCCACGGGTTACGACTCGACGTGGTTCTTTTCTATGGGGGACTTTCGTTCGATCTTATATTATGCTCCTGTCACAGGATCCCACTTCACATGAATGAAATCGCGCTCAGTGACAACCACAATTTCTCCCTTTTGTGCCATTTCTTACCTCTAATTATTTATTTTCTATTAAAATAAATAAATAAAAGAAATCCTCAAATGCAATCAAGATAATTAAATTTTTTACGGTTTAATTGTAAATTGATTTATACAAAAAGTAATAGATATACTCATAATTAGTATAATTTATCTTCAATAGTTAATGAGTGTAGTAAAAATGTGTCGCGAATATGTATTTTAAAAATTACACCCTTCTGAAATAATGCAATAGAGAAAAACGGTGTAAAAGATAAAGTCGACTAGTGGTTTAATTGAAACGCAACAATAAAGTGGAATCGAGATTTGAATGAGCGATTCAAACACAAACTGCACCCAATATTTTTTCACTGATACGACTAATTACAAGCTCTGTGGTGTATCATTTATTTCGAGTGTCATCGAGCCATCAACTTCACATATTTTGCATTTCATGGATTACTTTTACAGATCAATTAATCAGTTCTTAATAACAGATTATAATTCACCAATTACAAGAATTGTTATCTGGCGATGAGGAGAGATAAGCCTGCAGGAATCATTGAGGCTGAGGAGGTTAATAAACCATTCCAAGGGTTGTTATCCAAAATTAGCTAACCAAGATTGTCTGATCAGATATGATGGACACTACTAGCCGAATCTTCACGAAACTTGATTGATTCAACAAATTAGTGACTTTGTTGCATAAATTAATTAAATAAATTTAATAATCGGTTAAAAATGTCGTTAGTCAAATTATTTCACAGATGATAAAACAAATATCATCTGCCTTGGCTTTCGCAAGATAAAAGATCAATTTAAAAGCCATTTCGAGCCGCTCAATAAGATTTTCAGCCTGAGAAATATGAATACGGAAAGAAATAAAGGGTGGAATGAGGGATTTGAATCAATCTAAAATACAGGAATGAATTACAAAGTGGGGTTGGATCGCTTGAGTTCTTGGATTAGAAGAAGGTGTTAAGGGTAGTTACCATTCTGCGAATAACGAGATCGACTGCGCCACTTGCGTATCGATCCACTTATTCAATCAGGAGAGAATATAAGGGAATAGTGAGGCGTCTGGTGTCGAATTCCCCGGGTATATATTCAGGGATCCTTGTGAAGCTTGGAAAGTGCAATGCTGCAGTAATTAGTGGAGGATTACAAGGACCATGAGCGATCGAAGTTAAGGGTTGCGCGAGGGTGTTTTGTGCCTTGGCGAGCGCGTGTCGTGGATACGTCGATGTGCGTGTCTTAAAAAATAAATAAAAATGTGGTGGTGCCGGTGGAGTGTCGCGACAATAGTGTCGGTGATGCTGGAGGTTGTTGCAGTGTATTCACAAGTCGAGATATCTGATCTGGATAAGCCGAGTGAGTTATATTCTGCTTTTCTTATGGGTACTTTTTAACTCTGAGAGTTGCGTTCCTCCACCCTGTAAAAATGGTGTATATATGTGTATATATATATATATATATAAGTGTGTGTGTGTGTGTGCGTAAGTCTTATGTGTTGGTAACCACGTGGGGAAACCCCATTTTCTTCACACTCTGTGTCATTATCTGTGTTCGTTCCTTCAGGTACCTTTGAAGCCAGGATGCCACAAATTTAATTTGTGGCTAGCTTTTCCCCGATAGGATCTTAGCGAACCACGAAAGAGACTTGAGTTTTAGCTGCATTGGCAAGGGTGGCTTTACAAAAAGTGGTTTATCGTGAGAGGCTTTGTGGTTTGAGGTATTATTTATTCAGGGCGAATTTGTTACTTTACGTTTCGAGCACCACGATATAACGTGATTGGTATTTTTTGTGATTAGGACTCATTTTTATTCGCTTTAAACTGCTCGCTTAGTTTTAATCAGTTGTTTTTTATGAATTTGAATCAGTTATAAATTCTAGGTATTAAATAGTAGATTTTTATTGATTTCTCAATTATTGTGACTCAGAACTGATTCTAATTCGCTATTTTACGTTACAAGCACGACAATATAACGTGGTTGGTATTTTTGTCAACAGTTCTCATTTTTATTCGCTTTAGACAGCTCGCTGTAATTTAATCAGTCGTTTTTTATGAATTTAAATGTTATAAATTCTAGGTATAAATTAGTAGATTTTTATTGATTTCTCAAATAATTGTGACTCAAAACTGATTCTAATTTACTATTTTACGTTTGAAGCACGATAATATAACGTGGTTGGTATTTTTGTCTACAGTTCTCATTTTTATTCGCTTTAAACTGTCGCTGAAATTTAATCAGTCGTTTTTTATGAATTTCATTCAATTATGAAATTATAGATATGAATTAGTAGATTTTTATTGATTTCTCAATTATTGTGACTCAAAACTGATTCTAATTTACTATTTTACGTTTGAAGCACGATAATATAACGTTGTTGTTATTTTTTGTTATCAGGTCTTATTTTTATTCGCTTTAAACTGTCGCTGAAATTTAATCAGTCGTTTTTTATTAATTTGAATCAATTATAAATTTTAGGTATGAATTAGTAGATTTTTATTGATTTCTCAATTATTGTGACTCAAAACTGATTCTAATTTACTATTTTACGTTTGAAGCACGATAATGTAACGTTGTTGTTATTTTTTGTCATCAGGTCTTATTTTTATTCGCTTTAAACTGTCGCTGAAATTTAATCAGTCGTATTTATGAATTTAAATGTTATAAATTCTAGGTATAAATTAGTAGATTTTTATTGATTTCTCAAATAATTGTGACTCAAAACTGATTCTAATTTACTATTTTACGTTTGAAGCACGATAATGTAACGTTGTTGTTATTTTTAGTCATCAGGTCTTATTTTTATTCGCTTTAAACTGTCGCTGAAATTTAATCATTCGTTTTTTATGAATTTCAGTCGTTTTTTATGAATTTCATTCAATTATGAAATTATAGATATGAATTAGTAGATTTTTATTGATTTCTCAATTATTGTGACTCAAAACTGATTCTAATTTACTATTTTACGTTTGAAGCACGATAATGTAGCGTTGTTGTTATTTTTAGTCATTAGGTCTTATTTTTATTCGCTTTAAACTGTCGCTGAAATTTAATCAGTCGTTTTTTATGAATTTGAATCAATTATAAATTTTAGGTATGAATTAGTAGATTTTTATTGATTTCTCAATTATTGTGACTCAAAACTGATTCTAATTTCCTATTTTACGCTTGAAGCACGATAATGTAACGTTGTTGTTATTTTTTGTCATCAGGTCTTATTTTTATTCGCTTTAAACTGTCGCTGAAATTTAATCAGTCGTTTTTTATGAATTTAAATCAATTATAAATTTTAGGTATGAATTAGTAGATTTTTATTGATTTCTCTAATAATTGTGACTCACAACTGATTCTAATTTACTATTTTACGTTTGAAGCACGATAATGTAACGTTGTTGTTATTTTTTGTCATCAGGTCTTATTTTTATTCGCTTTAAACTGTCGCTGAAATTTAATCAGTCGTTTTTTATGAATTTAAATGTTATAAATTCTAGGTATAAATTAGTAGATTTTTATTGATTTCTCAAATAATTGTGACTCAAAGCTGATTCTAATTTACTATTTTACGTTTGAAGCACGATAATGTAACGTTGTTGTTATTTTTTGTCATCAGGTCTTATTTTTATTCGCTTTAAACTTTCACTGAAATTTAAACAGTCGTTTTTTATGAATTTGAATCAATTATAAATTCTAGATATGAATTAGTAGATTTGTATTGATTTCTCATTTATCGTGACACATAACTGATTCCATTAGTAGATTTCTATTGATTTCTAAATCAAGTAACTTAAAATTAATACTATAGCTAAAATTTACTTACTGGTTGTAATTTTTAAAGAAAACAATAACTGATTGAAATTAAGAGAGCAGTGTATCTATTTTTTTCAATAAATCATTATTGATATTCATTATTGCAGTATAATGATGAAAAATATTGTATTTCAAGGATTGATTAGTTTCTTCAAAACATTGGGAAATTTTTGCAAATTATTTTAATTACTTTTCTACTTTATGTAAATTAGATAGCGCTTCGTTTTTGAAAAAAAAATTAGTTTTTAGTCTCTGTTATTATTACCAAGACTGTAATCAAAATTATTGAAAATTTTAAATCTTGAATTTTATTTTTCCGCATTTTACAATTTTTATTGAATTAATCTTAATAATTTTTGTTTAATAAATATGTCACATTAAGCCAAATTTCCATAAAATTTGAAATTTTTATTGAGAACACCAAAAAATTGCAACTTATGAATTTTTTCGAAGAAATAAAAGTTTTTGCAGACTATATCGAAGGTTTCGCGGAAAATTACACATATTCTACATGTTTTCAAATTTTATCAAGCCGGTTTGAACCACTGTTCTTTCGCAATCATTGAAAACTGAAAGGAAACAACGTTTTTGAGAAAGACGCGTTTAAAGTTGCACATGCATAATAACTAAGCCCGTGTCTTGCTTCGCATTCATGGCTGTGAAATAAAAAAATCTTTCGAATTCCAAAAATAAATCCGCAGCATATGAAAAAGGAAGACTAATACTTTTTAAGAATCCAATAATAAAAAAATCGATTTTTCGATTATCTAGTCCCCTTAAAGATTTCAATTTCCAGAGCTTCCATTCCGATTTTTGTAAAAGGATTAGAAATCTGAAACTGTTTGATTTGTAATTCAAATTTGTAAACATTTTTCTTTTCTATGTATAAATTTTCCAATATAATTCAAAACAGATTTCTTATTTTAAAATAATTTCAGTTAAAAATAAGCATTAATTCTTTTGAATCAAACGAGCAAATATTTATATTTAATTTAATATAGCTTAATCTGTAAAACTCATTGAACTACTGAATATTAATGTTGACACATAATCATCCTATCTGAAGTTCTGTTCCACGAACGACCATAAATAGATCGCAAAATCAAGTTTAAAGAATTTATTAAATTAAGCTTAATAACTACTAGAGTTTCGAATAACCGATATCTGTCATATGATATTTCTAATTCGATACTCTTTAGTGAAATGATAAACAGTCCAAGTATACGAATAAAATGAAAATCTTCCTCACCATTTACATTAATCCTCAAAATAGTGTCACACACCATCATATACTATAAAATACGAAATCTAAGACATTACCACGTATATAAAAATGTATAAGAACTTTTAACGATCAGTTTCTGTAACGAACAGGATCGTGAATGATTAATTAGCTACTATTAATTTTGCAGTATCAGTAAAATATCGCTCTTATTAATCACTATTAATTCGGAGATATTACACTTTGAGCATGTTCCGCAAACAGGATCGCGAGAATCAAATTCTTGCCGTAAATCGATTTTCTGTTACCTAAAGTTCCTCCTTTAGTCAATAACTCTTGTTAACTATCGTTATATACCTGTCCTGTGGGAAAATCTGCGGTTTCATCGATATTGGAGATCGCAGATAGAAGAAACATGTCCTTTACTGAAAAATCGTTTCCTATTTTAAACTGTTTTCAAGTTTGAATATGCTTCCTATCGATTAATCGTATTCTGATAAAAGTGAGATTCCTTCCTGACTGAACTCAGGAAACCTAGCCCCTGTCATAAACCTAATACCCATCTTTTCATAAGTCGTTTCTTCTTTGACTTGAACTGAATTGTTACTAAAAGAGTTTACGAAAATTGCCTCTCAACTGAGGTTATTCTGATAAAAATTCTTCCACCGTCTACTGATTCTTCATTTGAAACTAACTTCCGATTCCAAAATAATTTCAGTTTGAATAATTTAAATATGAACCTTCCACTGGACATCGTACATTTTTTAAAGGCAGTTAACTTTTCTCTTTAAACTCTAAATTCTTCAAATATGATTTTCATCGATTTTAAAATAACATAAAATTCTCTCTCTCTACTCCCTAAATCCGAAACTATGAAAAACCACTGTTTCGAATGTTATAAGTTTTCCACATGGAATCAGTGTTTAAATGATATCACTACTCTCTAAATCTGAATCAGTCAAATTTTCACTGATTGAATCAGTGATTTGCCTTTTCACTGATTCATCAGTGAAAAAATATTTTTCACTGTTAAATCAGTCAATTTTCACTGAAATAATCAGTGAAATTTGACTGATTTACAGTAACGTCTTTTTAGCTATTTGAATCAGTCAAATTTCACTGATAATCAGTAGATTTTGACTGATTCAAATTTAGAAAGTAGGGAAAGTCACTGGTTGACCAGCGAATTTCACTATTGACCAGTATATTTCACTGGTTAATCAGTGAGTTTCCTTGGTGGAATCAGGTAAATTCCACTGATTTCTATGTGGAAGACTTTTAACAATTGAAACAGTGGTTTTTCACTGTGAAACAATGAGTTTTTACTGTTTCGAATGTAGAAGAAAGATTCGTAAAATTTACAGGGAGTTCGGAACGTATTTTGAGAACTTGAATTTTCAGTAGATTTTACAACAAGATCAGTTTAATTAACAAATTTTCTGTACGTTCTACCCATCTTCCAGTAAAATCTACTAACCTCGATTTTATTTGTATTTTGTAGATTTTACTGGATATTAAGTGAAACCTACATAAAATTTGTTGATTGAACTAAACATCTTGTAAATTTACTAAATCCATAAGTAAAAATAGTGGAAGCATGCAATTTTTTCAAATTTAAGAGATATTTCGGTATATTTGCTTTTTGAAATCAAAACAAATTCGTCGATAAAAATTAGAGAGATGCCTTTCAAATTTGCAAAATAAGTAATTTCTATCGAAATATCAATTTAACAGGCATTTCTGTAATATTTATCAAGAAATCTGCCATGTTTACAGAATAGCGGTGAATTGTACTAAAATATCTCTCAAATTTAGAGAAATTTTATGCTGTCACTATTTTAACCTATGAACTCAGTAAATGTAAAAGATTTTTTTTCTCCCTGCAATTTTGAATTGTAGAAATTAATATTAAGCTTATAGAAATTCATGAATGAGTTAACGTTTTGAGAAACATTTATTTTGATAAGCATTATAAATTCTTAAATATACCATGAGCCAATGTGTTTCTATGTCGTCGAGATATATTAAAAGAAAGCGACTGATGATAATCTTAATTGGATGCATACTCCGAAAACGCGAATGACATTTAATCTCAGATACAATTATAAGAGAATGATAAACAGAAAGATCACTATAATCGTAAATACCACACCCAAATAAAGATTATCATGTCAGTTTTAAAATATTCTATTTCAGTAAGCAGAACCCATATAGTTTGAAACAAGGGTCTGATTTATTAGATTCATATTTAAATAAGTTCCAATATCGATTTGGAACTAATGTTCTATTACTTTCCCATAGCGGAACTATTGTTATCACAAGAAACATCAAAATTCATGTCTGATATATATATTGACATAATTAGACTTCAGGAACACGAAAATAATCTAGAAAAAAATTCCCGGAAGTTTTCCTACTGACATATTATTGTAAAAAGCTTCGAATCAACTATCTCCAAACAGATATGTTTATTAATACATTTATTGCTTTAAGTAGTTACTTAAAAAACCCTCTAAAGATTTAATAGCTTTGGTCCTGAAGGTTTCTATTAAATGTTCTGTGCGCGGAGATAAAAATAAATAACTATTGCATTAATATCAAATTTTCGTATATAAAAATTAAACTCAAAATTGGTTATTGTTCTTAATTTGTTGCTGTGTATTTTGAAATACCTACTTAAGTGTTTCTATAGTGAATACAAATTGAAAATCAGATACATCACAATAGATACACCTACACTGTACTTGGGAGCATTATTTTATAATTTCATAATCGAGATATTAGATTGGACCTTCGATATTTTGATAGGCCTGTTATTTCATTAAATTGACAATATATAACATAAGATTTTTATGTCGATAAAGAGCTCCTCTATATTTAATAAAAATCTCGAAGCTCATTCTTTCACCTACAGGGGAGATTCTCGTGAAGTTATCCAGTGACGAATTTACTAAGGTCGTTAATTAAACCAGCGGCTAATCCTCTTGTGAAATTTATAGTCAGTCTATGAAAAAGAGAGAATTTCACACGCACCAGAGGCAAAACCTATTAAACACGTGTCGTTCCTGATCTTGAATATCACCTCGCGCGAGATGTTAACAAACGTGTTGCGAGAATGTTGCAAATTCCAATCATGCCTTTACCAGCAATATGTTTTAAATATATGTACCTAACTTTAGACATGGGAAATAAGAGACGGGAAATTTATTAGGTCGTGCTGGCAAAGGTGCCATAAGTTAGTAAATATATAATATTAGGTGTACTTTGGCATCGATTACTTCTTCATAAACACAATCTCATATGTAATCTGCAGTTTCTTTTCTTTTAAAATACTTCCGAAAGATTCATTACAAATTAGTGCAATTTTTTTTTCAGTATATCATATATATATATATATATTTTAGCAATAAATTTTCACTGACGAGGACTCCAATTCGAGTCAAAACGTTTGAAAGGATGTAAAACTGTGTTTTCATTATTTCTGGACCCTAAAGCCAATTTCTACATATATCGAATATTTATTTATCAATATTGCTTCTCATATTCAAAATCCTTCCTTTATGGAGAAATTGTTTACTGTAAATCTCAATAAGGTTGATTTTAATTTAGGAAAATACACCGTTAGAAATTTTCGGAAAATAATAAAAATTTTATGTCACAAAGGTAACGTAAAATTTGACGATATTTATAATTTTTTTGAGTAAAGATATCTTAATATTGCGAAAAATGTACTGAAATTGTTTTAATATAATGAAATCACGAAACTGTAACAAAATTTTAAGTTATATGTAACTGCATAAAACTGCAGTTATCCAAAACGTAAAATTATTCCTGTTACAAGTTTCAGAATTTCCAGACACAAGTATCAGAATATTCAACACTGTAACTGAAAATTGAGAAATTCTTTCTCAAATTCCACTAATTTCTATTTGGAAGACTTATAACATTCGAAACAATGGGTTTTCACTGCGAATCGGTGAGTTTTTACTGATTCAGATTTAGAGAAAACAGCACAAAAAAAAGTCTATTTAAAACAACCGAAATTCCGGTTAGGCCATATTTGACATTATTTTCTGGTTATTTAAAAGAGATTTTTTAGTAATTCCTAAAAAATCTGGTAAAAATAGCCTGAATTTCTAGTTATTTTAACGAAAAAATAATGTTAAATATGGCCTATTTGGAATTCCGATTGTTTTAAATGGACTTTTTTTTGAGTGAGTACTTGAAAATTTTGGATTATAGAGTTTTTTAGAAATAAATAGAATAAATTGTTATTTGCTAATGGATATGAACCGTTGAAATGGATTGATTGATTACCTAGAAACGGGAAAAATGTTCCGATTACAGACTGGAATTAAACATATTGCCAGTCATCAAATATACATTAAATATTGATTTTCGTCAAATAAAACTAAAATTCGACAATTTAAAACCAACAGTAACTATTAAACTACGTCCAACACAGAAAACTTCTACATTTGAGGTTTAATATATTTCTAATTAAATAAAATGTCAGGAAAAGTAGGTGTATTTTATTGGCTCTAAAACTCCTCTTTCGAATTTATTTCTAGGGATTCATAAACCGTCAAAGGCTAGAAATCAAGAAAACTATTACTCGCTATTTTATTAGTCACTAACAGATGTATACCATTGCACGCCGCACTTTACAAGTCATAATTAAAATGAAGAAATTAATTGAAAAATCAACACGAATGATGCATAACTGTATACCAAAGAGAAAAGCTTGTAATTATAAATTAAACACTTCATTAGCACTCTATAATTGTGGCCATAAATATCAATTTGATGAATTGCACAAAAGAAAGCGAGTCGTCTGTAAACATATATAATATGAAAACAGAATTGATGTTTCTGAGGGAGTTCATCGTTTTTTTTTTTCAAAAGAAATACGAACTTGTCGACGATTAATACGCGATGTACCTATGTATCTGCCGACTCGAGCAAACAGGACTTGAATTCCGAATGTGGTAAAGTCAACTTTTGCGAGTTAACCTGTTTTATCCAAGCTTTTGTCACGGTGGCACAGGGGCGAGTCTCACCCTAACTTCGACAATTTCACGTTCGCCACGAGAGCCAACGGGTAATTAACTTTTTGCGTGTGATTCAAGAGGAGTCACGGAATAACCACCAACTCGACCTAATGACCATCTCGTTTGTCATTCTTGGAAAGTAAGAGGTAATCGCATATCTTTCAAAGAAGAAGACCTTCATACGAAATTACCCTTTCTTTACTTCATTCTTTTCATAACTTTATACTTTTTCTTTTAGATTTCAATTTATTCTTTTCTTTACAATTCAAATTAACTTTTGACCGTGACATTTTCCTGTTAATAATAGCTCCTTAAATTCCAGGTTTATTAAATTTATGAACATTCAGAATAAAGGGAGAATATACACTTATTTGCGATGTGTTGAAAAAGCTGTATTACATTTAATTAGATTTTTTAATACTTTTATTCTCTAAATCTGAATAAGTCAAATTTTCACTGATTGAATCAATGATTTGCCTTTTCACTGATTCATCAGTGAAAAAATATTTTTCACTGTTAAATCAGATAATTTTCACTGATTCATTAGTGAAAACAATAGTTTTCACTGTCAAATCAGTCAATTTTCACTGAAATAATCAGTGAAATTTGACTGATTTACAGTAACCTCTTTTTAGCTATTTGAATCAGTCAAATTTCACTGATGATCAGTAGATTTTTACTGATTCAAATTTAGAGAGTAGTTAGTGATTGAATTTTGACTATTTAAACAATTGAATCTGACTGATTTTTCAGTGTATGTGAATGAAAGAACTGATTAAATATAGATAGACGTAAGTTATCAGTTTTAATTATAAGAAAAAGTACTAATTTGAATTTAAAATATTTGCATAAATTACTTTCTAATTAACAATCTATCTAAATTTAACTGATTCAATCAGTACATTGAAACTCAATTAAGAGATCAGTTATTGAATGAAGGCCATATATTAACCAGCACAGCTGACTAAATCAATAAAATCAGTTCCTTCAGGATTTTTCCACAAAAATGAATTTTTTAGCTGAAACTTTAGGACATAATAAAGGTTATATTTCCGGATGGTTGTAAACTTCAATTAATTAAAAAAAAAATTTGCTTTATCGATACTAACAATTTTTTAATTCTTAAAAAATAATTAAACTCATTATTGCGGACAAATCTTGGGGAAACTGATTTTATTGATTTAGTCAGATGTACTGGTTGATCCAAGGTCTTAAAATCAATTATTAGTTCTACATTGCCGATTGTTTGATACAAATAGTCACAATATGGAAAATAACCTCTACATGTGTTTATAACGTTAAGAAAAAAAACCTGAACTCGAAAATTATTAGTACTCTCTAAATCTGAATCAGTAAAAATTCACTGATTCATGATGAGAAACCACTGTTTTGAATGTTATAAGTCTTCCACATAGAAATCAGTGGAATCAACCTTATTGCACCAGGGGAACGTTAATCAATGAAATATACTAGTAAACAGTGAAATTCGCTGATCAACCAGTGAGTTTGCCTAGTGATAACAGTTAAATTTCTCCGATTCTATGTGGAAGACTTATAACATTCGAAACAGTGGTTTTTCACAGTTTTGGATTTAGGGAGCATCACTCGCAGACAACGATTAAAAGATTTAATCATGTTAGACTGAACAATCAGTAATTTCGCCACTGAGTACCGGTTTTTGTAAATTACTGATTAAATCCTTTTACTTTCGAATGAATAATTAGATTAGTAAACTCTAAATGATAATCAATGACTAACTTCTTGCTTTTTCAAACAGTTGAATTTTATTTAATTGACAATTAGCTACCCTTAACCAATCTAAATTTAAAGAGTAAATTTCTCTAAATAAAATGATTTACTGCCTACTTTCTATATCCGAATCAATCAAAGTTTCACTGATTGAATCAGTGACTTGCCTTTTTTAAATGATTCACCAGTGGTAAAATATATTTAACTGCTAAGTCAGTTGATTTTCACTGATTATTCAGCGAAAAATATTTTTCACTGCTAAATCAGTTAATTTTCACTAATTTGCCTGTGAAAAATATTTTTCCACTGGTGAATCAGCTAATTTTCACGGATATTCTTTTTCATATAAACTATGCCGAACAAAATTTTTAAATCTTATTGAAACAAACAATTTTGCAAACTTATATTTTTTACGTATTTCACATATAATTGTTAAAAAATTGAATTGTGGATGCCAAAATAAAAAAATCAAGATTTTTTCACTGTTTACTATTTTATTCAATAACTTTGTTATCAATTGGTCGTTTTTCAATTTGTTAGTAATCAATGACTAATTGCATAAAGAAAAGTCGGTGACTGATTCTAATTCACGTATATTTTGCCTAATTTATACTTTAAGAGAATCCTCTAATTCTTTAATGACTCGATTATTTTCATTTGCGTCAGAAAATTCTGCATAGAAAATTAAATTTAACATAGTTTTCTTCTTCAAGATTTGGATTTAGAAATTATGAATTGCTCTCGTTTGGATGCCTCTTATATAATAAAATTAATCTATTTTGGTCTAATGTACTGAGGTGATTATATGAGGTAACCAAAAAATCCAAAGATAATAAACAAAAAGAGCCAAAAGATTGTTAATGCAAAGGTAATTTGCGAGCATATTTTTGTAACACCTCATCACTTTTGAAACGACGATGGCATGGTAATGAAGATGCTATCAGAGTACCGTTAATGTCAGTAATTACTCGAGACACCCGTATGGAAACAATTTATTGTGATTATAAAAAACTCTAGCGATATAAAGGTTGTCACTTATATCAGAAATTAATGGCTTTAAATTCTACATTCATGTCAATATCGTTCGTGGTTGAGAAATATAGGAACGTTTTATATCAAATTGTATTTCCGATTCGCAAGTAAACTCGTTTTGTTACGGTTCATTTCTGCCTTAAAGTTTGCAAATGCAAATTAATTGAATAACCATAATTCTGATTAATGTGTAATCGACAAGAAATTTTAATTCATCGCCATTTAAGATCAATACCTATCTTGCAAAAGTATACATAATTATATACCGCTGCGATATAAATATTGAAATGCCAATATTTTGAGGTATGTTGAGTTGTAACCACATCGTCCAATGGAGTCCCCACCTATATCAGAATTTAGGGCTCATTTAAGGCTTATTTAATGCCATATTGCTACATTTAATGCTCCGTTATTTTCCAAAAAAAACAAGGGGTTACGCTGGCTTAACGTTAAGCTGACGTAACCACACGTCATAATAACAATTAAAAAAGTTTTCACCTATACCAGAATTTAGGACTCATTTAAGGCTCTCTAAATTCCCTATTGCTGAATTTAACGCTCCTTTATTTTTTAAAAAAACAAGGGGTTACGCTGGTTTAACGTTAAGCTGACGTAATCACAGGTTATAATAACAATTAAACAAGTTATAAACTATAGAATAATTAAAGGCTTCTTTAGGGCTCTTTGAACATCCCATCCAAATTTTCAATTTTATTTGTTTAAACAACTAACGTTACAAACAGCTCCTTGAAAAATTAGATGTTTAGATCGATTTTTTAAAGACAATCATACATGTTCCGTATAGTTTATGTCTTTTCTTTTATCTTCTTTGTTGTAATAAAACAATTAACAATATGCTCTCAAATAAACACAAACACTTCAATATCTATGGTTATACAAAGTATGCTTTTGTGAAAAATAGCAAAATATCATGTTATCACCTATGGCAGAATTTAGGGCTCTCTAAATACCCCATTGCTGAATTTAATGCTCCATTATTTTTTAAAAAAACAAGGGATTACGCTGGCTTAACGTTCAGCTGGCGTAACCACACGTTATAAAAACAATTAAACAAGTTATCATATATAGCAGAATTCAAGGCTCATTTAGGGCTCTCTGAATACCCCATTGCTGAATTTAATGCTCCGTTATGTTTTAAAAACACAAGGGGTTACGTTGGCTTAACGTTAAGCTGGCGTAACCACACGTCATAATAACAATTTGAAAAGTTATCATATATAGCAGAATTCACGGCTCATTTAGGGCTCTCTAAATACTCCATTGCTGAATTTAACGCTCCGTTACTTTTTTAAAAAACAAGGGGTTACGCTGGCTTAACGTTAAGCTGGCGTAACAACACGTCATAATAACAATTAAACAAGTTATAACCTATATAATAGTTTAAGGCTTATTTAGGGCTCTTTGAATATCCCATCCAAAGGGGGGTCCCTTTGTTCCCATACAAGTGGTTACGTTGGCTTAACGTTAAGTTGACGTAACCACACGTTATAACAACAATTAAACAAGTTATCATCTATAGCAGAATTTAAGACTCATTTAGGACTCTGTAAATACCATCCAAATGTTCAATTTTACTTGTTTAAAATAGTAATTTTATAAAAATCGGCGTTATATCTCACTTCCTATTGACTTTTAGTCAAAATAAATATTATAATTTCTACACGGAGAAAATTTGATCGGTAGTCGGTACCAATAGTTATGGTGAAATTTGGATATAGTTTCGTTTTAGTATAATTTCGTCTGGTATCAGTATTATTTAATAGTTTTTTACGATTATATTATGCAATGTACATTACAAAATACAAAGTAGCAGTGTAATTTTTCAAGTCGTGTAATGTAATAGGTGGAAAGTAATAATTAAGCAATGAATGTAATAAATGAGGAAGTTTACGACAGAAAATACTATCAACAAAATAAAATTTTCTCCATGATAAGTTGAAAATTTAAAAATAAATTTTCTAGTGATTCCCTAAAAAATTTGGTAAAAATAACCTGAATTTCTAGTTATTTTAACCAGAAAATAATGTTAAATATGGCCTAACCAGAATTCCGGTTCTTTTAACTGGACTTTTTTTGGGTCTACCTTAAATTACACAACATCGTGAAATTTGTTCTTTATCACTGACAACTGCATAAGAATCTTATTCCTTATATCTTTTTGAGGTTATGTGAAAGCTAGCGACAACACGATAAAACGACCTTCAAATTCGTGATCAGCGGGTCAAAATCCATAGGAAATGATGGGTATGATCCATATTGATGGAATATTCAAAAGTACGAATTTCTACACGGAAAAAATATGTCCAGTAAAAAGTGTAGAATTAGTCCAGAAGTTTTGGACGGGTAGCAAAATGTTGGAGATCTTGAATGACTTTTAATAAAATATTTCAAACTTTTCAGTACTAAATGCAAATGAGTCTTGAAAATTTTCAATAAGAGTCTAGGAAAAATAGTTTTGTATTTACTACACAAAATTTAAGTAAGAAGCCAAATTCAGTTCACGACGAATTGTAAAAAAGTTGTGAATGTTTCTAATTCGGTTCGAAAGAATATGAAAAGTTCCTAAAGTAAAAAATAGCGATCTGGTATTACAAAAAGTTCTGGACAGTCTAGGAAAATAATCTGCGCCTCGATATGCGCAGTTGACCATCAGCGCATCAGCCGGTAGTGCGAAGTAAAGTGAATAAGTGATCTTATTTTATATAAAGGAGATAAAGGATAAAGGATTAGAAGTGTATTTCGTAAGTACCAACTTTTGTACTAAAATAGTTACCTAACACCTTCATTTTACATTAAATTTTAGTGAGTTTCAAAACTTAATCTATTAACATCAACCTATTTCTTTATTTTACATGTTTGTGAAGAAAGTATTAATGTAATTAATATCTCACTAAGAGAGGTTAGTTTATCTCTATTTCATAAAAAATGTCATAAAAAATTTCTCTATTTCATCAAAAATTTTTAGATACCCGGCACTGGACGTTTCTCACAAGCGTTGAGAATTTGACTAGCTACTATATAAGGACCATTTCGACCGATATACTCAGCGTGCGATATTCTGCGTGTTACCGTGTTAGTGAATTGCGTTGTATGTATTATGTATTAAGTTAGGTTATAGAATAAGATTTGTGTGTATTAGATAAGTGAAGAATACGTTTCTCGTGTATTAGTAGTGTGAACTTGTAAACAAAAGACTACAAATCTGATGTCTGCTTCGCTTTTTTTATTTTGCTTTAGAACCCTTCATATTTTCCCATACTGTCTTGGAAATTGTACACGCTGCCTCTACACTTTTTCCCAGACTGTCTTAGACATTTTACAGACTCCAAATTGTTTTTGCTTTATCGAAATTTCCTAGATAGTCTAGGACTTTATGTAGTTCTTTCTTGCACTTAGTATTGAAATATCTTGTAAATATTCAAAGAAGGAGGTTTTCAATTTTTACAACATTTTGGTACCCGTCCAAGATTCCCAGACTAAGTTCTACACTTTTTACTGGACATATTTTTTCCGTGTAACGTTGATATATTGCATATTTTTTACCCTAAAAAGATGCAGTAATTCAAGAAATATCTATCAGAGTCAGACATCTACTAATTGCAATTAGTACAGTATGCACAATTTCTGAATGGAAACATTGTTTCCTCTCTTGTATTGATTCCGAAACTGATATAGTGAATTCGGAACTCTAGCTTAATTTATCTCATCCCTCTTATTTGTGTGACTAACAACTGGACCAGTGCGGATGCAGTAGAATTTAGACTTTAGCGAGTCGACCGAAGCGCAATTCGCATGCGAATTTATCTACATAGGTATAGTACCGAAACAATATCCGAAACAGGTTGTAGGGTACCTACGTGCCTTAGCTTACCGCAGATTACTCGTAATCCCTCGGGATCGGGTAGCAGTTACATGCTTTCAGCGGGATGGAAAACTTCCAATGCCTCGAGTAGTCGGACTTCTCCTTCTCACTTCCTCTACTACCAATTGCCCCCTACTTCCTGCACCCCTTACCCCTTGCCCCATTGCTTTGAAGATACGGATTAAACCTTTGTTCTGAAGCTGTACATGATTCGCGGGATGAAGATAGCAGAGGATGATACACATCCCAGAAAAGCTTGCGGAAGGGAAAAAAAATAGGAAACAAAATCGACTCTCACAGAAGCGAGATGAATGACAGGTAGATTCCTCGGGGGGTATAATAATAAACGATACGAACATCGTGGATATCTGTATCATTTTTGGCTTTTTTTTTATGATGTTGTTTCTGTTGTATGCTCTCTTCGACCTATTCTCGGTATTCCCTCATTTCCACTTATTAAACCCCCTAACTTCTACTTTTCTTTTGATAGACGACTAATTGGCATCTCTGTAGATGAAAACTGAACTTAAACCTGCAGTGAAATGAGAAGAGAAAAATATTAGAACTATGCGTCGTTTCGAATTGAATTTAGTCCAAGCAACAGGGAATTTGTTATGAATGATTTAGGACATTATTTATTTCAGAAAACGGACTGCGCCATCAGAAGAAAGGATTGTCATAGAGTAATTATGTCATGTTTTGGACAACGAAATATCATTTATACA
Source organism: Diplolepis rosae (assembly GCA_030998225.1). Lineage (NCBI taxonomy): Eukaryota > Metazoa > Arthropoda > Insecta > Hymenoptera > Diplolepididae > Diplolepis > Diplolepis rosae. The sequence goes on from JAPYXD010000695.1 coordinate 288,283, forward strand.
TTTTGCAATTAACATTTAAGACCAAAAAAATCGCACTTTTTTAGTTTTTTGTCTATAACATTAAAGGTAATTATCCAATCTTGATGACATCAATTGAAAAGTTGTAGACAATTGGATTGGAATTGTCAATAGCGCGGAAACGTATTATCTTAAAGTGTCCGTTTTTTATACATTTGAAGAGCATAAAGTCTGCTACTTTTCCGCAAAACCTCAACCTGAAAAGTTAAAAATTAACTGAGATATTAATTTGTTTAACAAAAGCTAAATTTCCTGGGTTTTCCGAATTTTCTCCGCTTCTAATTATTCAATCAGATCAAGCGACGGCTCATTTTTTTCGCAATTCAATTGTCTACAACTTTTCAATTGATGTCATTAAGACTGGATAATTACCTTTAATGTTATAAACAAAAAACTAAAAAAAGTGCGATTTTTTGGTCTTAAATGTTAATAAAAAATGTATAAATCATATTTCGTTGTCTAAAACATGACATAATTACTCTATGACCACCCTTTCTTCTGATTGCACAGTCCGTTTTCTGAAATAAATAATGTCCTAACAAATTCCCTGTTGCTTGGGCTAATTCGTTATTTGTCCTTTTTTACATTTTCATCATAAATGGAAAGGTATTGGTTTTATGTGAAAAATGACTTTCGAAATTTTTATCATACCTACATTTTGAGTCCCACTGAGTGAGAAAAAACGGTTTTTACACAATCGTCTGTCTGTCTTTAGATCGTATACTCGATAACTCTCAACAGAATTATCGGATTGAATTGAGCTTTAGCAAACTTTATCGGAGCCGACAAATTAAAGACAAGTTCGTTAACCAGCCACATCCGATCAAGATTGTTAAAATAGGAGCATTTTTTGTGTTTTTGAAAAAAACTTTATGAAAAATCCAAAATTCCAATACTGGTTTCTGATAATTCTCATAAATCTCTATTAATTATCCTAACAACATTTTTCGATTAAATTTAAATTAGGAAAGTTACAGCATGTTAAAGCTTGAAAAAAGTCAATATCTAAATTCCATTTTTCAGTTAAATTATACGAAATGCGAAAAAAAGTCATGATACGAAATTGTTTACTACATAAAGATCTACAAGTTTGAATCATAAAATTTTTTTAAAAGGTCTATATTTTTCTTTTTAATTTAAAAAAATAATGGTGAAAATCCGAAGTTCAATTTTTTAATTTTAAAAAATACGATTAAAATTCAATTATTTAAACAAAATATCTGACTTACCAAAAAACCGTTGAGATGAAAAATTATTTGCCTGAATGAGATCTAAAAATACTCATTAGGACATTTTTGGATAAAATGTGTATTTTATTTTTTGGTTTTAAAAAAACACTATTGAAAATCAAAAGTTTCATTTTTTAACCAAAATATATGAGATACAAAATAAGTGTTAAAATAAAAAACCGTTTGCTTACAAGCAGTCTATGCATTTTTTTCCTTTTTGAGATATTTGGAAGAAGATACATTGTTTAAAATTATGTTAATTATTAGAAAGTTACAGAAATTTATACAGAAAATCAAGCGCGAAACGCAAAAGTGTCATGATAAGAATATGTTCCTTAAGGCCGATAGAGCCTTAAATAAATTGAATTTCCATTTTCATTTAAAATCAAAAAATTTAGTAATTTTGTGAAAATATAATTCACATCTATAATATTATAAAATTGACTTGAACTTCAGTATCAAATTACAAGAAATAAACTTATATGTATGCGAGGAATATAAGACCGAGCGCGAAGCGCGACGATTGAATCGCGCAATGAGAATGTGTCCGCGAAACGGGTAGATTTTGTTGTTGTTCAGATGTGGGATCCTGTGTTTGTATTTGGGCAGTTTCTTTAAAGGAAAGTTATTATTAATAATTAGGGTCTTAAGGCCGTATTTTAATTAAACCACCTGACTGAATTATGGGTTAGTCCATTTATGTAAGATAAATATTTCAGTGTTTCAAATATCTTTCTGAAAAATTGGGAAATGTAATAGTAGAAAATAATGACCAACTTCGCACAGTCGGGAGAAATGGAAATTTAGGATTAAAAAAAAGCTACAGAACGCAATTCTTGATTGATTTCGATGTATTGATTTTATGTAAAAAGTGACTTCAAATTTTTATAAAATCTCAACGTTTTGATACTCCTTGAGTAGGAAAAAAATGGTTTTTACGATGGTGTCTGTCTGTTGTCTTCGTTGTCGTCATTGTTTTATTTTTCGACCGATAATTCTGGTTTTATTTATAAAAAACGTTTTTGTAAAAATCAAAAATTTAATTTGTCTGCCAAAATATAAGAGATACGGCAAAAATGTTAAGATGCACAATTCTTTGTTTCAAAGAGCACTGAGAAAAAAATTTAGCCAACAAAACTTTTTTTGTTATCCTGACAAAATATTTTGTTGTCCCAACAAAACATTTTGTTTAACCAACAAAATTTGTTTGATATAGCAAAATGTTTTGTTGGCACAACAAAAGATTTTTGTTAGCTAAATACTAACCAAATATTTTTGTTGATTTGACAAAACTGTTTTCTCAGTGAGATTTACAAATTTCCTGGTGACCATTTTTTCATAGGAGTTATGCCTTTTAATTCATTCATAAAAAACGCTATTATAAAAATAAAAAATTCAATTTTCCCTCCAAAATAGACGAGATATGGAGAAAATGTTAAGAAACAAAATTGTTTATTTCAAAAAGATCCACAAATTTCTTTGGATGCAAAAGTCCAAATATCCAATGGATATAAATTTACGATGAGAATGTGTTCTTTAAAGTCGATAGAGCCTTTAGTAAATTGAATTTCCTTTTTCATTCGAAATCAAAAGCAAATTTAGTAACCTCCAGAAGATTTATTTCACACTTAAGTTTCAGTATCAAATTACAAGAAATAAACTTGAATCTATGCAAAGAACATGAGAATACAAATACAAAAAAGTTATCTTAAATGAATGAAATATCTGCAGCAAAAAGTTTGATTAACGGGTGATTAAAAATTTGAACAATGCGTAGATATTTTTTTGAAAATGCGAAAAATAATTCCATAATGCATATATGTATAGATACTTTTTTTGTAGAATAAGATAACTGAGTTATTAGAAAATGTTATAGTTCAAAAAACTCCAAATTCGAAGGAAAAAAAGTTCTGAGAATGGAATTTCAAGAGAAGACTGATCACATTCTAGATTAAAAAAATTATATATATTCTTTTAATTTCTTTTAATAACCTTTGGATTATGAATACATATCTCAAATATGAAAGCGTTTAGACCTCATATCTTCCAACAGTACAATAATCCAAACTTGGATGTGCGAACTGTTCCAAATTGCTTTCATTAAAAGTTAAATGCTTCCAGAGTACGAACGCGGATGCATAAATGCTAGAAAGTTTAATTGAATGATGATTAGACAATAGTATTTAAATTACCCTCAATAATTTCCAAAAAATAAAAATTTCATCCCTAAAAGTATTTATAAAAACATTTATTCCAAACATGAATATTAGTTTTTTCCCAAAATAAATGGTCTGCCATAAGAGAAATGTGATGTAACATTCTAAACTGGTTTTCCAATTTCATATATGACTTAATTAGTAAAAATTCATAAATCAAATTTGTAACCCGTTATTATCCGTTTCTTCATAAGTAATATAACAGACGTCAAATATCTAGAAAAAATTCTTTCAGCTGGGTTCATAATTTTATTTCACAGTTTCCGGAATGAAGTCATGTCAAAAATCCCGAAACTCTTGTAATTTGCTTCACCACTTAAGGTCATATGTTATTTAATGATGATGATATACAATTTTTATAGGGTATGTCATATAAAATACGATAGAAGTGATTGGTAGATTACAGTCAGAAAAAGATGCGGTTGATTCAAGAAAATATTTGTTGGCTTAAATATAGTATTTTGTTGTTATATGTACAACAAAATGTTTGGTTGATCAAAAATAATATTTTTATAATCCAAAAAAATTTGGTAGTATATATATAAATAGTTATAATAATTGATAATAAAATTCGGTTGATCCAACCGAATATTGTAGTTACTTTTAATAAATTCAAAGTAATCATTAGATTCAACCAAAAAATTTCCTTAAGTCAATAAACTATTTTGTGAATTCATCAAAACAATTCTCTTGAATGAACACATTTTTTTCTTCTCAGTGTATGCCAATAATTATTTCAATCCTTTTGGCCACATATTTTTGAATATATGCAAAATTTTTGCAAATTCGTTTTCTCTGGGTTCTTTTGGTGGCTGAATTCGAATCTGAGGTCAAAATTTTCAATTTCAATAAATTCAATCTCGCGAACAAATATTCAAGAAAATTTCACAGTATTTTTGAAAGTGGTTTTCTGGAGGGTGTTCCTAATCACTGAATCCTAGTTTGATGTTACAAATGTATAAATTTCAAAATTCAAGATGGCAAAGTCAATATGGCGAACGTAAAATTTCGAAAATTCTCATAAACTATTTTTACTATTTTGAAACATGTTTTCTGAAATTTTTTTGGTCAAATTCGAATTCAGCGACCCAAAAGAAAACCCACAAGACGTGTTTCAAAACAATAAGAACACCTTATGAAAAATTCCACAATATTATGTCCGCCATATTTGCTCCACCATCTTGAGTTTCAAAAATTATAAATTTTTCATCTCAGGTTCGATTTTAACATCTCAAAAACCTCAAAATTGTATTTTTCATACATTTTTTTAAAGAAAGAGGGTTGATAACAAAAACTAAATGGCAAAAACATTTTTTTAAAAGTATACCAAATATGGAAAAAAATGTCGTTTTAATTTTCCTCATAAAATAGTGGTAAATGCATTTTTTAATAAAAAAAAATTACAAATTTCGACTATTTTCTTCTGAATGACATTTTTACAATTAGAAATTGACGGCTCTTTATATTATTTTTACACTTACAGATATTTTATAAATCCTATAGAAAATTTTTTCTTTTTGCAAGCTACGATCAAGCACCCTAGAAACTAATAAATTAAAGAAATAATTTGGGATTTTCAATTTCGAATAACCCATTGAGAAACTGAAATGGTCACCGCAGAATGTCTTTCGCAAAACACTCTCCGGCAAAGGGTTAAATACAGTATGCTTTATCTTTCTATTGTTTCATTACTATTGAATACCAGAGTTTTGGAAATGGCACAACTTTGTTCTCATGAGTGTAACAGTAACCTTAGTTAATGGAAACGCTCTATACACCTGTCGTTTGATATAACTCTAGTCTCATGGGACGTCAAGATGCTTGATGCGAAGACCTTGTCGAATCAAAGAGTTGGCAGCTGAATATGTACACAATCTACTTTCACGTATCACATTCACGGATTTTCATATCAAGCGTAACGATCCGAGATATAAAGTAAAAAGTGATATGCATTACATTACTATAAAATAATATCTGCATCCTACAGAGGAAAAAATCTTTCGGGCTTTTACGCACATTGAAATCTATTCTCTCGAAATCTGAACCAGCAATAGTCGCTGATTCAGATCCCTGCTCGAAGCAAAAAGATAGAAAGAGATAGAATCTTCTCTATCTCTTTCAAGTAGCCGATTTTCTATCCCTCAGTTTACCTCTTGTTCTTGAATATCTACCTCTTCCTGTCTCCAGTCTATCCTTACGTCCGGTAATATTTGTATCTTCCTATCCCCTCGTCTATTCCTGCATCCGGTAATATTTATCTCTTTCTATCATTGTAAAAAAAATTGGATCACATTGTATTCCCTTCTCGATCTTTCGTTGCAAACTTGTTAATTTCCATACCCCTAATATATATTTAACAATTTTATTGTACTGAAAAATCTGCAGGTACCGAGACTCGAACCCTAACCAAGCACGAATCGATATGTGTCCAAACGTTTAGTCTACTGAGCTAAGGTAAAACATGAGATAACTGTAAAAAATCTCGATGTTACTTATGAGATACATTTCGCTATCCATGTCTATCCCTCGACTATCCCTATTTAACTTTTTCTATCCCTTCATCAATACAAAATCAATCTAATCTTTGAATACCCTTTTCTCTATTTCCAGCAGGGATGTAGAGAGTTTATTCTTCAATTAGTCAAATCCCACTATGAATTAGTAAAATTCACTTATGAATTAGTTGAATGATACTAAAAGGTAGTAAATTATGTCAATAATTAAGGGTTAATAAATTCTCACTACTTCAAAATTTAGAAAGTGGAAAAATGGCAAGGTATTAAAGATTTTCACTTCTAAATGTTTTACACTCGAAAAAATATACAGTTAATTCAACCAAAACTTGTTAGGATGAATCAAAATTTTTCCATTTCTTGCGTGAATTTAAATTTTGATTTTTTCAAGTTTTCATTGGTGTAACTTTGAGAAATGTTGTCAAATAAAGAAAAAAAAACATCAAGATTTATTAAAGTTCTTCAAGTACTATCTGAAACCGAGATGATTATAAATATTGTTTTGTTTTACTCAAGCGCCTTAAAATGACAAGATTTAATGCAAATTTGAAAATACATATCACATTAAACTAATTGATAATGAAAATCTAGAAACATTTATAATTATATAACAGAATAACTAATTTTGTAGATTCAACTTATAGTTTAGTACAATTTACTAGTTTTTTATGACTGCCAGAATTTTCAAAAAATGTTACAATAGAAATGTAAATTAAATTTTGACAATTCAGTCCAGTTACTACATGTTTGTGTCCAAAATATATAAAATGTTGTTTTCAAAATTTGGGAAATGTTAGAGAAGATAAAAAGGACATAGATGGACTACTTCTGGTTTTAATAATGAAAAAAGAATTTTCGGTATATTTTGCTAAAATTGATCTTTTTTCATTTTCGAATCCAAAAGTAGTTTATCTACGTCCGTTCTTACCTTCTCCATTATTTCTCAAATTTGAAAAAACTAAATTTTATGTAGTTTGGACACAAACATGTAGGAATATAAAATCAATAAAATTTGCTAATTCCTTAGGTATCACATGCCCTTAAAATGGAATCATTATTTTGTAAATGTTACAATTGATAGTTTCAACTTAAACATTGATCAAATATCATCTTATCTCAATTCAAATTAGTTTTTTTTACTAATTTCAATCAGTAACTTAAATCCAGCTACATAATTTCTTACAATTCAGAATGAATCGGAACAAAGTTCTCCATCTGACTCAATCTAAAATGATCCGAAACTTTCAATCCAAATCATTTTGACCTTGCATTGAAAACTCGATTATGATTTATTCAGACTGAAAGTTAATTACCTTGGTGCAATTATCGGAAGGGATTTAATTCCGCTCTATTCCGAGCCAGTTATAAATCTGTTTCCGCGTCATTTCGAAAAATAGGTTTCCTATTTCGCTTAATGCAAATCGTTTGAAAATCTATCCAAATCATTTGGACTCTAACCGATTCTATCCGAAAGTGTTTAATCTGACTTAATTTCAATAAATCTAAACAACTCTGATCTGACTCAATCTAAAATAATTGGAGACTTTCAATCCAAATCGTTTCGAATTTGCATTGAAAACTCGGCTATGGATTATTCGAATGCGATTGCCGAAAGGGATTTTATTCCCCTCTATTCCGTTCTATTCCGTTCTATTCCGAACCAATCCAAAATCTGTTTCCGCATCATTCCGAAAAAAAAGGTTTATGCAAATCGGTGAATATATATCGGTTGGATATCTTTCCAAACCATTTGTACTCAACCCGATTGTATCCAAAAGTGTTTAATCTGACCTCATTTCAATAAATCTAAACAGTTTTCAATCAGAATCATTCTGAGGTAGTTCGAGACTTGTAATCTGAATAAATTCTAAAAAAGTTTTCAATCGGAACCAATATGAGTCTTGCAATTCAGAATAAATCTAAACAAAGTTCTCAATCTCAGTCAATCCGAAAAGATCCAAACAAAGTTCTCGATCTGACTCAATCTAAAATAATCCGAGACTTTCAATCCAAATGGTTTCGACTTTGCATTGAAAACTCGGATATGATTTATTCGAATTAGAAGATAATTACCTTGGTGCAATCATCGGAAGGGATTTCATTCCGCTCTATTCCGAGCCAATAAAAATCTGTTTCCGCGTCATTTCGAACACTAGGTTTCCTATCTCGCTTAATGCAAATCGTTTGAAAATCTATCCAAATAATTTAGACTCTAACCAATTGTATCCGAAAGTGTTTAATTTGACTTAGTTTCAATAACTCAAAACACATCTGATCTGACTCAATCTAAAATAATCCAAGACTTTCAATCCAAATCATTTCGACTTTGATTTGCAAACTCGGCTATCATTTATTCGAATTGGAAAATAATTACTTTGGTGCGATTATCGAAAGGGATTTCATTCCCCTCTATTCCGTTCTATTCCGAACCAATCCAAAATCTGTTTCCGCAACATTCCGAAAAAAAGGCTTACCATTTCGCTTGATGCAAATCGGTTGAATATCTATCCAACTCATTTCAACTCAACCCGATTGTATCCAAAAGTGTTTAATCTGACCTCATTTCAATAAATCTAAATAGTTTTCAATCAGAATCATTCTGAGCTAATTCGAGACTTGTAATCTGAATAAATTCTAAAAAAGTTTTCAATCTGAACCAAGACGAGTCTTGCAATTCAGAAGAAATCTAAACAAAGTTCTCAATCTCAGTCTATCCAAAAAAATCCGAACAAAGTTCTCGATCTGACTCAATCTTAAATAATCCGAGACTTTCAATCCAAATCGTTTCAACTTTGCATTGGAAACTCGGCTATGATTTATTCGAATTGGAAGATAATTACCTTGGTGCGATTATCGAAAGGGATTTCATTCCCCTCTACTCCGTTCTATTCCGAGCCAATCCAAAATCTGTTTCCGCAACATTCCGAAAAAAAGGTTTACCATTTCGCTTGATGCAAATCGGTTGAATATCTATCCAACTCATTTGGACTCAACCCGATTGTATCCAAAAGTGTTTAATCTGACCTCATTTCAATAAATCTAAACAGTTTTCAATTACAATCATTCTGAGGTAGTTCGAGACTTGTAATCTGAATAAATTCTAAAAAAGTTTTCAATCTAAACCAATACGAGTCTTGCAATTCAGAAGAAATCTGAACAAAGTTCTCTATCTCAGTCTATCCTAATAAATCCGAAGAAATTTTTCAATCCGTTTCTACCTGAGTTAATCCCAGACTTCGAATCTGAATCATCTAGCTACACAATTTGTTAATTCAAGTCACATGAACAGAATAATCAATTAAGGTAGTTGATCCACGAAAAATAGACCTCAGGCAAAAATAGATAATTTTGCTTTCAAGAATAGCAATATTATTATTGAAGGGCTATTTTGGAAGAGAAAAGATTAATTTCCATGAAAAAAATTTGAAATACACAAAAATAATTTTATTAATAAATTTTATTTTTGCCCCAACTTTTTTTCTTATCGCTTCTTACCAAATTTTAAAAAATTATACGATTTTAATGAATTACAAATCACTTTTTCAAGAAAAAGTTTCCCTACAACATAACCATTTCCAATTTTCGAAAGCGGATAAAGTATTATCAAATTCAGCAATTTGTTTATAAAAATTTTGTTTTTGAAAATGTTTTTTAATGGTTTCAGCCATTAAAGAATTTATTTTTAAAAATCAGAAATGGTAAAGTTGCGGGGAATCTTTTCTCTGAAAAAATGATTCATGATATATTAGAATCGCATAATTTTTAAAAATTTGGTAAGAAGTGGTAAGAAAAAAAGTTGGGTAAAAAATAAAATTAATTAAAATTATTTTTCTGTGTTTCAAATTTTTTTCATATAAAATAATCTTTTCTCTTTCAAGTTAGCCCTTCAATAATAATATTGCTATTCTTGAAAGCAAAATTATCTATTTTTGCCTGAGGTCTAATTTTCGTGGATGGAAACTACCTTAAGGTCACCTCGAATTCAAATAGAAATAGAAAAATCACTGATGGAATTAAAAGAACAACCCTGTAAATTTAACAGATTCTTTTCTTCAAGGTATTACTGGCATCTAAAAGAAGAAGCATATTTCATTCAAGAAGCAGACATCCTCTTATATAACTTTTTTTCTTTTATAGGCAGTGATATAACTTCACCACCCCATTGTTGTGAATTAGATACTTCAAAATGAGTGGATAATAAAAGCGTTCGAGAAGTAATTTCGGAAAGATCTTTGTAAAAAGCTATTCTCTGCATCGAGTGTAGGAAATATCTCGCTTTTAGTAGTCTAGTCACATCCCTCTTCACCTATCACATTTCGCACAATAGGTTTGAAACTGTGCAATTCCACTCTTGCAGGATATCATAATTCTTGAATTCTTATCTATCGTCTCATCACAGAAGGTATACGTACAAGTACATCGAAATTATGGGGTGTTTAGAGGCTCGTTCCTTCTCATCCCTATTGCACTGACAGGTACGACATTACCGATTTTCGTGAGTGGAATTCGAATCTCGCAACGAGAACTCGTGATTCCGCATTTAAAGCCCCCCCCCCCCCTCCCAATTCCCCTGCCTTCTTCATCTGGCAACGTCTGCTCCCAGCCACCCCTGATGTGCTCCCTAGTTGCACGCGACGTCCAACTGTATTTATCGACGAATCGTCGGCGAGGGTCTGCTTTATTAGCTTTTTATTGGCGTCGATTAGGTTTATCGTAGCACAGCTTGCTAGAACATAGAGGATATATCCATAAGCAGCTTGAACGAAAGTACCTTATAAAATAACGCTGAAATATATATTGCAGGAACTTGAAGTATAAGGTATATCCTGAAACTATCCGTCTATGCTTGGATTGATCCAAAAATAAAGTCCATGTGTTCTGAAAATGGTCAGAAGAATGAGATTTCAAAAATGGGCTTCTTTTGTACCGAAAGACCGGAGTAGGTCACGTTGATGATTTTTGATATCCTAAAATTGATCCGTTGTCCCAATGTTTCCTATTATACATCAGGGTTTTGAGATATCCTAATGTGAAAGTGCAAAAATGGCCCTTTTCAGAGATATTTTAAACAATATAACACGTGCAGCGGATGTTTTTCTAAAATCCACTTACGCCATTGTTTTGTATTCCTTTTTACTTAATTAACAAATTTTAGTGCTGTTGTTTAATAAATAATATTTTTTAAATATAAAAATGGTCTTTTTTAGTAACAATTACTGTAGGTCAAAGTTCAATGCAGTTTTTTCCACATTTACTCTTCAAAAATGATTAGATTTTAAGGAGTGATGGCTCTTTTCTTCTTTAAGTCATTTTAAAAGATTCTACCGTCTTAACTTTTTAAATTGATCACTCATTTTCTAACTACAGCTATTTTTCAACAAAAATGTTTAAATTTTTCAGTATTTCTAATTAGAAGTTAAAAAATTAGTGATTAAACTTGGAAAAAACTGCATTGAACTTTAATCTACAGTAATTTTTATTAGACATTTCTTATATTTAAAATTTTCCCCGATTAAATTAATGTTTTTCTTTTAGAATATGTATTAAATAAAAGCTTAAACAGTTTTTGAAGTGGTAATCAATTAACTTGTCCAAGGGCTTTCTCGTCACGGTCGAACCTCCCTAATCTCACAAAAATCATGTTTTCAAATAATCAATTTACTTATTCTTCAAATTTATTCTTTATTTCGCCAATGGCCTGCTTCATTTTTCTGCAAGCTATAAGTTCTCAATTTTTATTATTTTTAATAATTTAAAAAAATTTTCATATATTTTTTGAATTTATGCAAGGTGCACTGAAAGAAATAGTTAATTAATTGAATAACCTTGGTGCAAGTTTGAACAAAATTTCTTTCCGCGCTATTCCGTCCTATTCTAAGCCAATCAAAAATCTATTTCCGCGTTATACCAAAAAGTAATTTTTCCATCTCGCTTGATGCAAATCGGTTGAGAATCTACCAGAATCATTTGTACTCAACCCGAGCAAATCATAAATCTGTTTCCGCGCGATTCCGAAAAATATTTTTTCTATCTGTCTTGATGCAAATCGGTTGAAAATCTATCCGAAAAAAGTGTTTAATCTGACTAAATTTTCAATACGAATCAATACGAATCAATATGAGCTAATTCGAGATTTTTAATCTGACTAAATTTGAACAAAGTTTTCAACCTGAATCAATCCAAGACTTGCATATCTCAATCCAAATTAGTTTTTTTTAACTAATTTCCATCAGTAAATTATATCCAGCTACATAATTTCTTACAATTCAGAATGAATCGGAAAAAAATTTTCAATACGACTAGATCTAAGTTAATCCGAGACTCCCAATCCAAATCTGGCTTATTTTCAATAAATCTAAACATTTTTCAATCAGAATCAATCTGAGCTAATTCGAATAAATTTGAACACCCAATCAACAAAAACAAACAAAATGAAATTGAACAAAATCAACCCAAGAAGTTGAAAATGTAATAAAAGTATTTCAAAAGAATGTAATAATCACATTTTTATAAAACTCACTGTTCAATTATCAAAGGAACATTGTGAATTAAAAGGAAAAAGAAGTAATTGCTGAAACTAAAGAAAATTTAAAATTCACTTATATTACTTTAAAAAACATAATTTTTGCATTACATTTATTAGTGGAATTTAAAAGTTTTTCAGGAAAAATTAAACTTTCCGAACTCCACTCGTTCGAGGTTCATAACAGTTGGAGTAACTTTAGATTTATAGTTATAGAACCAGTATTTAGCTACTTTCTGGCCTGGGGCGTGAAATTTAGTACACGTTTGAAATTTTGATCCTTAAATTACTATTTTCCCGTTGCAAACTCTTCTTGCTAACGAGCTCTTAATTTTAGGCGATTCATTTTTTTGTGTTTCACTCATTTTCTCTTTTTTTTTAACCCAAGCACTCTTCTTTGCGATGCGAGCGTAGATGCTAATTATGTAATTATATTGTTATGAAGTATTACGAGGTCTACCAGAATATACGATCTTAACGTTACAGAAACAGATTTCTACTTTACAAAATTTTTAAAATTCATCGATAATGAGTGGAATATTGTTTGAAAAAATGACAGTAAATCGTGTTACTAAATATTTTGAATCATACCATTCATGAGAGATGCATTATAACAAATTAAAATTTATTAAATCATTTAAACTGAATTTTTAAGTTTTTTTAAATTTTATTTTAATTATTCCAATTTAAAAAATCCAATTTTTCTAAATTTAGATTATTTTTCCAGTATAATTTAATCAAATTCTAAACATTGAGAGTTTAGAGTTAACAGACATAAAATATATATTCACCATGAAAAAAATCTGCCCGCTTCGCGGGCACATTCTCATCGCGCGCAAGTTTGAGCGCGCCTAGGGCGCGCGATTCGATCGTCGCGCTCCGTTCTTTCTGGACCTCGCGCTTCGCGCTCGGTCTTGTGCTCTTCGCATACATTTAAGTTTATTTTTTATATTTTGATACTGAAGCTCAAACCAATTTTATAATAATATTACAGATGATGTGAATTACACATTTTCTCAAAGTCACTGAATTTCTTTTTGAATTTAAGTGAAACAGGAAATTCAATTTACTTAAGGCTCTATCGGCCTTAAGGAACACATTCTCATAATGACACTCGCGCTTCGCGCTCGATTTTCTGTATACATTTCAGTATAACTTTTTAATAAATTACATGATTAAAAGAATTTACTTTCTTCCACATATCTAAAAAGGAAAAACAATCGTAGACTTTATTTAAGGAAACGATTTTGCAGAACAACGCTTATTTCGTATCTCACATATTTTGGTGAAAAAATCGAATTTTTTCAATATTAAAAATCAAAACATAAAATATACATCCTGTCCCGAAATTTCTTTATCAGAATTTGTAGACCTCATTTAGGCAAACAATTTTCCATCTAAATGTTTTTTTTGCATCTCATATTTTGTCTAAAAAATGGAATTTTTTCATTTTTATCGTATTTTTTGGAATTGAAACGAAAAATATATCTTTTATCAGAAACTGTGTCAGACAAAATTTGTAGATCTTTTTGAAATGAACAACTTTGTATTCTTACGCTTTTTTCGTATTTCACATATTTTGTCTAAAAAATGGAATTTTTTCATTTTTATCGTATTTTTTGGAATTGAAACGAAAAATATATGTTTTTTCAGAAACTGCGCCAGACAAAATTTGTAGATCTTTTTGAAACGAACAACTTTGTATTCTTACGTTTTTTTGGTATTTCCAATATTATTGTTAAAAAATTGAATTTTGGATTTTCAATAGTTTTTTTTAATTAAGAAGAAAAATATGCATCTTATGAAAAAATGTTATAAGTCAAATTTGTAGGCCTTTATGTATTCAATAATATTGTATCATAACGTTTTTTCGTATCTCGTATAATTTAACTGGAAAATGGAATTTTGATATTGACTTTTTTCGAATTTGAATATGCTGTAACATTTCTAATTTTGACTTAATCAAAAAATGTTATAAGGATAATTTGTAGATATTTATGAGCACTATCAAAAACCAGGATTGGAATTTTTGATTTTTTCAAAAAATTATTTTCAAAAACACAAAAGTAGTGCTCCATCCCTCAATTCTGATTGGATGTGGCTGGTTAACGAACTTGTCCTTACTTTTTCGGCTCCGATAAAGTGTACCAAAGCTCAATTCAATCTGATAATTCTATCGAGAGTTATGCCGCACACGACCTACTATAGACAGACAGACAGACAGACAGACACTTTCGTAAAAACCATTTTTTCTGACTCAGGGGGTCTCAAAACGTAAAGATTTGATGAAAATTTCGAAAGTCATTTTTCACATAAAACCAATACCTTCTCATCCATGATGAGAATGTAAAAATTTAACCTCCACTCAGAAAAATATTTGTTTATTATACGATTAACTAAATTTTCTGTTGATTTAACCAAAGAATTTGTTTTATGCAACCGAAGATGGTTTGTTTCAATACAATCTGGTTAATCAAACAAATATTTAAGTTTATTCAACCAAATTTTTATTGAATTCTAGAAATTTTATTGATTGAGATTGGGGTTAGAATTATATTAAATTGCATTTAAATTTTATAATTATAGTGTAAAATCGAAAATCCATTAAGTAGTTGCACCAAATGATAAATTAGTATTGGGATCTTTTATATATAGAAATAAAAAAGGTTGACCAAAACTTTTGTGAGAACCGTTTAATTTTTTGAAATTAAATGTTCATAACTGATCTTTATTTTGTAATGAAAAGTCCCTCGTCGTTAAATCGAAAGGATGTAATTACATACAACAATTTTCCTCATAAAGTGAAGCGTAATTTCCGGATTTACCAAGTACAATTTTCTCCTGTCTTCTCTTGAATAGAAGCGCTAAATACGGCTTAGTTTCAGACCAACAAATTTCCCCATCATTTCGTCTCATAAATGTGCTACGATTAAAAATTCCATAATTTTCGTACTTATATATGCCATTGTTGGAAGCAGCATAAATTTAATTCCCTTCAGTTTTAATCTGCACAGTACTATATATTTGAAAAATATTCAAATTTAATTCATTGTATTTTCCGTTCATAATTCAGGCATTAATTACTTTTCAATACAGTTTCCTTTTTCAGAAATAAGTGTAAAAAATGTGCGATGCATAATTCTATCTTGACATCGTACATAGATCTTGTCATCTGATTTTACTTGTATTGTAATTAATTTGCTTGCTCTGTACTCTCGGCTGTGAAGTTTTATCAGAAAGTAATTCATCATGTCAGACATTAAATGAAGAGCACTTCACTTGAGGACTTTAGATTTTCAACTTCCATCGAATAAGATACAGCAAAAGAAATATTGAGAAATTGAAAAAACATAATTTAAAAAATAAAGAAATTAATTAAACACACGTTCATAAGTATCAGGTGACATTAATCCGGGAATGATGTTTTGCGTGCGCAGTTAGAAAGTTTTATATTCATACTTTCAGAAGAGTCTGCAACTGACGTATCGTAAAATTTAAATGAGAACCATGCATAAAGTATTGCTCAATAAACGAGCGTAAAATGTAAAGCAATTAACGAAACGATTTCGAGTCAGTGAATCAAGCGAACACTCAAGGTATAAAATACTCGCTAAGATAAACTGCAATGAGAGTATTCATGTAATTGCTCCTATGGAGTTTCATAATACAAGTGACCGATTCTCTTTAATCAAAATTTATTCACCCAATATAAATTCAACATTCTTCCTGACGCTTCTTCACTTCTAAAAATCAAATTCTCATCAACTCTTCAAATTCTACTGCATATATATATTTAAAGATTATAATCACTTTTGTTCATTCCTGATTCGTTTCTATATTCTGGATTCAAAGAAAATGATATATTATATATTATATAAATAATTAAGATTTTTTAATGTTCCTGGGTTTATTTTAAAGCTAAGATTCTTCAAAATCGTAGTAAATTGTCATCATAAATGTATAATTTTCTTGCATAGAGCAAAGAGTTAAAATTGTAACAAAAAAGAAGGGAAAATTCGAAAACATTTAATCTGTGGGAAAATAAAAATAAAAATCATATAAATATATATTTTGAAGGAGAAATTCCTAAATATATGTTTTATATATCTTATAAAAATGTTTTTCTCAGCAAAAGCAATATTGGAAATTTTCCAACTTTTTTATTCAAACTTTAACCTCGTGCAATATTTAAGAAAAAAATTATACATTTATGAAGACAATTTACTGTAATTCTGTAGAAATTTAGCTTTAAAATGAGTCCAAGAACATTAAAAAACGTTGATTATTTCGGAAGTTATTTAAATTTTAAGAAAACATTGAAATTTTGATTTTTTTGCAATACCTTCCTCAAAATTAAAAAAACGACTTTAATTTAATTCATTGAGAACGAATTTTATCACTCATAGAATTAAAATTAGGATAATTTATCAATCATCGAAAAACAGATGGTCCCACATTTTGACCGGTAGTGTACTTATTAGGAATTCAATTAATTCCACTTTTATATTTAAAGCCAATTTTCATGTGAATTTGATATGCAATTTCAAATGAAAATTTCTGATTTTAAAAACATATATATATATATATATATATATATATTACAATCAAATCTTAAGAAAATATTTCAAAAAATTGCATAGAATTTCATGATAACTTTCGAGTGAATTATCGGATTCGATTGAAATATGGCACACCTCTTGAGGGCTCAAAAAGAAAGAACGAGTTCGTTAACCAGACATTTTTGACCAATGGTTCTGGTATTAACCATAATAAACGTTTTTGTAAAAATCAAAAATTCAATTTTCCTGCCAAAATATACAAGATACGGCAAAAATATTGAGATGCAAAATTATTTATTTCAAAGAGATCTACAAATTTGGTATTGACCATTTTTTCATAGGAGTAATATCTTTTTTCCATTAATAAAAATTATTATTAAAAATAAAAAACTCTCTTTCTGAGAAAAACTCAACGCGGAATACGAAAAAAAATGTCGGCTACCAATTTGTATATCTCAAGATATAAACATTTATTTCGATCTATTTTTTGATCCGACATGTACTTTTCGTTTCAATTGTAAAAAACTTAATCTAAACTGAAAAATTCCAATTTGCACCAAATCTATGTGATACAAAAAAAATTTTAAAAAGAAAAAAATATTCGATTCAAAAAGGTCTATTTGACTATTTTTCATAAGAGATATCTTTTTATTTACTCATTAAAAAAATTTTATGAAAATTAAAAATTTAATTTTCACACCAAAATACATAAAGTACGGAAATAAGAAACAAAATGGTTTATTTTATAAAGATCTAAAAATTGTTTTTAATGGAAATAAAGTAAAAATCGAAGACGAGTATTACGATAAGAATGTGTTTCTTAAAGCCGATAGAGCCTTAAGTAAATTGAATTTCCTTTTTGATTCAAAATCAAAAACAAATTTAGTAACTTTGAGAAAATTTAATTAACATTTATAATATTATAAAATTGACTTGAGCTTCAGTATAAAACTACAAGAAATAAAATCAACTACTATAAATTGTATTGTTCATTAGGGATCGATATAATTATTACTACATTTCGAATATTTTTTTGTCGTTTTCTCAAATTACAAAATGGCTATAATTTTATTGATGAACAATATTTTTCCTGAAAGTGTATGATATTTAATTTTGAAATTGCAAACAATCTAGAAAAGAAGTAAAGACTTTTTTTTTCAAAATTAGAATAAAATATTAGGAAAGACGGCGTTTTAATTTGACACAATCCTTCGATCTATCATAAAATGTCTGATTAATTATCCGGTGTTTATAGCTATAAACCTGTCTGAGTTTGACTGACTCTTAATCAAACTTCGATTCCTTCCTGAGATGTATATAGCGTAACTAAATAAGCATCGTTGTCAAATTCAATGGAAATCTGCATTTGAGCTCACCCGAGATGCGCCTGACAGACAGAATCTATTCCGATGTTAATCAAAGACCGCTGTCATTGGGTCGAATCATCGTAAATAGTAATTATGTTACACAATACCTAAGAGCAAGGTTTAGGGCAGTATTTCAGTAGCTACGATTTCATTACCTGTCTTTTACGACCCACGAAAAACCCTGAGAAGTATTCCCCGTGGAGTCACAATTTCCTTTCTGTTTCCCTTCGTTTCTCTCATTATTTTCCATCTCTTTTTTTCACCTCGCACGAGTCAGAATCGAAAGGTACCTTAGAGCCAATAGATTCTAATCTCGTTGTAAGTCTCACACGTAAACAAACCTGAGATGATTAATATTCTCAGAGAATTGCGATTAATGAACCCCCCGCTATGCTACTCGTTACATTAATCATGAAAGGCGTTCCTTTAAGTATTAGATTCCCCTAATTATAATATATATGACAATGTTTCTGTAGAAGTGATGACGAAGTGAGAGAAGTTTCGTATATCTATTACTTTTTAAACCTGCCCGGTCCTCAATTAGACAAAACTGGATTTTCGTGGATAAATTAGTCTACATGCCGTAATTTTGATCTGATTTAGATTATTTTCTTTCTAATTGAAGCTCATTAAATTCCGCAGAGATTTTTCGAGGCTAAATTGAGAATTTTCCTTTTCATGAAATATTGTATTTAAAAAATGGTTGAAAATAGTATATTATGCAATTAGGGAGAAACGAGTTTATTTCAATTTTTTCCAATTGGGGGTCAATAATAGTATATTATGCACCTAGGGAGAAAAAAGTTTATTTTGAGAGTGTAAAGTTTGATGCCCGGGCAAAGCGAGGACAACAATCACACGAGTAAAATAAATGTTTCTCCCATATTGCACTTTTTTCCCATTTGGAGGTCAACAAATGGATTTTTTTGACCCGCAGTACGCAATAAAATGCATTTTGTCACCCGCTAGTAGAAAAGTAGTAGAAAAATGGATTTTTAGCGGGTCATAAAGCGCATTTTATTGCAAATACACAAATTCTACATTTTTGAAAAGCAAAAAAGAGAATTATGTCGCAAGGAAAATTTTCACAATGAATTCTAGCAATAAAAATCTAAAAGGGTTTCTTTCATTCTTTCTCTGTATAAATGTTTAATTTGAGTATTTGTTTAAAAAATTTGTTAGTAATAATCGTAGTCATTAACATATTCTACTGCTATTATTGTGGGTAAAATGTTCACAGCAAATTGTAACAGTATTGATCAAGAGATTTTTTTTCGTGCATAAGAATGTCAACTTGTATTTTTACATAAAATTTGTTAATAACAAATTAATTTTTTGTTGCATGATAACATTTAGATAAGGAACCGCAGCAATAATAATAAAAATATATCGTTTCTTTTCAGCCAAAATATTGAAAAATAATTATAAAATTTTTTTATAACAATCAGATTCATTTTTTTCTATTATTTATGACATGTTTAATATATTTGAAATCACATTTTAGGTACTTAATTAATTCATATAAAAGCTGATAATATACATATGAGTTTCAAAAATAAGATGTTTTATTTATGACGGAGAATGCGAAGTTTACGATTTGTGCTAAACTGTGTTCCAATTCAGGGAATAAAGTGTCATAGAGAAAATTTTCCGCAGTAAAATACTGAACTTTAGAAAAACTAAATGATAATTTACTATAGGTTGTGTCAAACTTTATTATAACCTACACTAGTTTCGTATAATTTTTTGTATTTCACTGCGAAAAATTCTTACTACACGTTTTTCCCTAAATTGAAACGTAGTTTGTCAAAAATTGTAAACTTCGGTTTCTTTGTGATAAATAAAACATCTTATTTTTGAAATTAATATTTATATTATCATCTTTTATATAAATTAATTAAGTACATAAAGTGTGATTTCAATACACCATTCAGAATCATTTATTTCCTGCACTTTATTTGGAGTTCAGAGGCAATAAATTTCGGATGAAAAATTTATTTATAAAATTACTCTTGCGGGACTTAAAAAATTATTCTATATTATATTTTATTTTTAAATTGCGGCTGATATTTTTGTTAAAAATGGTAGGAATGACGAGGTCAGTCCTTCAGGTTGAAGGCTAGAGAATGTCTTGGCATCAATCCAAATTGCTCGTTGCTCTCTATCACTCGCATCATGATCTCTGTGTCCTTAACCAAGTGGCGTATTAGCGGCTAATTAATAATGTACTGCATGGTTGGACTAAACTCACAAAATTCCAACACCAACTGTCTCTGGTAATAATTCCAGATAACCAGGAGCGCTGACCTCCAGGCAGATTACT
Organism: Diplolepis rosae; assembly: GCA_030998225.1. NCBI lineage: Eukaryota > Metazoa > Arthropoda > Insecta > Hymenoptera > Diplolepididae > Diplolepis > Diplolepis rosae. The sequence continues at coordinate 309,031 of JAPYXD010000695.1, forward strand.
GAATTGAATTATCAACATGGCACTGTTCCATTTTCCCTTGCAACTTTTGTTTTCTAATTTACTGAAAATGTCGAGATTTTAAAGCTCTTGAGTGTATATTTTTATCCCAATTCTTCAGGCTATTATTCAATGAGTGAGAACATTACTTTTTTACCATTTTGCAACTAAAAGATTTTCGAAACACTTTAAGACATCCTTTGAACTTTGGCTTATAAGATTTAATTAGATTTATCTTTATGCCATGGAACCCGTTTTTTATGACAATCAACCAAATTCAAAATTTCTCAAAGTTTTGACATCTACTTCTCATTAGCCTTTATCATTTTTATAGCCGTTCACTGATTACACTAGCGAGCTAATTGATTTTGGCAAAGAATCTTCAAAAATATGAAGTCTTACAAGTAGAACTGATGACCAGAATTAATGGTCCTAAAGACACGATTCAAACATATCTTGACAACTTTCTTTTATTTATTTTGAGAATCAGATATATTAGCATGATTGAAATTAAAATTTTTTAAAAGAGTCATCGAATAAAATTTAAATTGCGTAGTTTTTTCCCGACCTTTCAGAATTTTGCATTCTTGGATTAAACCCAACCTTTAAAAAATGTTGAGCTAGGAGTTTCTCGAAATGAAATTATTGTGCTAATTAATTAAAATAACCTTCATTCGTACACTAATATTTATAAAGTAATAATTTTACTGTTACTCATAATTTAAAGTCTATGGTTATTTTTAAAGGAAAAATGTATTCATTTAATTGTCACATCTGCCATATGGCATTATCTTAAAACGAGCCTGTAATTCACTAATTCAAATAAATTTCATTTTATGATTTATCTTCATACATTGTGTTAAGCCAACAACAGATGGAATACGTATTGTATATTAATTTCTATTTATTACTCCTTAAAGCTATGAAATTAATATTAATGTCAATCCCATATTAATTATTACTGTATCCTTACATATATGAACCTAATTCAATTGAATATTAATTTAATAAATTGATAGACTGTTGCTAATTAAATATTTGATATTTCCCTGGGCGTGACTTATAAAGGAACAGGCTAAATTCCATGATTGCTAAATGGTTAGTCATCCTTTTAAGTTTAAAAAGATAATGTCATATTTGTGGTCATAGAATAGATTATTAGTTCATAAGTATGTAAGAATTCTTAAGACTGTTAATAGTTCCACACTCTGTTCTTTAATTGCATTTTGAGTTTGCTTATAAAATAGATTTTTCTGTGTGATAAAATATAACGAATTTTGTATTGCGTAAGAGGAACGTTACGACCACCATTATTAATTTCGACAGATAAAGTGGAATTCACAACCAGTTTCGACACATTTACAATTCGCCAAACTCATAAATAACCTCGATAGAAATAACGCTTTAGGTTGGTTTCATAACAGAATTGATTTTTCGATGCTTTAGTACAAAATTTGCCAAACTTAGCTCCATTTTTTGTAATTTTATGAGATCTTAACGTTCGTGTATGCACCAGTCAATATGGCTATACGTATTCCAATCGATTCGCGTCTAACGAGATGCAAAGTGAGAATCAAATTTGGATTATCTTTCCATTGCTAAATAAATCACATTCAAAGACTTTCGTTCCACTTTTTAGTTAAAGAAATTTTTCAATAATTTCTAAATTGCCAATAAGCCACTCGTTTCAAGTAAATCTTTCATCGCCTGTCAAATATAGAAGCAGTTTTTCTCGCGAAAATTGCTAATATGATTTATTATGAGTTAATATTAACTTTTTTAGTTACAGAACCATACAGAAGACATTTATTGATCGAACGTTATAAAAGTTCTGTGAATCTAAAAGAAAGATATCAATAACAAATGAATTTTCATTTATTTAACTTGATGCTTCCTTCTGTCATCAGAAGATATTTCAGTCATTAATATACATAGAAGCAGATAAATATATTACCAGTTTTTATAAATTTTCTTAGCAGTATTAAAATAAAAATAGTTCGCTGATCACTACGTATTATTGTACCCAGTACAATATGTATTGTACAGGTAACTGTTTGTATCGTAACGAGTATCATATGTAATGTACGGGTTAATATCTCTGTTATATGCCGTGCTATATATATTGTAATAGTATTATACAGGGTCATCGAAATGTATCGGACCTCTCTAATATTTTCAGATTACAATGTATTTTCATGAAAAATGACCACAATAAAAGCTGTAAAGGTCAGATTTAAGGTCACCAAAAGATTGTACTTAATGACCTTTATAACTTTTATCAGGGTCGTTTTTTCAGAAGATGCATTGTAACTGAAAATATTAGGGGGGGTCCGATACTTTTCGATGACCCTGTTCGTATTGTATATGTAGTTATCTGTTTCGTCCTTAGCACTATATGTATTGTACAACTAATATGTTTACATACTGTTTATGGTACTATATGTATTGCGCGCGTAACTATCTGTATTGTACCCAGTAAGATATTCACTGTACGAGTTACTATAAGTATTACACCCTATACTATATGAATAATTGTACATGTGACCTCTGCATCCTACCACGTGCTGTATATAATGAATGAGTTATTACAAGGTGCGTTCCAAAATAAACGAGACTGAGCTAAAATAGAAACGACAGGAGCTTTGTTCTGATAAATTCGAGTTTATTTATTCTAAATAGTCTCCTCCGGCCTCGATACACTGTTTTGCGCGATCCAAAACCTTTTCGAAAGAGTGTTTCAGGTCATTGACCGGAATGTCCTTCAGGATGTCGGTACAAGCCTTTTGGATGGCCTCTACGGACGCAAAACGTTTTCCTTTCATGGCCAAATGCAATTTTCCGAATAGGTAGAAGTCACAGGGAGCCATACCAGGCGAATACGGTGAGTGGTTGACGGATAAAATGTGATTTTGGGTCAAAAAATCAGTGATAAGCGTTGAAAGATGGGCCGGCGCATTATCGTGCAAAAGGCGCCAACTGTCATTTTTACGGTATTGCGGCCTCACACGGCGAATTTTCGGTCAAAATGCGATGAATTGAATCTTTTGACATGTTTAATTCCATTGCCATGTGTCGCAAAGAAGATTTTGGCTCATTTTTTATAAATTCACGCACAATTTCAATATTACTTGGTGTAATCACGAAACTTTCCTGACCGGGATGTTCGTCGTCCTTGATGTTTTCACGACCTTCTTTAAATCGTTTAAACCACTCATGGACTCTGGCACGAAATAATCAATTGTCACCATACACTTGTTTCATTAATTCAAACCTTTCAGTAAAAGTTTTACCAAGTTTTAAACAAAACTTAATATTCGCTCTTTGTCCGAAGTTCATTTTTCGACCGATGCTGTAAACACACTGTCCCTTATAAAGCAATAACTCGGCTTCTAATTGTCCGTTGGTCATGAAATTTTGACAGAACGTCAGTGAAGGATGTACATTTCCAACCCCTACTCCCATCAGATTATAGCGCCACTATAAATAGCTATTTTGAAAAAGTCTCGTTTATTTTGGAACGCACCTTGTAAATGCACTCTAATCAGTACTGTATGTATTTCTCTAATGACTATTTGTATGTATCATACTTAGTATCATATGTACTGTGCAAGTTACTATCTATATTGTACCTCATATAATATACAGGGTGCGCCATTTAGACCTTCGGTATTTCAACATTGAATAAATATGACACTTTTCAGCCGATATTGGCAAATGAGCAAGATTTGTTTAGAATATACTTTACCATTTATTTCAAATCAGTTTTAGAACACAACTTCGATTAAATGACCACCTCCATTCGATACACAAAAAGCAGCTCTTTTTCGCGCATTCTGCATAACATTGGCCAGCATTACGGGCGTTATAGCAGGTATTTCGGCTCGTATGTTACATTTAAGTTCGTCAATTGTCTTTGGCTTGCTGGCATAAACTTTGCTTTTTAAATAACCCCAAAGAAAAAAGTCAGATACAGTTAAATCCGGAGAACGAGGAGGCCACTCCAAATCGCGATACGATAAGCACGCACAGTTTTCACAATTGAACGATTGTTTTCAATGTAAAACGCTACGATTTCAGCGCGTTCTTTCGGTGTGTATTGACTCATGGTTAAAATAGTACTGAATGACGTTTCAGAATCGTGCTCATTTGTCAAAATCGGCTGAAAAACAACAGAGTTATTCAATGTTGAAATACCGAAGGTCTAGATGGCGTACCCTGTATATTATACGGAAAAAAATAGTTCAATAAAGTTTATAGAACTGTGCAAGAGTTGGGAATACAGACATTTACGGAACAGTTTTGGAAAATTTACAAAACTTTTCAGAATAAAATGCGGAACATTCAGGAAAAATTATTGAAAGTTCCACTTTTTATTCTGAAAAGTTCTGTAAATTTTCGAGAACTGTGTTCCATAAATGCCTACATCCTCAACTCTTAAACAGTTCTATGAACTTTATTGAACTATTTTTTCCGTGTACAAGTATAACTATGTGAATCGTACTCAATCTTGCCTCTGACTCTCCAACGCGTCATCAGGCTCCTCCATTATTTCTATTTTCTCCCCAAACATTTCTACACACATACTTTTGTTTAAATTTTTATTTTCTATTTTTAATCCCACGAGTAGCTAGGGAAGTACCCAGTCTACCCCTGCATAATCCCGCATGCAGGGGCAAGGTCTAAATACTCCAGAAGACGACCTAGTTTCCTGGAGACACCGTAGAAGACATCACACTCTAGTGTCATGCAGCCCTCGGCACGTTCGTTAACACCTTGGCTTGGGGGTTATTATTTCGAGACCACCTCTGGAATATTGTCCACGACTGCTTAATTAGTTTATATCCGTATTCAGTGAAATCCCTTGGTAGAGAGACTCCCTATTCGTAACCCGAGGACGCACCCGGTCGCCTGTACTAGGGGCCCCTGCTTGATTTCCGAAGATACCAATGTAAGACTAGAAGAACCAATGCAGTACCGGGAACAGTACTATAGATATTGTATTGATAAGTATCTATATCGTACCCAGCATCATATGTACAGTACGAGTTACTATCTGTATTCTACACCAACCTATCTGAATTGTAATCAGTACTATATGTAATCTATGGAAAAAATTGAAATTTCATCTTATTGTGTAATATCTTTTTATAAAATTGACATTTTGTCCTCAATTCGGGATAATCAGACGTTAAATTTCATCAGCCTTCGTACTATTATGGGGAAATAATTCTCAATTCAATATTATAAAAATTAAACGACTTTAACAACAGCTGAACAAACGGTTCGTCTGATAATTTCAGACAGTAGTGAATGTACTGTGCTAGTTGCTATCTATATTGTACCTCATACTATATATAGTATGTGTAACTATCTGAATCGTACTCAGTACTACACTGAAAGAAATTGTATTATATTTCTACCTAACCGAGTTTGATAGAGAATTTCTATGCACATAAGAAAGAAAATCTTCTTACTTCAGTTATATTATCTTGTGTGAGAATAAGTATGAATAAGAAAATAACAAATACTAGTTGAGCTAATGACATATCTTTAAATTAGCTATTAGCTCAGGAAACTTTCATAAATGTCCCTCTGATTGTATTATCCATCGACTGTTATGCTAATTTAGCAAAACCAAATGGTTTGTTCCAAGGATGTATATTGGTGTGCTTTCAAACGTTCGCAGAGTTATCGTATGTGATCATGCAAACAAAACACGTGTTGCCGGCATCGATTTAATTTATTTTTTTTAGATTTATACATTTTATATAAGATTCACAACTTTGCTGCTTACTGTGTGACAGTTTTATTAATCTGTCTATTTCGACTAGCAATTACCGCTGCAGCCATCTATCGAAAAACGGCGAAAGCAAACTTGTACACTTAATAATAATTCATATATAGATCTATGAAATTAGTTATTTGATACAGTTTTAAAATCTTAAAATCAACCACTGATATAATAGTTTACTTATCCCTAACCTCTGAAACTACTACGCATCACTAGCAGACAAGCGTGTGTTTGAAGTTGAGCTGATTTTCCAAAACAGAGTTTGGTTAAAGGAAGCATAACCATGTTTCATCTGTTGCAACCATATCAGTTTGGATGTGTTATATATTAACTGTTTTTATGAAACATCTATACAGTTTAGCTGTATCTGAGTCAGCCAAACTCTTTTGCTAATATACCCAGAAAATTGCCTGTATTCTCGATAAATTTCTTTCAGTGTATATTAAATGTGTGGGTTACTAACTGTTCTGTAACAGGTTCTATACGTATTCAATTGATAGCCATCTATATCGTGCCCAACATCATATATACAGTACACGAATTACTATCTGTATTGTACTTCATGCTATATATGCATTGCACGTTTAACTATCTGAATCGCACTCAGTACTATATCTAATTTATCGATTACCCACTGTACCGCAACTAGTATTATACGTATTATGTTTGTTCATTTCTTTGGCATAGGATCAGTTTCTTCTTATTTTCTTTGATTAAAATTATTATTACATTTAAAAATGCGCAAAAAGAAAGAAAGGCAAACGTTTCGGCCAGTATTGTATTGGTAACTATTTGTATCGTACCCAGTTTTTTTGATCGAATAGGGATATAGATATTGATAATATACAATAGCATATTTTTTCAATTATGTACCCAGTAAATTTCTGGAAAGCTAATAACAAATTTTTAAACACAGTTCATTATTAATTTATTAAAATATTTATATTGTTATAATCATTATTAAAATGTATTATTCGATATCCATGATGTGAAAGAAAATTATTTCAATCAAAAAATACATGTCATAATTTTCGTTTGTGGTAATCCTGTCGTAAAAGTGTTGTTTGACCCAGTTTAATAGTTAATTACGAGCTCTAACGAACATATACTCTGCAAAGTGTAGATGACGCTAACTAAAATCCATACGTATATATAATACCAACGTAATAACACCTGCCTGCGCATTTTATTATGACAGGGCTTCCTTGAGTCTCGCTGGAAGTTCATAGTGTTGGGGAGGTTTCTGAAGCCCAAAACACAACGTCGCTTGTTCAGTCGCACAACCTAGATATTTCTTCCTTTACAAGGCACCATACTCTCTTGTCTGCCAGCTTCGATTAAACTGTTACAATTTCATTACTTCACTGTATAGCGAGTGGTAAATTATAACTCCAAGCATGACATCCTAATTTAGAAACACACCATGCAGATTTAATTAGATTACACCCTGTGTATAACTGTTTGAATGGTAAACAACTATTAGTAAAAAGCGTAATAGAATCACACATAGGTGTTTGAATGTTTTTAACCCTTTCGGTGCTTTCTTTTAGTTTGGAAAATACTCATCAAATTTTCATAGAAATTGATAAACTGGGGTTTGAAGGGTCGTTTAACTCGAATATAGCCTTGAAATTTTATTCAAATAGAAATTGTTGCCGTCGGATTAGATTTGATCTTTTTTCGTGAATTGTGATGCAATTCCCGTTCATGTCAAGTTTTGGAGGTTTTTGAGATCACTGAATTCGAATCTAGTTTTTAAATTCTTGAATTCAAAATGGCGAATCAAATATAGCGGATTATATTATAGAAAAAAAAAAGAATGAGATTTCTTTCATTTTCATAAAAAAAGATTCAATCTGCGTGAAAATCAGATTCTGGAAGTTATTGAGGTTTCCAAATTCGAATCTAACCTCAAAATTATTAGTTTCTAATAAATGTATAGTAAAATTCAATCCAATTACCTCAAAACTATCCTATTATGAAAATAAAAGAATTTACATTACTTTTTGTAATATATTCTGCTATATTTGATTCGCCATTTTGCATTCAAAAACTTTGAGGTTAGATTCAAATTTAGTGACCCCATTAAATTTATATTAGAAACCATATTTTTAATTATCCATTCTGAACAGAAAGTCCCTGTTCTGGAAGCATTAACCCTTTGCGTGAAGATGGGCCTCTTACGGACCCACCTTTTTGTTAACAGCTTTTCATTTTTTCAACTATTTTCTTAACAATAAGTACCAGATTTTTCGTCTTTACAGGGTCCCTAGAACATCAATAAGTGTAAAAAAACATGTACAGTCATTAATTGTTATTTAAAAAATACCGTAAGTAAATAAATAGTCAAAATTAGTGCATTTTTACTGAGGAATAAATTCTTGATTAATGTATAATACAGATTCAGATAGGAATTTTTTTTTGTGCTTAATATACACCATAAAATATTTTTCAGAATTTTCCGACAAATTGTTTTTGATATAAATTCTATTTTTTGCCAAGAAATATATAAAATTCTGTGTTTTTTTATTCGAAATCCAAACTAACAATTATATTCTGTTGAAACTTGTTCTCTAATGAAATGAAATGAAATTTCGAAATTTGGTCTATCGTATTAGATCTGCCATCTTGGATTTTCAGAAATTAAAAATTTCAACATTACATTCAGATTCCGCGACTAAAAAACCCCTTAGAAATGAATTTACAAAAATATTGAATGTAAGGAAAAATATATGGCTGAAAGGGTTAAACGAAATGCACTATAAAGCCAAACTAAAATAAAGTCAACACCTTCTAAAATTTTAGTAAATCACATTTTTACAAAATAAAATTTAATCTCAAGTGACAGTGTCAATGTTAACAGCCAGAAAGCAATAATGTGTTGAACAAAGAGCTTTTCGTTTGGATTCTAAATAGTATTAACTTTTGTTTACAATAGCAAGATGAACAGTGAAAAGCTATAAATCCAATTGTACAGGTAAAATGGATTTATCGATGTTTCAGAGTGGTTTTTGATCCAATATTCTTTAATTCACTACTCTTGAAACAGGCAAAGGATTTTTGTGGCTTTAGTTTCTACAATATATCTCACTGAAATGAAAATGTTTCATTAATCTTCCGAGTATCTAAAATAAAAAATTCTGTTTTTCAAGCAAATTTACCGCATCATCGATAACGAAAATCAAACAAAAATAAGAGACACGCGTGTTTTAAACATTATGAAACAAAAATCACGTTCTGATTTTCTCTGATTGATGAATCGTAACGAACTAACGGAACTAACCATTAATGAACGCGATCATGTGGATATGCAAAAGCGGAATGAGGATTCGGTGACGATATTGCAGAAAGCATGAACGCTCCGAGTGCGTTCATCCGTTTGCCCATTCGTCCTCAAACTTTTTTTTATCCAGGACTTCGGGTATTATTGCGTGGTGTATCAATCACTGCCAGGTAGCGTTATTCGGTTAGTATTTTTTCCCCGTTTATTTTCAGAGCTGTCTACGGATTTCCGATGGGCGAGCGTTAGGCGCAGAAACGTCCGGACTTGGCATGTGATAAAAGGGAAAAGAAAAAGGCAAAAAGAGTCAGGAGAATCACAGTTGCTTTGCATTGATGTTCCGTTAAAACAGCGTACAATTAAATTTCATATAATCCTTGTATAAAATGGTACTATATTTCATTATATGCTGATTTAGTAGTGGCACTTTTTAATTTCCAACGTTTATGACAATGAAATATTGTCGTGAATTTTGACATTTTTATCAGGTTAGACTTTTTTTTTTTTTAGCAAGATATAGATAATTGGGTATTGTATTATTTATTGTTAAAAGAGCATATCATTATAATTCACTGATACATATTTGAGCAATTCCAAAGCACGGCTTCATTCGTATTCATTAAATTAATTTGCAATGCCTAGCTGCATAATTTTTAGTACAAAAGCATTTTCACACTCCCCTTTACCATGTTAACCTGAATCAAAATGCAAAATAATGCGAAATTGGACGTAGTCAATGTTAAATCACACTTTGGGTCAGATTACACTGATTCGGAAAACAACTCCACAATTTGGAAATACACTTCCAATGGGAATTCCGTAGATCGAGAATTTCGCTGAAATTTCGTTTTGCATTCACTTTGCGTTATTAATTATTTAGCTTGAAATTATTTGAGGCATAGTTATAAATATATAGAGTGAAGTAATGTATTATTGCTTATACTCTTAACTTAATTTCAACACATAATTGTGCATTTAGAATCTTTTATGCATTTTTAGACATGATTAAGTATTGAGAGTACACATTAAAGTGTTAAAGGATCCATTAAGACTTATTAATTTAAAAAAATATATATTTTTCATAATTAATTGGAAGTTATTAATAAATTCATGAGTCTAAACGGATATTAATGTGTAATTTTAATACTTAAGCAAAAATTCATGCTTGGCAAGAAGACTATAGTAACGGTTGCCATAATTTTTCCCATTCAAAAATTTGTATGTTTTCATTTTTTTAAATTTCTAAACGAGTATTTTGCCAGGAATTGGAGTGATAAATTTCAATTCAAATATATACCGTAAATCTGGACATGACCAGTGTCCATGTTTTTTTGTAAAGCTAGAGTAGTAGGTATTTTACGAAAACGCGATTACCCAAATCGCAGAGTCGTCCCCCTGTGTATGCGTATGCAAAGCTGGCACGATTGCATCGGACCGCGATTCGTGTTTTGGGCAACCCACCACCCCTACCCCGACTTAAATCGATTACCAAATCGCTTGGCTATCTAGAGCGACATTCTGAATTTTAACTTTTCAAAACAATTTTTATTACTGACCAACAAATTAAAACGGTAATGATGATGAATTTTTATATTCTCATTATATGATAAGGTATTGGTTTTATGTAAACAATGACTACATTTTCATAAAATTTTGAAATTCCGAGACCCTCTGAGTGAAAAAAAAGATGAGTTTATTATAGACATTTTTGACCAACGGTTTTCGTTTTAACCATAAAAGAAGTCTTTTTAAAATTAAAAAATCCAATTTTCCCGACAAAATATACGAAATACGGAAAAAGTGTTCAGAAACAAAATTATTTGTTTCAAAAAGATCTACAAATTTACGTTTAACTATTTTTTCATACGAGTCATATATTTTCTTTTATTTGGGAAAAACGTTTTTATAAGAATCAAAAACTCAATTTTCCTGTCAAAATATAGGATACGGAAAAAATGTTAGAGACAAAATTGTTCATCTCAAGAAGATAGAGAAGTTTACAACGGACCATTTTTTTATCGGAGAGGTAGTTTTCGTTTTAATCGTAAAAAACGTTATCAAAAAGGAAAAATACCCACTTGTATAGAAAAAAATCTGCCCGCTTCGCGGGCACATTCTCATCGCGCGTTTCGCTCGCAAGTTTGAGCGCGCCTAGGGCGCGCGATTTGATCGTCGCGCTTCGCGCTCCGTAATGCTCGATCGTCGCGCTGCGCGCTCCGGAATTTTTGAACGTCGCGCTTCGCGCTCCGTTCTTTCTGGACCTCGCGCTTCGCGCTCGGTCTTGTGCTCTTCACATACATTCAAGTCTATTTATTATTTAAAGAATTTGAAAATCTTCTGTGGAAAAAATGACGCTTTCGACTGCGCTGGGATTCGAGCCCAGGTCTTTCGATTGCTTATAACTTGATACTGAAGCTCAAAAGAATTTTATAATAATATTACAGATGATGTGAATTACACATTTTCTCAAAGTCACTCAATTTCTTTTTGAATTTAAGTGAAACAGGAAATTCAATTTACTTAAGGCTCTATCAGCCTTAAGGAACACATTCTCATCATGGCGCTCGCGCTTCGCGCTCGATTTTCTGTATACATTTCAGTAACTTTTTAATAAATTACATGATTGAAAGAATTTATTTGCTTCCAAATCTCTCAAAAAGGAAAAACAATCGTAGACTTTATTTAAGGAAACGATTTTGCAGAACAACGCTTATTTCGTATCTCACATATTTTGGTGAAAAAAATCGAATTTTTTTAATATTAAAAATCAAAACATAAAATATACATCCTGTTCCGGAATGACTTAATGAGAATTTGAAGACCTCATTTAGGCAATCAATTTTTCATCTAAACGTTTTTATTGTATCTCATATATTTTGACTAAAAAATGCAATTTTTGAATTTTAATCGTATTTTTTGGAATTGAAACGAAAAATATGTTTTTCCAGAAACTGTGTGAAACAAAATTTGTAGATCTTTTTGAAACTAACAACTTTGTATTCTTGCGTTTTTTTCGTATTTCGAATATTATTGTTAAAAAATTGAATTTTGGATTTTCAATAGTTTTGTTTTTATTTAAAAAGAAAAATATGCATCTTATGAAAAAATGTTACAATTCAAATTTGTAGGTCTTTATTTATTTAATAATATTGTATCATAACGTTTTTTCGTATCTCGTATAATTTAACAGGAAAATGGAATTTTGATATTGACTTTTTTCGAATTTGAATATGCTGTAACATTTCTAATTTTGATTTAATCAAAAAATGTTATCCGGATAATTTGTAGAGATTTATGAGCACTATCTAAAACCAGTATTGAAATTTTTGATTTTTTCAAAAAATTATTTTCAAAAACACAAAAGTAGTGCTCAACCCCTCAATTTTGATTGGATGTGGTTGGTTAACGAACTTGTCCTTACTTTTTCGGCTCCGATAAAGTGTACCAAAGCTCAATTAAATCTGATAATTCTATCGAGAGTTATGTCGCACACGACCTACTACAGACAGACAGACTGACACCGTCGTAAAAACCCTTTTTTATGACTCAGGGGGTCTCAAAACGTACAGATTTGATGAAAATATCGAGTCATTTTTCACATAAAACCAATACCTTCTCATCCATGATGAGAATGTAAAAATATTAAAATAGGTTGTTATAAATATCTTAGAATATTTATACATCACAACCGAATATATAAGATGTTTGTCACATAGTTGAATATCTAGATATTGATCCCGAATATCTAGTTATCTCTGTGCGATATCCCAAAAAGGCTTCTAAGTGGATTTCTCTAGTTCCCCCAGGTAAAATAAGGACCAAGAATACTCCTGGGGTGCCTCTTCCGAGTACAAAGAAGAGTCATTCTTGTAACAAACAAGTAGTAAAAATCAAATAACATCTAAACGCTTGTTTGATTGGGCAGTTAATTGTTTTAAAAATGTAAGTTTCGATTTTTGTACAAGTGAAGCACATCAGGCTCACGAAAATTTGTATCAATCGCAGCATCAAAATTGTAAAACTATATCTAAGACTTCTCTATTCCATGCATTTGTAACAGAGGAAAAATAACTATTGTTGTGAAAATATTTTCTAGTTCAGAAAAAAACAGTAATTACAAAAAAAATCGCAGGAACAATATTTCAACTAGAGTTAAAACAGTGTTTTTGCAAAAAAATAATGTCTATTCTTTAAATTTGAAATCTTATATAAATATTTAATTTCGAAATGAAAAGTTTAACTGTATTCGAAAATGCCAACAGATAGCGGAAATTATTTAAGGGTATTTGATAATTAGGAATAATAGCAAGTTTATGTAAACCTCATCTAGTTTCTACATGTTTACGTCCAAAATACATATCATTTCGGGAAATGGAAACTTTTATTAAGTCGCTTTTCCCCCACGAATGTAAAAAGTTTTTATTATGGACATTTATTCGGTACGATGCGTATTCCCTGATATTTTGATGTCTCAAGATGAAAAACTCACACTGTATAGACTACTTTTGGTTTTGATAATAAAAAAAATGTCTGATAAATTTTGCTAAAATTGAACTTTTTCTCATTTTCAAAACCAAAAGTTATCTATCCACGAACGTTATAATCTTCTCTACTATTTCCCAAATTTTAAAAACATAGAGTTTGCTAATTTCTTGAATATCATATACCTCTAAGAATCATTTTCGTAAAATATTTTAAGAGAACGGAAGTTTTTATTTTCTATTTTCTTTACTATTGATGTGAAGCGCGACTGTCGCAATAAGAATGTATCTAAATGTTTTGATAAATAAATTCTCCCCTGAACAAAAACATTAATTTTTTTCTGAAACTCAATACTTCCGAGTTATTTTGAGGTAACAACTTTTTTCAGGCACCCTCTACACATTTTATTTAATCTAGTATTAAGAAATATTTTAATTTTGATATTGCATTATAACTAAAATGACAATAGGGTCAGAATTCGTGAAATCAGCACAAAAAAAATTGCTATCCTCATTTTTTACCGAAAAGTTAAAAAAACGGTTCTATTTGATCATAAAAATTATTGGACCAAATCGGATTTTTTTTCTTGCCGAAGTTATTGTTAAGTGAAATTTGTTGTAACTTTCTTGACAAAACCTTGTTATTCTTGTTGCGATAAATCGATTTTGATGAAACTTTGGCATATCTAAGGGAATGAAATTGATTTCGAATAATTATTCTTGAATTTCCGGAAAATTCATTTTTTCATCATTTTCAATGAAATTATTTATAAACAATTGATTTTTTGTTGTGTTCTGGACCTTTTGAAAATCTGAAAAAAATGTCACTTGAAAGCAAAATTCCAAGGAATCTGAATCTGACCAGAAAAATGTACTTTCCGGAAATTCAAGAATAATTATCCGAAGTCAATTTCATTCCCTTAGATATGCCAAAGTTTCATCAAAATCGACTTATCGCATCAAGAATAACAAGATTTTGTTAAAAAAGTTACAACAATTGTCATTTAACAATAACTTAGGTAAAAAAAAAATCCGATTTGCTCGAATAATTTTTATGATCAAATAGAACCGTTTTTTCAACTTTTCGGTAAAAAATCAGGATAGCAATTTTTTTGTGCTGATTTCACAAATTCTGACCCAATACCAAACATTACAAGAGTCAATTTTTAACCTCGTCAAGAATATATAGAACTCAATTGTGAAACTAATTCAGGGGAACGAAATCCCAAAGCCATTATTCTCGAAGGGTTACTACATGTTGTATTTAGATAAAAGTTTTTACAGATACTCGACCTTACAGTTTCATCTGAAACGACTCAATAAACTGAATCTCCTGGTGTTAAACACAGTGAAAGAAATTGGCTATTGGATGGAATGGATTACCGCTACAAACATATTTTCGTATTGGTTCGATCGCTGACTCCAGGCTTATTCTCCCTTTCTTGTAGTAAGTAGGTACCTACCTGCTTCGGGGCGAAATTGCAGCGAGCGATTGCATTGGATACGTGTTTCAAACACGCTATCTGAAATCGCGGAAACGGAGAAAACGAAGAAGAAAATTGGAGAGAGGCAAAGGGGATAAGGGTAGCTGTAGTGTACGAAGGGGATTATTTAGGTGAGGAGTTTAACTCGAAATTCGAACTATCCTGATTCGATCGTTTGATTTTAGAAGATTGGACATATGGATGGCTATCAGCAATGTTTATAATAGCAACTCTGTTCAATTTTCATTTGATCGTTCCTGGAACCATCTTTTCCTTTTTTTCTTCCCTTTCTTATGAC
Source organism: Diplolepis rosae (assembly GCA_030998225.1). Lineage (NCBI taxonomy): Eukaryota > Metazoa > Arthropoda > Insecta > Hymenoptera > Diplolepididae > Diplolepis > Diplolepis rosae. The sequence goes on from JAPYXD010000695.1 coordinate 324,362, forward strand.
ATTACACTTTCCCGTTTGCTATTTTTGAGAAGACTGAGTGTTTCTATTTTCAGTGTATAACGCATAACAATAAGGAAAAGTAGAACATGTTTGAAATTTACATAACAGAAAACAGAAATTGAATCCATTTGAGAATTCTATTGTATCTATATTTAGGAAATTCACATAGTCAAGTCGCTCATTTGTAATTCAGGAATATTTCTAGTTGCAAATGTTTTGTGCTCGTTGTTTATTAGTTTTGGCTAAGCGAAATTGAAAGTGATGTTCTCTTATTTTATTGAGTATACAAATTTTCCGTAACTATAAAACGAGCTCGGATATGGCATGAATTAATAACCTGTAACTGGTAATTAAAATGAAAATAAACGATTATAGAAGTACGAAAGAGCTGAAACTAAAATTAGGATAGATTTTTTTTCTTTTGAACTATATATCTCGCATTATTAATGGAATTTGATGATATCAGTTGTCTTCATTTGTAAAATTTGATACATAAATGTTTCCTTACTGTGTTATTATTGATCTAGTTGATTAACAAAGGTGTGCTGTATTAAACTATAGTTATCAAATAAACAAAGTATTTCAGAGTTGTCATTCACTCCTTGTTTACTTAAGATTGTTTAACTAGTTCAGTTCTGTAGTGGTGAAATTATCCAGTTATCCATTGCAATGGGAATATATTGTCACTATAACTGAACTGATGTTCAGCGGTTTTAGCTTATTGAGTTGGAGTACCAAACACCAGTGTACATATTTTAGTGTACATAGTCTGTTAATTAATCAACTAAATAATCAGCTTGCATTCGATTCAGAATATTAATAATAAACCTAGTCAACATTCAGTTGAATAATCCCATTCATAAATGAAGAAGAACTAAGTATATTATTTAATATATGTTTAGGAATTTCTCTGCACTGTGAAAACCATCTAAAATGTTCACAGTATACTATAACTGAATATTATTTTGATATTTAGAAAAAATTATCATTTCTGAAAGAATATTTCCAGTTTATGAAAAATTTTCCTATTTAGTTCAAAATTATTCAATATTTTTCTCAATATTTTCTAATAGTTTTTAATAGTTTTCTCTTCGGAATTCACCCAAAATGTTGGGGATGCAATAAACACGAATATTGATAAAGTTTCATAACGGCTTGAACAAAATTATATCTCCTTTAAGGTAGTTGTCGTGCCAAAAATCAGTCTCTGGAAAAAGAAGTTTTTCTATGATTTCCAGACTGGTAATAATATCATTTGCCGTGTCATATGTAAGGAAAGACACTCTTTTTAATAAAAAAAATTTTTAAATTACGAAAAATAATATTTTAATAATGTTTTTGTAATAGGATTTTTCCTTGTTATCGCTTTTTACCAAATTTTTGAAAATGATTCAAGTTTCTTAAATCATAGCTTATTTTTTCGATGAAAATATTCTCTACAACTTAACCGTTTCCAATTTCTGAAAATAAATTCTTTAATGGTTGAAATCATTAAAAAAAAAAATTTCCAAAACGAAATTTTTATAAACAAATTGCTGAATTTGATATTAATTTATTCATTTTCGAAAATTGAAAATGGTTAAGTTGTAGGGAATCTTTTTCTTGAAAAAGTGACTTGTAATTTATTAAAATCGCATAATTTTTTAAAATTTGGTAAAGAGCGATAATAAGGAAATATCCTATTACAAAAAACATTATTAAAATATTATTTTTCGTAATTAAAAAATTTTTTTTATTAAAAAGAGCGTCTTTCCTTACATATGACACGGCTGATGATATAATTTCCAGTCTTGAAATCATAGAAAAACTTCTTTTTCCAGAGACTGATTTTTGGCACGACAACTACCTTAAGGGGGGCACTCTACCTGGAGCCTAAAAAGATGGTCCTTTTTCTTAATTTTTTTTAAACAAGAAAGTGATGCGACAGTTTTGTGGTCATTTGCGTATATTTAGATACACGTCTGAACTACAGTTTTTGATTTATTATGTATGAACATTTTTCAAAATGGTGACTGTATCTTCAATTTAACATTTTTATTCGATTTGATTCATATCTTTTAGAGATAAGGAAAGAAATTATAAGTATATTATGAGTATATCCAGTAGTTGTTAAAAATATTCCAAACATTTTCAACATAGAATATTATATTTTAGAGAACAAAAGTAACGTCGAGTAAATTCAAATTTTTTTAGATCTTACAAAAATTTTAATGAAACTTAAGAAAGCTGAGACAATATATTCTTGGATAAAATAAGTATAATTAGAACTGATTAGATGTGAAGATAATACCATATTACCAAAGCATATCAAATATATCGAATCTAACAAATCAAGAACTTGTAGAATAGAGAGCATTTCACGTATAAAATTCCCAGAATGATGAAATACTGGAGGAAGCACTCAGAAAAAGTGTGTAATTAGTTTAGTTTTAATGGAGCACGAGTAATCAAAACTGATTAAAGCTGGTTAAAGTTGGTTTCTGTACCTCAATTTCTAGATTTTCAAATATTCCAAAACTACATATTTGATTAAACAGAGAGAAGTGCTACTCAATTAATTATTGTCAACCGTATAAATTACACTGGTTTACAAATTTTTAATTTTTGTCTATTGATAGAAAGGAACATAGCGTCTTTTATAGATTTTTTCATACTGGAAATTAATTCAGGGTCCAAAATTGTCCATCACGTCAAATTTTTGAGCAAAAAAGAGTTGAAGAAAACACTAAAAATAGCGTTTTTGTCAATTAAAAAAAAAATTTAAGATTCTTTGGAAATTGACAAAAACACAATTTAAAGGGGTTTAAAACCTACTTTGCTCAACACTTAACGTGATAGACAATTTTGGATCCTGAATTCGATTTCAGCATGAAAAAATCTATCGAAAACACTTCAATTTTAATATTTATGGATTTTGTGATGATATAAATTGCAGAATTGAGTTTTATTATATTTCAATTTCACTTTAATATGGAATAAAGAGCGTTGCTTCATAAAATAAATTGAGGGTGAAGATATATATCAACAAAGAAAGGGAAAAAAGATAGAGGAGTGAGTAAAGTCGAAGAACAAATTTATTTTGGATACTATTTTTCCTTTATTTTGATCGTTACAAATGTCTGATGAGGGAATAATAAACAAACCACGAGAACCGTTCCAACTCTAACCCTTCCTTTGAAAAAATATGCAAACTTTTCACGAGCAATTTTGATTAAAAGTTTCCTGGAATTTCATATTAAACTTTGCACAAATATTCCAGCGATCAGTGTTATAACTTTCAGTGTGAAATGCAGGATAAGATTGAGAGATATTTGCTGATGTGCATGCGGCAAAATTATTCTTACCATTTGTTATTCACCGAAATTGAAATGCTTATTTTTGTTGGGGTAACAGAAATCTTGAAAGTTTTAATTAATCGAATGAAATTCTAATGGCTAGTATTTCAACGGCTTCAAATGTATTTTTAACTTTTTACAGAAATTTATCGCTTGGAATTCTCATTCCAGTTTATGTTTCGCGTCAAAATATTTAATATGATTTCATTTCCTTTGCAAAGAAATTTTTAATTCGAATGTAAAAAATTAAAAACAAAGAAAACATTCATCGCTATCAAGTTATATAGCTTGTTTTTCATTCAAAAGCTAATGTGAAATTTCATTATTGATTCGTTAAAAAAATCTTATATTGCGGGAGATATAAATAATTAAAACTCCTAATGCAATAATTAAATTTTTCCTCTCTCTTGACATGCTTTTCAGTAAAAATGTCCATAAGAGAAAACGAAACTGGTGGTAACCTAACTCAAGCTTCCAATATATTTTTATGAACCAAAAAATTCAATATTTTATCTATTTTTGACAAAAAATTTTAAATAATAAAAATTTATAACGAAATTCACTCTTTTGATAAATTCTAGATATTTTTATTCATTCATTTTTTATTTAAGATATATCTTCTCTTTTTTTACTTAAAAAAATAATTATAGCTTTTCTTCGGCTAATGGAAACTTTAGAGCCGGAAAAATCGAGGAAGAAGCCTTTTAAGAAATATATCGAACAAGTGTTTAAAGAGTCTGGAAAACTTTCTTTACCAAGTGTTGGTTTTCAATTTCAGAGAAGGGGTTCTTTGTGAATGAGGTTGATTGTCGATTTTACTTAAGTTCCTGGAGTAGCCAGTGTGGTCTTGATTTATTTATGACTCTTTACCTAACCACATGGCCCCCATAGACCTATGAAATTCTAAAAGGCGGTTAGCATGCAAAGCGTGGCCAATGTTTATGGCTGAGAAAGATCTAGGAACTTCTTGTTATGGTCTCCCTGAACAGAAATCCGTTGTGACTTGAAACTCTTCCGAAAGTCGGTTTCCAAGTAGCAGTGAGAAATGTAAATTAGATATTCATTGAGAAAATAGGACCTTAGTTTGCTGAATATATCTGTCTTTGATCATTTACGCTACCAATAACTTTCCTCAAAGTTATGAATATTGGATTGTTCCTCATCCCATAAAAAATATTAAAATAATTTACCCGTTTAGAAACATAGTTAAACTCAGAACAAATAAAATAAAATGAAAAATACAAACTTGAGGGTATATACCAAATTCGTCAGGCTAGCATTAAAAGAGGGTATTAATGTTTATCCAATCTATATTCAAAATAATAAGTGTGTCGATTAAATTTTGGAGCGTGATGATTATTGTAATACCGATCAAATTAAAGGACTTGGGTTTTTTTTTTAAACGAACAAAGTAAAGAGAAGTTAGAGACCTGCCATAAAATTTTATTTATGTCTCAAAAATTCATCAAGAAAGAATTATTATTTTTTAAATATTTGCATTTTTTCTCCCATTCATTCTGATATAAGAAGCAAAGGAACAAAAGTGAATAAATTCAGTTACAAAAAATAGATTCACTGATTGTTCCTATATATTTGGCACGCTTTTTATTTTTCTGTCAAACTCCAATTCCTGAAAAAAAATACTGACAACTGAATTTACAACTATTATGATTTTCATCTAAGGCGCCATTCACATATTACTTGAAAGCTTTTGGGGTAAAATGAGTTCAGAACAATTTTACATTCTATTATGAGGGGAGGGATTTTATTTAATTTTTCCCAAAAAATAAGGAAGATGTATTATTTAGCCTGATATCTAATGTTTTAAAATTAAAAATCAGTTCATAAAAATATCTTTATACATAACATGAGGCAGGGGGCGGGTGAAAATGTTCAGGGAATTTCATGATTTTTTAGAAAGTGCCTTTTAAAACATATAATGCTTTATACTAAAATTTTATCAAATTCAGAGTAAGATTAATTTGATTAGCAATTATTTACACTAGGTTAACAACTTGTTAAGTTGAAAAAATTTTCTGCAGAAGAAATATTTTTAGGAACACATGCTTTTTCTCAATAAAAATATATTTTTTTGGCCTTTTAGCTTTTTGCGAGGAATTAGTCCATTAAAGAAACTAAACAGAATGTTAAAGGGATTGAATTCGTAATTGCTTTTAATATACTGGAAATAATTCCTTGGAGTAACATCTAAAAAAAAACAGTGGCAATACCGTTTGTTTTATTAATTGTAAGCCGCAGAAATTAGAATGAACTTAATTTTACACTCAGACTCCTTTCCAGTTTTAGAATATTAATGGGATAATCCAAATAGTAAAGCAGTTTTGTTTGAAGAAATTTTAAACTAAATAATAAATTCGTTACACTTCAGTAGATGTTTCATAAAATGCTAAAGGAAAATCTGGAAGTAAATATGGTATTTTTCACTAAACTTATAATTTGAACTCAAAATAAAAAATCCGTTTCGAAACATATTTGAACTCAGAACAAATAAAAATAAAATACAAACTTAAGGGCACATACCAAATTCGCCAGGCTAGCATTAAAAGAGGATATTAATTTTTATCCAATCTATATTCAACATAATAATGGTTTCGATCAAATTTTGGCGTGTAATGATATCGACCGAATTAAAGGACTTGATTTTTTATTTCAATCGAACAAAGTAAAGAGAAGTTACAGAACTACCACAGAATTTTATTTATAATGTCTCAAAAATTCATCAAAAAATAATAATTATTTTTTAAATATTTTGGAGAAGTAAATTTTTTTGGACACGCGATGGATATGGTAGGTCTTTTAAAAAATACTTTGCTACGATTTATAAAGGGGCATTTCAAGGTAAATTTGAAGATTGAAATTTGTTTGGTTCAATAAATTTAAGTAAACTACACTGAGAAAAAAATGCTATTGAATCAAAAGCATTTCTTTTCCAAAGCATGTATACTAATAATTCATAAAAATATACTACAAGAACCAATAAATATGTTACTAATTCTATAGCATATTGATTTGAATCCGTGATATACATGCTTTTGGAAAGAAATGCTATTGATTCAATAGCATTTTTTTCTCAGTGTAAGAATCTGTAAGATAAAACAAAGATTCGATAGATAAAGAATAATTATTTTCGCGTTATCGCCTCGTCTTAGAAATCGCAATTTATAAAAATGAAATCCACTCTCGAGTGCTTGCGAGAATTTTCCTGGATTTCTCCCTTATCAAGGGTAAGAAAACCGCCCACGTTAAATGAATATACCCAACGTAAGGGGGAGAAAATCATGAAAGACGCAAAGAAAATGTATAAGTATATAGGTAATTCCACCCAAGATTTACATTTAAAAATTTTTTTGCGTGAAACACTTTCATTTGCGTTCTTTGATCGATAATATTCAACATGTATTTTTTTATTTCAATAAAATCTTAAAACTTTTTAAGTGGTGAATTTTTAAACTTTTAACCCATTCCCAAATTTTTACAGTCTGAAATATTCAAGGAACATTGATCGATAAAAAAACAAAACAAAACAAAAACAGTATCAAATTTGAAAAAATCCATTTTCCTACTAACGGGTCATAAAGTGAATTTTATTGCCCCCTGCGGGACAAAAAGAATCCCTTTTTGGACCCCCTAGTAAAAAAAATCGTATGCAACACGAGAAAAACATTAATTTTAATCGTGTGGTTGTTATCCTCGCTTTTCTCAGGGATCAAACTTCACACGCAAAATAAATTTTTTTCTCCCTAGTTGCACATTATACTATTATTTATTAATCGCTTGTTTTCTTATTAACGAAAAATTGAATTGATTTCTAATAAACAGCATTTGACAGCTGAGAAAGAAGCTCAAATTTCATGATATGCAGACATTTTTTGGATAATAGTATATTATACACCGAGAGAGACAAAAATGCCCCCCTCTCAAGGTGTTCATATGCTATTTTCTTCGACAAATGTCCAAACAACGCACGTTTTCGAGCTGTGTAAATCGGGTTGGCGGTTGCTGTGTTTTCAGACCGGAGAGCAGGTAACAGGGAAAAAAAAGGATCCTTTCCTTCCCTGTTATGAGTTTATTTTCCCATTTTGCTCTCCGGCCTGGAAAAAGTCACGTTCAGTCCGCTTTACAGAATCAAAAACGTGCGTTTTTTGAACATATGTTGAAGAATATTATATTATATTGATTTATTTGACCTAAAAGGGTAAATAAAATGCACTTTATAACCCGCTAGTATAAAAAACACTTTTTTTAGTATACGCGATCGTAAAAATCTACTAGTCACGTATCAGATACGATACGATACGCTGCCGACAGGTGTCCCCGTAGGTAATTTCATACTCTTATTTCGCAATAATGCAAATTAAAATCAAATTTAAAGAATCTGAAATCTTTCTGTGGAAAAAAAGACGTCTTCGACTGCGCTGGGATTCGAGCCCAGGTCTTTCGATTGTTGGTCGACTGTTCTAACCAACTGAGCTACACAGGCGTCCTTTATTATTTTACAAACTATCTTCCTAGAAATTTTTGAAATACAACAAAAGAAGATAAAGAACGTCTGTCAACTTTGTTTGAGTGACAATTTTGCAAACATTTCTACAGTTAACTGCTCTCTAAATCTGAATCAGTCAAATTTTCGCTGATTGAATCAGTAATTTGACTTTTTACTGATTCATCAGTGAAAAAATATTTTTCACTGTCAAATCAGTCAATTTTCACTTTAAATAATCAGTGAAATTTGACTGATTTACAGTAAACTCTTTTTAGCCATTTGAATCAGTCAAATTTCACTGATAAACAGTAGATTTTGACTGATTCGAATTTAGAGAGTAAGGAAGCAACGTGAAAGTGTCGTGGTCCGATTAGTAATTGGCCTTAACGGCTTCTGCTGAAGCGACTTCAAAAATTTACCATAAACTGCCCTTTAGGGACATTTCTATTAGAGGAGAAATAATAAAAGATTAGAGGAAACTAAGGTCATAAAGCTGGGAATTGCTGCCACGTGGTAAGCACCTTAGAGACCAAAACTAATAAACCAATAAAATGAATTTTCCAAGTTTTTGGGATTAAAGCCCAAAAAGCTGCTTTTTTCGATTTTGCATTTCTTGACCTATAGTTAAAAGATGAAAGGCGAATGCTAAATCTGGATAATATACTCGAACATTAATGTAATATAAATTTTTTCTTTTGTGTTTCAGGTAAGTTTCTGTTACATACTTTCTTCAAGATGGGGGTAAGAATAAATTATAATAAACAGAACTGAAAATCATCCTTGACTAAGGTCTAAAATATTTTATAAAGGTGTTTACAAACAAATAATTTTTAAAAAAATCTTTGATTAATCCATTCAGTGTTTGCGAATAAAGGAAAAAAACAAAAATCAATCAATTTTTTGAAAATCACGTTCTCAATCTATTAAATATATAATTTAAGGATTAAACGAAGAGAAAACTAGGGTCAGAATATCTGAAATCGCACAGTTTAAAATCTTGCGACTTTTTTTTAATGATTTCAATAAATTTCGATAACCTTTTGATGTTTAAAAGACCAGCTGAAATTATTCTGCAATAAAAAAAATATGTTTCAATAAGTTATAAATAAATGAAGTTTTATGTAACTTTTGTTGCAAATCTAAATATTTTGCGAACTACATGGTCGATTTTAATGTTCAAAACGACATTCGAATAGTTATTCCCCACACTATGAACATTGTACCGAATCGAATGCCGTTTTAAAAAATTTGGGACGCTCAGAATCAAAATGGTAAAAACAAAAATCAAGCCAATGCATGTTCGAGATAAATGTAAAGTATTCACAAAGAAAAAGAAGCTAAAACGCGAAGCGCGCATACTCGGCTGATATCGGCGCCGTGCATCGCGTCACCTTTTTTAAATAACTTTTTTGATTCTGGGCGTCCCAAATTTTTCAAAATGGCATTCGATTCGGTATAATTTTCTGTTCAAATGACAATTTTTCGAAAAATTTTCAAAGGTGGAGAAAACGTTTATTTATTAACATTTTAAAACAATTACTTTGTTTAAACAATTAATTGTTAATTAAACAAACATCAAATTAATATTTTCATAATGTGGGGAATAACTATTCGAATGTCGTTTTGAACATTAAAATCGGCTTAGTAGTTCGCAAAATATTTAGATTTGCAACGAAAGTTACATAAAACTTCATTTATTTATAACTTGTTGAAACATTTTTTTTTGAAAAATAATTTCAGTTGGTGATTTAAACATTAAAAGGCTATCAAAACTTATTGAAATCATTAAAAAAAACAGTAGCGCGATTTCATTTTTGATCGTAAATACATTTTTTCAATAGTATTTGACATTGATTACTCAAATCTTAAAGGATTTTGCATTAAACATTTTTTGTCAATAATATCAACAATCAAAGTTTGTAGTCGTTTTTATTTTTGCAGAATTTATTATGGCCGATCTAATTATCCGATTTCGATGATTTTACCGGCATTGGATTCGCGGATAAACACAGATTTATAGTTATTTTTTTCAGAATTTGTGCAAAATTTAGATCTAATTATCTGAAGGTCGGATTAAACTATCATTTAATTATTAAATTTTTGTTTTTCGCATGAAGGCTCCTTCTTCTATGGCGAGAAACTAATGCGCGTAGTAAGAAGCAAGCTTATTCAAACGTATCGTCTCAACGTCAAGGATGACAATGTTCAAGTATCGATATTTAACTGCGGGCCATTTTTTTTTCTCAAGTGCATATCTTTAAGAAACGAACGAAATATATGTGTTTTTTTTTTCGAGTCGAAAACTGCCGAAGAAGACAATTTTTTTCCAATTTGTTATAAAAAAATACATAAATAATCAACTGAAATGCGATTTTCCGAATCAGAAAAAACACTAAAAATCTGTGTTTAACCGCGATTCCAATACCGGTAAAATGATCGAAATCGGATAATTAGATAGGCCATAATAAATTTTGCAACAAAAAAACGACTATAAACTTTGATTGTTGATAATATTGAAAAAAAAAATTTTTTGCAACATTTTTTAAGATTTGTATAATCAATGTGAAATACTATTGAAAAAATGTATTTACAATCAAAAATGAATTTTGATCCAATTTGGGTGATCCAATTTGGGTGATCCAATTTGGGTGATCCCTTTCAAAAATTCTGACTCTATTGTTATTCGAAAGCACCCCAAGTGCGAATTGCCGAAGGTAATAATACGGCACAATATTGGCCTAATCTCGGCAGCCAAGAATTGGCTATTGTTATTGGGCCAATATAACTGTTTGCATCGGTCAAGTGCTGGGCCGATGACGGCTACCTTTGTCGACTGTTTAAATTTACCGACCTTCAGCCGAAACTTGGCCCAGTGTCGGCTCGATACCAAGCCGCTTGTCACTTTCAGTATGACATCCAGTTCTGAAAGTAGAAGAGCCAGAGTCGGGCTCATGGACGGCACATTAATGGGCTATGTGTCACTTTTACCACGGCAAACCATTCTGGAAGTGAGAAAATCAGAGTTCGGCACAGCATTGGCCCGTTGCTGTGCCGAAAACAAGTGCTGGCGGCCAGAGTTTGGGCCAGCATTGGCCGCCAAGTGCATACCGGAGTCATCATTCCAGCAACGGCACGATATTGGCAGCCGATCTTCGGCAAATTTTTGGCGACGCTGGGCCAGTGTTGGGCCGTATCTAACTTCGCACTTGGGACATAATAATCTTGATAATAACCAGTAGCATATTATTCTATCCGTATAATAATAATAGAACCCTACTCTCTAAATCTGAATCAGTCAAATTTTCACTGATTGAATCAGTAATTTGCCTTTTCACTGATTCATCAGTGAAAAAATATTTTTTACTGTCAAATCAGTCAATTTTCACTGAAACAATCAGTGAAATTTGACTGATTTACAGTAACCTCTTTTTAGCTATTTGAATCAGTTAAATTTCACTGATAATCAGTAGATTTTGACTGATTCAAATCTAGAGAGTAAGGAAGCAACGTGAAAGTGATAAGGTTTTTCATCTGAGCAGGATATGGATAAACTTCTATTTTGCAACAGCTAACGGTTTTATTCAGGTAGAATTAAGAGGTAAACTGTATAGTCAGGTTAAACGCAAAAGCATTTGCGAATCAATGTACCATGAGATTGAATGAGAAACGAATAGTCGCTGTGTGAGGCGCTCATGGCGCCTTCTAAGTGTACGAGTAAATCCAACTCCTGGTTCTCGGTTGTGATCGTGGAGAGAGCTTGGGATCACAGAACCGGGAGCAGCCGCACGTCCAGGCCGTGCATCATCCCCCAGACCGGTAACCACAAGTCACTACCCACACGACCGCGATATATTGTCGGCGTCTAAAGCCGAGCATTCACGGCTGCTGTGCATCTAGAAACGGACCACCCTGTTGGTACAGTTCGCTTACCATCGCATTGGCCCGATGAAGAACGTCCCGACTGATTTATAGAATAAAGTGTAACCGAGGGAGAAGTGATTCAGTGCAATTTTCGCATTACATGACGTTTTAGCCAAATTACAACTCACTTCATTTGCATTTCTTCTCCCATTCATTCCGATATAAGAAGCAAAGGAACAAAAGTTAATAAATTCACTTACAAAAAATAGATTCACTGATTATTCGCATATATTTGGCATGCCTTTCATTTTTCTGTCAAACTCTAATTCATGAAAAAATACTGACAACTGAATTTATAAGTATTATTATTATTTTTATCTAAGGGGCCATTCATACACTACCGGTCGAAATTGAGCTCTCTAAATCTGAATCAGTCAAATTTTCACTGATTGAATCAGTGATTTGCATTTTCACTGAATCAGCAGTGGATATAATATTTTTCACTGTTAAATCAGTAAATTTTCACTGTTTAATTAGTGGAAACAATATTTTTGACTGTTAAATCAGTTACTTTTCACTGAAGTAATCAGTGAAATTTGACTGATTCGCAGTAACTTCTCTTTAGCTATTTGAATCAGTCAAATTTTACTGATAATCAGTAAATTTTGACTGATTCAAATTTAGAGAGTGGGACCACCTGTATTTCGATGATTGCTTAAATTATTTTAATTTTAATTCTGAGTGATAAAATTTGTCCTCTTAATGAATTGAATGCCCTCAAAATTCTCTATAAAATGAGTCCAAAATGAATTCGTTTCGTTGAATTTTGAAGAAGGTATTGCAAAAATAGTCAAAATTTCAATGTTTCCTTACATTTTAAATAACTTTGGAAGTAATCAACATTTTTTTATTTTCTTGGTCTCATTTTAAAGCTAAGATTCTAAAAAATCTCAGTAAATTGTTGGAGAAATTCCAATATTGCTTTCGCTGAGAAAAACATTTTTATAAGATATATAAAACATATAATCATGAATTTTCTATAGAATTCCATTGAAATATATATTTATATGATTTTTATTATGATTTTTCTACAGATTAAATGTTTTCGAACTTTCCCTACTTTTTTGTTAGAATATCAACTTTTTGCACAGTGCAAGAAAAAAGTTTTACATTTATGATGACAATTTACTGCGATTTTGAAGAATCTTAGCCTCAAAATAAGCCCAAGAATATTAAAAAATGTTGATTATTTCAAAAGTTATTTAAATTTAAGAAAACATTACAATTTTGACTATTTTTGCAATACCTTCTTCAAAATTTAACAAAATTACTTCATTCTGGATTCATTTTATAGAGAATTTTTATGGCATTCAATTCATTAAGAGAACAGATTTTATCACTCACAGAATTAAAATTAAGAAAATTTGAGCAATCATCGAAAAACAGGTGGTCCCACAATTTTGACCGGTAGTGTATATTACGTGAAACTTTTGCGGTAAAATGAGTTCCGAACAATTTTACGTTCTATTATGAGGGGAGGACTTTTATTTAATTTTTTCCAACAAATAAGGAAGATGTATTATTTAGCCTCATATTTAATGTTTTAAAATTAAAAATAAATTGATATAAATAACTTTATACATAACATGAGGCAGGGGGGCGGGTGAAAATGTTCAGGGAATTTCATGGTTTTTTAGAAAGTGCCTTTTAAAACATATAATGTTTTATACTAACATTTTATCAAATTCAGAGTAAGATTAATTTGATTTGCAATTATTTACACTAGGTTAACAACTTGTTAAGTTGAAAAAATTGTCCGCAGAAGAAATATTTTTAGGAACACATGATTTTTCTCAATAAAAATATATTTTTTTGGCCTTTTAGCTTTTTGCGAGGAATTAGTCCATTAAAGAAACTAAACAGAATGTTAAAGGGATTGAATTCGTAATTGCTTTTAATATACTGGAAATGATTCCTCGGAGTAGCATCTAAACAAAACAGTGGTAATACCGTTTTTTTTATTAATTCTAAGCCGCAGAAATTAGAATTAACCTAATTTTACACTCAGGCTCCTTTACGGTTTTAGAATATTAATAGGATAATCCAACTATATTATTAAAGCAGTTTTGTTTGAAGGAATTTTAAACTAAATAATAAAGTCGTTACTTCAGGGGATCCACCATCTTTAATATTTTTATTTCTTGAGTTTAGACCTTCCATATATTTTTTTATATGTTTAGTACCTTTATTTAGAAAGGTTTTTGCTTTTTTTTAGAAACTCCAGCACCTTTATGTATTTTTAAACTAAAAATGTTGTTTTTTTGGGCATTTTTTTGACATTTTTTGGACTTTGAATAAGTTTTTTGTTTTTTAACTAATTGTCATGATTATTTTTTTATTTTGTTCCTTACAATATGTAGCGACTTTTTGGGTATGGGAATAAGGTAACATGATTGTAAAAAATTACAAATAAAATTTTGGAATATTATTATTTATTTATTTTTAAAATTCTATTTGTAACTTTTTTCTTATCATGATACCTTATTTTCCATATCCAAAAAGTTTCTACACATTGCAAGGAACAAAATAAAAAATTATCATGACAACTGGTTAAAAAACAAAACAGTTATTGAAAGTAAAAAAATGTCTCAAAAATGTCAAAAAAATGTCTAAAAAACTCAAATTTTTAATTTAAAAATACATAAAGGTGCTAGGTTTTGAGAAAAAACTCAAAACCTTTCGAGATAAAGGTACTAAACATAAAGAAAATTATATGGAACGTCTAAACTCAAAAAATAAAAATATTTTCCACACGATGCTAAAGGCAAATCTAAAAGTAAAAATGATATTTTTCACTAAACTTATAATTTGTACTCAAAATAAAAACATTAAATTCTATTAATTTTAGACTCAGTAGGAAATTGAGAAAATGCCACCATGAGTCACAATTTAAATTTTTCGTCTGGACCAAATAGTACAGAGATTACACGTGATAACATAGGATTGTAAGGATTATAAAATATAACAAAGGTCACAGGAGATTACATCAGATTTCTCGGGAAATTGCCAGAATATAAGGTTTAAATATAATCCAGTAAATTCTTAAAATAGTCAAAAGTTAGAAAATAATAAAATCCATAAATTAGGAGATTTGATAGTTTATAATTTTTCATTATTTAATTTCAATTTTTCTAATTTTCAGATATTCAATTATATTTTTATTAATTTTCTATGATCCTTGTATTAAATACTTTAAAATAAAAGTTTTCATATCACAGTATATTTGGGAGATTGTAAAATCAAGAGAAAAGAACTTTTATGTCACCAGGATATTTCCAACAATCTCTATGAAATGTAGTTCAATATTTCATTTTCTACTTCAATATTTTAAGTCGAAATTGGCGAGTTCCTATGGAGCGTCTTCTTAAACTCTTTGCTGCTCCCTTGTTGGGTAAAATTTGCCAAGGAATTTTATTTTATTTTCATTTCATTTTTGTTTTTAATTTGTTTATTTTATGTTTCGATTTGTTAAATCATTATTAGAATTCGTTAAATATTTTTCTTTCGAAACCACATCACAAGATGTATGAAGATAAAATTTTGCAGATATCTTCATTATTTTCTCACTTTTTCGAAACAAAGTAGTGATTAGAATACTTCATAGTTTAGGAATGCCTACTAGATTTCCCTTAAAACTCTCGAGAATCTCTCAGGATATTCGAGAATTCCAGAAACATCATTAACATCATTAAAAAATGCAATAAAATTATTTTCAAAATTTCTTTCATAAATAATTTCACAAATTTGAAGTTTTACAACTTTTTCGCCCTGAGCTCAAATGTTGGATTTAAAAAATCTTTGTATTTTTTCCTTCTTTTGGTAATATCTTCGTTAATAATGGACTAAAACATTTTCTTTTGGGGTTATTAAATGCAGAATTTTATTACCTTTCATGTTATACTAAGAAAAAAATTTATTGTTAAGTATTTTATAAATTAGAAGCTTTTATGTGAATGGAACAAATCAAGAATTAAGATGTTCAATTATTTGGTAATGTAAAGGATAGAGAATAAGACATTACTTAATAATTTATAAATACCTTCTTGAAGTTCATAAAATCTCGAAATTTCAATAATGAAGATTTTGACGTCATTTTTAATTCGGTCATACCTAGTTTAAAACAAATCGTAAATTTAAATTCCACCTATCTTCATGCCCACTGCGCTGAGAAAACGTTTTTGTATGACCAAAAAAACAGTTTTGATACACTGAGAAAACAGTTTGGTAGTGCCAACAAAAATTTGGTTGTCGCAACAAAATAATTTGTTTGATATACAGCTGACAAAATGTTTTGTTGGACCAACCAAATTTTTTTGTTGAATTTTTAGTTTCACTCAACCAAATAATTTTGTAGTGATAACAAAAGTGTTTTGTTAGTATGACAAAACTTATTGTTGATTCAACAAAATTATTTTGTTCCAAGAAAAAAATTATTTTTTTAGGAGAGCATACTTTTTTTTAGTAGAACAAAATCGTTTTGTTGAAGGAAATTCATAATTTTGTTAAATTAGCAATATTTTTTGCACAGATAAAACATATTTCTATGCACGGAAAGAGAAATATGAATTTCCGAGGTTATTCGAATCTACAAATCATAAAAGTAGAAAAAATTCAACTACATGTATCATTATTTACATTGTTAAAATTTTCTGAACACTTTCTGGTAAGATTTTTAACAATCACTTTGCAAGACTCTGCCATATTGATTTTAATCCCAAAATAAAAGTGAAAAATGATAAATGAATATTTTTTATTAAATGCACTATTAGGGTTAGATTAGGGTTAGATTTACCTTTGAAGGTATTTATCAGGCCTGGTAAGCCCCATTCCTCCAAGAGTTGCTGCACTTTTAAGTCAGACATCAATAAATATGAAGGCGCGAATTCGATTAAATTAAATTTCGGTGAACGGCGAAAATGAAGACATGTGGTTTCTCGGTAAAGTTTGCTACATCGAATCAAACAAAAGAGCCGCGTGACCAGACCTGTGTATCGAGGAATTGAAATATGTCACCAGAGTTCAGGTGTCGCTAGTAGTAACTTTGCACTATCAAAGCACGTAACACATGGAAAATAACACAATAATATAAGAACAGTTTAACTACTAGTTTAAAATAATTTTTACTCTGTAACATGGTTTGTTTAGAGATTAATTTGCCACTTTTTCGTATTTTTTCTGTGCATTATGTGGTCTAGCAGAACATAATTAATACTAGCGCCACCTTACGCCCTAGTTTAACTCTCATAACATATTTTATGAAGAGGGAAGATAGGATGATCCGATGATGTGCCGGTTGCGTGCGACGCGAACGAAATACTGATATAAACAAAACAATACACATGTGTGGTAATACATTTTTTCGGCACAACCAAATTATTTAGGCGGTTTAACCAAGGCATTCAATCAAATTATTTGTTCGAACCAAATACATTTTTTGGTAACATTAACCATTCTTTTTGTAATGCCAACCAAATTTTAGTATTGACAACAAAATCTGTTTAACAAAACTATTTTGTTGCGGTGACATTATTTTTTCTCTCAGTGTAGGCCAACCAAATTTTTGTTGAGTCTTTTTGTTGTCATAAAAAGATTTGTTTGCTGGCTTAACGAAATTATTTCGTTGGCTCAACAACAATTTTTTAAGTGCGCATGTGTAGTCGTGCATTTTGTTCAGTTAACTAAAAGATATTGTCGTCCCAACAGAACTTTGTTTATGACAACAAAACAAGACTCGACAGAATAATTTTCTGGGCCAACATGATACTTAGTCCACTGAACAAAATAATTTGGAGTCAATAACAAAAATGTTTCCATGTCAACAAAAAATGCCCAACAAGAGCATTTTGTTACGATTGCTAAATATTTTACGTTTTTATCATATGAAAAAATGTTTGTTTTATGTGGAAAATTACTTATCAAATTTTTATTAATGAAAAGTGAGATTAAAAAAAAACTTTCCGTTTCCAAAAAAATTGTACGATACGAAAAAAATGTTAGAGAGAAATTTGTTCATTTAAAGAAGATATACAAATTCACTTTAGACCATTTTTTGTTCGGACACGTAATTTTCGTTTTAACAGTAAAAAACGTTATGAAAAATTCCAATTTGTACCGAATCTATGCGATGCGAATAAATGTTTAAAAAGAAGTTGTTCGTTCCAAAAATATCTACAAATATGAAGTTGACTATATATATATTTTCTTCAATTCATCAAAAACGTTTTTATAAAAATAAAAAATTTAATTTTCCCGACATAAATATACGATACGGAAAAATGTTAAGAAACCAAATTGTTCATTTAAAAAAGATCTACAACTTCGTTCTTGACCATTTTTCCAAAGGAGTTATATCTTTTGTTTATTATTAACGAAAAATATCATTTTTAAATTCAAGTGTCGCTGTAATAGATATAAATAAAAGTAGAGCGCGAAGCACGAATATTGTGATAAGAATGACTTCCTTAAACCCAGGTGCGAATTGACCGTCGGCCCACGGTTGGTCCAACCTTGTTAAAGTTGGTCCAACCTTGTTGGCCAGAGGTCGGGCCAACTATAGTGAAATGATAACGCTATCCGTCCATTCCCAGGTAGAAATGTCTTAAGTTTCACTTGTCAGTTGATTAGTAAATAGTAAGTCAAAACTAGTAAAAAAATATTCGTAAGGGACTTACTAGTTATTTGTAAGTTTAACTATTACAAGCTAAACTGGAGTAAAACTTGTCCAGTTTCCCCCGTGATTAACTTTTGAATATTTCTTGTAATTAATTGTTGAGGCATTTGTAAGCGAAAACTTGGAATCATTTCATTTAATGTGTACATACTAAAAATACAAGTTAAATGTCAACATAAAATTTAGTCCGTTAGTGAGGTGTTGGAAAAAAATTTTTGCATATGGGAGAATGGACCGAAAAAGGGAAGGAAACAGAAACCGAGTGAAGAGGTTTCGTAAAAGGAGAAAAATTAACCAAAAGTATCAGTATGAGTCCGGTAAGTATTCATCGCAATAGGTCTATATTCAATAGGTTATGACATTAGTTTTTCAACAAAATTCGCTATTTCCTTGTTTTGTTTCTTGGCCAAAATGTTGCACAATCATGTCACGTACAATTTTCGTTTAATCTACAAAGTCCTTTGAATACTTTCTTACATAATCTATAATTCCTCGGGATCTCGCATAAGTTTTCATTGCCTGGTTTTCAAAAACCTTTTTTTATTCTCATTTTTGGTGTTAGGTACATTATTTGATTCGTACATTATTAGTATATTATTGATACATTATTTGTAATCGCACGCTTGAATTAAAAATTTCATATTCGCTATTGGATTCGAACCCTCTAACCTACCTATGTTATCTACATAACTAAACGCATTCCTAACGCCTAAAGCCTCTCGGCTATTCTCGCTTACCATATTCCGAAAAAATCTCACTTATAAGCTACTGCTGCAAAGGCCGTAAAATATGGGTCTGTACCCTGTTAATAAGCAATCTTTTTAATTCAGGTATTTTAATCGGTTATGGGTTTAAAATTTTTCCACTTTCAATGCCTGAATTAAATTTCTATAAAATACAGTATTTTTGTATGAAACTTGGAAAAAACTTTTTTTATCAAAAACATTATCTAATAAAAAGTTGTATACTTTAGAAGTATATATTTATACAGTATTGGCTGCCAAAGTTGGTAAAACCGAAACTACCACAGTTGGCCAAACTATGGTCAACAAACCTTGGTCGCCAGAGTAGGGCCAATCGTGGCCCGATGGTCAAAATCTGGCAGCCCGTGTAGAAATTTTGATAGGGGTCTAGTGGGGCCCCGACGAGTTTGACCTATCTCTAGTCGGGATCTAGCGTGGAAAACTAGTTAGGGCCCCGTCGGTAACGTATAGCTTTTGTCAAGGTGGGCCCTACTAGACTTTCTAGTAGGGGTTTAGTGAGGTCAGCCCTTACACTTCCCCACCTATAAAAAAGGACACCATTAGGGCTCTATTGGACCACCGCATTGAATTTAAGGGCATATATCAGCAGAGTCACGTGACCAATTTTGTTCAGGTATCTCACTGAGAAAATAATAAATAAAAACGATTTTCCACACTGAGAGAAAAAGTACAGGGAAAATTCGAGTTAAGACTAATATTTACCATTCTTAACGGCAACGGAGGGATATTCGCTTGGAAAGTTAAGTTTACTGTTTTCACAGTAAAAAATCTGTTTTCAAGCTAGGAAATGTTTTTCTGAATAAATTGACAGTACTTTTTCATTACACGTACACTGAAAAAAAATCTCAATAAGATTGACTACTTTTTAACTTACTTTCCATAGTTTACAACGGCCCCAGTGTAAACACACAATGCCCCTCTACACTACACAAACGCTCGTTCAGGTGGTATTAAAAATTATTCTTAACGCTGCGGGTTCGAACCCTCTCTCTACTTATGATTAACGCATTACTAACCTAACGACTAAGCCTCTCGGTTGCGCACGCTTGGAATACAAGAAAGAAAATAGCCCTTATAACCTGCAACTACTGCAGGGCCGTGTAAGAAGTGTATGGGCTCCGTGTAATCGGGAATTTTTTAATTTTATGCCAATTTATGATTCTGATTAAAATTGTTAATTATTAAATCGATTTCCTATAAAATAAAATATTTTTGAAATAAACAGATCAAATTTTTTAATTAAAGAACATTACATAATAAACAGATTTATATACATTTTAGAAGTATTAATTTTTATTATTGTATATTAGTGATACTTTATACAGGTTATGATTCCTTTCATTTTTGTTTTCAAGAGTAAAATCAACGTGAGTTCAGAATCTAAAAAATTTGAGTTTTTTTCAATTCCAAAAATATGATGAAACTTTTGAATCAAGAAAATTATCGCATAATGAAATTATGCATTAAAGTTCGCAATAAGTAATTCCAACTAATGAAGTACTATTAAAAAATAGTACACTTATTTACTTATCAATAGTTTGTTTTTCTAACTACTCTTATGTAGTAACTTCTACCGCTTTTGTTTATTATGAAAGCTTCAATTGATTTTACTATTCACCCCATGTTAATTGAACTACATGTTTAGTTATTGTTATTACCTCGACACAATAAGATACACACACATACACATACGTGCTCGCATATGATTGCCCTTGTAGAAGAAAATAATTGGACCCGATTGTGACCGATTGATCCGATCGAACCCATTTCATAAACATCATTGAAACCAATTTATTAATCGGATTCAAAACTGTCTCGCCTGATTGAATCCGGTTAATAAATCCGTTTCAATGATGTTTTTGAAATGGGGTCAATTGGATCAATCGATCCCTATCGGGTCCAATTATTTTTTTCTACAAGGGTATTATAATTACATGCGAATTCGAGTTAAAATTATGAAAAAGTTTTCTTAAATGTTGTTGCTTCTTCTTAAGTATTGATCTTATCCAAGACCGTGTTCAGAAAATCTCCATTTTTCTCAGATAAGATCGAATTTTAATTGGAATAAAGAATAAAGGTTATGTTGTATCTACTGGACCTAACCTTAATCACAAATATTACAAATCGGGATTCTCTAGTCGGGGCCCCGCCAGATACAAATAGATTTTCCATACTTACGTGAAACAAGGAATTCCTCACTAGAACCTGACAGGGCCCCTACCAGTTTTTTCTAGATGAGGAAATTCTAGTCCGGGTCCCACTAGAACCCAACTTGAAATAAGGAAAGATAGGGCAATTTCTACACGGGAGCCGACCGAAATTCGCACCTGGGAATGAGAATGCGCCCGGGAAGCCGGCAGATTTTTTTCTCATTGTAAGATAGAATCCCTCTTAAAAAATGAGAACACAGAAAACTTTTGGAAAATTTTGAATAAAGAGATTTTGAGATAGCTTTTCGCTTTAATGAAGAAGTTTACTTTATAGACTACTGAATGAAACATTGAAATCGATTTTTCTGGTAAGATACAAGATTCAGTAGAGCTATCGGTGTAAGACACGTTGGTTATTTATTGGAAGTGACTTTGCGACGTGCCAAGTACTTATATCACTGTCAAAGTGTCGACACTCGGTGCTTCCACTTTAGCCAAGAACTCGACATCCATAGTAACCACTAGCATGAAAGTTAGAGAAAAGTTGGCTTGTGGTGGTTGAACTCTGCGTGTCAAATCTTTTTACTTGCATCCCATATTTTTGTTCTTTTTTTATCTCCTTTTTTCTCACATATTCTCTTTCATCCCTTATCCCTTTTTCTCCCTTAGATGAGATACACGTATGCTGGGCACGCACTGCCTATAAATAATGGCTGTGCGCGAGTTGGCCCGCCAGAAGCGCGGAAAGTAGCTTCGAAAGCAGCTTCCAAGTTCGCCCGATATTGCGTTATTACTCTTGGATGGTGGAAGAGGAAGAGTCAAAGGTTATCGAGGTGCAATGAAAGATCGTGGAAAGATTACTGCACGTAGGTGGAATCGACATTTCTTTACCGCCACCAATCGAAAGACACTAGAACACAACACGTGCGCCCTCCATTCAGGGCCTTATATATTTCAACCGTTTGAACAATTGGCGTGAAATTGCTATCCTTTTCCAAACTCGAGGGTTTATAACTTACCTTCTATTTCAGTAAAAAATTACCCCTTTTGTATTAACCCCTTCCCGAAAAAACTGTACTGAATTTGATTTTTGATATTGAAAGAGTTGCATATAAAATTTGAGATTCTTTTATTTTTAGCAATTATTCGTCAATAATGAATTATTATTAATGATACCGTTTGAAGAAGGAAATATTATTTTATATTAAAAAATTTATGGATATCGTTAAATATCAATTTTTCAAAATTAAGCGGATTTTAATAAGAGTTTATTTTTTAGAAAATAAGATTTTTCACAACTTGGCCATGTTTGATTTTTGAATATAATTTAATAAATGCTATATATAGTTATTTGTTTTAAATTCTTCATAAATTTAGGTATTGAATAATTTATTTTTCAAATTTAGATGCAACTAAGTTGTGGAGAATTTTTTTCTCAAGAAAATAAGCTCTTGTTTTTTAAAATCTCATTGTTATGGAAAAATTGGTATCTGAGGGTATGAAAAGAAGTTTAGCCAAGAATAAAATTTTTTAAACTAATGTACTTTGTGGGTTTGAAAGTTTTTAATGAGAAATAATTTTTCTCTATTGTATGATATTATCAATTATAATGTTGTGATTTCTGATAATATAATTAAATATTTTTCCCGCGACTTGTTTTTCCGCAAAGCAACTACCTTAACATTATATAAATTTAAACATGAAAAAAGACTCCGGAAAATCAGTAAATAGCAATAAAGGTTGAATTCGTCAAAAATTTCACTAAAATTTATTCATGAACGTTGATCACATTTTACATACTATTGATTTATTGAGTAAACTATTTATTCGAATAAATAATAAATTAATAGCATCTACGTTTAGATTTTTTGTCAGGAACTTCTGAACAATTATCAAAGAATTTCATTAAAATATTTGAATCTCGATGTCGTTTTTTGCTGCAAATCGCAAAATTTGCCTTTGATGCGATAAAACTGTGATATTGATTGAGTTAGAAAATAACTGAAGCAATTGCTAATCATAAGGATGAACCGGATGATAATGAATACAAGTGAAGAAAATGAAGTTGTAGCAAATAACATGTAATTATTATCCTTTTTCCCTAGTAATTACTTCTACTATGTAATCAAATGTAAAAGCATCAATCTGTTTACATTCAGATAATATTGGAACAAGGTTGGGAATAATTACAATCTACCAGAAAGTCATAAATGCAATGCAGCTCATGCTAAGTTGCAAATGGATCAATATTATCAATTTTCTAATTTAACTTCGTAAAACTGCAATATTCGAATTATCGGAAGCAAACAATCATGAACCAATGAAAAAATATTTGAAAAAGGTGAAATTTTCCCTGAAAAGTACCAATCTAGATACAATACAGAACGTCTGGTAACTTTACACAAAGAAAAATAGTTCGAAAAACTTTACTCGACTTTTGGCAAAGTTGGGACATATCTACAAATTGGAGATTATTTAGCATTATTGCATTAGAAAATGTGAAAGAATGCATGACAGTTCGGTAAACTTTGAAAATTTAGAAAGTAGTTTTAAAATGTACGTCACAAATTGTTACAATAATATTGAATAATTTCAAATTAATTAGTTGAGTGCGTCTTTTTTTCCACAGAAAGATTTTCAAATTCTTTGAATATTGAATAATCTTCAACTTGTCCACATGTCACAACTTTGCTCAAAAGTTAAGTAAAATATCTCGAACTACTCCGATTTTCAATAGTATTTTTATAAATTAAATAGAAAAATATATGATATATCTTATAAAAAAATGTTGCTTTTCAAATTTTTAAATTTTTTATTGAAAAGATAATTTTACGCCATAATAATTTTTTGAATTGGAGACGGGAATAGTTATAAAGTTTATAGTAAAGTTATTAAGATAATAAACACAAAATTATTTATAACAAAATACCTGTAGTTATGAAATCCTTCTATATTTGCACAAAACATCAGAACTAATTACTTGTAAATTTTATCACATTTTTGTCAATATAAAACCATCGCAACTACAATATAATGACTGAAATATGACAAAATTTGAATTTTATATTGATAAAAATGTGAAAAAATTGATAAATAATTAGTTCTGATGTTTTGTTCGAATGTAGAAGGATTTCATAACTTCAGGTATTTTCTTATTGATAATTTTGTGTTTATTATCTTAATAACTTTACTATAATCTTTATAATTATTATAGAGCAAATACTGGAACAAACGTTTTTTTGACCTGAAGAGGATGACATAATGTCATCGAAACGTCATTTTGAAAGAATCTTTTTTTAGTAGTATACAATAATTTAGTTACTTGATCCGATTGATCCATGGCCTCAAGTATTTTTTGTAATTCGCAAAAAATTCTATGTAAAAAAAAAATTCATAGAATCCGTGATGAATTTATATTTTGAAGCATTTTAAAGCCATGGATCAACCAGATCACGTAAGAAAATTCTTGTAACAGTTCGTGTCAGATAATTTCCTTATTTTACAGAATGTCTTCCTGGAAATTTAAAAATTACAACAGAGAACGATAATGAATGTCTGTCAACCTCGTTTGAGTAAACATTTTGCAAAAAATTTTACGCTTAACTAATTGTCGATAAGTTGTCGAAGTTTTTTCAAAATGTTTACTAAAAAGAAGCTAAGGTAGTTCATCCACGAAAATTAGACCCCAGGAAAAAATAGATAATTTTACTTTCAAGAATAGCAATATTATTATTGAAGGGATAATTTAAAAGAAAAAAGATTATTTTCCAAGAAAAAAAATTTAGAACATCTTAAAATAATGCACTTAACAAATTTTATTTTTACCCAAACTGTTTTTCTCGTCCCTTCGTACCAAATTTCGAAAAAGGATCTGATTCTAATAAATCACGGATTATTTTTTCAGGAAAAAGATTCTCTACAACATAACCGTTTCCAATTTTTGAAAATAAATAATTTATTACCAAATTCAGCAATCTGTTTATAAGAATTTTGTTTTGGAAAATTGATTTTTAATAATTTCAGCCATTAAAGAATTTATTTTCAAAAATTAGAAACGGTTAAGTTGTAGAGAATCTTTTTCCTGAAAAAATAATCCGTGATTTATTAGAATCACATCATTTGTCGAAATTTGGTATAAAGCGTCGAGAAAAAAAGTTCGGGTAAAAATAAAATTTGTTAAATGCACTATTTTTGTATGTTTCAAATTTTTTTCTTGGAAAATAATTTTTTATCTTTCAAATTAGCCCATCAATAACAATATTGCTATTCTTGAAAGCAAAATGATGTATTTTTGCCTGAGGTCTAATTTTCATGCTTTATTGTCTTTTGCTACCTTTCCCGAATTTTCAGAAAGATACTTTGTAAATTAAAAAAGTTATCTTACAAGAACGAATAAATGTATAATTTAGTCACGTGGTCCGATTGATCCACGGCCTTAATAGAAGTGAATTTCTTATACTGTCAAGTTTCATAAAACAGTACTCTGTTTATGGCCAGACAGGGGCTTATCTAGATGTTCCTAAATAAAACTGAATAAATCTTTTATTAAGACGCAACGTGGAAATTTCTACTCAGATTTTTTTCAATAAAAAAAATTAATTTTCAAGAAACCCGTGTTCATAAAGGTTTAAAAAAGGGCAAGTTTTGTTAAGAAATAGTAGTTACTTACTCGAGGCACGTAGAACCCCTTTGCGACTTCATTCAGGGTGAACAAGTTCTTAGAACGATAACTTGTAACTTAGTACGGCTTACGTGGCTGTAACTTCGTACACGAAATTGCGGAGACGATGTTTTCTAAAAAGAATTGGAACTCTTACAAGAAAAGAGAATAACGGTACTTTTGTTTTGCTAGCAATGTTTTCCACTTTTCAAGATAGTTCACGAAACGTTCTACATAATATCTACTAAAGGTAACACCTGTCTGTCAAAATGATAAATCACCAAAATAATGCGGCAAGATAATAATTCGGGATTATTAGGAACTCAACTCCATCTTCTGAGAATATAGATTCATCACTTCACGCCGCAGTACTCTGCAAATGACGTTCGTCAAGGGTTGTTTAGCAGCTTCCTAGACTTTCCTTACTTCCTTCCTTCCTTTCTCAAGTTACTCATTCCCTTTCCAATATTTTCCATATAATAGGCAAAATTTCCGATTCAAATTTCAAAATTGGAGATTCAAGTTGATAGGAATAAGAAAATTTGAAAATTTCTAAACTTGAATGACAACAAATTTTTGGATATTTAAAAATTTAAGTTTAGATATATGTATTTTAATTTGAATAGAATTTAAACCATGTATCAGTTGAAAAATTAATTTGTCGCTAATCAGGAAACCAAAAATACAACTTTCATTTTCACATCCTTAATATTTTTTACATTCTCATCATATGAGAAGGTATCGGTTTTATCTGAAAAATCACTTTCGGAATTTTCATTAAAACTTTACGTTTTGATAGTGCTCATAAATCTCTACTAATTATTCTAACAACATTTTTCGATTAAACAAAAATTAGGAAAGTTACAGTATGATTTTTATAAGATATATATTTTTTTCTAATTAAAAAAAATATTATTGAAAATTTTAACAATAATATGCAAAATACGAAATCAACGTGAGTTTGCAAAATTGTTCGTTTCAATAAGATCTACAAATTTTGTCTGACATAGTTTCTGATAAAACGTATATTTTTTATTTTAATTCTAAAAAATACGATTAAAATTTAAAAATTCCATTATTTAAACAAAATATATGACACACGAAAAAAACATTGAAATGGAAAATTACTTACCTAAATGAGGTATACAAATTCTCATTAGGACATATTTTGATAACATGTATATTTTATGTTTTGATTTAAAAAAAACACTATTGAAAATCATAGTTCCATTTTTTCACCAAAATATGTGAGATTCAAAATAAGCGTTAAAATAAAAAATCGTTTGCTTAAAAACAGTCTATATAGAAAACCATTAAATTAATTCTCTAAGTTTTAAAGAATTTGACATCTCGAACTCAACCACTTGATTTGAAATTTTTAATACTCCAAGAGTTAGGAAACTTAATTCCCGCGAATCATTTTCTGATTTGTGAAACTATTAGAAGCTTACAGAATTAATTGGTAAATCAGAAAACTATTTAATTATTAAGATGTTCAATTATTTATAAATGTAAAGGATAGAGAATAAGGCATTACTGAAAAATGTATAAATACTTGAAGTTCATAAAATCTCGAAATTTTAATAATGAAGATTTTGATGTCATTTTTAATTCGGACATATGTACAAAAGCATGGAAAAAATTGAAAAAAATTGAAAAAAAAAAAAATGATTAAAATTTTTTCCCCTTATACACGTAAAAAGGGTGACAATTTGAAAACATACAAGTTAGATTCGACTTTGCTAGAGTGGAAAAAGTCACGAAAAATGAATAAAAAAAGTTTTGCTGTCAGCATAAAATTTATCTGTCAGAGAAAGTGAAACTTTTATCAAGAAAAAAGTCAGCGAATTTAGAAAATGAATTTTCAGGACGCCCTTATAGTATATTTTGAACAATCGATCTTATTTGTCTTTGCTAAAAACATTCAAAATCTTCACATGCATGATGCTATGCATTTTTCAAGTTTTTTCTGGTGAATTTATTTAATTTATTTCTTGTAATTTGACAGTGAAGTTCAAATCAATTTTATAATATTGTAAATCTCAATTAAATTTTTTCAAAGTTACTAAATTTTTTTCTGATTTCAAATAAAAAAGGAAATGCAATTTACTTAAGGCTCTATCAGCCTCAAGGAACACTTTCTCATCATGGCACTCGCGCTTTGCGCTTGATTTTCTGTATACATTTCTGTAACTTTCTAATGATTTACATAATTAAAAAAAGTTTAATTTCTTCCAAAATATCTACATATGAAAAAACAATCGTAGATTTTATTTAAGCAAACGATTTTTTATTTTAATGCTTATTTTGCATCTCACATATTTTGGTTAAAAATAGAATTTTTAATTTTTAATAGTGTTTTTTAAAATCAAAACATAAAATATACATTCTATCAAAAGAAGTACTTATGAGAATTTGTAAACCTCATTTTGGAATAGTATATTGTGCAACTATTTGTGAGTGTGAAATTTGATGCTCGAACAAAGCGACGGTAACAAACGAGTAAATTTAATAGTATTTTTTTAAATTAAAGAGAAAAATGTAAATCTGATACAAAAATGTTGCGATTCAAATTTGTAGATCTTTAGGTAGTAAAAATTTTTGTATGATAACGTTTTTTCGTAAATTACCGGTCAAAATTGCGAGATTACCTGGTTTTCGATGATTGCTTAAATTATCTAAATTTTGATTCTGAGTCATAAAATTTGTTCTCTTAATGAATTGAATGCCCTCAAAATTCTCTATAAAATGAGTCCAGAATGAAGTCGTTTCGTTAAATTTTGAAGAAGGTACTCTCTAAATCTGAATCAGTCACATTTTCACTGATTGAATCAGTGATTTGCATTTTCACTGATTCATTAGTAAACAAAATATTTTTCATTGCTAAATTAGTTAATTTTCGCTGATTGAATAAGTGAAAAATTATGTTTCACTGTTGAACCAGTTAATTTTCACTGAAGTATTCACAGTAACTTCTTTTTGGCTATTTGGATCAGTCAAATTTTACTGATAATCAGTAAATTTTGACTGATTCAGATTTAGAGAGTAATGCAAAAAAAAGTAACAAAATTTCAATGTTTTCTAAAATTTTAAATAACTTGCGAAATAATCAACATTTTTTTAAGTTCTTGGAATCATGTTAAAGCTCAATTTCTACAGAATCGCAGTAAATTGTCATCATAAATGTATGATTTTTTTCTTGCATAGTGTACGAGGTTAAGTTTCGAATAAAAAAGTTGAAAAAATTCCAATATTGCTTTTGCTGAGAAAAACATTTCTATCAGATATATAAAACATATTATCATGAATTTTCTATAGAATCCCCTCGCAATAAATATTTATATGATTTTTATTATGATTTTCCTACAGAATAAATGGTTTCGAATTTTCCCTACTTTTTTGTTACAATTTTAACTCTGCACTATGCGAGAAAAAAATTATACATTTATGATCACAATTTACTGCGATTCTGAAGAATTTTAGCTTCAAAATAAGCCCAAGAACATTAAAAAATGTTGGGTATTTCAAGTTATCTAAAATTTAAGAAAACATTGAAATTTTGACTTTTTTTTTGCAATACCTTCTTCAAAATTTAACGAAACGACTTCATTCTGGACTCATTTTATAGATAATTTTGATGGAATTCAATTAATTAAGAGAACAAATTTTATCACTCATATAATTAAAATTAAAATAATTTAATCAATCATCGAAAAACAGGTGGTCCTACAATTTTGACCGGTAGTGTATCTGGTATAATTCAACTGGAAAATGGAATATATGTATTTGCTTTCTTCAAGTTTTAAAATAATGTAAGATTCCTAATTTTTGTTTAATTAAAAAATTTTATTAGGATAATTAGTAGTGATTTACGAACACTATCATAAATTATTATTAGGATTTTTTCAAAAACACAAAAAATACTATTATTTTTAAAATTTTGGTCGGATGTGGCTGGTTAACGAACTTTTCCTTACTTTTAATGCTCCGACAATGTATGTTAGAGGTCAATTTGGTCCGATAATTTCATCGAGAGCTATCGTGTCTACATACGGCAGACATTTTTAGTGAAAACCACTTTTTATGACTCAGGGGGGATTCAAAACGTAAAGATTTGATGAAAATTCCGAGTCATTTTTCACATAAAACTAATACCTTTTCATTCATGATGAGAATATGAAAAAGTTCATTTCCGTCAGCCTGCAATCAGAAAAAAGATTTAATTAAATCAAAGAAAACTATTCATTTTAAAGATTTTCTTTGATTTAAGAAAATCGTTTATTTGAATTAAATAACATTTGTTTAATTCAAACAAAATATTTTTGGGCCAAATAAGTTTTTTTTTCAAAATAAATAAATTAATGCACTCATATATAATCAAAGATATAATTTGTTTGATTTAACGCAGAAATTTATTTGATTCAAATAAATTCGTCTTTGGTTCAAAGATACTTTGAATCAAACAAATTTTATTTCATTCAAATAAATCATTTCTTTAAATCAAAGAAAGTCTTTCAAATAAATAATTTTCTTTGATTCAATCAAATATTTTTTCTGAGCGTGTCTTATTATATAGTAATTCCTGCTTTTAATAGTCAAATAGGAATATTATTAAAAAGTTAGTATTAAAATGAGGCGGAAGATGTTATTATAAAAAAGGAAAAAAAGACCGTTTAGTAGCTGACTTTACATAAATGTCTCCAGGGGTGGATTCCGGTTAAACTTGATACGCTAAAGTCTACTTTACAGGCGTCACGTAATATGAAAAGCTTGAAAATTAAGCTCGAGTCACTATTACACAGATATACGTCTTGGGTAGCAAGTCTGGCAAAATGACAGCTGGAAGACTCAAAGGGGTCGTTTGTCGCAAGATCCGGAGGTGTTCGTCGTGAACAAGCCTCCAGGAGACTCTAGGCGACTCTAGGCTCATGGCTAACTTGAGGGTCGACAGAAAACGGTAAGGAGTACCTTGGGAGCTGTTCGTCATCTCTGATAACTCTCCCAACGTTTCGGATCACGGAATCCCATGGTCTCTTGCTGCCAACCCTCGGGGATCTTATCCTCTTTGCTGTGGTTATCTCATACCTGTCTACTATGATCAAACCCATTATCTTTTACCTTTACTCGATCCCTTAACCATTCTGAAAATATTTTCCAAATATTGAGCTATTTCAAGCGATACTAATTGCCTTTTTTACCATTTTTATTTTTCGTACTCTATTAATGCAAGCTTCCTTTATTTTATTCAATTTTGATTTTTATTGAAATAACTCTAGGAAATCTACTGATTATCAGTGAAATTTGACTGATTCAAATAGCTAAAAAGAGGTTACTGTAAATCAGTCAAATTTCACTGATTATTTCAGTGAAAATTGACTAATTTAACAGTGAAAAATATTTTTTCACTAATGAATCAGTGAAAAGGCAAATAACTGATTCAATCAGTGAAAATTTTACTGATTCAGATTTAGAGAGTAGGTGACTATATTTCTTTAACCCTTTAAGGCAATGAATGGATCGGACAACGTGACCAAATTATGCACTGATTCGTTCATGTGAAATAATCTTTTCAACTAGACAAAACATCTTTCTCGAAATTTGGGAAACGTAAAAAAGAAAATAAAGCAGATCTTTTAACTTCTTTTTCCTTCTGCATTCCGTTTTCCTTTATCTTTATTGCTAGGAAATAAAATCCTGTATAAGTAAAAATGGTTCACTATTTGCTTCCTGATCTTCAAGATTTCGGAAGTTTTATTGGCTGTGAAGTTTTTATTCCAAAGATTGTTTGATTTGATTTCCTGAATTTAGGGAAATTGAAGTTGACTTTTAGCCATTGTCTTATGGTAGCAGTTTCAATAAAACTCAGGTTTGTTGTCCGTTGTGGACAAAATGAAACCCCAGATTTCTCCTTGATTTGTCGTTTAGTTTAACCTTTAACCACAGGTACCTATTGGGTTGACGTGATGGACGCGAATCGGTCTTGAATGAATGGTCGTTGGTTCCAGACGAACGAGATTGGTATCTAACGAAATATTAATGAGACCTTCACTTTCAGTGATACAATCAGATCTAGGGAAGCATCCAAAAATACAAAAATAATTATCCTATCGCTAATTAATAATTAATCTCCAGTTCATCCTCTCATCTGAACAACTTTATCAACCTGTCTACATAAGTGATCGATTATTTTCATCATTAGTCCTTTCACTATCGGAAATACCAATGATTAATTAGTTCTATTAAAGGTCCCTAAAGCTGGAATTACAACATTGCTATATCAACATAGGAACTACTTCAAAATTTAGTGCTAATTTTTGCTGCATGATTTCTTTTTTAATGTGTAGTAATGCTAGTTTCTGATGAAACCATAACTCCGGCATGTAAAATTCAATAACTAATACTTACATTGAATTATACTTTATAAAGAAGTTAAGTGCTAATTAAGTGCCCTTCATGAGCATTGAGCACATAACCGCAGTATTTTTCGTCTAAATTTCCGAATTTTAAAATTTCCGTAGTTCACATAGAACAAATAAGTCTAACGAAGAAAACAATCAAAAAAAATTTTTGATTTCAGTTGAAAATAACGGCTGCTATAGTTCCCATAGTTTGACTCCGACCGTGTCGAGACGCTGCCGCAAAACGTGGATTACTCGGCCATTCGAAATTTTTCGGATGTAATTTTTTTTGTTAATAAAGTCTAAAATATGACTAAAACATATCCTAAAGTTCTTATGTCTCCGATGTTTCTTTCTGTGAGAAAAAAAAATCAGGAAAAAACGCTTTTTTTCGGTCTCTTGAGGGGACTGTCCCCTTAAGAGAATCTACATTCAGATTAGTAGTCAATAATTGTCTCCATGACTAAATTTAGTTCAATACTAGTAATGACTTGAGTTTTGTTTCATAAAACAAAAGTCTACATTTGATATAACATCTTCTCAATAGACCGAGCCAGCTTGAGATTTACTACACAGAATATTAATTAAGAAAATAAACATTCACAATTTAAAATTAGGTGGTTAGTTCAAAATTTTTGCCACTGACTACATTATCAGAGGATCATTAATCAACTATTTGATAGGATAGATTCGCGACAGATGATACTTAAAACTGAATTAATATTCTGTGTAATAAATCTCAAGCTGTCTCGGTCTATTGAGAGGATGTTATATCAAAAGTACACTTTTGTTTTATGAAGCAACTCAGGTCATTACTAGTCTTGAATTAAATTTAGTCATGAGGACTATTATTGACTTCTAATCTGAATGTAGATCCTTTTAAAGATCTCTATAACACTCCCAAACGATAAATTGAGCCCACTTTAACGGAAGCAAGCACTGCCTAGAAGTTTAAAAAAAGGAATTAAAGTGCTGCGATTATGTGCTCAATGCTGATGAAGGGCACTTAATTAGCACTAAATTCCTGTATAAAGTATGATTCAATGTGAGTATTAGTTATTGAATTTTGCATACCGGAGTGTGGCTTCATCGGAAGCTAGCATTACTACACATTAAAAAAAAATTACGCTGCACAAAATTCATTACATGCAGCATAAATTAGAACTAAATAAGCACTAAACAAGCACTTAACAAGCACTTAACAAGCAGTAAACAAGCACTAAATAAGCACTAAATTAGCACTAAATTTTATAGTTCCTGTGTTGATATAGCAATTTTGTAATTCCAGCTTCAGGGACCTGGCCGATTCTTCACAAAATTTGCAATAAAACCAAAGCTCATTTTTAAAATGTTCTTTATAAAAGTCCAATATGCGAAATAACGGTTTTATTTGTTTCTTAGTTACAAGAGTTAGGCTACAAGTCAGAGTTCAAAACCGAGAGCGAGAATTATTCCTCATGTTGTTTTTGTTACTAATTGCTTTGTTAATTCAAAAAAATGTTCTTTAATTCAAGGAAATATGTAATTTGTTTACACTAAAAACTTTTTTTTTCTGATCAAAAAACCTTTTTTCAATTCAAAGCAATGTTTACTTTAATCGCGTATAAAGAAACTGTTTTCTAGGTGTGTACACTAAATCGAAACGACTAATTGTATTTTCTCAAAACTTTCCTTCTAAATATTTGAGAATCGCTGAATTTGAATTTGAGGGATGTTAAATTTTGAAAATTCTCATATCGTATTTATACTGTTTTGAAATGGAAAAGTTCGACTTCAGATTTGAACTCAGCGACCAAGAGAGCCCTCAGAAAGAATTTTGCAAAGTTTCTTGCTGAGGGAAAATTTATGACCAAAAGAGTAAAAATAAAACTTTTTGAATCTGAATCTATTAAGCAGTTATGATGTGATAACTAATGAATGATGCATTTTAATCGATTTATCTGAAAATGCAATCAGAGAAATTACTTTCGCTTCCGCCTTTGAAAAAGCGTTGCGCGATGTTTATTTTGGATCCAGCAAATCATTTCACCCTCGGCTGATGCGCAGCGGTAGAGTGATTTATGAGCCGTAAGAAACTAATATAGCATCGAGCGTAAAAATTCGTTAAAAAGTAGTCAAAACGAAGTTGTGCTCTTTCCAGGGAATGATCGATTGCTAGATCGATCGATTGGTTGGCAATGGGACTTTAGACATCGTTGATTTGTCATTTCCTTCAACTCCGGAGATCCGGAATGCCAGTCGCTCGGGGGTATAGGAGGCAGGGAGTTGTTTACCTCTTGAATCAAGAGATCGATCGTTTCCTCTACGCGAGACATCTCCGACTTCTCTTCGATGGTGAGCTCGACGAATTCTACTTTTTCCTAGGTTGGCAAGACCTATGAAAAATCGCTCTACAAGGCCAAAGGCGAATCGAACATAAATTTTGTACTGGTGCGATATCTCGCTTGGTTGTTTATCAAGTCTCTTTCACCTTCCGCGAAATGGCTTGTGGTCTATCAATTTTAATCAAAACGTTTGCTTTGCGTAAACGCCTACTTTTATGAATAGGAAGCTTCCTGGTAAAATCGCCCTTAGCATTTTTAAGATTAAATATTCGTAATCTTCGTATCTAATTTCGAAATCGGTCTTTATTTACAAAGCAAACGACAATTAAGAAAGATCTGAACAAAAATCGGAAAAAATCTATCACTTCTATTTTGATCCTTTGAAGGACGAATTTTCCTAATCCTAATGAAATAACCATGTATCGGGGTTTTTCGGATCGCTGGTCTTGAAACCATTATTGAATTTCCCAAATTCAAAGTGGGTAATAGAATATAGACCAAAAAACGAGAAATTTTTTATACAGGACTGTATTTCCCATTTTGACTCTTTAAAATCAGGGACTTTGAAAACCCCTATTTGGTTTGAATTCGTGAAATGTATCACCGAAAATCGCTTTGTCTTGTTTTTCAATGTAATTTGTGAAATTGGTATCATTTTGATAGAAAAACTGATCCCAAAAATCATATTTAATAAAAAGATTTTTTTCGACCTATGGACATAAACAATTATTTTTCTTGCTAAAATATACCTAGAAATCTGTTAAATCAAATGCGATAAAATTCCTAGAGCTATTTCTTCTATAGTCATAGTTTACAACAAATTTTTCTTGATCGTCCATTTTTGAATATTGGTTTATTTATGAATGTTTATTTATAAAAAATTTTTACCAAACATTGTTCTGCAGCTTAGAAAAATCTGAAAAAAATAGCATACATTGTTCCAACTACTTAAAAAAACATCTGTAAATTTCAGTGTCAACTTTTAGTTTAAAAGATATGATCATTTGAAATCAGCGTTGTTTATCATCTTAAATAGTTGAAACAATTTTGGTGATTTTTTTCAGATTTTTCGAAGCTCCAGAAGGATGTTTGGAAACAAATTGTTATAAATAATCAAATACTCAAGGATGGACTATAAAGAATAGTTTTCTTGTAAACTATGAATATAGAAGAAACTGCTCTATAAATTGCATCAGATTTGATTTCATAGATTTCGGGATATATTTAAGTGAACAGAAATAATAAAAAATTGTTATTCATTAAATAGAAACATTTTTTTTTCATTAAATAGAAACATTTTTTTTTTCATTAAATAGAAACGTTTTTTTTTTCATTAAATAGAAACATTTTTTTTTTCATTAAATAGAAACATTTTTTACATTCTCATCATGGATGAGAAGGTATTGGTTTTATGTGAAAAATGACTTTCGAAATTTTCATCAAATCTTTACGTTTTGAGACCCCCTGAGTCAGAAAAAATGGTTTTTACGAAAGTGTCTGTCTGTCTGTCTGTCTGTCTGTAGTAGGTCGTGTGCGGCATAACTCTCGATAGAATTATCAGATTGAATTGAGCTTTGGTACACTTTATCGGAGCCGAAAAAGTAAGGACAAGTTCTTTACACGGAGAAAAAAAAACTGTTGAATCAACAGATGTCATCTGCTGGAATAGGGACAGCAGATTTTTTTTTGTAATATTTACAGATTTTTCTGTTGGATTCACAGATTGTT
Source organism: Diplolepis rosae (assembly GCA_030998225.1). Taxonomy (NCBI): domain Eukaryota; kingdom Metazoa; phylum Arthropoda; class Insecta; order Hymenoptera; family Diplolepididae; genus Diplolepis; species Diplolepis rosae. The sequence goes on from JAPYXD010000695.1 coordinate 360,816, forward strand.
TGTAAACTCAACAGATAAACCTGTAAAATCTACAGAAATGTCTGTTAGAATTACGGATTTATCTTTTTTCTTGAAATCCGCAGTTCTAACAGACATGTCTGTAGATTTTACAGGTTTATCTGTTGAGTTTACAAACAATCTGTGAATCCAACAGAAAAATCTGTAAATATTACAAAAAAAAATCTGCTGTCCCTATTCCAGCAGATGACATCTGTTGATTCAACAGTTTTTTTTTCTCCGTGTAACCAGCCACATCCAATCAAAATTGAGGGATTGAGCACTACTTTTGCGTTTTTTAAAATAACTTTTTGAAAAAATCAAGAATTTCAACACTGGTTTTTGATAGTGCTCATAAATCTCTAAAAATTATCCTCATAACATTTTTTGATTAAATCAAAATTAGAAATGTTACAGCATATTCAAATTCGAAAAAAGTCAATATCAAAATTCCATTTTCCAGTTAAATTATACGAGATACGAAAAAACGTTTTGATACAATATTATTGAATAAATAAAGTCCTACAAATTTGAATTGTAACATTTTTTCATAAGATGCATATTTTTCTTTTTAATTAAAAAAAAACTATTGAAAATCCAAAATTCAATTTTTTAACAATAATATGTAAAATAAGAAAAAAACGTATGAATACAAAGTTGTTAGTTTCAAAAAGATCTACAAGTTTTGTCTCACACAGTTTTTGATAAAACATATATTTTTCGTTTCAATTCCAAAAAATACGATTAAAATTAAAAAATTCCATTTTTTAGACAAAATATGTGAGATTCAAAAAAAACTTTGAGATGAAAATTGTTTGGCTAAATAAGGTCTACACATTCTTATCGATAAATTTCTCGACAGGATGTATATTTTATGTTTTGATTTTTAATATTAAGTAAATTCGATTGTTTTCACCAAAATATGTAATACGAAATAAGCGTTGTTCTGCAAAATCATTTCCTTAAATAAAGTCTACGATTGTTTTTCCTTTTTAAAAGATTTGGAAGAAAATAAATTTATCAATAATCATGTAATTTATTAAAAAGTAACAAAAATGCATACAGAAAATCGAGCGCGAAGCGCGAGTGTCATGATGAGAATGTATTTCTTAAGGCCGATAGAGCCTTAAGTAAATTGAATTTCCTGTTTGACTTAATCTGAAAAAGAAACTTAGTGAATTTGAGAAGATGACTAATTTACATCATCTTTAATATCATTAAGTTGGTTTGAGCTTCAGTGTTAAATTATAAGAAATAAACTTAAACGTATGCAAAGAGCACAAGACCGAGCGCGAAGCGCGACATTCAAAAATTCCGGAGCGCCCTGCGCGACGATCGAGTATTACGGAGCGCGAAGCGCGACGATCGAATCGCGCGCCCTAGGCGCGCTCAAACTTGCGAGCGAAGCGCGCAATGAGAATGTGCCCGCGAAGCGGGCACATTTTTTTTCATTAAATAGAAACATTTTTTTTTCATTAGGGCCATGGATTAACCAGACCAGGTGACCAAATTCCTGTAAAATTTCATGTAAGATAACTTTTTCATTTCACAAAATACTTTTCTGAAAATTTGGATAATACAACAGAAGACGATACAGAACGTCTGTCAACTTCTTTTGATTGAAAATTTTTACAGTTACCTGTAATCATCGATAAATTTTCCAATTCTTTTTTCAAAATTTTTACTGAAATGAAGTTGACAGACGCGTTTTATTGTTTTATGTTAAGTTTAACAAATTTTCAGAAAGATGTTTTGTAAATTAAAAAATGTTATCTTACATGGACGAATTAATGTATAGCGGACCCGGTTGAGAAAAAAAATGGTCAGAGAATACTCTGACCGTTCTCTGACCTCACATTATTATGGCTGAGAACGGTTAAAAACATTTAAATCATTGCAATTATGATTACGTAGCGAAATTTGAATTAAAAGGTGTAGGATTAAATATAATAATTTTATTTTTCAGCGATAAAAACTAAAACATCGATACCTGTCATTGAAGGCAATGCAGTGATTCACCATTTGCGGAACGTCTTTATCGTCAGGATTGGCCATTGGTAGAAGTGAGATGAAAGGTAATTGTGTCTCATTCCAACCTATAGTCAACCCTGTTGGTAGAGACGTTCCGCCAATGGTGAACCTCTGCACTGCCTGCAATGACAGGTATAAGATGTTTTCCTAGTTTTTATCGCTGAAATATAAAATTATTGTATTTATTCCTACACTTAATTTAAATTTCGTCACAGAATCATAATTGCAATGCTTTAAATGTTTTTTTACCGTTCTTAGCCATAATAACGCGTGGTTAAAGAATGGTCAGAGAATGGTCATAGTATTCTCTGACCGTGCTCTCAACCAGGTCCCTAGGATAGTCACGTAGTTCGATTGATCCATGGCCTTAAATATGATTTCAGGGACGAATTTTTCTAAGATGCTACCAACTTCACATATTCACATTGAAGAACAAGGCGATTTTGGGTGAAACGTTTCACTAATTCTCACCCATGTGTCAAATCTCCATGAAATGGGAATTAAGAAAAATAATGTGTGCACCATATTAGGACAGTCATTTTGAATTTTTGAAGTTTGATAACAGATTTGTAATTATCGACTCCAAAAACACATGAATATTAATTTTCGGATAAGAATTACTTTCATTTTCTCGTGTCACAAATGTATTCTGAAAAACATGCTATTCTTGGATGATTATTTATTATTGTTAGCAATGAGTTAAGTAATTATGAATAAATTATGTTATTTTAATACCTTTTAAGGGCGCATTATCTGAGATAATTTGATAGTTTAACGAAACCGGTCAATACTTGAACATAAAGCTGCTAAAGGAATGAAAGTCGAACTTTAGGTAACCCGGTGTGTTGTAAAGGGTTAACTTGGAAACTGGAAAAATAATTTGAAATTTCTAGAAGTTGTATTGAAGAAGAAATTGTTTGAAATCGTATTTTCTAACACAGTATTTGGCAAAAATTTGTCATTTTCTTTGAACAAAATTACTTCTTATTATAAAATATTCACTTTGACGAAACTGGATTACTTTTTTTGAATGGAACTTTTCTTCCCCGTATTTATATACTCCGTATTTTGAAAGGGTATTTTTATTTCTTTTTTAAATCTTAAATTGAATTTTATATTAGTATCCCGACCAGTGTCGTGCTTGAAAATGGAGTTAGTGTGCGCTTCATACGATCAACCTTTGCCTCTATTTTCTCGAAATTAGAAGTCTTTGTGATCAAACTTTTTTGCACATAAGCCATCAACACTTCAGCTCAAGGCCGCATTTTAAAAATATTTAAATTGAAATACCGAATTTTGAAAATGTTTTACGCTCTCTTGGGAAATTGTAATTTTGTCGCTTGAGCTCTTTTGTTGTGCTTCATTGGCGTTTTTTGAAATTAACTACAGCCATCTCGTGACGGGACATAACTGTTCAGAATTGCACCTGAATAGTATTGCTCACGTTTATATCTCATATCCAATAACCAGAAAAGGGGTTAACTGTGCTTACTTGCCCTCCTAAAAGCGCAAGGAGCATATCAAATAATGCCAGTTCGCAATGTTCGCATTCACAGCTAGAGTTTACGACTTAATATGTGGAGCTAATACTTGCCAGCTACGACATTTGAATATCGTACCTTTAAAACTCGCATGACAAACATTTTAGGACGAATATATAGTGCGGAGGTTATTATCATGTCTGATGTTCGTGAGAGAACTTATGTCGACGCTAAAACCAACCGAAAATTCCATCTGAATAAAAAACGTACAATCTGATAAAACTACAGGTGGCAAACAAATATTTAATCTATCTACATTAAGGCTATGGGTCAACTAGACCACATGATGTCGATAATTGCAATTAGTCTGCGAGGTTATTAAAAATTTAATAACTAAAATGAATTTTCTTTGACAAAAAAACGAATACGAAAAAAAGGTGTTGTGTCTGGTACAGAAAATTCATCTTAATTTTATTATTAGTATTTAAATAGTCTTACAGGATATAATTTATTGCAATCAATCCTTACGTGAATCATATACTCTAAACAAGATTTGGTTTAATCAATGAAATCTTGGTTGATTTAACCCTAGAATATTTTTATCATACAGAAAAAAATGTTTAGTTGACACAAAACAACTTTTTGGATAAGAAAAAGTTGGTTAATTTCAACAAATATTTTTTATGATCCAACCAAACATGTATTTGAAGCTGTCAAATAATTTTGTTGATTCAACCAAAACATTTTGTAAATTACCTAAAAATGTTGTAATATCAACAAAATATTTTGTAGTTACCAAAACTGTTCAACTAAAAGCTTTAGTTCCCTCGAGCAATCGTGTTTGGTTAGATGAACAAAAATTTAGTTTATCCAATCAAAATATCTTTTGAATTAATGAATCGTTTGAATTAAAAAAAAAAATTTAGTACAAAAGTTGAAGCACAGGTTATATGAATGTTGGAGAATCAATCCAGTTCAAATAGGGCCTAAACCGGGACCCGGTATTGAGAAATGAGTTCGTCAATAGATTTTGAATATAAAAACTCAACCTACATAAGGACTGAACAGGTGGAGTTTGAGAATATTAGTGCTGTAGAAAAGTCAGAGGTAGTTGTGCGATGAAAAAAGGTCTCTGGAAGGAAAAATTTTTCTATGATTTTAAGAGTTGAAATTATATTATCAGTTGTTTTTTATAAAAGAAGAAAAATTATTATTTTTCTGAAAAAAATTTAAAACTTATGAAAAATAATACTTTAATAATATTTATTGTAATAGGATTTTTGCTGATTATCGCTTCTTACCAATTTTTCGAAAAAACTCTAGCATTTTCATTTAATAAAATAGTAAAGAATCTTCAAATATCGTTCTTTATTAAAAAAAAATTTTTTTTAAATACTGTTTTAATGATTTTGGCCATTGAAATTTTTACATTCAAAGTTGGAAATGGTAGAGTTGTTGATAATATTTTCCCCGAAGAAATAAGTAATGATTTATGAAAATTCAATCATTTTTTCAAAATTGATAAGAAATGGTAGTGAGGAAAAATCCTATTAAAAAACATTATAAAATGTATCGCACGTGGAATTTTCTACATTATAACGTGACATATTCCAATTTGTATTGATTTTTGTTGTTTGGAATAGGGTCAATTTCTTCTTATTTTCTTCATTTAAAAGTTATCAATGGTAGACAGAATAAAACGTAAAGAAGAAAGGCAAACGTTTCGGTCACATATAGGGGCCCTCTTAAGTGCCATAAATTGAAAGATTAATTCAAAATTTCTGTAAAAGATTAAAATATAGGAAATTATTAAAACAATGAAAATCATATAGCTCAAAAACCTGTATAAAACCTACCTGGGATATTTGGCTTTGCTGATAAATTTTTTTTGTTAATGCTATTCTTAGAGTTTCTTTTGCTTAAAGTCCGCTAGTAAAGTTTTCAAAATTAAAAATGGTTCAGGATTAATATTTTTTGTTATTAAGAATTATTTTAGACATATTTTCAAAAAAACTTCCCAGACACTTTAATTGCAGTTTATTAAGTTTTACTCGTGTTATGCTGTTGTTTATATATAGTGGACTCTACATATTTTTTCAATACTTGATGTGCATACTGGACTGCTTCATTTTGAATTGCAAGCCATAAGATAGGTTTTTGTGCATTATGATTTCTTTTATTTTAATTATTTCCTATATTTTAATCTTTTGCAAAATTTTGAATTAATCTTTCAATCGCCGAAACGTTTGCCTTTATTTTTTACGTTTTATTCTATCTACCATTGATAGCTTTTAAATGATAAAAATAAGAAGAAACTGAATCAATGTCAAAACAATAAAAATGAATACAAATTATTAAAAGTATTTTTCGTAGGATTCTATTTTGATATTGTATTTTCTTTTATAAAATGCAACTGATAATATCTTTTGAAATCTAAAAAGCATAGAATAACTTTTTTTTCCAGCGACCAGTTCTTTTCCATAACTATGTACTTTATGGAATGAAGACGAAAGAATAACCTAGCGACAGATTCAGGAACATTGGCAGCGTATAAACCGCTCATGACGTAAGAAAAAATTATCAATTAAAAATCTGAATAAAAATTTCAATGAAGTTTATAGAACTGATTAAGAGTTAAGGATACAGGAATTCACGGAACAGAGTTCTGCAAAATTTACAGAACTTTTCATAATAAAATGCAGAAATTTCAATAATTTTTCCTTGATGTTCCGCATTTTATTCTGAAAAGTTCTGTAAATTTTGCAGAACTCTGTTTCGTAAATGCCTGTATCCCAAATTTTTGAACAGTTCTGTAAACTTTACTGAACTAATTGTTTCTGTGCAAAAGTCAAACCAATACCATAAAAAAGTGTTCAAGGGTTAGGTTGGTAAGTGATTTCGACAAATGGTGGTATGAATTCCGTGTGGAGAAATTGCTTCAAAAAATTGCGAATAGTAGTTGCCTAAGTCCCATAAATAAAAACTTTGCTTCACAAAATTGTAAAAAAATGGGGGCGTCTGTATCTTCGCCCTATGTATAAACTAAAATAAAGAAAAAACACCATAACAGCCAAAAAAAACTTGGACAAAATTGGGGCATTTGTATCTTTGCTATATGATGCCGTTTCGGGGACTTTCTACGATGAAAGCATGATACCAGTACCACTTACATACGTTTCAATACAAGTCGTCGGGATCATGCCTTCATCTTACGTATGACTTTCCGGGGTCTCACTACGATAAAAAAATCACTATCACAACTTGAAAACCTAACAAAAATGGGGGCATTTGTGTCTTCGCTCTATGTATACCTTTCGGGGGGCTTACTACGATGAAAGCATGACACCATGCATTCTTCTAAATCCATTTTTGAATTTTTATTTTTGAAACACATTTTAGTGGACAGGTATAATCTGTATTGAAACCGAAAAATTTTAAGTCAAATTTGATCTAGTTACGATCCGCTGCGCAAATATCAAACAATTATTTGTCGTTCTTGCGTGTGAGCCATTAATTTCCACGAGCTATAGTTCGTTCTTACACAGATATAATGTTAAATATTAGTGTAATAACCCTTTTTGTCCCAAATTATCTATAAAATTAGTTTAACCCTTTTTATGCCAAATTATCTAGAAAAAAATTATCACAACCTGCCCCAATAGCGGAGAAATAGTATATTGTGCAACTAGGGAAAAAAAATTTATTTTGCAAGTGTGAAATTTGATGCCCGAACAAATCGAGGGTAACAACCACACGAGTAAAATGAATGTTTTTCCCATGTCGCACACAATCTGTTTCTACGGAAGGGTCAACAAAAATGGATTTTTATTCCCCGCACAGGGCAATAAAATCCACTTTATGACTCGCTAGTAGAAAAAAGAAATTAATCTGTTCATTCCGGTACCAGTGAATAAAAAAAAAACTTACAGTATATTTCTGTACACAGAAATATTTTTATCAGAACACGGTTTCTACAACTCTTTACATTTGAAAATTTCAACTAAATACTTTTTTTTGAGCGCAACCATTAAAGCTCATTGGAAAGTCTCCATACTAGGAAAAACGTACTAATTAGTACTTTCTAAGCGAAACGATCAACTCATTTAGAGGCCTTCATGCAAGAAAAACATCATTGATTTCTATTTTCCGAGTCGTAGCCATAGCTCAATCAGAGGCATCTATGTCAATTAAAAACATTATGGAAATCTGTTTGTTGAATCTGTTTTGAAGATGAAAAATTTGAAATCAAATTCTATTTACTTAGGATCCACTGCGCAAAGATACAAAAATGATATGTCTACCCTCAATTTCCACGAGTTACTTTGTCCTTACACACGTAAAATGTTAGTAAATTGGTGTAAGAACCCTTTTTGTGCCGAATTAACAAAGAAAAAATAAAAAAATTATCACTCTCTAAATCTGAATCAGTCAAATTTTCACTGATTGAATCAGTGATTTGCCTTTTCACTGAATCATCAGTGGAAACAATATTTTTCACTGTCAAATCAGTTAATTTTCACTGTTTAATTAGTGAAAACAATATTTTCCACTGTTAAATCAGTTAATTTTCACTGAAGTAATCAGTGAAATTTGACTAATTCACAGTAACCTCTTTTTAGCTATTTGAATCAGTCAAATTTCACTGATAATCAGTAGATTTTGACTGATTCAGATTTAGAGAGCACAACTTGTCCTAATAGCAGAGAAAAAGAAATTAATCTGCTCATTCCAATATCAGTCAATAAAAACAAAGTTACAGTATATTTCTGAACTCGCTTAATTAAGAACAAAAAAATATTTTGCAGCACATTTCTGTGCTGACTTAATACACAAAAAAACTAAGAGAGAAAACAACATAGAATAGTCTTTTCGTTCCTTTGAAAAATTATAAACAACATTAAAAAATGAATTTCAAAGTAAATTTATGACTGATCGCAACGAACACGAAAACTTCACTATGTTTTTCCTCCGTATAGGGATTTAAATTTAAACATTTACATTTAAAATATTACTGCCATTTACAAATAAAAACCATGCAAAAAATAGCAAATCAATATAGTGACGTCGTGGATGCAAAAAGCTATCAACAGCAATTTATTCCGGAATAAATGGGTGTTGATAGAAGTTCCCCTCTTCATTTTTGGGGCTCTTCAGCATATAGCCTCTTCTTTCTTCTCTGGGGGGCATATTACACAAGCCCACCATGCCTATCACCGACGCGATTTGTACTCGAGTTCCTCATAAATAAAATAAAAAAACCTGAAAAGCTGTTCACTACCTCGAGTACTTGAATTCTTGACGACGAAACGATCTAATTTGTTATTAAAAATGAATCGATAAAGTAAGCAGAATAATTACACAAAGATAGAGAAATAAATAGCTCTTCCAGAAAAATTAATGAACGAGAAAAAATCTGCCTCAGCCTGGATACGAAACGGGGTCACTACTTTACATGAGTCGTACACGAACCGTTCGTGCCACCGATTATTGGTTAGCCTACCACTCATATAAAGTGGGAACCCCGGTTCGAATCCGGACCGAGGCAGATTTTTTTGCGTTCTTTATTTATTTTACTGGAAGAGCCGTCCTATTCTCTATTTTTATATTATAAACCCCAGACTTTGAAGACGTTGAATAACACCTTCAACAATCATAATTACACGAAGGATATTATTTATCCGATGATGTGCAAACTTCTGCAGACAATATCGCTGACCCAGAGTAAAATATCATACGCGCGCGAAATATTTTACTCTGGTCCTACCTATAAACTTTTTCATCATTCACACCAGAAAATATGCTACCTACCTATAGCTATATTTAAAAAATCAAAATTCCACTCTCACCAACACACACACTCCACGGTTCTCTCTCACGCCGCCCTGGTGCAAAAAAAACCTACAACCTAGGGACGATATCCCGGGACACCATCCGACACCTGAGCTCAAAAAGCTGTTTGGCCAGTAGCTTTTCTACATTCATCAACACACTTGTAATAATATTCACTCTTTAAATTTAAATCATTAAGAAGTACTTACTGCCTAAAATCAGTAAGGATTTTTATTAATTAATCATATAAAAAATTTCGTGGTTAAATAGTGAAATTCACTGATTATTCAGTAAAAAAAACTTCCGTAATGTATTACAGCGACGTACTTCTTAAGGATTTGAAATTCGAGTGTATTTTTTTAAAGATGACTTCTGGAGATATTGACCTGAAAACATCCTGTCTAAAAATATTATTAATCATATTCTCTAACGGTCTAACAAATTTATAGATTAATTTGGATGTGAATTAGAATATCAAAAAATTATCTAATTTTTTTATTTTCAATACTTTGTTTAAATTTGAAATTAAGGTATCAATGGCAAAACAAATTTTCAATTAATATTTAAGATTTATAAAACTGTGAATTTAAATAATATGAAAGATATGCAAATATTTAGTTACGACAATAAAAAAAACCTCGGGGGTTCAGCGCATCAGAAGAAAACTAAGAACACATATGAATTACGAAAACAAAATTATTTAAAAATTCCTTTGATACATGAACATATCCCCGTCACGAATTTTTTTTCTTGGCAATAGATAATGAGCTGAATTTAGTTAACTATAGTTATTATAATTGTCTAAGTTAATTCCGAGTTCAGTGATAGGTATTTGAGAAGCACGTAAAACATTGAGAATATAAATCAAAAAGCCAAGAAAAACCTAACCTAATCTAACAAATATAGAAACAGGTGTCCACTCGCCAGTAGAAATTTAACTTTCTACCAGCGGCCACTATATGATTTGCAAAATTACAACTTGTTTCCGTGCCGTTTTGGACCATTCATCCTGCGGCATGATGGGAACAAGAGGGACTCAAAAAGTTACTCACCATCGCGGCTCTCCCCCGTCGTAGCGACGGCAGCATTCTCCAGCTTCCTGTCCTTCCTGTCCTTCAGACTGTTTAAAACAAAAATATTTAATTTAATGTTTAATCACAGCTATTTCAAAGTAAGTATTATAAATTCAGACATTATATGTCTTTTTTATGGATTATAAATTACCTGAATAAATTTTATAATCTAAAACAATTATATTTACTGCAAATGTTTGAAACAAATATTTTATTCAAGTAATTATTATTATTTGCTTTTTCAAAACCATTATATAAAATAATCTAATCTAAAGTATTTCCTTCAAACTCCTTCCCAGACCAAAAACAGAGATTTAGGCATAACTAAATTTTACTAAACAAACTCTAGCCTTGTTCTACTGATAATATTTCTTAAGTCTTTCAATGAGGATATTTTCGGTCCTCAAGATTTTTTGCATGTTGTCACTAATACGTCACACCCATCTACCCATTCATAAATCTCTTACATTGGAAACCCTCAACCACAATTGACCATAAAGTGATTTTCTAAGGTGACTTGTTTCATAAAATTTAATAGTAAGGGTTATTTGCACACTAACACAATGAAGAAATTTACGATGTGAGAAAAAGCTATAGACCATCTATTCAACTTTCTGCCTTCGTCTCGACCTATGCTATCTCTGGGCTCATAAATTGATTACATTTCTAAAATATTATCATAAATTAATAACATTTTAGAATTACAGAAAGCAGTCTAAATCGATTAATAATTATTATTTTGATTATTATCAATATTTATTTACAGTTGGTTTCCCAATTGTATAGAATTGAAAATACAGTCAACTTCCTCAATAAGGCCGCTTTCAATACAATAATTTGCCCCAACCTCCGCTCGAGTACGTTGGAGCGCTCCCCCCATTATCGCGCCAACCTTGGAATTCGTATCGTACACTTTTAATAAGGCCAATGTAGAGAGATGGCCATTTTCATGTTTATCGGTCCTTAAAAAATTCTTTTAAGATTTTAAACGCAAATAAAAATAATAATAGGAATGATTGGGATATATATGAAATAATTTTGCATTTATTGACATTGTAATCTGCGTAGCACGTGTTATACAGAAGTATTCGGCGCTGGCCTTATTGGGAGTGACGGATACGAGTTTCTTGGTTAGCGGGAAAGTGTGCGGGGGGAGGGGCTCCAATGTACTCGAGCGACGATTAGGGGAAATTTGAATATTGAAAGCGGCTTTATTCAGAGAGTTAATTGTAATACTCATGTTGATGATCAGTCAAAACTTTAGAATGTAAAACAAAAAACAATTTAAAATGAGTGAAATAGTCAAACCGATTTAGGTTTTGTCGGGACCAATATATTTTATTTTTTGTGGTATACATACTTCAAATATTTTTGTGAATTTTCAAGCAATATTTTGGAACAGTAAAAAATGTAACAGATATAATTTTACTTTATTTGAATTTTTCCTGAAATTAAAGTAATCTTTGACGTTTCCCTGACTTCAATATGAAACCAAATTCCTATTTTCCAGATTGGCAGTAAAATTATCAACTTTGATTAATAAATATAAATAAATTTCTGTTTTTATATTCATTAATAACTAACTACTTTTACTGAAACTTGTGGGAAAAATTTTAGGAAAGTCGCTTTTCACCTTTGAAACGACACTGATGTACAAACTATTAAAAGGAATATTCTTCGTCAAAAATTTATAAATCTAGTACTCACCACGTTTCACCATCCAAGCTCTGTCCTCTTCCTTATGGTTCTCACCGTTCAACACTTAAACACTTTTCAACACTTCGACACTGTTCATCACTTTAACACTTTTTAACACTTTAAAACTTTTCAGCACACATACGCGAAACCCACTACCTATTCGTAAATTATAAAGTAAAAAGTATTGGACTATGGCGCATTAGCCACTACCCTGGCGAAAGTTTTGGATTGAAATTTATTCCAAGCCAATCAGAATTATTTCTATTTATTCCGATATCTGTATCTCAGCCACGTTTTGTAATTCGTTTAATGAAAAACGGTAAAAAATCGATCCGACCCAATCCTATTTAATCCGAGGCAACAATCCAAATGAATCGAAAACAAGTTTTCAATCAGAATCAATCAGAGGTCGGAATGATTCGGATTAATTTGGATTCAAAATTCGGTTTGGATCAATCCAAGTTCGGATTGATTCGGATTGAAAACTTTGCTTCGGATTGGTTAAGATTCATTTTGATGGTTGCTTCGAATTAAATCAGATTAGGTCGGATCGATTTTTACCGTTTTTCATTAAACGAATTACAAAACGTTTTTCGGATTGGTTCTGAATGATTCGCGTTGGCTCGGATATAGATATCGGAATGAATCGGAATAGTTCTGATTGGCTTGGAATGAATTCCTATCCGATACTTTCGCCAGGGTAACCATCATGAAAATTGTTTTTATGTGCCTCGGCCACGTAAACTCGTTTTTTCGCTACACTTAAGAGTAGCGCAATGTTGTGTATTGCGCTACAGAGGAATGTAATGTAAAAGTTGAACTGCGCATGCTCCTATAGCCATACAGCGGAGCACAATCTTCTTATTATTCTTCTTCTTCTTCGTACAGCGTTAGTACCCTACCGACAAAGCCTTGTATATTTGAACAGCGGATGCGTCTATTAAAATCCGCTACTACTACACAAGATCGATAAAATCAAAATGGCAGGGACTAGTCGCTAAATATCAAGTGTAATAACTAGTGCCGCAAACAACTACAATACTAGATTAGATTCGAGTGTACGCATAAAAACTTGTATACGCACCGAAGTCACATAATAGTATATAACGTGCATTGTCGCGAGTCTCGTAATTTCCCGAATTGTGTGCATTGGCACGCATTCAATTTTATGTGACTTCGGTGCGGATACGAGTTTTTATGCGTACACTCGAATCTAATCTAGTATTGTAGTTGTTTGCGGCGCTAGTCATTACACTTGATATTTCGCGACTAGTCCCAGCCATTTTGATTTTATCGATCTTGTGTAGTAGTAGCTTGTTGTAATAGAGCATGCGCAGTTCAAATGTACAAGGCTTTGTCGGTAGGGTGCTAACGCTGTACGAAGAAGAAGAATAAGAAGAGGATTGTGCTCCGCTGTATGGCTATAGGCACATGCGCAGTTCAATTTTTACATTTCATTTCTCTGTAGCGCAATACACAATATTGCGCTACTCTTAAGTGTAGCGAAAAAACGAGTTTACGCTCCGGAGGCACATAAAATAGAATACGTGCCAATGCACACAATTCGGGAAATTACGAGAATCGCGACAATGCTCGCAGGACTAATCGCGCCTCGGATTCGTCTCGGCTTTGCCTCCGCTACGTCTCGAAGACGCATCGGCTACGATATCCTGCGAGCATTGTCGCTCGTCGCGCAATAACCCTCATTGTGCGCCTAGGCACGTAATATACTATTGAACTTCAAAGCTCGAAAAAAGTTTATGTCTTTATTGCACTCACCTCAATACCGGTTTCATTCGCAGCTCTACCTCAAAAAATGCCCAAGATGCTCCCTATCGAAATATTACTCAACCGCGACTATAATTTACTGCGGACCCGACCCGAACCGAATAACGACCAAAAGCAAACTAACTTTTGATTTCCAAACGGGCAGGTATGCAAAGAAAATCTACCTCTTGTCTAATTTCCCCAAAATTAGAAATGTTATTGTTGACGAATGAAAAGTTGTAAACACTAGACTGTATGTCCGAAATCCCAGGACACTAACAATTAGACCTCTCCAGTAAACAACTCAATAAAATCAATATTGAAGATCAATTATTCCCTGCCTGACAATAAATGGAAGAATTTTTCGTGGTAAGAGAAAGCTATAGAGTGTTTGTTTATACCTTTCTGCATTCATCCTCAATCCTTACTTTTACATCTAATATTTTTCTGAGAATTTTCCATGAAGAAGTAAAATTTTATAAATAATGATCATAGTTATTTTCTCGATGATCCTCCACAATAACTGATTTAGTATATATATATATATATTAATTTTTATTTTTACAATTATTATTGAAGCAGAATACATATAATAGATTTTTTTATTCAGCCTAACAGAAATGCTGTAAATTAAAATCCTTTTTTTATGTTGGAACAAGAATTTCTATTTTTATTTTTAATTTAATTTTGTTCAGCGGGATTGGTCAATCATTACCCTGCATATGCGAAGAAATTTAAGCTAACTCGAAATTTACGAAATAAGTACCAACCTGATTATTTCGTTCTAGCAGCCTTATAATTGTCCCAAGGTCATTTCCAAGATTCTTTAGGCCTATTTTCAAGGGATACTCAGCTCCAGGTCACGCGCGCACCCCGTTCTTCCATCCGTTCCTTCAATTTATGATAGTTAATAATCATAAAATGTTCAAGAAATTTGCATTGCTATAAGAAAAGATTGAATAATGTATCAATTATTTTCATAGAACGAACCAATTTCAACATATAATTCCATCAATTTCATTTGAAAAATGTTTTTACAAATAAACTGTATGCAAATGAAACCTCTTTGGTTAAATAATAGAGAGATAAATTCAAAAATTTTGAATTTGTTAGTATTGATTGTTAATAAACATTCAAACTATTATATACCATATGCCTATACATGCTTAACGAACTATTCGGCATGGTGTTAATATAATCGGGCAGATCTAGTGAAGCGTGAAATTATATATATATTTTTCAATTTCAAAGTTTCAACATCTTTAACGTCTGAGATGTATGATATTAAAATAAGAAAATGAACGGTTCTTCGATACAAATAAATGAAGAACGAGAAAAAAATCTGCCTCGGCTTGGATTCTAACCGTGTGATACACTAAAGTAAGTTAGGGGAAGCGGCATTGTTGACAGTGGCTCTATTATCAGAGTGTACTGTATTCTAATTTGGCGCCTTATGATGTATTGTTTACTTTTCCTATTCTAAATTTTGATACCTATCTGATTTTTTCGTCACGTTTCTAGTGCATCGATCGTGTTAATACAATAAGATATTTAAAAAAATTATCTAACAGTTTTTTTTATTTAGGGGGGGGGGGGGGGGGGTAAAAATAGTTTGTTACAACCTGTTACATGGGGTTGGAGCGGGTCTAAAATTGTTGAAAAAAGTGTTACGTAATTTTATGGATAGCCCCAAATATGTAGGAATAAATGTGAGATATATATGAGCGTAGTGGAACTTATTTTTCCAAGGTGATTAGAATAGCTTTATTTTGTTTAAGGTGGTTATATCGCGACTCAGTAAGTCATATAAAAGCGTAAAAAATATTCTTGATTTACATCGAATCTTTTGTGTTGTAAAATCCTGAAATTAATTAAGATTGACATTTGTGACCGTTCCGCGATGTAAATGAGAATAATAAATAAATTAATAAAAAGATATCTCTCAACGGTTTGCGTATTCACGACCATATGACTTTCGAAAGAAGCAATGTGGCAACGTCGCACTCTCTCCACTCCTCTAGTTCGTCATGTTCAAGTGCACATGTATAGAAATCTAACCTACTTTACGGTTCTTGTTGTTTGATTAGTTTGTAAAAATGTCTGATGAGGTGAGACACAATGGTAGATTCATAAAAAAAAAAGAATTAACAAGGAGAGGAAATGTGCGGAAAGCAAATATTGAGCGAAGTAAGCAAAACCGTGACAAGATTGTTGCCAAAAATCGCGCTGAAGCGAGTGCGAGAGCCACGGCCCATCTTACTACTGGAAACCGCATAGTAAACTAAAAACTAAAATATCGCCTTATGAATGAATTGTTAATGTAAAAAAAAGCATTCATTTTAGTGCAATATATCATCTATTGAGTTATAAAAATAAAATAAAATTTACAGCAAATTTCAGTGTTTTTTAATTTCTCGAATCAATATGGCCAACGTTGGGCTTCGCGCAGCATTGTGTATACTATACTAAAGTCAGATGCTCACAGTGTAACGCAGTAATTAATCAATTGTTTGACAAATAAATATATAATTAATATAAAAAGTAAGTGGCAAGTGCATAAATAAATATAAGCGTGAAAATGGAATTCTCACCGAAGCACAGGAAAGGAAAAGATTTTATTCGTAAAGGCGGTGCTTGTATGTACTCGCATAACGTATTTAACGACAACAAAAGCATTTTCAGCAGTTACAGATAAACGTATTTTGAAAAGTCCTATTCAGATCAACAGTAAATATGCGAACTCCGAAGCCCTGCGGCAGCCATGATTGTTTTCATTCAGCAGCGCCCCTAAGTCCGCGGTGGACGTTTGTTTTGCCAATACGACGTATACCTACTCCTAACTGACTAAGTGTATGTGTACGCTCGAGCATGCGTTGCGACGTTGCCACGTGCTCACTGCTGTCTTCTCCGATTATGGCTGCCGATAACAGTCGACAGAGTTATAATCTTTGGAAAGACAATACAAACTTATTGTTCGGTAAAAAATTCTTTTAAAAAGCAGGAGAATTTTTCAAGGTTCGCGGCAAATTTGTATAGTTTTTTGAATACGTAGCATGGATTTTGTAAGTATAATGCTCACTTGAAACTTGGGTCCACTTGTCATTGCCATTGAAGGTATAATTCATGACCAAACGGTGAAATTTCAATTAATTATTTCTCTATAACTAGACTGTCAAGCAACCTAAAACTTTGCAGGTGTATTCTAAAATAATTGAAGAAGCTATAATAAAAATTTCAGCTTTTTAGCATGGATTTCGTTTCACGATAAAACCACCTTGAACTTCACTCTGTTTGTTCGTTGTTATCCATAATTTCTGCTTCTGGAGATGTGACCAATTATGTTACAGCGGGTAAACAGACCGCTCAATGATAACGTTACTGCTTGGTGCGACGTCGTTTTGCTGACCTTGTAACGACTTCCACTTCATAAACAAAAGTAAGAAGAAAAACACTCATCACCGCGTACCTTACTGCTACGTAGTTTATTACTTATAATCGGATTCCGTAAAATTAGGGTTCTGATGTAAAATATCAATCACGTTATAATGATATAATTACGAGATTTCTTATATGGGAAAGCATTTGCTCTTTTGTTTTGGATTATATAATCCCAAAAGGTTAACTCTTGCATGATTCCTTGCATGCATTTAAGCATGTGACTGCTAATAGTGTTCACTTGTAAAACTGCTTTTATGTTCTCAAGTTGTATATGCAGACGTCTAGAAAGCGTGCAATCCAATAAATAGGATTTATTCTGTCGATATAACGCGACGGAGCGATATATTATACAAGTTCGAATTCTCGTTGAAGTAAGGAGAAAATTTCATTCGTGTCATGGAACAGAAGAATGGCTAAGGGTAAAGCACTCCCAGGATGTGGAGATGTTGGAATAACATCGAAGGGAGTAGCACGGTGGGAGAGAAATAAGTGATGACTAAGGGGTTAAAGGGGAAGCAGCAGGGGCAAGAAAAAAAGAGAGCAACGTCTGGAGGACGTAAAGGAACGGTTGTTTCTCTCAGACACGAAAAATTACAAGCAATCACCCTGTCAGTTTCATTTTGTTGCTTTTGCCTAAGTCCACTTTGTACAATGTTGCGATCTATACACTGAATGATTTTTCTTTATATTAAATCATAAAAATGAATTATATTTTAGTATAATATCGTTTCAAAGTGAGACAAACAAGGTTTACGTATCAGAAATTAATATAGTGGTTTTCAAGCGGCAATGTTAATATTTTCGTTTGAATAAATGGGATATATGTTCTACTAACTGTTATAGAAGCTACGAGAATCTGAAATTGACTATATTAAAGTTTTCTACACGGATAGAAATTTGATGGCTATTTGTAATAGGTTTCGTGAGAAGAAGTACCATTTTAGAGAGTAAACCAGAATTATTGGAAAAAGTTGTGAAAAAGTCCCATCATAATGGTAAAGTTTATTATGTCAATCATTACTCGCTGTCTGTCTGAAATTTGAGCCTAATAATGAGACATAATAGCAACATTTATATCATTTTACCAAATCTTCTGATGTAAATACTACTGTGGGCAAAAACTAAGGTGAATTTTTAATTTAAACTTCGCGAGCTAACCGATTCGGGCAAACTCTTTTATTTTTATGTTGGTCCTACTGTTACTGATATCTGTGCCAAATTTCATGCCAATGTCATCATTTGTTACATAGTTACGCTTGTGTTTTCTAAACGACTATAAGTGATTTTTGCAATTTTTACAATTTCTGAATTTATTGAGCAAAGAAGTGTCAAAAAATTTTGTTTGCGGAATGAAATTTCAATTTTTACCATAATTTTTGATAATATTTCCCGAAACGTGTTAGATTAAGTAGCATATTTTGGGACTACCTGGAAGAAATTCTTAATGGTTCTGGTTTACCGTCAAAAAATGTATTTTCAACCATCAAATTTCTATCCGTGTAACGCTTGCAAAATGAATAAAGGAAAGAGGGGGTACGGTGCTGAGAAGAGTGGAGAGGTTTCAGTGGAAACATGGACACAAATATTATTATAATAATTCAAATTTTTAAAGAATTTAAAATACTAATTTGTCTTCTATATGTTTCAAAGACCATTATGGCTATATTGAATTTCGATGCCATAAAATGAATACCATCATATAAAGAGGTATTAAATTTCTGTAAGTTTTAATCTCTTTTTCAACAAATTTCCACGTTTAAGGTCCTTATGCATTCGAAAAAAAGTTTTGTGACCTTGTTCGTAGGTGTTTTAGACACAATAAGTTTTGAAATAATTTGAAGAATTGTTCAAATGAATTTAGAAAATTGTACCATTTTCAAAATATTAAACATGGATTTTTAAGAAATTTAGAAATTTTAATCATAGTTCTTGGTACATGGCGAAAAAAATATATTACACTTACTGAATCCATAAACTAAAATAGTATAATTCTGTAATATTTATATACTTATAGTATACTTAACAGGCATTTCTGTAATATTTTTCAACAAATCTCTTATATTTATATTTATTTATATTTTATATTTATGCAGTCACTATTCTAACTTATGGACTCTGTAAATGTAACAGATTTTTTTCTTCCATGTAATACTCCAATAACTCTAGAAACAATCTCGATAACTTTTCTTGATCTACCAAAACAAAAAAAGTATAGCATTAAAAAAATTTGAAAGAATCAAATTTATAAACAAAACATCTTTATTTTTAAACCATTAAGATCGAACGCGTAGCCCAAGTTTTGTGTTGAAAAAGGATTCCTTAAAACTAAAATAATTTACTGAAAATTAAATCTACATTTACAATTTATTAAAATTTACTTTAATCATAGTATAAAATCATGATGAATAAACTTGAATGTACTCTCTAAATATGAATCAGTCAAAATCTACTGATTGTCAATGTAATTTGACTGATTCAAATAGCTAAAAAGAGGTTACTGTAAATCAGTCAAATTCCAATGATTGATACAGTAAAAATTAACTAATTTAACAGTGAAAACATTTTTTACACTGATTTAATTAGTGATAATCAACTGATTTAACAGTGAAATATATTTTTTCACTGGTGAATCAGTGAAAAGGCAAATCACTGATTCAATCTGTGAAAATTTGACTGATTCAGATTTAGAGAGTACGTAAAGAACAAATAAAGCTGAGCGCAAAGCGCGAGATCTAAATATATCAGGGCGTGAAGCGTGTGATGAGAATGTGCCCACGCAGATTTTTTATTTTAGACCCATGTAAAAGCTTTAAGGAGTCACCCTTTCACTTCTGTTTAACTTTAGGAGTAAAAAAAAAAAATGAATGGCTTATTATTTGTAATTCCATTTTCAATTTCAATTTTTGGTTTGAATAATGAAATATAAAATGATTACATTTTCGAACGATTTTATCATTAAAATACTATACAAATAGCTTACTACTACATATCTACGATGATAAAAAGAAACACGTATATAAAATACGTCATACTTTCTGCGATTCGTCCTTAGACTTATTTGATTTGTAGATAAAGATATAACTTCTCTTACAAGAGTTTTAATAAAATTACACTACAAGTGGAACGTGATTTCATATTCAAAGTACCAAAAATGAAAACCATTTTTTTCCTGCTATTTGCTTCTATAGTAAAAGCTCATAATGTTGGTAAGTATTTTAATTTGCTAGATACACCCTGGCGAAACTATCGGATTGAAATTTAATCCGAGGCAATCATAACTATTCCGATTCATTTTTGCCTGTTTTTCATCAAACGATGTACAAAAAGTTTTTCGGATTGGTTCGAATGATTCGCATTGGCTCGGATACAGGTATCGGAATAAATCGGATTAATTCTGATTGGCTCGTAATAAATTTCAATCCGATATATTCGCCAGGGAAGTTATTATTAATAATTCAAATTTAAAACAATTTGAAATCTTTCTCTGGTAAAAAGACAATTTCGGCTGCGCTGGGATTCGAGCCCAAGTCTTTCCATTGCCGGGCTCTTAAAAATTTCGAACTCAAATAACTAATTTGAAATTATTAATATATTAATGATGAAGTTAATTTTTGAACAATTACGTACTTCATAGGTATATATCCCCCGCTAGTTTCCCTATTTTTAATTGTCAGAACTAAATCATAATGTGGGCATATTCGGGCATTTATATCGACTTATTTGTCATCAAATTATAAATTTACACGGAGAAAAATAGTTGATGTAATTTTACTTAACTTCCAATCAAATTTGGGACATAGGGACAAGTTAGAAGTTATTTAGTATCACTAATTTTAAAGATAATTTTTATGGCTTCCAAATTATTAAGAGTATAAATTTAATCACTCACAGAATTTAAATTAAGATAATTTAAGCAATTATGAAAAAACAGGTGGTCCCACAATTCTGACCGGTAGTGTATTAAATGTTTAAAAATAAATCACAGTTTCATCGTACTGCAGTTGTGTTTGATGGTGTTTTGTCTGTTCGTCACGAAGCTTTCGTACATGCTCCGTAGTGTTAACCACTATTTGTTTTTAAGATTATCCACTAGTTCATATAATTTATTTAAAAGTTTCACATAATCTAGTTATATAATATAAAAGATTATATAATAGATTCTGTAAACTTAATAAATTCTTGATTCATAGTTTTTTCTTAATTCATTAATAATTACTTTTTTCTTTTTCACTTAAGTTTTCTAAATCAAATTGATTTCATGAAAATTTAAGAAACAAAAATTTTGAATACAAAAATATGAAATTCTACACATCAGTATTTATATTTCACATAAATTTCTTAGGTACAATAATATTTGTAGTTTAATATTTTGAAAATATAAAACACAGGAAATAAAAGAACCTTTTTTTAAAAGTCTATTACAATACGCTACACTACATAAGATCGAGAAAATCGAAATGGCCAGAAGTATTCGTGAAATGTCAAGTGAGATGGGCGATAATCACGGCAATTTCGACCTTTCCAGATTGGATTTGAGTGTACGCATAAAAAATCGTATATGCGACGAAGTCACATAAAATAGAATATGTGCCAATGCACACAATTCGGGTAATTACGAGACTCGCTTAAAATGCTCGCAGGACTGATCGCGCCTCGGCTTCGTCTCGGCTTTGCCTCAGCTACGCCTTGACTTCGATCTCTTGCGAGCATTGTATTATTGTATTATTATATATTATGTGCCTAGGCACATAATATACTATTACACAAGAGACTTTTTGATAATAATGCAATTTTTTAATATACATTCGATTTTTTGAATAATTTATGAAAAAAGTTGATTTATTTTTACTTGAGTAAGGCTCAAGAACTCTAATCACGACACTGGTCCACAAGCTCTCAATAACCCTTGCAGTCATTATATAATAATGTTCCAAATTTTATGTCTCAGGATTGTAAGCGAGCGTGTGCGTGATTCGACGAAAGCATATCGTATTATATATAGGTGTAGTTATTAGTTATTTATATGTAAGGTTATATGTTTAAGTGTATTTGTGATTAAAAATATGATTGGCTACGACTGAATGGTGTGAATGTATTTGAGTTGAGTAAAATTACATCAACTATTTTTCTCCGTGTATTTCTGTTATTCTATATTATATCTTATATTCTGTTTCTGTTATTACAAAGATAACGTTAAATTATAGGGTATCTACTGTACTTTCAAGTAAGCGTGTCTTAAAATTGCGAAAAATGTACTAACTTTTCATAAAATTTATCTTCAAATTATTAAACTGTAATAGGATTTTTATAAAATTCATCTCGAAATTACGTAACTATAAAAAAAATTTTAGGCATATGTAAATGCATACATTTTTAGACACGAGTTTCGAAAAATGTCGGCAGTAATTTCTAACAGTGTAATTAAAAAAAAAAAAGGAGTTCACTGAAATAAATTAGTAGCTCACTTTTCACTAATTCAGATTACGAATCGAAAAAACTCATACGGCGTGGCCACGTGTGGGCTGCGAAATAAGACTATGAGTTCGAGTGTGACAAAATATGCCTTAGCATAGGTTTATCCTTTTCGCACTCATAGCATTAATTTAATTGTGACGAAATTTTTATTTAAGGATATGTGATTATTTTATTTATTTCAGTTTTCTGTCCATTTGACGAAAAGTGACAATCCAAAAAAAATTACCATCTTTCTTGCAAAATTCAAAAAGATACATAAATAGTGCAGCTTTTTTCTTTGTCTTCCCATTATCTGAAGTAAAAATATTTTGTATGGATCATAAAATTCAAAAAAGTATTAATTTAATTCGACATTTCAATAATTCGAAACTATTCGAACCCTCAAAATACAAAAACGACTAAATTTGGATCAAAACTATAGTTTTGTTCGGACGTTGAGATAAATTTAACTTTGTAGTGATACAGGTTCGAATTCAGTTTTGAGTAATAATTTATTTGAAATAATTACATGTGAAATTTTTGTTTTCGCAGAATTAAAATTTCCCTCCCCTTTGATAGGAAAAATAAAGGGCGATGATGAACAGTCAGACGGACAGTCATACAATCACTCGAAATACAGATTTACGGCCTCTCTCACGCATAACAATGTACCAATTTGTACTGCAATTTTGTTATCTAACAAGAATGCTTTGACATCAGCTCTTTGTCTTAAAGATTTTTTGAACCAATATTTATGTGCTAATTTTGATTTATACAAAGTTGTGGCTGGAAGACTTGATATACCTGGCGAATCAACTACTTTTGATATTGAAGAAGTGGTTGCTCATACGAAATACAGGTTTAAATCTCCAAATCCTAGGCACGATCTTGGTTATATAGTGGTAAATTATAAATCAAATATAGAATACACAGTAATCTTAAATTTCAATCTTAAATTTAGCTGGCACCCAGAAATGTTGATTGTATGTTCAATTATTCTTGCGATTTCCTTCACTCTAGCATGTATTAATAACTTTTATCAATTTCACACTTTTAAAGACTTTAGGACTAAGGCATTTTCTGATCAATTTAAATATCAATCTTACAGGTCACCGAAAACGTTAAAATTAAATTTATATGTTCTTGCAGTTTAAGGATAACTATAATGAAGAATCAGATTATGTTGGTTGGGCAATTCGACCAGAAGATACCTCACCTACTGATGTAATAGCTTATCTATCAGGATGGAAAAATATGTATGAATCGACTAAAAGAAAAAGAGATTTGCTATTAAAACAAAAAGTAACAGAATTTATAATAGTAGAAAGCAAAAATTGTGGTTATCGTTCAGATAGCCCTACTATTTGTGCAATGATGAAAGATAAATTGAATAAAAATCAAACTCTTTCTGAAGTAAGTAGTATATTCAGTGATTTAATTGAAATACAGTGGTGAAATGATAAGTAATTTGATTCACATATTAGTAAATGGCAACAATCACATCTAAATGAACTGGTTATAAAGTGAAAAATGTTTAATTTAGAAATTATTTCTCTCTAATGAAGGAAGCAGTTGAGTTTAATTTTAGTTTAAGGTCATGGATCAACCAGATCACGTGACTAAATCCTGTGAAAGCTCGTGTAAGATAACTTTCTTATTTTAAAAAATGTCTTCATGGAAATTTGGAAAATACAACAGAAAACGATAAAGAACGTCTGTCAACTTCGTTTGAATGGAAATTTTGCAAAAAAATTTACAGTTAACTGTAATATTGTCGATAAGTTTTCAAATATTTTTCAAAATCTTTACAAAAAAGAAATTAAGAGACGTGCTTTATTGTCTTTTATTGCGTTTCCTAAATTTTCAGAAAGACACTTTGTAAATTAAAAAAGCTATATTGCATGCACGAATTGATGTATAATTTAGTCACGTAGTCCGACTGATCCATGGCCTTAAGGAAAATAACTTTGCAAACTTGAGTCAAATATGTTTTTTCGAAGGGAAAACAGCCAAGAAAATTCATGAGGATCGCACCTACATTGGCCAATTCATGTCCTATTTAAACGACCATAAGACTTTATTTAAAACTGTGCGAGTTAACGGAAGCCACACGCATTTCAACCGAGCGGGTGCACTTCATTCTACATGACAAACTGCACATGAAAAAAATTTGCGCACGATGGATGCCACGTTTGTACACTCTAGAACAAACACAAAATTGCATGCGAACATCAGTCGACCGTTTGCAACTGTTCAGAAAAAGTCCAGCGGGTTTTTTTCGGATTAAACTTAAAAATAATAGTCTAAATGAGCATTTACCAACTTTTCCAACTTTACGGGCCACTAAATTGATAATTTTAAATCCCGCGGACCACTAATATGAATTTTTTCTGAAATTGAAAAAATAAACATTTTAAAAATAATGACACAGGTTTACAAATTTCGAAAAAATTTTTGACCCGAGAAGACAAACATGTTTTTTCATGTTTTTTTTGCTTACTGAATTCAAATTCGTTGCCCGTTTCCCGCCATCAGGTTAGGGTTTTGCGAGGAGGTGTTCAATGGAAGAATTAATGATTTTCCATACTTATAATCGATTCAGAATCAGTGACTCGTCGAAAGATTTTTCAGAATCATATGTGAAATCAGCTTGATTCAGTAAAATCTTAGAGATTGATTCTGAAAGTTTGAAAGCCGCGTTCATCAGTAAGATTTAGAAGAATCACCGGGAAGAATTCAGAATCGCCAAGAATCACTCGGAATCGCTACGATTCCGTTAGCTTGAGATCACTTGAGATCAATGCGTTAAAACTTGTCTAATGCGCAGCCTCGCGCGCAGGCTACACATACGTGGAGCTGTAAAGCTGCATTGGTTCTCAGCTGACATCGCTGGTGTAGGCTGTAATATTTTTGCTTGGTCGAAAATTGAGGGAATCAATTAAGGATCAACAAAGAATCATCTGGACTCAGGCGGAATTAATCTTAATGATGCAGCTCAATGCGCGCAACTGTCGGAATGATCCCTGTGCTTCTTCTGACGTTGGATTCGATTCTTTTCTCAGAATCAAACCGGATCATGCTCAAGTCTGGAATCACGAATCGTGAGCTAGTTAACGAAATAATCATGCTCTGGTATAATCGATTTTGAGTGAACGGCCCCTCGGGTTTCTGAGATTATTGATGTTGGTAGTGTTGCGTACAGCAAGTTCATAACTTCCTCGACTGAAGAAAACGTGGCTACTACAGGCAAATCATCGGAGATCCTTTGAGGAATTACCGAAAAATGGGCGTTCGAATGTCGTTAAAAATCCACTTTTTTCATTCCCATCTGGATTTCTTCCCTAAGAACTTGGGCGATACCAGCGATGAGCAAGGACAGCGACTACACCAATATTTACAGAAAATCGAGAAAAACTATCAAGGTTTTTGGGACGAGCGATTACTGTTAGGCTCTTATACGTGAAACAGACCAAAATAATTACAAACGACGTAGTTCCACTGCACTTAATTTCGAATTTTAGGTATGTTTTGAAATAAAATTTATTGCAAAAAATGGCTAAAAATAGCTTAATCATTTATCTCGAAAATCTGACCTGATCGGGAAAAACGAACTGCGAATTCGTGATCAGCAACTGAAATTACTTCAAAAAAGTCTTTTTCTCGACACTAACATGGAAAATGGCGGCTTTCGTGGCCTGTTGGACATTGAGAAAATGGTATTATCCAGCAAACTGTGCTGTAATATTGCAAAACTAAAAAAACACATGGGCAAAGTAACTTACGCGCCTGTGATTGGTTGACAGATCAAAAGACCTCGCAAACTAAAAAAAAAAATAAAATGAAAATAAAAGCGTATAAAATACAATTTCACAACGTACAAGGTTTAGGCAGCTTATAAAGCAGGTTATAAATCAGTTGAATTTATCGATCGTTGTGGAGGACGAAAATATTAACGATTCGATCATACTCAAATTAAACGCTGAGGCGGTCATCATAATAACTTTAATTACATTATGCTTTTATATAAATTTTTTTAAAAATGTCAATCGCGATCAATTCGGCCTCGTGTGGCCAACTTCACGTTCGTCCGCATTCGCTCTCTTTCGTCTCTCTTCGCGGAATCTACTATTACCTGCTTGGCTCAAAAACCTTGCAAACTTGTGTGATCAAAGAACTTCCATTTTATTATTACGAAAAAAATGCTAATAATGTTTAGATTTTTTTGCGGATCGCAAAAAGGTCTCGGGGACCACCGGTTTTGAAAAAGGTGAAAAATGCTCCATCCAGGCTTCCAAAACTTGAATATATTTTCTTGTATCTGAATTTAGGTTAAGTGCGCTACCCGTTGAGCTAACCCTGTGATTAGGAGATTGTCTCGTCAGAGTCAATACAGTTTGTGTTCTGGAGAATGTGGCTCCCCAGCGGAGAATTACCGGTACTTCGTAACGTTTGTACCTGAACTTTGTCATAAGAAAATACATTGAGGTTTAGGGGCCTGGTTCCATCCACTGAGAAGATGATGGGATCAGGTTTTGGGGACGTAAAAGGAATTCTCCTGATTGACTACCTTGAGAAGAGTAAAACTATCAACTGAGAATACAAAACACCCCTTTTGACCAAACTAAAAGCAGCGATCGCAAAGGAACGTCTAGGAATGTCAAAAAGGGCGTTGTTCCATTACGATAACGCATCGATCAATTCGAGCCTTGTCGCTGAACCAAAATTTACCAATTTACGTTTTCAACTGCTTCCAGCTCCAATTTAATCATACGATCTGGCTTCCTCAGACTTGCATTTGTTCCCCAAACTGAAGACTATCTTGGCTGGGAAAAAATTTGGATCTATTTCAGGGAAGGAATCGGGAACCTGGAAAAACGTTGGGTCAAGTGCGTTGAGCTTCGAAGGGGGTTCTTTCAAAAAGTAAATTACGTAACGAAACTCTGATTGCCGTCTTTCATATGGAACTAAGTTACTTATCAAATACTTTGCACAGTGAATTTTTAGACAGCTAACAGTAAATATTTCAATTCTTCTATCATTTCAGAGTGACCTCGGAGCACCGTTGAGTCTAAAAGGATTTGTTATAGGAATGCTTGTCCTTCTTCCAGACAGATTAGGAGAACCTGTCATCTTTATAGATTTATATAAATCCTTTAACGAGATACATAGATTAAATAATAGTTTCATAATTAAAACTCGAAAAGTTTTGCCTCGTAAAAAAGCTAGGTTTGATGATTTAGAAGATCCTGACTTACAGTAGAGTTAAACATTTTTTAAAAGTTTCACAATTTATTAATTGCGATTCTGAATCACTGTAACAATTTTATTTTTTATAAAAAATATGTTTTGCAAAATTTTTAAATATGTCTTCTCGTTACAAAAATAAAAAAGTGAGTGTATAAAAATATTCTAATTTACTTATTAAATACCTTCTAATATTATTTAACACTATCCAAATAAAATGATTAAACCAGTTATGTCTTTGAATTACAATTTTTTGGTTCTTTCCTGGTTTTGAGATTTTTGAGGTTTTAATTGAAATACTTGCTATACATCAAGGAGACTTTTCTGATATATTTTCATGAAATCGTTGAGATTTGTTGAATTTTTGGAAACAATATACTATATCATTTTCTGTCACTTTATATGAAAATTTACTGCTATTGAAGAAAAAGATTTGCGCTATAATAATAAAAATATGAGAGCATATTTTTCTAAGGTAGAGCATTAAATTAAAAGGGATGATGACCCTTTAAAGGGAAACGTTAGGTGTAAAACCGTAAAATGACATCGCGTGCAATTTTTTTGTGAAAGTTTTAAAGCTCGTAAAGAGGGTGTTGGGTTTCGAGACGGTGCTAAAGTTGGAAATTGCTTTTACTGTAATACAAGAGTGGAAAGTACTCATCATTATTGAATAATCTATAACAAAAATAACGATATCAATTTAAACGAAATTTCATTTACAAACTTTTTAAATATTTTTGTAAAACGTATAAAGTGATCAAAATGTTACAAGATCATGTTTTAAATTATAGTTTAGTGTCCATTATTAATAATTTCATACAGTTATATCTAAATATATCGAACTCTAGATATAATACATTTTTTCCTTTAAAATTCATCTTGAAATATGTCATAATATATTATAGAAGAGGGACAATTTTATACCTTAATTCACACTTTAGAGGTACAACAGAATTTGACATTTTAGTTAAATTAAGTCTTAAAGTAACAGACATTACAAAATTTAATTTCCAACTTCTACTCAAACTCCCAGATTATTCATGCAAAATGTAAAGCATAAATTCAAAAATTACTTCTCTTAGTCAAATTGTAATGAATCTCAATATAACTTTCTTAAGTCTCCTTTACTATTCACACTTTAATTATTGTTCTTTAATAAAATCTAAAATTCTATTAAACAAAATATTTTTCAATTAACTTCATATATGTAACGCTTTTGTACATGATAACGCTTCCATCAACAAAATTTGTTCGACCCAGCGAGAAACCCACTTGAAGAAGCGTTCGACCGCAAAGGGTTAATTCTAGATATATAATGTGTCATATTTGGAAAACATGCCTGCTATTATATTGATCCAAAATTCACAGAATTTTTATTTATTTCTTTACAGTGCATTCTACATACTTATTCAATGCGTATTCTGCATACTGGGCTGTTTCATTTTCACTTGCAGGCTATGAGATAAGTTTTTGAGTTTTATGATTTTCCTTATTTTCATCACCTCCTATATTTTAATCTTCAACAGAAAATTTGAATTAATCCTTTAATTTATGGCACTGAAGAAGGCCCCCATATGTGGCTAAAACGCCCTCCCCCCCTTTAAAATGTTTTTATGCTTTTTATTGGATCTATAACTTAATTCGTGCGGTTTTTTTTTCAAAATTTGAACGTTTATTTAAGAAAAACATGTACAATAGTATTATTAAAAATTTCAAGGATTCGAAACCTATCGAATCCTCAAAACACAAAAAACACAACCAAATTTGGACCAAAATCACCACACCTCAACAGAACACTAGAAAACAAACCGTGAGAAAAACAAACAAAAAAGGAGGAATGAAAAAAGAAAGCAACCTTCCAAAACCCCTTCGAAAGAAAGAAAAAGAAGGAAGGGGTTTTGGAAGGTTGCTTTCTTTTTTCATTACTCCTTTTTTGTTTGTTTTTCTCACGGTTTGTTTTCTAGTGTTCTGTTGAGGTGTGGTGATTTTGGTCCAAATTTGGTTGTGTTTTTTCCGTTTTGCCGTTGATTTGGCTGGTTGGCCGGGTTTCACATATGATTTTCTGCGATGAGGGTTGTCGTAATGGATCCATTTTTCATCACCAGTAACAATCCGATGCAAAAATGACTTCTTTTTGTGGCGTTCCAGCAGCATTTCAGACATACAAAACAGCCTTTCAACGTTTCTCGGCTTGAGTTCATGTGGAATCCAATTTCCTTGCTTTTGAATGTATCCGGCTGCTTTCAAACGTTTTGAAATGGCTGCTTGAGTGACTCCCAAAGATTCTGCGAGCTCTTCTTGTGTTTGGCAACAATCTTCATCGAGTAATGCTTCCAGTTTTTCATCTTCAAACTTTTTTGGCTGCCCAGGACGTTCTTCGTCTTCCAAGCCAAAATCACCACACTGAGAAAACTGGAGTGTCAAACTTTGAGTGTCAAAATGTAGATAGTCAGTCTGAACTTCTAGATAGTACAACACTTTCTCCGAAATTTTTTCTTTTTGGTCAGGGAGACACTCATTTGATATTCAGCTTAACTATTACCAGAGGGTCAGAATCACTATAAAGAGTGTCGATTGGTGAAATATGCGCCAAAATTGTAAAGTCACGTGGGTTCGCCTATTTTTCCTCCAATATCACCAGCGTGGACTCTAACCTCATTGCCGGTTTCGCGTCCTTTACGTGTTAAAGTGTCACGAGGGTTATTTTTGCCAACTAATTGGTGAGTACCTATTTCACTTGCTATAATAACATAATAATTGTGAAAGCTTAAATGTAATAGTTTTGAGGTTAGCCATAGAGGTAGATTATAGTCTGTTTTTCCCTCTTCGATAATCTATTTTTCTCTCTGCGATGATCAATTTTTCCCTCTAAAGTATTCAAGTTGACCATCTTATTTTCACAATTCACAGGTAATAAGTTACACTATCTAGAAGGCTGTCCTATAGTTTAACCTCAAATATAGTCTGCTTCACCCTCCAATTGTTTAGGTTGACACTCCAGTTTTCTCAGTGCACTTTTAAATCGTGCAAACCACTTTTGGCACGTTCGCTCAGCTAGAGCATATTTACCATTAACCTCCACCAAAATACGATGACTTTCCGCAGCAGCTTTCTTCATATTAAAGTAATGAAGAAGAACTCCTCTCAAAAACACTTTTTCAGGCACAAAGTTCGACATATTTGAGTGAAAAAAAATTATTGTTGTTCGGAATATTGGAACGATGGAATAATAATCAATTTACGCCAACTCTTAGCAAACCGCACGAATTAAGTTATAGATCCAATATATCTACCATAAAAAAATTTTAAATAAAGAAAACAAGATGAAACTCACCCTATGCCAAAATAACAAAAATTAATATTAATTCTAGACTTTAGAGAATTACCAACCCCGCTAAAGACATTTGATTAAATTCTCCATGTACAGTATAATTATTAGAAAAACACAATATTCCTCAGTATTTCATCAGAACTAAATCTTTTTTCAATAACATGTTGGGTAGGCTCTTCACTGTCAATTCAGGTCAATCCAGGTTTAAAATAAAAAATTGATTTTCTATGAAGCAGGAGTCTACTTAACCGAGAGAATATCTACTACGGTAGAGGACACTGACTTCCCAGCCATCTGGATGAGCTTGAGAATTAAGTGTAGTTCTCTGGAAGACTCTAATCGGCCAGACAAGTGGGCAAAAGCTTATCTTCCGTTAAATACGGTTTAATGGACCAATTTATAAGATATTGATTCCCCTTCAGTCCTGGACTAACGCGTTTATATTTCGATACCCTGGCGAGTGTTCACCCAGAGGGCAAACTTGCACACCGTATTCTTTGAAGTTTATACTACGGGAACTTCCCCTAAAGTGAATGTACACATGTGTATTTTCAAGTTTCCTCTTTTTGTACCGTACATATATCTATATAGATGTCTCCTACGTGACTGTTGTAAAGTATATTTGAGCTTGAGGACGAGTACACAGGCAACTATTGTTTTCGCTTCAACTACGTCAAGGTGCTGCTCGAGGTGGACCGGGTAGCTGAGGTGGTAAATTAACAATTAAACTGTAACAGGATTTTCAGACGTCTAGCTGCCGGAAATCCGGTAGTGGCGACCGTCGCACTGGAAGATCCGAGAGCCGTGGATAATTAAACGTTTACTGTATGACCGATGTATGCTCTCCTGCGCGTATATACAGAGTACGCGAGATTATACCGCGGCTTCTGGAAATTGGAAACCAGTAATTTACGGCATTGGGTTCAGGAGAGTCAACTGTCTGAATTATGTCGGATTTACACCACTTGATGTGTAGGTATTCCAACTAATTGGACGTCATATTGAAACTAACTGAATCCTGATCAAAAGAGGAAAAAACTTCAACGGTGTTGAAAATCTTGTTGGGTAGATATTTTTACTGACGGTAATATATCTATATCAATGTATTTTTTTTTTTAAATTAAAATACTTCGCTAATTTCATTTATTTTGGATTACCATCAAAACTTTTTTCACTATTGAAGAAATTTTCTGTGAAAAAAGAAACGCTTCCACTCCGCTGGGTATCGAGCCCAGGACCTTTCGATTGCCGGTCGAATGCTCTATCATCTGAGCTACGGAGGTTCACTATTGTTGAAAATTTTCAAAAATTTAGAATTTTTTGGTAGACCGGAGAAAACAATTGATAAGATTAACCAGTTGACTGGTTGGCTAGACGAAATTATCTAAGAAACTAGTAGAATCAACTATATTTTTGATCGATTTGACAAAAAAAAAAAAAAAAACTGATCAACCTTATCAGTTTTTTTTTTCAATCCAAGTGGAAAATCAGAAACAAATTTCTCTGAAATTCACTATAGAGTCAACGTGATACTAAGAAAATTAGCAAATGCATTATTGATTTCTAGTTGTTAGACATTTACGCCTAAAATAAATAGTAAATCCCTAAAAAAATCGTGAAATAATAGAAAAATTAAAATCGGTCATAGATGCCTATTTTTGGTTTAGATGATTAAAACTTTCCTCATTATTTGATACTCAGTCATATCAAAATCTATAACCAGTTAAATTTTGTAGTTTTTTGATTAACAAATACCTTCAATTTTACGATAAATATAACTGGACAAAACTTTCCTTTTTGCCCAATTATGCCAAAAATGTCTAAAAATGCATTTCAGGAGTCAAAGTATTACACGATATTTTTCTCTCAATAATTAATAATGCACATTTTTCATTTCATTGAGGCATCACATCAGATGCAAGAAGAGAATTTAAAATTATTAAATTCCTGCATAATGAAAGAAATTTTCTAAATCCACATTTCTGTAAATTAACTTATCCCTTTTGTTTTAAAAATAAAATTTCAAAACAAAAATT
Source organism: Diplolepis rosae (assembly GCA_030998225.1). NCBI lineage: Eukaryota > Metazoa > Arthropoda > Insecta > Hymenoptera > Diplolepididae > Diplolepis > Diplolepis rosae. The sequence goes on from JAPYXD010000695.1 coordinate 394,195, forward strand.
TGACATCAATCAAATTTATTAAATCTTTATATTAATTTTAATGTATTAAATCAATATACGATAGGGATAGTTAAACCAGAAAGCGTGCATGTAATTGGAATATAGACAAATTGAAGTAAAAGTTACGTTTGAAGCATTTAATCAACAAACTCTTTGACAAGAATTTGATAGATTTATAGATTCTCTAATCAGATTATAAGATTCAAGAAACTTTCTTGTAATTTCTAACTCGAATACTATCGGAATTTCAACCACAACTTTAAATTTTTAACTTTACATTAATTTTGAATAAGAATTCGTGCTAAGGAATCAAAAATTATACATTAGAAACTTCCTCATTTGAATTCAGGAAGGAAACAAATATATTTCGCTTTTGGAAAGGTCAGCACCTTCCGTGTCTTGAAAGCGTGAAATAGTTCCTCGTAGACTACTTGAAACATCCCCTTCGTCTGACAACCTAGGGGATTTGTCGAACAGGAATTGATTTAGGTTCAAAGGATGAAATCCCGTAGAAGTTAAGTCCCACTTGGATACAACTTGGGACTCCATTCACGTAAGTTACATTTCGAAGTAACTCTGATTTCCATTCATATACAGCAGAATATAAATTCATGGGTATTCAATCTTATTTATTCAAAATTTTTTAAGGAGGAATTTAACTAATCAAAAAGTAGTTTCTGAAATGTCTGAGTGAAGTCTTGTAAATTACTCGTGATCCATTTTAAGCAGGATCGACCCACTAACATAACTTAAAAATAAATAGCTGTGAATAGAAGCATGAAAATTGTTATTTAAATTAATTGCAATCCATTTTGGAAGAAGCAACAATATATTTCTGGGAGAATATAAGTTTTAATCAGGATTTTTTGTCCGGTGATAATTGTCGAATACTTAATTTTTTTAGCTCCTTGCAATTAATCTCAATCTCCATTCAAAATGAATAAACAAGAGCTCTTTTTTCTCATTGGAACATTATTTATGATTCCACTTGTTGAATTTTATTAAAAATATTTGTACAGAAGCCAAAAATTGTAAAAAAATTGTTCATTCAACAAACCAAAAAAATAGTATATTTCGTATCAAGTGCGGAAAGGCGTATTTTAAACTATTTTAAGTTTGTTTTAATTTTCCGCACACTTAAAATTTTCCCGCACTAGTGCGGGAAAATCAACTTTCCGCACGCAAAACGCTAACTATCGGTGTACGGCGGAAAAAAATTATTTGTAATAAAATTCAACGAGTATCCAATGAAAAGGCTTGCACTTAGAAGCATTGGTAAAACTTTACGTCCAATACTGAAGTGTTTATTATTGAATTCTTTTTGATTCCTTCTTCATCCTCAGATTTTTAATTCTATTTATCAGGATAAGTTAATTCTTGAAGTGATTTTTCTATTCAAGACGGCGACAGCTTTTTCCGAATACTTTTGGATCCCACAAAGCAAACTCGGGATCAATATTTGACCCCAATTTTTTGTTTTTAATTACTATTTTCCGAATAACGACTAAGAAGCTTTCAAATACACTAGCATTTGTCTTCAACGTCATCACGATTAACTTTCACTTAAATATCGATAATAAAATATTGCTTGAAGATGCATTTACAGTTCTGAACGTTCATTGAACGACGAAAAAAATTTTTATTTTAAACGAAATTAATTATTATGTCTATTCTTAGGGCCCTTCAAATATACAATCTGGCTCATAATACAATTAAAAAATTTCTTTTAGCTTTATTCGAGGTGATAGTTTACCTCTTCGAATGTCATTGAAAAGAAATCTCTGTGATACGACTAATTTAATCTCTCGTAGCAAGCTCGGAGTTTGGTTTCTATTTTCTGAAATTAAAAATGCTATAAAGCCGGTACATTTTGAAAAACAAGTCAACAGCAAAGAACGAATGGAAAGTGAAAAAAAAGTTTGCGAATCAGGGGTACGTCGCTTCGTTCAGCCCAATATAAGTTCACTTGCAATAATGGTGATGTAAGATTGTAAGGGAAGTTGCCCTCCTTAAGTACCCTAAGCGCGGACGTGGAAGAAAGACCTAACACCTTATTTTCACTCTCTTTACGACTTTTCAATTTCACCGACGTTTATATCGAAAATTATCACCCACATAATAAAAATTGCTTGTATCATCTCAAGAAATGGACCCGTGAACTGGCCTCCAAGATATTGTGATCTGACGCCTTTGGATTAATTTTCATGGGGGTATGTGAAATCACTTGTTTATGTTTATAAACCACAATCGATTGATGCATTGGTAGCGAACATAACAAGCGTTATTAACGGAACACCGACCGATATGCTCCAGAAAGTGCTCGAAAATTGGACCCACAGAATGGACCATATGAGAGCTAGTTGCGAACAACATTTAAACGAAATTATCTTCAAATATTAAATGTCATAAACCGAACTAACCTCTCAAATAAAATTTTTATTATTAAATTGATTTTTATGTGTTTTATTTTTAAAAAACTTCCGGAAGCTCTTATTGGATCACCCCTTATAAACCGTGATTGAGTGTGAGGTTATGTGAATAATTCAACCCTCTTTAAGATCCAATTACTTTTTATCGTAAGTTTTTGGACTGTGAATTTCACGTGATTGAATAAAACTATATAGTTTAATAACTTTGGAGGGATTTATCTTAATTTGATTTAGAGCTTTATGACTGGTATAATAACACATAATAACTGTACTACGAAAAACAAATTACCCTCCTCAGAAAACAAATACGAGACTCGAGGGAACATAACGTGTCCATTATGGCGAACGACTTACCATAAACCTGGTTGAGAAACGAGAAACTTTAATTACGCAAAGGTTTGTGCTTTGTCAGCAAGGACACTACTGGACAGACTGTGCCCTTTTATTATCCAAAAATCCTTTCCTACACTAATACAAGCTCAGCATCTGCCTTCAGGAAGGTAGAGTAATTTTTCACTAATTTGCATTTCAAATTATGAAAATTGAATTTTTAATAGGAAAAGCAGGTTTAACAAATTGTAAAAAGTTTAGTGCTCTACAAAATTATAAATTAATATCTCTTGTAGCGAAATTTGATGTACCAGGTGAATATTAAAGCACGATAGTGTTCGATTTCTTTCGAAATCAATTTTTCAACTTCATGCAACAAGAACTCAATACTTAAAAAATCATTTTTTATAACACTTCATAAAAGATACGAAATTTAACAAAAAATCTGATAGTTTTAGCGCGTTTAGGATGTGCGATTCGGTTGTCCTACTTCGCGCTTACTTTTTTGTGTGATTTATTTAAATTTTTTAAATGTTATAACTGTTGTTTTCTTTCAAATTAAAAAATATCATGGGAATAATTTATGAAAGGTTTTGAATGCTATTAGAAACCAAAATTGAAAGTTATAATTTTTTAAGTAAGTAATTTTTCGAAAGTTTGGGGAAGCTCTAACTTTTTGAATTTTTATCAAATGTAACTAACAAAACTGACATTCCTTCTTTGAGATTTGGAAAATAAGCCTAACCCCATCCTGATTAGGCAGTTCATACAAAATTTATCGTTTCTACGGACACTGAGAACAAAATGCTATTGAATCGATAAAATTTCTGTTAAAATCATGCACTCTAAACCTGAATCAGTGAAAATATATCAACTGATGAATCAGTGATCTGCTTTGATTTCACTGAGGAACCAGTGAACGCATCACGTGAACATAACTTTTGAATTCGCGAATTCATAACTTTCATCTACACTTTACTGATTTATCGTCCCTTAAAAATAATAATAATTACGTAATTTCGTTTTAGTGTTGTTTAGCCTAAAATAAACGAGTTCATCGATCGTTATAATATATTGCTGATTTTATTACTCCCACCTGAAGCTTTCACTGATTCATCAGTCGAATTTCACTGATTCTCAGTGAAAGACTTATAACTGCTGCCATCAGTGGCCGTTCACTGATTCAGATTTAGAGAGTGTATATCATTGATTCAAATCAATATGCTATAGAATAGGTAGCACATGTATCAGTTCTTATAGCATATTTTTTTGAATCAATAAAATTTTTTTGTTATGCCAGCATCACATTTTGATATATCCATAAAATTTTGGTTACTTGAACAAAATGTTTTCTTAGGTAAACAAAAAAAGTTTCATAGCATACATTTTTTCTCAGTGTAGATTCAAAACAATTTTTTTCTGAGTGTAGTGATCCACTACTGGTTTTATTATTTACAGTATCAAAATATTAATAATGTATTTAAAATAATATGTTGGATGCAAATCTCTGAAAATTTTGATTTTTACAATAACAAACCTGTCACAAAAACGTTTCCCTGAAGCAAAATTAATATTGCAGAAAAGCGGAACCCCAATATAAATAGTATGTTTCTGCTAAAAGAAGATATGAAGTTTTGAAAATTCTACGTAAAATATTTGTCCAGATCATAATTATAAACAATGTTTAAAATATATTGAAAGTGCCAAAGTGTAGACATTTAAACATTTGATAATATGAAAACTTAAAACTGACAAAAAGTCCTGTCCATTGGGATTTTATGTAATACAATTCTGGTTTAATTAATGAGTAAATATAATTGGTAAATATTAAAAAAACGAATTAAAATTCGAGACTGTAATGGCTGAGTGTGCATTGGAAAAACAACAGGAAGGTTAATAACATCGAGTATGATTTAAACATAACATTATTTACTGATATTATTCCTGCAGTTGGCTCATTGTAATCAAATAGCTTTGTTGTTGCCAACTCAGTTGGATCTTACATGAAGAAATAGTATCAAAATGTTTCTCAAATTATCTAGAAACAAAAATTGCTTTTATCTATTTAGATCGTTTCCATTAGGCTCTACCATTACTTAAAGCTTTGATTTTATTTTCACCAAAATCATTTAGAACAATAAAGTGCCTGCAAAAATCTCCATAAATATACATATCATTTAAGGTAGTTGATCTATGAAAATTAGACTTTAGGCCAAAATAGATAATTTTGCTTTCAAGAATAGCATTATTATTATTGAAGGGCTATTTTGGAAGAGAAAAGATTAATTTCCATTAAAAAAATTTGAAATACAGAAAAATAATTTTATTTAATCGAAAGACCTGGGCTCGATTCCCAGCGCAGTCGAAAGCGTTTTTTTTTCACATAAAGATTTTCAAACTCTTTAAATATTTTATTAATAAATTTTATTTTTGCCTCAACTTTTCTTCTTATCGCTTCTTACCAAATTTTAAAAAATTATGCGATTTTAATTAATTACAAATCACTTTTTCAAGAAAAAGATTCCCTATAACTTAACCATTTCCAATTTTCGAAAATGAATAAATTATTATCAAATTCAGCAATTTGTTTATAAAAATTTCATTTTGGAAAATGTTTTTTTAATGGATTTAGCCATTAAAGAATTTATTTTCAAAAATCAGAAACGGTGAAGTTGTGGGAAATCTTTTCTCTGAAAAAATGATTCATGATTTATTAAAATCGCATAATTTTTTAAAATTTGGTAAGTAGCGATAAGAAAAAAAGTTGGGTCAAAAATAAAATTTATTAATTAAATTTTTTTTTTGTCTTTCAAATTTTTTTCTTGCAAAATAATCTTTTCTCTTTCAAAACAACCCTTCAATAATAATATTGCAATTCTTGAAAGCAAAATTATCTATTTTCCCCTGAAGTCTAATTTTCGTGGATGAAAACTATTTAACTTGTATCTATTTTTTCGTTATTCATGTATTTTCTTCAGATAAGAAACATAATTATCGAATCGTGAATCCTCCAGTAGGAATATTTCATCACCTTGAGAATAAAGTAGTAGGATTTCTTGAGCTGGTATACGCAGATAAAAGGGATGGTAAACTACAAGACGATTTCGTTCCATTTTTTTTTTTTTTGAAATTCATCGTTGAAATAATGCAGAAATAGTGAGATTCTGAGGGTGGCTGTTGGAGACCAATATGAAAAGATGGCAGAAGAGAATGGAATGGAAGCTAGAACGAAGAAGCAAGAGCACTGAAGAGAAGAAAATCTTGAAAGCTAAAGATACTAGGGTTGAGTAATTCGGGGAATGGGGACAAGGCGCGTAATATAAAGAGCAAATATTGCGAAATATATTAGTTCTGCAAACTGGCGGAGTAACGAAGTTTCCCGCATACGTCTAGGAAGTCTTAAACCCAATACCAGACGTCTGACTTTTCTGCGTAAACGGATCTTACCATATTCAAAGAATCTCTGTGATATGTATATACGTATTTGTCGTACGAGTCGAGCTCACATAAAGCTTGTAAAGAGAATGAAACGTATCTTCGGATTTACGATGTGAATTGGCTTACGTGACACTGTAAGAAACTATAGTAATGTCATTCCGTCATGTTATATTACTGTTTTATGGTAAAAACTTATACCTGAGAAACTCTATTTTAGAAATTCATAAAAGGGTTGAATTAATTACAAATATATACTAGGGTGTTTAATATTGACGTGATAAAATGGACAAGAATTTATTTTTTTGGCAAAAGTCGGTTTTATTTCTCCATGTAATTTCATTCTAGCTGAATACAACGAGTCCAACGATTTTTTAACTTTTCTATGCCTTCCGAATAATACGATTTGTCAAACACACCAAAATGCCCTTCTGTTTCCCATTCAACTTCTTCGTTCGACTCAAAACGCCTGCCACACAGCCATCTCTTGAGGTTTGGGAACAGATAATAGTCGCTGGGGGCCAGGTCTGGAGGATACGGTGGATGCGGAAGCGATTCGAAACCCAATTCATGCCTTTTGCCTATGCAATGTTCGATGTGTGAGATGGTGCATTGTTATCATGAAAAAGGATTTTTTTCTTCTTCAAATATGGCCGTTTCTTCATGATTTCGTCAACCAATCGATCCAATAATGCAGCATAATATGCTCCAGTAATCGTCCTTCCTTTCATAAATCGACGCTAAAATTTAATTTAAAATAGACCAAATTTTGCTTTACTTTCGGGTAATTCAAAACAATATCATGGATTTTATTGATCATTTCTAGTGTAGTGCACGGTAAAAACAGTATAGTAGAGAAAACTATACAGAATTTTAGTTCAGCAAAATACCTGTCGTAACTATACGATATTGGTGTTGTAGCTAAACTGAATGCGTGACGCACCGAAATGCTTATTTTGCCATCGAATTATTATAATTTCGTTCGTGCAACGGTAGAAGTATAGCTGTTCGACCTATACCGGTATATAGTGTCTCGACCCACGCGGTATAGGTGAGACAACTATACTGGTTTTTCGCACGACCTATACGCTCTGTGCGTGACTGCAGCGCCATAGCATGAGTGAACTAAAGGAGGCTGTTCGAGAGCTTTTACAATGTATTATAATGGGGCTTAGTTATAAAAATGTTTATTATCAATAAAAAAAAAACAAAAAAAAACAATTTAATTCACTTTAAAATTCAATTGTTTTTCCTTGTGAAGTATTTGTGTGAAATCAGCAGTAAAAAGTAAGTATTATTTATAACAAAAATGATATAGAAACCAGTAAATATAAGGTTAAGTTAATGAAAGATCAAAACAGACATCACACCGTGATGAAAAATTTCTGCAAACAGCGTTATTGAAGGCTGAAGAATATTATTTTAAAAATTATTTAAATGCTTTATATAAGGCTGTGATTGCCGAAGAACTCAATGATGAAAATAATACTGAAAATTTAGAAAACTGTGAAAGTTTAAGTAATAGTAAAGATGAAGAGATATGATTTAACCGAAGTTTTACTGGAACTGACATCAGCAATACTTTAAACAAATAATATAGCATTATGAAATATGTAATTTTGTTGTTACCAGTTTAAATTATTAACAAAGTGTAGGATGGCCTTTTTGGTATTTTTTTATGTAAAAAAGGAAATTATAAGTCCATTTTCAAATTCCATTGAAATTGAAGAAGTTTTATTAATTTCCTCAGTAAGTCAACGTTTCGAATGAAATTTCATTCCTTATCAAGACTTAGACAGTTCGTTGCGAGGAGTTAAGATTTTTAAAAGAGACGTCATATGATAATAAATTTTTTCGTTGAAAAATACAGATCAATAGAATGTAAAATTAGTTCTTCGTATTTTTATAACATATTCAGTATTGTAAAAATACATTTTAAATTATCAAAAATTGCCATGAGATTACAAAAATCTAATGAATAGTTTGTTGTGGTTATTATTTGATATTCATCGTTATTTTTAAAATTTGTAAACTTAACCTGCTAGAGGTGGAATTATAATTTCCTTTTTTACATCTAAAAAATATCAGAAAGGCCATCCTCCACTTTGTTAATAATACAAATAATATAGCTTCTATGACTTTAAGTTTAGGTGTATGTTAAGTTAAATAAATATATTTAAACGATTGTTACACATACTTTATTCCAAAATATTTTGTTAAAAGTCGAAGAATTTATGTTACAAAATTCATCAATATTATATCAAATACTAAATTATGATAAATTAGATGAATACATTTTACAATTATTACTTGTTACAGCTTAAAAAATATATACTGCAGCTACCCACTTATTCCTTTGATTTATTTTCCATTTAGACGTTGGAAATTTGTAAAATTTACACTCACTTTTCCTGCTTGTATTTTTACAATTCACAACAAAACAACTTCGGTGCTTCATTTTAGCTATATTTTTTAAATTAAAACCAAATTTAGATTTGCATGTGTATTTTGATTGCTCGGAAATATAAAACAGCCTCCTTTAACGCCAAAATTATCCACTGCGTACGCTGGCGTCGATCTGACTCTCCCTACCATGACTTCGCACGGAGCGTATACATTGCTTCGCATGTACGCGAACCTAACCTCGAAATGAGAAAGAAGTGTCATTTGTTCGAGGCGTTTTCTCGAAGCGCTTGTCGATTTGTTTCGAGCATTTTTTCCTGTTTTGAAAAACCAATTTTGCGTATCGCGTATTGTTTTATCAGACGCGAAAATTCATAACAGCGATGAACGAATGGGTGAAGAAAAAATTGACTGATTGGGGATTAAGAAAACATATCGAAGCTTTCGAAGGTATTAGTGATCCTCCGATAATGTAGGCAGTGACAAAAATTTCAAACTCAACTAATTAATTTGAAGTACTAACATAGTTACAATAATTTGACCATCATTTTTTCATTTCGTATTATTTATAATTAAAGCTCTGGATTACAGAACATGCGACAACTCTATCGCATGCTTGTTATAACATGAATAATATTTTGGTTACGATCGCTATACATCGTATTGTCATATTAACGAGCTTGTAACCTTTGCGAAGCAATATGACGTTTAGGAATACCAGTATAGTTGTCTCACCTATACTCGTATAGTTCTGAGGACCATACCGTAGCATATGTCTGATAGCAATATTTTCTGGTTCTGAGGACCAAAATATAGTTCTCTCAGCTATACTGTTTTTTCAGTGTGATTTCATTTGGACGACCTGGACTTGGTATGGTTTCTGTTCTCGTACGAGCGCAACGAAATTCGGTAAACCACTTTTGAACCATTCCATACGACAGAGCAGAGTCCGAATAATATTTATCGAGCGTGGCCTTGGTTTCTGATAAGGTTTCTTTACGCAAAAAGTAGTGATTAATCAACACGCAAAATTCACTTTTTTGCATCTTTACAAAAAATTCGGAGGTTGGTTGCTTTCAGACACTGTAACTTGTAAAGTAATGAATGGACTTTGTCAATAATGATAGCTGTTGGTTATTATTGGCAATCCCTCATAGAAATATCACGTCAATATCAAACACCCTAGTATATATTAAGAAGCATTAAATTTACCTTTTTTATATATAACACGAATTAATAAAATTGACTTGAGTTTCAGTATAAAATTCGTATTCTGGACTTGCATTGACCCTCAATTAATAATTGCAGATATATGTTGATGTTGATAGTTTTTATAAAATTACAATAAATGAACTCAAATGTATGCGAAGAACACGAGACCGAGCGAAAATCGCTCAAAGAGAATGTGCCCATTTATTTTCGTGTTATTTTGCTTTTATGAGAAAGCCAAAATGAAAAATTTAGATTAATATTCTTAGATTCCACTTTGAAAATGATATTGCTTCGTGTTTGGATTCTCGCCAAGAGAGGCTCGACAACTTAAGGACAATGACAAAAGGGCGTTTACATAAGCAAATTACAGAGTAAAGTGTTATATCAAGTCCTAGGCAAGTTAGATTATTGTCGGTACGCTAATCGAGTTGTTTGCTCGAGGCGAGGAGCTAAAGCAATCGACGTTAGCGCCATTCAGTGCGGCTTTTGTCAATGAAGAAACAAGCTCGTCAAACTTTGCTATTTACCCGAGTGCTGCTGGACTAACAACGTGCCAACAAGTTCTCACAATCCGTGAGATCAGAGGTTACTTGAAAAGGGTCTTGAAGGTTTTACGTGCCAGTTGTGTCGTTGCTGGCATTCTTGACTGTACTAGCCCAGCAGCGAGCAGTGTATTAAATTGAGTTTCGACTTGGAAGCACTTTGGTAATGGAGAAGTCAGTCAAGCCATGCAAGTTACACACGCCGACTTCGTAACGGGCTATTTAGTCCGGACTCGTTTAACTTTTAGTTCGCGATGCCCGCTAACCTGCCACTGAGAGCAATGAAGAGCGCCTTATTCGAGCATTCAACCGGCGAAGCCTGAAATTTTCTTCCAAAGTTAGTCCCTCCTTTGTGCAGTGATCAAAGAATAATCAACGTCAGAAAACAGGAGATTGAGTCGATCGATGATAAAAAGCCAAGATTAGTTTCAATATTATTTTTTTCTGCTAAGTCAATACTAATCCATCGAAGCTTTTTAGATTGCTGAAAAAATTCATATTGAGCTTTTTTCAAAAATTGATGGAAACGAGATTATTTGCAGTGTTGATTACATTCACTCAGATAAAAGGTTCGGTTAAATTTACTTAAGCTAATCGGTTAAAAAATTTTCGGTTAAAATGACTAAACTTTAAGTTAATTTCACCAGAAAAATTGTTTACTTATGGTTTCAAAATTCTGGTTATATATATTCTGGTATTATTAATCCAGTTAATGTTACAGGAAAATATAGTAAAAGTAGTTTCAAGATACGCAGTTGGCAGCGTTACTGTCTGTACAATCTGTCGCCTTTTCGTTTTTCGCTATATATGTTGATACCGGTTTCCTGTTAGTTAAATTATGTTTTAGGCCGTTTGCAAAAAAACAGTTAAAAGAAAACAAGGTAGAGTCTAAAGAAATCTTAAAGATCTAGCGTCTTGTCTCGAATTATTTTTACAAAGTTTCAAAGAAATGGAGAATAAAGTGTACAAGGTGTTAAGTGAGTAGAAGTTAGATAATAGATAAATTCAAAGGTAAAGAAATTTGTAGATTATGGATTTATATATGTACGGATAGGAAGGTATAAATTGTATTACAATCATTGTAATTTTCGCAGACGAAGGTATCCACTGCACCCGATTACTGCCATAATGGGGCCAAGTAGGGGTATTTCTACACGGAGTATTGAGCGTGAATTCTATTGATTTATATTAATTTATTTCATTATCTTATTGATCTCATTCCACCTCATGTCCTCATAGTTATATTAAAATGTATTCAAATGTACATTTTGAATAATAATAATATAAAAAAAAAATAATTCAATAAATATATATTTTTTTCATTTTGGAAATCATAAATTTCACGTCTATAAATCATTATTTATTATTAAGGTTATCTTAGCATACAACTGGGAACTTTTAATAAATTTTACTAGAAATATGGTAATATTGAATAGACTAAATTAGTTAAATTTACCAGCATATAACCATGAATATAACGATAAATTTTTTACTAGAAAAATTACGATGATATCAACTAGACAATTTTATTACATTAACTGAAATAAAAGATCAAAACAACCGAAAAATTTTTAACATTTTTAAACGGAATTACTAGTACGGCCCTCCGTAACATTTTTTTCCGGTTAAAATAACCAGAATTCTGGTTGTTTTAATTAGAGTTTTTTTCTGAGTGTTCTATTCATACTCTCTAAAACTGAATGAGTTGATATTAACAGCAATTAGTAAAGATTCCACTCTAAATCATTCGAACTTGACTAGAAATGAGTAAAATTCTCTTATTAATTAGTTAAATGATAGAAAAAATTGGTAAATTTTTTCACTAGTTCAAAATATAAAGAGTATTTATTGTAATAACAAATTTAAGTCAATATAACAGAATAGTTTTGTTGATCAGATTTTTAGGCATTACTAAAATTTGATTGTTATCACAGTTTAATTGTATCAAATAACCCATATGGAAATATTGGCAGTCTAGTCTGGTCCAGGTCTGAGGCTGGCTAGTTTTCCATGACAACAATATCTAAGTGTCAATCAGCCATAAAATTTGGGAAAATTTCGAAAACTTGCATGAGTTTTAAAATGGCGGAAATAAAGTGAACGCTTGCCCAGTAGCCGACCAGCCGCTGGCCTGGGTTTGGCTAGCAACTCGTTAGTCCATCTGGACTTTGATCTGACACGAACGTTACAGTTCTATCCAGCCTCGGACATAAAAGCCAGGTTATCGCCAGGACTGGAATCTAAATAATCTAGTCTGGATCTGGCCAGCGCCATGCAATTTTCCTACTTGGAAATCTATTTTGTTGAAAGCTTTAATCAATTTATCCAAATTATTTTGTTGTCTTTAAAAAATACATTATCAATTCAAATTTTCAAATTAATCTGGATTTCTTGGAATTTAGAATAACAACAAAAAATGTTAGCAAATAATTAAGAAATGTTATTAAAAATGATAAATCAAATATAAAATTCCAAAACATGGAAAAATACAGTCATATTTTATGAAAACATACCAGAAAGGACTGCATCTTCTGACAGTAACTCCTTACAACGTGCAAACCTCTCGAGCTTTCCTTACGTTGAAATATCTGACTAAACAGAGAAACAAAGAAACCTGCCTCGCCGAGTTTTCACAGTCGAGAGCACGTTGATCCAAATACACAAGAGTAACGGACAGATGAAGCAGTTCGAGCTCGAAAGACTGACAGAAAACTTTAGACATTCTCGAAAGCACTGAGCTTTCTTTAAAGACCATACGCTCAACACTCTACAAAATTCGAAACCGAAATCCATGGCTTGAATATTTTTATATTCTTGTTATAATATGAAGAATGAACGATTAAATGTATATTTATACGTTCTTTATAATGGAAAAATTTCTATTAATCCGTGCAGAAATTTCTTCATCTAGTTGTGGACTAGAATAAATCGCCAAACCAAATCTGGGCCAGGCTAGGGTTGCTTAAAAATCTAAAAAATAGTGGTTTAATAATATCCGTGTAGAATTTTCGGGATGGCCTAGACTGGGCCCATTCATGGCGAGCTTCGCAATTTCATGAAACGCCAAACCAGGCCTGGGTCAAGACTGGCGGCATGTTTGTCAACCACCCCAGGATAGGATCAAGCATGGTTCGGTCTTTCATAGCGAGCTAGCGCCAGGTCTGGCAATTCTTACGCAGGTTTGTTTGTCAAGGTAGACCCAGATATGGATTGGAGTTTTCTGCCAATCCAGAGCTAACCAGGCCTGGGCCTAGCCTGGGTTATGGTATCAATTTTACATTGAAAAGGATACTTAATGTAATTTGATTCCCGTGCTGATGTTTATTAACCTCGACCTGGACTGAAACACATTCTCGCCACTAACCTGGCCCAAGATATGTATTTCAATATATTGATATATCGATATATCCTCTATATTGAGGTTTTCGAATATTAATTTCTTAATCGAAAATGTATATTAATTTCATTAAACCTAAATATAGACAAAATAAGAGGTCCAAAAGACTTTCTGTAAATAGAAACTACAGATTTTTACCATCGCAAATGTGAGGCTCTCGAGAAAAAAAATTTGGACAGCTTCCGAAGTGACTTCCGAGCATTAATAACACTTTTTTCTCATGGAAGATTATTTTTGGACTATGCTGGGCTTTTATCGATAAGAAAAATGCATTGTCGTCAATGCTGAGCACGATACTCGAAAGCGTCTGGTAGTTCGCCGCGGGCTGTGCGACAAAATCAAAAAAGCTTCGTAAGAGACCCGAAGAAGATCTGGACGCGTGGTGGAAAAAACGGAAGCGGGTGAAGTGAACGATAATAAAAAGATAAAAGATAAAAGGAGACAGATGGACGTACACGTGGCGCCTAGTTGGGAAGTGTCGGTGGTGCAGGATGGCAGCGATATCCTGTCTGCAGAGGAAAAGGGAAAATAGTAACGCTTTTGCCCGAACTGACTTCTTCGGAAGAGAAAGGAGTAGGGGTGAAACTTGGCACGCGTATGGCATACGAGGAGCATCTTCCCGGGTGAAACGTACATCGAGTGATGCTCCTTTTCTGCCATGCACAAAGAGGAGAATGCACAATTTGCTCTTCAAAAAACTCTACAAGTTTTATCTCAAGACAGGATAAGAAACAACGTAAATCGAGAAACTCTTTAAAGTTTGATATCATAATCCAAGCAAATTTTTCTACATGCTTAGCTTTTCAATTAACCATGTAACAGAAAGTTCTAAACAATTGTTTTTTTGGCTCAGTTTTTAGAAAAAAGTATACAGTACTATAAAGAAGAACTGGTATGACGATAAATCAACTGTAATCGAATAATCAATCATTTATCGTCAGTGTCTATTCGCAGAGATAGGGATTTCGAAATAGTTTTTGCGAGACAGAAACTTGCAAAAATTCTTTAATAAATGAACTCTCAAATAAGGTCAGTTGAATGTTGAATGAGTTTAATTTTAAATAAAGCAAATGCAAGTATGAACGACTTTTCAATATTTTCCCGTGGAGAAAAATTTCACGGCGCTGGCCAGCGCCAGATCAAACTGTCTGGTTTCCAGTTCTGGCGCTAACTGTAAGGCCTGTTCTGGGGCTGGCCAGAACTGTAACGTTTTTGTACGATCAGCCGTTGGTCAGCGGCTGGCCAGCCACAAGCCATAGGTTGTTCAGCCTCAAGCCAGCGGCCAGTCAGACACTCGTCAGAGGTTATTCAGACACTACTCAGAGGCTAGCCAGGCACAAGCCAGCGGCTAGTCAGTCACTAATTCGCGTCTGTTTAGCCACTATTTGGTGGTCAGTTCATAAAGTTTGGGTTGAAAAACAATTTTAATTGAAAATTTATCGGTTTGGATTAAAAATCCTAACCTCTCAAAGTAATTCAATCCTTTCTTATATTCTTCTTTTTTAGATACACAGGGTTTGAACTTACCTTTTAATTAAAAAAATAGATACCGTTTGACAAGAAACATTCCACATTCGATTTGTCAACACGTTTGAGCGATGAAGACTAGCAATATGACGCGCAAAGTCACAAATCAATCTTCGCAATTTTTGGAATTAAAAAGTAAGTAGTTGCAATATTTGCAAAATGGAGATACTTGTTTCCGGTCGCGTAATAAATGTTTCAAAAAAAATGTTACTAACCTATGAATTTGTCGAAACTTGTATTTCGTTTGCCGCATAGAAACTTTTTTGTCATGGAATGCTGTCCAGCGCCAGATCAGAGCCAGAACTTCCAGACCAGTCGGCCTGGACATTGCCAGATCTGGGCCAGATTAGACAATAGACTGACATTAAACTTTTCCACGCGGGTTATTGAATATTCAATTACTTTTGAAAAAATTCGTATAATTTTACCAGAGTTCAAACTTTGAAGTAATGAATAGTAGAACTTTAAAAATTTGAGAAAAATTATGGATAGGTAATTTTTAGAACAATATTAAAGGATTTACGCTTGGAATTGACTTTGAATCTTCAAGCCTTGAAAATGTTGTATCATCATCTTAAGTCGATGTTGACATTTCAAAAAATGATAAAAACTTTGCACGAGTAAATAAAATCCGTCAAATTATTTTCTTTTAGATATCTATAATGCGCATTAAAATTCTGAATGAATTAGAAAAAAGTAGTAACCATAAGTTTTTTTATTATCTGCTGATGATTTTAAAGATACTTTAAAAATAATTTTCAAAAATACGCAGAAGTTGCATTAATCAAAAGTTTTATATTAATTCAGGTTTCGGAGAGAAAATTTATTATGGCATTAAGTTCCTAGGGGGAGAAAGTACTTCCTGTTTACGGAAAGATAAATTAAAAGCTTACAAGAACATAATGCAAAGCACTCCGCAACATGAAAAGATCTACTGAGTAAAACAGTCTTTTAACGGACTTGGAAATAATTTTTGTATTTTTACAAAAAAAAGTCATTTTTTATGTCAAATTAATTGTTCTATTTAAATTATTGTTACAAACTATGCAGAAATTTTACTATGGCCCAGATCGGGAATCCCAACTCAGGGTGGAAACACACGGCCCGACTGGGGCCAGATCTGACTATCTGGATTCTGATCAAGCTGTAATCGTCGACTGGTCGGGCCGTGTGTTTAATCCCTTGTCTGGGCCATGTCTGGCGATTCTGCAATGGAATTATTCATTCATATCCAATTTTGTTCGGAAATTTTTTGACCTGACTGCAGCATAGATGCCTAGACGACCGACCTGGATCCGGTCACGTAAATTAAAAAAGGAAAAGATGGCGTTCTAATAATCCGTAGGGTAGATCAGATCCAGGATAGTATTGGCGTTTCATGGCAGGCCAGGGCTTTCCAGACCTGGCCAGTTGCAAATTCACTGAATAGGATGGTATTTATAAAGCGAGTTTTCCATTTTAAAAAAGATACTATAAAATCGAAAAAATTCTGTTTTGCGTAGAAATTTGTTCACCTGGCCCTGGCCTGAAATAAAACATCGAACCAGATCAGTGATTCATAGAAAGCTTAGGCTTGCCAGGCCTGGCTCTAGTCACGGCAAAAAACACGGGATTCATCTTGAAAAGGGAATTATAAAATCTAAAATATTATATCCTGTCTAAAAAATTTTCGACTGGCCCTGGGCCTAAATGAAACACCGAACCAGGCTTGGGCCCGGCATGGGGGATTCAAGATCTGGAGATTAGTTTTGCAATAAAACGTCAGATCGTCTCAGACAAAAATCAATCAGTTATTCATAGGAAGCTTAGACTTGCCAGGTTTGCGCATGGTTTAGAGTATTATAAATTATTTACTTTAAAAAGAAAGTAAATTTCTGAATGATTGTTTGACTTTGAAATTTCTCTTTTGAATTCAAGTTGTAAGATTATATGTACGAAGTAAATTGATACTTAAATTTATATTTAAAGAATTTTGAAATCTTTCTCTCAAAAAAAAGACGCTTTCGACTGCGCTGGGATTCGAGCCCAGGTCTTTCGATTGCCGGTCGACTGCTCTAACCACTGAGCTACACAGGCGTCCGACATCTCCTTCTCCCACAGGAAGATCTCCTTATATCGCCTAGTGGCTCAGCCTTGCGGCTGTAAATGATTTCAAATTAATTAGTTGAGTTTGAAATCGATATAAGAGTTTGAAATTGTCTACGAGGACACCTGTCGACAACGTATCCTATCTGATACGCGACTAGTGACCCTCCGATAATGTAGGCAGTGACAAAAATTTCAAACTCAACTAATTAACTTAAATTTATAATATCTTCCTTTGGGTTCAGTGAAACCTTATCGACGTTTCTCATTTAATGTGCATTTCATAGTCGACGTGCAGAAGTAGCATTCAGGGTCTTCCTCTTAACCCCAGGGATTCTTCTTGAGTGTTAGCTGTCGTTAAAGAAAAATTTACACTCAGGACAATTAAAAGATTATTGCCGTGAGTAAAAGATAGATCGGCACTTCTCCTCGAGTAGGTTATGACCGTTATTATACGGCATCGATCACTGGCTCATCGAGTACGTCAAGGGAAATAATTTGTTGGGCTTTAATGCGTGGTTCCGCAGCTTTGTACGACGTGCCAGGCTCTTCACCAGATTTATCGGAACCTACATGATTATTCGACGCATTACCTGTGCATGCAGAATCAGAACGCGTTTGCCAATATAGTACTTCATCTGCAATACCCCATTATTTTCTTTTTCAAAATTATTCACTCAAAAAATTGATTTCAGCACGTTAGACATATGCAGAAAGGTTGTCATGGACCGAGCAAGGCTCAACCGTGGCTGCCTCAGTCTTGGCATAAAATGCAGAGCCAGGTCTGGGCCGGTTTATAAGACAGCTTGATACAACGTCATTAACCTCCTTTTGAATATATTAGACCGGGACCAAGTCTAATTCAGTCTTTCGTGCCAGGTCAGAGCCAGATTAAGGAATTTCTGCATGGGAATAAATTTTTCCCTTTAACTACAAATTCCCGTGCAGAAATTGCCCAATTTGTTTCCAAGTTCCGATCCGGCCCCGATCGGATTTTTTTGAACCAACTATTTATTGTTATTAAACGAAAAGCCTTTAACTTTTACTATTGTTAAAAATACAAAATTAGAAGGGGCCATATCTGGACCAGATCGGGCCCCCATTTTACAAGCCCAGATCTGGGCCCGATCGGGTAGGGCGTTTCATTACTGGTCTGGCGCTAGACAGATTACCCCTTCGGGGCCACATTTTTCCCGATCGGGGCCCGATCAGCGCCCCACCAAAATTTCTGCACGGGTTTCTTTTCTTACCACTTCTATTCAAGATCTATTCAGGTGAAAATATCAATTTAAAAATCCAGGTGAATCTAAAGTCAGATCTTCCAAATTCAAAATGGTAGGCCTAATATGGCAGAGAAGATTGGAAGAGAAATTTAGCAATATTATTATTTGACTGACTTAGTGCATCAATAATTTTTTTAAATGATGCATAATTCGTGTATTAATGAGGACCAACACGTCCAATTATTCTGTTTGTCTAAAAAGTGGAAGCCAATTGATCAACTGACTATCCATTCGATATAGCGTTAATCAGTCATCCCACTTTGATTTTCCATAACCACTTTAGGTTGATCTTGCATCAATCTATGACCATTAATCATTAGAAACAGATCTGTGCGGGTAGTCCTGTCATTTTATTGCATGACAAATTTTCATATTTAATGTTATTTGCCAGAAATAGAATGTGACTGAAAGTTCTTCTACTGTTGGTAAATATTTTGTTAACATCATATATATTTACAAAGTGGATTTTAAGTGTAGTCGTATTATAAAAATGCCGTTTGGGAATATATAATGCAAACTCTGAATTACTCATAAGTTTCCAAGTGCGAATTCATCCGACCCTCGTTTGGGTTGAAAAATAAAAAAAAATGAGTTCATCATTGCTCAGCGGAAGGCTTTCGCAAATGTCGTCTACAGGAGAAATAAAAAAATTAATGCTTGTGTACTGACCAACGTCCAACTAAACTCGGAAGCGCAGCTTTATTTACGAGCTCTGCCTGTTTACTTTCCGGCAATCGTGGCGGCAATTACATTGCGATTTATTGTAATTACAACTTTTACTAGCCAGCTGCACTCACACGTATTCATTGGCCATCTCTCTCGCTATCGAGTTTCATGTCCTTTTGCTTTCTCTAGCGTTTCCACTTCTTTCTCCTTCTGTCTCCTTTCTATCCTCAGAACCTTTTCTAAGATCGTTAATCTCACTTTTGACCTCGGACATGCACAGAATGAATTAGTTTCACCAAATCCCTTTTCAGCTCTTTATTAGATCGATAAGCCGCGAATTTTGAAGTAACAGTTAGGAAAGGTTTAATATTCAATTAATTCGGGCTGGGGAGGATCTTTCAATGCAGACCAAGTGAACAAAAGTATATTAATCTATTTCTAATAATTTTTAGTTTTTAGGAAGAAGCTGTAACTCAATCCGTGCAGAAATTCTTATGGCTCTGATTTGGAATAGAAAGCGACGCCCAATCTGGGCCAAGATTGGGGGCGACATTCCATTTCAAAATAAGGGGATGCCCTATCGGGCCCCGATCGGCGCCACGATAGAATTTCTGCACGGAAAAATTCTATAACAATAAAAATATCCATGCAGAAATTTTACTTTTTGACTCTGGCAAAGCCCAGATCGAGACTCCCAAAACTGGGATGAAAGACATGGCCTGACTTGGGCCAGATCTAGCTTGCAGGGGTCTGATCTGGCTGTAATCGGGACTAGTCGGGCTCTATGTTTCATCAGCGGTTTTTTGTGATAGATATTTACCTTACTATCGCTTTTTACCAATTTTTGGAGATGATCGGATTTTCATAAATCATGACCTATTTTTGGAGGAAAACATTCTCTAATACAATACAACTCAATTGTTTCTAATTAAAAAATAAAAGGAATAAAATTTTCAAATATAGTTTTTTTTTTCAAACTCTTTTAACGATTCCAGACAAGGGAAAATTCACTTTCGAAATTAGAAATAGTACAGTTATAGAGAGTATTTTCCCTAAAAAACTTGGGCCAGATCTAGCTTGCAGGGATCTGATCTGGCTGTAATCGGGACTAGTCGGGCTCTATGTTTCATCAGCGGTCTGAGCCATGTTTGGCGATTTCTGCACGGGCGCTACCCAAGCAGGAATTCTGTTGTGGTTCAGGCCTGGATAGTCCTGATTTGGCAAGGAACAACGTTCGCCGCGCCTAGTTTATGCCCGGTTTAGAAGTTTAAAAAACTAGCTAGACCTGGTCCAGATCAGGCGCACGTGATATTGAGAATTTGAAAATACCTAATCAGGTTCAGATCAGGCTCAGCATATCATGACAAATTAGGACTCGCCATACCCTAGCCTTTTCTGGGCCACAGTAAAGTCCCTGCATGGAAAATTGTGAAAAAACATTTTATTCCTAAAACTGAAATTTAACTAAACACTCAATGACATTTTTGCATAGGAAATATAAAAGTGGTTTAATTTTTGACGAAAACTTAAAAATAACTTTAAACAAAAAAAAGAAAAGTTCTAAATAACCGAATCTTTAAATATGGTATAATATCCGATTTCATGGAATTTGAATCAATTAAAAATTAAAAAATTGATATTAAAATTTATTTTAGAATATTAAAAGAATATTTTATAGGAAAATTGTATGTAAGAGAAAAGTTTGAGTAAGACTGTGATCTAAGATATACAAAGATAAGACGTGAAGAAGTGGTAAAAATCTACCATTGACTAAAAATTTATGTAAAATAAATATTTGTGAACATTTGTATTCCAATAAATGTTGATTATATAAAAAATAATATCTTATTACAAAAAAAAAATAATTTTTTAATATTGAATAACTGATAAGCAAATTTTATTACTTGTTTATCATACCAGTTTTTTCTCTATTGTATGCTCTCTGGAAAGAAGTAAAAAGGAAAAGTAATTGATGAAAAACAGTTCGTGACATCCTTATCCTGTGAAAATCATAAATCAGGGCGTTCGATATTGCACCGCAATGAATAATACCTGTAGGCTATCTGTGTACCGTGATCTTCATAAACGTTTTCTCTTTATCTCGGCATCTCTCCCTTCTCTCTTTTTCTTCGCCGGATCTCATAATGTCGACTAAGGGGCAGGTTGCACGATAGCATATAATAAGCGCACCCGTTTCTTAGAAACCCTAAACACAGCTGTTGGTAAAGAAACTGCGTTGATATCGCACAAACGATTTCCTTAAAGCTAAGTAGCGGTTCATTTCACTAGAGAAATATATAATTTCTTACTTTTTATCAAATTCTGGAAATTCCACTAGTTCCGGTAATAATATCAATGACTAGTACCCAAGTGCGAAGTTAGATACGGCCCAACACTGGCCCAGCATCGACAAAAACTTTCCGAAGATCGGTTGCCAATATCGTGCCGTTGCTGGAATGACAATTCCGGTGTGCACTTGGCGGCCAATTCTGGCCCAAACTTTGGCCGCCAACACTTGTTTTCGACACAGCAACGGGCCAATGCTGTGCCGAACTCTGGTTTTTTCTCTTCCAGAATGGTTTGCCATGGTAAAAGTGACACATGGCCCAGTAATGTGCAGTCCACAGGCCAGACTCTGGCTCTTCTACTTTCGCAATAAGGTCGATACTGGGCCAAGTTTAGGCTGAAGGTCGGTCAATTTAAACAGTCGACAAAGGCCGCCGTCGTCAGGCCAGCACTTAATCGATACAACCCATGCAGAAATTTTTGTGGGGCGCCGATCGGGAAAAATGTAGCCTCGATAGGGCAATCTGTCTAGCGCCAGACCAGTAATGAAACGCCCTACCCGATCGGGCCCAGATCTGGACCTGAAAATTGGGGTCCCGATCTGGCCCAGATGGGCCCTTTCTAATTTTTTATTTCTACAAATAGTAAAATTTAAAAAGTTTTCGTTTAATGACAATAAATAGTTAGTTCAAAAAAATGTATTTCTTAAAATCAGATTAGTGATGCAAAATATAATCAAAAGTATATAAACAGTATAATCTACAAACCCATCTTCGTAGTCTGTAAAACTATTCGATACTTCTAAATCTAAAAATAAATTACACTATTAATAATTTTCTTTCTAAAAAATTCACTTTGGAAAATTGAATAAATGATATAAAAAATAATGAAACACAATAAGGTTCTACAATCAAAATTATAATTTTCTTTTCATTTCAAATTACCGTTAATAAAAAAATATTTCATATAATAATCTAATTCATTATAATGTTAGGATTTATGTAATTTTGCTTTTGGCATTTTAATTTCAATATAGTCACTACAATATCACGACCGTAACACAAAATTTGAAAATGATTTTGTCTATCATAAATTGATGTGGTTCCGACCCGGGCCACACCATATGCCCCCCTGCGGCCAGATGTGGAAAATCCGATCGGGCCCGGATCGGAACTTGGGAACAAGTTGGGCAATTTCTGCACGGGTAACGGCGACACTGACCCAATAACAATAGCCGACTGTTGGCTGCCGAGATTGGGCCAATATTGTGCCGTATTGTCAGCTTCGGCAATTCGCACTCGGGTTTGTATAAGGGTAGTTATGCCAAAAATAAGATCTCTGGAAAAAAAAGTTTTTCTATGATTTTGAGACTTGAAGTTATATTGTCATTCATGTCTTATCAAGGAGAAAACATTACTTTTTATGAAAAAAATTTTAAAATTGGCTTTTTTGTGATAGATATTTACCTTACTATCGCTTTTTACCAATTTTTGGAGATGATCGGGTTTTCATAAATCATGACCTATTTTTGGGGGAAAACATTCTCTAATACAATACAACTCAATTGTTTCTAATTAAAAAAAAAAAGGAATAAAATCTTCAAATATAGTTTTTTTTTCAAACTCTTTTAACGATTCCAGACAAGGGAAAATTCACTTTCGAAATTAGAAATAGTAGAGTTATAGAGAGTATTTTCCCTAAAAAAATAGGCCATAATTTATGAAAATACAATCATTTTTAAAAAATTGGTAAGAAGCGATAATGAGGAAAAACTATATTAGAAAAAATATTTAAAGTATTATTTTTCGTAAGTATTAAATTATTTTGATAAAAAAAATGGTTTTTTTTATAAGACATGACTAATAATATTATTTTGTGTTTTGAAATCGTAGAAAAACTTTTTTTTCCAGGAACCTGATGTTTGTCACGATAACCACTTTAAGGGGTATTAATGTAATTTGTCCATGAAAATTATGGCTCAAGCAAAAATACATCATTTTGCTTTCAAAAATAGCAATACTATCATTGAAGGAATAATTTAAAAAAGCAAAAATTATTAATTTAAAACATAAAAAAATGATTTTATCAATAAATTTTATTTTTTCCCGAATTGTTTTTCTTATCGCTTCGAGACAAATTAAAAAAAAATGATGCGATTCTAATAAATCACAAATCATTTTTTCAGGATAAAACTTTTCTACAACCATTAAGGAATTTATTTTCAAAAATCGGAAATCATTTTTTGAAAATTGGCTCCAAGCGATAAGAAATAAAGTCTAGGCAAAAATAAAATTTATTAATAAAAATCTGGCAGATCACGACTGACGTTTTCATCAATAACTTTGTTTATTATCAATAAAATTTAAAGCGGAAATGCAAACACTTTGTTGCTCTGATCTGTATGGACCTCGCGCTTCGCGCTCAGTCTTATGTTCTTCGCATATATTTGAGTTTATTTCATGTAATTTGATACTGAAACTCTAGTAAATTTTATAATATTGTAGATATGGATTAAATTTTCTCAAAATTGCTAAATTTGTTTTTGATTTCAATTGAAAAAGGATACTCAATTTATTTAAGGCTCTATCGGCCTTAAGGAACAAATTTTTTTCATAATACTCGCGTTTTGCGCTCGATTTTATGGTTTATATCCATTAACCACATTTGCATTTTTTTAAATCTGAGCGTACCTAGAGCGCGTGATTCGGTTATTGCACTTCGCGCTCCAAAATATGTAGATTTCCTGATTTTTAGATCTTTTTGAAATAAACAATTTTGCATCGTAACATTTTTCCCATATCTCTTATATTTTAGCGGGAATATTGAATTTTTCTAAAAACGTTTTTCATGAAAAAATGAAAAAATATTACTGCTATGAAAATACAAATTTGAGTGTAAAAAAGTTGAATAAATCTAATAGTTTCTCAAAAAAGAATTCTTAAAATTTTGAAAAATCTTTCGATTTTCACTTAGATTATCCCCTTGAAGCAGTGAAATTTCTTTTTTGTCAAAGATATATTCGCCAGTTAAATAAAAAAATCTGCTCATTATGAGAGAGAGGCTCAAAATATGGAATAGCTGAGGTTTGGCTAAACTTTTTTTCAATTTTTCGAAAAAATAATAGATTAGATTGTTCATACAAGAATCTTAAAATTTATTAGTCTTTTTAAAAGTTGCATTACATTTTTAAATTTTGCAGATAAACTTCAGACAATCATCGAAATTAGAGATGCTATCTCATAATAGGGAACTTACTTCTGCTGAAGTTTTATTTCCTATAATATATCGTAACAAAATCTAAAGACACGTTAAGTGAATTTCTTTGACTCTTTTTTTCGAGTGTAATATAGAAACATGAATGGTGCTCTGTGTTATTTTAAGTCACAAGGGGTGAACGGCTGATAAAATAACTAACGAGTCTCATTAGACTTTCCTATTCTAGGCGTCCAATGACTTCAAAGCTCAAAGGAGAACCGCTGCATAAGTTCAGAATTGAGTCTTATTATTTTTGCAACAGAGAAAGGAAACACCAAAAACAGTCATCATCTTACATTTTTTCAAAAAAATATAAGTTTCTTTACTAACGACAAATTCTATGCAAATAAACAAATATTTGTGCAGTATCTTGAGGAAGATTGGTCGTTTTAATTCTTTATAATTTCCTCAAAACAGTTTTATCTTATTATTAATAATTTACGGTTTTAATGAAAAAAATTAGATTTTGTAACGAATATTTTTATATAATATTCACCTACTTATTAATATTAGGCAAATAGAATTTCAGCTAATAAAAATCATTGTTTGAAATTTCTTAGAAATTTTTGAGAGATTTTTTAAGCAGAAATACTAACCGTCAAATGTGAGAAACCTTTCTCTTATATATATTTGTGAATTCAATTTCAGATTTTATTAACTCGCTCATAATAAATATTAAACGCCTGACCTTTTCGATTTCTCCCCTTAAGGTAGTTTTCATCCACGAAAATTAGACCTCAGGCAAAAATAGATAATTTTGCTTTCAAGAATAGCAATATTATTATTGAAGGGCTGTTTTGAAAAAGAAAAGATTATTTTACATGAAAAAAATTTGAAACACAGAAAAATAATTTTATTAATTAATTTTATTTTTGACCCAACTTTTTTTCTTATCGCTTCTTAGCAAATTTTAAAAAATTATGCGATTCTAATAAATCATGAATCATTTTTTCAGAGAAAAGATTCCCCGCAACTTTACCATTTCTGATTTTTAAAAATAAATTCTTTAATGGCTGAAACCATTAAAAAACATTTTCAAAAACAAAATTTTTATAAACAAATTGCTGAATTTGATAATACTTTATCCGCTTTCGAAAATTGGAAATGGTTATGTTGTAGGGAAACTTTTTCTTGAAAAAGTGATTTGTAATTCATTAAAATCGTATAATTTTTAAAAATTTGGTTCGAAGCGGTAAGAAAAAAAGTTGGGGCAAAAATAAAATTTATTAATAAAATTATTTTTCTGCATTTCAAATTTTTTTCATGGAAATTAATCTTTTTTCTTCCAAAATAGCCCTTCAATAATAATATTGCTATTCTTGAAAGCAAAATTATCTATTTTTGCCTGAGGTCTAATTTTCGGGGATCAACTACCTCAATAACATATAAATTACAAAAAACCTCATTCCTTTGTTTTAAAAGTATAAAAAAAGTTTTTACTTCTCCCTAAAAATATTAAAAAGCTTCAAAAAATGCATGATTACAATTATGAGACTAAATTCAGAAGAGAGTTTCCCGTTTAATATCGAAGTAATTAATCAATTAATTCAATTTGTCAAGCGCGATATAAATGCTTTATTTGGTCTAGTTTTGGATATTCAATAAAGCTACCGAAGTGTAAATCATGATGCAAAAATGGCTATTTAATTTTTTTTGTTATTTGGCCAGGAATATTACAAACGAATTCATTAAATGAATAACAAATATTCCGTTATTTCGCCTCGTGAGAGGTGGAACGAACCATATCTCTAATCACCTTTTACACTCAGTTCAGTTTATTGTTTAAATAATATGTAAATTTTTATCACGAAAATTCCTCGTCGTCTGCTTTAATGTACTTGAAACACAAATTGAAACTACGTGTACTTTAGATTCGCATGACACTATTTTTATCACGTTCACTAGAAAATATAAATTTTCGGAAAGCCATTTGAAAAATTCCAGTTCCGATTCATGAGAAGTCTAATAAATAGAAGTTTTTCATTCAATATTTAAAATCTTTTTTTTTTTAAATATTAGTTGCTTGATTAATAAATTTTGTATGTGCCAATAGTAGATTTGAAAAAAATTAAATTAATGTGGGTCAAAATGATTTATTAATTAATAGTTATCTGACATTACAGACTTTTTCTTAACCTCCCTTCAACTAATCTTAACTTTTATTCGATCCGAATGAACAATAATTCATTTTGTTCTTTAGAATATTTTCAACAATTCTACATCTCAAATTTTTTTAATCAATTTTTTTAGAAACCACACATTATAAAAAATGTGTTTATTTAATGAATCATAAAAAAAGGTTTGACGAGTAGAATAATTTTAGAAAACGTTCGAGACGAAGAAAGTAAGTTATTCTTTATTAGGATTGAATAAAAATTAAAACTAATTAGAGCAAACGTAAAAATTTTAACCCAAACTAATTTTTTCAAAGAAATGTATTGTTACCTTTTCTAAAATTTATCGAATTCAAATTTGTTCTATTTCCTCTTATTTCTTAAAATCATCATCAAATTTGGAAAAATCTTGAAAAATATATTATGGGCAAGAAAATTTTACATTGCAGAATTCCCCAGTGAAGAATTATTTTGTGAAGAGTGAATTTGTAAATTATTTAAGGAAATAATTTTTTAATCTGTTTAGAATTCAGCGTTACAGAAACTAATTGCGTTAATGTATACACTTTAAAAAAAAAATTGTAATTTTCGAATACATAGGTGATGAAATTTTTCAATAATAATTAAAAATAATCTTCTATCGAATTATTTCAATAATTTAGAAGAAATATTCGAATCCTTATTGGATTTTTTTTTCAGTATTGAAATTTTTCAAGTGTAGTCTTAGAATTTTTCAAAGTCAGACACGCAATATTCAGCACGTCATTGAATATTTCCAACATGATTTTACATAAAAATTTCAAAATTTATATAAAAATTTCAAAATATACACGGTGTGTACCAAAAATAACCGAACTTTATATTTAAATCATACAACATGCAGCGCCATCTATTGAAAATTTGCAACATTAAAAAGATACATTCATCCTCTTTCAAACGCACCTAAATTCATGTAAATCGGATGACAAATGTGAAAGTTACAGCTATTTCAATAAAATAAAAAGTGTGCTAATGTTACAAAACAAAAATGGAACAAAGAGCAAATATAAAATTTTGTGTTAAACTTGAAAAAAAATTCGCTGAGACATACGAATTGATGAAAAAAGTTTATAGTGATGATTGTATGAGTCGTACTCAAGTTTATACGTGGTTTACACGATTTAAAAATGGCCGTGACGATTGAAATGATGATCCAAGACCTGGACGACCAAAAACATCAAATCGTGCTGAGTTAATGGAAAAAGTACGTGAAATAAACGATATCGATGCAAATTTCACTGTGAGAATGCTGGCAAATGAATTAAATTCATCTTACTGTGCAATCTACACAATATTAACTGAAGATTTGGGTAAAAGAAAGGTCTTTGCACGTTTTGTTCCACATCAGTTAAATGCACCACCTCACAAGACCAAAAAAGTCAACGAATTTTTGATGAAAAAACGGTTTTGTGTCATGGACTACCCTTCGTATTCGCCTGATCTATCACCATGTGACTATTTTCTGTTCTCAAAACTAAAAACTGCAATGAAAGGAGCTTTTTATGATGACGTTTCAACCATTTAATCAGCTGTGACACAGGTGCTAAAGAACATCCCAAAAACCGAGTTTAAAAAGTCTATGGATAAATTGGCTGATCGTTCCAAAAGTTGTATTGAGTCTAATGGAACCTATTTTGAATAAATAATAACTTTCAAAGATAATATAATGTGTATCTTATTCTATATCCAAAAAGTTCGGTTATTTTTGGGACACACTGTGTATATTGGTTAATTACTTCCAATACTTTATTGGAAGTTTCCAAATTAAATTTCTAGAGTGTAGTTTTTGCGCAAATAGTTTCTCTAGAATTAAGACAGATTCATAATTACTTAATATTCCGACTTTTATTCTCCAGTTCAAATTTACCTAGGTGACTTTTCCGAGTCAAAATTAAGAACGTTATTCAACGGTTTCCAGGCATGTAAACTGACTTTAAAAAGTGATCGTCGGTCAAGTCGAATTTTAAACTTCCTTTTAGCTGAAGATGTAATAATTGTGAGTCGGATTTAAACGGATTGAAGTGGTCATGATATGGGCTTATAATTTTAGTGTTGACTTAGGACAGTTTTAAAGGAAAAAGATTCCCGGTTACAATTCTATTCGGATCAAAATCGGATTTAATAGTTCATCGAATGATTGTCATAAGTATTATGATAAAATCTATAGAAATAAAATAATGATTTTACTTCATAATCATGATATCATGTAATATGCAAATTATTTCAGGGTATCACTCAATAAGTTTCCAGTCTGACATATAGATGGCACGACTGTTGTCAAATCCATACGATTTCTGGATAGTATTAACCTTCAAACGTTAAGAGTCAAAATTTCATGACAATCTGACGTTTAGTTCAGAAGTTACAGAGGTTATGGTGAAGAAACTTTTGTCTTCTTCAAAACAATGGATAAAAAAATGCTTCGAGTGTTAATCAAACATTGTTTTTTAATGGGAAAAAATACTGCTGAAACAAAGCATTGTCTTGATAAGCATTACAGGGACTCTGTACCAGGGAAATCAACAATCATCGACTGATATGCCGAATTTAAACGCGGTCGTACAAACACCGATGACGCTGAACGCTCTGGTTGCCATTAAGAGCGACTATTACATGGAATTACTGGATCGATTGAGCGCAGAAATCAAGAAAAAAGGGACTCACATGCAAAAGAAAAAAGTGCTGTTCCACCAAGGCAATGCATCGTGCCACAAGTCCATGAAAACGATGGTCAAATTGAATGAATTAAGCTTCGAATTGCTTCCTCACCCACTATATTCTCCTGGTCTGGCCCCCAGCGACTACTGGCTCTTTGCTGACCTGAAAAAAATGCTCCAGGGAAAAAGAATTGGCTCCAATGAAGAAGTGATTGCCGAAACTGAGGCCGATTTTGACAGAAAAGACGAATCACTCTACAAAAAAGGCATCGAAAAGTTAGAGAAGCGTTGTAATGAATGTATTACGCTTGAAGGAAACTATATTGATGAATAAAGTCGAATTTCTAAAAAAAACTGGGTTTTTCTTAGTTAGACCAGAAACTTATTGAATGATGTGTTATTGGAATAAGATAAGTTGACATGCAGTTCAATAAGGTGGATAAATATTATTTATTCATTTTTATGTGAGAATAGAATGTTTTGCAAGCAAAACTAGCATGTTCAGTGTGAATTATGTAAGAAATCGATACTTGAAACATTCCTTTAGGGTACTGATTTGCTAACGACTTGTTGATATCAACAAAGCTATTCATGTACATATTGTTAAGCCGAAGTTGCAGTGTGTAATGGGAACTGGAAATTAAGGTAGTACTGTCGTAAATGGAAATACCGTTCAGATATTGATAGAATTGAAATCACTGGTGAACATTAAGCCAGAAATGACTCAGTTAAATTTTTGAGGACCTAGGGTACACTGAAGGGGAGTAATTAGTAATTGCATTTTGAGACGATTAACACCTAACCTTATGGGAAACCGAGCACATTTACAAATCGTGCCATAACTACCGTTCAGATTTCAATAAAAATGATTGGTGCATTGATTGATAATATAAGCATCATTTTGCAAGATAAAACATCTTAATTGGATACGTGTAAGCGTAGCAAAATCCAATTAAGTAAGCAAAAATATAATTTTTCTCCAGTAACCGACGGCGATCAAATAGATGTGGCAACGTCGCAGAATAACTGAAAGCGCGCGCCATTCACGTATCGTAAGAAGTCATCTGCTATACGCACATGTATAGTCGCTTTCTTATGCGACGTTGACAAAGTTAGATACTACGTGAAGCAACTGAGAAACAGTATTCATTTGATTAGCTACGTACCGACAGTACTACCTTAAATAAATCCATAAGAATTATATTTTTGAAATTCCCGCGTTTTCCTTACCTGTTCAGCACTTTTGAAAAATCAAACATAGCGAAAAAAGACAAGAAGTGCTTAGGAGGATTCATTTGATCAAGCAGAAGGAGTATTATATGGAGCAGGGATCGCTGATTAAGTGTAAGTAACTTTTTTTAACAATTTTTATGTTCCAGAATCTTTAAATTTTTCGAAACAACATTTTTGCGCTCGGCGCGCACGATTTCTCAAAGAGTTTTCAAACCGATTACTTTCAAAATTTCTACGTTTATTTTAAACATAAATATCTATAGAGTGACGAAGCGGTTTCTAAAATTTTTAATTTTATCATAATTAAATTTGTAAAAAATGAGTAAATAAAGTCGATTTTTGAACATTTTTGTTTTATCTGTCATTTTGTTATTTTGCAAAAGGCAAAAAATCCGCTTTGTCACTTCAGAGATACGGTCATACTAATAAAGAAAATTTTTGATTTATTTGTTTCAGATGATTCTGACTGAGGATATCGTGTGTGCCATGAACATGCCATCTTTTAAAACACTCTGTTCATTGTTAAACATTACCTAAACTAATCAATAATTTTATGTAAAAAAATTTTTTTGTAAACTTTGAGACTGCATAAATAAACACTGAAAATTTTATTTAATTATATAGAGTAATTGCTGAGAAAAAAATTCTTGAAAATCACCTTTTTTTGCCGAGATAGTAGAATCCCGTGCAAAAATAGCCCAACTTGTTTCCAAGTTTCGATCCGGGCCCGATCGGATTTTCCACAAGAAAATTATTAATAATGTAATTTATTTTTATATTCAGAAGAATCGAATAGTTCTACAGACTATGAAGATGGGTTTGAAGATTATATTGTTTGTATACTCTTGATTATACTGTTGCATCACTGAACTGAATTTATGAAATACATTTTTTTGAACCAACTATTTATTGTTATTAAACGAAAACCTTTTAAATTTTACTATTTGTAGAAATACAAAATTAAAAGGGGCCAAATCTGGGCCAGATCGGGTCCCCATTTTACAGGCCCAGATCTGTGTCCGATCTGGTAAGGCTTTTCATAACTGGTCTGGTGCTAGACAGATTACCCTATCAGGGCCACATTTTTCGTGATTGGGGCCCGATCGGCTCCCCATCAAAATTTCTGCACGGGATGACCCCTTAAATGAAGCATTTCACTATCTCCACATAAAAGCGTTCAAAAAACGACTAAAAATAAAGCGGATCAAGGCGGCAAAACAGAGAATTCTCGAATAAGAACTCGTCTGTTCGCCCAAAGTCCGCCTCAATAAATCGAATTTAAACCTGTCCTGGTCAGATAATTTCTTATTAAAATCCGTTTAAATAACATTCGTAATTTCGACTCGAGATATTCCGGGCACATCAATGTCAAAATTGAAAATTAATCCAAATTTATCAGCTAAAATAATTTATTGAAAAATCTTATCTCCCTTTATAGCTAAGTAAGAAACATTTGAACTATATGTATTTGAATAATACATGTATATTATTGACTACCTTATTTCCAGCATTGCATTCATCAAACTGATTTCATTATATTTTCGCCCATTCAAATATTCTTCCTGAAGTGAAAAAGAAGTAGTGAATTGATAATCTCCACTTTATTCGTTTACCACTCGATTGAATCAACCTCAATTTCTGTCGTCTTTCTCAAACTCGGATTTTCAGGTCACGGAAGGTGAAAAGTGCCATTTGGAATGGAGCTTGAATCCTCGGTTGAGAATAAAGTTGGCGCAAATGTTTTTAGGTGTAAGAAAGCCCACGAAGTAAAATGGTCCAGTTTCAAGTGGCATGGATGCTGGCTTCTACGCTAATTTACTCCTCTGCTGCTTTTCAACGAGGGTGGCGAAAAAGAAGCGACTCACTCTCTACGTTCTTCCTTATTTTTCGCTCGACTTTTCCTCTATCCTTTTTCCTCCAAACCTTCATCCTCTACCCAAGTCCTTGGGCATTTTTTTCCTTTTCCTTCGCGATCTTTCACGCAACACCACGGCAACTATTCCTGGGTTCTCCTCCTTGACAAGCCTTCGTCGAAAAGTTTACGGCAATCTAGGGCCGCTGAGTTTAGCCGCTATTTTTCCCATGATAAATGAAATTGTTCCGCCGCTAGCGCAGCGGGCTCTCATGCCTGTTCCTCAAGTTTACGCTAACTTATAATCTTTTCTCACGACACAGCACCACGCTGGCTGCAGGTGCTGAACACCTATCAGTGTCCATGTTGTTAGCGTAACTATAAATCCATAGTGGCATATTTATACTCGTAGACAAGGCTAGTATTTTTAGTAAAAATTATCTGTCAGTGTTGGGGGCTAACAAAAAGGTGATTAACGAGATATTTCATATGATAATTGAAGGGTGGGATTGCAAAAGTGTATGAGGAACCAAATGACCATTTTCATGATCAGGACGCTCCCACTTTCGAGAAAATATAGTCGACATAATTCTCACTTTTTTACACAAGTCTGTTAGTGACAGGAATCAAAAACTTCATTTTGGATTTTAGTTTATGAATCCACCAAAACACGTGACTTCAATTTACCAAGTTGGATTACTAATGATTGGCACTGGCACCTATTGTTGGAAACCCTCGCTTATTGGCTTTAACGCTTTCAGTCACGCATTTTTTTTTCATATCAAAATTTTTAGCAAATTCAATTTCCGTGGATTTTTTTGGTTGCTAAATCCGAAATTGGCGTGCAAACTTAATAATTTTCTAAATTTGAGATTGCGGAGGTGAACTTTGAAAATTCTTATAAACTATTTGTACTACTTGAAACATGGCTTCTGAGATTTATTTGGGTCAAATTTGAATTCAGAGACCCAGGAAACTTCATAAGATGTGTTTCAGAATAGTAGTAATAGTTTGCAAGAATTTTCAGAATTTAGATCCGCTATGTTGGTTTTGCTATCTCGACTTTTGAAAATTATAAATTTTTGACGATTTCAGCGACCCAAAAAAGCTTTGAAGGAAAACTTTAAAGAAAATACATATTTTTTAGATTAGTAACAGTTAGCTGTGAAATTTGTTGAAAAATTATTTTTAAAGATGATCTATACAAAATATTTTTTTGAAATTTTTGGAAAAAGAGGACAAAAAAATTAATTTTTCAGCTTCTTTTCAGTGAAAATTGTGAAAAATATTAATCAGAGTAATTTTCAATGAATTCACAGATTTTATATTCTCTCAGAAAGTTATTCAAAACATTTTAACCGAAAGGAAAATTATTGTCTTATTCCCGAAAATTGTATAAAGATATTTTGAAGTAAGAATTTGATGCTTTTCAAACATTGGTTTCAGAAAGCGATAAAGAGAATTTTTAATTTGAAAAAGTGAAAATACCTCATTGAGATGTTAAATAACTGAATATACCTTTAAAAAATTAGGGTACCATATTGAGGAATATATTTTTATTGTTTTTCAAAGCTAAATCACGTATTTCTTTATAAATCGATAAAACATGAATTATATTTTCTGAAACACCCATTAAAGTTTATGATTTATCCAATTTCTTTATTCTTTTGTTAAAAAAAAAAAATCTATCTAAGGTTTTGAATCTAGAATTGTGCAATTACAATTTATCACAAGCAATATGGATTTTATGGTTCTACAATTTTTCCTGTCAAAGACACATCAAGTTCTTTGGGATGACATAGAAAGATAAGAGAGGAGAGATGTGCGAAAAGCTCGTTAAATCGAGATAACTCCATCTACATGTAAATCTAATCGGGCAGACAAGCCACGAAGACATCAAACCATCGTTTAACATCGTCGATCCTCAAACTCCCCATAAGTTGGTGACTTAACCATAGTCGGAGGCTTACCTTAACAGTTTCGCATACTAAGTTAGTACCCTAACCTCCAAAAAAAGATTTAAGCATCGTGCTAATTCAAAATAGTCCAATTTTCTTTTCCCACTTTGCGATTTTACGTTCAAAAACTTTTTCTAAATGAGTGACTCGAGGATGAACTAAAGTTTGTCTTAATCCAAATTTTAGGAATGAGTACATCAATATTCTTCATTCTCTTAAAACACTGATCAACAAAATATGGCCTATGTGTTCATGGAATGAGATATATCATTTCGAGAGTGATTTTCTGTGCTAAATCTAAATCTAGCCTCTGTTTTTTCCCAGCATACTATAAACTCTGTGAATATTGCAAATATTGCAAATATTTTAGACTTTAATGCAATGAGATACAAGCAGCAGTATAATGATTTGCCTCAAGTACCCGTGTGGAAAAATTTCATGGCGCTGGCCAGCGCCAGTCCAGACTGTCTGGTTTCCAGTTCTGGCGCTGACTATAAGGCCTGGTCTGAGGCTGGCCAGAACTGTAACGTTTTTGTACAATCAGCCGCTAAACAGTGGATCAATAAATAAAGTTTGGCTTGATAAACCATTTTAATTGAACATTTATGGATTTCGATTAAAAATCATAACCTCTCAAAGTAATTCAATCTTTTCTTATATACTTCTTTATTAGATACACGACGTTTGTACTTTCCTTTTAACCCATTAACGCCCAAAGTCACAGACTTTTAACTCATTTTTGGCCCTTGTTGACAAAGCGAAAAAAGGAATATATCATGACCAAACCTTGTATACATAATGTTTTTGGGTCTCCTCTTTCGATTTATGAAGTCAAAATTACATTATAGTGCACTAAAAAACCAATATGGCGGATTTTATTAAAAAAAGTACCGAAAATTTGAAATTTTTTTTTTTATTCTTTTTTTTTCAAATGGCTTGTGAGCCGTTAAACTGGCAACTCTATACACGGAAAAAAATAGTGTAAATTCAACACGGCGAATTCTTTGAACACAAAACAGAGCTCCGTCTTGTTGTAACATGGAGCTCGTTTCGCAAGAACCTCGAAACGGCGACCATGTTGATTCACACAATTTTTTTCTCCGTGTAGAAAGAGACAACTTTTCTGCCATGTATCTATCGAATAGTTAGAGCTGGAACTATAAACTTTTTTGAAAATTTTCTGCATAAAAAAAGAGATTAACATGCAGTTGACTAAACAATGAATGGTATTCAGTTAAATATAAGGTTTTTTGTAAAACCATTTTTTCGTGTTTTTTTATAGTTTTTTTTTTAATTACCTCGGGAACTTTATAAGATATCGAAAAAACAATCAATGGACTCTGCGTTAAAAAAACGCAGCAAAATCATGTATTTCTTTCCGTTTAAAAAGTTTTTCACACCCTTTCATCACACGATTTGTGATTTTTCGAAACAAATTTTAACTAAAAAAAAAATCAAAAACCTGTAGAGCTGGGAAAAAAAAAATGCCAGATCTGGATTTAGCATAGAAAACTACTGTGGAAATGATATATCTCATTCCATGAAAACATTGGCCATATTTTGTTGGCTAGTGAAATTAATGGAAAACAAAGTAAGGACAAAATACTTTAAGGTAGTTCAGCCACAAAAAATTAGGTCTCAGGCCAAAATACATCATTTTGCTTTCAAGAATAACAATATTGTTATTGAAGGGATTATTCAAAAAAGAAAAGATTATTTTTTATAAAAAAATTTGAAGCATAGAAAAATAATGTATTCAACAAATTTTCTTTTCAAGTGCTTTTTTTCATATCGCTTCTTAAAAAATTTTTAAAAATGGTGCGATTCTAATAAATCATAGATCATTTTTTCAGGAAAAAGATTCTCTACAACTTGACTGTTTCCAATTTTTGAAAATGAATCAATTATTATCAAATTCAGCAATTTGTTCATAAAAATGTTGTTTTAAAAAATTGTTTTTTAATAGTTTCAGCTATTAAAGAATTTATTTTTAATAATTAGAAACGGTTAAGTCGTAGAGAATCTTATCCCTGAAAAAATGACCATGATTTATCAGAATCGTACCTTGTTGATTTAAAAAAATGTGTATCAAAATGTAAACAAATGAAAGGTTGAATTACAATTTAAATCTTTCACTTTTCATTTCCAGTTTAAACGTAATAAAAAATTTCATTATTAATTAAAAATTACGACTTTTTTGTTTCAGCACCGATCATTCCAGTTACTGGAGTGGCTGGTTCGAAGGTGCAGCTTCCTTGCGACATTCACTCGGCGCACAACGACGCTGTTGTAATGGTTCTTTGGTACAAAGAAGGGAGAAACGAACCCATTTACAGGTACAATACTTCTTTGTTACAATAGAAAAACAATCCCCCCTTAAGAGATTCATTATATTCAAGGAACTTAAGATTCAACTAAGATTGCAAGCTGAAAGTCTAAAATGTTTTTTGTAAAACTGTACATACCCTGTCGAAAGTATCGAATAGGAATTCATTCCGAGCTAGTCAGAACTATTCCGATTCTTTCCGATATATATCCGAACCAATGTGAAATATTCCGAACCAATCCGAAAAACGTTTTGTTTCTCGTTTGATAAAATACGGTAACAAATCGATCCGACCTAATCCGATTTAATCCGAGGCAACAATCCGAATGAAGCTGAACCAACCTGAAACCAAGTTTTCAATGCGAATCAATCAGAATCAATCCGAATGAATCTGAGGTCAGAATGATTTGGATTAATTCTGATTAAAAATTCGGTTTGGATAAATCCGAGCTCGGATTCATTCGGATTGAAAATTATTTTTTATATTATTATTAGATTAGGTCGGATCGATTTTTTACCGTTTTTTATCAAACGAGATACAAAACGTTTTTCGGATTGGTTCGGAATGATTCGCATTGGTTCGGATACAGATATCGGAAAGAATTGGAATAGTTCTGACTGGCTCGGAATGAATTCCTATCCGATACTTTCCTCAGGGTAGTCGAGATTTTCCAAAATAATATTACATTTTTTCTACTGACCAGAAGAAAAAAAATGTACCTAATATTTTTGTTATAAATTTTTTGTATAAAAAATAATGTATATTATAAAGTAATTAATATGATATGATCTATAAATAATCCACTGTCAAAAAGCTTGCCGACTATCGATAACATAGCACGTATGAAAACCATCTCGGTCGGAAAGTTTTCGTGATTGTTTATTAAATAAAAAACAAATTAAGGTTGGATTGGAATCTGTTAACAATTTTCACATGAGGAGAAGAAAAGATAAACGATTTTCTCCAAACTTTCTCTTTGAAATCTTTGTATTTTTGGAGAATAATTATTTAGGAAAATAGAGGTATTGCAAACACGAAAAATTCATACTGTGCGGAATTCCGTTTACGCTCGGAAAAACTTCAGTTTTCGATGGCCAACGTTTCGCTTCCATGATCCGTGAAATTTTCACATAAAATAGCGGGTGGTATTATAGAAAATATAGTATTATATTAAATCAAGCTCTTATTCAATAAATTCAAAAGGTAAAGGAACTTCTGGTTCCCAAAAATACTATACGGGATACGAAAAAAATTTTGGGGACGAAACTGTTCATTTCAAAAAGTTATACCAAAATGAAAAATTTCATTTTGCACCAAATCTATGCAGAACATGAAAAAAATGTCAAAAAACAAAATTGTTCGTTTCAAAAAGATCTGCAAATTAGCTTCTGACTATTTTTCTATAAGAGTTATATCTTTATTTATTCATCAAAAACGTTTTGATGAAAATAAAAAATTCAATTTTCCCGCTAAGATATACGAGATACGAAAACTGTTAGGAAAACAAAATTCAAAATTCAAATTTTGAGATTGTTGAGATTTTCAAACTTTGTATAATAAGAAAAGCTTTGAAATGCGTCAGGAAGTAACCCCAATAACCCCGATTTCTACTTGATTAAAGAAACATCTTTATGTCTGTATCCAATTTTGGTAATTTAAATGTTTGCGTTCCACAGAAACAACTCTCTAAATCTGAATCAGTCAAATTTTCACTGATTGAATCAGTGATTTGCCTTTTCACTGATTCATCAGTGAAAAAATATCTTTCACTGTTAAATCAGTTAATTTTCACTGAAATAATCAGTGAAATTTGACTGATTTACAGTAACCTCTTTTTGGCTATTTGAATCAGTCAAATTTCACTGATAATCAGTAGATTTTGACTGATTCAAATTTAGAGAGAAGAAAATATATTTCTATGAAAAGAGAAGTATTTGGTACTTGTAGCTCAGTGCCTGAAGCATTTGACTGACAATCGAAACATTTTCCAAATTTTCAGAAAAATTTAAAGGACAAAGGGTCAAGAGCACCCTTTTGATAATTAACTAGACATAAACAAATGTGTGAAAATCAACCATTTGGGGATTCAAATTTAAAATCCGTGGACTGCCGAACGCCCCTTTCTGGCACGTGCCCTCGTAAAGTATTTATTGCGAAGGCATCCCTGCTTATCGTTCTCGTACTAGACAGAAGGCTGAGAAACTCCAAATCCGAACGTATTACAATGACGAATGGATTTCCAGCTGTCAACCAATATATTTGTTCGTTGGAAAGGGAATGCAGATTGTATAAAAGTCCTTTGAGAATTATTGTATAAGGGACTGAAATAGCAAGAGAACAGTAAAAGTTCCAAAACCATCATTTCACACATTTCATAAATGATGTAATTTTATTCAGACTTGATAAATCGTTATTTAGGGTGAACTCGAATCAGAAATTTTCACATTTCATACAATTTCATCAGTGTTTTGAGTTATAAATTAGAATAATTTATAAATTGTCAAAAGTTCAAAATTCTAGAAACTGGGAATAAAATTATATTTTATTATTGCCAAATAAAAAAAGAACGAGAAACTGTATCTAAATAATTAAATCGATTTGATAAAAAATTTTTAATTAATGCCGCATTTCTTTTAAAATTACTCAACTCTCTTGTAATAATATATTCTTTAAGGCCATGGATCAATCGGACCACGTGACTAAATTATACATTTATTCGTTCATGCAAGATAATTTTTTAATTTACAAAGTATCTTTCTGGAAATTTGGGAAACGTAACAAACGACAATAAAGCACCTCTGTCAACTTCTTTTTAGTAATAATTTAAAAAAAAATTCGACAACTTATCGACAATTACAGTTAACTGTAAAATTTTTTGAAAAGATTTCACTCAAACAAAGTTGATAGACGTTCATTATCGTTTTCTGTTGTGTTTTCCAAATTTCCAGGAAGACTTTTTGTAAATTAAAAAAGTTATCTTATACGAACTTTTACAGGATTTTGGTCACGTGATCTGGTTAATCCATGGCCTTAAGGGCATGTGATACTGGAGAAAAATAGTCACGTGATCAAGAAACGTATTTTAGTTTTAGCTGTTGAGAATTTTAAGTATAATAAATTTTTTTAACTGAAATTTAGAAACATGAAAAAATAAATGATACATGCCCTGAAATTTTTTTTCAAGATTAATCCCAGCTTTAAAAATTTAAATTTTATCTTTCTTGAATATATGACCTGTATCATAAATTTTTATTACTTCTCAGCCACAGAAAATGGTTTTCTTTGAATTCAATGGAATAGTTCATTAACTCATAGCACTTTTTTCCCTCAACTTCCAGCTCAGTGGAAACTTTATTCTAAGCAAACTTTGAAGCAAACGGCGATGGGAAATTGTCAATATTGGAGTAACCGTAATACCGCTTAAGAAATGGGTTACTGAGTGCCTTTCAACGTAAAATTATAAAACTTAATTTGGTAAGGTTTATACAAAAACAAAGAATGAGAAATGTGTATAACAGAAAATAGAAATCCACATGCGATGCCAATTTTATTTTTTTTCAATAATAAATTCCATAAAGCAAACTAGTAGTAAAGAAATTCTAATCTTTTATCTTTTAATATTTTATTATTCATCACTCCTTTCTGTCTTTATTTACTAGTTTCTAGAGAATTATTGAAATAAAAGCTTTTAAAAACGGTTTCATAATATTTAAAACTCTAATTGTAAATAAAAAAAGGTAATTGAACCAGATCAAGTGACCAAATTCCTGTAAAAGATCGTGTAAGATAACTTTTTTATTTTACAAAATAAAAATAAGTTTTCAAAATGTTTACTAAAAAGAAGTTAACAGACGTGCTTTATTGTCTTTTGTTACGTTTCCCAAATTTTGAGAAAGATACTTTGTAAATTAAAAAAGTTATCTTACATGAACGAATAAATGTATAATTTAGTCATGTGATCTGATTGATTCATGGCCTTAATTTTTTTTTGAGTCTACGTCTGTTTTTATCTCCTCTACAATTTCCCAAATTTTAAAAACAAAATTTTACGTATTTTGGACACAAACATCTAGAAACTTGAGATCAATAACGTTTTCTTATTTCCTAAGTATCGAATATCCTTAAAATATTATTTTTCGTAAGTTTTAAAGTTT
Source organism: Diplolepis rosae (assembly GCA_030998225.1). Classification (NCBI taxonomy): domain Eukaryota; kingdom Metazoa; phylum Arthropoda; class Insecta; order Hymenoptera; family Diplolepididae; genus Diplolepis; species Diplolepis rosae. The sequence goes on from JAPYXD010000695.1 coordinate 435,379, forward strand.
TTAATAAAAAATAATGTTTTTCCTTTCATAAGACACAACTGACAATATCATTTAAAGTCTTGAAATCATGGAAACCTTTTTTTCCAGACTTGATTTTCGGGATGACAATTACCTTAAGCCTAGATCGATCGCCATCTTCACATTCTAAAATATGTGCTAGAGTTTTCCAGCAAGGAAGATCAATACGAGAAATCTTTCTTGTATTATCGCTCCTTGGAAAACTCGGACTAGTGGGTTATAGTGGGTCGAGCGGTAGAAATATCACCTTCTAGGGGTCTGACCTACCCTTGAAAAGCCCCAGGTCGTGCGTTATGTCGCGGAAATGCCGAAGGCAGCCAAAGAGGAAGTGCGAAGTGGAAGAATTAAATCGTATTTCAACGTCAATGCAGCCTCGCCAGCTGGAGCTTTGGGAATACTCAGTCAGGAGCGGAAATCCGAACTCTCCTACAACCGTGGAACGCAATTTAACTTTTAGTCGCTCGCGAAGAACCACATTCCTCTCTCATTTCTCAACCCATTTCTTTCTCACTTTGATTCTCACTCGCTTTTAGACAAATTTACGTGTACAATGTATTGTACACGAGAAATCTCTACAATTGCACTTGTCATCCTTGTTTCCTTCGTAATGGATTGTTACGTACTTTTCCGGTTTTCATTTTCTTTATTGCGAGCATCACTTTAGTTCCACGCAATTTTTATAGCGTTACGGTGGAATTCGATTTTCATATCATCAAACTTGTAAAATTTTTCCCTGGCGAAAGTTTCGGATAGGAATTTAATTAGAGCTATTCTGGAATCTTTTTCCGAATGATCTTGAGTCAATCAAAGAAACGAATACCTTCTCATTTACGCAGGAAAAGTCGGAGGCCAGACAGTTTTTGCAACCGGCGCAGTATTGTGCTAGTTGTTTACTACGGGCGCAGTACTGATTACTATTACTGGCAAAATACTGACAAAGGAAGTGTGCCAACCTTGGGCACAGTACTGGTTAAGTGCTGGCTGTATACAACATCTAAATACGGGATATTAACAGACATGGAAATCTCGTCAACAGTTTGCATTCTACCAGTACTGCTTTCAAGTATAAGACCAGTACTGACTGCCAGCTCGCAGCCGAGTTATAATTAGGGGTCTAGACAGTAATATGCCAGTACCGGCTAAAAGCACTGGACCAGTACTGCTTTCAAGTACCAGATCAGTACTGGCTACTAACTCCCATCCGAGTTATAATTAGGGGTCTAGCCAGTGTTACGCCAGTGTCCATGCCGATATTGCACCAGTACCCTGTCAGTACCAGAAATCCGGAGGCGGTACTGGCATGGTACCGCGTCAGCAGTAAATTTCCACCTGGGCATGTTGAGAATGTAAAAAGTTCTGTTTGCTTCGCGCTCGGTCTTCTATGTACTTTACATTCAAATTTCTAAAGTTTTTTTATATCAAATGAAAAAGGAAATTCCATTCACTTAAGGCTCTATCAGTCTTAAAGAACACATTTTTATCATAACACTCGCACTCAATTCTCTATATAGATTTCTGTAACTTGCTGACAAATTACATAATTACGATAATTTATCTTCTTCCAAATATGTCAATCAGGAAAAAGAATCAAAACATAAAATATACATCCTGTCGAAAAATGTTCTAATGAGAATTTATATACCTCATGCGGGCAAATAATTTTCTATTTCAATGTTCTTTTCGTATCTTGCATATTTTATTTGAAAAATGGAATTTTGAATTTTAATCGTATTTTTTGAAATTGAAACGAAAAATATACATTTTGTCAGAAACTACGCCAGACAAAATTTGTAGACCTTATTAAAGCAAACAATTTTGTATTCCAACGTTTTTTTTGTATTTGACATATTCTGGCAAAAAAATTGAAGTTTTGATTTTCAATAGTATTTGTTTCAATTGAGCAGAAAAATATGCATTTTATGGAAAAATGATGCGATTCAAACTTGTAGATCTTTATGCAGTAAACAATTTTGTATGATAACTTTTTTTTTATATTTCGTATAATTTAACTGGAAAATGGAATTTTAATGTTGACTTTTTTCAAATTTTAATATACTGTAACTTTTATAATTTTGGATTGATCGAAAAATGCTATGAGGATAATTCGTATAAATTTATAAGCACTATCAGAAACCAATATTGCAATTTTTGATTGATTCAAAAATACAGAAAGTGCTTTTATATTCACAATGATAAAATTCTAAAATGACGTACTTTTATTTATAATAATGATCCACATTTATTACAATTCCCATTATAGAATACACTAAATTACCTAGATTTAAACCTGAACCCGAACCCAAAAATCCCCATCTAGCTACTAAAATAAATCGAATTATTAAAAAATTTTAACATCTAGATGAGAATTTTGTAATTTAGCGTATTCTATGATAAAAATCCTAATCTCAAAACGTAAACATGTTAAACTCACATGATGCAAATGGCTTGAAAATCGATTCGATCCAATTTGTTTCAATGCGAATAGAAATTTGAAATTATCTAAACCAAATTTTTAATCCGATGAAACGGAAGTCGCGCTGAAAATTCTGATTAGTCTCGTATTGAATTAGATTATCTCTGATTCGTTCGGAATGAATTTCAATCCAAAACTTTTGCCAGAGATTTCAATATAATTACACTGGTCGACAAAAAAAGTTTCTGTTTGCTGCACGGTATAGAACAACTTTTTTAGGGTAATTTTGGTACGCTGAGTCCAAAAATGAAAATCAATTAGCTCTTGTTTTTGCGATATTGCGAAAAAAAACCACTTTTTTAAATATTCAGTACTATTTCGCCAATTTTTATTTGTTTATGTTAAAATTGCAACACAATGAAGAAGATAGATGAAAGTAAAAATCCAGTAAATTTGATTAAAATTGGACGAAAATTGGTTGTGTAACAGCGCTTTGAATTTTAATAATTGCCAAATTTTGACTAAAATACTGAGTTTTGTTCGTTTAAACGATTTTTGAAGGGAACAACTCAGTAGATGTGTATAATTTGAGGTTTTTTAGTTCAATTGGGATCCATATGTTGCAAATGGTCTTTAATTGAAGTATTTGATTTTTAAAAAATGTAAAAATTTAAATGTCTGCATATCGAAAAAAACGTTTTTTTTTTCCAATATCGCAAAAACAAGAGCTGATTCAGCAAAATGATGGTCATTTTTTAATTTAGCGTGCCTGAATTACTTTTAAAAAATTGTTGCCTACCCTGCAGGGAAATGGCTGTTGACCAGTGTTATCAATACTGATATAATAAACAATATAAATAAATAATAAATCAAAATAAATATTTTTCATAAGACAAGATATCAATGAAATGTAAAATTATAATCGAGATTATAATACTGTAAATAGTCATGTATGGTTGAATTTAAATAAATTTTAACTACATACAATACTTGAAAAAGGACTTTTTTATTCTCAGTTCTTATTATGAATTTCTTCAGTAAAAACTTCGAACTCAACCATCTAATTTGAAATTATACTTACTACTTCTTGAAAAATATTTTTCTTTTAAGCATAGTTCTTTCTGGACCTCGCGCTTCGCGCTCGGTCTTGTGCTCTTCGCATACATTTAAGTTTATTTCTTATATTTTGATACTGAAGCTCAAACCAATTTTATAATAATATTACAGATGATGTGAATTACACATTTTCTCAAAGTCACTGAATTTCTTTTTGAATTTAAGTGAAATAGGAAATTCAATTTACTTAAGGCTCTATCGGCCTTAAGGAACACATTCTCATCATGACACTCGCGCTTCGCGCTCGATTTTCTGTATACATTTCAGTATAACTTTTTAATAAATTACATGATTAAAAGAATTTACTTTCTTCGACATATCTAAAAAGGAAAAACAATCGTAGACTTTATTTAAGGAAACGATTTTGCAGAACAACGCTTATTTCGTATCTCACATATTTTGGTGAAAAAAATCGAATTTTTTCAATATTAAAAATCGAAACATAAAATATACATCCTGTCCCGAAATTTCTTTATCAGAATTTGTAGACCTCATTTAGGCAAACAATTTTCCATCTAAATGTTTTTTTGCATCTCACATATTTTGTCTAAAAAATGGAATTTTTTCATTTTTATCGTATTTTTTGGAATTGAAACGAAAAATATATCTTTATCAGAAATTGTGTCAGACAAAATTTGTAGATCTTTTTGAAACGAACAACTTTATATTCTTACGTTTTTTTGGTATTTCCAATATTATTGTTAAAAAATTGAATTTTGGATTTTCAATAGTTTTTTTTTTAATTAAAAAGAAAAATATGCATCTTATGAAAAAATGTTATAATTCAAATTTGTAGGTCTTTATGTATTCAATAATATTGTATGATAACGTTTTTTCGTATCTCGTATAATTTAACTGGAAAATGGAATTTTGATATTGACTTTTTTCGAATTTGAATATTCTGTAACATTTCTAATTTTAATTTAATAAAAAAATGTTATTAGGATAATTTGTAGAGATTTATAAGCACTATCAAAAACCAGGATTGGAATTTTTGATTTTTTCAAAAAATTATTTTCAAAAACACAAAAGTAGTGCTCCATCCCTCAATTTTGATTGGATGTGGCTGGTTAACGAACTTGTCCTTACTTTTTCGGCTCCGATAAAGTGTACCAAAGCTCAATTCAATCTGATAATTCTATCGAGAGTTATGCCGCACACGACCTACAGACAGACAGACAGACAGACAGACAGACAGACACTTTCGTAAAAACCCTTTTTTCTGACTCAGGGGTCTCAAAACGTAAACATTTGATGAAAATTTCCAAAGTCATTTTTCACATAAAACCAATACCTTCTCATCCATGATGAGAATGTAAAAAGATTTTAAGGTCCATTAAGGTGTTGCTAGATATTTGGATAGATACTATTTTTCACGAGAATACCAATAAAAAATTATCTTCTCAAAATTTATATTTTATTCACAAAGTTGATGTATTTTAAAATTATTTGCAATGAATTTAACTGTTATTCAAAGTAACTACATGACACTTTTGTCGAAATGGTATCCCACGATTTTCATAGTTGCAGAACAATAAACGTTACATAACAGTTATAAAACAATAACGTATACGCTTCTGTAACTGTTTTAGTTATGGGGTGATATTTTTACAGAGCTGTTATGTCACAATTACGTGTGTTCAATACGATACAGTTGGTTTAATTTCTTCCCCAGTATTTTATTTTGATTTTTCGTATTTGGTGAATCTTCTACTCTTATTATTTATCTTACATCTCTGGAGATGTAGAAGTCGTTAAGGGGCTCACGACTGACGTTGTTTTCATCAATAACTTTGTTTATTATCAATTAAATTAAAAGCGGAAATGCATACACTTTGTTGCTCTGATCTGTATGGACCTCACGCTTCGCGCTCAGTATTATGTTCTTCGCATATATTCGAGTTTATTTCATGTAATTTGATACTGAAACTCTAGTAAATTTTGTAATATTGTAAATATGAATTAAATTTTCTTAAAGTTGCAAAATTTATTTTTAATTTCAGTTGAAAAAGGAAATTCAATTTACTTAAGGGGGTTCACCTGTGTGCCGCCGGTACTTCGAGCGCTTTTTCAGGAATTTTTTTTCGGAAAAACTACTTGAAATTTTTTAACAAATTATACGTTATTTTGAAGGTTTACTTTCCTATTTTACTGACTAATTTGTTCAAAAGTGTAATTTAAAGCCTCATATTTACTCAGGGCGTTGTAAGTGGCCTGCTCAAAAAGTGATGGTGGAATTGTGCGCAAGATTCAGCTCGAACCAGTTGCCTCAACCACGGAAGAAAATAATTTCGTTATTTGCTGTTAAATGGTCAAGGTACTCACGTAGAATTTTGTCAAAATATTGAAAATTTATAAAATGGCGGTCGTTTTTCGGAAAATCGAGTGTTTTAAGGGGCTATCCATGTAAAAATTGTCCACGTGTAATATATATGGTGCTCTCTAAATCTGAATCAGTCAAAATCTACTGATTATCAGTGAAATTTTACTGATTCAAATAGCTAAAAAGAGGTTACTGTAAATCAGTCAAATTTCACTGATTACTTCAGTGGAAATCAACTGATTTAACAGTGAAAAATACTTTCTTCACTGATTCAATCAGTGAAAATTAACAGATTTGTCAGTGAAAAATATTTTTGCACTGATGAATCAGTGAAAAGGCAAATTACTGATTCAATCAGTGAAAATTCGACTGATTCAGATTTAGAGAGTGCCTAATACACAAACCGCTACGTGGATACTTCGAGTAATCTTTGTAGATTAATTAGATGAAATTTCTGCTTGATCTGTTCAGTAGACTTTTTTCAATCCTGTCCACAAATTACAAAAACATAGTTTCGAGAAAAACGCCTTCAAAGTTTGAAAGGTTCGGGTATTATCACTTTTAGCGTTCTGTCACGACTTATGTTAAGTAAGTCGAATCCGTGAAAATCATTTTACGTCAACATTTTTCACATTCTAAAGATGCGAGAAATGTAAAGAAAAAAATCGATTTTTTAAAAATATCACATAGGTTGACCCCTTTAAGGATGCTCAATATGCAATCACGAAAGAAGATTGGTCCCTAGGTGACTAGAAACATTCTCTTTTCAGTCAAAATTTAATCGTAGTCCGCTTCCAGCAATGGTCGCTCGTAACGTCTGAATTGGGATGATTCGACTATCCAAGAGCAGTTGGTTGGGTTATTCCGGTAGTTTCGTAACTCCTTCCATTGGAATTTATCACCCGGTTGGTAATTATTAAATTATGGTTTCAGTTTCGGTGGTTCGGTTTGAACCAGAAGGCTCAATTGTTTACAGCAGAAATTTCATTATTTATATTCAACAAAACAACAATAACTTTAATCAGATGAAAAAATGGAACGAGCAAATTTTTGTAATTATATAAATCATAAAATTATGATTGTAATTTTATAATCATAAATATCAAATTATAAATCGACGGAAACACGTTACTAAAATATATATTAATTCATTTACATTAAATAACTTCGTGAAAGTTTGGAAATATGATGGAATTTGTTTAGAGAGAATAAAACTTGAAATGTTATATGCAATTATAGTTAAATGTAACAGAGTTTAGAAATATTTTTACTAAAACGAAGGTGATAGACATTTCCTACTATTTTAGATTGAAATTCATTTGCATATCTTCAAAGTTTCAAATATTAAAATGTTTTAAATTATATCTAAGCTTTTTTGAAATCAGGAATTACTTTAAATTAGAGCATTAGAATTTGAATGAATCGCAATTACATAAATTGAAAGACAAACATTTTTAAATTATAAATATCTTATGTAAATTTTTTGAAAATCAAAATCTTGAAACTCTTATTAAAAATAGTTTAATTGGGATTTTCGCGTTGTGAGGTCCAGTAAAATGGCCGAACAGTGAGGGCCGAAAATTGCCATTTAATAAATGAAACAACCCTTCAATTTTTTAATATACTTGTAAAATATTATTTTTTAAAAAAGCGTATTCAATTTGACTTTTAATTCGTCAAAAGCTAAAAAATAGATTAATAAAGTCGATATTTTTATGGAATCGGTAATATTACCCTATTTTATAGCTTTTGAAAAATACAAACTCATATCAAAACACTTATAGTGAAAAATGATTTTTCACGAAGATATTAAATACAAAAAACGTTTCACTTATTCAGTGTCAATGTGTTTATTGAGTCCATAAGTTAAAATAGTGACAGCCTAAACATTCTGTAAATTTAATAGATATTCCAATACAATTTAATATTTTTTTTTGTAAACATAAGACATTGATTCTGTTCAATTTGAAAAAATTTTATGCTGCCACTATTTTGACTTATAGTCTCAGCAAATGCAATAATTTTTTTCTCCGCATATCAACTATGCATAAGAAAATAGCCAGAAGTGCCATTTTATATGGCCAATTTGTGCTCTGAATGACAAAAAATCGCAAAACTAGGAAAAATAAAATGCAGCATTTACTATTCTGCCTTGCAGAGCGTGAACTCTCCATTTAAAATGGCACTTTTAACTATTTTCTCCTTTGCGTGTGATTCTACAAAAATCGTTTAACTTTTTTCTGAACTTAACATTTTAAATGCCTCCTAATTTATTTGAAGCATCAAATGTTTTAGCACCTTTGATGAGAGAGTCATTAATGTCTGTGCTCATTTTTCAGCTTTGACGTTCGTGGTCGGCGCCCTTTTAGCAACGCACGCTTATGGTCTTCACCACTGGCATTGGGACCAAGAGCTTATTTCGTCACTGCATCAAAAACAGCTCACTTAAGTATCGACCAGTTAGAAGTAAAAGACGAGGGAACTTATCGATGTCGAGTGGACTTCGAAAACTCTCCCACGCGAAACCAGAAGATAAATCTGACTGTAATCGGTAAGCTTCCGTAATAGAAAACACGATAAATGCACCTTTGTTTTGCTCTTAAAGGAAAGTATGTAATGTCCCTTGAAAAAGAAGATCCGAAAAAGCGACAGTTTCCAGATAAAGGATGTCACTTGAAAAAGGGGACTAAAAAGGGAACTAAAAAGTGACAGCTTCTAGATAGAGAAAAAATCGATGGATTCTGCAGGATTTTATCCTTTATTTGTCACTTAGAATTAGGGACCATTCATAAATTATGTAATAGCATTCGGGAGAGAAGGGGATTTAAAAACGTGGAGATTATTTATATGCAGAAGGGGGAGATTGAGGGGGGATGTACTTTTACGCAATTTAAATTTGTTTTTCTATTTCTAACTAAAAGCGCTTAAGAATTTTAAGGTGATTCAGACTACTTAAAAATTAATTAAATCTTTATTGCATTACAATTGTAATGTCTTTTGGAAGAAAAATCTAAGAATAATAAAAAATTTGTATTGTTAATGGTTGTTTATTTAACTTGAAGAAGATTAATCAATCGCAAATAATTTTTTATGTGAAAAAGGATCCTTAGGTAAAAAAATGCGTTTTTTATCTGAATCTAAAAAGAAAAAAAATATATCCAGATGACTCTATCAATAAATAAATAATCAAAAGCAATTTTCTTTCTTTAAGCAAACTTAAAATTCTATAAAGTTTGTTTTACAGTTAATAATCATTTCCTTTTCTTCGACTTATTAAGGAGTTTCATCACCTTTGAGGCTCCAAAAATAGTTTCATTTTTATGATTTATTTTCAAGCAGATAAGAAAACGTAAAGCAGTTTAAATTTAGAGAGTTTATTAATTAATATAATAACTTTATAAAAAAAATTTTTTGTCAAGAAATATAAAATGGCGGCTGAGTATTACCGTGCCCAAAAAAAAATTTTTTTTTGGAGGTCATCCGCGGCAAGAAATTCTAAAAATTGAGATTTGCACCTGGAACGAAAAAACAAACTTTTCCTAATTTTTATAAGATTGACCAGTGAAATACCCAAGTTTATAAAAAAATATTCATTTTTGCAAAAGTGGTGAGTATTTGAATGTAACACTCGATCTTCGCCCGAAAAAGCGACCTTAATTTTGTAAACAAATAAACAGTTGTCAACTAATATTAAAAATCGTAGGTACTCCACTAGATAATTAAATTATCTTTCATTTAAAAGAAGATTCGTGTCAATCGGTTGAAAATTTTTGAAATAGTGTGTCTTAAGTAATTAAAAAAAAAATTTTTTTTTTAAGGGTAAAGGTGATGAAATCCCCTAAGGTAGTTTGTTCACGAAAATTAGACCTCAGGCAAAAATTTAATAGATAATAGATAGATAATTAGAATAGAATAGATAATTTTACTTTCAAGAATAGCAATATTATTATTGAAGGGCTAATTTGAAAGAGAAAAGATAATTTTTCATAAAAACAATTTGAAACACAACAAAATAATTTTATTAATAAATTTTATTTTTGCCCAAACTTATTTTCTCATCGCTTCGAGCCAAATTTTTAAAAATGATGCGATTCTAATAAATCACGGTTCATTTTTTTAGGAAAAAGATTCTCTACAACTTGACTGTTTCCAATTTTTGAAAATAAATTATTTAATGGCTGAGATTATAAAAAAACAATTTTTCAAAATAAAATTTTTATAAACAAATTGCTGTATTTGATAATAAGTAATTCAATTTAAAAAATTGGAAACGGTCATGTTGTAGAGAATCTTTTTCCTAAAAAAATGAACCGTGATTTATTAGAATCGTATCATTTTTTAAAATTTGGCTTGAAGGGATAAGAAAATAAGTTTGGGCAAAAATAAAATTTATTAATAAAATTATTTTTTTATATTTCAAATTTTTTTCATGAAAAATAATCTTTTCTATTTCAAATTAGCTTTTCAATAATAATATTGCTATTCTTGAAGGCAAAGTTATCTATTTTTGTCTGTGGTCTAATTTTCGTGAACGAAAGGTAGTTTTCATCCACGAAAATTTGATCTCAGGCAAAAATAGATAATTTTGCTTTCAAGAATAGCAATATTATTATTGAAGGATTGTTTTGAAAGAGAAAAGATTATTTTAGATGGAAAAAATTTGAAACACAGGAATATAATTTGATTAATAAATTTATTTTTGACCCAACTTTTTTTCTTATCGCTTCTTACCAGATTTTAAAAAATTATGCGATTCTAATAAATCATGAATCATTATTTCAAAGAAAAGATTTTCCACAATTTCACTGTTTCTGATTTTTAAAACTAAATTCTTTAATGGCCGAAACCATTAAAAAAACGTTTTCCAAAACGAAATTTTTATAAACAAATTGCTGAATTTGATAATAATTTATTCATTTTCGAAAAGTGGAAATGATTAAGTTGTAGGGAATCTTTTTGCTGAAAAAGTGATTTGTAATTTATTAAAATCGCACAATTATTTAAAATTTGGTAAGAAGCGATAAGAAAAAAAATTGGGGCAAAAATAAAATTTATTAATAAAATTATTTTTCTGTATTTCAAATTGTTTTCATGGAAATTGATCTTTTCTCTTCCAAAATAGCGCTTCAATAATAATATTGCTATTCTTGAAAGAAAAATTATCTATTTTTGTCTGTGTCTAATTTTCGTGAACGAAAGGTAGTTTTCATCCACGAAAATTAGACCTCAGGCAAAAATAGATAATTTTACTTTCAAGAATAGCAATATTATTATTGAAGGATTGTTTTGAATGAGAAAAGATTATTTTACATGGAAAAAATTTGAAACACAGGAATATAATTTGATTAATAAATTTTATTTTTGACCCAACTTTTTTTCTTATCGCTTCTTACCAAATTTTAAAAAATTATGTGATTCTCATAAATCATGAATCATTTTTTCAGAGAAAAGATTTCCCACAACTTCGCCGTTTCTGATTTTAAAAAATAAATTCTTTATTGGCTGAAACCATTAAAAAAACATTTACCAAAACGAAATTTTTATAAACAAATTGCTGAATGAGATAATAATTTATTCATTTTCGAAAATTGGAAATGGTTAAGTTGTAGGGAAACTTTCTCTTGAAAAAGTAATTTGTAATTCATTAAAATCGCATAATTTTTTAAAATTTGGTAAGAAGAGATAAGAAAAGAAATTGGGGGAAAAATAAAAAATTATTTTTCTGTATTTCAAATTTTTTTCATGGAAATTGATCTTTTCTCTACCAAAATAGCCCTTCAATAATAGTATTGCTATTCTTGAAGGCAAAGTTATCTATTTTTGTCTGTGGTCTAATTTTCGTTAACGAAAGGTAGTTTTCATCCACGAAAATTTGATCTCAGGCAAAAATAGATAATTTTGCTTTCAAGAATAGCAATATTATTATTGAAGGATTGTTTTGAAAGAGAAAAGATTATTTTAGATGGAAAAAATATGAAACACAGGAATATAATTTGATTAATAAATTTATTTTTGACCCAACTTTTTTTCTTATCGCTTGTTACCAGATTTTAAAAAATTATGCGATTCTAATAAATCATGAATCATCATTTCAAAGAAAAGATTTTCCACAATTTCACTGTTTCTGATTTTTAAAAATATATTCTTTAATGGCTGAAACCATTAAAAAAACATTTACCAAAATGAAATTTTTATAAACAAATTGCTGAATGAGATAATAATTTATTCATTTTCGAAAATTGGAAATCGTTAAGTTGTAGGGAAACTTTCTCTTGAAAAAGTGATTTGTAATTCATTAAAATCGCATAATTTTTTAAAATTTGGTAAGAAGAGATAAGAAAAAAAATTGGGGCAAAAATAAAAAATTATTTTTCTGTATTTCAAATTGTTTTCATGGAAATTGATCTTTTCTCTTCCAAAATAGCCCTTCAATAATAATATTGCTATTCTTGAAAGCAAAATTATCTATTTTTGTCTGATGTCTAATTTTCGTGGATCAAATACCTTAAGTGCACTGAATATAAGGACAAAATACAGAGAATGATTTTTACCTTTCAGTTACACCAGAGAGGCCAACTATTCGAAATGGCTCGACGAAGGAAATCATCACGAGGATCGAGGAACCTTATAATGAGGGAAGTAACGTTAATTTGATCTGCGAAGTTCGAGGTGGAAAACCACCCCCAAAGGTCACGTGGTTTCTGGAGAACACGGTGATAGATGAGTCCTATCACTACAATCACAACGCGGATGTGACGTCTAACCACTTGTCGTATCCCGCAGTTGGTCGACAACACTTGCATACGAGGCTGATCTGTCAAGCCAGCAATACTAACTTGGTCCCAGCTCAATCCAGAGTACTCGTACTTGACGTCAATTGTAAGTTCAGCACCCATTCGGCATTTCTCTGTCTTTTACAATTTCAGCTATAATACGTGTTTTTAAAATCAGGCACTCTCACCAATTATTCTTAACTTGGTGGGATTTTATCGAACTTACACTGTTGTGCAAAAGTCGCCGGGCACTTTTTTTTAACCATTCACATAAAAGCTTCTAATTTATAAAATACTTAACAATGAATTTTTTATTTAGAATTACATGGAAGGTAACAAAATTCTGCATTTAATGACCCCAAAACGAAACGTTTTAGTCCATTATTAACGAAGTTATTGCCAAAAAAAGCAAAATTTCTAAATATTTTAAAATTTGGAATAACTTGAAATAATGAATATTTTTTAACTTTTCTTGGCTCATTTCAAAATGAAATTCACATGAAATGTCATTAATGTTACAAGTAAATTGTAATCATTTTTTTTTTAATGCAGTCATAATTTGAGCTCAGGAAAACATTGTAAAACTTCAAATTTGTGAAATTATTTATGAAAGAAATTTTGAAAATAATTATATTGTATTTTTTTTATATTATCGATTTTTATAATTTTTAAAATCCATTTTCAAGTATGAGAATCCTTTGTATTTTCACAATTTTGTTTTTCTAAATTTTGACTTTAATAGTATCAAGAAAAAATATATCAAAATATTTTTGACACGTTGCTAATAGTCTACGTAAAACTGTATAATAAGCTGAGAAAAGTTGAAAAATGTTTATTGTTTCAAGAGCTGTATAAAATTTGAGAAAACTTTGAAATCTTGACTTTTTTCGCAATATCATTAATAATTGACTAAAACACATCGTTTGGGGGCCATTAAATCCAGAAATTTATTACCTCCCATATTATTCTAAGGAAAAAATTAATTGTCAGGTATTTTATAAATTAGAAGCTTTTATGTGAATGGTTAAAAACCTGGGAAACTTAATTAATTACGACTTTAAAAAATTCTTGTGCTGTTATTGAATACATAACATTAGAGAAAATGTTCAAATTACCGGAAAAAATTTAAAAACATAATAAGTGTCTTTTTTATAACAATTACTGTCGCTCAAAGTTCAATGCAGTTTTTTCCAAGTTTTCTCTTTAAAAATGATTGGATTTTAAGGAATGATGGCTCATTTCCTTCATTTCACATTTCCCGAAAACTCAACCATCTTAGATTATTGAATTAGCCTCTCATTTTCGAATTGTTAATCAGAAATGTTGAAAAATTGTATAAGTTTCATAAACAAATAGCCGTAGTTAGGAAATAAGAGTTTAATTATAAAATTTAAGACAGTGGAGTCTATAAAAATTGTTCAAAGGAAAAAATGAGTCATCATTCCTTGAACTTCAATCATTTTTGAAGAGTAAACTTGGAAAAAACTGCATTGAACTTTGACCTGCAGTATTTGAAATAAAAAAGATATTTTTTATATTTTTAAATGTTTTCCCGGCAATGCGGACATTTTTCTCTAATATTATGTATTGATAAAATAGGACTTGAATCGACCCTCAAATAATAATTTCATACAATGTTGTTGTTAATAATTGGCTTTAGGGTCCAGAAATGAAAGTCACATAATTTTAAACGTTTCGACTCTAATCAGAGTCCTCATCAGTGATCTTTATTTCTAAAATATCAAAACATTAGATGAAATATTACACTTATGAGCCCTAATTTGGAATAAACTTTGGTAATGTGAAAAATGTAAAATTTCGTGAGAAAATTTACATAAAATTGTACAGAAACCATCGATTTTTTTTCATAAATTTACTAAAAAGTAACAGAATTTTCTGAAATTCTGTACTAATTTTGGGAGGCTGTAGCTAATAAAACTCCAGTCACATGTTCTGGGAAATTACGTTAGAAATTTCCAACAGTGCAGAATTCGTATTAGCAATTCTAAGCTAATTTTCATAAATAATCCTTTGTAATTTTATACTATATATGTACTTGCATCTATATCTTCAGTAACTCTCTAAATCTGGATCAGTCAAATTTTTACTGATTGAATCAGTGATTTGCCTTTTCACCGATTCACCAGTTAAAAATATATATTTCACTGTTAAATCAGTTGATTATCACTAATTTAATCAGTGGAAAAAATATTTTCACTGTTAAATCAGTTAATTTTCACTGAAGCAATCAGTGGAATTTGACTGATTTACAGTAACCTCTTTTTGGCTATTTGAATCAGTCAAATTTCACTGATAATCAGTAGATTTTGACTGATGCATATTTAGAGAGAACATTTAGACAAAAATATATACTGGTTTGTTAGTTGATTTATCTTAAAGTTATGTGCTAGAACTTTATTGTTATTCATAAGGAACTTTTTGGGTAATTTATCGATCGTTTCTGTACAATTTTATGTAAATTTTCCCACAACATTTTACATTTTTACATTTTTTTTACATTTTATACATTTCCAAAGTTTATTCCAAATTAGTGTTCATACAAGTATGTGTAATATTTTATCCAATGTTTTGATATTTTAGAAATAAAGATTACTGATGAGGACTCCGATTAGAGTCGAAACGGTTGAAATTATGTATTGAATATGAGCATGAACATTTTTTAAAGTCGTAATTAATTAAGTTTTCCAAGGGCTTCCCAAACAGGGTCGAACTTTCTTAAGGTAGTTGTCAAGCCAAAAATCAGGTCTCTGTAAAAATAAGTTTTTCTATGACATTAAGATTTAAAATGACATCAACAGTCAACATTCATTAATAAAATAACAGTATTTTTATAAAAAAAAAATTAATGCCTACAAAAAATAATATTTTTATAATGTTTCTTCCAATAGAATTTTTCCTTACCATCGCTTCTAACCAATTTTTTGAAAGTGATTGGATTTTCATAAATCATGGCTTATTTTTCCGGGAAAATTTTTTTCTAGATCTTTACACTTTCCAATTTTAAAAATATGTAAAAAGCACTTCAATTATAGTTATTTTGTTAAACAAAATTTTCTTATTAAAAAATTATTTTAACGATTTCATCCACTGGAAACTTTACTTTTAAAATTTGAAACAGGAAAGATGTAGAGAATATTTTCCCTGAAAAAATAGGCCATGATTTATGGAAACCCAATCATTTTCAAAAAATTGGTAAGAAGCGATAGTAAGGAAAATATCTATTACAAAAACCATAATCAAGAGTATCATTTTTTGTAGGTTTTAAATTATATTTCATAAACAATAATGTTTTTTCTTCCCGTCTTAAAATTATAGAAAAATTTTTTCTTCCAGAGACCTGATTTTTGGCACGACAAAAACCTTAAAGGAATCGATTTAGAACCAAATCATGAAAATTGAATCTTTTAAAGATCGGAATCAAAAAATCGATTTTGCAAGAGTCGATGTAAAAAATAGTAAGATAAAATTGATTATCGATACGTAATCAAGACCTACATTAAATACCGAATTAAATGATTTTATCTGTTTTAACCGCAAAACTATGACATGCAAAAAGACACATTTTTATTTGAGGTTAAAAAAAAATCATATTCCTTTGATTATTTTAACAATAAAAAGTATGGTTTTTCCACAAATGACATTTTAAAACAAAAATATCGACGAATTCGAAACCATTTGGATTTCTAATCGATCCCGTTATTGCCAAATTAATGTAATTTAGTTTCATTAGAAGCTTTTTGCCTCATATTTATAATTTTTTAATTCTGGAAATTTTAATTTAAAATTAAATCAGATAATTGAACAGTTATGCCGTAAATAATGAAATTGTCTGATATAGAATTCGTAATTTTTTGTGTTTTTATTTTTTTTTTTATTTTTGCTTCTTCCTTATAAGTTAATTATAAAACTAAATTTTCTCAAGAAAATGCATAAAAAAAGAGAAAAAGTTCATGATTCATAATTATGTTTTTTATATCCTACAAATCGTTTTTTAGAAAACCTGACATCATCCCAAATTTATCATTATAAATGAATTACTGTGAGTCAATAAAACATTGAACATGTGCCGGAACATGTCACGAAATAAAATAACTCTGTTGTAAGTATGGAAAACATTTTGCAAAAAATAAATTACAGTTAACTGTGATTGTCAATAACATTTAGAGTTTTGTTTGACCTAATACGATTTCTTTAAAAAGTTTTGGTGAAACGAAATCGACAAACATTCTTTATTGTCTTCTATTATATTTCCCAAACCTTCAGAAAGATATTTCATAAACAGAAATAAGTAGCAGATTGAAGTTATTTATTTAATGTATGCTTCCGTTTGAGATAAATTTTTTGAATCTTATTCAATTCTACCAAACCAGGGATGATTTCATTCCTTGAAAAATCCTCCAAAACTCTCTTGAGATTTATTAATTGAAGATATATGTTGATGTTGGTAATTGGCTTTAGGGTCCAAGGTTGATAAAAACTCAGAGTTTTACATAATCAGACGTTTCGGCTCTGATCGGAGCCCTCATCAGTGATTTATTTAAATCTAAAAATACAGAAAAAGGTTTTGCTAACATAGGATATCTTGTATAAAAGATTTTTTATAAAAATTTAACAAGTAATTATCATTATGTTTTTACATGTAGGTAAATAAATTTTGATATTACTTTGAGGTAAATATTTCATTCACATAACCTAACAAACTGGATACCAGAAAGCATTTTTTGGAAGGTTGGAATTAAGTGTCTAAATACAAAAAAATATTTTTAATTGACATTCGTGCATGGAATTGTAGATTGAAATTTTTGTGGTGTAGTTTTTAATACAATATATATACATACAAACATACACAACCACACACACATATATATATATATATATATATATATATATACACATACATACATACATACATACATACATATACGCACATATATATCACGCACGCAATATATACATATATATATGTACAATATACAATGTACATATACTACATAATATGCATACGTACATACACACATACATACATACATATGACATGCATATAACATTATATATACCACACATATAAAATATTTTCAAATTCTTTAAATATTATTTCTTTTGGTATGAAGTGCAATCTGTAAATTTTATTTAATTTAACATTTTTTTCTTTGGCATATTTTCCTTGGAAATTTGTCCGCTGTGATACTTTTTTAGCAAGAAGAACTGAAAAATTGATAGTTTTTTTGCAATGACTTAGAACATAAAGAGTCCGTAGAGTTATACAAAAGGCTTTTCTCAATCGTGGGTATAGACAATGAGGCTGCTTATTCAGAATGTACACAAAAAAGGCCATAAATTTTCATATAATATTGCACACAAAGTTTTCTTGGGTTTGAGTCGAGATATATAATTACATATGTAAATATTTCTTTTTTGTAAAGCAATTAGAATAGCACTGTGTAAAATCCAGCTTTTTGGGTGTAAATTGCCGATTTTTTTGTTTGACAATTAGATGTAAGAAAAAATATTGTAAAAAATTATACTGCGTGCGTGATATATATGTGTGTATATGTGTGTATATGTATGTATGTATGTATGTGTGTATATGTATGTATGTATGTATGTATGTATGTATGTATGTATGTATGTATGTATGTATATATATATATATATATATATATATATATATATATGTATATATATATATATATATATATATATATATATATATATATATATACATACATACATACATACATACATACATACATATACACACATACATACATACATGTATGTATGTATATATATTGTATTAAAAAGTACACCACAAACATTTCAATCTACAATTCCATGCACGAATGTCAATTAAAAATATTTTTTTATATTTAGACACTTAATTCCAACCTTCCAAAAAATGCTTTCTGGTATCCAGTTTGTTAGGTTATGTGAATGAAATATTTACCTCAAAGTAATATCAAAATTTATTTACCTACATGTAAAAACATAATGATAATTACTTGTTAAATTTTTACAAAAAATCTTTTATACAAGATATCCTATGTTAGCAAAACCTTTTTCTGTATTTTTAGATTTAAATAAATCACTGATGAGGGCTCTGATCAGAGCCGAAACGTCTGATTATGTAAAACTCTGAGTTTTTATCAACCTTGGACCCTAAAGCCAATTACCAACATCAACATATATCTTCAATCAAAAATTATTATTATCGTATAAAAAAAATTATTTCAAAATAATTTTAATAAAAATGAAAAAAAAAAATTTAGAGATAATTTTAAGGAATAAACTTGTAACTTTTGTGTACAACGAAAGAAAAAATACGAAACTCTAAACGAATAATCCTAATCTGAAATATTTTTTTCTAACATTCATTTTGACTCTTGTTCCAAAATTGATTAAAATAAGCAATGAGAAAATTCCTTTTGATTTTATAAATAATGCCTTCTAAATGCTTGGTCATTAAGTGGATAAAATAGATAAACGTCCTTATAGAAATAATTTCCCAAACTAATAAATACACTATAACCTCTTTTTTGGAATTTCTCCAAAATGTTCAGGACGCATTGCACATATAAATATCGGTACCTTTTTCGAAAATAACTCTGATAAATTCTTTTGAAATCTTCGGTAAATTTGCGTTTTCCCTATCTTCTTAGGAAAATTATCCCAAATAATAGAAAAATGGCCAACTTGTAGCAATTAATCGACTTAATGGTCACAACTTTAGAGAACGATTTCTGTAAATCGATACATGAAAAAGACCATTTTCCAACAATAGGCATTTGCGAGGTTCTGATGATTCAAATTTAAAGAGCTTGGAATTACTGAATTTCCATTTTACGTTTACAAGAACCTGGTTGATGTTTCGAAAGCCTTTTCTTGTGGTCCTGACATGGGACACGCTGTTCTCGTACTGAACCTGTTAGTTCCTGTACGAGATTAGTTGTCAGAGATAAAGGTAACGCCTCTCGCAAGATTGATCAGAAAATCGCGTGCTACAAATTCCTCCTGATTTCGTGCTTCAAGCGCAGACTGGAACTTGCTTTCCGATCACTAGCTAATGGACAAAATATTGCTCAGAAAATACCAGCAAGAATAACACGACAGGGCAAGAACTAACCACAGAAGATGATAAGATTATGTGACGTACACGCGTAAAACCTTAAGCACTTACAAGGTGGTTATTAACATAACATATAGTCTGATACTATCAACTTTTTGAATTTTTCAAATACTCTTGAGGAAAATATTTTTATTGAATTAATGTACTGTAATTAACTACTCCACAGCTGGACTTCATATTTTCTCCAGCTTGCTTTTTAATTCTAAAAGCTTTAATCTTATTATTATTTGAGAAAATCACTCATTAATTTGAATTTTAATAGATATTTTGAAAAATCAAATAGCAAGAGGTAATATTGTTTAATTTTTTAATGAAGATTGAAAAAAATGAACATCTTGCTATTTTAATCTAGTAATTTTTTTCTTGCAAAAATAATTCCATGAAGAAGTCAATGTTTGTCGTGATTAAGCAAATTTATTTGTATTTTTAAACTGTTTACAAGTTCCTAACAAGTAAATAATTCAACTTGGTAATTAATCGAGACTCAAAGTTTGCTGATGCAGAAAATTATGGAAACACTGTTATTTGCATCCTGAACTGATAAACATTGAGAGCAGGTTTGGTTTACATTACCCATATTCATTTTGCTAATTAGGGGATGAAATCCTCTTTCTAATACACTACAAATTAAATTTATTCCTCTTCTATATCCTTTAACTTTCTGGCAGAATCTCTTCAGTAAATATGTGTTGCACTTTAAATGAATTAGAGAAATAAGCAAACCCGCAGGGTGATAATAAACAGTGTTGCCACAGAGCGAAAATAACTATCGGGATATTTCATCGGAAGATTTTATAATATTTACTCAATTTTGACAGAAAAATCACTGATATTGTTTACTTTTTATCATCGTAGTATAAAATGAGTTTAAAAAAATGTTTTTTCACTTTCTAGACAATATGTGTGTAATTTACTAGATATTTGTTTCATTTCTCGTTATTTTGGCATGGGGTCAGATTCTTTTTATTTTCTTCGATTTAAATTTTCACTATTAGGTATAAAAATACTCAAAAAGAAAGCAAGGCAAACGTTTCGGCCACAATATGGGGGCCCTCTTCAGTGCCATAAATTCAAAGATTAATTCAAAATTTCTGTAAAACATTAGAATATAGGAGAAAATCAAAATAAGGATTATCATAGAATTCAAAAATTTATCTCATAGCTTGCAATTCAAAATGAAGTAGTTCAGTATGCAGCAACACGAATTGAAAGAATATTTAGAGTTCACTGTGAATAAAAAACCGGATAAAAAATAAACCGGAAAACATAAAAATTTTTGCACACGAACCGACCGCAATTTGAAAACATTTTATTATTAAAGTCTTCACGAAAAGTTTTTAAAAATGTAATGTAGATATTACTACAGCCTTCAACCAATCACGTCACGGAACTGTTTCTTGTTTTTGGAGGGTAATTTAGATTTCTTGTTAGAAATTACTAAATTAACTACTACTTTTAAAACCATCATTATGCAATACGAAATTCTGTTTATAATTTTTTTTTATTTATCACATCTTTTAACCCTTTAAGACCTGGCATCCATTCTGGTGGACACTCGCTGAATGGAATTTTTATAAATAACTCATTTTATATTATTCCAAAAATTCCTAGAAAATTTGCCATAAATGTGCCAATTAATGTTTAAATGAGAGAAAAAAATAGTTTTAATGTTAAAAAATACAAAAATATCGGTTTTTAATCAGAATCTGGAAAATTCCGGAGGTTTGACAGAAAAATCGGTATATCGGGAAGAGAGACTACAAATCGGAAGATCTCCCGATAAATTGTGACCCGTGTGAAAAAATTCCATGGCGCTGGCCAGCGCCAGATCAGACTATCTGGTTTCCAGTTCTGGCGCTGACTATAAGGCCTGGTCTGACGCTGGCCAGAACTGTAACGTTTGAGTGATGAAGACTAGCAATATGACTCGCAAAGTCACAACTTAATTTTCGCAATTTTTGGCATCAAAAAAGTAAGTAGTAGCAATATTTGCAAAAAGGAGATATTTGTTTCTGGTCGCATAATAAATGTTTCTAAAAACTTGTTACTAACCTATGAATTTTTCAAAACTTGTAAAAAAAAATTTCGTTCGCCACATAGAAACTTTTTTGTCATGGAATGCTGCCCAGCGCCAGATTTGAGCTAGACCAGAACTTCCAGACTAGCCGGTCTAGACTTTGCCCGACCTGGGCCAGATCAGACAATAAACTGCCACGAAATTTTTCTACACAGGCAGCTGTGGCAACACTGATAAATAAAAAATAGTCCGCGTTTTATTCACCAAATATCTTTTTTTGTAATTTGGCACTTACATTTCTATCACCATATTCCTCTATTGTAATTGATTTTTGTGACAAGTAAAATCTTCCGACTGTCCGTGGCATATGTGACAAGGAGACGTAGATTAGGATGGTAATTTAAATTTCATTCGAAACGTACCCCAGTTTCTTGTTGAGAACTAATTTCAAGGTACTCAGCTTCGAAGTTCTGAGCTCAGAAGATTGCAAAACTCTTTTGCTCTTACTTCTTCCAGTTACATTGCCTTGTAAATTGTTACCAACCTTCTGGAAAATAATAATTTTTATCCCATCACCCAAGATTTTGAACAGAACTCTCTTTTAATTGCTTTCTATCTTTTAGAATTTATTTTTAACTTTTCTCTATCCTCAATTTCATATAATCTAAAATCCAATTTCCGGACCTCAATTTCTATTTATTTTTAATTTTTTCATTTGATCCAGTTTTGTTAAAGCAATACCTCTAGTGACTAATAAATCTGCATCGTGACTTTATAATGAAGCTTCAACCAAAGGCTGAGTAGAAATTGAGAAATTAATTCTCATTTGCCAATTGGAGAAATTATCTGTCTCGATTCTAAAAGTTTTATTAAAACGTTCTACGTGTCAACACGCGATGTCTGTTTCTCCAACACAACACGAGAATCAGCTGCTGCTGATGGGTTGCCTTTCATGCAATTGCATTAACGACTATAATTAGTGCTACCACGACGTCTTCTAATGACAGGCGGACAATTATAATATCAATACAGATGTCTTTGTTGAATTTCAGAGATTAACTCCATAATTTTACATTTGCAAGAATAAATTAACTTCCAAACGTCCAAGATTTATTTGTATTTCAAACCTTAGTTTAGTTGAAGGTTAGGGCTAAATTTACATTAAAATTCTCTGGTGCTCGTTTCGGATAGGATTTCATTCCGCGCTATTCCGTCTTATTCCGCACAAATTCGAAATTAGTTTCAATGCCAATCCTAGCAATTGCCTTCGAGCGTGAAAAATATTTTCCATTTCGTTTGATGCACATCAGTTGAAAATAAATCCGACTCAATCCGGAGGAATTCGAGCCAAGTTTCCAATTCGAATCAATCTAAGGTGTAAGTTACAGAAAAAGTCCGTATTCCGAGCTATTCCGCCTTATTCTTTTGAATAATGTAATTGGTGCTATTCCACGTCAATCCGAAATCTATTTCTGTGCTAATCCGTGTCATTGCGAACCAATTGAAAAAAAATGCCATTCCGACCTATTCCGTCCCATTCATTTGAAACAATTTATGGTGCAAGTTTCGGATAAGATATCATTTTGCGCTATTCCGTCTTATTCCGCACTAATTCGAAATCTTTTTCCACGCTAATTCCAGCCGTTACGACCGAGTCCGAAAAAAAATTATCATTTCGTTCGATACAAATTAGTTGGAAAACAATCCGGCTTTATCCGAATGAATACGAACCAAGTTTCCAATTCGAATAAATATATGGTGCAAGTTACGGAAAAAGTCCCTATTCCGAGCTATTCCGCCCTATTTTGTAAATTTTCCTGACTCAAGTTTCGGATATGATATCGTACCGTGCTATTCTCAATTGGAAAAATGTTTCAACTCCGCGGTATGAATCTCGAATAGGATGGAATAGCGCAGAATAAAATCCTATCCGAAACTTAATGTCTGTCAACTTCAATCTAGTGAGTACTTTGTACGATTTTTTTTAGATAAAATCTAACTGAAAGAGTTATCGACAATTGCAGTTAACTTTAGTTGCTGCGAACAATATTTTGTGAAATTTTTACTAAAAATAAGTTGAAAAGCGTTTCTTTTTGGCTTTTATCAAACACTACAAATTTTCAGAAAGATATTTTGTATACAAAAAAAAGTTATCTTACATAAATATAAAATATAATTTAGTTTTGTGATCCGATTGGTACTATAAAAAGTCTCGATAAATATCGTTCAAACCACATAATTAAAGTAGATCCAATAGTATTTCGAGTAATAATTTAACAGAATTACTAAAATAACTTGTGCTATAATTTTACGATAAGAAGTAAGTCATGAATAATAATTGTTCTCTAAAAATAAGAGTGTTGATGGGAACGAAAAAATTAATTTAGGAAACACTTTCTCTTCATTATCTTGACTTGTCATGCGACAAATGACATAAAGTGACCTCGAATTAAGCTTGTTAGCTTTATCTATTCGCTGAACTCAAGTTCCGAACTTTCAACTTCAAAGTTGACCAGAAACTATCGGTCGGTTTAGCAGGACCTCGATTATCGCCTTTCCAACCGGATGGAAACTACCGCAGATCTTGATTTCGGTCCATCAGAATAAATCATTTTAGAATTGCCTATTAGGATTGATATCAGAGGTCAAGAATTGTTGGATAAAATTAAGGGCATGTAATACTTGTGTAAAATAGGTTTAGTTTCTACATGGTTACGTCCAAAATACATTAAATTTTGTTTCCAAAACTTGAGAAATCGTAGAGAAGATGAAAACGGATGTAAATAGACTACTTTTGCTTTGGGCAATAAAAATATGTTCATAGATTTTACTAAAATTGAACTTTTTTTTATTTTTTAAACCAAAAGTCGTCTATCTACGTCTGTTTTGATTTTTTTAACCATTTTTCAAATTTTAAAATCGAAATTCTATGTATTTTGCGCACAAAGATGTAGAAACTTAAAATCAATAAAAGTTGCTAATTTTCTAAGTATTACGTGCCCTTAATGTAGAACACTCGAGAAAATTATAGGCCTTAGACAAAAATAGATAATTTTGCTTTTAAGAACAGAAATATTATTGTTAAAGGGATCATTTAAAAGGGACGAGATTATTTTCCAAGAAAAAAATGTGCAACACAGGAACATAATTAAATTAATAATAAATTATTTTTGCCCGAACTTTTTTTCTTATCGCTTCGAGCCAAATGATCCGATTCTAATAAATCACGGATCATTTTTTAGGGAAATGATTCTCTACTACTTGAACGTTTCCAATTTTTGAAAATGAATCAATTATTATCAAATTCAGTAATTTATTAATAGAAATTTTGTTTTTGAAAATTGTTTTTTAATAGCTTCAGCAATTGAAGAATTTAATAAAATTAGAAAAGGTCAAGCTGTAGAGAATCCTTTCCCTGAAAAAATTATCCGTACTTTATTAGAATCGCATCGTTTTTAAAAATTTGGCTAGAAGCAATATGAAAAAAATGTCGGGAAAAAATAAAATTCATTAATGAAATTATTTTCCTATATTTCAAATTTTTTGATGGAAAATAATCTTTTTTCTTTTAAATGATCCCTTTAACAATAATATTGCTATTATTGAAAGCAAAAGGATTTTTAAATTTACTTTTTAAATCATTTCTCTAGGAATTTGTAACTGAGTTAAGTTTCATCTTAAGGTAGTTATGTCAAAAATCAGATCCCTGGAAAAATAAAAGTTTTTCTATGATTTTAAGGTTTTAAAGTTTTTTATAATAGAATTTTTCCTTATACTATCGCTTCTAACCAATTTTTTGAAAATGATTGGATTTTTATAAATCATGGCTTATTTTCTCGGGAAAAATATTCTTTGCATCTCTACTGTTTTCAAATCCGAAAGTAAATAAAAAAATTTTGAATATAGTTATTTGAAAAAAATTCTTTTAACGATTTCACCCACTGAAAATTTTTCATTCACAATTGGAAACAATAGAGTGGTAAAGAATAGTATCAGATTAGGATACGTTGCCGACAGGTGTCCCTGTAGACAATTTCATTTCTTATATCGCAAATAAATGCAAATGAATTCAAATATTAACGAATTTGAAAATATTTGAAAATATTTCAATTCAATATTTCATGTCTTAAAATCATAGAAAAGCTTTTTGTCCAGAACCTTATTTTTGGTACAACTGCTTTTAAAAAAATAGAATTTGAACTCATTCTTTAAATAATTAAAAGTTTCAAGTCTTATCGTTCATACAAGACTTTTATGACTATATTCGCTTATCTAAGCAGAGAATTATAATATTTCCTCAACTAAGAAAGAGTTCGCTTAGCTTTTATGCTTCTCAAAATATTACTTGGATTTTAATACTTTACCAGCGACTTTCAAGAGTTGAAATAAACGCTTAAAAAGTTGTGAGTAGTTTTGACATAAAAACTCAAATTAGCCAATTTTTTACCTTTTCAAAGTAGATATACAGAAATCGTTATAAGTTGATTAGGTACATTATATTTGACTCAAATATTTATATAAATTTACGATAAAATGCTTCTTGCTTGCTTCTAATCTATTTTTCTCTCTCTGTTTCAGTAAAACCTTACAAAGTACAGATTCTAACAAAAGAAAAGAAAGTCAGAGCAGACAAAAAATATGAAGTAGAATGCAGAACGACAGGATCAAAACCAGAAGCTGTGATAACGTGGTGGAAGGCAAATGAGAAAATGCAAAATTCTCAAACTGTAAGTTTTTTAAATACCCGAATTTAAAATTTGCATAACATTTTTTAAAAAAAAGTGTGTGATGAAATAATTATCGATTTTCAATTTGACATTAACCAAATGTTATTTTTATATAGATTTTTGTCTTGAAATTATTCTGTCAGAAAGTGAATAATCATCTCAAAATCCGTTTATATAAAATCTCATTTTATGATATTTCCAGAATCACAGTCAATCTCGCTTTCATTTTCAAAGTATGGAATGACTGGGAAAATGTTTTTGATTCCTCTTGGCTTTTTTATTGGAGTTATAAATTTTATTAACTCTGCTTGTATCAAAATTCTCTCTCTTTATCATTTCATCCTTTTCCCCTTCTACTTTTTTCTTTTATTATTCTTCCATTATTCTTTCACTTCGTTTTCAAAGCGGTAATACTGACCAATAAAATGTCTTTGACAGGAATAAAATATCAAATAACTTTTTGCCTGTCTCACAATGCAGTAATTAATTCATTTAATTAAGGACTAAACAATTCCTTCTTAAAGTGAGGATTATAAATTTATAAATTCTTTATAAAATTATCCAACTATTCAATAATTAATTCAGTATCATATATTCAGCTGATTAATCAAAATGAAATAAAATTTTCAATCAAATATATTCAGGTCTTCACTAAATAAGTTAAATTTCTTTCATGATCCGATATTCAAATTTCACAATTCAGTTCTTTTTTACACTTTAAAAAGTATATATTGTTCAAATGAAGTTTTCAATCGAACTCACTCAGGAACTAGAGTGCTCCTAACAGGTTTTCAACTTTACGATTTTTCTAGTTTTTCCATTGGTGGAGAGTATTGTTATTTCTTTGAAAAAGAAGTTTTGAGCCAAGTGCTTCTTTCGAACTTTCTTTTCGATTCCATGTCATATTATTTTATTCCCCTGATAATTCTGCCCTCAACTCACATAAATCAAAGCCCAACTAATCTGCCGATTAAAGAGATCTTTCACAAAAAAAAAGTTTTTATCAAACAAGATACTTTGTTTGATTTCTGTGTAATTCACTTAATCCAGATGAAACTGTTTACTAACAAAAATTTGATTAAATTAATTATACTTTTATTTTCAATGTAATGGCACTCTCAAATTTCTTCATAAGCTAGAGCATCTATTTTTCATAATTTTTTAATGTAATTTTTTTGGATCTCTGGATCCGTTCATTATGCACGAATGAGCAAAGAGTGCAAGACAAGGATATATGAGATGATATTCATCTAAACGAAGCGTTATCTCAATTCTACCTGTGGCAGTATTACTTCCAAGCAGTTCTTTATATCCTCGCTTCGGTTTCAATCATTAAATGATAACGCAAAAGCGAACATTGTATATCAATGTCAGTCCAATTCTCATTTTCTTTTATCTCTGCAGGACAAATTACTTTCTCTCCCAATTTACATTATCATAAACTATTATAAAAATAATTTATTGGATGAAGACACATCTACTTTAAGG
This sequence comes from Diplolepis rosae, assembly GCA_030998225.1. Lineage (NCBI taxonomy): Eukaryota > Metazoa > Arthropoda > Insecta > Hymenoptera > Diplolepididae > Diplolepis > Diplolepis rosae. Next base: position 463,401 of record JAPYXD010000695.1, read on the forward strand.
GCATCTATCACGTGGGTCATGTGACGCCGCTAAAGGTAATTACATACCTGCGAGGATATTCTAAAACTGACAACTGAAATTAATTATCTGTAGTAGACAAAAAAAAGAGGGAAGGTCTGTCTGGTGCAAAAATCCATTTCAGTTATTACTTTCAGAATAATATTAAACTGCAATTGCGATAATCAGAGACTTCACGTTATCTGCCTTAATCGGACCACGTGACATTAGTAAATACATTATAGTATGTAAAGTTATTCAAAAATAACTGAAATTAATTTTTTGCAACGCTGTACGGGAAATACGCACTTTGCGCACCGAAAAATGTTCCCAAAATGTCAATTCCCATACTAATATCATGATGCGCTAGTCTGCACCAGACGCAAATAAAGGAGGAAAATCCATTTTCATTATTAATTTATAAAATAACTTTAGAGACTGTAGTTTGTAATTAGTGACGTCAGATAGTCCGGTTAATTCATGACCTTAAGAATGTTGCCTCGTTACGTTAACTTCGAAATACAGTAAATTTTAAAACGATCTTGAACCAAGAAAAATATTCTCACCATCTCACCGTTTTTGATAAAAGTTTGAATTCTTATGCAATTATAACGATCCAGAGCTGATCTCATTCTTTGCAAGATTCTTTGCAATTGCATGTGGTTAGTTTCTTCTGAAATTGAAATTATACCTGAGAATTTTTATTAGTAGCAATTGAACATGTGTAGTTACTAGACAAAAAATTAATCAAAACAAACCATACAGTAGTAGAGCATATTTCAGGGATTAAAATTAACTCTAAATCCTTAAGATTAAATAAATATTGCAACTTTGATTAAAAACAGAAGAAAAACCACAAATCTCTAAATTAATATTTTTAAATAAACAATTCTAATCTGACTTATTTTTCGAAAGTTAGCTTTAAGTTTTTTAATAAAATTAGTCACGATTAACGATGCGAATATTTCCGTCGCTTTGATGAATAATTTTTAAATATGCTTGATTTTCATTACGGGCTAACATCCTTAAGATCGTTTATTAATTATCATTTCCTACTTTACCGATATTTTTCATCTGTGAACTTATGTTCGTACAAAGTAAGGTATCGTTATAAAAATATGTGAATTTAGAAAAACGGCAATAAGGAAAGTCTCACTACTCCCAAATTCACTGGCTATAGTTTCCTTATAAAGGCATGTGATACTTGGGAAATAAGCAATTCCATATAAACAACTTGGTTCATTTCCTACATCTTTGTGTCTGAAATAATTGAAATGATAGTATAAAAATTCGAGACAAGTTGAGTTGTATGCAAATAGAAATAGATACACTATTTTTAGATTTTACTTACTCTTTCTATTACATAAACCAAAAGGGCCTAGGAGGATAAGCATGTAAAAATGGCCCCGCACGTATCAAGCCTATATTGGCACCATATATTGGTATCTATGTGAATATAAAATCTTGCAAATTTCGATCTTAAAATTTTATTTTTTTTGAAGATATGGAGGGGAGAAGTAAAGTAAAAGAATAGGTTTTTCTCGAAAAGTTTGGATTTTTTTGGATAAAAAATGGGGGTGAAAAAGATTCTTTCAAATTTTGAAATTTTTATTTGACGTTATGTTTTAGAGCTATACCTCCAATTTTATTCAAAATCAAACCTTAAAATGTTTTCTTCAAAATACATTTTTCTCAGATTTTTCGTGATGTTCCGTCATGACGAAAAATGAAAAAAATCATCCATGCTGCACAGCACACTCTCGCTCCAGTCGGGCACATCGGACTCCACTGTTTGGTTGACACTTTATTAGTCTAATTAAGCAGTCAGCTGGAATAATGGTGCATTTGTCTTTTAAGTAATCACTTATTTTTCATAACTTTCGTACATAACATTATGAAAAACAAATGCGCATTTTTAAAACGTTACCCTGTAATGAAATTACGATTTCTGTGATATTACGTGACACACCAAACGAAATAGTTGAAAAATATTAATGAAAAAGAGTTGCAAAAGAATGTTAGTATTCTATGTATATAAAGTATTTAAATAAGAATCGCCGGCAGTTGGCCTATAAAAATTAGTTACCAGAGTTCACCACGAGGAGGTTGCAGTACAAAAGGTGTTATGAGAAAGGTTATAAACACTTCAGGGCATACGTTTAGTGCTATTTCAGACGTTATTATATCCATCGTAAATACAAGTCAATCAATTTATTAAAAAAATTATGAAATGACGAAAAAGTTCTAATAAACAGATTAGAGAGGTTGCCAAAATGATCAAAAACGAAGATTGAACGGTTGGATTCAATATTGGTGTACTTGCACTTCCACAAGTTTTTTTGTTTTTCATAATGTTATGTATAGAAGAAATGAAAAATAAGTGATTCCTTAAAAAACGAGTGCACCATTATTCCAACCGACGGTTTAATTAAACTAATAAAGTGTCAACCAAATAATAGAGTTCGATGTCCCTGGCTCTAAAACATAACCTCAAAAAAAAATTCAAAATTTGAAATCATTTTTTTATCCAAAAGAATCTAAACTTTTTTCTGAAAGTAGTCTTTTTAGTTACTACAACATATATTTTGTTTGTCATAATCGGTTCAGTTGTTTTCAAGAAAAACTCATGTTTTGATTTTACTTCTCCCCTCCATATCTCCCAAAAAAATGAAATTTTATGTTTAAAATTTGCAGGATTTTATATTCATAGAGATGTCAATATATAGTGCCAATATAGGCTTGATACTTGTGGGGGCCATTTTTACATGCTTATCCCCCTAGGCCCTTTTCTCAGATACTATCACATGCCATTAATTCCTCCCTTGAAGTCTTGTCTTGCATGTCTTTCATCGTGTTCAAAATTCCCAGAAAGAAACAATTATTACTTTAGGGAAGAATTCAAGGAAGCTTATCTCAATAAAATATATATTGACAGTCACGTGACTAATCTTTTCAAGAGCATGTGATACTTGAGAAAAATAGCAAGTTAATGTGACGTAAACGGACGTAAATAGACTACTTTTTCTTTCGACAATTTTCAACTTTCAATAACGTTCGACGACCAAAAGTCGTCTATCTACGTCCGTTTTTATCTTCTCTACCATTTTTCAAATTTTGAAATCGAAATTCTATGTATTTTGCACACAAAGATGTAGAAACTTAAAATCAATAAAAGTTGCTAATTTCCTAAGTATCACATGCTACAAGGAATGATTTATCGCAAATCTACCGTAAGTATTGCTTTCAAAAAATTGATTAGGCCTCGGTTTTTAACAAGTTAGAATTATTATCGATACTGAGTTAATAGGTCAACAACTTCCTCTTTGTTAAATTGCAGTATGGGCTGAAGAACAATCATACCCTCAGCGTACTCAACTTTACGCCGAGTATCGATGACGATGGCAAATACTTGACCTGTCGAGCAGAAAATCCAGTGATACCTGATAGCGCGATAGAGGATAAATGGTTATTGGATGTGCATTACCAACCGGTCGTGACGTTGAGGATGGGACAACCTCTGATCTCTAAGGACATCAAAGAAGGCGGCGACGTATACTTCGAATGTAACGTCAAAGCGAATCCAAAAGCTTATAAACTATCCTGGTTCAAAGACGTGAGTTCATCACTTCTCTAGATTAAGATTTTTTAAAATCAGTTTCATGACGTGATTTTCTTTCCTTTATATAGGGACCTAAATAAAGACTACACTTAAAAACTCTACTTTTAACTAAAAGAGATAAAATTTAAAACTTCACAGGCTAAAGTTCATTTTTTAAATTTAAAATATCCTTATCCATAGAAGCTTCCTTTAACCCTTTCAAGTATGTATTTTTCTTCTGGCTGGATTATCATGAAAATCGGTATACTGGGTCTTTTTGGATACAATTTTTATTAAAATTTCTTGTTTATAATTTTCTTTTACTCTACAATTAATGCACAATATAATCCTATAAATAGACTTTCTATCCGTTGTTTTGTTTTTCCAAAAAATAAACATTAAATAGGACATGATTTTTTGGTCTCAAGGGTAGCTTAACCCCTTAAGGGGTTACTCGAGAATTCCTACCTTAGAATTATTTCAGTTCTTATAACCCTATTTCCATGCAAACTGAGATAGTGAGTTAATATTTTGTGAAATTAAATCCTATGTTAGTGCATTTTATTTAATTAACAAAATATCAACTTGATACCGTATTTTGAGTGGAAATGGGATTACAGTAACCGAAATACCGGTATGGTAGGAATCTTTGGTTGAAACATGACCTTAAGGCCATGTAGAACCAAATTACGTAACCGGATTATGGTTTATATTTCTGTAAGATAACTTTTTCGCGGACAAAATATTTGAGAGATATTATATAACGCAAAGAGATTGTCTGTCTGGTTCGTTTTAGTATAAATTTTGCAAAAATTGTTACAGTTGACTGTAATTGATGATAAATTTTCTAGTTTCATTTTTTTTTAAAGAATTTTTTGGAAAATTATCGCTGAAACAAATTTAACAAATGTTCTATGTTATCGTTTATTTCATACGATATTGTTGTTAATAATTGTCTTTAGGGTCCAGAAATGATAACTCATGAAGTTACATACTTTCATAGTTACAAACTGAGGGATTGTAAAACCCTCAGATAATTTTTTGAATTTTTTTCTTTTACGTTTCCTGGCCACACACATATTTTGACATAACCCACTGTTCACTATAAAGTTATCTATGCAACTAAAGTTTAACTATGACTTGAAACCGAAAGTGTGGGATGGAAGTGGAGGGTATACTTTTTGCTATTGTATTTAGAGCTGGGATTTTAAGGAAAAGGTGAAAAAAAGTGGAAGAATGTGCTCAAGATGACTGAAGTACTACGACAAAAAGAGTCCATAAACTGTAATAGGAGTTAAATAGTTTGGTTTTGACAGATTTAAAATTTTCTCAGGAAATTTGTGTATGTGTGTATTTTAATATATGTGCTTAAAAGATACAAAACTTTTTTTTGGCGAGGTTAAAGAAGAGGAGGTAAAAACAGATAAGTTCTCAGTGTCGGCTCGTTGGTATATCGTATGTGGATTGCCAGCTATATGGGTCATTTCAAGTATCATACGTTTTTTGTAACTTTCTCCTATCGCCGCTGACATTGTTATGGATGACCTGGAAACAAAATGTATATCCTCTCTCCCGTTTCAACCCCCTTTTTAGTTTAGATACGTGGACGACATTATAACAGCAGTACCGAATGATGACATTACCACAATCAAAAATATTTTTGACAACTATAATCACAAAATACAATTTACAGTAGAAGAAGAATCAGACAATAGAATTTGTTTTTTGGATGTTCTTGTTATTCGAAATGGAAAATATATACAGACCAATAAGTATCAAAAACCGATTTGGTCCGGCCGGTTTCTACACTATAATTCGCATCATGCACTTAATTACAAAATTAATGTTATCAACAATTTAGTTGATAGAGGTATCAGCCTAGCGCACAAAAAATTTCACAAAGAAAACATCCAAAAATTGGGTCCGGCGTAGCTGTCGAAGGAATAAAAAGCCGATCGACAGACGTCCATTGGACCCGTCAGGTGTCCACTGGTATAAATACCAGTGAAGGAGCCAAGTTAGTCGCGCTTGCCCAACGCAGCCCATTGCCCCAGAACCTCTCTACCTGCGAGCCCCATTTAAGGGGCGCTCGCTAAGGCAGTACAGGAATCCGGGGCCGGGCACCGAGAAGGACGCAAGCACGTTGCCCAGCGGGTACGACGAGGACGTCTAGCTCCCATTTTGCACAAAAATGCACCTGAAAAGCACCTAGGCCATGCGTTTAACAAGGGTGCTAAGTGGGGTACTGGGTACCCCACCCGGTGCAGCGCCCCAAGCCATCCCGCCCCATATAGGTGGCAATCCACATGCGGTAAACCAAAGTGCCGACACTGAGAACTAATCTGTTTTTTACCTCCCCCCTTAAAACGAGAAATTGTAATCTCGCCAAAAAAATGTTGTATCTTTAAAGCACATACGAGGTCTGTCCGGAAAGTATCGGGCTTACATTTATATCTCCACGCTGGCGTTATTCTTCATCATCGGGCGGGTGGCATCCTTCAGAGTAATCCACACTTGATTGAATACCACGGTTCCAGCGATGTTTCCACTTCCCGAAACAGTCCTAGAACTCACATTTAGGGATGGCCTTGTGTACGCTCGTCGTATTATTTTCAACCGTCGTTTTGTCATCGAATTCCTGTCCTTTGAGTGGTTTTTTGAGTTTTGGAAACAGCCAAAAGTCACAGGGGGCTATGTCAGAACTGTACGGAGGTTGTCGAAGTAATACGATACTGTGTTTACTCAGAAACTGCTGCACAAGATTCAATGTATGCGCTAGCGCGTTATCGTGGTGAAGAAGCCAGTCACCGCACACACGCGAGTCATTCCTAAAATCTTGTTCAAAATTTCCCAAACAGTAGTTTTCGGTATTCCGAGATCATTTTTTAGTTCACGAACAGTTAATCGGCGATCGTCGAAGGTCGGCCAGAACGAGAATCACTATCAACAGAAGTGCGGCCTCCTTTGGAACGATTATACCACTCTTTTATTCGTGTTTTGCTCATATACTCATTCCCAAAGGCCTTCTGCATCATCTGAATAGTTTCCGAACTCGTTTTTCCAAGTTGAAAACAAAATTTGATGCAAATTCGTCAATCTTGTTTTTCAGTTATTTTTAACAATCACAAAATCCGCCGAACTCAAAAACAGCTTTGTAAACAGAGACACGCTGCGCATGAACTATACGTCCGGCAGATGTCAGCAAGCAACCGATAGGTTCGTGAGGCTTTACTGTTGACGTTCATGCACCGTAGAGGTCGCTCGAACACTATGGCGCGGAGATATAAAGGTAGGTTTGATACTTTGCGGACAGACCCCATACATTCATATACACACATACACAAATTTCCTGAGAAAATTTTAAATCTGTTCAAACCAAACTATTTAACTCCTATTACACTTTATGGACTCCTTTTGTCATAGTACTTCAGTCATCTTGAGCAAGTTTCAAGTCATAGTCAAACATTAGTTGCATAGATAACTTTATAGTGAACAGTGGGTTATATTAAAATATGTGTGTGGCCAGGAAACGATAAAGGAAAAAATTTTAAAAATTATCTGAGGGTATTAGTATTTCCAGGGAAACATAAAAAATATTCAGCACTTTGTAAGTGGAATTTAATTTGAAAGAAGTTTTTTTGTTCATAAATTTACCAAAAAGTAACAGAATTTCCTGAAATTCTGGCTAAAAATTGGGAGGCTATAGCTGAATAAAACTCCACTCACATATTCAGGAAAATTGCGGTAGAAATTTCTTACAGTGTAGAATTTGTATTAGCAATTCTAAGCTAATTTTCATAAATAATTCTTTGTAATTTTATACTACATATGTTCTTGCATCTATATCTTCAGTAGCATTTAGACACAAATATATACTAGTTTTTTAGTTGATTTACCTTAGAGTTATGTGCTAGAATTTTATTGTTATACCTAAGGAAGTTTTTAGGTAATTTATCGATGTTTTCTGTAAAATTTTATGCCAATTTTCTCACGATATTTTACATTTTTTTTTATTTTTCACATTGCCAAAGTTTATTCCAAAATAGGGCTCATATGTGCAATACTTTATCCATTGTTTTAAAATTTTAGAAATAAAGACCACTGATGAGGAATCCGTTTCGAGTCGAAATGTTTGAAAGTATGTAACTTCCTGAGTTATCATTTCTGGACTCTAAAACCAATTATTAACAACATCGTATGAAATTATTATTTGAGGGTCGATACAAGTCCTATTTTATGAATTATCGTTTATTTCGAATTGCACGATAGTAACATTCAACTGAAACGATTAAAATAAAATATTCATTACTAACTTCTTTATTTGAAAATAACAGATTTGAGTTAATACTATTTATTATTTGTTCGAATCTGTTGTATCGAATTTAAGCAGATGTGTTTTCTTCCAGGGAAAGGAACTGAAAGGAACGACCGGTATCATTTTGAGTGACCGTTCCTTAGTTCTTCAAAGCCTCACTCGAAATTCAGCAGGAGATTACACCTGTCGAGCTGTCAACAACGAGGGGAAAACAGACAGTAATCCTCTCACTTTACACATAATGTGTGAGTCTTTAATAATTTCTTAGCCCAAATTTGGGATATTAAATTGAAATATAGTGTAATTCTTTTTTTAGCCTTAAAGAGCATTTTTAACGTTTTTCTCTCAAAAAATCAAGTGGACGTCAATAATGTTGCATTTATTTAAAAAATCAATAATTAGAAAAGACGCAACATTAGTTCAAAAAATTGGGTATTTTATAAAAAATATGCGAGGAAAAAGAGTTGCGAAATAGATGAAAATGTTATGTTTTTTCTGTATTTTTTAATTGAAATTTTATTCTGTTGAAGTTTTTCGTTCCAGTATTTTCTTTCCAAAACTGAAATTTTCTTCGTTCGTATGATATTCTTTACGAAATGCAGTTAAGGTGAACTGAACCCTTTGAATATGTTAAAAATTTTTCTTCAATTCTAACTTGTGGTACATAGATTTAACAGATTTAGTGAAATCAATGTTCCAATAATTAATATTGAAAAACAAATTTTGACATGGAAGCTAATAAACTATGGTCCAATCATTTTATTTTTCCTTCTTTCATCTGGTGCCTTAATTGATTCTTCCCTCCTAGATTTATTAAGAAAAAGATCTCTAGTAAAATATTTAAGCGTTAAAAATTTGATTAAGGGCACGTCAAGTAAGTCACATGACCGAGAAAAGTGTTTTGGTTTCCTCAAGTTTTTTTACGTAAATGAATATTTTCGATTCAAGTTTCAGTACATAATAAAATACATGTAGACTTCAATTTATTTGAAATAATTAACAAAAATTGTTCTGTCTGTTATACAAAAATCGATTCTTTCAATTGTTCGAAACCAATTAGAGTCTACAGAATTCTATTAGTACAAGGGAGGTTCGATAAGTAAAATGGTTCACATACTACTATAAAAGAGGGTGACAGCGAGATTTGTATAGCTGCCGATAAAGTTTTCTTTCTGTAGGGGAATATTCTATGGTCACAAGTCATTCTAATACTAATTCGTTGTTTGGCTGTTGCTTGAATAGAAGCGTTTCGAATGAAAGTGAAAAATGGACAAAATTGGAATTCGTGGTGTGATTTAATTCTTTTTTCTGGAAGGGAAAACTGCGAAGGAAATTCATGAGAGGATTGCACCTACATTAGGCGACTCATGCCCTTCCTATTAGACAGTGAGACTTTGGGTCGTTTTAGCCGACCAGCGAGTGAAAGAGCGCGAGTTAACAGAAGCCTTAGGCATTTCAATTCAACGGGTACATTTTATTTTGCATCATGAATTGCACATGAAAAATTTGTTTTTAATTTTATAAACAATAAACTAATAATTTTTCTCTTCAATTTTTAAAATTTTCAATATATTTGATCACTATTTGCAAGACCCGAAAGCTACATTGATTGACATAATTTTTTAATATTATTTAATATGTTCAAGAGATTATGACGATCTCAGAAATGGTCGATATGGAAAAGGAAATGAAAAATTTCCAAAGTGCCATAAATTAGCCATTTTTTCATACTTGTCTTAATTATTTCGTTTTTTAGTCAGAGTAAATTATAAATATGAATGAAAATCAAGTATAATATTGTTTAAAAATGGAGAATTTCAGAATCTCGATCGAGTGCTTCCCCCGTGTTCCGATTAGCTTCGTAGACTCGATCCAAGTCTGTCCAACTCGGTAGTAGCTTACACAGTGCGACAAATAAGTTTCGAGACTGGCCGTGGAAAACATCATTGAAACAAGATATCTGAATATTTTTCGATTTTTTTATTCAAAATATTCTCCAGTTTCAACAGGGTTGTTACAGAGATACAACAGTGATTCAAATGCGTGTTCTAGCTCATTTTATGGAATTGCCTCTAGTGCTCGTGTTGTAACTGTTTTGATGGTCAAAATGTCATTAAAAAAACATCCTGTTAACTTTAATTTTGAGAATAGAAAGAAATCGCTCGGGGCCAAATCAGGTGAATGCAGCGGATGATTCAACACACAGACTTAAATTCGAACCAAAAATTGACGAACAATGAGTGAGGCGAGTCTCAGTGCATTACCGTGCAACAGAGACCAGGTCTCAGGATCACGATATTCAGGTCGAAAACGACGAATTCTAGCCATCAGACGCTTCAAAACTTCGAGATAATATTCACCAGTAATTGTTTGTCCAGTGGGAACGAATTTCCTGTGGATACTTCCTTTCCTATCGAAGAATGTAATGAGCATTGCTGAAATTAGCCTTCCTTCACGATTATGATCTTCTAACCTCTCTTTGCCTTCCAAAAAAACGTTTATGCACGGAGAGAAGTATAGTAGAACCGTTGCACTAGCGGTGGGAAAGCCGCACCTCTTTGGTTTAGCATGACCTCTACTCTAAAATTGGGGCACTGGTTACCCCAACCTGACGACAAAGCTTGCGAGAGAACGGCTGGCCCAAGTATATCGCGTAACGGCTCGCCTAGTTTGGGGTAATGGTTCCCCAAAATTGGCAGAGCTGTTCAGCTAAGCAGAGGTCGCGCAGCTCTCCGTGCGTTTAGCGCATCAGTTCTACGTATTTGGCGAGCGGATCCACCAAACTTTTCTCCGTGTGCCGGAGAAAAACATTTGCTTTACCCAAACAATCATCGCCGTAGACTTGCTGCATCAACCACAATGTTTCTGATTCTATTTGTACCAAGTTTTGCGTGACATTTAATTACTGCTCTTTATTCCATGTTAGTATTTCAGCATCGAAAAAAAAGTTGTTTTGGGATAACTGTCATAACTTTGCTGTTTTTCAACCGATTGAAGCAAAACTGACATTGCCGGAAAGAGGAATGTCACAGCTTTCAAACGTCGGTCTGAACACATAGATGGTGCTACTACACGAAGAAAATTTGGCGCAGATGCTGCCCCTAGCGGTAGAGCTGTTGCGTTTAACGGAGGAGAGTTATGCGACTATGCATTTGGGTATGTTGCGTTCCCTCTGTGGGTGAGCAGCTGCCCCTTTTTGGGGGAGCAGTTGACTTACGTCGAAGGAACACAGCGCTCCTTTCGGTAGGGAGTGTAGTTGCACCGCATCGGTAGGCAAATGCAAAAGCAGGCGAAAGTACAAATTTTAAGCTTTTTATGATTTACATGAAAGTGCCCATTGAAATGATGTTTCCTGTATATGGTCAAGTTTTTACTGATTGAATCAGTGATTTGCATTTTCGCTGATTCATCAGTGTGGGTATGTTTTTTACTGTTTGGCCGGTTCATTTTCTCTAATCAATCAGTGAAATCAATGTTTTTCGCTGTTAAATTGGTTGATTTTTAATGAAATGGTGGGTGAGATTTGACTGATTTGCAGTGGCCTCCTTTTAGCTATTTGAGTGGGTCAAGTTTCGTTGATAACCGGTGGATTTCGACTGGTTCAGATTTGAAGAGTGTACTGAATTTTCCAAACTTTTTTTCATTTCATAAAGTTCAATTAAATTTTTTATAAAAAAATGTATACTAGTCTTTAGCTGATGTATCATATAGTTATATGCCAGAATTTTGCTGTTATTCCTAAGGTAGTTTTAGGTCATTTATCGATGTACCCTGTACAGCTTTTATGTAGTTTTCCCAACGATAATTTGCAATTTTACTATTTTACAATTTTTTTCTCATATTACCAAAGCCTATTCCAAAACAGGGCTCATATGTGCAATGTTTGATTCAATGTTTTGATATTTTAGAAATAAAGATCACTGATGAGGACTCCGATCAGAGTCGAAACGTTTGAAAATATGTAACTTCATGAGTTATCATTTCTGGACCCTAAAGCCAATTATTAACATCAACATCGTATACAATTATTATTTGAGGGTCGATACAAGTCCTACTTTATGAATATATAAAATACTTTTTGGTTCATTACGATCTGTTTACAAATAACCTAGCCTCAATGTTGAGATTTTAAATAATATCACATCATTTTAAGAAATTAAAAAAATACTTCAAAAGATATAATCATTACCGACTATTTCAGAAATATCAAAACAATCGAATTGTCCATTGAAAAGTATAGTCAAATATCAGTTTATATGACTCGCCGCAGCATTCCCACCTGTGGGGCAGCAGCTCTCCTGCAATTGTGGGAGAACAGTTAGTCCACAAAAAAGTAAACCTGCTAACCTATGAAGAGCGCTGCAGTTGCCCTCCAGTGTAGTGGCGCAGGAGCACCAGAGGTAGTGCAGCATTTCTACCATATTTTTTTCCGTGTAGTTACTCAAATATGGTTCGAGTCTCGGAACTTATTTGTCGTATTGTGTATAAACGAAATTTTTTTCGGAATGTGGCGAGCGAGAATAGCCGAGAGGCTTTAGGCGTTAGGAATGCGTTTAGTTATGTAGACATAGGTAGGTTAAAGGGTTCGAATCAAAAAGCGATTATAAACATTTAAATTTAAGCACGCGATCACAAATAATGTTTCATTACGTAACTTAAATATCGGAGCATGAATATCGTATTATTATAATATTATTTGTATTTGTTTCCACTCAAACCTCTCTTCTCAGCACCGAATCCACGCTTTCTTTCATTTGTTTTGCACGCGTTAGAAAACTTCAATATAATTCATTTCAAATTCTCGTAGGTTTTTTAAAAATTAGTAGAACATAATATATTCCACTTATTTAAACGAAAATATTAACATTGGCCATTTAAAACCACTATATCTCTCCACTATGTCTCAGTGTAGTTGACTCGCAATTTTTTTGCAATTTTACAAATTGTCAAATTATTTCGTAGATCGATATAAAACAGTATACTCATTTCGACATTAATTCCCTAATTTTCCACGCTATCCGGCTCTAAACTCGCGAGTCTTCGGTAATTACTTAATCGATGGCACGGACAAGCAGCTCTCTCGAGTTCAGAGGTTAAAGGGGATGCGACGCGACGCCTCAAAGAGAGAATGAAGGTGAGAGAAAGAGGAGTGAGGAACTTAAGGGTAGTTTCTCTGAAAGACAGAGCACGGGTTATTCTATTAGAATAGTACTACCCCCTAGTGGTAGCCTGGCGTATCTGCATCTTGTAAATGACCTAAGAGGGAAGGAAGGACTGCGATGCATATTCAATGTATGTAAAACGTAGCTGAATATTCATGTGTGGGTGAACGCAGCCTGGCAATGTGCTAAGCCAGGCTATGGTTGCTCCTGTGTTGGTGTTGGTTTCGCTCGTGATCGTGAAAGTTGGAACTAAAGTGAACTGACTGCGGTAACACTATGATATTTTAACCCTTGTTCGACAATAGAACTCGACCGTTTCTGTCCTGATCCCTCCATTTGCACCTGAAAATCGAGTCTACTATCGTCAAGGACTTTAACCTCGCGTTACAACTGACACGAGCTCAAACTGTTCCACACTACTTGCATTGGATGTGCCCGATTGTAAGAAATTGGCCCCTACATAGCACATCTCGTTTGCATTCATTGGCTCGTTATTATCCTAGCATGGTTATTCTCGAAGCAGCACTTGCTTTTTACTCCAATAACATTTGCGAATTATCTAATGAATTTTATTCTATATCCTAGACTTTCTCTTTGAAATTGATAATTAAATTCGGACACATTTTTCTACTTTTTTCTATACGGAATTCTGAAACCATGTTAATTTTAATTCTTGCATACCCTTAAGTTCATGTAATACTTATCGATTCTTACGTTACCGACATTCCTTTGCCTGAAAACCTTAAGGCCATGGGCCAACCAGGTCACGTGACTAGATTTCTATTTTACCAGTATTTTCAATTTGTGTAACCCCATTCCTATAAAAAATTAGATAAGAAGTTGAGAATTCGTAAGAGTAAATAAAATGCACTGACACAGGTTTGTCTGGTCATAAATGTTTATAATTATAAAAAAAATTTCTTTGACAAAAAGTAATTTTATAATTATGGACATTAATGACCAGATACACCTTTCTTCGTGAATTCTATTTACTCTTACGAATTTTCAACTCCTTATCTGAATTTTTATAGAAATGGGGTTACACAAATTGAAAATGCTGGTAAGGTAGGAATCTAGTCACGTGAACCGTTTTGTCCATGACCTTAATGTATTTTCCTGTGACGAAGCTTAGTTATGAACGCTAAGAAGTACAGGTAAATTATAATTCAGAGATTGCACTTTATTTAAATCTTTTCTTTATTAAGGCCATGTCTTACTTATCTGATCTTACCTGACACTTGATTAATGGCCTTAAGAACAGTCTTGGTTTTTTTTCTGGCAACTGTCTCCTACTTTTAATTATCAATTTCCAAGAGAATCTCCAAGGTACAAGATGTAATTTATTAAATGATTCGCAAATGTTAGAGTGAAAAGCAGCTGCTGCTTTTTATCTGTACATACAAAAAAAAGTAATTCTGGTAAAAAGAAAAATGGTGCCAAAAAAAATATTCGTTTTTGCAAAAAAAAAAATATGTTTGTTTATGAAATCGTAAAAATTATATTTTGCAAATATTTACTTTTGAAAAAAATGTTTCGGAAAAAGGATCGCTTCCACTCTGCTGGGTATCGAGCCCAGGACCTTACGATTGCCGGTCGAATGCTCTATCATCTAAGTAATCGACCGGCAATCGAAAGGTTCTGGGCTCGATATCCAGCGGAGTGGAAGCGTTCCTTTTTCTCAGAAATTTTTTTCAAATGAATTTAGAAAAAATTAGTAATATTTACTTTGTTATTATATACTGAATACATCTTCTTGGTAAATAGGACAATTGATGATTTATTGCTATAAGATAATTTTTCTTTTTAAAAAAAAATATTTCTGAAAAACTGAAAGCTGTACATTAAGAAACGTCTCTAAATTTCGTTTTAGTAATAATTTGACAAATATTTTTTCGAGGAAATAAATCGGCAATTACAGTTATCTGTGCAATTTTTTTTTCAAAATTTTCAGAAGAACGATTTATAAAATAAAAAAGTTATCTTGCAGAAACGTAATCACGCGGCCCGGTTCATTCATAGCCTTAATATTCGATTTTCAGCTGTTCATTCAATTAAATATGTGTATAGATAAATTATATATTGGCGTCAAGTTGAAAGGATTCATTCTATTCTTTTATAATCTGTGATAGATAACACGTATAGATTTTTTTTAGATACTATTAAAATAAAGAGTTTTCCCAATAGACACGGGGATTTTGGAAGTTATTAGGGCGGTTCAAGGACATCCCACGTACATCAATGTCAGGTTTTTTGCTTTCCTAAGAACGTTCCATGTCTTTTAGACATGAGACGTCTAAGATACATTAAAAAGCCTGAAAAGAAGATACGGGAGATGAAATTATTTTTTAAATGATATCCATCAAATCAGTCAAGGGTGTCAAAAATACTATAAATATGTTAGTTCTTACAGAGAATAAAGATCAAATGCAAAGAATTCACAAATAAAGAAAATTTATGTTTCTACATCGATCGGTATTGCGATGAATAATCCGAACTAATCTCAATCTGAAGAGGAGTTACGACACTGAAACTCCAAAAACTTTGATTACACAGTTCTGAAAATTTTTTTGAAGTTTTGTCAGTTACAGAAATGATATAAGACAAATCTTAAAGATATTTTGACGTTGAAAATGATCTGATCGCAAAATTTGCCTAGCACGTCAGATTTAAGAGTAATTTGTAGTTAAATAGTCAAAAAAATGACTATTATGGCCAATTTTATGAATTTATTGTTGAGCAATGAAATTCATAAATATTCTTATCAACATCTTCTGCTTTTAAATTGTTTTTATGCTTGTGTACGAATTTTTCTCGCTATGATATGATTCACTGAAAAATCTTACAATGGCAAAAAAAGGCTTTTAATAATTTTGTTTGAAAAAGAATTTTTCCTTACTATCAATTCTTGCCAATTTTTAAAAAATGATCGGATTTTCATAAATTATGGTTCTCATTTATTCGCGTAAAATATTCTCTACAACTCTAATGTACTACACGATTTCGTTGACAAAAATACTAAAAACAATTTATTTCCAAACAATAAATTTTTAAAATTGGCCAAAATAGCCATTTTTGTCTATTTAAAGAAGTTTGACCAAGGCTAGAAAGCCATCGAAAAACTTTATTAATTATACTCTAAAGACTGTTTGAAAAGTTATTAATTATATATTCTAAAAGAAAAATGTTCATTTCATCGGGGGAAAAATTAAACATATAAAAAATGTCGTTTTTAATAATTACTGTATGTCAAAGTTCAATGCAGTTTTATTTAAGTTTACTCTTCAAAAATGAGCCATCATTCTTAAAAACCAATCACTTGTAAAGAGTAAACTTTAAAAAAATACTACATTAAACTTTGAACTACAGTAATTGTTATAAAAAAGACATTTTTCATATTTTTCCGGCAATGCGAAAATTTTCCTCTAATATTACGTCTCGAATGACAGCACAAACAGTTTATAAAGTGGTAATCAATTAAGTTTTCCAAGGGCTTCCCAGATACGGTCAAGCCTCGTCAACCTCAAATTATTCTAAAACCTTACGTGCCAGGCGAACTCTGCGATCAGGACTTGTTAGGTAAATCAAATTATAAATCAAAGTGTGTAAATATCTTCTAGATAGTCAGATGAACAATTTGGTACATGGCCCTAAGAGGTGAAAATTTTGCTTACAGATACACCGATGTGCAAAGAGGGCAAAGCAGAAGTGGTGGTAGGTGCCTTGAAGCAGGAGACTGTATCATTATTCTGTACAGTTGATAGTCATCCTCCACCCTTGACATTCCATTGGACCTTCAACAACTCTGGTGAGTTAAATGAACTGTCGGAGCACAGTTCCATATTAAACTACACGCCTGCCACAGATATGGATTATGGAACGATTGCCTGCTGGGCGAGTAACCAGGTGGGCAAGCAACGGGCGCCCTGTCTATTCCAAGTGAGTCTAAATCAGAATCTTCTTATTCTTATTCCCCGAACAATTTATCAGGGCTCCAATTCTCCTCTTCCTCTGACAAATGGAGCGCCAATCTCCAGCCAGACTGAGTTACATATTTCTTCTTGATAGATCAATTAAGATGCTCAAAGAGACATTTCAAAAGAATGTACATAGCTAATAATAATAATAATAATAATAATAATAATAATAATAATAATAGGTGCACTTCCGAAAAGTATTTATCTCCCATTAATTATAAATTCACTATACCCACGTATTTTGAGGCGCTTTATACGAATATGATGATGAAAATACCTGCAAATTTGATTTTCAAGGTCAAAACTAAAAAGAAATGTTTCTAACACGTTTTTTCATTTTATGTCGATAAATATTGATCTGGGAAAAAATATTTCCTACAAAAGTTGTAGCGGATGAAAATATCTATCTTTAATATCACACAGATTCTTGCCCTAAAACCATTATTTTTCGAGAAAAATGAGATTTTCAAAACAAAAAAAAAACTTCCGAAACCCATTAAGGGTGCAGTTCCGAATAGGTGAACATTCCGATTGCCATCAAACTTCCCATATTCACGTATTTTGACGCGCTGATTACGAATATAATAATAAAAATGGCTGACGTGTCGATTTTCATGGTGAAACCATAATAAGACTATAAAAATCTTGGTTGTTTGCGTTTATCTCAACCAATATGCAAAATTTCGAAAAATGTTCCAAATATAACTTGTAGACCTTATCGAGATACACACACTGAGAGAAATCGGCTTTGGTTCCTGTGCACATAGCACATAAATTTTTTGTACAGTAGTTGCCTTGACCAAAAAAGTTGAGAGAAGCTACTACTTTTATAGTTATCATGACAGTAGTTTGGACTTTTTTGTGTATTCGGTTGTTGTGACCAAAGTTGATGATTAGAATGAGCTTTATACGTACCCCATCGGTTAGTACACGTACATTTTCTTTGTGTACTGCCAAGCTCCTTTGGTTACTACAACCGCAGCGTTCGCTGTTGCGCTAGACAAATCAAGTATAACTTTCATTTTTTACAACGAGGTAAGCCTGTCGTGACAATTATTAAATCTTGTAATAGTCACACAATTTAACTTGCACTGCACTGGAGATGAGTAGTTACTTCCAAAAAGATATGCAGCCTAAGTTGAATCCTGCCAATTCTCGTTCTCGATTCCTGGACTATATTTCACCGTGCCAAGCATTATCAGGTAAATAATTCTATTATAAATATAGTTTGACAATTCTTTCTAAATGATAAACGATTTTGTTCGGGGACAATGCAATGCGTTCCAATTTTGCTGTCTCGTCGTATTTTGTCAAAACTATAGTCAGTCAAAAAAAGGTTATGGTGGTGAAAAAAGTGACAATTTTTTAACTTAATCGACGAAAGCTATTATAAATATCATTATACCGGATTATTTTCCATAGATCTTTTCGATGAAACTTTATTTTTTCTAATCAAATTGAATTTGTATTTTAATAACTAAGAAAACCATACCTATAACCTCAAAAATAATTTTGTCTGGGTATTTACTGTCCGTAGACTTAGTCATTTTAACTAAACTCTATGCGCGGCTTTACGATGGACTTTGGTTCCTATAACCGCAGCGCTATGGTATTTCAAGTACCAGAATCGTGGTCTCAGTAACGTTCCTTGCAGTTGAAGTAAACACTTTTCCAATGTATGACAGCCACTACCATGATTGTCATGAGAACTTTAACTTTTTTGTAAAGACGATTTTAACAAAAAAACTTTGGTCAGTGAAACCTAAAATTTCTCTCTGTGCAGAGAGTAATAGGCCTTCCTTACATTTACTTGGAAAATCTGGTTAAATTGAATGTGGTCACCAGTACTACAAAACATAGTCTGGGTGACAAACGATCCCGTAACAATAACCTGAAAACTGGTTGCAGTAACCAGGTTCAATACGATTTTCTATTTCTGGTTACAACAACCACACGGCGCAGTTAAAAATGTCTCTGACCACAATTTCATGTTAAATCTGTTAAAGATTTCTAGTTACAGGAACCTGAAAATTGAGGGGTCCAATGCAATAACAGCAGAGGCGCGCGGCCTAGTAGGAACGGGAGGGGATACGCAGCGCTAGGATTCGTTCACTTTGAATTCCAACGAAAAGCGCCGCGCGCCTCTGCTGTTATTGCATCGGAACCATCAATTGTATTGGCTTCGAGGCAGTAAGGTGCGATTTATCGTGCGCTAGTCTGCACCTAACTTCATATTGAGTTCAGTTGACGATGGTTTTTTGTATCAAAGTAAAATCATACTGCTTACTTCACTACATTTTTTACAAAGGTAAGGAATAATTGTGGTGCAAACAAAATAATATGAAGCATTTATCATCACATTTGGGAATTCATCACCTTTTCGAGGATTTCTTCCTCCACCTTTGAATCTACGAAGATATTGTTAAACATGAGTACTATTCTTTCCCGTTGTAAAAAATGTAGTGAAATAAGCAGTATAGATTTCTTGAATATAAAAAAAGTATTTCGAACTAAATGTATTTTATGAAAATCACTATAAAAAATATAATGACATTTTTTTTATTAATTATATTTTTAATAATAAAATATTTATTTATTGAATAATCTATAACCACTTTTCCAAACTCAGTTCTAACCTGAAAATGTGGTCAAAGACAAATTTAACAGTATTTATCAGGTTACTGTAACCAGGAATTTCTCTCTGTGTAGACATTTTTGTTGCATGTATTTTTTTTCTACGATTGATAGTTTCCGAGAAACTTAGTGATCCATTTGATATCGAATTTAAATACCCAAAAATCATACAAGCTAAACGTCTTGTAAAACCAAGTATTTTATGCAATTTATTCTCCTATCTTATGTGTTGTTATTCTTTCACCCTTTTTTCGCCCTGCAACCCTGCACTTCATGGACTATCAACACTCCATTTTTCAACTCTTCTTCATGACTTATCTAGCAGGCCCAAATTTCACATTATGTGTGTCCCAAAATCTCCATTTTATGGACCCCAAGAAATACATTATCTGTTAGATTCCATTTAATAGGAAATTATTTGTATTGATTGATTGATTTTCATTGAGAAAAACTCCCCAACGTGTGCCTATCTGTTTGATTCCATTTAATTTTATTTTTTTCGAAAAATAATGGTTTTTGGACAAAAATGTGTGGAAAATTAAAGATAGATCTTTTAATCTTCTACAACTTTTGTACGAAATATTTTTTTCCTAGATTAATATTTATCGATATAAAATGAAAAAACTTGTTAAAAACATTTTTTTTAGTTTTGACCTTGAAAATCTAATTTGCGGGTATTTTCATCATCATATTTGTAATCAGCGCCTCAAAATACGTGGGCCTAGTGAGTTTCAAATTAATCGAAGGTAAATGCTTTTTGGAAGTATATCCATTATAATAATAATGACAATAATAATAATAATATGAAGCTATAATTTGAATTAGAAAAAAAAGACAAATTCCATTTAATTTCAGGTAATAGCAGCAGGGCGTCCATATTCTTTACATAATTGCACTGCCACAGAAATGTCTTCCCCGATAGAATTGGAAGAAATTGGTTCCAAATCAGGAACAGGTCTCATGGTTCGTTGTCTTGAGGGTTACGATGGTGGTTTGCCAATTCAGAGTTATCAGTTGGAAGTAGTCAGTGATGATGATGACAACGATGGGCCTAGCATCTTGAATAAAACTGTGCCAGCAAGTCCAACAGGACCACTTTTTGAAGTTGCTGGCCTAACAACTGGAAAAAGTTACAAATTGTTCCTGTATGCTGTTAACTCTAAAGGACGAAGCGAACCCACAATATTGGAACCAGTGACTTTAAAAGGTGTTGCTATGTACACCACTGGTGAGTGGATTTATAACTTGATTACATATATCGGATTTCAAAATTGATTCTAAGTGCATTCGATACAGATCTTCAAATATCCAAATCCTTTCAACTTAAACGCTATCAATTAAAAAGCATTATAGTTTAAACATAGCTTTTACAATTTGATCGTTATCAAACTCAATAGCTTCTGAATTCTATAGCATTGAAAATTGCCTGCTTTCATCACAAGGTCTTTTAATTTGAACTAATAATTAGTTTATCAAAGTGGGAAATTCATTCAAAGAACAATTTTATCAAAGAGACAATGATTTGGATATGGAATGATGTTCTGTCGGTCTTCAGGAGTGATCCTTTGTGCATTGCATTAGAATGACAGCGGATATGATCGCGATTGCGCAAATAGTCCGAGCGGACGCGTCACTGTTGCAATTAGTCGGTTAACCGCTGTTGCACGAACCTGGGGGTGGTTAAAGGACGCGAGACGCAGCTTGTAACGCTGAACGCAGCACAACGCAACCACAGGTATCGGTGGTTTCTGCGGACCTTGCAATTAACAAAACAGATTACTCTCAATCAACAAACACCCATCCAGGTACCAAGCCGGTTACGTTTGCTTTCGTGGTGAGGTAAAGGAATCATATGTAAATCCGGCTTCTAAAAGTAGATCAGTCCTTTTTACATTCTCATCATATGAGAAGGTATTGGTTTTATGTCTGTCTGTTTGTCTGTCCGGCGTTTGTGGACACGATAACTGTCGATAGAATTTTTGGATTGGATTGAAATTTTGTAGATCTCTTGAGAACCCAAAGAAAAGAATGAGTTCGTTAACCAGCCATTCCTGACCAATGGTTCTGGTTTTATCCAACAAAAACGTTTTTCTAAAAATCAAAAATTCAATTTTCCCGCCAAATTATACGAAATACGGCAAAAATGTTAAGAAAAAAAAATTCTTTATTTTAAAGAGGTCTACAAATTTTCTGGTGATTATTTTTTCATAGGAGTTATATTTTTTGTTTAATAATGAATAATCTTATTGAAAATAAAAACTTTCGGCTTCCGAAAAAACTGTACGAGATACGAAAAAAATTCGGGGAAAAATTTTTTCATCTCATTAAGATACATAATTGTACTTCAGGCCATTTTTTAATCCGACTGTTTCCGTTTTAAACGTAAAAAATGTTATCAAAAATTTTGCACCAAATCTATGTGGGATACGGAAAAAATGTTAGGACTCAAAATTGTTCTTTTCAAAATGATCTAAAAAGTTGATATTGATTTTCTTTTTCACAGAAATGACATTTTCTTTTTATTCATCAAGAACGTTTCTGTACAGATAAAAAATTCAATTTTCCCGCCAAAATATACAAGATACGGAAAAATGTTGAGAAGCGAAATTATTTATTGCAAAAAGATGGACAACATTCCGGTTAACTACTTATTCACAGAAGTTATATCTTTTGTTTATTAATGACAACTATTATTAAAAATACTTCGAAGCGCGACAACCTAATCGCACGTCCTACACGCCTACACGGAGAAACATTTTATAGCAATATATGTTTCATTTTATAATGATAATTATAAAAAATATTAGCAATCTAGGGAAAATCGAGGTACAATGGTAATTATTCCTATCGAACTGGACATTTTTCTCAATCAAAATACTAAAAATTCAAAAAGTTATATGATATCTTAGTATAGGTTATGATACAATACATAGTGAATTATCATATAGTTCGTCTACAGTTTAGTCTTTCGCAGCGAAAACTTATCACAATGACACGTTTTGAAATGTAATATAGCAAAAATTGTAAACTCGGATTTCTCCGTGTAGTTTTTAAATTCAAGTCAAGCTCTAATGGGTATAAAGTTAAAATCGAATCGCGCGCCCCAGGCGCGCTCAAACTTTCAAGCAAAGCAGGCAGATTTTGTTCGATTAATATCGAAATTATTACTAATTTTGAATGGTTTGTGTTTGGTATAATATATGATGGACCACTAGCAAAAAAAATATGAAATAATTTTAATATTTGCAGGAGAAAAAATACTGATTCACATTTCAAAGGCTGACCCACATTTGGTTCCTTTACTATACACGCAGTCATTCATGGAATTTCAAGCTCGATATATCCCATAAACTTGATTGTACACTATGCAGAACGATGTTGAATCATTTTATCTTCGATTTTCAATTGTTTCCTAATCCATTATTCATTCAGTTCTATTTGCGTCAGTCACTATTTGTACATGGACGATGATGTGGAAATATTTTTTCTTAAAACTGTACGAAAAGTTCACACTTTGCGTACCAAAAAATGTGCGCAAACTTTAAGATTCCTAATGGCTGCAAAGCATGCAGGTATGAACATTCCCGTACACTTATTAAATCATCACGTGGTGCAGAAGGCGTCGATTCCGGCATCAGGTGGTCAACAAAGTTATAAGTAGAGTTTGGAATCTCCTTAGATGTCGAATCATAAAAGCAAGTGTTTGCAAGGTTCAACGATATTTTTTATAATATAATATGTTATATCTATATGATTTCTATCTTCCTTTATCTCTAGTTTAAAATAATACTATGATACTATTTTTTGTAACTATTATAATGGTATATTCGCAGTTTGAACACTGGAAAATATCAGATTCCAAATGACTAAAAACATTTTTTGGTTTTCAAACTGCGCATATACCATTATAGTAGTTACAAAAAATAGTATCATAATAATATATTTTACTAAAGATAAAGGAAGATAGAAATCATAAAGATATAAAATATTATATTATAAAAAATATTGTTGAACCTTGAAAAAACTCGCTTTTATGATTCGACATCAAAGAAGATTCCAAACTCTACTTATAACTTTGTTGACCACCTGATGCCGGAATCAACGCCTTTTGCATCTACGTGATTGAACTACAAAACTTTTTATATAGGGAAAGTGAGGGTCAATTCTGTAAGAAGATATTGCAAAATAATGCAAATTTTAAACCAAATCTGAAACAGCAAACACTTGAAAAAATGTTAAGTCTCATTGCAAAGGCCAAATTTTGTTTTATATTTCTTCAAGTTCTTTAAATGTTGTAATTGTTTTTATTTTTATCAAGTCAAAAATATCACAGAGATAATTTGCAGTGCTCTTTGAATATTACCAGGTACTGAAATAAAAGATCCAAATTCTTCGAAATGGTCTAAACTTTCTGAATTATACTAAAACTCAATCCAATCACGGAATTCCTTTTTAAATTATTATATCTGTAAACAACAACAGCAATTTCATAATATCGTAAACGTGAATTTCTTTTACTCTAAGTTACTCCGTGTTTTTACATTCTCATTACAGAACTTTTGCGCAAAACATTAATGGTGTTTTAAAAGTACAAATAAATTGGCATTTGTCAAACAGTGGTGTGAGATATGAAGAAAAACAAGATATTAAAGTTTATCACTGAAAAGTTTTACGAAAATCATTCTCCAGGCACTTTCCGCTACCTGTAGTTTTTTTCAAATAAAATGTAATTTTTTATTCTTTAAATTAATTAATTAATTAATTGATCAAGTTTTTATCAATTATATGGTTAACTGCAATTGCCAATAACTCTCACAATTTTATTTTCATTAATAAATTTTCAGCAACATTTTTACTAAATCTAACTCAACAGATGTTCTATATTATCTTTTATTATTGTCAAACAGATATCTTACAACCGAAATAAGTTATCTCACGGGAATAAATTAGCATATAATTTAATCACATATTCCATTTGTACCATGGACCTGAAGATTTTTAAATTGCGATTTTCTGAGCGCAACCTGTGCAAAGTGAAACATATATAAAATGTGAATGTTTCCACCTTCTGCGAACAGATTTTTTCATTTCATACATAAATTTAATTTCTTTACGTATTTTAAATGCTGTAATTTGCATAATTTTTGTCTGATACAAAAATATAGTTTGAATTATCTGTACAACTCTTCAAACAACACCAGGAACCGATATTAAAAGTTTTTAATCTTACAAAAACTTGCAAGAAGTTGGTTTTTTACGTTTGTGATTATTAAATCATTAGATGATAAAGAAAGATCACCTCAAGAGTAAAGTTGTCACTATTTTCTTGTTTAAATTGTTTTTCTTCGCCATTAAAATGACTTGAGGTGACTCATTGAAGAATAAATCTCACCTTCTCCATTATCGACGATAATGTTGAATACGCAAGTGTCAAAAAGCAGTTGATTTCGCATTTCTCGAGAGGTGTCTATGTACATTGTATATTGCTCGGAAAGAGTAAACGGAATTGATATCGTAGAGTTTATAGTAAATATACTCGGTTGGCCAATCAGACTAGTTTGTAGATGTTAGTTTGATCAGAGTACAACCAGCACCTTCTCCTCTACTTTGTCCGCACATCTCTCCTAGAAATTGGAGTTCGATTTTGGTCGTAATAGACTCCCTTTAGTCCAAGATACATAATGGAAAGTCATTGGTAACATACGGTTGCGGGTCAACACGGGGTTAATTCAGTTTACCAGCGATTTCTAATGCGCTAGCCTCAACCACCCCGTTTCCGAACCTATACCCTCCCAGTCATTGCTCACCCCCCTAGCTTTTGCTTCCACTTCCAATTTAACCCCCCTTCAACTCTCATGTGGGACTTCCAAATGCGAATATTGATTTGGCGACCGTAAACTCACATCTCTGATTTGCGAGAAAAGTAGGAAACCTGGTCTTTCACGCAATTCGGAAAGCCATCATCGATAAACGACTGCGATAAATCACTTTGGGGTAAACGAAATTCCTCAGAACGAAATCCATACCTTTCAACTCGCTTATAGGAAAGGTTATTGCGAAAAGGAATTTTAGGGCACTTATGGTTGATCTACTTTTTTCTTTAGAGCTTCTTCTTTCAGAGAGATATACATTATGGATTTAGAACTGGAAATCGGTTCAATTCAATACGTTAGTAATTGACAAAGATTAATCTTCAGGAAAGATATGTGCAAAGAAATATGGTACCAATTATAGATAATCGGTGGATTTTTTTTCACATATATTCCATTATGTTTTTAAAATTGTTATCGTATTTTGCAATTAAAAATTTTTTTTGAATTATTCATTTGAGACTCTCATCACATATCAGAAGGTATTATATTTGCGTAAAATTTGACTCCCACTTTTTTCAACGAATGTCCATGTTTAATGATCTCTTGAACCCGAAACAGGGGTTTTTTCAATCTTGTTACATACGCCAGGAACTCAAACTTTCTGGCCTAGGGTCGTATACTATTTTTCTTGATCTCCAACCGAAAGAACGCTTAAAGCCGAGTTTTGTATGGGGCAGGGGGAGGTCCGCCCGACTTTTGCAAAACCGAGGCGAAGCCGAGGTTTTTGCTGGTCGGGGCGGGCATTAGAAACTTTAAAATAAAATTCTATCATACAATAACTTCAAAAAAAATTTAAAATCAAAAAATTTTCAAAAATTAACAAATACCAGAGAAAATTTATTCTTCGATAACAATATTAATATTGATTAACAGTAACTTTAACATCACACATCCAGTAATACTAATCTTATTACAATAATTATTATTACTTTTATTAATATAATTTTAATATAAAATAAACCGTGTACATAAATTTTTTGTTTTTCTTTTTAAGAGTTACTCGTTCGTGCAATTGCATGAAGCCACATTAAATTAAATTAAACAAACGAATTATACGATGAATTTAGCGACACTACTGAGTGAAATACGGCCGGGAGGACCGTACTTTCGGCTAGGAGATCAAGAAAAAGTTGTTTTTGTCCGTTTATCGTATCATTTATTAAAAAATTATTCACATATTTGCACTAGTTTTGTACGTTCAACGTAGCTTTGTGATTTGAAGACATTTTTAATGCATTTTACTGAAATTTCCATAAAAATTTATAAGAAAACAGCCTATGGCCGAAAATCGTGAAAATCGATTCGGCTGCGATTTAAAAGGTTACATGTCAATCATTTAAACAAAAAAAGATGGTATTATCGTGTCTGGTACATTGAAGTGTCATGAAAAACTGTAAGTCTGTTAATTTGACAGTCGTTGCCTTTATGCATAATTCTGCCCGCTTTTTCGTTGAAATAGCCTCAGAATTGTATTTTTCTAGATTGAAAATGGTAAAGCGAAAGAAAATATCTGTCGAGAAACGGGCCCAAATCATTATTTTGCAAAAAACAGGCAAAAACTATCGAGAAATAGCCAAAATATTGAAAATATCTTTGTGTCTAGTTCATACGGCCATAAGAAGATATCGGGAAACTGAACAAAATACTAACAGAAAAATCTGGTCGACCAAGAAAGACAATCAAAGAATCGACAACAAAATATATGCAATAAGTAAAGGCAATCGACAGAAATCTGCATCAGAAATTCGTGCTGAAATCAATGAAGACTGGATTCACCAATATCGCTCACGACAGTCAAAGGCCAGCTTAAAGAAAAAGGTATGATTGGACGCATTGCTGTCAGAAAGCCACTTATATGGTCAGTAAATAAACAAAAAAGACTGAAGTTTACTCAAGAACATTTTGACTGGACGATTGATCAGTGGAAATCAGTTTTATGGACAGACGAATCAAAATTCGAACTTTTCGGTAGCCATCGGCGTCAATATGTTCGCAGAAAAGTCAATGAAAGATTCAAACCAGATTGAATTGTGCCAACTGTAAAACTCAGTAATGGTTCGGGGCTGTTTCAGCCACGTTGGCGTTGGTCAACTTGAAAAAATTGAAGGAATTATGAAAAAAGAGCAGTATCACAGTATACTCCAACGCCATGCAATACTACTTGCATCAATTTAATTGGCCGTGGATTCATTTTCCAACAAGATAACGATGCGAAACATACATCAAAACTTTGTACTTCTTATTTGGAACGAAAAAAAGTCACAGGTGACCTTAATATAATGGAATGGCCGCCTCAATCCCCCGATTTAAATCCCATCGAGATATTGTGGGAAGAATTGGACCGACATGTGAGAGATCTAAAGCCAACAAGCCTTCCTGGTCTCTGGAATTGTTTGAACGAAGCGTGGAATAATATTCCAGCTCAAACACTTCAAAAACAAATCGAAAGAATGCCAAAATTGTGCGCTGCAGTCATTAAATCAAAAGGTGGCCATTTTCAAGAAAATCG
Organism: Diplolepis rosae; assembly: GCA_030998225.1. NCBI lineage: Eukaryota > Metazoa > Arthropoda > Insecta > Hymenoptera > Diplolepididae > Diplolepis > Diplolepis rosae. The sequence goes on from JAPYXD010000695.1 coordinate 491,463, forward strand.
CTTCAAGTAACATATTCACTGTTTCCTTATAAATTTTGATGAAAATTTCAGTAAAATGCAATAAAAATGTCTTCGAATCATGAAGCTACATTAAACGTACAAAACTACCGCGAATATGTGAATAATATTTCAATAAATGATACGATAAACTGACAAAAACAACTTTTTTTATCTTGTTCTAATACTTTCCGACTGTACTGTAAGTTAAATGAACAGGAACCGAAAATAAAACGCAAAAAATGCAAAATTACGGTATTACGAAAACATGTATATTACATGGAAATCAATATAGGCTAATACTAATTTATTTCCTCTAAAGCCCGAGTTATATAGTTCCTTGTTTTCGATTGTAAACCTCGAGCGCGAGTGTCATGATGAGAATGCATTCCTCAAAGTCGAAGTAACTTTAAGAAAATTGAATTCACATTGACAATATTAAAAAATTGACTTGAGTTTCAATGTCAAATTACAAGAAATAAACTTGAATGTAAATAAAGAATACAAGACCGAGCGTGAAGCGTTAGGATCGAATCGCGCGCCTCAGGCGCGCTCAAATTTGCGAGCGAAGAGAATGTGCCCGTGAAGTGGAAAGATTTTTAAAATTATGTATAATACTATTTTTACATTCTCATCATGGATGAGAAGGTATTGGTTTTATGTGAAAAATGTCTTTGGAAATTTCCATCATATGTTTACGTTTCGAGACCCCCTGAGTCAGAAAAAAGGGTTTTTACGAAAGTGTCTGCCTGTGTGTCTGTCTGTCTGTAGTAGGTCGTGTGCAGCATAACTCTCGATAGAATTATCAGATTGAATTGAGCTTTGGTACACTTTATCGGAGCCGAAAAAGTAAGGACAAGTTCGTTAACAGCCACATCCAATCAAAATTGAGGGATGGAGCACTACTTTTGTGTTTTTGAAAATAATGTTTTGAAAAAATCAAAAATTTCAATACTGGTTTTTGATAGTGCTCATAAATCTCTACAAATTATCCTGATAAAATTTTTTGATTAAATGAAAATTATAAATGTTACATCATATTCAAATTCGAAAAAAGTCAATATCAAAACTCCATTTTCCAGCTAAGTTATACGAGATACGAAAAAACGTTATGACGCAATATTATTTTCTACATAAAGTCCTACAAATTTGAATTGTAACATTTTTTCATAAGATGCATATTTTTTTTTTTTTAATTTAAAAAAAAACTATTGAAAATCCAAAATTCAATTTTTTAACAATAATATTCGAAATATGAAAATCCATGATGAGAATGTAAAAATTCGATTTTTTTCACCAAAATATGTGAGATACAAAATAAGCGTTGTTCTGCAAAATCGTTTCCCTAAATAAAGTCTACGATTGTTTTTTTTTTTTTGAGAGATTTGGAAGAAAATAAATTATTTTAATCATGTAATTTATTAAAAAGTTACTGAAACGTATACACAAAATCGAGCGCGAAGCGCGAGCGCCATGACGAGAATGTGTTCCTTAAGGCTGATAGAGCCTTAAGTAAATTGAATTTCCTGTTTCACTTAAATTCAAGAAGAAATTGAGTGACTTTGAGAAAATGTGTTTATTTTGTTTCCGTACTAATCTAAATCATTCTGAGCTATTCCAAGACAATCTGGAACAATCCTATTTGAAAAGAAGATTTTGAATCTTACTTCATGCAAATTGGTTGGAAATCAATCCGAGATTACAAATTCCGATGAATCCGAAACAAGCTTTCAATCTATATCGATCCGATACTTCCAATTCGAATAAATCCACGCAAAGTTATTCACATACTTAATCTTAGTCAATCTGAATCATTCCGTACTCGTATTGAATCAGATTGAAAACTTCATTTCGAATTAACTCAAAATTCGAATAGCGCTGAATAAAATTACATTAGAAACTTACACCAGAGGATCCTCACAATCTATTTATAATTAAATTTATATTAATTTGAACGCCACTGACTAATTAGCTTGTTTTAATTTCTTTTGAATTAGAAATTCTAAATTAATTTAATATATCCAACAATGTTGTCATCCTTAACATAATTAACGCGAGTAAAATTGAAAAGGTTATCAAACTTTGAACAGTTTTGATAATTCATTTTATGTGCCACCGGCGCGCAAACTCGTTTTTTCGCTATAGTTAACAGTAGCGCAATGTAGTACATTTCGCCAGAAAGGAATGAAATGTAAAAATTGAACTGCGCATGCGCCCATAGCCATGAAACGAAGCTCAATCCTTCTTATTCTTCTTCTTCTTCGTACAGCGTTAGCATCTTACTGGCAAAGCCTTGTACATTTGAACTGCGCATGCGTCTACTAAAATCCATTACTACTACACAAGATCGATAAAATCAAAATGGCCGGGACTAGTCGTGACATATCAAGTATAATGACTAGCGCCGCAAACAACTACAATACTAGTTTAGATTCCAGTGTACGCATAAAAACTCGTATACGCACCGAAGTCACATAAAATAGAATACGTGCCAATGCACACAATTCGGGTAATTCCGAGACTCGCGACAATGCTCGCAGGACTGATCGCGCTTCGGCTTCGTCTCGGCTTTGCCTCGACTACGCCTTAGCTTCGATCTCCTGCGAGCATTGTCGCTCGTCCCGCAATGACCCTCATTCTGCGCCTGGGCACGTAATGTACTATATTTCCACAAATTGTCTTAATTACTTTACGTTCAAACTGAAACATATAAGCGCTAATTTTCATTGAATTTGTAATTAATTCCAGATAAAGAACATTAAATAATTAATCCTAATTGGAAACCCATAACTGTAATGAAATGAAAAAATCGGTTAAATTCCAATTGAAAAAAAAGTACTTGAGAGAAATGAAGTGAATTGGATCTTAAAGAAAATCAAATTTGTACATTTTATCTGTACAAGCTTCTGTTTATAATTTAGAGAGTACTGAAGAAAAAAAGCGGAGAAATAACACTTTGGAAAATAGAAAAGTAGAATTCAAAGGAGAAACGGAAAAACCTGTAGAGAAGAAAAAGCAGAGCAGTGGTAAGAGATGATACAACTGTAACAGTATTAACAAAGTATACAGAAAGTCAAGAGTACGAGAAAAGAGAATTGCAGTAATTTCGTAATCTCCTTTCAGACGACCCACAGCTAATCCATTAGGAAAATTAAGCGTAAGCAAAGCTTCTTTTCTTCAAAGATAGGCAACGTGTCCTCGCCAGTTTGTTATGCTCCTGACAAAGAATACGAAATAGGGCCGTCTTTTCTTTTATTTCGCAGAGCAAGATGCATAATGAAACTTACTTTAGAAAAATTATAAATTTTTCCATTATTAATAAAAGTTGTTCTCCTATCTAGGGCCGCCTTTACCATATAGGCGAGATAGGCAACCACCTAGGGCGATAAAATTGGGGTGACATTTTCATTTTTATGACAAGAAATCAATTGAACAAATATATAATATTCTTCTCTTATTTTAAATTTGCCGCAAAAAATTAAAGCGCTGCCTAGTGACCAATTAATGAAATACTATTTATATTATCCATACATACAGAAGTGCATATGACATATGTACATTTTCTTATGCCATTGGCATATCTTTCAATTTCAATTCAATTTCAACAAATTTTCCGGAGAAGATATTTTTTTCTGCACTGCTGTCTTCTGCAGGAAGTTTATTCAAATTATTATATTAGGTGTACAACTTTGCTTCCGCCGTTTATTCCGCGAATTTAAAGCTTTATTCTTAAAAAGTGATTAGCTATTTATGATTTAAAATACTGTCCTCCACTAGCCACTACTTTTTTCCATCTTTCTGGCAATTGTCGGATACCATCTTGAAAAAACGATGCGTCTTCTGAGGCGATCCGCGAATCGATCCTTTTTTTTGACTTCTTCATGAGAGCGGAAATATTGTACTACAATTGGAACTTAGCCGCATTATCCCTGCGCTGCTCTAACTCGGACCGTTCTAAACTCGGATTTGTTATATTGGGCTGCTTCTGTCCCCGCGTGGATGTTCTGCCCATTTGATCATTGAACAAGAAGCCATAAATTGAAGAGAAAGAAGGAGAAGATCGAAACAAATAGTAGTCGGAAGGAGTAGCGTCTGAAGAGTACGGCGGGTGGGGTAAGACCTAACATTTTAGCGTTTCCAAGTATGTCCTGACCGGTTTTGCGACGTGTGGCCGAGCATTATCAAGCTGGAGGATAACTTTGTCATGTCTCTTTTGGTACTGTAGCCATTTCTCCTTCAATACTCGGCTCAAACGCATCAATTGCGTTCAATAACGATCCCCTGAGATGGTTTCACTCGGTGCCAACAGCTCATAAAACACCACACCGAGCTGGTCCCGCCAAATGCACAGCATAACCTTGGCACCCTGAATATTCGGTCTGGCCGTCGACGTGGAGGCATGTCCGGCATTGCCCATAATTTTCTGTGCTTGGGATTATCGTAATGGACCCATTTTTCGTCGCCGGTCACAATGCGATGTAAAAACCCTTTCCGATTCTGTCTTTGAAGCAGCTGTTCACAAGCAAAGAAACGCCGTTCAACATCTCTTGAATTCAACTCGTACGGAACCCAGTTTCCTTGATTCTGAATCATTCCTATAGCTTTGAGGCGTTTTAAAATGGCTTATTGAATCACTCCTACACGGAGAAAAGTATAGTAGAACCGTTGCACTAAAGGTGGGAAAGCCACACCTCTATGGTTTAGTGTGACGTCTACTCTGAAAATTAGGGCACTGGTTACCCCAACCTGACGACAAAGCCTAGTTTGGGGTAATGGTTCCCCTAAATTGGTAGAGCTGTTCGACTAAACAGAGGTCGCGCAGCTCTCCGTGTGTTTAGCGCATCAGTTCTTCGTATTGGGCGAGCGGATCCAGCAAACTTTTCTCCGTGCAATGATTCTGCCAATTCTTCTTGCATTTGGCACGAGTCTTCAGCAAGTAATGCTTCCAATTCGGAATCTTTGAAAATGTCCTCTTTTCCACTGCCATGCCGATCTTCGACATCAAAATTACCACTCTTGAATCGCTGAAACCACTCATGACACGTTCTTTTACTAAGAGCAGTCTCAAAGTAAGTACTTGAGAGCATTACCTTACTTTTTGGAATATGCCAACTTTAACATGTTATTGGCATCTTGTTGGTATTTTTTTGGTATGCTTTTTCCAAGTGATAATTACGTCGGAATTATCGTTTTTCATTGATTTTTTAAAATAAAAACCTGAATCGTATTTATGATGCAAACACAAATTCACTAATGTGGTGCCATCGTTGTGTTGACAGATGTCCAAGCTTACTGTGTGACGTTTTTGATCTGCCTATTGCGACCAGCACTTACCGCTGCAGCCATCTATCGAAAAACGGCGGAAGCAAAGTTGTACACCTAATAATATTAATAAAGTAGTCGTATGTAATTGGTGACGTCAGATCATACCACACGGCTTTAATACATTTTTTCTGAGGTCATTCTCATAAATTTGTATCTTCATTGAAAGAAAGAGGTCAATAGAACATAAAATTTCTCAGTCTATTGAAATGAATGAAATTATTTGATCTTCTTCCAAGCTGTAAGCGCGAAAAATCGGGGCAGTCTTGTAATTTGGTACATTGTACTGTAGCTCACCGTTACATAAGAAAAACCTTTTTTTTACCAAAAAACTTGTGATTATCCAATTAGGATATATTGTAGCAAGTGTTTGCACTGTAATTTCGTTACTACAAAAGAGTGGGTAATTGATTATATTTTTTCAGATGTGCAATTAATTAATTTTATGTTACAATTCAATAAAAGAGATTAAAAAATTGTATTGATTTAACTGGAAAATCTTGATTTTTATTGATTTCATCGCAAAAATTTAACTCCGAATTGGTTAATAGAGAGATAGATTAATCTATCTTTAGATTGAAGGGGCCAAATTTTCTTAAGCCGGCCCTGCTCCAATTAATTTACTAAAATACACTTTAAATATTCCGGACCAAATTAATAATTGCACCTTTCATAAAATTTCGGTAAAAAATACTGCCCGAAATCTTAGAAATTAATAAATCAATAAAAACTAGAAATTTGAAGAAGGGAAATAATCAAATTTGGGAAGGGGAAACGTTATGAGAAATCTCAGAATTAAAGGAACCCTGAATTGGGTACCTTTGAGAAAACCTTTTATCCCCTAATGCCATAAATGTCCCTCCACATATATATCTGATCAACTTTCGATCTTTTATCAGAAGACTGAGGCTCTTGTTTGCCATGGCCTCGGTTTGAAATGCAATTCTTTTCAAATTGGTTTCCGGTTTCCGCAGGATTGGTTCAATTTCAGGCCAAATGTTCGAACTGTGACACGATAAAGGAGCAGTATTAGTTTTATAGAATTTTATTTCCATATTTTTTCAAAAAAATTGAAACATGGAAAATCTGATGTAAATAAGTTTAATGGAAAAGAAAAAAAATATTCAGAGCCAAAAGCTTTTCAAATGAGAAGATTTCCATAAGGGCAGCTTTAGTAGCAACAGAAAATTTAACAATTCCAGCTGAATATTTATTTCGCTTCCTACGAAAATATTTTTCGGTACTCTAACTTTAAAACAACAGAAACTGATCTTAAACTTCACTGAACTGAGCTTTTAAAATTAGCATTTTTCTCGAAAGTTGGTCTTTTATTCCTTCCGCCAAGTGTGATAATTTCCAGTATTTTCACAAGAATTAATGGAGGAAACTTTTTTCTAAGCTTCTCTACTTTTTCTCATTAAAACTCTTCCAGAAGATGCGGTAGAATTTTTGTCAGTCGAGTGTGATGTTTATGGCCATCACCCTCAAGTAATGAGACATTTATCATTATCAAAAGGTATCGCAAGAGGATGATACGGAGAAAATAACCTCGTTTTTAATCTTGCAGGATTTGTTATGAGCGGTCAAATCCTGAGAATTTCACAATGGAAAAGTTTAATTACATCTGAGCAAGACCGTCTCGAGGTAAACATTCGAAAAGTTACTGGCACGAACTACCTCGATCTAAAGTAATCTCACATTCCTCTAGATGGCACAGGAAAAGTCTGACATCTTTTCGTTCGGTGTTGCATCTTTTTTATAGAAAGAGCTGAGTTTAAATTGCTTTTACTCCTCACAAAACTCCGATCAAACTTCAGGTTTTTATCAAAAAGACAGATTTTATCACAGTGTCTCTTGATTAAACATTAAATTTCCTTAACCAATCATATTTATAACAAATCTTATATCAACCAACTTATTAACCATTATTCAACTTTTCATACTATGATTATCGGTTTTTATACTAATTGTGAGTATTTGTTTTATTTTTCACCAATATATTTTCCTTCTATTAACTAAAGGATTCGGAAAAAGTGCTTATTATTCATAAGAAAGACAAATCAAATTGTAAATTTTATTATAGTATTTGTTTGCAACCCTTTTTTATCTGCCCTGGTTCAAGTTTCGGATAGGAATTCTATCTGAACCTAATCCAAAAAATATTTCCAACCCTTATCAATCCAACGTCCAATCGGAATGGAGCCGAACTTAATCGGAGAACTAAATTTCTATTACACAAATTCTACGTCTAATCTGGGGAAATACCGAATCAAATTCAAACTCAGCCCAAATATAAAGTTTAAACCTTAAAAATCGAATAAATTCAATTCCAATCTGATACAAAATTCTATTCCTTCTCAATTCGAATCTAATCCCAAACATATTATCAATCCTTTTTAATTCGACGTCCGATTGAAATGAGTTGGATTCACTCGTATTGGAACTGATTTTTTCTGAAACAAAAATCAGAATAAATAGGATTCAGACCGATAGTTGAATCAGGGCAACTGAAATTCACAACTTGAACCAGGGCAGAAATACATTATCCTTTTATAATCAAATTCATAACTTCATTACTTCTCAATTCCAACCTAATCCGGAACATATTTTCAATTCTTTTCAATTCGACATCCGATCGAAATGAGTCAGATTCAGTTAAATATAAGTTTTATATATTTTTCGGATTTACTTGAATTGGAACTGATTTGTTCTGGAACAAAAATCGGAATTAACAGGATTCAGACGGATAGTTGAATCAAGGAAAACGAAACGCACAACTTGAACCAGGGCAGAAATGCAATATCCTTTTATAATCAAATTTATAATATATAATATAATATTATTTATAATAAAACACCCAATTTCTATTTCTAAAAACTCAATAGAAAAATACAATTTTAAGAGGTTTCAGTAAGTTCAAGATTCAAAGGCATTAAACAAAAGTAAAAAAATACTTGAAAGAAATTTCAAATAATCCAAAATAGTTTTAATATTTAGAAATATTTCAAAAAGCCGTAAGTAATAACAAAAGATTTCAAGATTTGCTAAATATATCTGAAAATTCAAAAATATGTTGAATGTATTTTAGAGAATTTAAAAATACTTCAAAGAAATAGAGTTTAAATTTAGAAATGGTTAACATCCAAAAAAACCATAATTTCTTTCAACACTTGAAACTTTTTAAAATTCGATCAAACGTTTATGATTTTTAGAAATAAAAATGTAATAATAAAATTGAATCCATAACATATTAAACTGGGCTAACATACTTAGAAGATCCTTGAATACTTCAGACATAAATCATTTCTCAAAAATTTCCAAGGTGCAATCCAAAGCCTCCTAGATTTCAGTAAACTATAAAAAGAGATTAATAGAATCCAATTCAAAAATTATTTTGGAATTGAAACATGCTTCTATTTTACTCAGCTTGTATATATCCACTCGTAAATTATGATGCAATAAAATTTTTTCATATTTTTATATTAAAAGCGATAAAACTAGTGCGACAAAGCGCCTCCTTTAGTCAGTCAGATCGTTTTACTTCAAGAGCGAAGTTCAAGTTGCTTTTCATTTTATTCATGCTTTCCGCCGCTTATCAAAGTCCAATCAAACTTTGATGAGTGCTTATCAAGACGACTATTTCTCTTCACCTCTCTTAATGGGTGTCCCCTGATTATACGCCGGTCTAAAAGACATGGATGCCGAAGTAATTTCGTTTTTAGTGTAATTTTTTACATTCTCATCACATATGAAAAGTTATTATAATTGTGTAAAATTTGAGCCCCATTTTTTTAACACATGTCCACATTTCATAATCTCCTGAATTCGAAAAAAGGGGTTTTTCAATCCTGTCTGTCGTCGTCGTTGTTGTTGTCGTCGTTGTCTGTAGGCACGATAACTTTCGAAAAAATCCTCAGATTGGAATGCGCTTTGGTAAACTTTATCAGAGCCCAAAAATTAAGGACAAGTTCGTAACCAGCCATATCTGGCCAAAATTTTAAAAATTAAAGCATTTTTTGTATTTTTGGAACAATCCAATATTTTAATAATTAGTTGAGTTTGAAATTTTTGACACTGCCTACATTATCGGAGGATCACTAGTCGCGTATCAGATAGGATACGTTGTCGACAGGTGTCCTCGTAGACAATTTCAAACTCTTATATCACAAATAATGCAAATAGATTCAATATTTAAAGAATTGCCAGTGTAGCTCAGTGGTTAGAGCAGTCGACCGGAAATCGAAAGACCTGGGCTCGAATCCCAGCGCAGTCGAAAGCGTCATTTTTTCCACAGAAAGATTTTCAAATTCTTTAAATATTGAATTTATTTATTGTAATTTGATACTGAAGCTCAAACCAATTTTATAATAATATTACAGATGATGTGAATTACACATTTTCTCAAAGTCACTCAATTTCTATTTGAAATCAAGTGAAACAGGAAATTCAATTTACTTAAGGCTCTATCAGCCTTAAGGAACACATTCTCATTATGGCGCTCGCGCTTCGCGCTCGATTTTCTGTATACATTTCAGTAACTTTTTAATAAATTACATGATTAAAAGAATTTATTTTCTTCCAAATCTCTCAAAAAGGAAAAACAATCGTAGACTTTATTCAAGGAAACGATTTTGCAGAACAACGCTTATTTCGTATCTCACATATTTTGGTGAATAAACATAAAATATACATCCTGTCCCGAAATGTCTTAATGAGAATTTGTAGACCTCATTTAGGCAAATAATTTTCCATCTAAACGTTTTTTTAGTATCTCACATATTTTGTCTAAAAAATGGAATTTTTGAATTTTAATCGTATTTTAAAGTGACATGTTTGATAACATGTCTGCTATTATATTGACCCATAATTCATAGAATTTTTTGTTCATTTCTCGTTATTTTGGCATAGGGTCAGATTCTTTTTATTTCCTTCGAATAAAATTTTCATTATTACATATAAAAATACTCAAAAAGAAAGCAAGGCAAACGTTTCGGCCACATATGGGGGCCCTCTTCAGTGCCATAAATTCAAAGATTAATTCAAAATTTCTGTAAAACATTAGAATATAGGAGAAAATCAAAATAAGGATTATCATAGAATTCAAAAACTTATCTCAAAGCTTGCAATTCAAAATGAAGTAGTCCAGTATGCAGCATCACGATTCGAAAAAATATTTAGAGTTCACTGTGAATAAAAAACCGGATAAAAAATAAACCGGGAAACATAAAAAAATTTCCACACGAACCGACCGCAAATTAAAAAAAATTTCTTATTAAAAAAGGATGCCAAATTTGTATTCTTACGTTTTTTTCGTATTTCGAATATTATTTTTAAAAAATTGAATTTTTGATTTTCAATAGTTTTTTTTTAATTAAAAAGAAAAATATGCATCTTATGAAAAAATTTTATAATGCAAATTTGTAGGTCTTTATTTATTTAATAATATTGTATCATAACGTTTTTTCGTATCTCGTATAACTTAGCTGGAAAATGGAATTTTGATATTGACTTTTTTCGAATTTTAATATGCTGTAACATTTCTAATTTTCATTTAATCAAAAAATGTTATCAGGATAATTTGTAAAGATTTATGAGCACTATCAAAAACCAGTATTGAAATTTTTGATTTTTTCAAAAAATTATTTTCAAAAACACAAAAGTAGTGCTCAATCCCTCAATTTTGATTGGATGTGGCTGGTTAACGAACTTGTCCTTACTTTTTCGGCTCCGATAAAGTGTACCATAGCTCAATTCAATCTGATAATTATATCGAGAGTTATGCCGCACACGACCTACAGACAGACAGACAGACAGACAGACACTTTCGGAAAAACCCTTTTTTATGACTCAGGGGGTCTCAAAACGTAAAGATTTGATGAAAATATCGAAAGTCATTTTTCACATAAAACCAATACCTTCTCATCCATGATGAGAATGTAAAAAGTTATAGTATTATATGACTTGAAAAAAATCAATAATAAAAATCCATTTTTCAGTCAAACTATACATGATACGAATGCGAAATTGTTTGCTTAAATAAGTTCTACAAATTTGTAATCACAAATTATTTGATAAGGTAAATATTTTTTGTTTCGATTTAAAAAAACACTTCTGAAAATCAACAATTCGATTTTTTAAACAAAATATGCGAGATTTGGGAAAAAATATTATAATGCAGTATTGTTTGCTTGAATAAGGTATACAAGTTTTCATCAAGACATTTTTAAATCAAATATATATTTTTCGTTTTGATTAAAAAAAACTTTCTTATCTCAAATATGCGAGATATGCAAAAACGTTAAAATGCAAAATTGTTTACTTAAATAAGTTCTACAGATTTTCATCCATACATTTTTTGATAAGATGCATATATTTCATTTTGATTTTTAAAAACACTCTTCAAAATCTCAGTAAAAACAAATAAAAAAATCTGTCCGCTTCGCGGGCACATTCTCATCGCGCGCTTCGCGCGCTCGCAAGTTTGAGCGCGCCTAGGGCGCGCGATTCGATCGTCGCGCTCCGTAATACTCGATCGTCGCGCTGCGCGCTGCGGAATTTTTGAACGTCGCGCTTCGCGCTCGTTCTTATGCTCTTCGCATACATTTAAGTTTATTTCTTATATTTTGATACTGAAGCTCAAACCAATTTTATAATAATATTACAGATGATGTGAATTACACATTTTCTCAAAGTCACTGAATTTCTTTTTGAATTTAAGTGAAACAGGAAATTCAATTTACTTAAGGCTCTATCGGCCTTAAGGAACACATTCTCATCATGACACTCGCGCTTCGCGCTCGATTTTCTGTATGCATTTTTGTAACTTTTTAATAAAATACATGATTATTGATAAATTTATTTTCTTACAAATATCACAAAAAGTAAAAACAATCGTAGACTTTATTTAAGGAAACGATTTTGTAGAACAACGCTTATTTCGTATTTCACATATTTTGGTGAAAAAAATCGAATTTTTTCTATATTAAAAATCAAAACATAAAATATACATCCTGTCCCGAAATTTCTTTATCAGAATTTGTAGACCTCATTTAGGCAAACAATTTTCCATCTAAATGTTTTTTTTGTATCTCACATATTTTGTCTAAAAAATGGAATTTTTTCATTTTTATCGTATTTTTTGGAATTGAAACGAAAAATATATCTTTTATCAGAAACTGTGTCAGACAAAATTTGTAGATCTTTTTGAAACGAGCAACTTTGTATTCTTACGTTTTTTTGGTATTTCCAGGTACTAGTCAATAGCTGATGCATCATATAGTTTTTTTGCCAGAATTTTGCTGTTATTCCTAAGGTAGTTTTAGGTCATTTATCGATGTACTCTGTGCAACTCTTATGTAATTTTTTCCAACGATAGTTTGCAATTTTACTTGTTTACAATTGTTTTCTCATAATACCAAAGCCTATTCCAAAACAGGGCTCATATGTGCAATGTTTGATTCAATGTTTTGATATTTTAGAAATAAAGATCACTGATGAGGACTCCGATCAGAGTCGAAACGTTTGAAAGTATGTAACTTCCTGAGTTATCATTTCTGGACCCTAAAGCCAATTATTAACATCAACATCGTATTCAATTATTATTTGAGGGTCGATACAAGTCCTACTTTATAAATATTTCCAATATTATTGTTAAAAAATTGAATTTTGGATTTTCAATAGTTTTTTTTTTGATTAAAAAGAAAAATATGCATCTTATGAAAAAATGTTATAATTCAAATTTGTAGGTCTTTATGTATTCAATAATATTGTATCATAACGTTTTTTCGTATCTCGTATAATTTAACTGGAAAATGGAATTTTGATATTGACTTTTTTCGAATTTGAATATGCTGTAACATTTCTAATTTTGATTTAATCAAAAAATGTTATGAGAATAATTTGTAGAGATTTATGAGCACTATCAAAAACCAGGATTGGAATTTTTGATTTTCTCAAAAAATTATTTTCAAAAACACAAAAGTAGTGCTCCATCCCTCAATTTTGATTGGATGTGGCTGGTTAACGAACTTGTCCTTACTTTTTCGGCTCCGATAAAGTGTACCAAAGCTCAATTCAATCTGATAATTCTATCGAGAGTTATGCCGCACACGACCTACTACAGACAGACAGACAGACAGACACTTTCGTAAAAACCATTTTTTCTGACTCAGGGGGTCTCAAAACGTAAAGATTTGATGAAAATTTCGAAAGTCATTTTTCACATAAAACCAATACCTTCTCATCCATGATGAGAATGTAAAAATTTTCGGTCAGCAAAGCCACATGTCTCGAGTCCGTTTTTAAAACAGTTCAGATCATTCTGTGAGAGACTCCGGTTACAAAGTCTTCACGAAAAGTTTTTAAAAATGTAAACCTTGTTCGCGTTCCGCCATTGATAAGCAATTTGGCATCCCCTTTTTTTAATAATAAATTTTTACATTCTCATCATGGATGAGAAGGTATTGGTTTTATGTGAAAAATGACTTTCGAAATTTTCATCAAATCTTTACGTTTTGAGACCCCCTGAGTCAGAAAAAATGCTTTTTACGAAAGTGTCTGTCTGTCTGTCTGTAGGTCGTGTGCAGCATAACTCTCGATGGAATTATCAGATTGAATTGAGCTTTGGTACACTTTATCGGAGCTGAAAAAGTAAGGACAAGTTCGTTAACCAGCCACATCCAATCAAAATTGAGGGATGGAGCACTACTTTTGTGTTTTTGAAAATAATTTTTTGAAAAAATCAAAAATTTCAATACTGGTTTTAAATAGTGCTCATAAATCTCTAAAAATTATCCTGATAACATTTTTTGATTAAATCAAAATTAGAATGGTTACAGCATATTCAAATTCGAAAAAAGTCAATATCAAAATTCCATTTTCCAGTTAAATTATACGAGAGACGAAAAAACGTTATGATACAATATTAATAAATAAATAAAGACCTACAAATTTGAATTGTAACATTTTTTCATAAGATGCATATTTTTCTTTATAATTAAAAAAAAAACTATTGAAAATCCAAAATTCAATTTTTTAACAATAATATGTAAAATACGAAAAAAACGTAAGAACACAAACTTGTTCGTTTCAAAAATATCTACAAATTTTGTCTGACGCAGTTTCTGATATAACATATATTTTTCGTTTCAATTCCAAAAAATACGTTTAAAATTCAAAAATTCCATTTTTTAGACAAAATATGTGAGATACAAAAAAAACGTTTATATGGAAAATTGTTTGCCTAAATGAGGTTTACAAATTCTCATTAAGACATTTTGGGACAGGATGTATATTTTATGTTTTGATTTTTAATATTTATAAAATTCGATTTTTTTCACCAAAATATGTGAGATACGAAATAAGCGTTGTTCTGCAAAATCGTTTCCTTAAATAAAGTCTACGATTGTTTTTTCTTTTTGAGAGATTTGGAAGAAAATAAATTAATTTAATCATGTAATTTACTAAAAAGTTACTGAAATGTATACAGAAAATTGAGCGCGAAGCGCGAGTGTCATTATGATAATGTGTTCCTTAAGGCTGACAGAGCCTTAAGAAAATTTAATTTAATTTTTAATGAAAATAAAAAACAAATTTAGTAACTTTCAGAAAATTAAATTCACATTTCCAATATTATAAAATTGACTTGAGTTCCAGTATAAAATTACAAGAAATAGACTTGAATGTGTCTGAAGAGCATGAGAAGTCAGTAAAAAAATCGAAATCAAAGATTAAAGCCCAGTTCTGAAAGAGGAAATGAAACGAAATCCTGGTTAATGGTGAATATAATTAGATACGCAATCAAAGCAGTGCAATTAAATGATTAAGCCACTGTAAAAGTTTTAAGTGTTTAATTTTATTGTCTTCAGTACGAAAGTTGCATTTACGAATGCTTCACTTTTTCTTCATTGCGTACTGAGTATCAAGTGGTGACTCCTTTTTTTTTTGAGGAATTTAAGGAAGTACGCTCTTCTGGTTCCAATTACCGAACAAAGTCATTTTATGACAACCCTGAACGCAAAATCAATAAATGTCTGTTTGTATCTAATCCCCAAGAGGAATTTCACGCTCGTTAATTTAATGGAAGTGGTTCACTTGAAAAGAGGCGATGGCCAATGAATAATGACTTACAGTTCTAAGACACAATTTCCAAATTACTTATTGTGTTCCGCCTAAATAAACAAGGTGTGCAAAACTTGTAAACAACTTGCAAGAACAGTTAATTTATCTCGAAATTAATGAATATAAAATAAGAATACTTCATGAGAAAAAATTCCCTTTAGAAAATTGTACAACATTGAAAAGCTACTGCTTGCTCTTATCAAAATAATGAAACATCCTACATTTGTTAGAGTTGATGAAATTTGATTTCAAAGCCTCTTTCTCATAAAAAGTCTAGTTGCTAGAGGTGATAATCAACATGCCGACAATTATTACCAAACACTCAACCCTCTTTGCTATGAAACACAGAAATTAGTTCTCAGCTCGCTTTTATTTCTGAATCATGTTACCCTCTTCTTTCATCTGTTGACATGTTATTCTTTGATCTTTATTTTCTTTAAAAATGTTCATAAACTTTCACATACTCTCATTTCTTTCGTGTTCTTTTATCCTTTGTTTCAGCCCTTTTCAGAGTCACAGCGATGAAATTTACAAATACGAGTCTCTGGTCTCTTGTACCAGACACTCTACTTTACAACTTTGCATGTTTACAATCTTTGATCTAATGAATTTATAGAAGCAGGACTTTAGTTTCTTCTTATGAAAAGATTTCCTGGTTAGTTAGTTTCTCACTGTAAAGTGTAATGTATGAGAATTTGCAAAACTACGATTGAAAGTTCCACAACAAGAAATTTTTATAACCAGCAAAAACTGTTATATAACAGGTATGCAACTGTAATTACATGTAATGGAAGTTTTTTTCAGTAATTTGAAATACTTTCATCATTAAAAATACAAACTTTTATTTGAATTTTGATACACATGTTTATATATTTTAATAATGTTTGTTTATTTTAATATATTTTGATCGAAAAGTTATTAAATTTGATATGAAAGTATATTAACTTTTCCAAATATACAAATCTATTAATTTTAATTTACCACTTGTATATTAAAGTCGGATAAACTTCCGAAAAGCACTTACCTTCGATTAATTTGAAACTCACTAGGCCCACGTATTTTGAGGCGCTGATTACGAATATGATGATGAAAATACTTGCAAATTTGATTTTTAAGGTCAAAAAAAAAAAAATGTTTTTAATCAGTTTTTTTCATTTCATGTCGATAAATATTGATCTAGGAAAAAAATATGTTGAACAAAAATTGTAGCCGATAAAAAGATCTATCTTTAATATTTCAGGCATTTTTGCCCTGAAATCATTATTTTTCGAGACAAATGAGATTAAATGGAATCAAAGAGACAGGCACCCGATGGGGAGTTTTTCTCAATGAAAATCATCCCATATTATATAAAATCAAACAGACAGGGACACGATGGAGAGTTTTTCTTAATTCAAATCATCCCCTATTAAATGGAATCAAACAATGTATTTTTTGGGGCCCATGAAGTGGAGATATCGGGATCCTCATAATGTGAAATCTGGGCCTGGCAGATAAGTCATAAAGAGGAATTAAAAAATGAATGGTTGAAAGTCCATGAAGTGCAGGGTTACAGGGCGAAAAAAGGATGAATGAATAACAAGACACATGAGATAGGAAAATAAATTAAATAAAATACTCGGTTGCACATGACCTGCAGCTTGTATTATTTTGGGGTATTTAAATTCTATATCAAATTTATCACTAATTTTCTCGGAAACTATCTATCGTAGAAAAAAATACATGTAATAAAAATGTGTGCAGTTTTGTTTTTTGAAAATCTCTTTTTTCTCTAAAAATAATGGTTTTAGGGCAAGAATCTGTGGAATATTAAAGATAGATATCTTTATCCGCCACAACTTTTTTAGGAAATATTTTTTTCCTAGATTAATATTTCTCGACATGAAATGAAAAAACTTGTTAAAAACATGTTTTTTAGGTTTGACCTTGAAAATCAAATTTGCAGGTATTTTCATCATCATATTCGTAATCAGCGCCTCAATATATTTGGGTATAGTGAGTTTCAAATTAATCGGAGGTAAGTTCTTTTCGGAAGTTCACCCTCAAAGTCTATTAAAATTGATAAGATTTTCAACAGTGTAGTGAGTTACCTATGGCGTAAAATGTCACAATCTGTGTAAAGAATAAGTTCTATAACAGCTCTATAACATTTACATCGCACTCCTACATAATTGTTATTATTTTCTTTTTATGGAACTGTTACATCTTCGTATGGTAACAGAGTTAAATAACATTCTTACTTTCCTGTTACAAAGAAATTACATCACTGAGCAATAACAATCATTACATAGCCAAAAATAACAATGTTAACCTTTCGTTACCGAGCAATTACAAAGCGTGTATGCTGGGTAGAATAAGGAAAAATAATACAGAGAGATGTTATGTAAGTGGTTGTAATAAAGATGGAGATAAACGCATGAAATATTTCCCTCAGAGCAGTTGTTACATAACACTGCCAAAACAAATACTTCTTCACTATATTCCTTCTTTCTCATACCTGTTACAGTTATATAGCAAGAACTCTTGCCTTGTTCTGTAACTGTTATACCATGTTTCTTGTGATGCAAAGATAACGCATATAAGAAATGTTTAAAGATCGCGTATGTAAAATTTAGGTAATAACTACAATGGTCCACTGGGATCCCTTCTATTCTCCGAACCGCCTCCCCATTTTGTGAAGAGGGTGATTATAGGTGGCACTGCCCACTGGACGCCTGTATGCGTTAATTGACGTAATTATATTCTCCTTGCGGCAAAGCACGCTGGCTTCTACATATATATTACAGAGCAGGAATATCCAGCATATTACGTGAGTGGTGCAACAGGGACAAGCATCTATTTATATACACGCGACAATGGTAATAGCGCCGTAATAGACATACCTTCGTTAATTACTGTCCTGCTTAATAAGCCAGGTGCACTGTGGTCACCACTGATATTGACATAGACGGATATACCACTCTTATCAAATTTCCGAAATTATGTGAAATGAGCAAGATTACACGAAGTAAAATAAATCTTTGTCATTCATGTCATATACCGAGTTCTTTTCCACAACTTGTCAAAAATGATAGTTCTTTTTTGCTGAAATTTTAAAAAAGGAGAAAGGCCATGATGAGGCGGGTCTGATAATTTATTTTTGGTTTGTGTAATTTGGAAAATTAGAGAAGCGTCCCCTAATATGGGATACCAACCTATTATAAATGATTGCCAAAATCTAGAAATACAAGAATCTTTCATTAGCATGTCCTTCATCGTACGATAAAACATCATTAAAAAACAATAATCATTCTAGGAAAGAGTTCCAAAATCTAAACGTAATTATTTCAGTAGCTACATGATGAGTTGCGGAGATCCACTAAGCACCTTATGCTTCTAAAATATGTTCAGAGTTTCCTTCAGATATGTTCATCTTATTATAGAAAATGTGCTTTTAGTAAGGGCCAGTGAAGAAATCCTTCCTTGTGTGAAGAAAAAAATCTGTTAAAATTACAGATTACGTGTTGAGAAGATCAGAATACCAGATTATGTTGATTTCACAGATGCTTTAGTATAATTGACAGATTTTATATAAATATAACAAAATTGTCAGTAAATACTAGAGAAATAGATGTTAAGTTTAGAGCATAACAAGTTTTATATAAAATATAAATTTAAGGTAGTTGTCGTGCCAAAAATCAGGTTTCTGGGAAAATAAGTTTTTCTATGATTTTAAGACTTAAAATGTCATTTCTTATGAAAGAAAAAAAATTATTCAAAAAACTTTAAACTTAAGATAAATAATAATTTTTTCTACTAGCAGATCAGAAAATGAATCTTTTTGCCTCGCAGGGACCAAAAAAGTGGAACATAAATCGTATGCAACATGAGAGATTAGTATATTATGCAACTAGGGTGAGAAAAGTTTATTTTGCAAGTGTAGCAAAAAAACAATATTAATTGTATATTAAGCAACTAGAGAGAAACAAGTATATTTTGAGATTTTCTGCGGTACGAGACAAAGACGAGTGTTGTAGCTCACACGAATAGAAAATCACTAACCCGAACGTCTATCATATACTATTTTTTGCAACACTATAGGGGGAGTTCGCACTTAGGGCGCTGAAAAATGTGTGCAAGAGATAGTGTGCAGGAATCAATATTTCCGCATGATTAAGTGTGCGGAAGGTCATTCTTCCCACACATTTTCTAGGGAAGTGTGCTATTTTGCGAACATTTTTCAATGCGCAAATTGCAAACTTCCCGTGCAGAGTTGCATAAAAGAAGTTTTTCTACTAACGAGTCATAAAGTGAATTTTATTATAAATAAAAAATCTTTACATATAGTTATCTTTTACAGAAATGTATCTTCTTAAAAAATTCACTTAACAATTTCAGCCACTGAAAGCTTTATATTTTTTTTAGAAACAGTAGAATTGTAAAGAATAGTTTTCCGGGAATAACAAGCAATGATTTATGAAAATCCAATCATTTTTCAATAAATGGTAAGAAGCGATACTAAGGGAAAATTTTATTACAATAAACATAATTAAAAATATTATTTTTTGTGTGTTTAGAATTTTTCATACAAATTAATTTTTTTTCTTTCATAAGACACGATTGATAATATCATTTCTATTCTTAAAATCATAGGGAAACTTTTTTTTCCAGAGACCTAATTCTATTGCAAAAAATATTGATATCAAATTAATTAGTTGAGTTTGGAATTTCTGCCACTGCCTACATTATCAGAGAATCACTAGTCGCGTATCAGATAGGCTACGTTGCCGACAGGTGTCCTCGTAGACAATTTCAAACTATTATACCGCCAATAATGCAAATAAATTCAAAATTTGAAATCTTTTTGTGGAAAAAGACTCCACAGAAAGATTTCAAATTCTTAAAATTGATAATATCATTTCAAGTCTTAAAATCATGGGAAAACCTTTTTACAGAGACCTGATCTCTGGCACGACAACTACCTTAATAGACTTTTCCCTAATATTTACTGATAAGTCTCTTACATTCAAAGGAAATTGTTAAGTTATACTGAAATGTCTGTAAGACTTAGAGAATCAGGTGTGCTGTCACTATACACGGTGACCCATTTTAATCTATAATCCCAAATATCTTCTAAAATACTTTATCTACGAAAAAATAGTTCGGACAAAGGTTGACCAGGACCGAGGGGGACATTTGACTGTACCATCAATTTTGACCTTGAGGTCAATTTTCAAGGTCAAATGGAGGTAAGACCCTTTTCTTAAATGAGAACCCCTATTTTCGACTGCGGATTTGAAAAGAGCAGGAAATTTCACGTCAAAAATGACCTGTGGAAAAATGGTTTTTGTGACCTTGGAAGAGAAACGACCAGATGCCCTTTTTCTGAATTGTCTTGGTTTTTCGGGGTAAACAAACCTTCAAAATGCTTCACAAAAGTCGATGAAATGTTAAGGTGTACATCACCTTGAGCATCATGACCTTCAGGTCAATTTTCAAGGTGCCCGGATAAATTTTTTTTGTAGACACAAACGTAGACGTCTTTCAAAACATAGTCACAGTCTTTACATCTTATCCGAAATTTGGGAAACATAGAAAAAGACAATAAAGCACGTCTGTTAATTTCTTTTTAGTAAAAATTTCGAAAAAAATTCGAAAGCTTATTGACAATTACAGTCAACTGTAAAATTTTTTGCATAATTTTCACTCAAACGAAGTTGACAGGCGTTCTTTGCCGTTTTTTGTTGTATTTTTCAAATTTTCAGCAAGATATTTTGTAAAATGAAAAACTTATCTTACATGAACTTTTACAGGAATTTGTTCACGTGATCTTTATGACCCATGACCTTGTGGGCATGTGATACCTGAGAAAAATAGAAAGTTCATGTGAACAATTTAGTTCAGTTTCCACATGTTTGTCCAAAATATATAAAATTTAGTTTTCAAAATATGGGAAATGTCAAAGAAGATATTATTTTAATAATGAAAAAACATTTTTCGGTAGATTTTGCTAAGATTGAACTTTTTTCATTTTCAAAACCAAAAGTTGTCTGTATACGTCCATTTTTATTTTCTCCACTATTTCCCAAATTTTGAAAACTAAATTTTATATAGTTTGGATACAAATGTGTAGAACCCTAAAATCAATAAAATTTGCTAATTTTCTAAGTATCACATGTCCTTAAGTGGCTTCAACTTGAGAAAAGTGTGGTCCATTTCTACAGAGCTTTGAATATAGGAATAAGATTATTTACTGTAGGAGGTTGTTCGTTTTCCCAGAGACCACCCATTTTGTGATAACATACTCTAGTACCATTCAGCACTTAGCACAGTAGTCAACACCTGCACTTTGGAGGCTACATGGGAAATCGAGAACCACTCGACAAACGCTGCTTAGTCAAACTACCACAGGTGATTACTTCCCTTACATTCCAGCAACCGGGGCCCTGACAAGAACCCTACTGTTGAGATAAAGAAGGGTATCACTATTTGTGGGAGTTCTAGGCCTCCTCACCACGGCCAGGTCCGAAATCGGTTTCCCTTAAAACCAGGAATATTATTTCTATTCCCAACTGTAAAGAATAGCCGAATCCACACGATTCATAGAGGAGGATACTCAAAAGGAAATTATAATTTTAAATGAATTAAATAAAATAATATATATATAGTAAAGTGACATGTTTGCTGACATGTCTGCTATTATATTGACCCAAAATTCACAGAATTTTTGTTAATTTCTTATTTTTTTGGCATTGAGTCAGTTTCTTTTTATTTTCTTCTATTGAAATCATCAATGTTATTTATGATAAAAAACGCAAAAAAAAAAGGCAAACGTTTCGGCCACATATGGGGGCCCTCTTCAGTGCCATAAATTAAAAGATTAATTCAAAATTTTCGTAAAAGATAAAAATGTAGAAGATAGTTAAAATAAGGATAATAATGAAACTCAGAAACTTATCTCATCGCTTGCAATTCAAAATGAAGAAGTCCAGTAAGCAACAACACGAATTGGAAAAAATATGTAGAATTCACTGTATATTGAAAACCGGATAAAATGAACGAAAAACTTAGAAATTTGTAAACAACAGGCCGGAATTTTTTTTTTTTGGTTTTTTTTTTCCTTTAAAAATGTCACGTCCTGTGACCAGTTACATGTATTTATTTATAATACTAAACATGTAAAGCTAATAAAAAGATTTCATAATAAAACTTGCACGAAGAATATGTTTTGAAAGAATTTTGATTATACGAAATAGAATGTACGGTAGCAAAATTGTAATAGGGAGAGAGAAATAGTAAATTTATAAATAGAGAACATTTATGAATGAAACATCGTAAGCCTAATAAGGGTGTTAGCAAAGGTACCCTATCGGAATGTCCTGAGTACACAAGAATATGGACCGGCGCAGCAAAGGATGAAAATTAAAAGAATGAATCATATCAAGGAAAAAAGGAACATAGGGGAACCCAAGAGAAGGCCAAGTTTTGAAAATATGTTTCCCCTTTTCTTGATGTATGGAACTGGAAGTCAAGGAACTAGGTTTTCCACGCGCTAGGCAAGTAACCCTCATGGGAGTATTCGCCAGGGTAGATTTGTGCATAAAAGCAGGTGCTTTCTTGCGAATTGGCCAGTCTTCCTCCAGTTTTTCTTCAGATTTCGTCGAGTTTTTCAGTTCTTCTTCAGTTCCTCATCGCGGAGTCGGTCTCCCCAAAAAGGTCTTCGTCCAGTTCTTCGTCGGCTTTTGCCTAAGTTCCATCGCGAAGTGACTCTGTCAAAAAAGGGTCTTCTTCAGAGTTCATCACCGCGAGTGACTACCCTCCTGATTACCAATAACTAACTCAAGTTTGCAAGTGAAGATTTACGAGTGACTATTTATCGGTACGTTCCTCCTCAAGACAGATTTGGATTATCAGTGTAAAATTAAAAAGAAGAGACAACTCGCACCTCCAGTTCCAGTGGTTGGATCCAGGATACCAGGGTCCCAAGGACGGTTCCAAGCACAGTTCCAGGAGAATAAATAAAATAAGAACTAAGTCTAATTTAACCAAAATCAGAAGGAATATTCTTAAAATTTCTCTCTCTCTCTCTCGCGTGTTTTTCTTATGTACAAGCAGTGAATAAAGGTTAATAATTGTAAATTCGTTGAATATTCATTTGTTGTTAGCTTCCCTCACCCTGGTTCGGTTTAGAAATTCTTTGGATTTCTTCACCGATCAAAAACGAGGGGAATTAATTTAATAATAGTAAAAGGTAAGTGACAGGACGTTACACAAAGACGGATGACCAATTGGTTATTAATAGTAAAACGCGAACATTTTTGAATTTTGAAAACTTTCCATGAGGACTTTGTTACCAGAGTCTCTCAACGATCGATCTAAACTGTTTTAAAAACCGACTCGGGACATGTGGCTTTGCTGACTGACATTTTTTTTTAAAGCTATCCTGAGAGGTTCTTTTCCTCCTTAAAGAATACTATTGTCCTAAATCTATTTAAGAAATTCGAGACGGTTATGGTGATTTTTACGAGTGGACGAAAGTGTGTATTTTTGGAGAAAAAGATTCTGTATATCAGTTTTCCGGACAATTCATTTTATATTGAATTTGCAAGCAAGTCTTTACAGAATTATAAATAATTATAATATCTATACATGCCATTTTACTCAATATTATTTGAGCATGTTCAGAAATGAAGAGAAAATGGAAAGTTGTTTATTTCTGAATTTATTTTTATTCTGAGATGTTTTTAAAAATAATAAAAAACTTATCTTAAAGAAATTCTTTAAAATTTTAGTATTCGTGACATTGAGTATCACATTTAAAAGTATTCTTGAATTTAATTTGTTCTGAAAATAGTCAGAACTATGAAATATTCAACCTTTGTGCTGAATGTGCTATTATAAAGGGTTTTCCAATAGGGACATAACAATTTTATCTATAAATAAAACACATAAATATTTGAGATATTGAGTTCAAATTTATTGTGGGTGTAGTGCAAGCATTACATTTTATGAATGAAATTCGATATCGGTCATATGACCACCACGAGCCCGTTTACAGCGGTCGATTCTTTGGACCCAATTTTTCACCACTCTGGCACACATTTCAACCGGAACGTTGGCAATTTCGCGTTGGATGTTGTCTTTGAGGTCGTCTAAAGTTGCTGGCTTGTTGCCATAGACCAGTGACTTGATATGGCCCCATACAAAGAAATCCAATGGCGTTAGATCGCATGAACGAGGCGGCCATTCGACCGGACCATTTCTCGAGATAACACGTTCACCGAATTTGCCTTTCAATAAATCGATTGTTCGGCGTTTCAAATGATCAAGTGGCTTTAGTTCTTGTGTCAATTTAATCTTGAAAGCATGTAGGCCAAGATCTTTTCGCATAATACGCCACATTGTCGTTTGAGCGATGCCCAATTCTTGAGAACGACGTGGAATCGACTGATTTGGCTCATTTTGAATCGATGCACTTACGGCTGCGATTATTTCTTCGCTTCGAGCAATACGACGTTTTTTTGGCGCCGGAACCTCCAAAAGTGTAAATTTGGTCTCGAATTTATCCACTGTAGCACGCACAGCCTGTTGGGTGGGAGGATTATTACGGCCGAAAATTGGAGTAAGCGCTTTTAAAGTTGCGACCACCGACTCAGAATTTCGGTGGTAATTTTTAATCATTTTCAAACGTTGCTGGTTCGTGAACTTTACCATGATGAAAATGTTGACTTTGACAAACGTTTTGACATTGACAGTTCATTAAAAAAGTTTAAGGGTGCGTTCATATTAAGATACGAAATTGTTATGTCCCTATTGGAAAATCCTCTATATATGGGTAATCCACCCAGGATTTACATTAAACAGTTTTTTGGCGTTCTTTGATGGGAAATATTCGACATGTATTTTTTTATTTTAATATAAGAGTGAAACTTTTTGAGGTGTTGCAGACGATTTTTTTTCTACTGGGGGGTCGAAAAATGGATTTTTTGCTCTGCAGGGGCCAATAAAATGCACTTTATGACCAGCTTATAAGAAAAAGAACTTTTTTACGATCGCGTTTACTAAAAAAAGTATTTTTTTGTTACTAAAAAAACAGGCGATCTTATACACAAATAAATTTGTTTAAAAATAAAAAATACGTAATGAATATTTCGATCGAAAAAGGCGAAAAAATTCTGGTAGTTATAATGTTAAAATCAATTAAAATTGTATATTCAAATATTTAAGATCATATATCCATTACCGATCCCTAATTTACCGGCTTTTGTAGCCTTTTTCCAAATGAATTACTCAGAAAACCGCAATTCTGACCTGAAATAGCCGCCATATTGAATCCGCCATTTTGATTTTTCAAACTCTGATACCAAATTCGTGATCAGCGACTTCAAAAACCCTTTTATATAAATTTTCATAAGATTATCTTAAAAACTCTGTCCAAGGCCGAATTTATTCGATAAAATTGAAAATTTTCTGTCTTTGATTGTTTATAAATAATTAAATAAATAAATTTTCTCATTTTCCATTAAAACATTACGAAGCCTACGTACTAATGATAGTGTAGAAGTTTATTCGAGAGCGATTGAGCTGAAAACGGTCGCGGTATGGATAAAAAACTGAAAAAAGTTTGGTGTATCATATATGATACGCTTCCCCTCAAAGGGTTAAACAAATCGCAGAGAAAAAGAATATCAGCTATTGAATAAATTTCTAACTTCACCAGATTGGACCGGGCGAAAAAACAAGTTTAATAACTCAGAACGTGTCGAAAAACTTGTTCGATCAAAGCCTTCTAATGTCGTCAGTATCAGGGGCCATTTCAAGCTAGTGATGAGCACAACCTAGTATAAAGTACAAACAAGGTAGATTATTGCTTTGTCAAAATCGCTTATAAGCGACCATTTTTTATTAAAGATTTTGTTTTTGTTTTTTTGTTCTTTTTTAATGATATTTTATAAAACATGCAAAACTTATGTGAGAAGGCAAGATGGCAAGCTCCAAGGCATCTAGAAAACAAAAACAAAACAAAAATCTAATGCTAGTGTTAATAACTCTTTTTTTGCACGTTTACAGCTTAGACACTAAGTACATTAAATTTATTGGCACTGAAGAGGGCCCCCATTTGTGGCCGAAACATTTGCCTTTTTCATCTCTATAATATATTTTCTGCCTCTCAAAATCTTTGATATGTTTCCTTGAACATTGATTTTTAATAAAAAATTATGACCCAATGCCAATATAAATAAACTACATTGAATTCATTTTTGGGTCAAGATAAAAACTAAAAACATTAATACAAACATGTTTCGAAATTTAAAAAAAAAATCATGACAATTGGTTAAGAAACAAAAAAAGTTATTTAAAGTGAAAAAATGTTTAAAAAATGCCCAAAAACTCAAAATTTTCAGTTTAAAAATACATAAGTGTACTGGAATTTTTGAAAATTCCCAGAACCTTATTAAATAAAGGTACAAAACATATAAAAAATTATATGTAAGGTCTAAACTCTAAAAATAAAAATATTGAAATGTCTCAAAAAATACGCATCGTACAGAAAAATTTTCAGAATTTTGAAACTACAAATGAAAACATCTATTTTTTATTGCAGATTCGGATTCTCCACACCTTCAGCGTTTGGGGTAAACTTTTGCTGAGTCGCTTTTTCCTCTCGAGAATAAAAAGTTTTCATTGTGGACATTTTTTCCGTACAATGCATATTTCTTGAGATATTTTGATGTCACAAGATAAAAAACTCACCACGTATATTAAAAAAGGCAATTCAATTTTCCAAAATGCAGTTTTACATCCGCAGGTCTAAAATAAGCAATTGTCAGAAGAATTTACAAATGGACTAAAATAGGACTAAAGATATTTACAGTAGCTCTAAAATTTAAGTGTAGGAAATAATTAGCAATAGTCCACACGAAAGGAAAAAGGCATGCAAGGCATTATTGAAAATAACAGTTCACACATACATACAAACAAAAAATAAACTTAAAAGTTGAATTTCTGAGGTATTTTACTTTCTGCATTTTCACCTACTTATTATTTAGGCAAAAAAAACTTGTGAAACTGTGGTTTAAACGTACGTCTGGAGTCAAATCCGGTCTTAACAAAAAATACCAAATTGCTCTCTAAATCTAAATTCGTGATAAGTGAGCCACTAATTCACTTTAGTGACAATTTCGACTAAATATGAGTGATTTTCCACTATTTTCGTCAGTAGTTATAAAGTTTTTAAAAAGTAATTAGTAGAAATTTTGATAAAATATAAATGACAAATAGAAAAAAGAAGCTTCAAATTTCGAAACTCGCAATTGAAGCCTTCAAATCAGAAAATTAAATTTTCAAACCTGTAAAGGATTCCAATGTACTAAAATTTTTCTTGTGATTTGCTTTTAGGAAATACTGGTGTGTCGTTAGTGAGTCCATTACTTTTGGGTCTAGTGGCAACTGTAATACTTTTGGGCCTTGCGGTGACTGTTTTTTTGGCAACTTTATACCGGAAGCATTCTAATGGTCGAGGAGGAAGTCCAAAACATGCTCCTATCGTATGTGAACCACCTAATGCAGGTTCAACCACTCCCGTTCATTCTCAAACCAAACAGGCGGTCGATGATATCGATCCTGACATAATACCTAATGAATACGGTAAGTTTGCTATACTCATGACAACCTTAATATTACATTTCAAAAATCTTATGTACAAATTTCTTCATATAGGGATATTTTCAGAAAACAAAATAGGAGGGCGAAAAAGGAGACTCTGTCTCCTTTTTTTATAACAATTAGTTTTTCCTAGGTTAAAGTGGGGTATTTGAAGTTTTGTGTAAAAACTAAACAATTTTTTAAAATCTAAGTAGACTATAAGAAATAGAGAATTATTTGACTTATTTTTGTAGAAAATAAAACATTTTCCGACTTTACGTTAGAAAATAGGATTTGAAAAATACAGGTTATAACTTTTTACCAAAAAGTGGAAGATTGCATAAATTTTGAAAAATGTTAGGGATGATTTTCAAAAAAGTACAGAATGTTTTAAACACTTTAGTCAAAAAAGTTTAAAACTCCATAAATTAAAAAAAATAATTCATTTAATTCAAAATTGGGAATATCTCCGAGAATTTATACAATAATTGGGCAGATAACCGGAAAAAAGTTAGTCAGCGTGACTATATTTCTTTAGTTTTTTTTCTACATTCTCATCTAGTCTTCTATTAGTAAGTTTTTTAGTGAAAGTGTGTAGAATTTTATCTCGAATAAAATGAGCACTAAAAATTTTTAATCGGAAGATATGGTTCGACCAATAAAAATCTATCATTTTGTTTTTTATTCAAAATTTTGATGACTCATTTCATTCGGGATAAAATTTTCTACACTTTCACAAAAAACCTCGATAAAAAAATCATAAAGGAAGACAATCAAGAAAATAATCGATTCGACTAACTTTTTTTCCAACTGTCCATCCAATTCTTCCTTAATTTCAAGATATTATATGTTTTATTACGAACTATAGAGTAAACTCTCGAAGAGAGTATGAAATCGATTTAGTATTAATTCCATGGTGAAATTAATGTGAGCACACAGGGCTATCTTAGTTTTATTAAGTTAGTGAGGTAACTTTAAAGGGCTTCGTGAAATCTGTTCGTAGAAAGAAGACCGTTAACATATACGCCTGTCTATAAAACACCACCGCAAAGACGAAGAAAGGATCGAACGACAGATGACGCCACCTCACCTGAAAAGAAACCCATCGTTCGATCGACGTTGGATCTCCAACAAGATCTGAGATTGAGTGAATCTTCCGCAATGCCGACGTTAAATTTCAGCCAAAATCATGCGGTGCAGCCAAACGCATACAGTCAAGCGCCGACAATGGCGGATTTTAAACAAATGGCGATGGACGCCTACAATCAACGCAACAATCACAATGTAAATTAATTTACCATATCAAATTAAAGTTAAAAAATTCTGTTAAGCTTTATGAAATCCATTTTTTGAGCCCCTAGCAGAAAAAAAATCGTGTGCAACACGGGAAAAACATTAATTTCACTCGCGTGATTGTTACCCTTGCCTTGCTTGGGCATTAAACTTCACACTCGCAAAATAAATTTTTTTTCCTTAGTTTCACAATATAGTATATGATAGTAGTGCGGGAAATTGGTGATTTCCGATGAGTGTGAGGTTTTTTGATACACGAGACGAAGACGAGTGTTGTAGCTCAAACGAGTAGAAAATCACCGAACCGCACGTCTATCATATACTATTTTTTGCAACACTATAGGGGGAGTTCGCACTCAGCGCACTGAAAAATATGTGCAAAAGATAGTGTGCAGGAATCAATATTTTCGCAAGCTTAAGTGTGCGGAAGGTCATGCTTCTCACACATTTTGTAAGAAAGTGTACTATTTTGCGAACATTTTTCGATTCGCAAATTGCAAACTTCCCGTACAGAGTTGCATTAAAGAAGTTTTTCTACTAACGGGTCATAAAGTGAATTTTATTGCCCCGTGCGGGGCGAACAAATCCATCTTCTGACCCCCTAGTAGAAATAAATCGTGTACGACACGGGAAAAACATTAATTTCTACTCGTGTGGTTGTTTGTCACACTCGCAAAATAAATTCGTTTTCCCTAGTTGCACAATATACTATTTTCTATGACTTTAAGACTTAGAATGATATTATCAGTCGTGTTTTATTAAAGAAAAAACATTTTGTTTATGAAAACAATCTAAAATTCATAAAAAATAATACTTCTAATAACGTTTTTCGTAATAAAAATTTTCCTTGCCATCGATCCTTTCCAATTTTTTAAAAATGATTGAATTTTCTCAAATCATGGCTTACTTTTTAGGGTAAAATATTTTCTACAACTTTACGGTTTCCAATTTATAAAATAAATAAAACATCTTTACATATAGTTATCTTTTACAAAAATGTATCTTCAAAAATTCACTTAACGATTTCAGCCACTGAAAAGTTTATATTTTTTTAGAAACAGTGGAATTATTAAGAATACTTTTCCGGAAGAAATAAGAAATGATTTTTAAAAAATTGGTAAGAAGCGATACAAAGGAAAAATTTTATTGCAATAAAAATAACCTAATGTATTCTTTTTCGTGTGTTCAGAATTTTTTCTTTCATAAGACACGATTGATACTACAACAAGTCTTAAAATCATAGGAAAACTTTTTTTTCCAGAGACCGGATTTTTGGCAAGACAACTACCTGGACTTTAAAAATCTCATCATTCTCTTGTATAATACCTTCATCAATTTA
This sequence comes from Diplolepis rosae, assembly GCA_030998225.1. Taxonomy (NCBI): domain Eukaryota; kingdom Metazoa; phylum Arthropoda; class Insecta; order Hymenoptera; family Diplolepididae; genus Diplolepis; species Diplolepis rosae. The sequence goes on from JAPYXD010000695.1 coordinate 522,157, forward strand.
CAGCTTAGATTGCCTTTTAATATGTGTTACTACTTTTAAGCCTCATCGAATTTCTGAATACCACGCGAGAAACTTAGTAAATGTATCACTTGAACTTTCATGAAAGTTAGAAACTTTGAGCTTTAGTTTTCCTCACTTTTCGAATGAAATTCTCATGCAATACTCATATTTCAAGAAGCCTTTCAGAAGGTTCTGCAACTTTTCTATAAACTGATTAACAAATTAGCTTCTTGATTAAATGTTATAAAGCTTTTTACTATCTCAATAATTGGGTTAAAATCAAGTATAACATATTATTTTTAACATTGAAACTGAAATTTGGTTGAGTAAAAATAAAAGTTTAGCCTGGCGACAGTTTCGGAAGGAAATCTAATCCGAGTGAATATGAGTGATTCCGAAATCTTTATCCGAAACAATCCGAATAACGTTCAGAATTTCGTTTGATGCAAATCGGTTCAAAATAAATTTGATTCAATCCAAATTAATCCGGACAAAGTCTTTAAGGGGGTTTCCTCATCAGTGGCTCATAAAAAGGTGGTTTTTTAGGATTTTTTTTAAACATGAAAACAGCAAGAGAAACAAATGATCTTTTGCGTATCTTTGAACATATATTTATTCAACAATAAAAAGTTTTTTGAATGTCAAAATAAATAAAAATGGCGGATTTATAAACAATCTCGCGCAGCAGCTCGCCGCGGACAACTCAAACTCCGTGAAAAATTCAGCCCGTAATTTTTACCTGAAACAAAAAATTAAAATACTTCCTTATTCGGAAGGCTTTTCTGCACAGTATAGTCTATTATGGTGATTGAAAGTTGAAATTTGAATATTTTAGTCATTTATTAATAAAGTACTCGATTTTTCGGCCTTTTTTTTTAGCAGTAAGTGCGTTAATAACATTATAAAAAGAGATTTTTTAATACATTTTTTTAACTCAGTCTGTGCACAATTAAATTATCTAAAAAACAGTGTTTTACTTGTATACATAGCTTTTATAGTTTTTTTGTAATCGTGCACGGAATTTCAAAAAACATGGTTTTCATAAAATGGGCTTTAAAGTTTTTCGAAGGAAAAAAATCAAATTAAAGGAAACTTACAGGCATGAGATGTTAATCAGCTATACTTTGAAACTTTGCAAGAATATTCTCAGATAATAATTCTAACGATTGAAGCAACAAAAATTTTTTTTGTTGTTTCAATCGTTCGATTCGATTTTTTGAAGCTGACTGATGAGGAGACCCCCTTAAACTGAATCAATCCGAACTCGGGTTGATGCGGATTAAACACTCGGTTCGAAATCATTCGGATTGATTTTCAACAGATTTTCATCGAATGATATTCAACACGTGTATCAAAAATTCAAAAGTTATTAATTATTTGGCAAAACATTGAAAAATAGATTATTTAGCAATAAATACGTACAGGATTGATAAAATCACCTTATCTTCGAATTATTCAATGGAGTAGCTTGACATCTTTTATTTTGTATTATTAAGCAAAAATATTTAGCTTCTACATTAACAAAATTAAGGGAACTTTTACAATCAACGTAATAGTGTTTTTTCATATTCTGACGGTAGTTGCTTTTTACAATGTAAATACTTGGATTGAAATAATAATTACAATTCACAATAAAGAAAATTGAGAGTAATTAAAATTATCCTTGGCAAAGGATGAGCTTTAATGCACGACAGGCCTTCCACTTTAACTTTTACAGTCTAGAACAGCCTAGGGTTATCTACGCTTCTTCCCGGAGTTTAATTACCTCGAAGTTTTCTCGATAATTCGAAAGGGCTAGTTTCGATGCGCGTGACTTGACTCAAGCTTTCTTCTTCCTCTTTTCTAGGGGTTGATTTTCTTTAAATACCTGAATAATTTAAATCGAAGGCGATCTTCTGCTATCAGAAGACTTCTAATCATTGATTTTCTGAGCCGAGCAATTCCATGTCAAGTGACTGTAAACACTTTAATTGATTTCTAGCGATTCTCATGTAAGCTCTTACATCTATTCTCTTAGAAGACAATAGTAATTTCCAAAATAGTATTTCTTTTGAATATGCATAACTCCCGTTCTTTTAATTTTATATCTTCCCTCACACAAAAAACTTAAATTCATGATGAACAGCATTTATGTTCAAATTGAACCGAGTCGGTTAATTTCAAAATTGAGAAGTTGATGTTGAAATCAAGTTTTTTTGTATTTAAAAATTTTTAAACCCTCCTTTTGGAATTACTTTTAATATTTAAAAAGACAGACATGAACACTAATCAAAATCCATGACAATCGATAAAATTCACTCGACACGAAGTATTTCGGATTCTATTTTCCAACTTTTCTTCAGGGAATTCCTCAATTCTCAAAAAATGCACTGAGCAAAAATTGATAAAAGCTAGTCTTGTGGATGGGAAATTCTTAAGGAATTTTTATTTGTTCTCATTTTTTTAGTTTTTTGACAAATTTAGAATGAATTGCATTTTTATCCATCCGCTGAAAAAAAAATCATGAATAATCAAATTCCATATATCATATTTAAAGAAAATTATAGGGTTTTATTCTTATCAAAATTGTTTTTTAAATTCTACATTAGGGATGCAAAAGTTAATTCCACTTCCTGAACTGTCTTAGAATATCTCGATTTGGAAATTTTAAACCACAAACATAAAGCCCTGCATCTCTATCAATTTTGAAATATTTTTATAATTATAAACAAATGTACTAACTAATTTCATCACTAACTTTTTTTGGTGATATTTTGAATCGCTTTGATAGATTTGTTTGTTTAAAATTCTTCGTCGCAGAAAAACAGGTCTCAGGAAAAAAACATTTAATTTTGCTTTTAAGAATCGCAATATTATTATTAATGATGTCGTTTAAAAAAGACAAGATTATCGCCAAATATGTTTACTTCGTTGAAGTATTTATTCCAGAAGAATTATATTTTTATGATTTTAGGTATTAAAAAATATTCGATTTTGTTGATGTTCTTAGTTGGCTTTAGGGTCCAGAAAAAATGTAACTCAAGGTTTCATGTTTTTTGAGTTACATTTTTTCTGGACCCTAAAGCCAACTAAGAACATCAACAATATCGAATATTATTAAAACTAAAGGGTCGATACAAGCCCCAATAATTATTAAAAAATATGTTTTTAAAAATTGGACGCGATTATGGGTATGTGAAACGTAGGAAATTAGACAATTTGATTGAATAAGGTTTCTTCAAGTTTGTGTTTAAAATACATCAAATTTGTTCTCCAAAATTTAGGAAATATCAAAGGTCATAAAAACGGACGTATATGGTCAACTTTTTGTTTGGAAAATAAAACAAAGTTTAATTTTGTAGCTAATACATACTACTGAAGAAATATTTTTCGTTATTAAAACTAAAAGTTGCTACGTCCGTTTTTTTATCACCTCTACCATTTCCCAAATTTAGGAAACAAAATTTGATATATTATTTAAATTATCGAAATGCATTTCTCAAGTATCACATGCCCCTAACTCATAAAGAATTTTTTTGTTGAGATAATAAGCCCTTATTGACGAAAACCCCATAATTTTTGAAAAATTGATGCTTAGCCAATCAAGAATACAACCTTTAAATTAAATAATATTTGTATGGCCAAAGTTTTCTTATGAAAAATGATCTTTTATTTTTCGAACGATATCATTAATAATAATATTGCAATTTCTGAATGTATAATTAGATATTTCTTTCTTGCTGAAATTTCGTTATTATTTTTTCTTAACTCCTTTAATATCAAAGAAAATTTTTAAAATTAACTAATTCAATGGGAAGCCATATGATTTTTCTAAGTACGTTATTAATTCCATTTGAACGTTTTTCGGTTAATTTTTTCTCAGCAGTCACGTGGCCGATCTGGCACATTGCCTTAAATCTAAAAGCAATGAAATTACATTAAAATATAACTTATAAAAATTTAATTTAATTTTGTATAATGTCGAATATTTACTTTTAGTATACAAGTTAAATTTACAATATCTTTGAGAAAGGAGCTGAATTTAATATTGTTTTTTTTCTTTATTACAGTTTTATTACAGCCTTCAGAGGACGAGCAAGGGTATTTCATCGTTGCAACAAAGGCCTGTGTCCTCGAGTCTCTCTGCACAAGGGAAGATTCATCAACCGGAAGTTGTGACGCGCTCGAATAGAATACAAGAAAGTTGTATATAAGTCTGAAGACTAGAAGTATCTCTTTTACGTAGCAGACTGTTGGGGCTGATTACAGTTACACACATACAAAGGTCTGCATAAAGACGTAAATGTAACATCAATTGCCTAAAAAGCAAAATTATCGTGAAAATGTCTTGTGAAATTTATCGCGAATATTGCGCAAATAACGAAGACTAAAGCAAGAGAAAGTAGACTTCTTTTGTTTTATATACGAGTTTCATCATCTCTTTTATCTGTTCATTGTACAAACTAACAGAGTTATATTGTAAGGTTTGATCGTCACGACGTGAACAGGGACTAGTATCTAAGATTAAAAAATCATGGTTTTAAGTCTAAAGTTTTTTTTTCTAATTATGGTATAAGAATTCTGTACTTGTAAATCTTATTTTTTATTACATATTCAATCCCATCAAGTTTATTATTAGAAAGAAAATTAATCCCAGTTTCATTAAAATGCAATTTATTAATGTCTCTTAAAAAAACGATTTACCAATCAGCTTAAGAGAGTATACAAAATTATGAATAGAAAGGAATTTTTGTTTGTAATGGAATTCCCTATGAATTTTGTAATCATTTATGAACAAGCAAACTTGCAACACTGGTACTTAATTAGTAATTCGTTTCTCGAAACATCAATGCATTTTTCATGGAGTGTTCTAAAGTTTTCAAATTCAAGTTAATAATATAAAGATATCGAAACATGCATTTTAGAAAAGCGTATTATTCTAAAACTCCTAAAAATAAAAATATAAGAGGAAGATATTATGAAATAGGATGAGTGAACATTGAGTTGATTGTAGATAAAAAAACAATAGAGTTCCAATGTATGCAAGTTTCCTATATTGCAATCGATTTTACCCAATTTACGGTCGGTACTGAAAACCACGCACGGGTCGCAATTTATGTACTGTGTTCAATCATCACTCTTTTCACTGATTCATGACCACCATTGTTGAGTCGTAACGACGAAAGGAAATTTCAGCAACGTTCGCACCGACATGATTGTACAGAGACATACATATTTTTGTTGCGTCGCATTTCCAGTGTCGAGTGCCAGAACAGCGATATTCTAATAACTGGTTGCTTTTCCTGACTAACGGTGAAACGAAAATAATCGAATTGTCAATCGAATGAACATTGCCGAGTGTCTTCTAGCTGACACTGGGATATGCCACTCTGTCTCTGTTCACTTCAGTGACGTATTCTCATCTGTATTAATATTTATATAAGATTAGTTTTTGTACAAAGGTTTATTGTAAATAAGTCTGATAATACATTAGGAGATAGTTAATAATATCCGAATTTCTTAGTAACTCGTTAAGGTGAAGAGAGGAGAAATTTCTTGTACGAATTCTCAAAGTTATACGAATAAACGAATTCATTCGTCTGTTTTTCATAATAAGCTGTTTTCATATCCAAAAACAAAAAAAAGATAAAAAGGAAAAGAGAATGTGGGAAAGGGGAAGGTCTGCAATTTCTGCTGTACGTGACATGAATCTCTTGGAGAACTGGCTACTTTATCGATTATGAACTTCATTCCACGATATATACTACTGTGGGCAAAAATTAAGGTGAATTTTTAATTTAAACTACGCGGGCTAACCGATTTGGACAAACTCTTTTATTTTTATGTTGGTCCTACTGTTGCTGACATCTGTGCCAAATTTCATATCAATGTCATCCTTTGTTACATAGTTACGCTTGTGTTTTTTAAACGACTAAAAGTGATTTTTTCGATTTTTACAATGTCTGATTTTGTTAAGCAAAGAAATGGCATTAAATTTTGTGTGCGGAATGGAATTTCTTTTGCAGAAACGTTGAGGATGTTGCAGAAGGCCTTCGGTGACCAAGCTCTACCCTTCTAGAAATAATCAATTGGACACGATTGGATTCGATTAATCCGATTTAGAACGATTATGAAACAATTAAATTGATTGATTTCTATCGTGTTTCTTAATCGTTCTTAATCGGGTCAATCGATTCCAATCATGCCCAATCGATTATTTCTAGAAGGGTATCGAAAACAAGGACATTCGAGAGGCATAAAATGTTCAGAGAAGGCAGAGAACGCGTTGAAGACAAAGAGCGCCCCGGACGAGAAAAAACATCAACTGATGAACAGCATGTCACGGAAATAAAAGATTTGGTGTTTAAAAATCGTCGACTGGCAATTAGAGACCTTGCTGATACTATTGACACTTCAATAAGATCAGTCAAAGCGGATCTAAAAGATATTTTCGGCAGATAACTCGTGGTTTTTGCATCAAGATAATGCGCCGTCTCACACTGCACTCGTTCTTCGTGACCATTTCGCCAAAAACTTAACACATATCTTTCCAAAACCACCATAGTCACTTGATTTGGCTCTGTGTGACTTCTGCTTATTCCCCAAACTCAAAAGACCACTCCGAAGACACCGTTTTGCCACGATTGAAGAGATACAAGCCGAATCAAAGAAGGCTTTAAAGGCAATTCCGAAAATCGAATTTAACAAATGTTTCGACGATTGGAAAAAACGTTGGCATAAGTGCATTATTTAAAGAATTTGAAAATCTTTCTGTGGAAAAAATGACGCTTTCGACTGCGCTTCAAACTCAACTAATTAATTTGAAACTAATTAATAAGTGCATTATATCGGAAGGGGATTACTTTGAAGGGGGTAAAATTAATTTGGATAAATAAATGAAGATTTTTCATTTTATAACAAAATTGACCTTAGTTTTTGCCCACAGTAGTATATACAGGGTGGGGCACATAAAGTGTTACAGAGCAATAACACTCAGACTATTAATCATATCCAAAAATGTTTCAGACAAAATTTTCAGTGTTCGAGAAGGCCATCATACTGGAACACCCTATTTTTTTTATCGGTGAAGGCGCTGAAGTTACGTTAAGGTCAACTCCGCTTTTTTAAATGGAACCATGTATTTTTTTTCGATGACATTATTACCGATTTTACGACGAATTCATCGACCTACAAGACAAGGTCATTCTAGTCACGCGAAGTGTGAAAATAGTCGAAAAATCGAAAAATATCGGAATATTCACTTTCAAAGGATCCACTAACCTTGGTTTGGGTCTACCTACAGAAGATGCTCGAAGTGATGACCCTCGACTTGTAAGCACTTGTTAATTCGCTGATAAAAAGATCGTCTAACTTCAGCCAACATTTGTGGTCTAATTTCGTTACATGCTTGGCGTAATCTTTCTTTAATGTCGTCAGGCGTGGTAGGTGCCACCGCCATTACATGTTCTTTGACAAAACCCCACAAAAATAGTAATAATAATAATAATGCATATTATGCCTATTCACATTTCCCGTATTTGCGAAGTTAGCTTCATCAGAAAAAAGCACATGACTCAAAAATGAGACATCTCTGCGCATTTTTCTACGAATCCAATTACTGAAATTGACGCGTTTTAGGAAATCATTGCCATACAAATCCTGATATAATGACATACAATACGGATGGAACTTGTGTTGATGTAAGATTCTTAATACGGATCGCTGACTAATTCCACTCTTTTTTTTTCATTTGCCTGCTGCTCGCATGTGGATTTAGTGCAGCAAAAGCTAAAATAGCAGCCGCATTATTTTCATTAACAATTGGTCGACGTTTGACTCGTGTTTGTTTCACTGTACCGAAGCGACAGAAACTGTCAGCTAATCGCTTAAAAGCCATGTGCGATTTTTGTTGCCTATCTGGATAACGAGCCGCATACAAATTTTGGGCATTCCTGTAATGTTTACGGCATTCCCCCAGCAGCATCAACATATCAAAATATTCTTGAAAATCGTTCATTTTCGCGTTCCGATGTACTCACATTAGAAGGTAATGCGTGACTAACTGATATGTCAACAGAAAATGCTTACTTTCTGCCGATGTCAACAATACCCTATCAATGTGTATTATCATGAGTATTGTAAGAAATGAAAATAAATGAATAGTATATTACGTGCCTAGGCGCACAATGAGGGTTATTGCGTGACAAGCGACAAAGCTCGCAGGAGATCGAAGCCGAAACAAAGCCGAGACGAAGCTGAGGTGCGATCAGTCCTGCGAGCATTGTCGCGAGTCTCGTAATTTCCCGAATTGTGTGAATTGGCACGTATTCAATTTTATGTGACTCCGGTGCGTATACGAGTTTTTATGCGTACACTCGAATCTAATCTAGTATTGTAGTTTTTTGCAGCGCTAGTCATTACACTTGATATGTCACGACTAGTCCCGGCCATTTTAATTTTATCGATCTTGTGTAGTAGTAATGGATTTTAGTAGACGCATGCGCAGTTCAAATGTACAAGGCTTTGCCAGTAAGATGCTAACGCTGTACGAAGAAGAAGAATAAGAAGAAGATTGTGCTTCGTTTCATGGCTATGGGCGCATGCGTAGTTCAATTTTTACATTTCATTCCTCTGTAGCGCAATGTACTACATTGCGCTACTGTTAACTGTAGCGAAAAAACGAGTTTGCGCGCCGGTGGTACATAAAATGATTTTTCGACTATTTTCATACTTTGCGTGACTAGAATGATCTTGTGTTGTAGGTCGGTAATAATGTCATCGAAAAAAAAATACATGGTTCCATTTAAAAAAGTGGAGTTGACCTTGACGTAGCTTCAGCGTCTCCACCGATAAAAAAATAGGGTGGTCCAGAATGCCGGCCTTCTCGAACACTGAAACTTTTGTATGAAATATTTTTGGATATGCACAATAGTTTGAGTGCTATCGCTCCGTAACACTTTATTTGCCTCACCCTATATATTCAATGGACCTATCTAGCATATTTTTCCTTCCTAACGTATCTTGAATATTCACATCATAAGGTTTGTATTAAGATAAGTATCTTTAGTCATTAAGTAATGAATTTTGTCCCTTTTTAAACAAATTTTTATATTATTATTGTAAAGCGATATAACGTTATCTATCTCGGTGCATTGTCTGGTGGAAGAGCACTCTTTTTTTTTGCATGTGAGGCCGTTTTTTCTTGATTTCTGCGCTCAACCATAACTTTACCAGCCCACTGTTGAGTTGTTGGTCGCTTTGGACTGGTTTCACCAGCTGCTGTCCACTTAGCTGACGATCTTTTTGTTTCAGGTGTGCAGTGGTGGATCCATGTTTCATCTATTGTCACATAACAATGCAGAAAATATTGTTTACCTCGCTTGAACAGCTCCAAACAGCGCTCTGAATCCTCGACGCGTTTTTGTTTTTGGTCGGGTGTAAACAAACGCGGCACCCACTTCGAAAACAATTTACGCATCCCCAAAGATTCGTGCAAAATTGTAAACACAATACCTTCTGATATCTTTAAGGTATCAGCTATCTCACGCAGCTTTAATTTACGATCGAACAAAACTATTTTGTGGACTTTTGTTATATTTTGCGGAACAACTGCTGATTTTGGGCGACCAGAGGTTCGGGGTCATCGGTGTTTGTACGACCGCGTTTAAATTTGGCATACCAGTCGATGATTGTTGATTTCCCTGATGCAGAGTCCCCATAACGCTTATTAAGCCACTACTTTGCTTCAACAGTATTTTTTCCCATTAAAAAGTAATGTTTGATTAACACTCGAAACTCTTTTTTATCCATTCTTTTAAAAATGACAAAAGTTGCTTCACCAAAACCTCTGTAACTTCTGAACTAAACGTCAGATTGTCATGAAATTTTGACACTTAACGTTTGAAGTTTGGTACTATCCAGAAATCATATGGATTTGACAATAGTGGTGCCATCTATATGTCAGACCGGAAACTTATTGAGTGATGTACTAACCAGCGACATAAGGATCTCTGCCTGTACAGAGAGAAATGACGGAATAATTTTAAGATATTTTGATTCCATCCATTTTTGAATAAAAATGTATTGTGCAAAAATAACTAATTTTTTTCTTTTTGTTATATACATATATTCTTTCAATCATTTTAGCATCCAAAAGTATATAATTGTATTGATTTTTCGTCAAAATGTCTTCGAAAAATTATTAAAAATGAAAGAAAAACACGGTTTGCCGGAAAATGTTTTGAGAAAGACGTTCTGCGGTGACCATTCCAGTTCCTCAATGGGTTATACGAAATTAAAAATCCCAAAATGTTTCTTAAATTTATTAGCTTCTACGGTGCTTGGTCTTAGCTTGTGAAAAAAAAAAAGTTTGACGAAATCGTGACCAGTCGGACTTGGACGTCCGATTTTCGCCGAAAGATCACGCGCTTTTTGTTAATTAAAGAAAAAGCTTTGAATAGAAACAAAAACTTACGACCAAGCACCGTACATTTATACTTTTATATCGAAGAAGCCTGTCAAGTTTGATACAGGGATTTACAGAAATTTTCAGAATAAAATGCGTAACCTTTAAATTTTCTAGAACTCGGTTCCATAAATGCATGAATCCCCAACTCTTGAAATTCGCTCGAGTAAACATTTTTTCTAAAAAGAAGTTAACAGACGTTCTTTATTGTCTTTTTTATGTTACCAAAATTTTCACAGAGATATTCTGCGAATTAAAAAAGTTATCTTACATGAACGAGTGATGTATAATTTAGTCACATTATAAACAAATTTTTAATTTTTTTGTAAACATTATGAAACCCTTAAATACCTATTTATGAGAAAAGTTAATAAATATTGATTGCCTAATCAAGAAGCGAACAGGTGAATATTTCATTATTCTTTTTGAAAAGGTCAGTAATTATGAAATTTTGGAATTAATTTTTAATACGATAGAAATATGAGTTAAGAGAAATGCTCCTTACAAGTTTGAGAACAAGGCGTGCTAATTCAACGATTTCCAGGGGATCCCTAGGCGTTAGAGTCTGTTTGCATACATCGCACACCCTCTAACAGGCTAACCCAGAAACTCTACCCCATTATTCTATACGCCAGTCGTGTCTCTAGGGCTGTTAAAGCAACCTACTCGTTCTCTCTCAAACCAACGTCTCCCACCCCCTGAATGATCTACATAATTACGATCCATCCAAGCAGTATTAATCTCGCACGAATGCGTACTGCAGACGCCTTGCGTGACAATGTAGGTTTGCAGCTTGTGCTAGTAAGTTAACATTTATTTGTTTAGTGGTTCTTGACTATAATGAATGATCAAGATCACTATTTTACTTTGACTTTCATTTAATATTCTATCAACGTCACCCGTAATCAAATAAATAATCAAAGTATATCTGTCTTACTCAAAGTCTTAATTTATCAATTCATCATAAAATCATAATCGCTATACAATCAGTGTTGAATAAGTTCCTCTATAAAAAGTAACTCATTACATTTACGTTTTGTTACTTTAAAAAAAATGTTACTAGTTACCGTTACTTTTTTAAAGATGTAACTCGTTACAGTTACAGTTACTGGTGAAAGTAATTTAAGTTACTTTAAAAGTTACTTTTTATACCCCCCCCCCCCCCCCCCACTTAATTTTTAAATCCGGAAAGATTGAAAGATTGCTTGTTTATAAAGCAAATAAAAATCAGCGCGCAAGCGCGATATCGATAATCTTTTGTTTTCTTGACGCGCGCAATTTTTGAAATTCTCATCCTTTGTATAAAAGCAATCAAAAGTAAGATATAAAAAAAAAAATACAAAGTAACGAAAAAGTAACTGAAAAAAAGTTACCAGTAACCGGAAAAATAGTAACTAAGTTACGTTACAGTGACTTTTTCCGAAAAGTAATGAAGTTACTGAAAAAGTTACAAGTAACGTATCTTTTGAACTATCTTTGTTATTTTCAACGAGTTACTACCCAACACTGTTAAGAATTTTAAAGTGACATGTTTGATAACATGTCTGCTATTATATTGACCCAAAATTCATAGAATTTTTTTTTATTTCTCGTTATCCATTCAACATTGAATTTGCAAGCAAGGCATTACAGAAACATAAATTATTATAATATCTATACATGTAGTTTTACTCAATATTATTTGATTATGTTAAGCAATAAATAAAAAAAATTGAAAGTTGTTTATTACTGCATTCAGATTTATTCTGAGATGTTTTGAAAAATAATACATTTATCTTTAAAAAATAACAAAAATGCAATTTTAGTATTCGTGATATTGAGTATCACATTTTAAAAAGTATTATTAAATTTAATTTGTTCTGAAAATGGTCGGAACTATGAGATATTCAACCTTTATACTGAATGTGCCATTTTTAAAATTTTAAAGTGACATGTTTGATAACATGTCTTCTATTATATTGACCCAAAATTCATAGAATTTTTTTTCATTTCTCGTTATTTTGGCATTAATCTTTGAATTTATGGCAATGAAGAGGGCTCGCATATGTGGTCGAAACGTTTGCCTTACTTTCTTTTTGAGTATTTTTATATCTTATAGTGAAAATTTTAATCGAAGAAAATAAAAAGAATCCGACCCTATGCCAAAATAACGAGAAATGAAAAAAATACTGTTAAGAATGTTCATTTTGTTGGTAAATGTATTTACCCAAAAAAGTATTAATAAAAAATATTGCCTTTCTCGTTTTATGACTTTTTTTACTCAAATAGTTACAATCTACACTGGAATGCCGATTTCACGGACTGTTCGGGAATGGTATTCATGTAATCGGACAGAGTTAGTGAAGCTTGAAATCGTAAACGACCAGGGCTGTATCAAGTGTTCTAACATCGCCTAGATAAGGGCTTTTCGGGATCACTAATCACGAATGTGGAATCTGACTTTCAGGATTTAAGATAGTGGACTAAAGAATTAAAACTATTGCTCTGGCTGTAACATTTTGTATGTAGGGGTTTCTGGGGTCACTGATTATGAATCTGAAATTCAATTTGAAAAATTCAAGATTGCGAATCCAATTCTGTACGGAAATTTCAATGGGGTGTCCCTCTGGCCCTAAAAAAGTGCTCTAGGCTTTTGGCATTTGTTAATAAATTTGCATAACTTTCATTGTACTTGACTTCACTTCACCAAACCTCCAAATTGAAATTAGACGCTACAATAAAATCGGAGTGATTGATTTTAAAATAAACCCTCTCTGGTCCTCATCGGGACCGTAAAATTTGCCTCAATACGACCTGAAGTGGCCAGCCTCATCTGGCCCTCATTGCAATTCGGTACCAAATTAGGTCATTTCTGCACGGGATATGGTAAACCGAGAAACCTAGAAGCATGCACTTTGGCAGTGAAATTTCATATATAGGGGGGTTTTTGGGGTCGCCAATTGAGAAGCGGAAGTTCTATTGATGTTAAATGCCATTTTAGGAATTTTCCACGGTGACGAAAAAACATTATTATTTAAACAATTGTTCATAAAAACATCTGAAATTTAATTTGCACGTGATATTCGATCGTATTAACTATTTTCCAAAGTTTAATCTACAAATATTTAAAGCTGCAGAAGTTATATGCTTTTAAAGTGAAAGGGGGATTAACTCCAGGGGGTATGTATATCATAAGGAACCACGAAAAATATCTACAGCTAAGGAGCAATCACCCTCACGTAAAAAATATTGAATATTGTCATTTCTTTATCGCAAATGAACTACTGAATGAGTATTGAATTTTCCGTAATAGTCTATTGATACAATATTTGTCAATTTATCTTTCTCCCTAAAAGCACATTGGCCCCAAGGATGTCGCACTTTAAAAATATTAATTAATTTTAGCAAAGTGAGACAATATAGTTGATGATTATATCAATGCATACAAAGTTAAATGAAAAGAAGAGAACATTGTTAAATAAGTTGGGAATCCACTAGTCCCCTACTGGGTTAAAATACTTTTTTCTTTACATACTGTATTTTTCTTGCGCAGAGCTAGGTAAACTAACAATGGAGGTTGGAATTTTAATATTTCCAAACTTTTTCGTCACTAGTGTCGACCATTTTTGCTTTGCATCTTCGATGCAAATACAAATCCACTAATGTGGTTCTGTCGTTATGTTGACATATGTCTAAGGTTACTGTGTGACATTTTTGATCTGCCTATGTGACCAGCATTTACCGCTGCAGCCATTTACCGAAAAACGGCGGAAGCAAAGTTGTACGCCTAATATAGGGTTTTCCAATAGGGACATAACAATTTTATCTATGATTAAACACATAAATATTTGAGATATTGAGTTCAAATTTATTGTGGGTGTAGTGCAAGCATTACATTTTATGAATGAATTTCGATATCGGTCATATGACCACTACGAGCCCGTTTACAGCGGTCGATTCTTTGGACCCAAATTTCCACCACTATGGCACACATTTCGACCGGAACTTCGGGAATTTCGCGTTAGATGTTGTCTTTGAAGTCGTCTAAAGTTGCTGGCTTGTTGGCATAGACCAGTGACTTGATATGGCCCCATACAAAGAAATCCAATGGCGTTAGATCGCATGAACGAGGCGGCCATTCGACCGGACCATTTTTCGAGATAACACGTTCACCGAATTTGCCTTTCAATAAATCGATTGTGACGCGTGCTGTGTGGCTACACTGAGAGAGAATTGGCACAGCTAGCGCCACTAGCCGTCGCAGTGGCCACACTTCACTAAGTCCGTATAGCACGCTAAAAAAGGACGGTAGGGGGACGACACTGGGGTTTGATCGGCGCGCTCCCAGTTTGTACACTGGCTGCGCTTTTTTCGCGCGTTGGCGCCCGATGTGTGCACACGAATCAGACGCTTGGCAGTAAACGAGCGTTAGACACTAGGAGAGGGCGCTGCTATTACGCTACGGTACTCGTCCACCGCGCAAGTTGCGCATCTACTGCGCTTTTCTCAAGCTAACCTATCATGTACGGGTTGGGCGCGTTGGCTACAATACGAGCGCACTGGACATGCCAAGTCCCTCTCAGTGTGGTGGCACCGTCTTGTTGAAACCACATATCGTTGATGTCAAGTTCACCCAATTCTGGCCACAAATAATCTTGAGCGATGCCCAATTCTTGAGAACGACGTGCAATCGACAAATTTGGCTCATTTTGAAACGATGCACTTACGGCTGTGATTATTTCTTCGCTTCGAGCAATACGACGTCTTTTTGGCACCGCAACGTCCGATAGTGTAAATGTGGTCTCGAATTTATCCACTATAGCACGCACAGCCTGTCGGGTGGGGCGATTATTACGGCCGAAAATTGGAGTAAGCGCTCTTAAAGTTGCGACCACCGACTCAGAATTTCGGAAGTAATTTTTAATAATTTCCAAACGTTGCTGGTTCCTGAACTTTACCATGATGGAAATGTTGACTTTAACTAACGTTTTGACATTGATAGTTCATTAAAAAAGTTTAAGGGTGCGTTCATATAAAGATACGAAATTGTTATGTCCCTATTGGAAAACCCTTTATTTTTTATATGAACTAAAATCATGAATTTTTATTGATAATTTAAATAAAGTGTTTTAATTAGGGGATATAGCACAGCGATCTATATCTAAAAACCCAGCTGTGAGCAAGAAAAGCATTGAAAAGTATGCCAGCTTACATGTAATAAATTGGATAAAATATCTCTTCAATGTATTTTAGAAGTGATAGCTGGCAGACGATGAAAGATTCCCATTTGACCAGGGCAACAAGAATACTAAATCCTAGAGATCAGAACAAAAATTTTCAGGAGCAAAAAATCTCTAAACTTGCTGTTTTTCGTTTAAGAATTTCATAAATGGTGGCAAAATTTCTTCTCTTTGTTATTGTGTGCCATTTTTTTGTAATTGTAATAATTTCTTTCAAATAACAAAGAAGTAACTGACTATTTCAGTATGGAGGAAGTAGTAGAAGTTTTTGAATCATGTTCAGAAGGTATTTTATATTATTGATTACTTGGAAGTTTCAAAGCTTTTAGAACTTTTAATCTACTAACTTTAAAACTATGTTTCAAAATAATATACGTGGAGAAAAATAGTTCGATAAACTTTAATCAACTTTTCCGGAAAGTTGGGACATATGGACAAGATGGAGATTATTTAATATTATTATAATAATCTGTGACGTACATTTTCAACGTTTACCGAACTGTGATGCATTCTTTAACATTTGGTACGTTACAAATTATTACAATTATATTAAATAATCTCCAACTTGTCCATATATCCTAAGTTTATTGAAGATGAGTGAATTTTATCAAACTATTTTTCACCGTGTATCTTAACAATAATAATTGAATTCTGTTTATGTAATTTGCTCCATTTTTTGGTAATTTCATCACTACTATTATTGTTATGTAGACTCTATAATTTCGTTGGGAACTTTTTTTCATAAATATAATACTATAATTAATCAATTGAAAGCAATCTCATTTTACTAACTGTGATAATATGTGTATGTGCTGAAATAGTCTCGGAGAATAAAATAATATGATATATAATTATTGTATTCGTCGCGACTATTTTAGTAAACATATATTATTATAGTAAAAAAATTTAGAGATTGATTTCAATTGTTTAATGATGATATTATATCTATGAGAAATAGTTTTCGACGAAATTATAGAGTCTTTATAATAATAATAATAACAAAATGACCAAAAAATGGGACATTGCATAAACAAAATTCAAGTAATTTTGATAAGATAGAAAAATGTAAGACTGATAACTGTTGAACATAAATTTATTCGAGTAAACATGACAATTTTGAAGCAACGTTTTAATGATATATTATAACTGTTCAGAATTAAAATTCCAAAAAACTCCCCATTACATCTACTAACATGAAAAATTGAAAAAATACAATAAAACAAAATTTCTTAAAAATAAAGCTAGACTCTTTTTAATCCACTTCATATTTAAACGTCACACTCTGAATAACACATAATTCTGTTAGAAAGGTTATTCTTTCGTTACCCAAAAGTGCCTACTCTATTTTGGAATTTTTCAATGGCTTATCCCACTATACTTTACAAATGGTTCGTTGGACAGTAATTCTGCAGCATAGAGGTGATCGTTAACGAAGCCAATTACAGTGCACCTTTTCGCATTCTCGGACAGAACGATTACCATGAGTTGATAAATGCAATCCTAACGAACGCAAAAGTGGGACGAGATGAGAGGTATTGTCTGGTTAGTCCAACAAGAAATTATCATGAGTGTTTAAAAAAACTTAATTGCATAAGGTAAGTATGAGATCAATAAAAGTATATTCTAATTATGCAAAGCATTTTCATCATAAGAAGATAGTATATTAGTTTTCATACTCTTGACTTTTGGTTTATTTTCTACGAGAAAGAACTGTAATTTCGAATTGGATAGAATATTTAAAATTGTATAGAAAAGCAAAAAATTTTCTTCAAAATACTTATAAGATATTATAGAGTTTAGTCGAGAAACAAGAAATCAATACTTACTCAAGAGAATTGTATTAGAAAAATGAAATAACGTTTTATACAATCAAATAAAATTGTAATTTTTATTTTTGAAATCTTATGATTAATTTCATAATGATGCGTTTTAAGAAACAGATTATTTCTATAACTGAAAATAATTTATCATAAAATATTTAGTATTGGAAGAAAGCGTTTTTTTATTGCATTCTTTTTCTCAAGTCTGAAGCTCCTGCTTTCTTGAAGAAGTAGAAAAAACGAAAATCTCTACAAGTTGTGGTAAACGGATGAGCGCGAAATGTCTGGAAAATCCTGGATCGACAAAGGTGACGAAAGAAAGTTGGGATTAAACTTTTTCAACGCGTGAAAAGTTAAGTCACTTGCTGCGACACAACGTAACATCGGATTGTCTGCGGCCGCGATCGGACGTAATGGAATTTAACGACTACGTCTTAAGTTTAGTTTGACTTATAAAAAACGTTTCTTGCGTAATAGAAAACGTGAAATTGCACAAACGTTCTTTTATGACGTTTGTAGATCTTACCTCATTATATGAAAAAATGAGTAATGAATTCCATTAAATTGATAATATATAAAGTTAAAGTGTGTGTTGAATTTTTTACAAAAAGATAATTAATTTCATAATAACACTTTAAGTAATCAAAAATTTAGAGAACATATTATTCGATAGAAAAAAAGCTTAAAGGTGATGTTTGTTTCGAAAAAAATAAAAAATATTGCCTAAGAGTACATTTTTTGTATTTTGTAAATAAAATCCTTCAATACGAGGTGTGTCCGAAAAGTATCCGACCTGCGTTCATATCTCCGCGTTGGTGCTATTCTTCGTCATCCGGACCGTGCATCCTTCGAAGTAGTCCCCATTTGATTGAACCACACGCTCCCAGCGGTGCTTCCACATCTTAAAGCAGTCCTCGAACGCAAATTTTGGAATGGCTTTCAGCTCGCGCGTCGCATTACTCTGAATCGTCTCGATGTCGTCGAACAGTTTTCTTTCGAGTGCCATTTTCAATTTTGGGAACATCCAAAAGTCGCAGGAAGCTGTACGGAGGCTGGCGAAGCTGTGCAATCTTGTGTTTCGCCAAAAATTGCTGCACAAGGTTCGATGAATGCACTGGCGCGTTATCGTGGTGAAGAAGCCAGTCGCCGCTTGACCAGAAACGCGGTCGTTTTTTTCTCACGGCATCACGCAATCTTTTCAGAACTTCAACGTAATATTCTTTGTTGATCGTCTGACCTCTTGGAGCAAATTCGTAGTGCATAACACCCTCACAAACGAAAAAAATAATCAGCATTGTCTTGACATGGCTTCGACTTTGAGGTGCTTTTTAACCGCCTGTACCATTCCTTTATCTGTGTTATGCCCATACTTTCGTCCTCAAAGGCCTTCTGTATCATTTCAATCGTCTCCGTATAACTCTTGCCGAGATTGAAGCAAAACTTGATGCAAATTCGTTGATCTGTTCTTTCTGTCATTTTCAAGTGTAAACAAATACGAAACACGGAAAAAGTACGTTGGACATAAACCTACGATGCGCGCGAACCAAGGCGTCCGGCCAGTAACTACGGCATTAGGAGAGTTCATGAGGGACTACTGGTTACGCTCATACCCCCCAGAGGCCAATCGAGCGTTCTGGCGCGAAGATATAAACGCAGGTCGGATACTTTTCGGACACACCTCGTATTTCTTTGAAAAATTCTAAATTTTTTTTCAAGATTAAAATATCATTCAATTTTGTCTATAATATCTTAATATTTTGAATAATTTCATTTGAACATTCCAAAATTCTTCTAAAATTATTAAATTAATTGGAGTTTTTTCAAAACCAATAACATTTTCTGCAACTGCCTAAGGGGAATTATAATCTTTAAAGAATTTTCAAATTTTTTCAAAATTAGATATATTTTTCAGTATGTTTTAAAATTCTTCGAAAGATTTTCAAAGATTGTCTTCATTCTCAAAAAGTCTTCTGAAAGACTTACAAGTCACCAAAATTATCTAAAAATTCCATTGAAATTTGATGAATCTTTCCAAAATATTATTAAATCTGTGATCTTTTATAATTCCTACAAATTTTAGAAATTCTGACTCTTCAAAACATTATATTTTGAGAATGGGCTCATTTAAGTTTTCTCAATGAGAGATTTCTCTTATTTTCCTATTCAACAAAGAACATGTTAAAAAATTATAAAAAGTAAAAACTTACCTATGATTTTATTTCACGTATGCTTTTAGACATTTCTGTCGGAATTTTGGAAAACACGCAACTGAAGTATTTTATTGTCATTATTTCGTAAAATTATCAGGTGTACAACATTGCTTCCGCCATTTTTTCCAAAAATTTGAGGCTTTATTCTTAAAAAGTGATTACCTATTTATGATTCAAAGTTTTGTCCGTCGCTAGCCATTACTTTTTTCCATCTTTCTAGCAATTCATGGATATCATCTCGAAAAATCAATGCGTCTTTTGAGGCGATCCACGAATCGAACCATTTTGCGACTTCTTCATAAGAGCGGAAATGCTGATGAGCCAGGCCGTGTGCCATCGATCAAAACAAATGGTAGTCGGAAGGAGCAAGGTCTGGAGAGTACAGCGGGTGGGGTAAGACCTCCCATTTCAGCGTTTCAAGAAATTGTGTCTTGATCGGTCTTGCGACATATGGCCGAGCATTGTCATGCTGGAGGATAACTTTGTGGTGTCTCTTATGGTACTGTAGCCGTTTCTCTTTCAATGCTCGGCTCAAACGCATCAATTGCATTCGATATCGATCCCCTGTGTGCAGAGCATAACCTTGGCACAGTGAATATTCTTTCTGGACGTCGACGTGGAGGCATGTACGGGCATTCCCCATGATTTTCTGTGCTTGGGATTATCATAGAGGACCCATTTTTCGTCGTCAGTCACAATGCGATGTAACAACCGCTTCCGATTCTCTCTTTGAAGCTGCTGTTCACAAGCAAAGAAACGTCATTCAACATCTCTCGGCTTCAACTCGTACGGAGCCCAATCTCCTTTCTTCTGAATCATTCTCATGGCTTTGAGGCGTTTCTAAATGGCTTGTTGAGGCACTCTCAATGATTATACCAATTCCTTTTGCGTACTTGAGAGCATTCGATGAGCCTCAGCCGAAGTTTTCTTCAAATTAATACAGAAAATCAAAACTTCCCGCAAATGACGAGAATTTGACTCGAAAACTGACATCTTTAATAGAGAATAAACATTTTTGATCTGCCTATTTCGACTAGCACTTACCACTGCAGCCATCTATCGAAAAACGGCGGAAACAATGTTGTACACCTGATATATAAGATAAAATTTAGGAAAATTCACTTACTTTTGAGTAAATTAAATAAGAAATCTTTTATTTTTCAACAACAAATTTCTAAATGTTTTTATCTGGAAATTCTGAAACTTAAAACAGACAAAATTTTACGTTTTAGTTAACTGGAGTTTTATGCAGTTACATATAACTGCAAATTCTATTACACTTATTCTATTTTCAAATAAATTTCATAAATATTCTATTACGGTTTTATAAATTTTAGATAAATTATATAGAAATTGAGTTCAGTTTGGTAATTTTGAGGAATTTTTCATAAACAGTACATTTCACTTAATTTTGAGATACGTTTACATATAACTATTGTATAAAAGTGTTGGTAAAATTTCACAAATTCTCTTGATTTTTAAGAAATTCACTCAGCGTTCAATGATCCTTAAATATTCTGTATAATCGCTTGAAATTTCAATTGGAAACAAAATTATTAAATTTCTAACTTTCATATAAATAACTGATATACTTAAGTTTAAATGCAATTTTTCTTTAAATACAGAATTCAAAAAATACTTTTTCCCTTAGAAATAACTATTTAGTATTTATACCCAAATTGGTCTTTACCGTGAAAACTTTACAGAGAAAAACACATTTTGCAGGTAACTGAATAAAACGTAATAGAACGAATCCACCTAGACTTAGTTGATGTTAGGCGAGTTTCAAGTTGAAAAGATTCGTTCTTTTTCCAGTTTACTTTGAGCGTAACTTCCTCTGCGACGGAATCGCTTGGAATCAATCGTGAAAATTCGATAGAAAACAGAAACGTTGTCAGTACGCGGTGCATAAAATCTTTTTCGTTGCATATTTATATCCGAGTCATTTAAGTGGGCGAGAATGTGCTACAAGTGTTGGCTTTTCTACCACCCAGTGCCGAACCTAGTGGAAATATCATTCAGTTTATGATCGATAAAATTCGTGGACGAAATCAGATTTTATTACATTTTTCATATCTGATAATTTTAATAGCAATATGTCCGCACATTAAAACTGAATAACGAATTCTATACTTTTTTTAAAGCAGATGCATTTTTAATTAAATCCATTTTTTATTGAACAATTTCCTTTTGAATGCTGCGTGGTATTCTCCCCATTTATGATAACGTTTAGGTGAGATTTATGAGTGATAAAAATTTTAAGGATTCAAAATACAATTTTACTTTTTAATGAGTGTGTATTAAAGGAACTGGTTTTTATAACAAAAAAAAATATCCTGAGTGCATTTCATAATAATTAATCAAATTATTAATAAACGTAAATGTTGGTTGAAAATCGGGAGTTGATTCTTTATCGAAAACAAAACCTTCCCTTTTTAACGGGAATATAACAAATTTTTCTGGAAATAGACACAACTAATTAGATTCATTTAATATGAGCAACTGTGCAATTAAAACTGTTAGTATAGTTTAGCTAATATTATGACAGAAAGTAAGACAATAATTTCTTTAGTGATCGAAGAACATTCCCTAGGGAATTCAGGTTACGTTACTGCAGAGTAGTAAATATGATTAGCAAGTCAACTAGCTCTTCGGGTACTTACTTCTTGAGATTCGAGTCAATTTATACAAGTGGTACAGTGTAATGTAGTTATACAGTTCCAATGTTATAGTTAGTTTTAGTTTCAGTCACTTTTACTACCAAGTCTGTCTTTCCTTTTCCTGCTCCTATGTGGGATAGCAAAAAGGTACTGCAGAAATAGAAACTAAAAATACTTTGGAATTTGCCTCTACCTATTTACAGCTCATTAATCAATAATCTCGTTAAAAATGTCAGAATAATTTATAGCACTCTTTGCTTAAGAAATACGTATGAAACTTGAACTTCATTTGCATCTGGAAACGTACGAGACTTGCAATCGTGGCCCATCATCATTCGTCATATTGAACTTTCAAAAAAAGCAATTAGAGGGATGTCGATTCAATCGTAACAGATTCGACAAAGGATTTACGGGTGGTTCTATATCGTGATTTTCAGATGTGGACAGCTGTCACAGGCAGTTCTTTTCATTAATGAAATAGTAAATACTCGTACTGGTAGAAAGTACTTGAATCCTTCTGTATTGTGTACAGACCGTGAAAAAGATAAGGGTTTCGAAAACAAAGGGCAAGTAAATGTAAAAGCGTTTCATGCAAGTATCTCGCATTGCGTGAGTTCAGATCACAACCCAGATAGGTCTTCAATGGAAGTTCATATGCGTCACACGCGTGAGGGTGGAAAATGTAAAGAACGATAGGATTGATTTGCCATTTAAAATATTAATTAAGAAAATAAATATTTTTTCCCTTAAAGGTGATATGTTACAAAGGATAAAAACGTTTATAATCGTTGCACCTTTTTTTCATGTCAAAATTTATTGAGTATATCATGATCGTATGGAATTTAAATATAGGAATCAAAACCTTGATTGCTAATAAGGATGAACAGAAGCTTATATTTTGCATTAGGTAACGTACGGATGCATTAATATTGCACCTTCCAGCTTATTGGGTTACTGTACTTTGCTACACGTAGCAGGTGAGAAGAGTGCTTTGTCGCAAACATAACCAAATATTACCATTGGCTTATACAATATTAAAGCAGCTTATGCCGTTCTATCAGCAACAAAGCAGCAATAGACGGAAGATAATATGTATACAAGATCTACATTCGACATTAGTGGCCGGAAATCGCTAGTGCAAGAGCAATGCCACATCAATCCCAAAACATGCCCGAGGGAAGTACATTGGACACAGAGAAAATCGTGAAAATAGCTCCTGTATTTTTAATGAATAGGTCCATTCCGCTTTTAATCTATAAACAAATTGAATTTCCATTTTAACGTACATTCATGCATCGAGAACTGGAAAATTGAAATTTAGCACTCTAATTTTTTTTATCTCATATCACTGGGTACCTTTATTATATTACAATAGAATCCCATTCCGGTTCTTTGATTTAAAAATTTTTTACGTAAAAATCATATCTCCCTGGAATTTTTTCAAATTTCATACTAGCTATCATATTTTTTTAATTGTGAAAAAAAATTTTAATTAAGTACAGTCTTTGCCAAATAAATACACTTTTAATTGATGAAAAATAAAATTGTTTTTAATCTGTTACTGAGTTGGAATTTATAAAATTGAGTATGCTATAGTTTTTATAGGAAAATGGTTTCCAATATTTCTTTACATATATTGAAAATATTAGTATAGGGTTCAGAAAGACCTAATAGAAACCTTTTAAACCTTATAGAAAGTTAATAACTAAAATAGCTATTTGATATATCAGTGGGGGAAAACGAGCAATTGCCAATGAATGTGAAGTTTGCAACACGGGACGAAGATGAGTGCTGCAATCACACGAATCGACAATCGCTTGTTCCAAACGAGTGAAACACGATATTTTTGCAACATGCCTAGTGACAATTGTACTTGCACAATCCGTTTTGAGACGGGAAAATGATTATTTTCTCCATTTTTGAGGAAAATAGCAACAGTTGTGAAATTAGCCATTTTCCCGTCTCAAAATAGACGGTGAAATTACAATTTTCACTAAATGTGTTGGGAAATAGTATATTACATTACAAGAGGCGAAACACAGCGATTGCAAACGAGTGTGAAGTTTGCTGCCCGAGCGAAGCGAGGGCTGCAGCCACACGAGTTGCATTCGCTGTGTTTTGTTTCAAGTAATGTATACTATTTTTCATAGCAACTGTTTTGAGAATTTGATTTTCAGTACAGTAAAACCCCGTTTATCGCAACAACTTCCAATCAAATTCCTCCCGTTTATCGCAAAAACGGAGGGGTTCCCACTTCTTCGCCACCAGCTTGAACAACTGATTATCAGCACATACGCCTAAACGAATAGTTTCACGCGCTTTCGCTGTTTATCATTGTTTACAGTCGTGTTCCTATATCCTCGAATGCGTTTTTTTATTGTCATTATATGTGCAATTACAAATGAGTGAAAACGTGGAACCGAACGATGGTACGTAAACGACTAGTACAAACAATACATTTTAATTACTTTAAAGCTTACATATTTCTCTTATAATTTTCGAATGCATGATTGAATTTTTTTCAGTAGAAATATTCCCGCATTTTGTAAAACAATTGATTTGCAATTGGTAAAGCGATTGTTGTACTGGGCACAATTCATGCTATAATTTGTCATAATAATATACATTGAAATGTGAAAAATTTATATATTTTTCTGTTACATATAAAACACAAATATGTAGCAATATATACATAAACGATAGTTTCATATCATATAAACGATATATTTCATATCTCCCTAATATACGAAAATTCATATAAATATATGCATCACAAATTTAAAAGTGAAGGGTATTTCTGCCTATCCTTAAGAATCACGTGACCACTCCTTCTACTAATAAGAGGGAGAAAAAAATGGTAAAGTTTATTGCGATAAACGGGAGAGAAAAGTTGCAATAAACGGGAGTTGCGATAAACGGGTGTTGCAATAAATGGGGTTTTATTGTACCTGTAAAGCGGGACGAAAGTGCGGTTTGCAATCCTACCTTTAAAGTTTCGCCGTGATTGGTTCTGTCGCTTCAAAGACGGTGATTTCGATGTTGACGACCGTCCGTGTGAAGGAAGGCCAAAAAACTTCAAAGACGCTGAATTGGAGGCATTACTCGATGAGGATCCGTGCCAAACGCAAGAAGAGCTTGCTTCAGAATTAGGAGTTATCCGCCACGCCATTTCCAAGCGATTGCATGCGTTGGGAATGATTCAAAAACAAGGAACTTGGGTTCCTTATGATTTGAAGCCAAGGGACGTTGAGCGTCGTTTTTTCCCCTGTGTAAAATTGCTTTAGCGGTAAAAAAGGAAGGGTTTTCTTCATCGCATCGTGACGGGTGATGAAAAATGGATTCATTATAGCAACCCAAAGAGAAGAAAGTCATGGGGACTGCCCGGTCATGCCTCTGCGTCGTCGGCTCGGTCGAATATTCACGCTGCAAAGGTTATGCTGTGTATTTGATGGGACCAGGTCGGTATTATTTATTATGAGCTGTTGAGACCGAACGAAACCATCTTTGGGGAAGGGTATCGAACGCAATTGATGCGTGTGAGCAAAGCACTGAGCGAAAAACGGCCACAATACGAGCAGAGGCACGAAAAAGTGATTCTACAGCATGACAACGCTCGGGCTCACGTTGCCAAACCCGTTAAAACCTACCTGGAAACGGTCAAGTGGGAAGTCCTACCCTACCCGCCGTATTCCCCAGATATTGCGCGGTCCGGTGATTACTTTTTCCGGTCGATGACACATGATCTGGCTGATGAGCAGTTCCGCTCATATGAAGACATCGAGAAATGTCTTGATTCGTGGATAGCCTCAAAAGATGAACACTTTTACCTTAACGGTATTCAAGCTCTACCAGAAAAATGGGCAAAAGTTGTAGCTAACGATGCGCTGAGAGAAGAGATTATTTTTTTTTTTAATTATTTTTAGTAGCATTTCATCGAAATATACTATCCATTTACTTAATAAATATGCACATTTGACCAGTAAAGTTTTCTTATTTGACATTACAAATATGAAAACTTGATCCAAATGTAGCATATTCTCAATCAAATTGAGAGATTCTTAAGATGAAAGAAGAACTCGTTTAAATGGAACGCAAATTCGTTAATAGTTAACGAATCTCTTTTGGTGTTAACACGGCAACTTTTTTACGATGAAAGATGAAATTGTTTCCATGAAATACAGATTTGTTGATAGTTGACGAATCCCATTTAATGCAAACACAACTTCACGTATGTCTGATTAGTCAGTCTGATCTGTTGTAACCGCGGACGTGATTTATAAATGTATTGCTGCTCAATTTTCAGTGATTTTGATTGAGCATTTGTGAAAAATTAAGAAGATGGATTTCGAAAATGTGTTACAGTCATGGGGTATCGGGTATTTGCACCCTATTCTCGCAGGTACGTTCAAGTTCAGTATTTGTATAGTCACATGCATATTTTCTTGGTTATGTTCGTGATTAATCACTGATCACAAAAATTTTTTCAATGATTTTATCCATTAAAATTCAATATATTGAACAAATTATTCTTACCTACCCTTTTACAAAATAAATATAGATTATATTTTATTCAAATAATTGATTATTAATGACAACTGTACATTTCGTAGCTTCGAATAGGTCATACAATTGTTCGAAATTACGGTCGAATTGCACGAAACGAATGATTTATTAACTATTAACAAATTTCGAATTTGGGCCAAAAATATTGTCCAAATACGCGAAATGTTTGACGAAAAGAAATATTTATTTCGCCATATCCAAATATACGATTCATTAACTATAAACGAATCTCGTTAAGTATAAATAATCTCTTCTATAAGTGTGGGCAATACTTTGAATGATTCATTTGTAACCATTTTTTCACAATAAAGTTGCATTTTCATCAGAAAAACAGCGGGAACTTAGATGCGCACCTAATACATTTCCCAGCGGTGTTCAATAGCTTCGATACGCTGTTCATAGTGAGAACCGTCGAGCTCCTTAAAATAGCCATTAACCACAGACTCCACCTCTTAATTTTTGGGAAATCTTTGATTACTGAGCCATTCTATCAAGTTTGGACAGTGGAAATAATCCGAGGGGGCTAAATCTGGTGAATAGGGTGCATGAGGAATCAATTTACACTTTAACTCATTGATTTTGGCCATCGCGAAAACGGATGTGTGAACTGGTGCATTGTCTTGATGAAACAACACTTTCTTTTTCGCCAAATACGGCCAGTTTTTCTTAATTCCATCACTCAAACGCTGTAATAAGTTCGTACAATACTCGACGTTGATTGTTTTTCTTTTTGAAGATAATCAATGGAAATGATCCGACGTGCATCCCAAAAAACTGATGTCATGACTTTGCGAGCAGATGGAACTGTCTTCGCCTTCTTTAGAGCCGATTCTCCTCTTTCAGTCCATTGTTTTGACTGTTCCTTCATCTCGGATGTGAAGTGATGGACCCATGTTTCATCCATGGTTATAAATCGACGCAAAAAATCGTCTTTATTGCTGTGAAACATCGCCAAACGCTCGATTGAAACATGCTCACGATGCTGTTTTTATTCCATTGTGAGAAAACGCATCACTCATCTTGCGGACTGTTTTCTCCTGTCCGAAATTTCAGGCAACATGCGATGCACAGCATTTTTATCATTTTGTGGATTTTCTTCACCATTTCTGACGTGGTCACTTCATTTGGTTGACCATAGCGATGGTATTGTATCACATAACGATGACCAATTTTTTCTATGTTTACAAATTCACTGAGAGCGTTCGCTATTGATAGCTGTCAAACAAATACTAAACAACTTAGCGTCTTCAAACTCTTTATTCAAGCTTTATAAGGTTGGTGCTTTCGACAATAGTAATTTTTTTTCAAAAAACAACTGTCATCTATACGTCAGGTCGGATACTTCTGGGACTACTCCCGTATATTATTACAAAATTTAATTATACTTTTAAGAAATGCAATATATTTGTTGATAATATTATTCACAAGTAAGAAGATTGTTTTCGATAAAGAATTTGAAGCATGCAGAAATTATTTATTTAGGAAATTTCATTTTAGGCTGAATCTTTATTCTGTCCTTCAACATCAATTTTTCAAAAATGATGAGATTTTAATGAATGTAAGCTTATTTTACCAGGAAAAAAAAATTCTACAACTTTACCATATCGAATCTTTCACAATAATTGTCCAAATTAATAATAAAATAAATGAAAATTAAATTAAATTAAAATGTTCAATTTCCAAATAGGTTAATTTCTGTTTGTACTGGAGAAAAAATTTGATTTCATTATTTTAAGTTGAAATTTTCAAACATAATTAAGAAGATGTAAAAAGTCTTAATGCTATTTAATTTGAATCTAAAACAGATAAGTGACAGTAGTGTCCGTCACGTTTCCACCTGTAATGTCTATCACACACTAATTTCACAATATATCGTCTCTTCTAAAATATATAATTTTTGTATCTTTGTGATCTATTCATTAGTATAATAATATTGCAATTTTTGAATTTATAGTCTTTTTTTTCAAAGGCCTCTTCTATGTGAGTCAACGACCTTAAGTTACTTTTTATTAAAAACAAGATTTTATACGCTGCAGGAACTTCGTATATATTTTAATTATTTTAGGGGAAGAATGATTGAATGTGACGAAGCAAATTAGGAAAAGGAAATGGCACATCTGGAACTCAAATGGAATGATTAAAACGAATCCTTATTATGAATCCCGCTTGATGTCATCAAATTTCGTTTCCCTGAGACATACTTATGCCTTTCAATAAAAAAGCGCATCTTTGGGGTCAGCCCTCGCCAAACATAAAGAAACAGCCAAGAATGGACGCACGTTTATGAAGAGCTTTCGTCCCCTACATGTTTAAGTACAAAAGGACGCATAATTTCTTGGTTCATTTTGAATTCAGAATCGAGTTCCTTTCAACACCTTTTTAGCTTCCGGTTTCCTTTGAATGCAGAGGGGTTCATTTTTGTTGTAATGAACTGAGCTATTATAATAGGAACATTAAAAAATGATAAAGTGCAAGGAATGAAAGTATGAATATTACAGTTGTTGACGAAAACGTGCAATTTCATAAAAAAACATTAACGGGAAAAATTTGGTTGGTTTTTGAAATAAAATTCTAAAAAGTCATTCTATGAATAGACTGTAAAGACTTTTTCGGAATTTCTCCATAATTTGTTGTAAGCAATAAACACATAAATTTTACTAATGGTTCCGAAAACAACTTTAGTAGATTTACTTATTAGCTGAAGAGACGATCAGAATTTTTTCTTAATTATTTCATGAAATTCCGAAGAACGCTCGAGAAGAAAAATTCCAGGCACTTATTTAGAAAAACGAGATTTCACTTGGACGACAAAAGGTAAAAAATGAAAGTCAATGGTAGCCCATTGAAGTTCTCGTGCCAAAGGTCGATCATTGTTATCGTGCAGAGGTGAACGTATTCTTCTAAATGGAGCAAAATCACGCGGTAAAGTTACCTCCCGTTTCAAACTGCAGTGGAAGTACATTTATCGATTCTAGGATGTTCAACCAACGTTCTCGATAAAGCGTTGATTAATAAAGGACTAGTAACTTGTTTTATGTCGCCTACAAGGGCAGCTACCCTCGACATAAACAAGTTGATTTTTCCCTCTGTCACAAGCTAATAAATTCATGTTAACGAGCTTCTTAATTTATTATCGGTTTGAATGAAATGGTCTAGAAAGTGATTTAGATGTCAACCGACAATGTTCAATAACATTTTATCAACCACAAACTGAACTGACATGGATGACAGTTTAAACAAAAGAAGAAGCATTTTTTTAATAAAAAAATATTCATAATTTTCTGTCTCGAGCGGTTAACTAGTACGAATAATAATTTGCAAACATTTTTGCATATAATTTGTGCAGATCTAAGGCACCAAATTAATATTGTAACATAAACTTGGTTCGTAAATAATTTTGATTTATTGGAGAAATGGTTCTTGATATTGTAAAAACGTGAAGGAATTTCTAAATCGAAATTCTTTAGAAAGTCTTGTATAAAATAGATTAATTATCATTATACTTTTGCTTCATGTTTGAGGTACACTCAGAAAAAAGATATGATTTAATCAAAGAAAATTATTTGTTTCAAAGACTTTCTTTGATTCAAAAAATGATTTATTTGAATTAAATATAATTTGTTTGATTCAAACAAAGTATCTTTGAACAAAATAAAAATTTGTTCAAATAAAATAAACTTGTGCCTTAAATCAAACGAATTATATTTTTGACCATAAACGAATGCAATAATTTGTTTGTTTTGAAGAAAAATTTATTTGATTTGAACAAATATTTATTTGGCCCAAAGATATTTTATTATTTTGCTTGAATTAAACAAATGTTATTCAATTGAAATAAATTTTTTGTTTCAATCAAAAAAAGCCCTTTAAACAAATTTATTTTCTCATTCAATCAAATATTTTTTCTCAGTGTAACATAATTAAGGGGTTCGACCTGTCGTAAAATGAGGCCTTTTATTGGAATTTCTTTAGACTCTACTAATAAAGATACAAAAATTTGGTTTCAAGAGCTCCTTGCATATGTGTTAAGGTATGGAAAAAAATTTTTTATGATCAATAAACATTATTTTTCATAAACTATACATTAGATTTTCTAAAGTACACATGATCATCAAGAAATATGATTTTTTCACAAAATGGCGCCAGTTTAGAAAAAAAAGTTGATATTTTTATACAAAAAAAATATGTATTCAACTATTTAAATGATCGTGAGTACTTTAAAAGAGAATCTATCTAAGAAGATTCAATCAAAATTTCGGAAAAAAATAGTATAGTCGATTTTTTTTGCCGAATCGTTAAGTGAGCATAAGAGAAGCTAAAAACCAAAAATTTGGGACTCCCCCCCTTTAGTATTTTTTGCAATCCAAAATCCATTTTTAAACTTGGAAATAACTCACGTTGCTGATTAATAAAAAACTTGTATGTATGTATTTTGCAATATAATTTTTCCTTACTATCGCTCCTTACCAATTTTAAAAAAATTATTGGATTTTCATAAATCACGGCTTATTTTTTCTAGAAAAATAATCAACGTACCCCCGTAGCGGTTTTTTGAAATTTTTATTCTAGCATTTTTTACAGCTCATAACATCACGAAAAAATGCATTAAAACAATCGATTTTCGGAAAAAATATCGCGGTTTTATCAATTTTCAAAATTTTGACAAAATCCTACGTGAGTACCTTAACTGATAATATAATTTAAAGTCTTGAAATCATAGAAAAACTTTTTTACCAAAGACCTGATTTTTGGTACGACAGCTACATAAATAGAAAAACTGATTGAAAATCATATGAAGAATTTAAAATGGAAGATAAAAAAGTATGACTAAGAATAGTGCATAAAAAAATTAAATTTTACATCTAATACAACAGAAAGTTAAATCTATTTGTAGTTGATGTTCTAGTTTGTATTTATCGTTTTAAATCATGATTTGACGTTGCTTGTAACTACTTTATCACGCAGTTACAGAGAGTTGGAGCTTATGTAAGGCAGACTCTCTTGATTAATTACGACTTTAATTGTTTCCATAAATTTCTTATTATCGTATAAGTGTGACCAAGTACGTGGCACAGGGTATTTAACGATAACCAAGCTTCATTGTACACGCGACGTAACTTCTGTTTATACATATAGCAGGTGATACGAACTTAATGCTAATTACTTTGCGAAATTGGTAATACTTGATCACTTGAATTTAATTATGTTATTTAATTAAAAATTATTTAAATACTATTTTGATTTTTCATTTAACTTTCTAAAAAGTTACTACACTGAGAAAAGATGCTATTGAATCAATAGAATTTCTTTCCAAAAGCATGCATATCACGGATTCAAATCAATATGCTATAGAATTAGTAACATACTTATTGGTTCTTGTAGTATATTTTTATGAATTCATGGTATACATACTTTTGGAAAGAAATGCTTTTGATTAAATAGAATTTTTTTCTCAGTGTACTATCCTGAAATAAGACCAAGTCGGCTATAAAGCAAAGACGCAGGAAAATGTGTAAACATTTTATTATAATAATGTTAAAAAAATGCAATGAATAAGACTAGTTGATATATTTTGATACGAGAAACAGTTTTGTTTTTTGACAGATATTGCTACCTTAAAAAACGTTAATTCTTTACAACTTTATAAGTATATTACCTGTGATAAAAAGTTACGGCTATAAAGAAAATCCCTAATCACTAACTCAACCGAAACTACCCTCGGAAGGGATTTGAGTTCCAAAAGCCACATTAGATATTCAAAGGGTATTTTTTCAGTCAATGAAAAAACATTTTGTTATTGTAAACAATTTCGTATTATAACCATTTTTTCATATTTCGTATAATTTAATTTTAAAATGAAATTTGGATATTGACTTTTTTCAAGCTTTAACATACCGTAACCTTCCTAAATTTAGTTCAATCGAAAAATGTTATATGGGTAATTAGTAGAGATTTATGATCACTATCAGAAAGCAGCATTGAAATTTTTAATTTAATCAAAAAGTTTTTTTCGAAAACACAAAAACGCTCTTATTTTTACAATTTTGGTCGAATGAGGCTTTTCAAAAAGAATAAAGTGAAAATCAAAATTTTAAAATAATTGCGGTTTGCATAACAGCCATTATTATACTGAACCTCAAACCACTTGACTTTTCTGTTTTAGATGGCCCAATGTTCAAAATTCCATCAACGCACCCGACCTACCTACTTTTACGAGGCGTTGCGTTTGACTGGCGTTTTTGTATATAAAAAGTATATTAAATGAATGAATTTTATTTTTTAAATATATTTCAAGAATGTGTTTATTAAGCCTAACAAACTATATATCAATATCTTTATTATTGATCTCATAAAAAATTCACAATAATAGCTTTTTTTCCTAGGGTTCAAAGTAGAATGACCCCTTGAATTATAGGAATTACGAAAAAAAGTTATGATACAAAATTCTTAAATACATGAAGATCAACAATTTGAATCGTAACATTTTTTCAAAAGATGTATATTTTTCTTTTTAATAAAAAAAATACTATTGATAATCCAAAATTAAATTTTTTAACAATAATATATGACTTACGAAAAAAACGTTAAGATGGAAAATTATTTGCCTAAATGAGGTCTTCAAATTGTCAGTAAGATATTTTTTCACAAGATGTATATTTTATGTTTTGATTTTAAATATTGAAAATCAAAAATTCCATTTTTTAATTAAAATATGTGAGATACAAAATAAGCGTTGAAATACAAAATCGTTTGCTCAAATAACAGTCTACGAATTTTTATCCTTTTTTAAATATTTAGAAGAAAATAAATTTTATAATCATGTAAATTATTAGAAAGTTACAGAAATGTATATAGAAAATCGAGCGCGAGTGTCATGACGAGCATTTATTCCCTAAGGCTGATAAAGCCTTAAGTAAATTGAATTCCCTTTTTAATTTGAAATCAAAAACAAATTTAGTAATTCTGAGGAAATGTAATTCACGTCTACAATATTATAAAATTGATTTGAGCTTCAGTATCAAATTACAAGAAATAAAATTACAGATTTTTACATTCTCATCATGGATGAGAAGGTATTGGTTTTATGTGAAAAATGACTCGAAATTTTCATCAAATCTTTACGTTTTGAGACCCCCTGAGTCAGAAAAAATGGTTTTTACAAAAGTGTCTGTCTGTCTGTCTGTAGGTCGTGTGCGGCATAACTCTCGATAGAATTATCAGATTGAATTGAGCTTTGGTACACTTTATCGGAGCCGAAAATGTAAGGACAAGTTCGTTAACCAGCCACATCCAATCAAAATTGAGGGATGGAGCACTACTTTTGTGTTTTTGAAAATAATTTTTTGAAAAAATCAAAAATTCCAATCCTGGTTTTTGATAGTGCTCATAAATCTCTACAAATGAACCTGATAACATTTTTTGATTAAATGAAAATTATAAATGTTACAGCATATTCAAATTCGAAAAAAGTCAATATCAAAATTCCATTTTCCAGTTAAATTATACGAGATACGAAAAAACGTTATGATACAATATTATTGAATACATAAAGACCTACAAATTTGAATTATAACATTTTTTCCTACGATGCATATTTTTCTTTTTAATTAAAAAAAAAACTATTGAAAATCCAAAATTCAATTTTTTAACAATAATATTGGAAATACCAAAAAAACGTAAGAATACAAAGTTGTTCTTTTCAAAAAGATCTACAAATTTTGTCTGACACAGTTTCTGATAAAAGATATATTTTTCGTTTCAATTCCAAAAAATACGATAAAAATGAAAAAATTCCATTTTTTAGACAAAATATGTGAGATGCAAAAAAAAACATTTAGATGGAAAATTGTTTGCCTAAATGAGGTCTACAAATTCTGATAAAGAAATTTCGGCACAGGATGTATTTTTTATGTTTTGATTTTTAATATTGAAAAAATTCGATTTTTTTCACCAAAATATGTGAGATACGAAATAAGCGTTGTTCTGCAAAATCGTTTCCTTAAATAAAGTCTACGATTGTTTTTCCTTTTTAGATATGTGGAAGAAAGTAAATTCTTTTAATCATGTAATTTATTAAAAATTTATACTGAAATGTATACAGAAAATCGAGCGCGAAGCGCGAGTGTCATGATGAGAATGTGTTCCTTAAGGCCGATAGAGCCTTAAGTAAATTGAATTTCCTGTTTCACTTAAATTCAAAAAGAAATTCAGTGACTTTGAGAAAATGTGTAATTCACATCATCTGTAATATTATTATAAAATTGGTTTGAGCTTCAGTATAAAAATATAAGAAATAAACTTAAATGTATGCGAAGAGCACAAGACCGAGCGCGAAGCGCGACGTTCAAAAATTCCGGAGCGCGCAGCGCGATGATCGAGTATTACGGAGCGCGAAGCGCGCGATGAGAATGTGCCCGCGGAGCGGGCAGATTTTTTTCATTTTAAAAGTTAAAGTGTTTCATTAACCGTGGTATGCCAAGGTTATAGAGATCTCTGAATCCAAATCTAACGTCAATATTCTTAGAACTTTGTGATTTCAAAAATTCAGACAATACAGAGAATAATTAGGATAATAATTCACAGCTGATATAAAATAAGGAAATTTATTTGTAATTAACTTTGAGTAACACGTATTTCAATGAACGTAACAAAAAAAATCTGCTCTATCAGCCTTAAGGAACACATTCTCATCATGACGCTCGCGCTTCGCGCTCAATTTTCTGTATACATTTCATTCACTTTTTAATAAATTACATGATCAATATAATTTATTTATTTTCATCCCAATATCTCAAAAAGGAAAAAAAACCGTAGACTTTATTTAAGGAAACGATTTTGTAGATAATGAGGATTTGTAGACCTCATTTAGGCTAACAATTTTCAATTTAAACGGTTTTTTTGTATCTAACATATTTTGTCTAAAAAATTGAATTTTTGAATTTTAATCGTATTTTTTGGAATTGAAACGAAAAATATATGTTTTATCAGAAATTGTGTGAGACAAAATTTGTAGATCTTTTCGAAACGAACAACTTTGTATTCTTACGTTTTTTGCGTATTTCACA
Organism: Diplolepis rosae; assembly: GCA_030998225.1. Taxonomy (NCBI): domain Eukaryota; kingdom Metazoa; phylum Arthropoda; class Insecta; order Hymenoptera; family Diplolepididae; genus Diplolepis; species Diplolepis rosae. Next base: position 558,138 of record JAPYXD010000695.1, read on the forward strand.
TATTATTGTTAAAAAATCGAATTTTGGATTTTCAATCGTTTTTTTTTTAATTAAAAAGAAAAATATGCATCTTATGAAAAAATGTTACAATTCAAAGTTGTAGGTCTTTATGTAGAAAATAATATTGTATCATAACGTTTTTTCGTATCTCGTATAATTTAACTGGAAAATGGAATTATGATATTGACTTTTTTCGAATTTGAATATGCTGTAACATTTATAATTTTGATTTAATCAAAAAATGTTATCAGGATAATTTGTAGAGATTTATGAGCACTATCAAAAACCAGTATTGGAATTTTTGATTTTTTCAAAAACACAAAATTAGTGCTCAATCCCTGAATTTTGATTGGATGTGGCTGGCTAACGAACTTGTCCTTACTTTTTCGGCTCCGATAAAGTGTGCCAAAGCTCAATTCAATCTGATAATTCTTTCGAGAGTTATGCCGAACACGACCTACAGGCAGACAGACAGACAGACAGACAGACACTTTCGTAAAAACCCTTTTTTCTGACTCAGGGGGTCTCAAAACGTAAAGATTTGATGAAAATTTCAAAAGTCATTTTTCACATAAAACCAATACCTTCTCATCCATGATGAGAATGTAAAAAACTTAATGAAATTGTTATCACTTGTGAATATTGTCAACACATTTTTGTGCTGACATATTTTTAAAAAATGATTTTTAAAAAAATTCTTGTGGTTGTTCAAACTTTAAAAAATGCTTCAGTCCATGGATTAATTGAACCACGTGACTAAATTATACATACATCAATTCATTCATGTAAGATAACTTTTTAACTTGCAAAATATCTTTAAAAATTTGGGAGACGTAACAAAAGACAAAAAGCATGTCTGTTAACTTCTTGTTAGTAAAAATTTTGAATAAAATTAGAAGATTTTCAAATCATTACAGTTAACTGTAAACATTTTTGCAACATTTTCCCACTTTAATAAACTTTTGCAGGAATTTAGTCACGTGGTCTGATTGATCCATGGCCTTAAGAATATTTTTTAAATACTGCTCTTTAAATCTGAATCAGTTACATTTCTTGATAATCTTTATCAATTACTGACTTCTAGTGTTAAAATCAGTCATTTTTGACCGCGTTTAACTGATTGAAATGCAAGAAGTCAGTAACTGATTGAAATTTAAAAAAAATTTAACCGATTCATATTTTTCGAAATAAATTATAAAAACAAATCAGCATATTGACGACGTGGAAGTAGAAAAACTGGTCACATATTTTATTTAAAATTTATTATAATGACAGTCACTAACGAGGAATATACAAGTACTTTAGATCATCGAAAACTTAGAGAAATTATAATGCGCCAATATTGTCCAGCAAAGGTCACTATGCGATTTGTAGAAAATAAATTACAACTTGATTCAATGCAGTTTTACAAAATTTGTCACGCTGCATGTTAGAATCAAGAGGGACTCAAAAATAGACTCACCGTCGCTGCGCTTCCTCGTTATAACTTTGACTGATTTATCGTTGTAACAATGACTGCTTACTCGTTGTAACAATGACTGCTTACTCGTTGTAACAATGACTGCTTACTCGTTGAAACAATGACTGCTTTCTTTTGTTAACGATGAGTGCTTTCTCGTTGTAAAGATGACAGCATCCTCAGCTTCTCTCTGTACATCAGTTCTACGAAAATGTTTAATGAATTATTATATTAGGTTAAAGCATTATTTTTTATATAAAAATAAATAATTGTTTTTCTGTTAATATCACAATTCGGATGTCTTTTTATTGATATTGGATTAATTGTTTAAAATAATGGCTGAGAAACGTTCTTTCCCAAGTGTGAAACGAAATATTGAATCACTTCCAAATATATCAGCAAGTTTTCTGCTTCAGCTATCATAAACTTTGAATAAATTTATTTTGCCAGGATGCTCGAAATTTGTGTATAATTCGATTAAAATAATACAAAAATTAATATGAATATACTATAATAATTAATGTGAAATAATTGCACTCAATAATATAATCTAATATATACAAAAAGTTGGGAATAACTTTGTATGAGAAAAATTACAGTAATGCCTATGATTATTTTTAATTGTCAAAGTTTTCAGAAAATTTGAACAAATTTTAAGTATCTGTAATAGATTATTTTGGTATTTTTCAAATAACCAATTATTTTATAACATATATTTACTGTTTCACCAAAAAAATTAGTTTATACGTTGGTCTCAATATGCACTAAAAATTGGTCACTTTTTGGTTAAATCGTTTACCTTAATCCCATCAATAATTACAATCTTATGAAGTTTCTCAATATCAAAAACTTTTTCTACTGAAGGATATCAATAAAAGGGAAGAAAGCACTGCTCGAGTGTTGGTAGGGGAAGCTTACCGGCCGGAGTTGCAGGTTAGAAAGGGACATAGCTACTCTTGTTTATCTCGTTGAATTCTTTGTTCAGTTCATACGTGAACAATAAAAACAGCTACGATTTCTATTTTGCTAACCTTGCTATGCTCACTTTCTACTCCGAAACTCAACTTTATTTTAGTAAATAAATCGCATGAATGAAGATTAGCACAGTATTATTAAATATTAATTTCTTTCTTTCATTTATTTTACAGTGGGTCAATAAAACAAACTTGAAATATTATTTAGATTTTTCCAAATCAAATATTACTCTTATATTTGTTTACTTCTATAATAATTTTCTCATGTTATCTTTTTTGTCAGGCAGATTTATATTCTAATACGATTTCCATTAAAAATTACATTTCTGAAAAATAAATATTCAACAATATTTTTCGCGCCGTCTGTTGCCAAATTTTCGAAACTTGCTCTTGCTAACCTCATTACTGCGGAACAAAATTATTATCTTTAACCCTTTAAATTATATTTATCTAGTCTATTGACCATGGCCTTGTTAAAAAAATTACCTAACGAGGTACATACATTATATACAGATTGTATACATAAAAGTAATTTATGCTGTGAAAAACTTCATTAATTTTTAAACGTTATAAAAATCATCCCTAAACACATACCAAATCACTGTGATTTCTCTGCACCTTCAAGCACTTTACACTCGCAATCCCCACAAAGAATGGCTATCAAAATCCCTATTATGTTTTAAAAAAAAACTCTGCGAAAAGGGTCATTTACTTTACAATTTTGAAGAATTATTCTCCACCGCGAACGCGTAACCGTCGAGTTTTTGTTAGATATTTTTCCGATGAACGCTGGCACCGAATAAATTTTGATTCTGAATGCTACTAACTCGAAATATCATTGGAGTAGTCTCATCCCCACTCACAAAAATCGAACCCTATCGCGAATAGTAAGTAGCAACACATTAAGAGAATAAGCACAAAAGAACTGAAAGTTCTAAACAAACTCAGCCATTGTTATAATAATTTTTGAAAATATTGCTTACCTAGTACTGCTTGGAATACTCGATTATTTTGTTATAGTGAAAGTTATTTGCCTTAAATTGGTGTCGTAAAACATTCTGCACTTGCATTCTTTGTCGAGCAAAATTTCCTTATCTTCATTGTGTTTCAACTACTTTTATATTTTCTAATTGGCAACAAAGTTTTTGATTTAAAGAGAATTGTTTCCATTTGTAGTGAATTATTCTCAACACCAAAGTACTACCAATACTTACTGATATATTCATTTGTTAATATTGGTATATTAATGATGCATTGTTACTTTAGATTTATACACATTTATATTAACAGATCGGGAAGATTCCAGTGAAGGGGGCATTGAACATTTTCCTGGCTCCGTATCTCACTGCGCAAGCGTGAGAAAATTGTGGAGAAGAAAGCGAGGAGCAAATTATATTATTTGGCGAGCTAATTCAATATTCTGAAAATACGAAAAATTGATAATTAATAAAGTGAGAATCATTATTTATAATATTTTATTATTGATTCAATTTTTTACACTTTTTATGTAGTGAATAATAGGTTTTACTTATTTTATTATCAATTTTTTGAACTTTTAGAATCATGAATTAGCCCGCCAAACAGTATGATATGCTCCTCGCTTCTCTTCACAGTCTCTTTCTCACGCTTGCGTAGTCAGATACGGAGCCAAGAAAATGTTCAATGCCCTCTCCTCTGGAATCTTTCGGATCTGTTTATATGCCGGTGTATAAATCTAACCTAACAATCTATCATTTATATATCAATATTAACAAGTGAAATTGTCCATAAGTACTGATAGTTCTTTGGTAGTGAGAATAATTAACTACAAATGAAAAAAGTTCACTACAAATCAAAAACTTTGTTGCCAGTTAGAAAACGCAAAAGTATTTGAAAGACAATGAAAATAAGAAACTTGGTCGATGATGGATGTATGTCTAGAATGTATCACGACACCAATTTAAGACAAATAATTTTCACTGAAACAAAATAATCGAGTATTCAAAGGGCTGCTAGGTAAGCAATATTTTGAAAAATTATTATAACAATGATAGTTTGTTTAGAACGTTTAGTTCTTTTGTGCTTATTCTTGGTGAGTTGCTAACTACTACTCGTGATAGGGTTCGACTTTTTCGAGTGAGGATGGGAACATTTTAAGGATATTTTTGAGTTAGTAGCATTCGGAATCAAAATTTATTCAACGTCGGCGTTGATCGGAAAAGTATATGGAATGGAAATTCGACGGTTGCGCTTTCGCGGTGGTGAACATAGCATTATAAAAATTCGTCAAATTTGTTGTTCCTCATACTCTTCTACTCGAAAAATAGAATGGTTATAGCTAGAATTTTAGATAAGGCATATTTATTATTTTTATATTTTTTCTACTAGAGCTTTCATTGTTTCAAACAGATTTTGTTAATTTGTTAAAAATCTGGAATTCCAATTACTTTTAACAGTTTGTTATATTAGTGCTTATGTAGCGCTTAAGTAGCGCTCAACTTGTTGTGATTATGAATATTTATTCTAAATTTTAAATTAAATAACCTTTCTCGCAGATTTTTTTTTCATTACATAATAGAGATTATGATAGCCATTCTATTTGGGAGTTGCGAGTGTAAAGTGCTTGAAGATCCAGCTTTGGCAGAGGAATGCCTGTAACTTGGTATGTGTTTGGAGATAATTTTTATAATGTTCAAGAATATGAATGAAAATTATCTCAGTATAAAATAATTTTTCGAAGCATAATAATTAAACGAAGTTTAACATCTGGGATTTATAAAAGTAAATTAAAAAATATACGGCTCTTTAAGACAAATTATTGAAGATTATATCACATTCTTCTATTACTTGTCTGGATAAACTGTAGATTTTTGAATACATCAAAATAGAAATCGTAGCGATTTTTATTATATATGTTTGAAGTAAACAAAGAATTCAAGGAGGTAAAAAAGTGTAGCTATGCCCTATTCTAACCTGCAAATACGTGCAACTCCGGTCGGTAAGTTTCCCCCACCAACACTCGAGCAGTGCTTTCTTCCCTTTTATCAATATCCTTCAGTAGAAGAAGTTTTCGGTATTGTGAACCTTCATAAGATTTTAATTAGTGATGGAATTAAGGTAAACTACTTCACCAAAAAGTGGCCAATTTTTAGTGCATATTGAGACCAACGTATGAACAAATTTTTTTGCGAAACAGTAAATATATGTTATAAAATAATTGGTTACTTGAAAACTTCCAAAATAATTCATTACACATACTTTAAATTTGTTCAAAAATTCTGAAAACTTTGACAATTAAAAAAAGTGATACGCATTGCTGTAATTTTTCTCAAACAAAGTTATTCCCAACTTTTTGTGTATATTAGATTATATTATTTATTGCAATTATTTTACATCTATTATTATATTATATTTATATTAATATTTGTATCATTTTAATCGAATTATACACAAATTTCGAGCATCCTGGCAAAGTAAATTGATTCAAAGTTTATGATAGCTGAAGCAGAAAACTTGCTTAAATATTTGGAAGTGGTTCAATATTTTGTTTCACACTTGGGAAAGAACGTTTCTTAGCCATTATTTTAAAAAATTAATCCAATATCCATAAAAAGCCATCCGCATTGTGATATTAACAGAAAAACAATGATTTAATTTTATATAAAAAATAATGGATGGAACTGATGTACAGAGAGAAGCTGAGGATGCAGTCATTGTTACGAGTAAGCAGTCAGACTAGTAGAAATTTTAATTCCTGTAGGCGATGGATAAGTATATTTTTTTTATCCCATTAAGCTTTTCTTGATTTTTTTTTTACTTTTGAAACATTTAATTTGATGATTTTGTTATTCATCTGCATTATACAGTAATTTAACGTCCAGCATATATTTATTGCGCAATATCAATAATTGTTGACATGACCTTGCTGTACAACATTGGCACATTATAATTTCTCTAAGTTTTCGATGATCTAAAGTACTTATATATTTCTCATCAGTGACTGACATTCTAATGAGTTCGATATTTCAAATTTTTAAAATATTGCAAAAATAATAATAATCGATTAGTGTTTAACAATGATCGTTTCACAATTATTTTTAACTATCATGAATTTGAAGGTTTTTAAATAGAATATGTGACCATTTTTCCTACTTCCACGTCGTCAATATGCTGATTTGTTTTTATTATTTATATCGAAATTACATTTATCTTATCGCTGCAAATTTCGATTTTATTTGATTTTCACTCTTTATATATGAATCGGTTAAAATTTTTTTAAATTTCAGTCAGTTACTGACTTCTTGCATTTCAATCAGTCAAAAGTAGTCTAAAATGACTGATTGTAACACAGGTAGTCAGTCATTAATAGATCTTGAAATAGAGATGTTCAAGGTCAAGGATGTCCGGGAATTTTTTCACTATTTTTACGTATTCAGCGCATCAAACTACATACGAAAACCTTCTAAAAACTTGGCTTATATTAGAAATAATGTTTGACTTTGAATATGCGATTTTCAGGGTCAAGAGTGTCTATGGGAATTTATTTACTATTTTTTTCATATTCAGCGCGTGAAATTACATACACGGAAAAAATTTGTCGCTTAAAAAGTCATCGACTTTGTATAATACTCGTGGATAGGTTAGAAAGTCGACTAAACATTATGAGCCTCCTTATTGAAGAATATGATAGATAGTCGCTGAAAATGTAAAACGTAAATTCGAAAGTTTAAGTGACAGTCGCGGAAAATTTATAACACCGTGGGTTGGGTTCCATTGTCTCTAAACCAGGCATCGAAAGTCTAAGTGACAGTCGAAGAAAATTTTGAACAGTGTAAAAAGGAAAATATTATTTTCTGTGATATGATCCTGCACTTATATAGTTAATTATTTTTCACTTTTACATTACCTATTTAATCCTAATATGAACTTACCATTATATTTAACACTGCACATTACAGAAACGCAATTTTTTATAAACACTTCGCAGCACCGAGAATCGAACGCTCGCACGCACGCATCCTAACCTAATTCTAATCGCACGCCTTAACCCGCATATCCGTTACATGTCATGGAGACTTGTGTAAAATATTTGGATCACATTCAGAGTTTGAAGGCAAATCTAAAATAATAGATAAATTTCAAATTTGACGTAATACACTTTATCAAGGTAAACATATACTTACTCGGAACTAATTCTTCAATGTACGCTTCAATCCAGATTCAAACGAAACTAAACGACACGTAATCTCAAAATCTAACCAAAATTATTACAAAAACATAAAGCTGAGCTGCATTGTCTGCTGTGCGATGCTACGAATTACGTTTCTGCGCATTGCTTTTTGCGACTGTCGAAGAGATTTTAGAAGACGGCATATAAAATCTGATGGACTTTAGAATACAATTTACAAAACTATTTGTTTGAATTACTTTCATTTCAAATTATTCGATAGTCTTTTAAAATCTATGACAAATGAATCCAAAGATTATGAAACTTTTCATTACTTCTTAGAAAAGATCAGTTAGTGTTTAAAATACTTTTATAATAGTAAATACGCGACTTTTTTTCTTCGACCTGGTTTTCTAAAAGTTAGTCGACTTTTTTCTACTATTTCCTAAAAGTCATTGAAACCTAACAAGACTTTCTCCGATTTTACTTTCTGTCCACGACTCTTCGAATAGTCTGTTAAATTTTAAGCGACAAATTTTTCCGTGTAGTAGTAGTAGGTCGTATATTTGATAACTCTCGATAGAATTATCAGATTTAATTGAGCTTGGGCACATTCTATCGGAGCCGAAAAAGTAAAGACAAGTTCGTTAACCAGCCATAGTCATCCACAATTTTTGATGGTTGATGGTGCTCATGCATATCTACTAATTATCTTATATATACGGGATATGAAAAAAAGTTATACATAAAGATCTACAAATTTGAATTGCAACATTTTTTCATAAGATGTATATTTTTCTTTTTACTTTAAAAAAATACTATTGAAAATTCAAAATTCAATTTTTTTAAACAATAATATGTGAAGTATGAAAAAAACGTAGGAATGCAAACTTGTTCGTTTCAATAAGGTCTAAAAATTTTTCCTCACACAGTTTTTGATAAAACGTATCATTTCCTTAGATAAAGTCTACGAATGTTTTTCCTTTTTTAGATATTTGGAAGAAAATAAATTATTGTAATCATGTAATTTATTAAAAAGTTACTGAAATGTATACAGAAAATCGAGCACAAAGCGCGCGCATCATCATGAGAATGTGTTCCTTAAGGGGGTCTCCTTATCCAGAACTTTCAAAAAATCGATTTTTTGTTTTGTTTCAATCGATGGAACTATTATCAGAGAATATTGTCGCAAAATTTTACAGTTCATATCGGAATAGTTTTGATGGTAGAGTTCCGAGCAGTGGCTCGCGCGGAGCGAGCGAAAGGTATGTCTGAAAACTTTAAAGCGCGTTTTCTCGAAACCACATTTTTCAAAATTGCGTGCGCGATTAAAAAAGAACCATTAAAGCTATTATTATAAATTTTTTTTTCATTTGTAGATTATTAAAATGCGCGTATAGTGAACCTTTAATTCACATGATACAGCATTTATTTCCATTAAATATAACGCATTTTCAACAAAAAAAAGGGTGAAAAATTTGATTTTTTTGAAAAGTAACTTAAAAGATCAATTAAAAATTTTTTTTTTACAATTTTTTAGGTTCACTATAAGCGGAAGACTCTTCTGATTAAAAAAAAATATATATATGTCCGAGATTTTTTGTCGTTTTCAAATAAAAAAAAACTATTTTTACATGTTCAGATATGTACCTAAATATATGCGGAAAATCGTTGACCTATGTTTTTTTTTCTGCTTAAAAAGAAATTAGGAAAAAGTACCTTTTTTTTGGTTCTGGATAAGGAGACCCCCTTAATGCCGATAGAGCCTTAAGTAAATTTAATTTCCTGTTTCACTTAAACTCAAAACAAAATTTAGTGACTGAGAAAATGTGAAATTCACATCATCTGTAATATTATAAAATTGGTTTGAGCTCCAATATCAAATTATAAGAAATACACTGAAATGTATGCGAAAAGCATATGACTGAGCGCTAAGCGCGAGGTCCAAAAAGAACGGATTGCGAAGCGCGATGATCAAATTGCGCACCCTAGGCGAGCTCAAACTTGCGCGCGAGGCGCGTGATGAGAATGTGTCCGCGAAACGGGCAGATTTTTCATGCTACGTTCATTTTAATACGTAATACTCAAAGTTAATTACAAAGAAATTTCGTTATTTTATGTCAGCAGTGAATTGCTATCCAAATTATTCTTTATAATGACTCATTTCTTAAAATTTTTGAAGAAATTTTCTGTGAAAAAAGGAACGCTTCCACTCCGCTGGGTATCGAGCCCAGGTCCTTTCGATTGACGGTCGAATGCTCTGTCATCTCAGCTACGGAAGTTCCACAACTTTTCTCACAGAATCTATTTACGCCTATTTGGCTATGGATTTGTCCTGAACTATTCACTAATTTTTCCAAATCATCTCAGTCGATTATGTCGATCATTAGAAGAGTGTATCACTCTACGTGATAACGGAACTCTACCATATCGACCTTACTAACCTGTGATTTAGTATTAACTTAACGTAATTAAAGACTAGGTGAAACTTTCAATATGTTTTTGAAAAATGTTTCTTTCCACCTAGTCTTAAATGATGTTAAGTTAATTCTAAATCACTAATTGTTAAGCTCGATATAGTAGAGCTTCTTTATCACGAATAGTGTTACACTTTTTTAATGATCGTTATAATCTACTGAAATTATTTGGAGAAATTAGAATGTAAGTTAAGTGAAAGATCATAGAAAACCATAAAAAAATGTATCTTGAACTGGCCTTCGATAATCATTTCTTCATTCTATAGCAATAAGACCAAATTATAATACTATAATACTATAAAAGTTCGTGTAAGATAACTTTTTTATTTTGCAATATTTTCTCCCGAAAATTTGGAAAATACAACAGAAAACGATAAAGAACGTGTGTCAACTTCGTTTTGGGTGAAAGTTTTAGAAATTTTTTTACAGTTAACTGTAATTGTCGATGAGTTTCACAATTTTATTCAAAATTTTTACTGAAAAGAAGTTGACAACCTGCTTCAATGTCTTTTTTTATGTTTCCCATATTTCCAGAAAGATTTTTTGTAAATTAATGTATGATTAATGTATATTAATGTATAAGTTAGTCACGTGGTCTGATTGATCCATGGACTTAAGGCCATGGACTATGCAGGTCACATGACCAATTCAATCACGGGCTATCGATTCTTTGCTCCATTTATAAAATTTAAAATCAAAATAAATTAGTGAAAATTTATGAAATAATAATTAATAGCATATGAAAGGAATAGGGGAAGGCATAGTACATTAAATACCATTTTTTCTTTTTATCTCATTAATAATACTATCGAGTGTTTTTAATTCTGCTGCACTGTTTTAACACTGTTTTAACATTTGCTAAAATTACCTAATTTTATCAAAAAATTTTTAGACCATTATGAATATTGAAGACATAACAAACCTGTCTCAGTAAGTTTCGATTAATTACATTAATTGCCGATAACACTTCAGTTTTAAATTTAAAAAAAAAAAAATTGCAAGATTTTTTCTAAAACGAAATTAACAGACGTTCCTTATTATTGTCTGATACATTTACTAAATTTTGAGAAAAATATTTCATAAACAAAAAAAGTTATCTTACATCCTTGGATTAACATATAACTTTTGTCACGTGACCTGCTTGGCCCATGGCCTCAAGGCCATGGATCACTCAAAAATTCCTACCTTACTCGCTTTTCAGATCCTGTAAGGCCATTCCCAAGTAAAATTAAATATCATGATAAAAGGCTGTAGCAGGATAAGCATGGTCTGCGAGCCCCCACTCAGATTTTTTTCCATATTGCGAGGGTAAGTGGCTCTCTTTACAAGATAAATTCACCCCAAGTATCAACTCGAAAATTTTTTTTTTACAAAAGTTGTGAACGAATTTTGAAAAATCAAGAAATCTAATTTTCTCAAAAACGGCTCAACCGATCTTGATGACTAAAATATATGTTATAGAGGGTACTGAAGAGGTTCTGAAAAAATTCAAGAACCCATTCCATTTATAAAAAGGAAGTAAAGATTTTTTTTACTTGCATCAAAGTCTTGAGTCTAGAGTTCAATCTCAGACTTTGCTGGAGTCCATATCTGCTATAGATTTCCTACAGATTGCTAATAACCTTTAAGGGCATGTGATACTTGAGAAAAGCAGAAAGTTCATGTGAACAATTTGGACTAGCTTCTACATGATTGTGTTCAGAATACATAAACTTTTGTTTCCAAAATTTGAGAAATGGTAAAGAAGATAAAAACGGACGTAAAGTCAAGCCATATCAACAGTGCCACAAAATTTTCGAAAAAATTCTGAATAATGAAAACAATAATATGTCATGTTTTTTCAAAAGAGGAAAAATTTGTCCAGCACGTCATTATATCGAAAAAGAAGTAAAGATATTTTTAGATTGTACGAAAACAAATTCAACGTATTTCCCATTCTATATTTCTGTACCTGATAAAAACAGCCTGTTCTGAATAAATAAAAGTGTACTATAAAATATTTTTGTCTTTCTAATTCCATATAGTGACACATTATCACATTGAATTTCAATCTGAGCGCCGCAAGGTCAAATACAAAATTTTTATTTCGGAAATTCGAAGCTAGAGGTTCATCGTGCATACGTGAGAAGTTTAAGCCCGGTCGCGTATTGAGAACAGATAATAATTTGCAATTGTTTATTAACTTAGTGTAGAACAAATTTGATACGTGAGATATTTATCAACTAAACATGAAAATTTCACTCAATTATCATAAACTGAATTTGAGTTATGAATTGTGAAAAAGAAACGCCCAAATATTCATTTAACAATAAAATTAACAAAAAAAAGCAATTTTCTAAAATCGTTCAAACTTTTTTTTTATCAATTAATACTTTAAGAATTTATTATTGTTTTCATTATTTAGATTTTCAGTATATTCATTTTTATTAAAAATGTCTTTTGTAATTCGTAGCTTTAAGTTTTGGCATATTTCCCTGTGAAAGTATTTGCTTGGCACGTCTGCAAAGGAAGTTGATAATTAGAAAATACATATTTTGCTCTGAAAAAATGTATCGGAACAGTCGCAAATTTGATAAAGAAAGTAGCTTTTTTTCTAACAAAATTACAGAAAATTTACCCCCCATATTTTATAGGATATTCTAATTATCCAATGAGAAAATAACATTATATATTGCTAGATTTGATACAAATGTTTCGAGACTTTCGAGACACACCAAAAATGCCGATATGATAGGAATCCGATCATTCGTTCGGGTTGATTCATGATTCATGTAAAGCACAAGTTTGTCAACCAGCCATATCTGACCATATTTTTGAAAAGCACTTTTGGAGAAATAAAAAAATTTAATACTAAATTTTAATAGTGCTCAAAACGTCTAGAAAAATTGTCCACATGAATTTTTTTTATTAAACCAAGATGAGGAAAGTTGCAATATTTTAAAACTTAAAAAATCAATAATGAAGTTTCATTTTTCAGTTAGACTATGCGAGAGCCGAAAAAAAATGCCTGAATGCAAAATTATTTACTCATAAAAGGTCTACAAATATTTTTTTAAAAAAAAGTTTACATTATATCACAATACAGAACATCAAAAAACGAAAAATTTGCAAGATAACATTGAAAAATATTAACTATAGGAATTTATAATTAATTAAACTTGATATAAATCATCTGTATTGAATCAAATAATCTGACAATGCTAAATGGTATAATATCGATTATATATTTCAACTAGAAAAATGATTATTGATCTTTTTTTGCAAAAGCTAATTATAATACAATATTTGATAAAGATATTATGTGTGAAAATAAAAAATTAGCTCAACCGTAATTGAGGAGTTATATTCAATAAGACGACAGGCGCTCGAAAACCTGTAAAAGTATTGTCCGCCTCGTGATGTCATAGTCAAAAATTGAAAATCGAAATTCGAAAAAACCAAAAACATGGTTTTATAGCTCGTGAAAAATGAATGTTAGTTTCATCTTACAGTTTTTTTATAACGTTGCAAATTTTCGAGCAAATTAATAAAAAGTGTGTTGGTTTTAAAGCATAGAAACCATGTTTTATTTCAATCCACTCGCCTCAAAAAATTCATTAATTAACGGATTGCGAAATTTTTTTTTGCGTTCTACTCGTGAATCTCTGGCGGAGGCGACAGTGATTGCAAAAAAATTTTTTGTTCATTGTTAAATGGTTTTTTTTTAATCCGAGGAAAAAACTATGTTTTTCGAGCTTCGGACCGAAAAAGTGAGCGAGGAAGTTTGAGCTACAGTAAACTTCCCGTGAACAAGTTGATCATTAGTATATGGAGCAACTTTTTGGAAAATATCAAGTCAATTGAACAATTACTTTCGAAAATACGAGTTGAACGCAAATGCAAATTAGGTTTTGACGCTCATTTTCATCGCATGTCACTCCTACTCTCTTTCTCTATCTTCCTTCGCTTCTACCTTCACTCAACGCTTCTACTCATCGGCGCGCCTGCATTGCTCGTAACAAAACCGGTAAAATCGCGTCAAAACCTAATTCGCATTTGCGTTCAACTCGTATTTTCGAAAGTAATTGTTTACTGTAGCTCAAACTTCCTCGCTCACTTTTTCGGTCCGAAGCTCGAAAAACATAGTTTTTTCCTCGGATTAAAAAAAAACCATTTAACAATGAACAAAAAATTTTTTTGCAATCACTGTCGCCTCCGCCAGAGATTCACGAGTAGAACGCAAAAAAAAATTTCGCAATCCGTTAATTAATGAATTTTTTGAGGCGAGTGGATTGAAATAAAACATGGTTTCTATGCTTTAAAACCAACACACTTTTTATTAATTTGCTCGAAAATTTGCAACGTTATAAAAAAACTGTAAGAGGAAACTAACATTCATTTCTCACGAGCTATAAAACCATGTTTTTGGTTTTTTCGAATTTCGATTTTCAATTTTTGACTATGACATCACGAGGCGGACAATACTTTTACAGGTTTTCGAGCGCCTGTCGCCTTATTGAATATAACTCCTCAATTGCTGTAGTCAATAAAATCCCTATTAGAAAATTGAATTAACGACTTAAATTATGATGATTATTATGTTTTCTTCTCTTTCATTCAAGATTTCCCTCAGAAACATAAGTAATAATATGTACTAACAATTTTTATTTAAGAACTCATAATTGAAATATAAATGCGTTCAGGAAATATATTCTTTTGCTATTGTTCTACCTTTTTTGGCCTATAACCGATTATTATATCATCAGATTTTACTATTATTATTTTCCACATGTGTTATCATGTTATTATTAAATTTAATATGTTATACACAATATACGTACATATGTATATGTATTTCGTTTAAATCCTTTTCCTATTTTGTTGAATTTCTTTTTGCGATCTGAAATTCAAGTTCCAGTATTTTATTGATGTATTTTAACGCTTTTCTTCTACCAAATACAGAATAAATGAAATGCAAAGCTTCTGAAATTGGAATTCTTTCGTTCCACTAGAGGACAAGAAGCAAACAATGTGGGGAAGCATTCGATTGCATTGGGACACTAATAAAGGGTTTCCCAATAAGGGTGATATGTTTTGAAATTGAAAAAAAACACTGAATATTCATTCGGAATTGATCGAAATCTTTTTTATTATATTGGATATTCTATGCCATTTATGATTTAAACAATATATCGGCGAAATGTCCCCCGAGACTTGAGCCAAAAATGCGCCTTATCAGAAAAGATGATTTTTTGATGAAAATTGGGATGATTTTCAATTGATTCCAGAGCCCAATCCGCGAACTCCCGACGCAAACGATGGTGATTAGGCTTCAGTTCTTGGGCCAGAATCATCTTATAGGGATGCAGGCCAAGATCCAATCGGAAAATACGCCAGGTAGTCATCCTGGACAGGCCCAATTCCTGAGATCGGCGTGGCACGGACAATTCACGGTTTTCCTCGATACTGGCCTGTACGGCGGCTATATTCTGTGTAGAACGTGCGGTACGCATACGATTTTTAGGCTTAGTATCCAATAGAGTAAATTCACTCTCCAACTTATCGATTATTCGACGAATTGAGAGCGCGGATGGAGCAGAATGACGACCATATTTTGCACGATATGCTCTTTGAACACCGACAAAACTTCTCGAATTTTGATAAAATAATTGGACAATTTCCAAACGTTGTGGAAGCGTGAAACTACTCATGATTAAATGGCAAACCTTACTGATGACAACTGACAGCAGACGTCAAAAATTTCAGTTCAAATCAGCCCGATAGGGACATTCAAAATCATATCACCCCTATTGGGAAACCCTTTAATAAATAATGGTAGCCTTCTTGAAGAAAACAAAATTTACAAAATTTTATCAGATTATGAGTGTAATAAATCTTAACTTTGGTGTGCGCGCCTTTATAACTTCATAATATTTAATCCAGTCGGACTATATGATTAGGTCTCTATCTTACCGGCATTTCAGTTAGTGTTTTTTAGTGAATTTTATTCAATTTTACGAATTTCAACCCGGTATCTCAATTTGCATGAAAATAGGGGTACACGAACTGAAATGTCGGCAAGGTAGGAATCTATATCTATTAAAAATTCCTATATAGGTTCCTATATAGGATCGTATAAGTTTCACAAACTGAAATAGTTGGCTCGGCGGCAAGAGGACTCGCGCCCTCAGTACTCGAACGGACTTTGCCAGTATCCATTAGAGGAATCACTTCTTAGTTCAGATCCAGTAGATACAAGCCCATCTGCTTTCCATAAATAAGAAGGTTCGGTCGTCGCAAGGAAACCTTCAGGAAACTTAATTAACTAATACTTTAAGAAATATTAGTGTTGTTATTCGATGCATAATAATAGAGAATAATGTTTGCTTTACCGGAACAATTTAAAAATAAAAAAAATTTCATTTTTAGTAATAATAATAATTTTCTCCATTAAACAATTTTAAAAGATTTTACGGTCTTAAGATTTTAAAATAATCTTTAATTTTCTAACTACAGCTGTTTGTTCATAAAACTTACTTAATTATTCAACATATCTGCACTGAGAAAACTGGAGTGTCAAACTTTGAGTGTCAAAATGTAGATAGTCAGTCTGAACTTCTAGATAGTACAACACTTTCTCCGAAATTTTTTCTTTTTGGTCAGGGAGACACTCATTTGATATTTAGCTTAACTGTTACCAGAGGGTCAGAATCACTATAAAGAGTGTCGATTGGTGAAATACGCGCCAAAATTGTAAAGTCACGTGGGTTCGCCTATTTTTCCTCTAATATCACCAGCGTGGACTCTAACCTCATTGCCGGTTTCGCGTCCTTTACGTGTTAAAGTTTCACGAGGGTTATTTTTGCCAACTAATTGGTGAGTACCTATTTCACTTGCTATAATAACATAATAATTTTGAAAGCTTAAATGTAATAGTTTTGAGGTTAGCCATAGAGGTAGATTATAGTCTGTTTCTCCCTCTTCGATAATCTATTTTTCTCTCTGCGATCATCAACTTTTCCCTCTAAAGTATTCAAGTTGACCATCTTATTTTCACAATTCACAGGTAATAAGTTACACTATCTAGAAGGCTGTCCTATAGTTTAACCTCAAATATAGTCTGCTTCACCCTCCAAATGTTCAGGTTGACACTCCAGTTTTCTCAGTGTGATTAGCAGTTCGAAAATAAGAGATTAATTTAAAAATCTAAGATGGTAGAGTTTCGTATTGGTAAAAATGTTTGAAGAAGAAAATTCCTTTCTTAAATTCCTATCATTTTTGAAAAGTAAACTTGTAAAAAACTGCATTGTACTTTGATCTACAATAAATAATTATCACTAAAAATGACATTTTTTTTATTTTTAAATTTTTTCCCGGCAAAATTAACATTTTTCTCTAATATTATGTATTGAATTACAACACTAAATAAATTAAAATAAAATAAATTCAAACCTGTATCATAACAAACTCAAATTCCCCTTAACGTTCATACAAAAGTATTATTTTAAATTTCAAGAATTTGAAACCGTTCAAACCCTCAAAATATAAAAATAAACGACCAAATTTGGACCAAAAAACATTTCTTGAAATAAACAATTACGAGAAAACCTACAAAAAACGAGGTAAGAAAAAAGAAGGCAACCTTCCAAAACCCCTTCCTTCTTTTTCTTTCTTTCGTCCTCTTTTGTCTTTATTGCCCACAACCATCTACATAAAAAAAAATGAAGGAGGGTTTTACGTCCCCATGGAAGGTGATAGAGGTTTTTATTTTTTAGAATTTAAGCCCTCTTCTTGTCGGCTTGTTTTTACGGATGGTTCGGTAGACCCTGCTGAGGGGAGGGCGGTCTGTGGTTTCTATGTGCCTTTCTCGAATTATCGGTTTGTTGCTTGGCTTCCTGACGCTTCTTCGGTTTTGTTCACCGAGCTTTACGCGATCTTCTCCGCGCTTAAGTATATTCCGAGGATGGGTTTTGTGGACTCTGCTATTTTTTCTGACTCTCGAGCGGCCCTTGTCTGCATTAGGGACCGTTCTATTGACTCCAGTGTTCCCTACATTGTACACTCCATTGCCTGACTCCTGTTGCTTGCTTCTTCGCGGGGCCTAGGGGTGCGTCTTGCCTGGGTTCCTACTCATTTGGGCATTCAGGGTAATAAGACTCTGGGCTATATCGCCAAGTCCGCTGCTCGCCTCCCTTTCTCTACTCATCATGTGCTCCCGTTTGGGGACCTGCTGTCGGATATGCGGCGTGACTTCCTGGCATGGTGTCGTTTCCGCTGGCCCTACTACGGGTCTGGTCTCGCTGGCTCTGCATACTTCGCTAGGGTGGACTTTAAAAGCTCTCGTCCTTGGTTCCGCGGTCACAGGGCACCCAAGGGGCTTGGACTTGGAGGCTGGTTGTGGCTGTGGCGGAGAGTTGAGGAGCCTGCAGCACCTCTTTTTAAACTGTCCATTGTTGTGAACGACCGAAGTTTTTCGGCTTCTTGGTGTGCCGATTCCCTGGGGTGCCGCCTGATCAATTTGATTCTAGAGAGCTTGTCTTTGATCCTGATCCGTGCATTGTGAGCGAGCTGGGGAGATTTTTTAAGCACGGTAACCTTCGTATATGATTTCTTGGGACTTTAGCTGGCGAGGGCTGCCCCGGGCGCGTGGTCTCCTGTTCTCTCCTGCTCCTATGTGGCGAGATCGGGCTGGACTGACCACGTGGGACACCTCTCGTCTTGCTGAAGCTAATTGCGGATTTCTGTCGCCTCTGCGCCTACTTATTGATTCTTTGACTGCTGCTTGCCGCTTTGCTGTGTGGCTCATACCACCTTGATCATATTTTGGACTTTTATTATTATGCTATGATATGGCTATTTGCATAATTGCAAGCTGCCACAAACAAGAAGTAAAAGAAGAAGAGGGTACTGGAAGGCAACGAAACTTCGGCGAGTAGTTTTTTTTTTTTATGTAGATGCTTGTGGGTAATAAAGACGAAAGAGAACGAAAGAAAAGAAAGGAGGAAAGGGTTTTGGAAGATTGCCTTCTTTTTTCATTCCTCCTTTTTTGTTGGTTTTCTCGCATAATTGTTTATTTTAAGCAATATATTTTGGTCCAAATTTGGTCATTTTTTTCGTATTTTCCGGGTTCGAACGGTTTCGTATTCTTGAAATTTAGAATCTCCCTAAAAGGCACCTCTGTCTGTCCCCTATGATTTGTAATTTCACTGCGACGTCCCATGGTGGTCCCAAAAAGGTCCAAATGAACCAGGGCCCTTATCTGCTTAGATCCTTAAGCCTTCCCACTACTGCGAGGTCTAATGATTCATGGGGGGGGGGGGGGGGTCGCAGTTTAAAGTTTAATTTGTCATTCATCGTTGCCTTCAGCAAAAAAATAATCCAAATAAATTGCCGTAATATAAATTCAATTTTCGTTACAAAATATTAAATGCGATTAATTCTATTCCACGACCAGTCGTTCTTAAAATAAATAAGAATAATAAATCGACCCCTGCTTTGGTTTGAACCTGGAACCCCCTAATTTTATCTTGAGAGGTTTCCATTCAGCTAATTAATGTCTTTATGATTACATGCAACATTAATTGAATGACGTGGAAAGCTTTTATCAGGTAATGACAGATGAATCCTTTTTATCCTAAGCGAATCGACACGATTAAAATAAAATGCGATGAAAAAATTTGATGAAATTAAAATCGTACGTTTGGTTGATGATGAAAAAGGTCTGAATGTGCAATATCGAGCTCTGGACACATCGTTAAATTTAATCGCGTAGCCTCTCGGTTACTTCTGCTCTTTCAGTTGCTCGACCGCGTTCGATCTGCCATCAATTTTCAGGCATGGGAAAAATCAAACTCCCACCAACTTTTAATGAGTTTATAACAGCGTACTTTTATTACACCGGGCTTCTATTTTTTATGCAATTTTTTTTATTCACTAATGGTCGATTGAATAAAAAATAACTTGATTCAGATATTGGCACTGGCAGGATTTTTGGAACGACTCAGAAAGTAAAAGAGGTGGGTTGGGTGCAGGATAAAGGTGATATGTATACCTATTTAGGTAAGCGATAAA
This sequence comes from Diplolepis rosae, assembly GCA_030998225.1. Taxonomy (NCBI): domain Eukaryota; kingdom Metazoa; phylum Arthropoda; class Insecta; order Hymenoptera; family Diplolepididae; genus Diplolepis; species Diplolepis rosae. Next base: position 578,244 of record JAPYXD010000695.1, read on the forward strand.
GACGCTTAATAACGTCCAAGCCACAACGATTTCGCTTTGCGGAACACAATAGAAATGGAAAACAATGTACGCCTTGTTTGCGAAAGGCTTTATACTTTTGCTTTTCTTGCGGCTAATACAAACCAACATCATCCATGGTTGGCGATATGGTTTCCATTTCATAAATTCGTGAACCCAGAACTTTATTAAGAACTTTCGGTATAAAGCATACAAAAAATATCGTTCGTATCACGTACGGAACACATAAAATAATCAGAATCACCCCACCATAGAAGACCACCCCCTGAAGTGCCATGATTAGTGTTAGTCTTTTTTAGATTATATTCGGTACTTTTTAAATATCTTTATTGCTTTTTGAATTAATTTTCGCAATATACTTTATGTTTAAAAATCATTTTTGTAAATAAGATCATCCTTTCTACTTATTTTTCTCTTCAGTCACATAAAACATGACATGGAGTACACAAAAAAGGGTAGCATCTTTGTCATTCGAGCTCTTTTCGATGCTAATTTGAGTGGGCAATGGTCACTATTGTCGCTGTTTCTCTTTCTATCACTTCTCTATCTCCTCTTTTTTCTTGATAATCATTTTCGAACATGCTCTTGCTCCACCAACAAATTTCCTTAAGAACTGCGTCGGGCGTTTTTTCCCTCAATATCTGAAAATTTTTTCATACTACACTCGAGATTCCCTGTAACGAGAAGCTCGAGCATCGGAGACCTCGCTGTAACGAGCGCGAGAGGGATCCCCTCCATATCCTACTTGTTGCTACGCGCTGTTATGCGCATTATATAATGCGCGCAGTCAGTCTGTCAGTGAGACTATGTGAATAATTTATTTACATAGTTAAAAACGTATAAAAAAGATTTATGTGAGTATTTATCATGGAATTAACTTATTTGACGGTATGTACTCAAAATATTAAAAATATAATAACATAATAATAAAAATATCTATGCTTATATGAGGTGTATTTTTTAATATTTTCAGCAACTGGAACTCACGCAATCCCCTTGATGATAATCGGCAAAGCGAAAAAGCCAAGATGCTTCCATTCCCTTGGAAATCGAGAGCTCCCTATTGATTACATTAACCAAAAAAAGCGTGGATGTCGAAAGAGACCTTTATGCATTGGTTCAAATAGGTCTTTTTGATGAACGTCAGGAAAACTAAGCCTGATAAACGGTATACATCTTACAATATGCATTCTTAGTTAAACGAACAATCAAAACAATAAATTCAGAATAAAAATAAATAACAGTATTGAAGTTAAAAAATAATTCAAAGTAATTATAAAATGCAAGTTGGTAAGAAAATCAATAACAATGTTAAAAAAAAATTACAAATGAAAATAGTTAAATTTAAAGGAATAAATTACAACAATAAAATTTTTTTAAAATTAACAAAATCACAGTAATGAAAATAAGAACAATAACAAATCAACCATAATATTACCAGAATAAATAAATAATGATAAAGTCAAAAACAATAACGAAATCACAATGATAAAATTAAAAACAATAAATAATCAACAATAACAGAATCAAGAATAATGAATAACAATAAAATGAAAGACAATTACAAAATCTTATTAATATTTAAAATTATAAACAATAAGAAATCAACGATTATTACATTAAAAACAATAAATAAAAATTAGAATCAAAAACAACAACAAGACAATAATAAAATCAATTAACATGAAATAATGATACGTAATATAATTTTCAGGATTCTGTTGTTACTTGATAAATGCTCCAACGCATCCATCTGAGGAGGAATTGAACGAGATTGAGCCGGATGGCCGGGTGATGTACCTTCCACCGAACGTCACGAGCTTGGTGCAACCGATGGACCAGGGTGTCATTTCGGCGCTAAAAGGTCGTTAAAAAACGGGATTCTTGTACGAAATGCTATCTCGCAATCACAAAAGAAATGCAGAATTTGTCCAATCTGTTAAAAAATCTTAGTAATTATCCTTCCAACACCGAATTGACCTCCCTGCTCATCGCGTTCCTGGCGGAGAAGTTTGTTCAGCAGATTCATTCCGATATCTGTATCCGAGCCAATGCTAATCATTCCGAACCAATCCGAAAACGTTTTGTGACTCGTCTGATGAAAAGTGGTAATAAATCGATTCGACCTAATCCGAGGCAACAATCCGACTAAATCCGAACCAATCAAAAACCAAGTTTTCAATCCAAATTAATCCGAGCTCGGATTTATTGGGATTGACCTTGATTGAAAACTTGGTTTCAGATTGGTTCGGATTCATTTGGATAGTTGCCTCGGATTAAATCGGATTGATTTTTATACTATATTTCATCAGACGAGTCACAAAACGTTTTTCGGATTGGTTCGGAATGATTCGCATTGGCTCGGATACAAATATTGGAGTGAATCGGAATAGTTCTGATTACTTTGGAATGAATTCCTATCCGATACATACGCCAGAGTACTTTCAATAGTACAATATTGTTTCTCAAAAGTAGAAAAATGTACCGTTACATATTTTTTCACGGTGTTGATGGAAACTATTTTTCTAACACAATTTCACTGTTATTCAAACTTTTAATGTAATAAACAGTACTATAAATGTTAAAATGATGCTGTTGGTTTTCATTTATAAAAAATGCGTTTCGAAACACATGTAGTATTGATCACAATAATAAACTGCGCAGAATTATACATACCGATTAATTGTAATTATATAAACTTTTTATACATATTGTTTAAAAAGGGAGAATTTTAGTTATCTACAGTAATCTGTGAAATATCAAAATTTCCAAAAAAACTTATGCAATTTTAATGTTCGATAACCGACTTTACTTCAAAATATTGAAAACTCAAGATTTGAAAAATTAAATATAAACTTTTTTATTTCAAATACTGTAAAATTACACTATCAAGTAATTTTTTAATAATTGACCAATAATTTTCTCATTAATTTGTGATAAAAGCCATCAAACTCATTGATTACTTTTTCAAATTCAAGCGCGCTTCATTCCGTAGTAGTGGGGGTAGAGGGGTCGATCGTCTGCTCGTTATAGGGAGGCGTGACGCGCTCGTTAAAGAGAGGTTTCGTTACAGGGAATCTCGTTATAGGGAATCTCGAGTGTAGTTTTATTTAAATGCGTTTAACCCTTTTTGCGTACTCCATGTCATGTTTATCGTGATTGAAGAGAAAAATAATTTAAAAGGATGATCCTATTCACAAAAATGATAAAGATATTTTAAAAGTACCGAACTTAACCTAAAAAAGGTATTTGTAACCACTAAAAGTCGAATAATTTACGATATTTCCCTTTTTTCAATGAAACAATACTCGATTTCACGTGTTTGATTCATTAATTCACTTATTTTGTTTACTGAAAAGTCGCAAACAGTTGAAATATTGGCCACAAAGAATGAGAACTTCAAGAGTGCATATAAAAAAATACGAGCTACTATCACGAAACCCTGCGAGGGTTTTCTTATTCTGTTGGCCTACTTTCCTTTCGCGTTGGATCCACTTGGGTTGGAATTTCTTCTTGCATTGTGTAATACCTCCAATTCATAATGATTTTATTATCAATAAATTTCTTTTTCAAATGAATTTAAAATTAATCTCATAATGCCAGAAAATTTGTATTATTCATATATATATTCATCTAAATTACAAATGTACTACACTCGTGGCTAATAATCTGAACAATTCTTTTTATTAATCAGCTACGTAAGTTATTTCGAACTGACTAATGACGCCGTAATCATTTGAGATGAATACCATGCATAAAATTACAAAATTCTCATTTAATACCTATTAAAAAGGTTAAATTTATATTGAGTTTAATTTATTCGCTTCATAACTAATTTGCACGGAAGTACCGTTTTTCAATACATCCCGGAAAATTCCACTCGATGAGTTGGCGCTGATTCAGTGAAGAGAAACTTCTATATCAATTTTTTAGGTTTTTGGAAGATGAACAATTTTTCCTTTAAAACTATTAACGCAGAATAGTATATTGTGCAACTAGGGAAAAAAGTTTATTCTGCGAGGGTGAAGTTCGATGCCTGAACAAAGCGAAGGCAACAATCACACGAGTAAAATAAATGTTTTTACGGTGTTATACACAATTTTTTTTCTACGGGGATGTCAAAAAATTGATTTGTTCGCCCGGGACAATAATATACAGTTTATCATACCCAGGGTTGTGTAGTGACGCGTCACTCGAGGTTTTTACGTAAATTACCTAAGTGAGGTATTTTACGTAGAAAACCGGTAAAATACCTAATAAATTACGTGCCAAGATGGCGGCATTATACTGTATTTATGTGGGTTATTTTAAACATTTTATTTAAGGAATGTTTGCAGTCGACTAAGCGGCATTGATGCTAGTGAAGAAAATAATACTCCAATTAGTGAGGACATTATAATTGCGGACAATGATGTTTCTACATCTGAACTAAAAAATGGAAATTCTCAAGTAAGTCCTTCAAATTATTTAAGAATATTGGGTATCAATTTGTGGTTTCTTATTCTTTTCTTTTTTCAAAAATATTCTTTATTGACATAAGTTTAAACCTATTTTTAAAAAACTGAACAAAAACAATGATTTTATTATTTTTGTTTTAAATTTTATATTTCTTAATATTCAAATTGTTGATGTTCTTAGTTGGCTTTAGGGTCCAGGAAAAAATGTAACTCAAAGTTTCATATTTTCAAACGTTTCGACTCAGATTGGTGTCCTCATCAGTGAGAATTTATTTCTATAAAAAATACAAAGGAAGAACCTTAAAAAAAATTGCACGTGTGACCGATGAACATTGTAATGAAAAATGTTATAAAAAATCTGCCCGCTTCGCGGGCACATTCTCATTGCGCGCTTCCCGCGCAGCTCGCTTCGCTCGCAAGTTTGAGCGCGCCTAGGGCGCACGATTCGATCGTCGCGCTTCGCGCTCCGTTCTTTCTGGACCTCGCGCTTCGCGCTCGGTCTTGTCTCTTGGCATACGTGTAAGTTTATTTCTTATAATTTAATACTGAAGCTCAAACCAATTTAATGATATTAAAGATGATGTAAAATAGTCATTTTCTCAAAGTCACTCTATTTCTTTTTGAATTTAAGTGAAACAGGAAATTCAATTTACTTAAGGCTCTATCGGCCTTAAGGAACACATTCTCATCATGACACTCGCGCTTCGCGCTCGATTTTCTGTATGCATTTTTGTAACTTGTTAATAAATTACATGATTATTGATAAAATTTATTTTCTTCCAAATATCTCAAAAAGGAAAAACAATCGTAGACTTTATTTAAGGAAACGATTTTGCAGAACAACGCTTATTTCGTATCTCACATATTTTGGTGAAACAAATCGAATTTTTTCAATATTAAAAATCAAAAAATTAAAATATACAACCTGTCGAGAAATTTCTCGATAAGAATGTGTAGACCTTATTTAGCCAAACAATTTTTCATCTTAAAGTTTTTTTTGTATCTCACATATTTTGTCTAAAAAATGGAATTTTTGAATTTTAATCGTATTTTTTGGAATTGAAACGAAAAATATATCTTTTATCAGAAACTGTGTGAGACAAAACTTGTAGATCTTTTTGAAACTAACAACATTGTATTCTTACGTTTTTTTCTTATTTTATATATTATTGTTAAAAAATTGAATTTTGGATTTTCAATAGTTTTTTTTTAATTAAAAAGAAAAATATGCATCTTATGAAAAAATGTTACAATTCAAATTTGTAGGTCTTTATTTATTCAATAATATTGTATCATAACGTTTTTTCGTATCTCGTATAATTTAACTGGAAAATGGAATTTTGATATTGACTTTTTTCGAATTTGAATATGCTGTAACATTTCTAATTTTGATTTAATCAAAAAATGTTATCAGGATAATTTGTAGAGATTTATGAGCACTATCTAAAACCAGTATTGAAATTTTTGATTTTTTCAAAAAATTATTTTCAAAAACACAAAAGTCGTGCTCAACCCCTCAATTTTGATTGGATGTTGCTGGTTAACGAACTTGTCCTTACTTTTTCGTCTCCGATAAAGTGTGTCAAAGCTCAATTCAATCTGATAATTCTATCGAGAGTTATGCTGCACACGACCTACTACAGACAGACAGACAGACAGACGGACAGACAGACAGACGGACAGACAGACCGCCAGACCCTTTCGTAAAAACCATTTTTTCTGACTCAGGGGGTCTCAAAACGTAAAGATTTGATGAAAATTTCGAAAGTCATTTTTCACATAAAACCAATACCTTGTCATCCATGATGAGAACGTAAAAATTGCGAGTGTAAAGTATAAAATTGGTCTAAATAACTAAATTTGAAAAAAAAATGAAACTATAACAAACCAAAAAATTTCTGTAAAGATACTAGAGGGAGAACATTAAAAGAATTGCACGTGTGACGGATAAACATTGTGGAAAAATGATATAAATGAATTATAAATGTGAAAGTGTAAAATTAATCTAAATAACTAAATTTGAAAAAAAAAAAAATTGAATAATGTAACCAAAAAAAAATTTTTGCTATAAAAATACGAAGTGCAGAAACTTAAAGTTTAAGCGTGTGACGGGTAAACATTGTGGTAAAATCGGTCTAGATGAATTGAACATGTGAAAATATAAAATTGGTCTAAATAACCAAATTTACAAGAAAATAAAACTTAGCAAAGGTTTTTTGAGTAAAAATTACTAAGGGGAGGAACTTAAAAAATATAGAACGTGTGATGGATAAAAATTGTGGTAAAAACCGATATAAACGAATAGTACATGTGATATTCTTTTTCCTGGACCCTAAAGCCAACTAAGAACATCAACAATTTGAATATTAATACTAAGGGTCGATACAAGTCCTGTTCCACTATAATTCTTAATTTTGATAATACTTATTGAAAATATAGATTATTTAAAGAGGCAATACTATTCGCAGGTAAAATTTGATTAGTAGGTATAATTTATCGAAACTTTTTAAATAAATGTTTTTAAAATTCCTTATTGTATTATTTTGTGCTAAAAAATGTTTCTGCATTATATTTTTTTTAAATTATCTATTTGTGGTCTTGTAAATATGCTGAGAATTTCATGAAAGTAAACCATACTTGCTGTATTCGCATCTAACACTGTTCCTAGCATCGAAAATTATCTAATTTTTTAGGAAAATGCAGGATCATCCACCATTTTAGAACCACGTAGTTTACATCGTGTAGAGAACTAGTGGGGTAAAATACTTAGCAATTTACGGTAAAAAACTACGTAAATTACTTAGAGTATTTTACTTACCCAACTCTGATCATACCCTACCAGAAAAAAAATATTGTTGAGTAGAAAAAGCAGGAGAACTAGTTTTTGGTAATTTTGGCGCCCTCTGCTTTATCCAATTCTCATCGTAGCGCGTTTACTCAATTACAATAATTGTAGAAAATATAGCCCTCTAAACGTTTCTTCAGCAAATGTTTTTGTAGGTCTAACTGTTTCCGCGGAAAAACAATTTGAAAATAAATTTTAGATTGCAAAAAATGCTAAAGGGAAGGAGTCCCAAAGTTTTTATATCAAGCTTCTCTTATGCTCGCCAAAATCGACTTTGCGATTTTTTTTCTAATTTGCCTGTACTATAAGTCAAGTCGTAAAATCTCCTTCAATACTGATTTCTGGCCGTTTAGTTTTAACTACACGCCCATACCTTATACATGTAGTTCTTATTACTAAATGTTCCATTCGTCATTCCCTCAAGATAAATGTTTTTCTCCATTCACAGAAAGTTGTCTATTTTTATCAGCTTTAGCGAAATAAATTTAATGCATTTACTGCACGTCTATAGACACAATGATTGTTTAATTTCCTACTGAAAAGCGAGACTCAAATGCGATGTCACATAAACTTCAGGTTTGAATGCAGCGTTGTGTTGTTATGATGGAGCCGTTCACAGAGGTTTCTGTGTAAAATCGATTTTAAATTATTGCAGGAGCACTTGAAACGGAATTCTGGGAAATAGCAGCCCTTCGGGATTCCAACACGCGGCTAGTTATTGTGTAGCTGTGCTTTCCTGCGATTCTCCGCGTCCGTTAAATAAGATAAAGAAAAAAAAGACCAGCAAAGTGGTTGCTATTCTTTCTCTTTGGTTGGAAAAATGAATTGCGTAAGAGAAAATTTATTGTTCATACAACAGAGTCATATAAGACCAATTTTGCTGATTTCTCATTTTTATCATGAAGGTCCATTTGATACATATCATAAATTGATATTTATTTTATATAGAAAATAATTCAAAACCTTATTAAATTCTCTATTTCAGCATAATTTAAAGTTGTATTATTTATTTGGAAAAGAAATTAAAAACACACATTACACTTAAAAATTCTCCACATGCTTGAAAATGTGTACCAATTTCTCATTGATTTTAATTTTTGAGTATTTACTGAAAATTGAAAGAATTGGCAAGATGGGATGCACGTTCTTTTCTTCTTATTTTAACTACGGAAAATGGAAATCTTGTCTCCGAGGTCGATTCTCATACATACACATTACTGCCACTGATGGAATAAAACGGAAATGACGACCTTCCTTTCTTATATGTAGAGCGTCCGAGACACATCCTATGTGAGTCAATCAGATGATAAATTCTCCTGGGAATAAATATATTAAACCAGAAGGTGCGGTTTCGAACTTTCAATAATACTAAAAATTGGAAAACAGCCTTTTTTCTTGTATCAAAACAAAATAATATATACATTTGAAGTTAAGTACAAATTTAGATCTAAGAAATGGGAAATTATATTCGGACTTCTACAAATTTTAGAAGCAGTTGGGAATTATATATACTTGTAGGTATAATGGATGATGTCCATTTCATGAATATCTCTGAGATTATTCTACCTTCTTCAGGGTATCCCTAAATATTCAGACCTATTTTTTTAGGGTAGTTAATAAAAGTTGCAATTATTATTCATTCCTATTGATCTGGAGCTGATTTTATTCTTTAAAGAGAACTCTCTTTAGTTGATTTTGATCGAAAAGGATATTATTGAAAAAAAATTTGTTTGGATAAACAATAAGTTATAATCAATAAATGAACCAATTTTTATAAAAAATAAACCAAAGAAGGTTGTAAATTCAAACATATCACTTGAAAGAACACTCGATTCTGAAAAATTAACAGAGAATTATAATGTAAAACTGTAGAAAGTGAAAAGATCTCTAAAATAAAAGAATGTCTTTGTTTAAATATGATATTTATTTTATTGATGTAAAAAATTCATTGCTCGAAAAAAGTGGAAACAAATAAATGCATTTCTTTGGACTTCAGAACCTTTTTTCTTAGTGTAAGAAAATACGAACCTGAGACTTAAAATTTCCGTGATTACTTTAAGTCAAAAGAATATTTCTTTAAGATAGTTCAGCCACGAAAAATTAGGCATCAGGGAAAAATAGATAATTTTGCTTTCAAGAATAGATTGTTATTGTAGGGATTATTCAAAAGAGAAAAAATTATTTTCTTTAAAAAAATTTGATATATAGAGAAAACACTTAATTAACCAAATTTATTTTCAAATACTTTTTTTTTATATCACTTCTTACGAAATTTTTAAAAATTGTGTGATTCTGATAAGTCATGGATCATTTTTTCAGGGAAAAGATTCTCTACAACTTGACAGTTTTCAATTTTTAAAATTTATTAATTGTTATAAAATTCAGCAATTTGTTTTAAAAAATTTGTTTTGAACTATTGTTTTCTAATAGTTTCAACCATTAAAGAATTTATTTTCAAAAATTGTAAACGCTCAAGTCGTAGAGAATCTTTTCCCTGAAAAAATGATCTATGATTTATCAGAATTACGCCATTTCTTAAAATTTGTTAAATACATTATTTTTCTATGTTTCAAATTTTAAAATAGAAAATAATCTTTTCTCTTTTGAATGATTCCTTTAATAACAATATTGCTATTCTTGAAAGCAAAATTATGTATTTTTGCCTGATGCCTAATTTTTCGTGACTGAATTACCTTAAGATCATGGATGTTGGTAATTGCAACTACAGTATGTAAGGTTATTCAAAAATTAATTATTAAAAAAGATTATTGGTATCAGACAGATCTTCTTTGCTCTCTTTTTCAGGTCTGTCTGATACCGATAATCTATTTTAATAATTATTTTTTGAATAACTTTACATACTGTAATTGCAATTACGAGGTCACGTAGTTTCAGACAAATAATTTCTTTGAAAACAAAAATTTAATTTACATCATTTTTCAAGATCGAGTCAATTTATTTACATTTGACAAGTATTTTTGTATTGAACTAAAAAGTAAAATGTTAAGGGCTTACATCAGTTTGAATTTTTCTACAAATGAATTTACTTTATTTGTTTAAATGGTTTGTAAACATCTTTACAATAATATATAATACTCATTATAACTGGAAGATTTTTTTAATTAAAATTTTTTTTTAACTTCTAACGCGTTTTTTTAAAAATCATGTTCTCAAACAAATCCGTCGGCAGGAGAACTCAAACAATTTCAATCCGATCATCTTGAAATTTTAACTGAAGCTTCTTAAATTTTCTAGACAAGTAAACACGATTATATAAATAGGTCATTACAACATTTTTTTTCCTAACACGCCTAGTGAAAATTGTACATTCATCATTATTGGCAATTGCTTGTTTCCTCACTAATAAAACAAATAGCTATTTCTGTATAGCTTAAGGGGTTACGAGTAGTTGGAATTTTCAAACAATCGATTTTTTTTGCATTTTCTAGAGTACAATATGACGAAAATATTCTGTGAAAAATTCAAGTTGATCCAATGAATAGTTTTAAAGATATTCTATTAGGTGTACAACTATTCTTCCGCCGTTTATTCCCCAAATTTGAGGCTTTATACTTAAAAAATGATTATCTATTTATGATTCAAAGTACTGTCCGCCACTAGCCACTTCTTTATCCATCTTTCTAGCAATTCATGGATATCATCTCGAAAAATCAATGCGTCTTTTGAGGCGATCCACGAATCGAACCATTTTGCGACTTCTTCATGAGAGCGAAAATGCTGATAAGCCAGGCCGCGTGCCATCGATCGAAACAAATGGTAGTCGGAAGGAGCAAGGTCTGGAGAGTACAGCGGGTGGGGTAAGACCTCCCATTTCAGCGTTTCAAGAAATTGTGTCTTGATCGGTCTTGCGACATATGGCCGAGCATTGTCATGTTGGAGGATAACTTTGTCGTGTCTCTCTTGGTGCTGTAGCCATTTCTCCTTCAATGTTCGGTTTAAACACATCAATTGCGTTCGATACCGATCCCCTGTGATGGTTTCACTCGATGTCAACTGCTCATATTATACCACATCAAGGATCAAGCTAGTCCCACCAAATGCAGAGCATAACCTTGGCACCGTGAACGTTGGGTCTGGCCATCGCTGTGGGGGCATGTACGGAAATTCCCCGTGATTTTCTGCGCTTGGGATTATCGTAGTGGCCCTATTTTCTGTCGACATTCGCAATGCGATGTAAAAACCCCTTCCAATTCTGTCTTTGAAGCAGCTGTTCAGAAGGAAAGAAACGCCGTTCAACATCTCTCGGCTTCAACTCGTACGGAACCCAATCTCCTTTCTTCTGATTCATTCTAATGGCTTTAAGGCGTTTCGAAATGGTTTATTGAGTCACTCCCAATGATTCTGCCAATTTTTTTTGGGTTTGGCACGAGTCTTCAGAAATTAATGCCTCTAATTCGGAATATTCGAAAATTTCATTTTTCCACCGCCATGCCGGCCCTCGACATCAAAATCACCGCTCTAGAAGCGTTTTTTTTTTTGACCAAATTTTTTTTATAGAAAATTAAAGAGCGCTTTTTTCCCTCAGAAATTAAAATAATAATGTATTTTTCTTTCTTTGATTTTGGATAAGCCAGTAAGAAGTACTAATGGGCACTAAAGGGCACTGTTTGTAAGAGAGGTCAACAATCAAGCTAATAAGTTGATCCAGAATTGATATTTTATTTGAAATTATCATGAAAATTACTAATTTTCAAAATCACTCACCATGATAAAGGAACTCTACCATATCGGCCTTATCAACTTGTGATTTAGAATTAACGTCATTTATGACTAGATGGAATTTTCAATATATATTTTGAAAAAATGTTCTGTGAAAAAAGGAACGCTTCCACTTTCCTGGATATTGAGCCCAGAACCTCTCGATTGCCGGTCGAATGCTCTATCATCTGAGCTACGGTAGAGTTCCGTTATCATGATGAGTGATACACTCTTCTAATTATTATCGACATAATGGTCTGAAAGGATTTGGAAAAATTAGTAAATAGTACATGATATATTCGTAGCCAAATAGGCGCAAATAGATTCTGTGAGAAAAGTTGTGTGGAACCTCCGTAGCTCAGATGATAGAGCATTCGACCGGCAATCGAAAGGTCCTTGGCTCGATACCCAGCGGAGTGGAAGCGTTCCTTTTTACACAGACATTTTTTTCAGAATATATATTTTCATGAAAATTACTTAAAATATAATGTAAGAATTTGGTAATATATCAAATAAAAAACATTATGCAGCATTTCAGAAAAAATACTTGAAAAAGTCTATTTTTTCACGCCTCTGACTACCCGTAACCCCTTAAGAGATATGTAATAAACCCCCAAAACTAAATTTTTATATCTGTATTAGTAGAGTCTAAAAAATTCCCCCAAAAAGCCTCATTTTACGACAGGTGAGACAGATGTAACACCCCCCCCTCCCACCATAAAAATAATTTCTTTAATTTGATGAAAAAAAAAAATCTGTAAGAAAAGTCGCATTAGAATATTTATAACAGTCCAGAATATAAATTTGTCATGAATTTAACATCCAATGGATATCTTGTGCTGCACTGGGTGGGATTCTCCAGTTCTAACAGATTTCATATTTCGTTCTGTTGGCATATATAAAGCAGCAACTACATTTATTCTTCTTAGGCGAATGGAATACTGCAGTGAACGAACTTTCAAGAATGACCTTCACCTCTTCTACTTAATCGGGCTCCCAACCACCTTCACCCCAAGGCGTTATCCAAGCACTACCGCCTTCTCGATCTCATTTTGCACTGCAGAATTTCTATCTTTGTGTTGCACCTCAGTAGCAATGCAATAGTTGGATGCTTTTGTCGGCTTAAATGAAGCTCGTTTTTCCGTCAAGCTAAATAAAGGTTTGATAAATGCCAGGGTGCTTGTTACTTGATTTGTTTGGATTCGGCTGATCGAGCAACGCTCAGATTGATCAATGTAAGGATGCAGGGATAAAAAACTCAAATGAAAGGTGCTTTCGAGAAATCCCTCGGGCGATTCGATTCTCGACCACTTCATAATTGAGTTGAGAAACTGCAATCTGTATCGGATGTTGCAGTCCCGGAATTAGAAGTCTCAACGAATGGACCATAGATTTTTTGCAACCTACAAGAAATCAACCGAAACACTGATACTTTCAGATGCGCTTGAGAAATTAACGATCTCATCTTTCTTTTTAGGGATGGGGGAGTATTGGACTTACAAAGAAGAAATAAATTATGAGGGTTTCATCTGATAATTAGCTACATGGAATGACGTCTGCACAACATTTATAACCCATGGTTTACAGAAAGAGAATAGACTTGTTTCAAATTTTTCAATAGACATTCTTTTGCTTCTAGATACAAAGAAATAAATTAAATTAAATTTTGGAAAAAGAATTCTTATTTTAACTTTTTCAAATATTCACTAATAGGCCCCAAATTCAAACTTAGCAATATTAAATTTGGCACGATTGGTAAATATTTAATTTTCTTTAATTATTTCGAAAAGTCCTTACTAAAGTAGTCAAATAGGTGTATCTTTTAAGAAATACACTGAGAAAAAAATGCTATTGAATCTATAGCATTTTTGCCAAAAACATGTTTATCATTGATTTAAATCAAAATGCTATGGAATTGGTAGCATATGTATCATTTCTTATAGAATATTTTTTTGAAACAATAATATACATGCTTTTGACAGAAATGCTATAAATTCAATAGTATTTTTTTCTCAGTGTAAACGCTAAGTCTTTAAATTAAATTTTGCTTATGAAAAAAGTGTGTACCCTGGATTTGTATAATTACATCGATAATTATTAGCATAGGATTATGAAATTTAATAATTGATTGGAAATTTTCAGAGGATTTATTTCTATTTCAAAAATGCATTATTCTCTTAATAGAAAGAAATAATAAATTGCAATCACCAATGTCATGTCTGACTTATCCGACGTCCACTGGTTGTCAATTTAATCCTCATCCTTTTCTGAAACCAGGAGACAATTATCAATCCAGCTTTACCTTCTCCATGCAATTTCGCTTTTCACGTGCAGTCGATTCAGAACTTTAGTAAGCGACTGCTCAACCGATTTAGGATTTACATATACTCACGTGATCACCAACAATAGCGTGTGTTGGGATATTGATGAAAAGTGCGATTTTGCGGGTTAAGCGCTAAGCGGATAACCAACGGGCGTTTTTCCCGACCTCTTTTTTACACATATATGCAAACGCTTTATCCAGATTCTCTGATAGTTCTTCGCTAGTCCCGCATTCGTCGTTTAAATCCTATACTCAATCCATTACTCGACCTTAAGCTTCTGTCAATGGCCTAAGCTCACAATTATCGAATCCAATATGGAATACAATTGTGGATTAAGTCTAAATAATTATTATATCTTCCATTAATTGTATTTCAGGCTTCATAATCAAACTCAAAAAGCTAAATTTATTTCCCAAGAGATCAATAAAATAAAAAAGGATATTTTGACGACGAGCTATTTTTTTAAATAAATGAAATGGCATTTTGAACCGAAAATTTTCAATGATCATAGGTTCAGAAAAAAAAAACCTTATTTATTGCTACCTTGGAAAAAAACTTATAGAGGCATGATCAATTAATGAGGTAGTAATGACAAAAAGTACTTCAATTGCTTTTAATTTCCCATGTCGTGTTTAGTGTTCGTGTCGCGTTTCTGTTGCAACTTTATTTGAATTCGTGTTCAGAGTTGAAAGTATTAGCTGTATACCTAAACAATTCAGAAGTTTATTTGTATAACATGAGAAAATACAAAGCATTCTTTAGTGTATTAATAATCCTGGCATGTATTCAGTTTTATAGCTTTTTATTTTCATTAACACTGAAAAAAGCTTCATTTGCGAACAAAACATTTGCTTTTTCTGTCGTTAGGGTACAAAATAATACCCTGACGCGATGTAAATCTATTTTATTAATTTTTCTGGGTCAGTAAAAATACTATGATATGGTTTCTCGTTATTAAAAAGGATTTATACAGATGCAAAACCAAATTTTATAATCAAGACATTATGTTTTATATATACGAGATTGCAAGTTCATGTATATTGTTGAATCGAATTATCTTCTTTATCCTGTCCTATTTTATGTTTAGAAGGTAAAAATCTCTGCCTGACCAACAGGTTGCATTTATGCTTTCAAGTTTTCCATTTAACGAGTCATGAAGCACGAAAAATAAATTCTTTTATAATTTCCAGCTTTGATATTTTTCGGCATTTTTTTCAGTGCTTCATATTTTTTCTACAACTGAAGTACTGAAACGTATGATATTCTTGCTAGATATAGCTTATTTTTACGATTATCGTAAATCATGAGTCTTCACTGTGTAGGTGAATTATGAACATAGCGGCAAGGTCGAAATGAATTTCCCACCCCTCTTTTCTCTCATATATTTCTCGACGAACACATTCTGCTCGTAAAAAGAAAAACACATTAAATGAAAATCATATTGTAATTCGCGGATCGTAAACTTCACACTTGACATTCAATTAATAACTTTAATCGGTAATATACACTCAAGTCTGCAAAACAGAATATTCACTATTTAAATCTAATAAGAAATATAAAAAAAACCAAAATTAAACTTTTCTGCCCCTTAGGGTAGTCATATAAATATTTCCTTAACTTTAGATAAATTTTCATAAAATAGTAAGTACGTTAATTGTAACAATATCTGTATTAGATTTTATGTTCGAGATCTTATTGAGAATCTTGCGACTTGCATTACATTTCATTCTCTTCTAGGACTGGATAACGATAGATAATTTCTTTTATTTATTTGGTAACAAAAAATTCCACACATATATATATATATATATATCTTATTTTATACGTAAGATTAAGTATTTTCCGAAATCATTTCCAAACCTTAACAGAAATATACTCTCCTGTTACAATTGAATACCATCTGTCGAATCAACCTTTTGTTCCTTAACCCTCAAACCATGAAGATAAAGAAAGAAAAAAATTTTCCAAGGGAAATCATGAAAGGTCTATAATTGAGAAATGTAGCATGGCTTCCCTTCTCGACCCTTGAAATGAACGTTGTTAGATGTGACTTGAATGTCATTAATTTGTGTAAACTTCAAGGAAAAATTGAAATAACTGTATTTAAAAAAGTGATAATTGCTCATTTTTGCTGAAAAGGAAACTTATAAAGTTTTTTGTTTAGAAACAGTGTATCAGGCAAAGTTTTTTAGGCATTGAACAAGGTGAATTTTTTATCATCGCACATAAAAATATCTCAAGAAATACGCAATGCACAAAAAAATGTCCACAATAAAAATTTGATTTTCGAAGGGGAAAAGCGACTGAAAAAAAAAAATTTGTATTAAAAATTTAAAAGAAAGTTTGAATAAGCCTTACATATTTTTTAATGAAGAATCTTAATCTGCAATAAAAAATAAAGATTTCTAGGGTGTCGGGTATGGGGTGAATTTTTGCGGAGTCTCTTTTCTCTCTCGAGAATAAAGTTTTTATTGCGGACATTTTTTTCGTATCATACGTATTTCTTGGGATATTTCGATGCCTTAAGATAAAAAAACTCACCCTGTATATCTATCATGTTTTCTTCTTTTAATTTTTACGAACCCGTGCAAAGATTTCTTCAGCAGAACCTGGCCTGAAATAAAGCCACAAAATTCTCTATTTGTATGTTATAGCATATTACGTGCCTAGGCACACAATGAGGGTTATTGCGCGACGAGTGACAATGCTCGCAGGAGATCGAAGCCAAGTCATAGTCGAGGCGTAGGTGAGGCGTAGTCAAGGCGTAGCTGAGGCAATGCCGAGACGAAGCCGAGACAATGCCGAGACGAAGCCGAGACAATGCCGAGACGAAGCCGAGACAATGCCGAGACGAAGCCGAGACAATGCCGAGACGAAGCCGAGACAATGCCGAGGCGCGAACAGTCCTGCGAGCATTGTCGCGAGTCTCGTAATTTCCCGAATTGTGTGCATTAGCACGTATTCTATTTTATGTGACTTCGGTGCGTATACGAGTTTTTATGCGTACACTCGAAACTAATCCAGTATTGTAGTTGTTTGCGGCGCTAGTCACTGCACTTGATATTTCGCGACTACTCTCGGCCATTTTGATTTTATCGATCTTGTGTAGCAGTAGCGTGTTGTAATAGAGCATGCGCAGTTCAAATGTATAAGGCTTTGTCATTCCTCTGTAGCGCAATACACTACATTGCGCTACTCTTAACAGTAGCAAAAAAGCCATCCGCAAGGATGGATGGCGCAGACTCATCGAGAAGTGGCAGATGAGATGGCATGGTGAGCAGACAGGGAGATGGACCTACCGCCTGATCTCGGAGCTCGCCACCTGGCTGAATAGAAAGCACGGGGAAGTCGGCTTTTATTTGGCGCAAGCGCTCTCGGGCCATGGCTGTTTCAACGAGTACCTGAGGCGCTTTAAGAAGAGAGACGAGGAGACGTGTTGCTACTGGGATTTCCCGGTGGATAACGTAGAGCACGCACTCTTCGTCTGCGCAAAATATGGTGTGGCTAGGGAGGTCCTCGGTCAGGCGGTGGGTTCCGAGCTTACTCCTGACACGATGGTCCCTCTCATGCTCCAATCTGAACGGTTCTGGACGCTCATCGAGTCATTCCTCACACTTGTGATGAAGACGAGGGAGCTTGATGGACGTCGAGAGCGTAACAACGGGGAGGGCCAGTAGAAATCGCATCGGGGCCTCCACCCGCGGTTCTGCGCCCTGGTCGGACTTGGCTATCCGCGTCTGCGGGGGAGAAATTTTCTTGTTCCCCCCTAGGTTGGCGCGGCTAGTGGGTCTGCTAATCGGGCGTGTAGCCGCGGATTGGAGTTCCGAGCGAACGGATGACGGAAGAGTCGTACGCGACTTCAAGCTAGAACCAACCACCCGTGAAGTTTAAAGCCGAAAGGCGGTTCCGCGGGTGGTGATTTGGTTCGTGAGAGGGGGTTTTTGGTTTTAACAGGTATGCCTAAACCCGTCCTAGGAGAATCCTGTACAACGTCTTTAAAAGATTTTGCCATTTTTCCTCCTCACCAAAAAAAAACTGTAGCAAAAAAACCAGTTTATGCGCCGGAGGCACATAAATAGATTTTATGTGCCACCGGCGCGCAAACTCGTTTTTTCGCTACAGTTAACAGTAGCGCAATGTAATACATTGCGCTACAAAGGAATGAAATGTAAAAATTGAACTGCGCATGCGCCCATAGCCATGAAACGAAGCTCAATCCTTCTTATTCTTCTTCTTCTTCGTACAGCGTTAGCATCTTACTAGCAAAGCCTTGTACATTTGAACTGCGCATGCGTCTACTAAAATCCATTACTACTACACAAGATCGATAAAATCAAAGTGGCCGGGACCAGTCGTGACATATCAAGTGTAATGACTAGCGCCGCAAACAACTACAATACTAGATTAGATTCAAGTGTACGCATAAAAACTCGTATACGCACCGGAGTCACATAAAATAGAATACGTGCCATTGCACACAATTCGGGAAATTACGAGACTCGCGAAAATGCTCGCAGGACTGATCGCGCCTCAGCTTCGTCTCGAGTACGCCTTGGCTCCGATCTCCTACGAGCATTGTCGCTCGTCACGCAATAACCCTCATTGTGCCCCCAGGCACGTAATATACTATTATGCGGATTTTACAGCGGATCACAATCTTCTTCTTATCTTTCTTCTTCTTCGTACAGCGTTAGCACCCTACTAACAAAGCCTTGTACATTTGAACTGCGCATGCGTCTACTAAAATCCATTACTACTACATAAGATCGATAAAATCAAAATGGCCGGGAGTAGTCGTGAAATATCAAGTGTAATGACTAGCGCCGCAAACAACTACAATACTAGATTAGATTCAAGTGTACGCATAAAAACTCGTATACGCACCGGAGTCACATAAAATAGAATACGTGCCAATGCACACAATTCGGGAAATTACGAGACTCGCGACAATGCTCGCAGGACTGATCGCGCCTCGGCTTTGGATAGGAATCTTCTATATGAAGAGTCTTATTTTTTGTTTTATAGTATTATAGGCATACAGAATACTTTACAGAAGTTTGTTTTAGATAAAAGCATTATTAAATCTTTTTTTCTAATCAGAAGACAAAAACTGTCACCCAAATCAAAACTCACATTCTAATATTTTTCACTGTTCTACATTGATAAATAAGTGGTTGAACATTTTAAAATTTCAATATTCTAGAAAGATGTTGAGATACCAAATGGTAAATTTTCGATTGCTAGGAATGCCTTAGGTGTATAAAGTGCGAACTTTGGCTTCAATCATCTCAACTTTGCGATTTTTAACATATTTGCAATTTACCAAACGTTTAGATGTAACTCTGATAAATCTGCATTCTTTATTTAGGAAAAGTACTAGATAAATAATTTTGAACTTACAATAGCTCTAGGAATAGGTATTATAAGATATTAAAAGTATCTAGAACAAATAACAATTAACAAGAATAAAAATATTCTCAGTTTCTTTAAAATATACCCAAACGATATCCTGAGATCAAGAAACAGAAAACATGCTCAAGTATGATAAAAATGAAATTCTGACCTTAACTAGATAAGACGAGTGACCTCGTAGTTGTTACAGTTCAAAGACATTTTTATAGAAACTTGGTAGGATTTACGAACTATTCTGAGTGCGCAAAATTTCGTTTTCAGGTAAGATTTGCTCTAATTTCTTCATTTCTTCGGCTGACAATATAATAACCTTCCATGAGCCTTGTTCCATTGCTTGTGGTGTAACGCATTAATCCTATTCCTACAGCCAGTAATTCTCCGTTCAAGAGTAAAAGACTGCCACAGACTGCCTACAGTAAAGTATTACAAAGTTTTATTTCAGTTTATAGTAAAAAAGATGCATGATAACAAAATTTTCTTTCCTCATGATTAATCATAATCTGAGACAAGTGCGCAGGATAAAAATGGGTGCTTGTTATTGTAATATCTTTGCTATTCAACTCACAGAAAGAAAAAAAAGGTAAAAAGTGCTGCAGGTCTTACCGAACCATCTGGGTTTATACTTGGCTTTTAATTTCCAGATCAGTTCATTTCATTATTTGTTTGTCGGTGACTAATGAAGATTTTAATGAAAAATATATAATTTCAATAACATGAAAAAACTTTTGATTAAGCAAATTAATATATTAAGAATTTCAAACCAAATAACTTTAACTTCGTCTTCAAAATTATACATTTTTTCTGAAAAAATATTTAAATTATTAGGTGCACAAGTTTGCTTCCGCCGTTTTTTGCCAAAATGTTAGGCTTTATTCTTAAAAAGTGATTAACTATTTATGATTCAAAGTACTGTCCGTTGCTAGCCATTACTTCTTTCCATCTTTCTGGCAATTATCAGATACCATCTCGTAAAAACGAAGCGTCTCTTGAGGCGATCCACGAATCGAACCATTTTTTGACTTCTTCATAAGAGCGGAAATACTGATGAGCCAGACCGTGTGCCATCGATTGAAACAAATGGTAGTCTGAACGAGCAAGGTCTGTAGAGTACGGCAGGTGGGGTAAGACCTCCCATTTCAGCGTTTCAAGAAATTGTGTCTTGATCGGTCTTGCGACATGTGGCCGAGAATTGTCATGTTGGAGGATAACTTTGTCGTGCCTTTCTTACTACTGTGGCCGTTTCTTCTTTGATGCTCGGGTTGAACGCATCCATTGCGTTTGATACCGATCGCCTGTGATGGTTTCACTCGGTGTCAACAGCTCATAATACACTATACCCAGCTGGTCCCACCAAACGCAGAGCATAACCTTGGCACCGTGAACGTTCGGTGTAGCCGTCGACGTGGGGGCATGTCCTTGAATTCCCCATGATTTTCGGCGCTTGGGATTAACGTAGTGGACCCATTTTTCGTCGCTGGTCACAATGCGATGTAAAAGCCCCTTCTGATTCTGCCTCTGAAGCAGCTGTGTACAAGCAAAGAAACGCCATTCAACATCTCTCGGCTTCAACTTGTACGGAACCCAATGTCCTTGTTTCTGAATGATTCCCACGGCTTTGGAGCGTTTCGAAATGGCTTATTGAGTCACTCCTAATGATTTTGCCAATTCTTCTTGCGTTTAGCGCGAGCCATCAACAAGTGATGCCTCCAATTCGAAATCTTCGAAAATTTACTCTTTTCCACCGCCATGCCGGTCCTCGACATCAAAATTACCGCTCTTGAAACGTTGAAACCACTTACACGTTTTTTCACTGAAAACAGCCTCACCGTAAGTACTTGAGAGCATTTGATGAGCCTCAGCTGCAGTTTTATTTAAATTAAAGTATAAAATCAAAACTTCCCGCAAATGACGAGAATATGGCTCAAAAACTGCCATCTTCGATCGAGAATAAACTTATGACGCAAAAAAAAATTCACTAATGTGGTACTGTCGTTATGTAGACATCTGTTCAAGCTTATTGTTTGACATTTTTGATCTACCTATTTCGGCCAGCACTTACGGCTACAGCCATCTATCTAAAAATGGCGGAAACAAAGTTGCACACCTAATAATACAATCTACATCTGAAAGAAACTAGAATCAAGCTTCAGAGCAATTTTTTATCAAAAAGTTCAGATTTAAAACAAAAAAATTTTTAGTATAGAAATGAATGTGTACATTTTGCGACTTGAACAATGAAAGATCGCAAAAATTATTTTTCAAATTGACTTTTCTAAAATACTGTGAAAGATTATGATTCAATTAACCCTAAATTGCTCATCGTTGAAGAAATCTCTGATATGAAGAAATCAATGTCTCCACAAAACTAAATTTTGTCATTTCAAAGACATTTTTTCTGTTAGTTTTTTCGGCGTCGGATGTTAACCTCATAGAATTGGCAGTTAATGATAGAAAACATATAAAAGATAACAGTATAGGACAATTGAAACTGATTGACTATTACACTACCCTGATTGACGAAATCAGAACGATTCAATTTTTGATAGCTCTGAATCATTAATAATTTATTACCTCTAAAAGGGATAGTAATGAGCTCAACGCTTTGCAAAACAACATTCTTGAAATTACACTAAATAATGTCTAATAAATAAGGAATCCTTCTTTAATTTTTGATATAATCTATTATAGATTCATGTACTTACACGTGTAATAACTTCGGGAGAGTTAGATGCAGGTATACAATAATAATATCCGCGTATTATTTCACTAGCATAAATTGTTGCGTATTTGTTGTTACACTGCAACAAATGAAACATAACAGTCTGATTATCTCCCAGAAAATTGTTTTGACTAAATTAATTATTATAATTTTGGTTCTGGTGATTTGTTATCTTGAAAACATTGTCTTGTCAGTCATAAATCGGTTTTGATTGAATTCAAATTATCGGTATTGCCAGTTATAATGACTGAATATACTATAATGAATATAATATGAAATATTATATATATATTTTTGTAATAGTTAATTTGGCATATATATTTTTGTAATAGTTAATTTGACATGGGGTCAGATTTTTGTATTTATATCAGTCCTGACGTCCATTGAACTCGCACATTACTTGGCCACTTTATATAAAAATTCTGTACTCCTAAGAATTCGCGCATTACTTTGCCACATTATTTAGGTCAGACTTTGTTTGATCTCGCGTATTACGTGGCTTTTTGTGCATTTATATCAGTCCTGACGTCCATTGAACTCGCGCATTACTTGGCCACATAATTTTAAGCCAGAGTCCGAAGAGCTCGCGCATTACTTGGCCACTCTATATAAAAATTCTGTACTCCTAAGAATTCGCGCATTACTTTGCCTCCTTATTTAGGTCAGACTTCGTTTGATCTCGCGTATTACGCGGCTATTTTTGCATTTATATCAGTCCTGACGTTCATTGAACTCGCGCATTACTTGGCCACCTTACTGAAAATCTGAGTCCGAAGAGCTCGCGCATTACTTGGCTACCTTACTCAGAATCAGAGTCTGATGTGCTCGCGCATTACTTGGCCACCTTACTCAGAATTAGAGTCCGAAGTGCTCGCGCATTACTTGGCCACTTTTTATCAGTCTTAGAATCCGTAGTGCTACTGTATTAATTGGCCACTCTATTTAAGTCAGAGTTCGAATAACTCTCGTAATATTTTGCCACTTTACAACAGTCTTATAATCTGAAAAACTCGGAGTTCATACTTATAAACTTAATATTGTATTTTTCCGGGTTCCAGTTATTAAGAATCAGAGGTTTCGAAAAACCAGGAAATTATTTTTTCGTGAATTTCCACTTTAGTTGCATTTTACTTTCTATATCCACAAAAATGTGCATAAATGTGCAAAGGAAAAAAAGAAAAAAACAAAAAATACAATAATTATTAAGTTGCATGTCTTATTTAATAAATATTTAAAGGTTACTATTAAGCTAATTGGCACTGAAGAGGGCCCCCATTTGTGGCCGAAACGTTTGCCTTTTGTATTTTTTATGTGTTCTATCACTTAAAAAAATAAATCCGTATCAAAACTGACCCCATGCCAAATTAACTATTACAAAATTATTATTGTGGGTCAATAAAACATTGAACATGTACGGAAACATGTCACGATATAATTATATATATAACTATACCACTATGGTTGTGAGAGCCAAATACTAGTTTCAAGGAAGGTCAACCCAATGACATAACCCTAAACTAAATAACAGTTTATGGAAGCAGAAAAATGAGATCTAAAATAATTTTAATGCACTTCGGAAAAAGCTAAAATTCATTTTATAGAAAAATCCAGGTCGAGTCAAAATTATATTTACTTAATAATTTTTTCTTAACGTCTCCAGAACCTATCTTAATTCACGTAGAAAACAGATCTGCTGTATTAGCAAACGGATTATTGATATACAATGTTCTTACTTTATCTGAATAAACAAGAACTCATTTTGTTCATTAGAACATTCTCTGTAATCCTACTTGTTAAACATGTTTTCAAATAATATTTTATAAATGATTTGTTCGATATACAAATTTTTAAACAGTGTATAGTATCTAAAAATTTCCTTGGAACAAAATTAAACAAATAGAATTGTAAAAAATATTCCAATAAAAAATGAGCTATTTTTAATTAAAATTGCATGAGAATTAAAATTAGTTATAAGAAAGTTAAGAAAAAACCTAATATATCAGATAGCCCTTAATTAACCCCTTCGGCTACAATATCATCTGAGACTCATGGTAACCTTACTAAAAATGTAATTAAATTTGATAGAAAAACACAAAAAAAACAATTCAAATTAATAGAATTCTTATAAAATCTAATCGTGTTTTTGTATCAAATTGAGTTTTTCTATCAAATTTAATAAAAGTTTTCCAGTAGGGAAGGAAATCGAGACAAAGATGAAAAACACAAAATAGGTCAAGTGGTTAATAAACAATTTGGACCAAAACTATTTTGTTTTAAGAAATGTATTGTTACCTCTAACAAAATGCATTTAAATTGATCTGGGATATGCTTTCATTTTTTTAAATAATTTCCAGTTATCTCCGGCCACTATTTATTCCTATTAAAGATAAAAAATAATAGACATTTATTAATGTATGCTATTGGCAGTACTAAAAGCAACGATTATACATATTTTGGAATATTTTATAACTTCCGTTATGATATTTTCCTAGTTTCAAATTTCATATTCGAGATAGTAATTAATTCTATTGGTTACTTTTTATTTCCTTTCTGAAGAATCTGAACAGTAAAAAATGATATGGTAAACAGTGTATACTCTTACTACTTTAGGAAAAATTGAAGTTGTTGACATTTTATCCCAGATTACCATTATTTTTTGAAATTATCAGTATAGTAATATTAAATTTTAATAACATATTTCTTTTAGCGTATTTTGCCAATACAGTATGCCAACAAATTTATATTATTGATCAGTAATAAAGATTCGAGACCAAGAGCATAATAAATGGCACTGGTCCTTTACTGTTTACTGACATGAAATAGAGCACTGTTAAGCCAACAATCAGTGATGGGTTAATATCTTGACTGCCTTGTACACTTACCGGGTCCCATCTTAATACAGGCTAGGTCAACTCTAATGGGCTGAAATGGCAAAGTTTAGAAGTATGGTGCGGGGGTTCAAGAGGCCATGAAGGGTACAAAAATAGTTCACCGCCCGACACAGATAGCGTCACTTAGACCGTTGCGGGGAGTTGTGGGGTAAAGAAGGAGCGGCATCCATATTGTTGATAATGTTCTGCAATTGTTTTATCAGAGTTCTGTATACCAGCGTCCCAACGTGCGACGCTAACTTACATATCTGTTTTCAATACAAATGAATGGAAAATAAAGCAAATAGAAAACACTAAATGATGCATACAATAATAATTAACTTATATCATCATTTCATGTTTTTCGTTTGCTTTATTTTGCATCAATCATCATTAATTTTGTAAAATAATAAAATATTCAATGCATACAAGGGTCCTGAATATACATGCATACGCACTAACACACATGCAAACATTGTTAGTTCACCGCCCGACACAGGTGGCGCTAAGAACTTTGCCATTTTTTCTCCACACAGTTGACCTAGCCTGTCTTAATACTGCTCCGTAATTACGGACAATTCCAGTTACTAAATGAATCACTGATACAGAATCTGTCAAGGTTACTTCGCCACGGACCTAAAAAAAATTGTTACTCTTAAGAAAGCTGTTTCATGAGTTCTTAAGGTTCAAATATTAAATAATATTTAAAATTAAAGGAATAAAAATTCGTATGAAGTTAACATACACTGTTGATAGAAAAAAAGTTTAAAAAATGCATAAGGACCTTAAATCCCGATTTTTAGTATTTCGCAAAAGACATTTTAAAATTATAAGAGCTTTGAAAAATGCAAAGTATGTTTCAAAGTAAATACAATTTTGATAGCACTGTATTACTATACACTGAGAGAAATGTCACCTTGTTAGGGTAACTAAAAATGGCACAGTTACACGAAATTTTTTTTCAGTAACCCTTATAATAATTTTTTGTAGAAAACATTTCTGTGAATTTGAACATTCCTTCAGGAAAATTGAATGTTCTGTATTGTAACGAAAACCTAATCAGAATTGTGATTTTTCAAGTCTTGCATTGTAAAGATAGCATGTGATAATAAAGATAATTACTGTGGTACGTAATTAGCAATTTGTAATAAACACTAAAAGAATCAGTAAAGTTTCTCATGAACAGTGTTATTTTCAGAAGATGATATATATTAAATTTTCATTTGATCAAAGGGAGTATTACTTTCTTCTCGAGAGCCTTTACAGTGTTGAATGGCAGGGAGTACTTTCCGTTTTGTAATTATTGCAATTCCAAATTGCAATCTGCGCGTTCGCACAGACGCAGTAAAGTTAGATTAAAGTTAGACTAAAATAAGAACTAATCTCACATTTAATTTAATTAATTTAAAAGTTTGTTTACATACTATATCGATTTATATTATACTTTGAGATTGACAAGCCGCGTTTAAGGGAGTTCTCTAGTGTGACGGCTCCAAAATTAAGATTTTTTTTTCTCCTTATATTTCGCAAGTAATATACATTGACAACATACTGTAAAAATTACAGACCGAAATTCATATTATTAACGGAATTATGGCACATAAGAGAGAGAGCGGGCCGTGACCGACGCAGAAGCTGCCTTTTCATGCCGTACGTTACTTGCTCTACTATATTGTATGTTGTGGATCTGCATATATTATTGTATGTTTACTTTCTTTGACCTTCAGGAAGGCCCCACAATGTGTCCTAAGATTCGTACATATCGTCGATGTGCGTACGTTCTGACATCATCAACGCCTTGTTACCAACAGTCGCACGCTGAAGCGCACTTAAACGTGAATCATCGAAACATGCGACAGTTGGTAACAACACGTTGATGACATCAGAACGTACGTGCATCGACGATATGTATGAATCTTAGGACACATTGTGGGACCAGCCTCACAATAGATATCAGGAGAATAAACAGGGTGAAACAGTAGTTCAAATCCACATTATGGATTTTAGTCATCGATTGTACGGATGTGTTGTCTTGTCGGAATAAAGCTTTTTTCTCAGCATGCCTGGACGTTTCTCCCTGATCTCTCCACGTAAGAACATTCTAAAGGAGTGCAGTTGTAAACTGAGTTCACTGTTTTACCCTTTTCGAGATAATTCACGAGGATGACACCCTTTGGCTGCCAGAAAAAAGATGCGATCACCTTGCTCGCTAATAAAACTGTTTTTGCTTTCTTCAGAGGGAGTGATAACGCTCGTTTCCACTGTTTGAATTGTTGTTTTGATTGGAATATAAAGGTGAACAAAGGGTTCATCCGTGGTCACAAACCTGTCCAATAATTCTTGTGCATCGGCTTCAAACAGCTTCAAAGAGTCGCGAGAAATCGTGAGCCGATTCCATTTTTATTCAACAGAAATCTACCTTGAGACCCACCTTGCAGAAATCTTAGAAAATTCTCAGTTCGTTCACAATAATGTTTTGTGCTCGTTGATATGAGATGCCAACAGGCTCAGCTATCTCTCTTATTTTTAATCTGCGGTCTCTAACAATCAGTTTGTATATTATTGTATTTCAATGTTTTCTTGAGTCGTTGACGTCAGAGGCCGTGCACTTCGAAAGTCATCGTTGATACTCTCTCGACCATGTCTGAACTCAGGTGCTCACTTCTTTACCATTGCACACGATGGAGCAGGTTATTCTTAAGTTGCCTCCATGTTTTCATGGATCTGTTTCGCCGTTAACCCTATTCATGCAGATACTTGATGAGAGCGCGTTGCTCGATTTTGCCCATTTTCACAAAAAGCCTTACTAGGTCTCACTTAAATCAGTGTAACTTCTCAACTGTTAGCAGCAGAGTAATAAAGCGTTACATAGTCATAATTAAATAATAAATGAATATAATAGAAGTAGCTTTATTTAATTATTAAAATTAATTCTATATAAGATCGCCAACTTTTCAATG
This sequence comes from Diplolepis rosae, assembly GCA_030998225.1. NCBI lineage: Eukaryota > Metazoa > Arthropoda > Insecta > Hymenoptera > Diplolepididae > Diplolepis > Diplolepis rosae. Next base: position 606,568 of record JAPYXD010000695.1, read on the forward strand.
TACTCTCGTACCTCAACCAGACAAGGTGTTTTCTCTAGAACTAATAACGCACTTTCTATCCACAGAGTACTCACCTTTATAACTGCTATCTTGTTAGCATATGGATCGGGATATCGATTGTCATAAGTAAAGTCATCTATTTTGAAAGGCTCACCACGATTTCTTTGAAAAGCCATTCCAATCCACACCTTGATCAGTTCAGTCATAAATGCTTTTATTCTATAAATACATTCAGCAGCAGTTATTACGTGTCTCTTGGTGAATAAGGCCCCACTACATAAATGAAAGTTTTGGAATGTTCTTATAGAAGTTAACGATGCAATGCACTCATGCTTAACATGTACATCTATTTCATGTTGTCGATCATTAGAAATTGGGGGCGAATTGCACAGTAGTAGGCTTCGTTGTTTCGAATCGCATCCTGTTAAAAAATATTTAAGAAATTTAAATTATTGATTAAACTATTCGCAGAAAGTTTCTCGATTTTTATCCTTCGGAGTTTCAATAAAACTCCTGAATTTACGTAAGTAAAGGGTTTTCCAATAGGGACATAACAATTTCGTATCTTTATATGAACGCACCCTTAAAATTTTTTAATGAAATGTCAATGTGAAAACGTTAGTTAAAGTCAACATTTTCATCTGTTAAAGTTCACGAACCAGCAACGTTTGGAAATTATTAAAAATTACTACCGAAATTGGCTCTGGCAAAGCTTGAAGAAAATGAAGAATTTCATCGAAAAATCATCTTCAGCGATGAAGCACATTTCTGGCTCAATGGCTTTGTTAATAAGCAAAATATGCGTTATTGGTCAGCAAGAAACCCAAATGTGCTTCTTGAGACACCGTTGCATGCGCAAAAAGTGACTGTTTGGTGCGGTTTTCATGCCGGAGGTGTGAAGGGGCCGTATTTTTTCGTGGATGAAAACGACCGTCATGTTACCGTCAATGGAGAGCGCTATCGTGCTATGTTGGAAGATTATTTGTGGCCAGAATTGGATGAACTTGACATCAACGATATGTGGTTTCAACAAGACGGTGCCACTAGCCACACAGCACGCGTCACAAACGATTTATTGAAAGGCAAATTCGGTGAACGCGTGTTATCTCGAGAAATGGTCCGGTCGAATGACCGCCTCGTTCATGCGATCTAACGCCATTGGATTTCTTTTTATGAGGCCATATCAAGTCACTGGTCTATGCCAACAAGCCAGCAACATTAGACGACCTCAAAGACAACATCCAACGCGAAATTGCCAACGTTCCGATCGAAATGTGTGCCAGAGTGGTGGAAAATTCGGTCCAAAGAATCGACCGCTGTAAACGGGCTCGTGGTGGTCATATGACCGATATCGAATTTCATTCATAAAATGTAATGTTTGCACTACACCCACAATGAATTTGAACTCAATATCTCAAATATTTCTGTGTTTTATTCATAAATAAAATTGTTATGTCCCTATTGGAAAACCCTTTATTATTTGAAATATAAAGTAAATAATGCTTGAGGAAGCTACATCTCTCATACGTGTCGCCCGCCTTACATAACCAGTCAATCTGTTGTTACGCAATCAAAGCCAAGGCTACTGACATCATAGCATCCAGAATTAGTAACAGTAAATCCGCGAGAGTTTTTTTTAAATATTATTTCTTGATAGGTTAGAACACATTTTCCATGTCATATTAAATCTCAATTACTAACTGGCCAACCCCTTACCCCTGACTTGGAAGGTTTCCCAGGGTGAACCGTGTACTTGCCTAGCTGATCTTAGGAACAATATGGAGAGAAAAGATTTGAATAAAAGTATGTACCAAGCCAAGCAGGCACCACAGAAAGACGCCGAAGCTCAGAGTAGTGTGCCTATAGAACATGGCCCTGAAGTAAAGCTAACGTAGTTCCGGGGACATGGTCTGGCGAGGAAAACAGAGGAGTTTTGATTTTAGTGAGTATTACTTCAGCCAAGTACCACACAGCGTGTGTAAATGCATTATCTATCTCCCCTGACCAAAATAAAAAAAATTTTTATATAGAGAACTAGGTTACTCATCGAACCAACCTCACATGTATTGTATCTTGTGTTGATATTAGGTTACTAGGAATGTGTTTGTCAATAAACGTCGTATCAAAAAATTACATGGATTGTATTCTCCATAACAATTTTCTTCACTGCTTTAGTGTTTTCATTGGTTGTTGACGTGCTGGGCCGTCCAGGGCGAGCGTCGTCATTCACCTCTTCACGACCTTTTGTGAAGAGCTTGTACCACTTGTAAACAAGTTTTTGACTTACAGTACACTCACCGTATGACACTTTCAACATTTCAGGTGTTTTTGAGTACTTAATTCCATTTTTCACATAAAATTTGATGCATATTCTTTGATCCATTTTTTTTGACAGCAGAAAATCGCAAACACACGCAAAACACTTCTAACCTTTATGCCTCTCGCAAACAAACAAAAAATGCTATTTTGTTGAAACTGTGAACATACATTCGGGACAAGTGTGCCAACATAGGAAAAAAAAATCAAAAATCGAATGTACATAGCCCGCGAAATTCTGGTAAAGCGTTAATCGAAATCTGACCATTGAAAAGCTTCTTATCTACGGTCCTCATTAGGTGTTTAGTCGGATTCTTGTATTTATCATACTGATGAAAATAGTATTCACAGAGAAACCCAAGTTTAGAACTTTTGCCAAACTACGATTCAATTTAGATAAAAAAGTGCCATATTCAGAATTTTTCTCAGCGAAATACTGAACTTTAGATGAAAAATATGATAATTTTCTATAGATTGTATTAAACTTTACGATAAACTATGCTAAAGTTTGATACAGATTTTTTAATTTTTAGTATTTTGACTGTGAAAAACTTCCAGTCTGCTTGAAATAATTACGATTGCATCTTGAATTACCGTAGATTCCTAATATTTTTCAGAATGATCATTATAAAACAAATATATTGCTACACAAATATTCTCCATGTATTGTGTTACAAGTTAGAAAGGCGTGCAATTGGCCAGAGTACAATAATTACAAAAACACTCATGACAAGAAAACAGTCACACTTTTCACAGGAGAAGAGGAGACAGACGAAAGTGCACACTGTGCATGCCTTATAATTTTGCGTAAATCGAAACTAGTAAGTTTGATACTAAACCCCCACCCGACTCTAGTGATCGTCATCGTCAAAAATCGACAAGTAGAATCATTGCAGAGTTTTAACCTTAAATTGATTATTTAGCTGATTATGAAATTTTTAAACTAAAAAGATATTAGGTGCGCAACTAAGGTCCCGCTGTTTTTTTATGAAAATGCAACTTTATTGTGAGAAACCGGTTACAAATGAATCATTCAAAGTATTTCCTATCATAAGCTACAACTGTTACCCATCTTTCTGGTAGAATTCGGATACTGTTACGGTAAAAGTGTTCATCTTTTGAGGCTATCCACGAATCAAGCCATTTTTCGATGTCTTCATATGAGCGGAATTGCTGATCAGCCAGAGACCATGTGCCATCGGCCGGAACGAATAATAATTGGACGGCGCAATATCTGGGTGGGGTAGGATGTCCCTTTTGAGCGTTTCCAGGTAGGTTTTAACGAGTTTGGCAACGTGAGGCCGAGCGTTTTCATGCTGGAAAATCACTTATTCGTGCCTCTGCTCATATTGTGGCCGTTTTTCGCGCAGTGCTCGGCTCAAACGCATCAATTGCGTTCGATACCGTTCCCCAGTGATGGTTTCTTTCGGTTTCAAGAGCTTATAATAAATAACATCAGCGTCTTCGAAGGTTTTTTGGCCTCCCTTTACGCGGACGGTCGTCGACAACGTAATCACAGTCTTCGAAGCGACGGAACCAATCACGGCAAGTTGTTTCACTTAGAGCAGCATCTCCGTAAACTTTTTCGAGCTCTCGATGCGCTTCAGCCGCTGTTTTCTTCAAATGAAAGAAGAAAATCAACACTTCTCGCAAATGACGATTATTTGGCACAAAGTCAGACATTTTCACACAACCAAAAGTATATGACGCCAGAACAAAATCACTAATGTGTCAAAAAGGTTTGTTTACCATGTGTCTAAGCTTGGTTTATGACGTTTTGGATATGTCAAAATCGACTAGCACTTACTGCTAGAGCCATCTATTGACAGCGGGAACTTAGTTGCAAATCGTATTGTAAATAAATAAATCGTAAAAGCAATCAATCAATTGATGAGCATTCAAATTTGACGTCAAAGTTATAATTATAGATTTTAAGATTCACAAAATAGCTTGGGAAAATGAAATCTTCGTTTCGAGAGCAGCGTTGGGAAGTGACGCGTTACTAGAAATTTTTCACGTAAAAAACCAAGTAAAATAGCTTGAGAGTTTTATACGTTCAAAAAACGAAAAAAAGTTTCTTTAGAATTTCCTCGAAAAATTAATATATAAACTATGAAATTCAGAAACTACTTTCCAAGGATCAAACCTATGTGTCATGAAATTTACGATCCAGATATAACAATGAAATAATGAAAGTAAATAACCGTGAACAAATATATTGTAAATGTAAAAATGTCAATTTATTAGAAAAATTCTAGATAAATAATTACCTTTAAAACAAATCACACATAAAAACGTACAAAGAACTCTTGCCATGTAGTTATTCATCGTTGTCGGATTGCATACGTTTACTTACTTTGATAAGGTTCAATACCTTTGAAGCTCTTTAAGTGTCCAAATTTTTCAAACGTTATATTTGTTTAACTGATGCCAATGGTAACAATAAAATTATTAGACTAAAAGAAATTTATATAGTAATTGCAATTAAAACGTTCTGACTAATTGCTTTTTGTAAAAGCTATTTAAAATATAAAAATAAAAATGGTAGTGGTAAAAATAGACAATGTTTTATATATATACATAAATTAATCACGCCATCTTAGTCAAACTAATTAAATTTATAGTAGTTTATACTCAAAGCAATAAGTTGGGACGCATTAGTTAAAATTTCCCTGGAAATTTTTCTCTGATGGAAAAAAATTTGTTTCGGCAAGAGTCCGGAACTTCGTAACTATGTCTGGGATACGAGAAAAGTTTCGTAGCTATTTAGAAACTTCTCTTTTAACTTTGTAAACGTTCGACAGAAATTCAGGAACTATCCAGAAAAAAATATGAAACGATTCCCAACATTTTTCAGTAATTATTCAGAATCAGTTGAGAAGATAATCGAGAATAATATGTAACATCTTACGAAATTTTGAATAAATATTTTAATCTGTCGTCTTAATCTTTTCGTTTGTCTTCAAACGAGAGAATTAGGATTCTTGTTTTGTAAGAATTCCGAAACTGATTCCCGAATCTGACTGCGTAATCGGCGTTGCGCACTGGATAATTGTGTTAGTGTATAAGAGCTATGGATGCGTAATATCCGTATGAAGTGTTATTAAATAATGTTTGTTCATTTCTTTGGCATAGGGTCAGTTTCTTCTTATTTTCTTTGATTAAAATTATTATTACATTTAAAAATGCGCAAAAAGAAAGAAAGGCAAACGTTTCGGCCACATATGGGGGCCCTCTTCAGTGCCATAAATTCAGAGACTAATTCAAAATTTCTGTAAAAAATTACTATATTTTAGATAATTAAAAAAGAATTATCATAAAAATTAAAAACTTATCTCATAGCTTGCAATTCAAAATGAAGTAGTCCAATATGCAGCATCACGAATTGAAAAATTAAAGTTCACTATGAATAAAAACCGGATAAAATGAAAAAATATAAAAGATTTTGCACACGAACCGACCTGAATTTTTTTTTTCATTCAAAAAATGTTTATTATTAAAGAATGATGCCAAATTGGTTCACAATGGCAAAACGCGAACAATTTTTACATTCATGAAAACTTCTCGTTAAGACTTTAATACCGGCGTCTCTCACAGAATGATCTGAACTGTTTTAAAAACCGACTCGGGACATGTGGCTTTGCTGACCGAAAATTTTTTTCCTATAAGCAATCCTGAGAGGTTCTTTTCCTCCTTGAAGAAGACTATTGTCCTGTACTTAGTTAAGAAATTCAAGACGTTTATGATGATTTTCACGAGTGGACGAAGGCGTTTATTTTTCAAGAAAACGATTTTGTATATAAGCTTCACATACAATCCATTTTACATTGAATTTGCAAGCAAGGCGATACATAGAGATAAAATATTATAATATCCATATATGTAATTTTACTCCATATTTAAAAAAATTGAAAGTTGTTTATTTTCACATACAGATTTATTCTGAGATGTTTTGGAAAAATGATAATAAATTTATCTTTAAAAATTAATAAAAATGCAATTTGAATATTCGTGATATTAATTATCACATTTGAAGTTATTATTAAATTTAACTATTTCTGAAAATGTCAGAACTGTTAGATATTCTAGCTTTATAGTGAAAGTGCCATTTTTAAATTTCAAATTGACAATATGTGGCCGAAACGTTTGCCTTTCTTTCTTTTTGCGCATTTTTAAATGTAATAATAATTTTAATCAAAGAAAATAAGAAGAAACTGACCCTATGCCAAAGAAATGAACAAACATTATATGAATTTGGGTCAATACAATAATAGACATGTTATCAAACATGTCAATTTGTTATTAAATAAGTTTCCAGACACTCCTAATAGGAACCTATTGATTTGATTACTATGTGAATTTTTGGATTTCAGATGAAAACCAGCAAATGACCGAATTTGGCAAGGTTTGAAAATTTTATTTTAGAATTCCACCTACGAACTATCACAAAAAAACAGATTTAGATAGCGACTATTCGAAAATTGATAATCTGGATTTTCTCATAATTTTCTTCGAGTTTCGTTTCAAAATTAATTACAATTACCGTTAAGAATATACTTCTTGTTATAAATAAGTATCAAAACAGCTCAATTTCAATGTAGAGATAACAGGCAAACATACTTAATAAATCAGCATTGCATAACAAAATATATTTTATTGTTATTCTGTCATGTTTCATTTTCATTTATATTTCATCACAATCATTTAATTCTGATGGACCATATAAAGACTCATTTGTTTATATCACCATTCATAAAACTGAGCGAGGCACTAAGTTCGTTTCAGCTATCATCCTTCAAATCTAAATTGAATTTAGTATCGGGATACAGCTCTAAAGAAAAAGTCCAAACAAATCATCTGTGAAATATTTTTGCGTGGTGATAAGAAATCATAATCGCATTAAGATTTAAATGAAGTAGAAATGGCTAGCTTAAACTGATTACCGTGCGTATTTATTTGCCCTAAATGCCCGTGATGTGCAACAAGCGGAAATAGAATTTGCCGAAGGCGCGTCTCTAAGACTGTGAGACGTCTGATCTATGAGTCTGATAACTGTTGAATAGTGCCTGTGGTATTGTGTTGGCATCACTGGAACACCGTGGTTGGTTAATGCCCTCGACACGAACCGCGCATAAGTGATATTGACACGTGTGAGGGCACCAGGGGTTAATTTCTTGTCGCGAGCCAAGACCTAATGGATACGATGCTTTAATAAATGACTTCTTTCGCAAAACTAGTAATAGTTTATCGTTGTACTATCGATGTCATTGAACTTAAAGAGAGAGTGAGAGAAAAAAAGTGTGTGCAGTCAACTGATTTTCATAGAAATATGTTTCTTGGAGTTTTAGAACTCAATGCGATTTATTAACCACTAACACACTATCGGAGAAAACGAACAAAATGACCGTTTTTACCTTGGAATCCTTTGGAAAATCTATAAGTTTCCTACACTTTTAGAAATAGTCCAAAATTTATAAAATTACCTGCAATGTAAAATATTTTCTGTTTAGGTTTTAGAAAATTTAGGTACAATTATAGAAATATTTAGTAATTTATAACTTCACTGAGAAAAAAATGCTATTGAATCAATAGCATTTCTTCCCAAAAGCATGTATATATAACGGATTCAAATCAATATGGTATAGAATTAGTAACATATTTATTAGTTCTTGTAGTATATTTTTATGAATTCATAGTATACTTACTTTTGGAAAGAAATGCTTTTGATTCAATAGCATTTTTTTCTCAGTGTAAATATTAAAAAATTTTCTTACGAGTTCACTGAAATATAACGAAGGTACGTGGACCTTAGATCGTTATGAATAGATGAACAAATTAATTTTTATTTTACTGAAATTGCAATTTTTTAGTTGTTCAAAAGCGTGGACTTTTTTGGTACAACTACATACCAATTTCCAAAAAATTATTGAATTATGATAAATGCTTGATTATTTGTCTGCGAAGATGATTCCGCTTAATTTGTTGACGCCTGATTTTTAGAAAAAATTTTGTAATGCTAAAAATGATAAGACAATAATTTTTTGAATGAAAAATTTAGACAAATAAGCATGTTTGGCATTGATTTAATTTATGTTGAAGAAATCGAGAAATAAACTCAAAGGAAAACAAGGAAAGCAATTTAAAACATTTTTAAAATAGTCTGATTTCTTAAATTGTTGTCAGATATGGCTGACTAACGAACGTGACCTTTCCTTTTTTACAATATACAAGCCTGCAAAAGTGACACTTAACAATATATCATAACTCCGTGTTGCATATGATTTATAAAATATATCTTTTCAAGTAGAGAATTATAATTATAACAACTTTACTCAAATCTTTAAACGCGTTTTTCTCGAAACTACTTTTTTCAACATGGTTGACATGATATCTCAGGTTCTAATGAACCGATTTACTTGAACTTTGGTATGAACCTTCCGTATATTACCCTCTATCGCCCCTACCAGATTTATTTCAAAATTTTGTTTTTTAGTATTTAAAAAAAATTCAAAACTGTGAAAAAAAAGTGTAAAAAATGACTTTCTTTTCAAATAGTCGCCATTTTGTATCTTGCACACATTACAATTCCTCAGTTAGTATTTTTGTGTTATGTTTGCAAATTCAGATAAATGAGAAAAAATTTTATCATATGCAGATACATTTGACATGCAACATTACATGTTTAGTGTTTCAAACAAACTTTTATTAAATCATACGTTCATGTTATTTTTTGAATATAACGAATACAGAAAAAGAAAAAGGCGAGTGGTCAGACTTCTAGAAATGTCAGCAGTTGAGAAAAGTGCTGCCTCAATTCTCTGCGGGAGATAAAGTCACTTCACAAGCGACAAAACACGCAAGTGCTCTTTCTGCCACAACAAAAGTTTACCGGAACTCGCAGGTACCAACATTCTTATCGGTTGGTCGCACATTAAATCAATAAACGTTACACAAAAAATTCATATCTGCATTTCTTACTTTTGATCACTTTATCTGTAATGATTCAAAGTAAACAAAAGTTTATTGGGACGACTGAAATTTAAAAATTGTGAAATCATAAAACAGTCTAGGATATAAATTTTGGTAAAGGATAGTTTTTAACAAAGATGCTGTACAATTAAAGGATAATTCAGGAATTTCATTAAGACAGTCCGGTAGCGATCAAATGAGCAACTACAACAATGTTTCGAAAATGTTTCATGCGCGTTGCAAAATTCCGAACATTGCACGGAGAAAAATGGATACTGACCCATAATATCTAGATATTGAGGCACAATGTCAGTAGCATTCAACTATGTGACAAACATTTAAATATTCTACTTCAATGCCTGCAGATATTGAAAAAAAGATATTAACCACCAGTATCTCAGATATTGAGCTTGATTATCTCAGATATTAAAAATGAATATTTAAGATACTAAACTTCTGAATATCCTCGTTAGTAAACTTGAATTTCTGAGGTACTGAAGTAGAATATCTCAAATATTTAACATCAATATCAGGTATACTGAAAAGGTAAGTTATAGATATTACAGCTCAATGTCTAAGAAACTCAAAAAATTACTTTAAAGGTTATGAAATAACTACATATTCAGTTTTCAGAAAAAAAGTCAAATTATATTTTATCATGTACATAAGTATATAGCAGATTTATACTTCGCTCTCATTTTCATTATTTGGCATGTCTAAAATTAATTTAATGTTCTTGTTAAAAACTTAACCTTAACACTAAGGTTAGATTTCATTCTCGGCTATAAACCACATATAGAGAAAATATATAACTTATATCTTTTACTTACTGCATCTCAAGTTAAACACCCGATCTTTATTCCATTAAAAACACTTATTAGAACTCTTACGAAACTTTCAAAATTTTTCTATACGGCACGCTGCAAGCATGCAAGCAGATTTCAATGAGCGCGAAAAAGTGATCACATGGCCTTTATATATATGCGCGCGCACTTCATGCTTCAATATCTAAACTATTGAATCTGAATATCAAATGTTACTTCTCTGGAAAATCTTATATATTGAAAAAAAAATTTTAATATTGCGTGTCAATATCTAGATATTATGGATGAATATCTCCTATTTGAATATCTACTTTTCAATATCCATTTTTCTCCGTGTGTGTGGAAAATTTTTTTCCGTTATAATTTACTATTAATACCTATAACGATTGAGAAAAAAAGTTTTCCATTAATGCACAATCTTTATTTGACTTTCGGAGTATTTCTCTCGGTGAACTTCGGCAATCATCGCGCTGCGCCAATCACTCGAGATCCAATCGCGGAAACCCGACAAGATGACAACTATGGCTGAACGGAAATATGGATTCCACTTCCTTTTTATTCCTGTTTTCTGGCGTTTATTTCGAAATAACTTTCCGAGATATACGGTAAGATACGATTTTCAAAGAAAAATTAATGTTCTTATGAAATTTCCCAACGGTTCCATAGTTTTCCGCAACGCCGCCATCAGAAAATTTTTCGCAAATTCGTGATATTATGAGCCCGCGAAATGACTTTCCATAAGAGCCCATGTTGAAATTCCATATTTCGAGACGTGATAATTCAAAATTTAATACAGTAAGGCCTAAAATGGCAAAGAACTTTTCGATTGGGAGGGGTTTAATCTATCGATATATAAAATGAGAAAGGGCACTTAACCACCCCCCTTTCCACTACCGAACTATCTTAAGCTTTAGGCCTTTTCAAATTTAAATAAAATTCTTATGAAACAACCCTTGTATTTGGAAATATATCGAATTTTAGGTTCTCAATTGTTTTAAAATCATTCTTTCTAGGAAATAATTTAGATTTGAAACATGTCTTCAATATCAAATGTCGGATATCAAATTCGGATCATATAGGAAAACTCTTTTAAAAAACTCATTTTTTAAATCTGGGACCCAGTTTAGGCTCTTTTCGACCAGATGAATTTTTTGAAACAATTCGATCGTCACGCCTCGCGCTCGGTCTTATGTTCTTTGCATACATTGAAGTTTATTTCTTATAATTTGATACTGAAGCTCGAGTTTTATAATATTGTAAATGTGAATTACATTTTCTCAAAGTTACTTAATTTGTTTTTGATTTCAAATGGGAAAGGAAATTCAATTAACTTAAGTTTCTATCGATCTTGAGAAACACATTCTCATCATGACACACGTTCTCCGCGCTCGATTTTCTGTGTACATTTCTGTAACTTTCTAATAAGTTATATGATTAAAATAATTTATTTCGCATTTGGACGCTTATTTCGTATCTCACATATTTTGGTTCAAAACTGAAATTTTTTATTTTCAATAGTGTTTTTTAAAATCATCTAGGCAAATAATTTTTCATTTAGACGTTTTTTCGTATCCCACATATTTTGTTTAAAAAATGGAATTTTTAAATTTAAATCGTATTTTTTGAAATTGAAACCAAAAATATGTATTTAATCAAAAACTGTGTCACATAAAATTTCTGAACATTGTTAAAGTGAGCAATTTTCCATTCTTACAATTTTTTCGTATTTCACATTTTATGATTAGAAAATTAAATTTTCCATTTTCAATAGTATTTTTTTCTAAATTAAAAAGAAAGATATACACCTTATTTAATATAAAAAAATGTTGTGATTGAAATTTTTACATTTTTGTGTCAAACAATTTTGCATGATAACTTTTTTTTATATCTCGTATAATTTAACTGGAAAATGGAATTTGGATATTTACTCTTTTCAGGTTTTAACATACTGTACATAAGACATTCCAATGGGGTTTTCTCTTTCATAAAAATCTTACCTAGACATTCAGGGTTTCTTTTTATTCTACGATAAATACACTACCGGTCAAAATTATGGGACCACCTACAACAATTGTATTAAAAACATGCTCGTCTTTGAATCCAGCTATCTCCGTGAAAAATTAAGTTAGAAATATTTTCGAAAAGGCGTTTGGAAGATTATAAAATTGTGCGTCGAATAAGCTCTATTTCAAGTATTTTAATTAAATAGAAGCCGAGATAGTGTGTGAGAAAGGGCGACGTAATTTTCGACTTTGACAAATTTTCACTTTCAAACTTCAGCTCCCTGCATACTTTAGGGAAGTGATAGGAAAAATTTGAAACTTCGCTAAAATAACGCCTAAAGCCTCAGCTATAAATTGAACCCAAAAACATTTAAAACAATTCATAAGTTTCCGAGACATGACTTTATTTGTTGAGCGATGCTCGAAAGATTTTTGAAGTAGCGTTTCAGTCTTTCGCTCGACTCACGAGACACTGTCAGGGCACAATGGGCGGTAGGCGCCAAACGGGGCATCACGATTCGTAGAATATTTATTCTTTTTTTAATCTCTTGTCACTCAAATACATTTTAATTGTTTCTAAAGTTTCCAAAATTAATAATAATTTTGTACTGCATTACAAAATTTGAATTTAAACAAATTTTAAATAAAATATAATGTTTGATGAGAAACAAATTTAATAATGGAACTTAATTGTTTGAAAATTATCCTATGATTGTTACAAATTTTTCATTCTTAACACACAAATTATGCTGCTTTTGTGTGTAAATTGATAAAAAAAAATTAATTAATTTAATGTTTTAACTTTTTGTCTTGATGATACCTACAATTTTTTGCAGAGGCCTATACAAATATTGTATTTCTAAATAAAGAGATCTTAAATAAAGAATGGAAATATTAACTATGTGAAAAAAATTCTATTTGCGAAAACAATTAAAATGTATTTGAGTGACAAGAGATTAAAAAAAGAATAAATATTCTACGAATCGTGGTGCCCCGTTTGGCGCCTACCGCCTATTGTGCCCTGACAGTGTCTCGTGAGTCGAGCGAAAGGCTGAAACGCTGCTTCAAAAATCTTTCGAGCATCGCTCAACAAATAAAGTCATGTCTCAGAAACTTATGAATTGTTTTAAATGTTTTTGGGTTCAATTTATAGCTGAGGCTTTAGGCGTTATTTTAGCGAAGTTTCAAATTTTTCCTATCACTTCCCTAAAGTATGCAGGGAGCTAAAGTTTGAAAGTGAAAATTTGTCAAAGTCGAAAATTACGTCGCCCTTTCTCACACACTATCTCGGCTTCTATTTAATTAAAATACTTGAAATAGAGCTTATTCGACGCACAATTTTATAATCTTCCAAACGCCTTTTTGAAAATATTTCTAACTTAATTTTTCACGGAGATAGCTGGATTCAACGACGAGCATGTTTTTAATACAATCTTTGTAGGTGGTCCCACAATTTTGACCGGTAGTGTATGAAAAAAATGTGTTGTTATACATTGCGTTTATATATCGCACACATAATAACTAGTGCAAATTTGAAATAGATCATAAGATAATACCTTATAATAGTCATAAGACAGGACAAGGGTAATTTTTAGCATCATGTTTCAATGTATTGATGTCCCAGAACAGGTAACTACACCTTTAAACGCAGGATCCCTCGAATACGAGGCAGGAATTGATATTCACTCATTTTTCTTCTCATTAGCCAGTCTGAAAACCCTGCTTACCGATGGATGTAGAGCGAATGTCATTTGCATTTACGCGCCCATACACTCACGATGTAGAGTTTGTAGGCATAGAAGGGTCCATGATTCATGGACCACTCCGAGGTTACTAACGCTTTAGTCCATTACCAACGGCACTTCGAGATCGAGCCATAATCGATCATCGAGTTTCTTTCCAAGTAGCTTATGAGTAAATTTATCTAGAAAGGACTATATGTGCGAAAAATCGATAACATGATAAGGAACCTCGTTTATATTTTCCAAATCTGTCAAATGTTGATTCTAAGTGGGTGCTGAAAAGATATACACTGAAAAAACATCATGTTTTTTCATGCCAACTTTCCTCTGAAAAATTGCTCTTAAAAGAAATTTTTTAAGTCAAGATTAACGGCAGCAAATCGAAGCGATAAATTAAAATTAAAAGCTACTGAAAGTTGTTATTTCGAAAAATTATGGATGTATAGATGGAAAATAAGATTTGCTAGTTCAAGAGCATAAGTTGGCTCATTTAAATAGAAAGTTGGCTCTCTTGAATGTACTTGAAACTTGCAGGTTGTAGTTTTCTATTTTCGTGAGGAATTTCCAATGCTGATGAAAAAACGGTTTGCATCAATCAAATTTGAAATTAATTGGTGCCAAAATTAAGAAATAATTTCATTTGAAAATTGTAATATGCCGGAAATTAATTTTTTTCATTTTATTAAGGTGTAATTCTTAATTTTCAACTGTTATTTAATTTTTAATTTTTCTGATGCCTTAATTTTGCATGAATTTCCGAGTGTCATTGAACCATTTCTCTTCTAAAATATAATCTCTTCAGAATTGTTGGTCGAAAAACATGAATTCATTACGTTAACCCTCTACCCACCGTTGTGGGTGTTATGGACAAAAACTGCCAATTCGGGTTTTTCCTTTGATTAAAAATTCCTTAGGGGTAACTTCAACTTAAAAAATATTCTTCTTCAATTTGAAGCACCCTAAACATAGAACTTTTCAAATCTATTTATTTTATAATAAAAATCATTATTGATATGACTGTCAACGACTACCTATCAATCAATTTAGTACCTATTATACACCATTTCTTTAGTAAATTTTTTTCGTATTTCAAAGAAGTGTATTTTTTCATATCTAAACTTTTACGATTTCATGATTTGCAACAACAGCAGTTTTTTTATCATAGATCAGTTTTATACACTGTAAAATAAGTTTTAATTCAAGTCTAAAAATCGGCTAACTTCAAGATGTAATATAAATTAGGCCAATAGAAAAGGACAGAATTATGCGCTAGTAAACGAAATACATTTAAGACTTTCCTTCTGTATATGTAGAATGTTTTCTGAATAATATAATTTTATTTTACTTCATTAAAAATTAAATATTCAATAGTGAATTATTATTTCACATTTAATCATCTGTATAAGAGTATATTCGGTGTATAACTTTGCTTTCGCCATTTAACGATAAATGTCTGCAGCGGCAAGTACTGGTCGAAATAGGCAAATCAAAAATGCCACACAGTAAGCTTGGACATCTTTCAATATAACGACGGCACCACGTTAGTGAATTTGTGTTTGCATCATAAATTTATTTTCGATCAAAGATGCCAGTTTTCGAGACAAATTTTTGTCATTTGCAGGAAATTTTGATTTTCTGCTTTAATTTGAAGAAAACTGCAACTGAGGCTCATCAAATGCTCTCAAGTACATACGGTGAGTCTGCTCTTAGTGAAAGAACGTATCATGAGTGGTTTCAACGCTTCAAGAGTGGTAATTTTGATGTCGAGGACCGGCATGGTGGTGGAAAAAAGGAAATTTTCGAAGATTTCGAATTGGAGGCATCACTTGCTGAAGACTCATACTAAACGCAAGAAGAATTGGCAAAATCATTGGGTGTGACTCAATAAACCATTTCGAAACGCTTCAAAGCCGTGGGAATTATTCAGAAGCAAGGAAATTGGGTTCTGTACGAGTTGAAACCGAGAGATATAGAACGGCGTTCCCTTGCTTGTGAACAGCTGCTTCAAATACAGAATCGGAAAGGGTTTTTACATCGCATTGTGACAGGCGACGAAAAATGGGTCCACTACGATAATCCACTCAAAATCGATTCTACCTACGTGAGCATAATTATTCCGCTAACTAGCTCACGATTCATGTGATTCCACATTTGAAGCATGATCCGCTTTAATTCTGACAATTATAAAAGAAAAGAATCGAATCCAACCTCAGAAGAAGCACGGGGATCATTCCGACAGTTACGCACATTGAGCTGCATCATTAAGATTGATTCCGCCTGAGTCCAGCTGATTTTTTGTTGATCCTTAATTGATTCCCTCAATTCTCGACCAAAAAAATATTACAGCCTACACTGGCGATGCCATCTGAGAACCAATACTGCGCATTAGACAAGTTTTAATGCGTTGATCTCAAGTGATCTCAAGCTAACTCGATTTAACTCGCTTGAGCGTGCACAGAATCGTAGTGATTCTGAATGATTCCCGGTGACTCTTCCGAATCTTACCGATGAACGCGGCTTTCAAACTTTCAGAATCAATCTCTGACATTTTACTGAATCAAGCTGATTCCCCATATGATTCTGACAAATCTGTCGATGACTCACTGATTCTGAATCGATTATAAGTATGGAAAATCATTGATTCTTCCAGTGAATGGTCCCTCGGGAGAAATGGCTACAGTACCATGAGAGACACGACAAAGTTATCCTCCAGCATGACAATACTCAGCCACATTTTGTAAGACCGGTCAAGACATACTTGGAAACGCTGAAATGGGAGGTCTCACCCACCCGCCGTACTCTCCAGGCGTTACACCTTCCCACTACCATTTGCTTCGATCGGTGGCACACGACCTGGCTCATCAGCATTTCCGCTTTTATGAAGAAGTCAAATAATGGATCGATTCGTGGATCGCCTCAAAAACGCATCGTTTTTTCTAGATGGCAACCGACAATTACCAGAAAGATGGGAAAAGTTATTGGCTAGCGATGGACAGCACTTTGAATCATAAATAGGTAATCACTTTTTAAGAATAATGCCTCAAATTTCGGTAAAATATGGCAGAAGCAAAGTTGTACACATAATATATTTTAGTTTGATCCCATTTCCAGATTCCTGATATCGAGATCTACCGACAGTTAGAAACTTTCATTGGTTCGAATCCAGGATAAATTTCAAGTTTATGTGGTTGAGAAATAAAAATGGTATCAGAATTTACTCTCTAGGACGTAAATTTCGTGATTCTTTCAGCTTTATACCAGAAATTTATAACAATCGATGGTTACACATCTCGATAAAAGAAATCAAGGATTAAAGCAGGTCTATTATAGTTTATAACCTCAAGTTATCATAATAAACCTTTTTATTTTAAGATGGAAATCTGCTAAAAATCGTTTTTTGCGAGCACAGAGATGAATGCTTCATTTCATTCGTAATAAGAGAGAAAGCAGGTGAAAAATTTAAAACAAGGAAGAATAGAAACAAGCATGTGAGAGTGGAAATCAGGATTGCATCCTTCCCGGGATGAGAGAAACCAGGGTTTACGAGACTCAGAATGCAAATGAAAGATAAACCGTCCTCGTCTACCATCTAAGGGCGGTATATCACCGGTGACACCGGTAGTTTTAGTTTATGCCGCATGCATAAGAGACATTTCTCGTCGAGGCCTTGCTGCGTCCGACTACTCTCGTCAAGAGAATCCACCCCCTTTACTTCGTCACCATCTTTAGTGAGTCCTCCTGCTCCAACTACTCCATACTTTTCTTTTTACTCTGTACTGAGATTAAGTGATGTCTTGTCATAAAATATACTGCCCTCGTTTTCAAGGACCTTAAATCTGCCATAAAAGAATTTTTTATCAGACAAAATTAGTGACTAAATTATGGATTAATTCGTTCACGTAACATAACTTTTTACATTCTCATAATCAACGAGAAGGTATTGGTTTTATGTGAAAAATGACATTCGGAATTCTCACCAAATCTCTACATTTTGAGACTCCCTGAGTCGGAAAAAACGGTTTTCACGAAAGTGACTATCTGCCTGTCCAAAGAGATCTACCAATTTCCTAGTAACCATTTTTTCATAGGAGTTATATTTTTTGTTTATTAAATTTTTGTCTTATTCATGACAAAATTGTTTATCTCAAGAATATACTGAGACGGCCCAGCCCCGAGTATCCGCCTTTTGCGACGAAACGGGGCTAAAATCCGCGAAACTAAGGCCATTTTAGGAACAAATAGATTCCCATGAGACTCGCACAAAAGAATTGCGAGGTATGATCCAGTACTTGAGCAGCAATTAATGATTTACTTCCATACCGGAAGTGAACGCGGCGAGAACGAGGTAGTCTGGTGTTCACAGACATTTTCGTTCGTACTCCCAGCGAGCGCCACACTAACCTGTGGTTGCTGCCACACTACCAATTACTCAGATCAAGCAGCGTGTGGCTTGGTTCGCTGGATGGATGGGCGTCCCTCGCTCACATTTCTTTTATTTTTTTTTATGGTTAGTTTTTATAGGTTTGTTAATTGTTGCTAATAAATGGAAATAAACAATTATACAAATACGACAATTATAAATAAACATAATTGTCATTGCATTATGAAATATTATAAATAATCAAATATTGTAAATAAAGATAATTATTGTCATGTGATAAATTTGGTTAATATTAAATACAATAAACAAGTACAGTTATAACTTGAACAGAAAATGACAAAAGGTTAGCATTGATTATCTGAAAATAATTTTGACTGGTAAATCATCAGCAAAATACCAAATTGGCAAATGAACAATGCGTGACCATCTAATCATTTCTTTTATTTAAAGGCTCGTTTTTATTTTTGAGAATTATCAGCATATAATAATAATCTTTTCAATCTTTCTTAGAAGATTTTGAATTTTCTAACAACGTTCAAACCTTTACATACTGTTGTCCAATGGGAGCCCGCGCCTACGCTAATAGCACACGCCAAGCGGGAGGTGAGATGGGGGAAAGGCTTTCTCCGTGTCGTCGCGAGGCATGCTTTCTCTTATCAACGCATATCAATTTTTGAACACCTCTACGAGACAAAAAAATCCAACGATTTGAAATTTGAAAAACGTCAACATGATCTCGAAAATGTCAGCTTTCTCCTGATACTGACTTCCAACCCAAAAACGGTCGAAAAAAAGGGGAAAACATCGTGTATAAAAATCTTAATTTATTAATTTAATTGGACGTAATTGCGGTCGTTAATTCAGGCGCGCGCAAGTTAATTAAGGGGGGAAATTGATTGAGAGGTGGAAATCCGAGGCGATGTGCTTGATTGCAAATCCTCGAAAAGTAGTCCGGTTCCGCACCTGCAAAAGGTGAGGACTTGTCGCTCGTCGCGGCGATTTTTCTGGACGATATCTCAGGTCAGAGCTCATAGTCAGGTGACGTGCTAACATCACCGCACCTGACTATTGGAGAATCTGATCGTCTATGTTACCTAGCCCCCTTTTTAGATAGGGATTAGCAGGCTTACGTTTTTTTTTTGTTTTGGACGCGTGTCTCGATTGGATTTTGTCGCGGTTTACTGGTCTTCTTTTTAGGCTTGACATCGACGTTACACGAGGGATTTAATTGTCAAAAGAAAATAATAAATAGATTTGTTCTTAAATTCTTGAGTGTCGAGTACCCGTTGACTCACCCCGAGTGAGAAATTGGGAAAGTCACTCCTATTTTAAGGAATCTCTGTCTCGTAAATTGCCAATCAGGTGCCGTAGCCCCTTTGGGCACTTTACCTGTGAGGTAATAATTTTTTTTATATATATCACAAACCAAATTGTCAACCAGGTGCCGTAGCCCCTCAGGGCACTTTACCTGGGAGACGACATCCTTTTTCTCTTCTTTTACTTTTTGGTAAATTCAATTGTGGATCTGGTGCCGTAGCCCCTTTGGGCACTTTACCAGTGACACGTACTTCCTTACCCCCGGAGAATTGAAGAACAAATCTACGCGAAATCGCGTGGTCAGGCGGGGAGGTTTTCATTTCAATAATTGAGGAATTGAACGCATCTTCTACGCAAATGATGAAAGTTTCTGTGAGTGTAAGCCCAAGTGCTTTTAGTCACCACAAAACCTCTGATGCTATAAATTTGGAAGATTTCCTTAATTTGAGCAAGCGAAAGACTAAATTGGTTCTTATTAGTGTTTGAATGCTTCAAGGGTGGAGAACGGAATCGTAATGAACAAGGGAATATTCATGTTGAAAAGAGCCTGCCAGTCGACCAAGTTTTATTTTCAGGAGTAGGAATTCCCAAAATTAAAACGTGTTTTGAAGACATAACTGTGCGAAATAACGCAGCAAATATTAATCGAAATTTTATTTATGAATTCTAGATACGAAGTCTATAAAACACGGGCAGTATTTCGACGATTCCTCCGTATTACTCTTTTCATTCCGAAAAACTGAAAATCGTGAGTTTCTTTGCCGTTCTTACTCATTAAATAAAGAATAAAAATTCGCGAAATTTTCACCCTTCGTGTGACCCACTCAGAAATTTCGGAAGCAATTTTATCTCAAAAATAGGGCAAAATTGTTGTTTAATAACTCAGTAAATTAAGGTAATTAAAAATTGATGATTTGAAATTTAAAATCAGAATTTAAAAGCGAAACTTTTGACCAAGTCGGGCAAAAATAGATTCATAAACGCTTTAAAATCAACTAATTAAAGATCGTAAAGGTCGAAATGTAACAATATATAAATTTTTGTATGTGCCTCAGCCGCGGAAACTCGTTTTTCCGTTACAGCTGAGAGTAAAGCAATGTTGTATATTCCGTTACAGAGGAATACAATGTAGAAATTGAACTGCGCATGCGCATTATAGTCTTACAGCGGAACGCAATCTATTTCTTATTCTTCTCACTTCTTCTTCGTACAGCGTTAGCACTAACTACTACACAAGACCTATGAAATCAAAATGGCCGGGACTAGTCGCCAATTTGCGCCCGCTTCGTACAACTAGCGCAGCAAACAACAACAATAAGTGCTAGATTAGATTGCAATGTACGCATAAAAACTCGTATCCGCACCACAGTCACATAAAATAGAATATGTGCCAATGCACACAATTCGGGACATTGCTAGACTCGCGACAATGCTCGCAGGACTGATAGCGCCTCGCATTCGTCTCGGCTACGCCTCGACTACGCTTTGGCTTCGATCTCCTGCGAACATTGTCGCTCGTCACGCAATCACCCTCATTGTGTGCCTAGGCACATAATATACTATAATGTGCCTCTGGCGCGTAAACTCGTTTTTACGCTACAGTTGAGAGTAGCGTAATGTTGTGTATTACGATACAGAGGAATGTAATGTAAAAATTGAACTACGCATGTGCCTATAACTATACAGCGGAGCGTAATCTTATTCTTATTATTCTTCTTCATCGTACAGCGTTGGCATCGTACTGACAAAGCCTTGTACATTTGAACTGCGCATGCTCTATTACAATACGCCATTACTACACAAGATCGAAAAAATCAAAATGGCCGGAACTAGTCGCGAAATATCAAGTGCAATGGACGAAAATCATGATGAATACTAGATTATATTTGAGTGTATGCATAAAAACTCGTATACGCACCGAAGTCACATAAAATAGAATATGTGCCAATGCACACAATTCGGGTAATTACGAGACTCGCTTAAAATGCTCGCAGGACTGATCGCACCTCGGCTTCGATCTCCTGCGAGCATTGTCGCTCGTCACGTAATAACCCTCATTATGCGCCTAGGCACATAAAATGCCAATGTGGTTTCAATGGATAAAAAGTAAAAATCAAACGCGAGTATTATCATGAGAATGTGTTCTTTAAGGCCGATAGAGCCTTACGTAAATTAAATTTGCTTTGTCATTTCAAATCAAAAACAAATTTAGCAACATTGAGAAAATTTACATTCACAATATTATGAAATTGTCTTAAGTTTAAATTAAAATTACAAGAAATAAATTTGAATATGTGGGACCAATATAAGATCGAGTGCAAAGCGCGAGGCCCAAAAGAACGGAGCGCGAAGCGCAACGATTAAATCGCGCGATGAGAATGTGCTCGCGAAGCAGGAAGATTTTTAATTTACAAAACATCTTACTGAAAATTTGAGAAACGTTACAAAAGACGATAAAGCACGTCTTTTAACTTCTTTTTTATGAAAATTACAAAAAAATGGAAAGAGACTTATCAACAATTACAATTAACTGTAAAAATGTTTGCAAATAAAAAAGTTATCTTATATCAACTTTTACAGGAATTTCGTCACGAAGTCCGGTTGATTCATGGCCTTAAGGGGACTAGGCAATCATTTTTCAGAGGTTTTTACATTTTGTTTTTACTCTATCACAAAAGAATAAGAGCAAGTACTGAAAAACTCATTTATGTCATGTTCATTTATATAATGTAGAGTAAACAAACATCATGGAAAGTAGTATTGTTGTAGCCAAATGTCGGCGCAGATTTTTAAAGTTTTATGTATTTTTTCTTGGCCTTGCAGTGACTGCTAACGAACGGAGCTATAAATCGGATTGAAAAAATTTGATAATACGTAGAATATGTATAATTACCAAAGGAACCTCCGATATGATCTTTAAAAACTCTTGTTTCCGAAAAAAATTCGTAAGTCGGTCTGACCATCAGAAAAATTTCTACATGGGTTGTTTTGGCGGTACAGAAATTTGTTGATCTGGTCCTAGCCGGGAATAAAACGCTGAAATAGGCCTTAGCCCGGTCAGGCACATACAGGAAAATTGTTTATAAAAAGAATTGTTAGAAAGTATTCACAGAAATTTGAAAGAAATAATGTATAGAAAGTTATAAAACTATTTTAAAAGTTTATTGCCTTAAGTTATATATTTTCGTTTTAATCTATCAGATTATCAGAAGTAGTTTTATGGAAACTTCAAAATATCTGTAAATATTTCATATTTTTATGTTTAATAATAAAATTTACTTGATGTTGGTATAAAGAAGTTAGGTCAAACATAATTAGCAGACAAAAGTTGGTTTTTGATAAGAAGCGTGCTTCGTCATCTATGTTGATTTCATATATTATGCAGTTAACCGATCGATATTCAAACGACCGATTTAGATATTTTTTTCAATAAAATGAAAAAACACTATGAGGTATTCTAGTTTTGAATAAAAAAATCTGCCCGCTTCGCGGGCACATTCTCATCGCGCGCTTTGCTCGCAAGTTTGAGCGCGCCTAGGGCGCGCGATTCGATCGTCGCGCTTCGCGCTCCGGAATTTTTGAACGTCGCGCTTCGCGCTCCGTTCTTTCTAGACCTCGCGCTTCGCGCTCGGTCTTGTGCTCTCCGCATACATTTAAGTTTATTTCTTATAATTTGATACTGAAGCTCAAACTAATTTTATAATTATATTACAGATAATGTGAATTACACATTTTCTCAAAGTCACTCTATTTCTTTTTGAAATCAAGTGAAACAGGAAATTCAATTTACTTAAGGCTCTATCAGCCTTAAGGAACACATTCTCATCATGACACTCGCGCTTCGCGCTCGATTTTCTGTATACATTTCAGTATAACTTTTTAATAAATTACATGATTAAAAGAATTTACTTTCTTCCACATATCTAAAAAGGAAAAACAATCGTAGAACTTATTTAAGGAAACGATTTTACAGAACAACGCTTATTTCGTATCTCACATATTTTGGTGAAAAAAATCGAATTTTTTTAATATTAAAAATCAAAACATAAAATATACATCCTGTCCCGAAATGTCTTAATGAGAATTTGTAAACCTCATTTAGGCAAACAATTTTCCAGATAAACGTTTTTTTTGTATCTCACATATTTTGTCTAAAAAATGGAATTTTTGAATTTTAAACGTATTTTCTAGAATTAAAACGAAAAACTTTGTATTCATACGTTTTTTTCGTATTTTACATATTATTGTTAAAAAATTGAATTTTGGATTTTCAATAGTTTTTTTTTTAATTAAAAAGAAAAATATGCATCTTATGAAAAAATGTTACAATTCAAAATTTGTAGGTCTTTATGTATTCAATAATATTGTATCATAACGTTTTTTGTATCTCGTATAATTTAACTGGAAAATGGAATTTTGATATTGACTTTTTTCGAATTTGAATATGCTGTAACATTTCTAATTTTGATTTAATCAAAAAATGTTATCAGGATAATTTTTAGAGATTTATGAGCACTATCAAAAACCAGTGTTGAAATTTTTTATTTTTTCAAAAAGTTATTATCAAAAACACAAAAGTAGTGCTCAATCCCTCCATTTTGATTGGATGTGGCTGGTTAACGAACTTGTCCTTACTTTTTCGGCTCCGATAAAGTGTACCAAAGCTCAATTCAATCTGATGATTCTATCGAGAGTTATGCCGCACACGACCTACAGACAGACAGACAGACAGACGGACAGACAGACACTTTCGTAAAAACCGTTTTTTCTGACTCAGGGGGTCTCAAAACGTAAAGATTTGATAAAAATTTCAAAAGTCATTTTTCACATAAAACCAATACCTTCTCATCCATGATGAGAATGTAAAAAGATAATTCTTAATCCTAATTTTGTATTGAGAGTCATAATATTACTAGCTGATTATTATTCTCATTCAACTCTAAACAATTTAGAATTAGTTTAAAATCTATAATGTGATCCAAGATCATGTATCACTTATTGTTTTCTAAGTTACCGGTATTGTTTCCTAAAATTTTACAATCACAAAAAGAAAGTTTTCACATTCATATTACATATTACATTCATATTGCCTATTTACCAAATTTCCACGCTTAATGATCCCTTAATCCATAAAAAGCGTTTTTTCAATCCTGTTTGTCTGTCATAAAACTTTTTTCCTACTAGCGGGTCATAAAGTAGATTTTATTGCCTCTCGCGGGACAAATAAATCCATTTTTGATCCCCTAGTAGAAAAAAACCGCGTGCAAAAAAACATTAACTTTACTAGTGTAGTAGTTACCCACGCTTTGCTCTGGAATCAAAATTCACACTCGCAAAATAAATGTTTTTTTCCTTAGTTGCACAATATACTATATACGTTAAAATTTGATATAGTAATAGTATTAAATAATCAGAAATGAACATGAACGTCCTTCCCTATTACTTTTCATTAAATTTAAAAAATTCGTAACTCGATACTTCATTTTATACGGACACGAGTTTAAAAGCAGAAAATGTTGATAAGTAAAGAATCGATACGTAATTAATGTACTTAAGTCAAATAAAAATTGTTATAAAATATTAGTTTACAGTTTTGAAAAATTTTAAGACCTAAATCAAATAAGATCGAATGAAACAAAAAATTGTAGCTGTGAAGAAAAGTAAAATACGACTATTGAAATATAAAAACTTATAAAATGATAAGCTCAGAGACTGTATACTTTTAAGACATCTACTTTGAATAAATGACAAAGACATCAGAGAAACCTAAGGTCTGAAGTCTGAAGTTGTGTTGAAGAGATGGGAAATGTGGGTGTTGCGATGGTCGAGAAACGGTGTTAGCGTCTCAAGAGTCATGAAAGCGTTTAAGGTGTAACGTCGCTCACCTGCGGTTAACATTCACTGCATAATATATTTAAACGATGTTACACAAAACTCTCCTTTGCTCTATTAATCCCTAGTGCATGCAAATGCAGGCTCCTGTACTGCAGATACTTGCAGGTGAAAACTTGGTTCTATAAATTAGACGTAATTACGCAAAGATGTTTGTACCTTTTATAATGAATGTATGCTTTGAATAGAAGCAAACGTGACAAATTGAATGTATCCCTTCACTTTAACTTCATTAAGCTATTAATTATGGGTATACCGTACAGTCTTACGAGTCTTGGCTGAATAAAAACATAAAACGTTTATAAATTTTAAAAATGCTCAATGAATGTGCAAAGATTGTAAAGATTATGTAGTTTTTAATGAATTATAAAAAGTTCTTATTTAACTCTGTAGAAGTATATTGTTCATACTTTTCATATGAAGTTTATTAAGTCTGAAGTTGAGTACACAATTTTAATTGCTGCTTTAATTAAATGAATTTTTAAATTTATATAACCATCTGGTTTGAAATTATAACTGATTAAGATAATAAACTTAAGCAACGAAAAATACGCATTATGTTTGCATAATTAATAATTATAATATGTTCTTTAGAAGTTTAGGGAACTTAATAAAAAGGTAAGTAAAGAAAGGGGTTTTAAACTTGCTATGAAAACAAGGAAAATAAAAACTTTTGCTCGAAATGAATGAATAAAAAATTGTTTTTCTTGTTTGAGAATTAATGGTTCTTCATGTGTAATTTTACACGTAATACATTATCGTCATCGTGACGCAATGTAATTAATCGTATCTGACGGTCAAGACTGTTGATGCCAACGAAGGTGCAGTGGTTTTCACTTTGTTCTTTCAAAAAATAAATCAGGATCCCGTAAAAGAATGAATTAGTATCTTTCTAGGATTTACTCTTAAAATGTAAAGTTTGAAAAAACAAAGAAAGAAATAAACGTATTCGAAGATCTGAAAGATAGAACAATATTATTCATCTGGAGTGTTTTTCAAAATTGTTTGTATGCCAAGCCTAGACATAAATTTAATTATTATTTTAAAAACAGTTCGAAGTTACTTTCGAAATTTTTTTTTCCTGGTAAAAAATTATATGGAGTAAAGGACACCAATAGTTATTCACTATGGCTTTTATTTTCTAAGGAAAAGATTTTACGCAAATCAAATATACAGATAATTTGTTACATGAAGCTCCTTAAAATATTGCGATATTGACAACATATAATTCTTCATTTAAATGTAAAGATTATTAAAGGTCTGATTGAGATCTTTGAAAAATACTATAAAAATTGCAGACTAAAAGAGAAATAAAATCTAATTAAATAGAATCTAAAAGAATCAAACAAGGATGTCGAAAACTGAGGAGATTCAAAAGAGGATTTATGCAGAAGTATATGGATGATAAAAATGTTATTAAAAATCTAATGTATGTTACTAAAAATGAATGTGGGAGTATAACAAATTCCAACTCCATCCAAGTTATCACTTCAAACTCTATTCTTTAGTATGTTTTTGAAGTCTCATGAGATTTTATCATTTTTGATAAAAATGTCACTTTTCCTAACCTCATTATATTAATTAATTAGTAATTATACCCCCTAACCTATCTTATCAATCAGAAACCTCTGTCAACGATTCTGAGTTGCACTCATCTAAATTGGCTAGAATTTCCAATAATCTTTATGGCTTCAAAGATTCGTGTCATTGGCTAGAGGAGAAAGTGTTGGAAGATGAGAAGGGTGAGTTCCGGTTGGGTGAGGTTGATAATTAGAGGAACAAGGGTCGAAATGATGAAGCATAATGGAGTACCGTAATTCAATGCCGGACATGCAAGGTGTGACGCGTTGCTTGGACGCGTGGTTATTCCTTCACATATTCACCTGAGGACATACACACAATTTCATCTTAAGGCGCACACGCACTTGTGAACTTGCGGTTAATCTCGCGAAGCCCATGTCGTGGTGATTGCAAGATGGTAATACTCGTACATCCCCAAATGAGAATATATACAATACGCATTCAAGCACGCTTCCTCTGTATATCTTATACACCCCACGGGATTGTACGCGTGTGCATAATTGTATGCGAATATTTAATTAAAGCACGACAGGAAGCAGAAGCCACATATTTGCTTTAAAGGCGCTGTTAGATCGTCCGGTGCGAGTAGCCGCTATAAATATGTGATTATGCATGAGATTTGGCACTGAAAGCTTCCCCTTTACCCTTCATTCTATCCAATTATAAACGGAAAAAAGTATAGTAAAGTTAATAGAACTGTTCAAGAGTTGGGGTTACAGGCATTTACGAAATAGAGGTATGGAAAATTTACAGAATATTTTCGGGGATGTTTCGCATTTTATTTTGCAAAGTTCTGTAAATTTTTGGAAACTCTGTTCTGTAAATGCCGGTATCCCCAACTCTTAAAAAGTTCTATAAACTTCCTTGAACTATTTTTTTCTGTATATTACAATGAGAGACTTTTCGTTAGAGTTAATCATAATAATGAATCATATTTCAGTATAATATCGTTTCAAAATGAGGCAAACAGGGTTCACACATCAGGAATTAATATAGTGGTTTTCAAGGGTTAATAAATTCATTTGAATAAATGGAATATACATTCTGTCAAAAAAATACCGGAAATTGATAATTCAAAAAGGCCGCTTCAAGAGACTGTCATAAACCTTTTTGACGCTAAGTTGGCACCACTGTCCTTTATACTGACGTGGAGTTCGAGCGTGATCTGTCATTTAGTTTGTGCGGAATCGCCCAAAATGTTACTGAAGGCTTACGGTGAATCGACTTTATCAAAAACACGTGCATATGAGTGGTACAGTGCATTCAAAAGCGGTCGAGATGTGGTGGAAGATTTGCCTCGCTCTGGTCGGCCATCAACGTCTTTAGCGGAAGTTAACATCACTAAAGTGAAAGAAATGGTGACTGAAAATCGCCATTTAAGTTTAAGGGAGATAGCCGCTGAACTTTCTGTGTCTCACGAATCAACTAGTTCCGAAAGACCATCTCACAAGGCTATAATTGTGAAAGAATCTCTGGCCAAAAACTCAACGAATATCATCGAAGAACCACCGTATTCACCTGATATGGCTTCGACCGACTTTTTTCTCTTTTCAAAATTCAAATTATCACTTCGAGGCACCCATTTTCAATCGATAGAAGGCATAAACAAGAATTCGCGGCGAGAACTGAAGTCGATTCCTGAAAATGTATTTTAAAAATGTTTTGATGATTGGACTATTCGTTGACTTAAGTGTATTATTTCGGGAGGACCCTACCTTGAAGGCGATAAAATAAATTTGGATGAATTATAAATAGTTTGTGTTTTATTGACCAATTCCCGGTACTTTTTTAAGAGAATGAATCTTCTACTAACTGTTATAAAATTTTCGAGAATTTGAAATCCACTATATTAAAGTTATCTGACGCGTTCAAAACAAATAAAAAAATGAGGGGGTTCAGTACTGAAAGGTTTCAGTGGAAACACGGACATAAATATTATTATAATAGTACCTTATGTTCAGATATTTGAGTTACACATTGATACATTATTTCTAATCGCATGCTTAAATTAAAAATATTATCGTTTTTTAATTCAAACCCATCTAACCTACCTATCTCCACATAACTAAACGCAATCCTAACGCTTAAAGCTTCTCGGTTATTCTCGCCTGCCTTATTCCGAAAGAAATCTTGCTTATACTAGGGTGTTTGATATTGACATGATGAAATGAACAAGAATTAATTTTTTTGTCAAAAATCGGTTTTATTTTTTAATATGATCTCCTTTTAGCTCGATACGAGTCCAACGATCTTTCAACTTTTCTATGCCTTCCAAATAATACGACTTGTCAAACCCTCAAAAATACCCTTCTATTTCCTAATCAACTTCTTTGTTCGACTCAAAACGTTTACCGCACAGCCATCTCTTGAGGTTTGGGAACAGATAATAGTCGCTGGGGACCAGGTCTAGAGGATACGGTGGATGCGGAAGTGATTCAAAATCCAATTCATGCTTTTTTGCTTCTGCAATGCTCGATGTGTGAGATGGTGCATTGTCATCATTAAAAAGGATTTTATTCCTCTTCAAATGTAGCCGTTTCGACAACCAATCGATTGTTGCGTTTCCAGACGTTTTAGTGCACTTTTGCCAGGTTTAACCGACTGTTTTGATCCGTTATGCGATTCTGGAGAATTTTGGTGGACCCATGTTTCATTCATCGTCACAAATCGACGCAAAAACTCTTTAGAATTGGGGTTAAAATATGAGAAATTTTGCTCCGAAGTGGTCACACGAATGCGTTTTCGGTCGATTGTGAGCAATGACGACACCCATCTTGCACAGATCTTTCTCATACACAAATGTGTATAGAAAATATTGTCCACTCGCTCAGTTGAGATGGATATGATTTCAAGTATTTCACATACATTCACTTTCGGCTCATTCAAAACAATATTATGAATTTTATTGGTCATTTCTGGTGTAGTGACCTCATTTGGACGACCTGGAAAAATGCGCGGAATATGTGACCAGACACGAGGCAATAATTTTCCATCATGACAACGCTCGGCCCCATGTTGCTTTTCCGGTTAAGAACTATTTGGAAAACAGTGGATGGGAAGTTTTACCCCACCCGCTTTATAGCCCCGACCTTGCCCCTTCTGACTACCATTTGTTCCGGTCGATGCAGAACGCCCTCACTGGAATACGATTCACATCAGAAAAGCGTATCGAAAATTGGCTTGATTCATTCTTGGCCGCCAAGCCGGCGCAGCTCTTTTGGGATGGAATCCACAAATTGCCAGAAAGATGGGAAAAAGTCATAGCTTCAGATGAGCAATACTTTGAATAATACTATTGTACATGTTTTTCTCAAATAAAAGTTCAAATTTTGAAAAAAAACCGCACGAATTAAGTTATAGATCCAATACTATTGATTTTTTGGATGGTGATTCATAATATTTGGTATTTAAAATACTAATTTGTCTTCTATATGTTTCAAAGACTATTATAACTACGATAATCCCAAGTTCAGAACATCATGGGGAATGCCCGGACATGCCTTCACGTCGGCGGCCAGACCGAATATTCACGGTTTGTTCCTGCATCATTTTTTCGAGATGGTATCCGACAATTGCCAAAAAGATGTAAAAAAGTATTGGCTAGCGACGGACCGTACTTTGAATCATAAATGGGTAACCACTTTTCAAGAATAAAGCCTCAAATTTTGGGGAAATACCGCGGAAGCAAAGTTGTACACCTAATATATTCATCACTCTCGTTTATAAGGTCTTAGGACGATAATAAGACGATATCACGACAATGACAGTTCTACTTCAACGCTCTTTAGAATCTCCTATAATTCCTACATTCATATTTGTTAAAACCTTTTTAAGACCTCGGAATTTTTCGTGAATTTGATGTATTTGAATAAAACCTGAGTGCAAATTTTAATCCTATTTTATACCTCTAAATTGGAGGGTTAAATAGGTCTCAGAAGAGTCTGCAGAGGATTTAATTTGTAATAGATTAGGCTCTCTTTTAACCTTAAAAAGTGGTACATATTTCCATTTTTGACGATTCGAGGTTTAAAAGAGGGCTTAATTCAATAAAAATTAAACTCTCTGCAGATCCTCCTACAGCCTCAATGTAGATCCTCCAGTAGTGCTCTAAACCCTCTAGGACAAAAAGTAAAATAACATGACAAGATGACCGTTTTACTATAAGAGAAAAACGTATACTTTTGAAAAGTACTCAGGGCAAAATTTTTTTATTCCAGTACGTGTGCTTGTCCTATTGCTAGCGGACATCTCTTGTCATATGACATCACTTCATGTTCTTTAGAAGATGTAGAAGGCTTCGATCTTGCTCTCTACATTAAAAAAAATTGAAAATTATTATTTTCAAGGAAACATAAAGAATTCACGTATTAAAAACTAAAATAATTTGCATAAATTTCATAATTTGATTGAATTATAATAATATATAGTATATAGTTATTTAAGATAATTAGGAGGTCTCAAAAAGATTTTTATAAATATAGGTATAGCAATTATAGGAGGTTCTAAAAAGGGCTAAAGTAGGTCTAGTAAGAGTCAAAAGAGGACTTGGAGGATTACACAGGACTAAAGGAAGCTCTAATGGAATCATCCAGGACAAATGTGGGGCCAGAATATTGACTCGGGCAACTCTTTAGTCAAGCGTAACCCTAAAGATCCTATTTTCATTCTCTTACGACTCATACAATACATAGGTATTTAGAATTCACATTGTTTGAATAATTAGTATAATTTTGTCCGTTTATAAAGTTTATGCAAATTATTCAAGTTTTTAATACGTACATTCTTCAAACTTCCTTGAAAATAATAATTTTAGTTTTTTTAATGTAGAGAGAAAGAATGAAGCCTCCTACATCCTCTAAAGAACATGAAGTGATGTCATATAATAAGAGATCACCACTTACAGTAGGACAAGAACACGTAAAGGGTTTCCCAATAAGGGTGATATGTTTTGAAATTGAAAAAAAAACACTGAATATTCATTCGGAATTGATCGAAATCTTTTTTATTATATTGGATATTCTATGCCATTTATGATTTAAACAATATATCGGCCAAATGTCCCCCGAGACTTGAGCCAAAAATGCGCCTTATCAGAAAAGATGATTTTTTGATGAAAATTGGGATCATTTTCAATTGATTCCAGAGCCCAATCCGCGAACTCCCGACGCAAACGATGGTCATTAGGCTTCAGTTTTTGGGCCAGAATCATCTTATAGGAATGCAGGCCAAGATCCAATCGCAAAATACGCCAGGTAGTCATCCTGGACAGGCCCAATTCCTGAGCTCGGCGTGGCACGGACAATTCACGGTTTTCCTCGATACTGGCCTGTGCGGCGGCTATATTCTGTGTAGAACGTGCGGTACGCATACGATTTTTAGGCTTAGTATCCAATAGAGTAAATTCACTCTCCAACTTATCGATTATTCGACGAATTGAGAGCGCGGATGGAGCAGAATGACGACCATATTTTGCACGATATGCTCTTTGAACAACGACAAAACTTCTCGAATTTTGATAAAATAATTGGACAATTTCCAAACGTTGTGGAAGCGTGAAACTACTCATAATTAAATGGCAAACCTTACTGATCACAACTGACAGCAGACGTCAAAAATTTCAGTTCAAATGAGCCCGATAGGGACATTCAAAATCATATCACCCCTATTGGGAAACCCTTTACATTAAAAAGCATACATGGAAAAAATTAGTTGCTTAAAATTGAAGTTACTGTCAAAGATTCTCGGACATAGCGTTTTATAAGACGCAATCGCAGAAAATTTCAGTGACTTTCATAAAAAAGTGTACAATTCTTTCTCCGTGTACCATTTGATGAACATTTTCTGTTATTTAATAAAAAGTTATTGAAATTTTACCCGACTGCTTTTTATAAAACTCTATGTCTAAGAGTCTGCGGAAATGACTTAAATTTTAAGGGACTACATTTTTCCATGTAGGGTCCGCTCTGAGAATTTCAATATTTCAATAGAAAACAAGAATACTTTTTTCAAAACAATATTTGAAATAAATATTCATTACTTTTAAAAAATGGGAGTAAATAATAAGTTTATAAAAACGAACTACAAAAGTCCTAATCTAATTCCGAAACACTGAATATTAGTATTATAATTAATGTAAAAAACGTTGGTTCTTATTGAACTATTGAAATAAAAAAATTTGGCCCTAAATACTTTTTAAATCCATGCGTGTTTGCCCTATAGTAAAATAATCATCTTGTCATGTGTCGTCATTTCTTATCCTAGAGGGTTTAGAGGGTTACTGGAGGGTCAATATTGAAGTTGTAGTAGGGTCTTTAGAGGGTTTAATTTTTATTAAATTAAGCCCTCTTTTAAACCTTAAACCGGAAAGAATGAAAATGAATGAAAATATTTGCCACTTTTTAGGGTTAAAAGAGGATAATATCTATAAGAAATTAAATCTTCTACAGAGCCTTCTAAGACCTACGAGTATTTAGCCCTTCAATTCAAAGGTCTGACATAGGACTAGAATTTTGACTCGGAATGTACTCGTATCCAAATGTATCCTTCGCTACCTAAACTTATTTATTGCTATCTCTTTTGTGCCCTATTAAAAATCCTATGTGGGAAACTATTTATAGTAGAAAACTATGTTGGAAACTACACATGGAAAAAAGTTTAGTAAGGTGTTTATAGAACGGTTTAAGAGTTGGGGATAAAAGCATTTACAGAATTAAGTTCTGGAGAATGTATAGAACTTTTTAAAATGAAATGCGGAATTTTCAATAATTTTTCCTGGACATTCCGCATGTCATTTAAGTATTTTATTTCTTATTGAAGCATTTTTATTTGAAAAATTTCAAGAAATAATGTAGAATATTAGTTAAAAATGGTGTTGGGTTATATTGAGGTTAAAATAAAAATTCATTTATTAACAAATTATCTTTGTCAAAATAAGAAATGAAAACGACAATTGCGCAAAATGAATTTGTTTTGCATGAAATAAAACGTCTAATTTTCTTGAAATATATAATACATCATATTATTTATTTTATCATTCTGAAGATTCTACTTCAAAATTATTTCAAGATGTATGGAGCAATATAAATTATTTAATAAAAATAATCCTCAATCTTATGATAATAAATATAATCTATTTACATACATTCCTTTTTGAAAATTCTTAGAAAGCGCGAGAATAATTCTCCCAGATGTTTGCAGATGGCACAAAATCACTCTTGCTTCAGATTTTTATACAAATAAGATAGTGAGCATATTATATGAGTCAGTATGCTGTTATATTTATTTTTATGCATTTATTTTCTTGTACATACAATTGAACTACGTAACAATAAAATAATATTAATTATTATGCTAAACTATGGAATTCCAACTTTAAATTGATAATCTTAGAAAAAAATCCATTGATGATTCATGTACCAAAAATTATTTCAACGTACACATTGATCATAAAACCAAGGAATCAATAAATAATGGCACTTTTTTGCCCGAAACGCGGGAAGAAAATCTCCTTTTTGGGGTACACGCAAAAAATGCGGGAGTTATCAATAATTCCCGTGGGAATTATCAATTACTCATGCTTATGGGGGAAAAATTGCGTGATTTGCCATAGCACCGTGATTTTTTTTGTTATTTTTTGCACCATCAAGTGTCACCATCTAACGAACCAAAAGGTAAGTTCGTTGCGAAAACGTGAAAGTGTGGGCATCCAACTTCATCGTTATAATAACCTAGAATTGGTGCAAAATTGTCTTTGCCGCATATTCTGACAATTTTCGTGTGTTTCGTTTCAGGCAAAAAAAGTGGCCATTTCTGTACATGCATGAGAAATAGTATATTACGTGCCTAGGCGCACAATGAGGGTTATTGCGTGACGAACGAAAATGCTTGCAGGAGCTCGAAGCCGTGGCGCGATCAGTCCGGCGTGCTTTGTCGCGAGTCTCGTAATTTCCCGAATTGTGTGCATTGGCACGTATTCTGTTTTATGTGACTTCGGTGCGTATACGAGTTTTTATGCGTACACTCGAATCTAATCTAGTATTGTAGTTGTTTGCGGCGCTAGTCATTACACTTGATATATCACGACTAGTCCCGGCCATTTTGATTTTATCGATCTTGTGTAGTAGTAATGGATTTTAATAGACGCATGCACAGTTCAAATGTACAAGGCTTTGCCAGTAAGATGCTAACGCTGTACGAAGAAGAAGAAGAATAAAAAGAAGATTGTGCTCCGTTGTATGGCTATAGGCGCATGCGCAGTTCAATTTTTACATTTCATTCCTTTGTAACGCAATGTACTACATTGCGCTACTGTTAACTGTAGCGAAAAAACGAGTTTGCGCGCCGGTGGCACATGAAAATAATGTATGCTACACGTGAGGAACACGATGATTCTTACTTGTGTTTTTGCGCCCTCGCTTCGCTCGTGCGCAACTTCACACTCGACAGAATCATCCTTTTCCTCCCTTGTAGCATAAATATATATTCTCCTAGTATTTTTAATTTCTTCATTCTCAAATTTTCACGGTATCATCAAGAACTTTATACAAATATTTTAGAATTGAAAAAACGAAAAAAAATGTTCCAAATTTAAAAAAAAGATAATTGTTTATAAAACTTCACTATTTTGTTATTAAAAAAAATAACAGGATGTCCTGTACATCGCATTGAAAAGCTTGGGGGGCTAGGCACATTTTTCCGATTTCAAAATTTTGAAGATTCATTTCTCGAAATTTTTAAATATCATATTGAAAAAAAATACGTGTCGATTATTTTTGAATATAGAACGCGACAAAACGTATTTATTAAAAAAAAAATATGGGGTATAAATTAAACATGGAATGACCCATATATACTCCCGGGCTTTCAAATTATGCTTATAACATATGCATTTAGATTCTGCTTGTTTTTTTTCGGTCAAAAATGAAAAATAAAAATTATCAAAATTTTTGCCCACTTATGACCTGGCGCATCACTGCTGAAAAAAATCGCACAAAAATTTCTTAAAAAGCTTTTTGTAGCTTTTGTTAACTCTTTCGAAAGCACTCATAGAAACAAAAATTTGATTCAAATTTATTGCAATTATGAGCATTTTATATTCATATTCACATATATAATGTATCACGCATAGAATATCACAGTCGACTTTGGAAACTGAAAGAAAAATGTTCGAAAAAAATTCTGGAGAAATTTCTGGGTATTCCACTGAAAATAAAAAATACTTTTTTCCTTATAAGTTTTTCTGTAATTTTCGTATTTCCAAAGATAATAGATCTTGAAAGTAAAGGCCATTTTTCAACAAAAATCCTCATAGATGCAATAAATTTGAATAAATTTTTTTTTTCTATGAGTGCTTTCTACAGAGTTCAGAGAAGCTACAAAATGCTTTTTTTGACATTTTCGTGCGATTTTTTCCACGGTGATGCGACAGGTCATAAATGGGCTGAAATATGAAACTTTGAAGTATGGGTAAATTTGGCTTTGGATGGGCAATTTTGTTCGGGAGTGTATACATATTTATATAATATAATATCTTAAGCTTATCAAATTCTATTTTTTTGGAAAGGTGAAAGTAACAATAAAAGCTAATAATTATAAAGTAATACATTATCAGAGGTTTTAATTACTCGACATCCATTAATCAGCGAAGATGAAAAGTCTTCTAGTAGCAATATTTTACGCGTCTTTAGTAATCCCGGATTCCAAAGGTAATTATTTTTCTTTATTTTAATTTTTTATAGTTATCTTCAGAATATTTCAAAGGACATAGAAACTAATTTTAAAAATCTCGCAAAATTTTAAGAAAAAACTTTTGATGATACGTATGATTATGTATCCCGTGTTTTTATTGGTGAAATAATATGCTCGTGCATTCAATTTACTATCTAGATTCAAATTACTCAGACAAATCTAAAATCACTAACTCACTTTTTTCTATACAAGAAGTAAAAAATAATTGATTTTTACTTTCTCATCATATGAGGAGGTATTGGTTTTATGTCAAAAATCACTTTCACAATTTTCATCGAATCATTACGTTTTTAGACACCCCGAGTCAGAAAAAAAATTTAAGAATGCAAAATTATTTACTTCAATAGGGTTTACAAATTTTGTGTGACAGACACAGTTGTCTGTCATGTAAAATAAAATAAGAGTCACGATTTTGAGATTTTAATAGACCTTAGAAAGGAAAGGAATAAGGAACTGTTCCTCAAATGGCTCATTGCCTTGTGTTATATTTCAGGCAGATAGTATATGGTAAAGCTGAATTTCTGTTATAGTAAGAATTTTGAGGTATAAGCTGCCGAAAAGTGTCTTACTTACTACGTAAAATCTGAATCAGAGATAAGTATACTACTGATCACAATCCGCTAAATTTTTCGGTATATTAGCAAAATTTCACTGATTCATTAGCATATATTCACTGAATGCAAACAGTGGAAGAAATATACACTAAAACCCCGATATAGTTGCCCTCGGTTTATTTGGAGTAAGGTGATTTATGGCCTCACGCACCGAGCCATGCAGGGCCGTGCCTATTAACTCCGGTACCCTCACAAGTGAGACATAGATCTGGTCTTGTTGATAAGCCTAATGTTTTAAAAAGGTTAAATATTCCTATCTTTAATTATATCTGAAACGCCGGAGACATATTATTGTTGATAGACGAATTGTCGGATGGAGAAATAAGTAAAAAGAAGAGAACGCGTTTATCATACAAACAAAATCAAATTTTAAAGGAAGAAATGTATGATGCCCAATGTAATATAAATAATTGTACAAACTTGAATATTTAACAGAAAAGCAATTTTTTTATGCTGCACAACTTTAGAAGAAAATGTATTATTATTCATGCTTATATGAATTCACAATGTGGATTTCCATTCTGGGGCCTGCGCCCAAATTGTTACAGCACTGTGTTTAACTGCGCTCAAAACTCGTGAATTTTTATGACCCTTGGTTTAGTGGGAGCTCCCCAGAGCCTCCAACTGAATCGGGGTTTTAGTGTCTGTTACACCCCGATAGCAAAAGATTGAGCTCAACATTTCGTCAATTGAAATGAGAGACTTATATGTATCAATGATTGATACTTATTTGTGCTTATTCACGATAAAGATTTGTTGAGTATTTCCAGTGTAGTATTCATTGTGCATTTACGTGTGATTAACGCGTTAAAATGTTATGCCGGAATAACACAGAAATATGGGGTCACATCTTGTCGTGTTTTTTTTGCAATCACGTGTTGAATACGATTCTGCCATGAATGAGCATTCAGTCAGTCATTAAAGACGCCGCAGACTTCTGTCAACAGAGGCAACATCACAGTGTCATGCGTTGGAGTTCGTGAACTCGTATAGGATGTTTCAATCATTACAGAGAATAGAAAATTTTATCGCTGCGCATCAGATTAAAAATACAGAATTCGAAATTCGTAAAAAAATTTGTAGGGTTTACGTAATATTTATACGTATGAACTCTTCGAAAATATTATCGATGGCTGAAAATTGCGGAATACATTTTTGGGATTACAGAAAGAATACCTCTATTTCGTTGAATGTTAGGTTTTATTGTATCACGTGCCAAGTGTTATTCGGATAAATTGCTTTTATTTTGTAATATTATTCTACTTCTTTTGGTTTTTAAAACATTTTTCTGTGTTCCGATCATTTTCATCAGAAAATCGTTAACCCGGGAATTTTTTTTTGCTTGGTTCGTGATGTCAGTGAGGCACTTGAGGTTCGTTTCCTTATTACAAAAAAAAAAAAAGTTTAGGATTTTGCATTAATGTTAATAATTTTTGTGTAAGCGGTACTCAATGTTAATTTTCAACTTCACTAAGTAGCCTGAAAATAAATTTGCATTGGTGTGATCAACTTGTTGGCCAAATATATTCTATACCAACCCAACAAATATCCCCACATGTTATTTTAAAGTCATGAGTAGTGACACATTTATTTGAGCATCATATGCTGTGTCGCCTTATAATCGCGTGGTGCAAAAAAGCAGCCTAAATGCATCTTGTAGAATGCTACATTTGATGCATACACTATGCAGCTGTAATGAAGAGGTAATAAGGGAATGGAAGGTCTCAATACGAATGATCTGTTATGCTGCAGATTTTGCTCTGTCAGTAGGCTCATTTTGATTGCATGGAAAATCTTAGCGTTTTGCGGTCGCATCTTAGGTCAATTATGTATAAATTTCGTAAATCCGATGGATGTGTTATTGACAAATGTTGGCTACGACATTGCTATCGGGGCATTTACTGAGTTCATAAGCTAAAATAGTGACAGCATCACATAGCGCATGAAAATAGTACATTGCACAACAAGATGGGGAGCTGGAGATTTACCAGGAGCATGAAGTTGGCGGCGCAAATATACTAAAGCCCGACACACCCGGCCTCGCACCGCCAAATTCATGCGTTTGGTAAATCTCCCGCTCCCCAACTTGTTGTGCAATATACTGTTTTCATGCTGTATGTGTTATGCGCGCAAATATTCAAAAGCTCGATTCACGCGGTCTTGTGCTGTCAACTTGATGTTTGTGGTGAATCTGTTGATCCACAATGAGTTGTACGTATTATTTTTCACGAGTACATGGAAAAATCGATATTCGGCGTATGTAGAGCATAGGTGAAACCACGACTCAACTTTGACGACCGAACTGAATGTGAAGTTCGTTGCAGACTAGGACGCGATAAATCGAGTATTGATAGTGTCGATATCTCTGAATATCGCTAAAGAATCGTCAAAAATATCAACTTTTTTTTCTTCACTGCTGAGAGTGAAGGAAATCCGTGTTTCTCAACTGTGTAAAGAAAAAAAGCAACGTGAAATTGGCCAAATTCGCTATGCTCTACAGACGTCCAATATCAAATTATCCATGCCAAAGATGTAAGAAGTCCTTTTTATTGCGCTGAAACAGCTCCAAACAGTGCTCTGAATCGTGGACGCGTTGTTGTTTTTGATTGACTGCGATCTACCATGTCGAACAGAGCTTTCTCATGCACGAATGTTCATGCAAAATGGCGAATACACTGCCCTCTGATATATTTCAGGTGTTAGCTATCTAACGCAACTTGAATTTACAATCGGCCAAAACCATTTTGTGGACTTTTTTATGTTTGCTGGAACAACTGCCGAATTTGGGTGACCAGAGCGTTCAGCATCAAATATAAGAGACTTTTCAATAAATGTTAAAAAGCGCTTTCAAATTTATAGAATAAGTATTTTTCTTCAGAATCTTAACTAAACAGTCATTTTTGCAATATTTATTGCCAAATTTGTTATGCTTGCAAAAAACGGTCAATTTCACTTAAATATTTGTCAAATTCACAGAAATATTATGCTGTCACTATTTCAACTTATGATCTCAGTAAATGCAACAGATTTTTTTTCTTCATGTTCAAATAATCGACTACCCGTAAAAGAAAATGACGCAAACTATTTTAAGTCGTTTTTTATTCAAATTCGCCTTTATTAACTTCATTTGATTTATGTTTGCTGGTTGTGCAAAACTGTTAATGTCATCTTATCTAACCGCTGTGTCTTATAAAAACCCGTGTGGAAAAATTTGGTAGCAGTCTACACAGAGAAAAAGTGATTTTTAGAATTAATATGTAAATGTTTATCTATGGGATAGCCATCTTATATGTTTAGTTGTAATATCTAGATATTCAGATGTAATATTTAAGATGTTAAAATATGCAGAGATTAATATATTGTTAGATCTCATTAGATCTAACCAGATCTGATCAGCTCTATTTAGATCTACTTATCTAACCAGATTTTGATTTTTTGAGATCTGGTTAGATATGAGAATTAGATCTAACCAGATCTAACAAGATCAAATTTTTTTTCGTGGGCATCTAGATATTACAATTGATCTTATAAGATGGCTGTCCCACAGTTGAACATCCATTTTTCTCCGTGTATTGTCTGTACTGGCCGAGGTATGGCAATGTAACAAGTTTTTAGAAACATTTCTTACGCGACCGGAAACAAGTATCTCCTTCGTGCAAATATTGCTACTACCTACTTTTTGATTCAAAAAATTGCGAAGATCAAGCTGTCACTTTTTGCGTCATATTGCTAGTTTTCATCACTTAAACGTGTTGACAAATCGAATGAACTGTCAAAAGTTTCTGGGCAAGAGCTTGACTGCATTCTTTAAGGCATGAAAAGTGGAATGTTTCTTTTCAAACGGTGATCTATTTTGTAATTAAAAGGTAAGTACAAACCCCGTGTATCTAATAAAGGAGAATATAAGAAAAGATTGAATTACTTCAAGAGGTTAGAATTTTTAATCGAAATCGATAAATGTTCAATGAAAATGGGTTTTCAACCAAAACTTTATTAATTGATGACCAATTAGTGGCTATCCAGCCACGAATCAATGTCTGACTAGCCGCTGAGTAGCGGCTAATCGTACAAAAACGTTACACTTCTGGCCAGCCCCAGACCTGGCCTTATAGTCAGCGCCATAAAATTGGTGTTAGCAAATTCTAAATACAAAATTAAATTTAAGTCCCCTGCACAGATATATACAGAATTTTTCAATTAGAGGTTAAATTTGGAATAGACCGCATTTTGGCAGCTGGCATAATGAGAAATGTCATTTTTTGACAGATGGCAACTAAAAACTATGCCATTAACAAAAATGGAACAATACATGCTTCAACAACGCATTGAAATTGCTAAACTTCACCACAAAAATCCATGAAAATGAACCTGAATTTCACCGAAAAATCATTATGAGCGATGAGGCTCATTTTCACCTTGCAGGCTACGTTAATAAGCAGAATTATCGCATTTGGGGCTCGGAAAACCCAAAAATGTTTATTGAAAAGCCTCTCTATCCGCAACGTGTAACTGCGGTTTTTGGGAAGGAGGGATCATTGGGCCTTATTTTTTTGAAAATGAAGCTGGAGCGGCTGTTTCGGTGAATGGATTGCGCTATCGAAACATGATTAATGAATTTTTATATCCAGAATTGAAAGATATGTATGTGGGCGATGTTTATTTCCAACAAGACGGTGCTACGTGCAACACAAGAGCATAGTCCTGCAAACGTAGCCATGGAGGCTATATGAATTTTTTTTATTTCATTATTAATGGCAAACCTTCCGCTATTGATTGAAATAAAAATCAAAATATTTTTCGCAAAAAACACGCGTTTTTCTTATAAATCAAAACGAAACCTCTAATTCGAAAACCCTGCAGTTTTATTTTATTTTCGCGACGCTTTTCTGTTCTAAAATACCTTATAAAGTTTGCATGAATTTATTAAAAAGTCGGTCTGATGAAATTTTGTATGATACGTGTTTTAAAATATTTTAAGGTTGTAAAAGAAGCACACAATACGCAATTGGCGTCATTAGCCTTATCATTATATAAAAAAGCTAATTTACGTATACAGAGTATTATTTTTGCAAGTCCGCAATGATAAAGTTTATTTAAACATGTAATAATCCAAGTAGAGTGAATAAAGCAGTATAACTTTAAAATTCAAATGTCTCTTATTATTTAATTAATTGATAAGACTTTCATGAAACCATATCGGCTTTCAAGTTCATTAAATGTTCAATAAAGAGGGCTGCAAGATTTGCCTTTTTTCCCTCATGATAGGATAATCGAACCTCACTTCAATAACATTTTCTGAATAATTAAGTTATTCAGTTTATTTGGAAAATCAAATTACAACAACTTATAAAAAGAGTAAAAAAGCTTTTAACAATACTGCGTACTATAATTCAGCTACCTGAGTTACTAGGTTGAACATGTATATTACATGTGTGCAAAAAGATTCGATTTTAATCCGATATTGGCCTCCGTCGAATGTCGAATATTAGACATTCGACTGATGGCCGATCGAATGTCAAAAATCCGAGATCCGATGGCCGCACTTCGGATGTCGAATATCGAAAATCCGACACCTGAAGAAGCGCGCTTCAGATGTCAAATATTCGACATTCAACGGAGGCCAATATCGGATTTAAATCGAATCGAATTTTTTTGCAATTCTCTGGATAAGATATCGAGTTGAAATTTTGGGCTCTTAAATAAAAGTCACTACGGGACTTTTTTTACTTCTAAATTTTTACAATTACAAAAAAAATGTATATACAAATTTTTGGAAAAAAATTAATTATTATTTATAAACTTTCTTGAGTATAAATATT
This sequence comes from Diplolepis rosae, assembly GCA_030998225.1. Taxonomy (NCBI): domain Eukaryota; kingdom Metazoa; phylum Arthropoda; class Insecta; order Hymenoptera; family Diplolepididae; genus Diplolepis; species Diplolepis rosae. The sequence continues at coordinate 649,773 of JAPYXD010000695.1, forward strand.
TGTCTCGAGTTTTCAGGAGTACAGAATTTAACTTTATAGTTATTTTATTAAAGACAAATTACGTTGCTTGATTCTACAAACAATTTTAGTACACATTCCTTTAAATGATACGTATAAATCGCATAAGATAAAAACAAATTCTTTCGACTCACGATCCCGGTATGATAAACTAATAATAATAAATTGAAAAATTTATTTACCAATTATTTTACATCTAATATTATATTTATAAAACTTGGTATGTTTGCATTGGCTTTAGAGTCCAGAACTGAAGAGCTAATAAAATGAATAATTATATATTTTTGAAAAATTAGTTTAAATTATATAACATTAATGTATCAAATTATATAACATTAATGTCTCAAATTAAAATAATGAATTTAATTAGTATTTTTTATTCCTTAAATATGACGATATAAAATTAAAATACAATTGTTCAATGAGTGTAAATTGTGTTATGTCTGATTACAAATTGCAAACTACATCCTGTGCGGGTCGAATGTTAAAAATCCGATATCCGACTGATGGCCGATCGAATGTCAAAAATCAGACATTCGATCGGACGCCCTTTGGATGTCGAATATTCGGCATACGACTGTGCGGCCGATCGAATCGAAAAAATCCGATCTAACAATGAGGCGAATCGAATCGAATTTGTTACATTCCGATCCGACAGAATGCACGTCAATCCGTCTAAGACCTGAAACTGAGTTTATATGAGCGCGTTGAATACAAGCATACGATAAATACACACTACACGGAGAAAAAAATCTAACTATTATAGTAGGCTGAGCTCTTCCTATTAAAGCACCAAACTTAATGTGCGAAATTTGTATGAGCTTCTAACACTATTGGCATGAAGTCATGCATTTTTAGCATGGAATGTCTTATAAAGGGTTTTCCAATAGGGAAATGACAATTTCGTATCTTTATATGAACGCACCCTTAAACTTTTTTAATGAACTGTCAATGTCAAAACGTTTGTTAAAGTCAACATTTTCATCATGGTAAAGTTCACGAACCAGCAACGTTTGGAAATTATTAAAAATTACTACCGAAATTCTGAGTCGGTGGTCGCTACTTTAAGAGCGCTTACTCCAATTTTCGGCCGTAATAATCGTCCCACCCGACAGGCTGTGCGTGCTATAGTGGATAAATTCGAGACCAAATTTACACTATTGGACGTTCCGGTGCCAAAAAGACGTCGTATTGCTCGAAGCGAAGAAATAATGGCAGCCGTAAGTGCATCGATTCAAAATGAGCCAAATCAGTCGATTCCATGTCGTTCTCAAGAATTGGGCATCGCTCAAACGACACTGTGGCGTATTATGCGAAAAGATCTTGGCCTACATACTTTCAAGATTAAATTGACTCAAGAACTAAAGCCACTTGATTATTTGAAACGCCGAAACTTGTCCAATTGGGCTCTGGCAAAGCTTGAAGAAAATGAAGAATTTAATCGAAAAATCATCTTCAGCGATGAAGCTCATTTCGGGCTCAATGGCTTTGTTAATAAGCAAAATATGCGTTATTGGTCAGCAACAAACCTAAATGTGCTTCTTGAGACACCGTTGTATCCGCAAAAAGTGACTGTTTGGTGCGCTTTTCATGCCGGAGGTGTGATTGGGCCGTATTTTTTTCGTGGATGAAAACGATCGTCATGTGTCCGTCAATGGAGTGCGCTATCGTGCATGGAAGATATGTTGGAAGATTATTTGTGGCCAGAATTAGATGAACTTGACATCAACGATATGTGGTTTCAATAAGACGGTGCCACTAGCCACACAGCACGCGTCACAATCGATTTATTGAAAGGCAAATTCGGTGAACGTGTTATCTCGATAAATGGTCCGGTCGAATGGCAGCCTCGTTCATGCGATATAACGCACATTGGATTTCTTTTTATGGGGCCAAGTCACTGGTCTATACCAACAAGCCAGCAACTTTAGACGACCTCAAAGACAACATCCAACGCGAAATTGCCAACGTTCCGGTCGAAATGTGTGCCAGAGTGGTGGAAAATTGGGTCCAAAGAATCGTCCGCTGTAAACGGGCTCGTGGTGGTCATATGACCGATATCGAATTTCATTCATAAAATGTAATGCTTGCACTACACCCACAATAAATTTCAACTCAATATCTCAAATATTTCTGTGTTTTATTCATAGATAAAATTGTTATGTCCCTATTGGAAAACCCTTTACTATAAAATAAACAAGCGCATGCCATTATTGCTAGTGTCATATGCTGTCAAAGCAATGTTCTCGCCTGACTATGGTTGTATGAAACTTATCCTATTTCAGTATGAGTTCTCTTACAACTGAGAGAACACGTGAGGTGCTACGTTGGAAAGTAGGCGCGGCCTAACATCTCGGTTGTAAGAGAACTCATACTGAAACAGGATGGGTTTCTTGTAATTATAGTGAGGTGAAGTTCGAACTATTTTCGCAAAGCACAACTGCTCTAAAAGCATAAAACTATGTACTTTTTTATCATGAAGGGATACCTGCTTAAAATGTATGATTTTTTCACCAGGATAACAAGAACGAAACCTGCTACAAAAGAATGACTAGTGTTTTTACTATTATAGTCAGATTTTTTTTTTCGTGTAGAATAGAGGGAGTGTTTTTTTCATTCTCTGATATATGTAACTGTTCATGAATTTTCAATCGGCGCTCTTAAGGGCTTTGTAAATTCTGCAGTACAAATCATAATTAGTCCAGTATTTGCGTAAGTGTTCAAACGATGGTGCACATCAATGAATCATAAAACTACAAGAAATTCTACATTAAAGCAGAAGTATTGCTTAATAACTTTTTAGGAGATACTTTTATCGTTTTTCATAAGTTCCTTTCCTCCTCACTAGTTTCTAATATATATTTCCTTTTAAAATGATTCATGTGAAAATTCACCGAAATCCCCCTATGTCCGACTTGCAAAACTTTATTGTAACGATTATTTACCGAACAAATCTTCTACGTGTATTAAATTTATTACAATTACTAATTCAAATTTTTTCCAAAAAAATTAATAGCATCCAATTCATCACAACGAATTCAACTAGATAACAAGTCACTTAAATCTCCGGCTAATATAGAAAAAATTGGAACATATATTACACATGATGTCAAGGCCTCCTTAGTTGACATAAAAACGATTGAAAATGATGAATATCTTTGCAATGGAGTATTATTCACTAAGAGACATGCCCTAGCTCCAACTCTCTGTTTTTTTATATATCCTGAGAAAAATTATCAAGAATATCTCGTTTGGGTTGGAGTTTATTTTAATTTCAATAATCCTACGCCTCAGCAAATTGTTGACATAAAAGGGGATAACCCTATGATGAATCACATTACAGTTGTTATCGTATGTAATTTTGCACACAATCCAAGAACTTAAACTTCAAACACTATTGTATTATGTCAAAAAGTTTAAATATTATTTGATATTCTGTATTAGAAAATTAAAATTCTGTTCCAGTTCGGCAAACCAGTTGAACTATCAGAAACTATATCTGTAATTCATTTATCACCTAAATGCCCCAAAAAATTCGCTGCAACAATAGGATATAATCAGGTAAAAATACAAACTTAGTAGACTGTTACTGATTGACAATTTTCCAGTACTGTGTCTCACAATTAGTAGATAACTCGTACTGATTTTTACCTCTATTATCCTCAGATAAGTACTGACAAAATCCAAAAGTAAAATTTGTATTTAAACTTCGCTATGGGCACACATAAAATTTTTCTAATTTCAGAAAAGTGTTGAATTTTCAGTATACTGATATTCCACGTTATTATATTTGATTATCAAAACCAATTATAAACATACAAAATACAATTACAGTTTATTTTAGTAGGGAGTTATTAATTTCATCCCAATAGATTGAAGTTAACGCTCCTGCTAGCAAAATATTAGCTGTCGAAACTTTCTTTAATTGGTATCGACTTTTGTATATGACCAGTTACTGAGGATTTCGACAAATTTTTAGAAGCTCTCATTGAAAGGTGTATGGAATTATTGCATTCGGCAATGAATTTTTTCACAATATCAGTTCTATCCAAAAGTCGATGACAAGTGACTACAATAAGAACGATACATTTCACGATAATCCCCACTGATGCATATTGATGCCTTGTCGTCGATCACGTTTTACTGAACTCCTCACTATTCCCTATGTAAAGCTCATTATCATTTACGTTGGGTCAAATAAGTATTTATCAAATTCATTTTACTCGACTAGGATTTAAAAGATGTTGAAGTGTCCCAAGTTTAACCGACAGTGTCGAGGGAAATTATTTCAACTATTTTTCTTCGCGTATGAAAAATAACACATCACTCAAAAAGTTTCCAGTCTGAAATACAAATGACACTACTCTTGTCGAATCCATATGATTTCTGGATAGTAACAGCCTTCAAACGTGGGGGGGGGGGTCTGCCAACTTTGCGTTTTGTACTTTAAAAAAAAAAAAATTTCTGAATGTACAACATCTCAAGAATATTGTATCAAAATTTTAAGCAAATCGGAACAAAACTAACAAAGATACAGCGCTTCAAGTGATCGTTTTTCTTGCTCGATTCGTATACAAACACTCTTCAGTCGTTCATACACAGCTACACTCTATAAATCAAAAATAGTGAATTCCACTTTGAAACTAGTGATTTTAGAAATTCATCGTACTGCAGTCCTGTTTTATTATGTTTTGTCTGTCAAGAACTCTAGTCACGACACTGGTCCATAAGCTCTGAATATAACTCTAGTAGTCACTATATAAGAAAGTTCCAAGTTTTATTTCTCAGGATTGTAAGCGAGCGTGTGAGTGATTCGACTAAAGCCTATCGTATCAAGCGTCGGTGATATACTAATACATTTCATGTTAATCCACTGACGCATGTTGATGCCCTGTCGTCGATGACGGTTTACTCAACTGCTTACTATTTCCTATGCAACGCCTATTGTTAATTACTTTGGGTGAATTAGGTATTTATCAAATTCATTTTACCCGACTAGGATTTCATAAATTCTCAAATGTCCTTATGTCCCAAGTTTAATCGACAGAGTCGAGTAAAATTACCTCAACTATTTTTCTTCGTGCAGCATTAACCGTAGCTCTTAAAAAAATTATTGCAAATATGCCAGTTTCCCCCCCCCCCCCCCCCTTAAGGGTCAAAATTTCTTGACAATCTGACGTTTAGTTCCGAAGTTTCAGAGGTTTTGGTAAAACAACTTTTGTCATTTTAAAAACAATGGATAAAAAAGAGTTTCGAGTGTTAATCAAATATTGCTTTCTGAAGGGAAAAAATACTGTGAAAGCAAAGCAGTGGCTTGATAAGCGTTATGGGGACTCTGCACCAGGCAAATCAATAATCATCGACTGGTATGCCGGATTTAAACGCGGTCGTACAAACACCGATGACGCTGAACGCTCTGGTCGTCCAAAATCAGCAGTTGTCCCGAAAAACATAACAAATGTCCACAAAATAGTTTTGGGCGATCGTAAATTAAAGTTGCGTGAGATAGCTGACACCTTAAAGATATTAGAATCTAGCTTGTTTACAATTTTGCACGAATCTTTGGGGTTGCGTAAGTTGTTTTCGAAGTGGGTGTCACGTTTGCTCACACCCAACCAAAAACAACAACGCGTCGATGATTCAGGGCGTTCTATGGAGCTATTCAAGCGAGGTAAAAAAGATTTGCTGCGTCGGTATGTGACAATGGATGTAACATGAATCCACCACTGCTATTTGTTTTATTGTTTATTTATTTTTTATTGACTATCTTGAGAAAGATAAGACCATTAACAGCGACAATTACGTGGCATTACTGGATCGATTGAACGCAGAAATCAAGAAAAAGCGGCCTCACATGCAAAAGAAAAAAGTGCTGTTCCACCAAGGCAATGCATCGTGCCACAAGTCCATAAAAACGATGGTCAAATTGAATGAATTAAGGTCCGAATTGCTTCCTCACCCACCATATTCTCCTGGTCTGACCCCCAGCGACTACTGGCTCTTTGCTGACCTGAAGAAAATGCTTCAGGGAAAGAGATTTGGCTCCAATAAAGAAGTGATTGCCGAAACTGAGGCCGATTTTGACAGAAAAGACGAATCACTCTACAAAAAAGGCATCGAAAAGTTAGAGAAGCGTTGGAATGAATGTATTACGCTTGAAGGCAACTATATTGATGAATGAAGTCAAATTTCTCGAAAAAACTGTGTTTTTCTTAGTTAGACCGGAAACTTATTGAGTGATGTGTTACATATATTCTAAATCTTTAATTTTTTTTTGCTTTTACTTTTAGGCCCATTAACAATATTTCCCACATTGTTTGGATTCCGGTTCTACAATTTTCTAAAATCGTCAAAAACCGGCAAAAACGCCCTTTTTATCTATGGAAAACCCCGACCTCTCCTTCTCGATATCTAGTCATCGATGACGACACAATTTCTATAAAATTATGTGTTAGAAAATGTTAGAAAATGAAAAACCGGGGAACGATTACGCTCTTTGTACTGATAGAAATCCGTACAATAGGAGTACATATGAGTTCAAACGTCAAAAGAAAGTCCAGTTAAAACAACCAGAATTCTGCTTAGGGCATATTTTGTATTTTTTAAATTCTTTCTACATGATTTTTCAATTAAGTTGTAAAAATAAGGTTAAAGCAAAAAAATCTTATTTGTTTAACCAGAACAAAAGTGATAAATATAGTATGTTTTAACTAGAATTCTGACTGGTTTAGCTTGACTTTTTTTGAATTTATAAATTAGTACGAGTATTTGGCTAATATAATTTTGTCAGTAGTAAATTTCTTTAATGTATATATATGGCGTGTTCCATGGCAAATCGGACGGGTTCAGGACACCATGTTTCCGATTTACTTGAAATTTTAAGGATTGATAGACTAACATAAATAATCAAGAAACCTAATATTTGAGATTATTTCATGCATTATTTAAAAAGTTATCGGATAAACAAAACAAAAATATATTTTTGTTTTTTTTTTTCAATTATTTAAAAACTGATACTAGGAAATTTAATAATAAAAAAAATGTTTTTTCCAAACAAATTGCTTTTTTGAAAAAACGCCATCTTTGAAAAATCTGAAAAAATGCACAGTGATAGCCCCAAGTATTACGAAAATTTTAGGTATATAATTAAGGTGCGCACTCTAAAATTATGCGAAATATGGATTTTTTTGTAAAGTGATGCGCGTGGAATCACTATCTTCGATCGATGGCGTCGGGCGCAACTTCCACTAATGTTCTATTACTATCTGCTTTTTCGAGAACGTTGCTATCAAAAAGTGATGGGAAGTGATTATTAATTGTTTAATTATCGCTTTATACTCATAACATATGAATAATGTAATGAGTTTTATAATTATACATAAATTATCAAAAAAATAATTTTTTTTATTATCATGAAAATAAATTAGTTGGTAAAAAATCCACGAGAGTTTATTTTCTAAGAGCAGTTGACATGATTCGACAAAAAAGGAAACATTGTTGTAATCCATATAAAAACAAAAACCGTAAGTGAATATTACGTGATTTTTCACTCTCGATACAAATTATAATATAGTGAAATCATCACGTGCTGATCTATAAATAATTTATCAAGCCTGAACTTAAAATTCATTTTCCTCTTAATAAATTATACTCGCAGATTCAAATGAAAGCAGTTTGAGGTCATTCCCAGAGCATTTTCTCAATAAATTCAAAGATTTTTAAAAAAATGCACTCCTTTGCAACACATGCAGGATAAGAGTTATGAAAGTCGAAGTTTGGGAAGAAGGATAGAAAATAATAAGATTTGTTTCTCCTAGCATTTATTTTTTCTTTATTAATTGTTAAAATTATCAGAAATCGTCGAATGACTCACAAAATCTTCCTACTCACGGCCTCCAGGTACATTCCGATTCCAAAAATCCCTCGAAGACAATAATATTGACGAAAAATCAGAATCCTTGCGTTTCATCACATTCTCAACAACGCACAAATTTTTTTGATAATTTATGTATAATCATAAAACTCATTACATTATTCATATGTTATGAGTATAGAGCAATAATTAAACAATTAATAATCACTTCCCATCACTTTTTGATAGTAACGATCTCGAAAAAGCAGATAGTAATAGAACATTAGTGGAACTTGCGCCCGACGTCGTCGATCGAATATCGTGATTCCACGCGCATCACTTTACAAAAATATCCATATTTCGCACAACTTTAGAGTGCGCACCTTAATTATATACCTAAAATTTTCGTAATACTTGGGGCTATCACTATGAATTTTTTCAGATTTTTCAAAGATGGCGTTTTTTCAAAAAATCAATTTGTTTGAAAAAAACATTTTTTTTATTATTAAATTTGGAGTAAACATTTTCCCAAAAATACTACTACATCGGCCATCTAATGATACGTTTGTGTAATTTTTTTCAGAATATTTCCTAGTATCAGTTTTTAAATAATTGAAAAAGAACAAAAATATATTTTTGTTTTGTTTATCCCATAACTTTTTAAATAATGCATGAAATAATCTTAAGTTTTAGCTTTCTTGATTATTTATGTTAGTCTATCAATTCGTAAAATTTCAAGTAAATCGGAAACATGGAGTCCTGAACCCGTCCGATTTGCCATGGAACACGCCATATATACATATATACTTATTGAATTACGATAAATTACAGAAAAAACGTTGTTACGAGGAAGATTGTATTCAAGATTTAGATTACGGTAGACCTATGCAAGAATATATCACCGAAACTACGCCTTTACTATATTACTCGCCTTTACCAGAACGTCTACCTTTACAAAAAGTGGAAATGGGTGTCCACAATGTAAGTACATCAATTTATAATAATTTGTGTATCAGAAATAAAAAACATATACTGAAATAATTATGATAAATGTGTAATAGTTTTGGATGAAAAGTATACTATTATTTGTTTTTATTCCTTGAGAGCAAGCAGAAAAAAGTTAACTCCTTTCTTCGTTTCAGCTGTTCCTTGGTCATCCTTTAATTCTATATGGAAAGCTGTTTGGTTTATTTCTGATTAGTCAATACAACGAAACTACAGGCGAACTTCTCAGAAGAGAATTTGAACTCGTTCATAGCGGAACACCGCATGTTAGGGACATTATGCAAGAAAATGAATCGTTGAATTTATCTTAGTTTGTATTTCCAAAAAACTATGTTAAAAATAAAACTTATTTTATCAGAATAAAACACTTGATTCTGCGTTATGCTGAAAACTATTCAGACTGCACTCGTATTGATGGCCAATTGCTCAGTAATTTTTTTCTAATAAATAACCAGTTCTGTGTACTATACTGGCAAAACCAAAACGTATAATTCGTATTTATAAATTTATTGAAGAACTATTCAACATTTGCTAATCTTCTAATTATCACGTATCCATAGCCTTTCGAAAAATCCTATGTAGGAAACTATATGGGAAACTATATGGGAAAATATGCAAGAAACTATATAGTAAACAATATGGCAAACTGTATAGTAATTTGAGCCCGGATCCTATATAGTTTCCCATGTAGTTTCCGATATGGTTTTCTGTACAGTTTCCTATATGGTTTAAACGACGTTAGGAGGAGGTTATAATTTAAATATGTTTATAATTATGTTCGTTGAAAAACAATAAAATTCAAAGAATCGAATTTTAGTTTCTTTTAATAATAATTTATAATATGGCCTAACATTCATATTGTAATATTCTACAATTTTGAAAACAATTATCAAATATATAAAATGCACTGGAAACTATGTAGGAAACCACATGGGAAACTGTACAGGAAACCATATCGGAAACTACATGGGAAACTATTTAGGATCGAAGCTCAAATTACTATACAGTTTCCCATACTGTTTCCTATATATTTTCCCGCAGTTTCCCATATAGCTTCCCACGTAGTTTCCCATATAGTTTTTTACATAGTTTCCTAGGTAGTTTCCTACATGGGATTTTTTAATAGGGTAAACTACTAGTGATTATAAATTATAAATCTAATGCAAAAGATAGTAAAAAAATGCTTGTGACATATTCAAAATGAAAGATGCATAAACGTTACAGAAAAATGCTCGTTACGAAGAATTTTGTCTTAAAAATTTTGAATCAAGCTCATCTTTGTTTATGAATATAACCGAGATTACGCCTTTACTCGCGTATGAGCCCCAGACACATCATAATTATTTTGTGTAAAAGAGATAATACAGTTTTCAGAGCAAGCAGTCGATTAGTTGTTGCCCTAACCACAGTGTTGCACATGTGCCAAAAGTGGGGGTTAGGAGAACGCTCGGGCCTAGCAATAGACGAGTTTTGCGCCTTGCAATAAACGAGACTTGACTGTAGTATACTGCACAACAAGTGAAGAAGAAAGGGATTTTTTCTTTTTCACGAGTTGTGCATACTACTTTTCCCAACACGTCTAGTGAAAATTGTACTTTCACCGTCTATTTTGAGACGATTAAATGGCTGATTTCACAACTGTTGCTATTTTCTCCACAACTGGGGAAAAAAAGCCATTTTCCCGTCTCAAAACAGATGGTGAAAGTACAATTGTCACTAGACGTGTTTTATTAGTGAGGATAACGAGCAATTGCCAATGATTGTGAAGTTTGCAATACAAGCCGAAGGCGAATGCTGCGCTTTCACGAATTAGCAATTGCTCGTTTTCCCCACTAGTAAAACAAATAGCTATTTCATAGCGCCTCCTTTGAAAATCCGATTTTCGATACCTGTAGAGCGGGTTGAAATTACGATTTTCAACTCTAGGGCTGAAAGTCGCTGTTTCAAACCGCTCCACAGTTACAGCCAATCAGATTCTCAAAAGAGTTTCTATGAAAAATAGTATATGGGTCATTCCATATCAGATTTACAATCAAAATTTTGATTCACCTGAAAATTTTTTTCCTCATTCTAGAAAGGAAAAAAAATGACACATATTTTTTTTTTCAACATGATATGTAAATTTTTCAAGTTATTTATTTTTTTATTTTTAAAGTGCAAAAAATGTTTTTTTCAATACTGCTTCTAATATTCAACGAAAAGCATAGAATACATAAATGAAATATGCCATGGGATCTACTATTAAGTCTATGCTTTGATGAAAACTCAGAAACGGTATTTAGTACTTTCTATGCAACAATTAAGTAAACAAATGGAATTATCTCAAAAGTGACATGTCTGAATTGAATCATTTTTTGTGTAATTTGTTCGTTAAGTACGCAGAACTTTGTGTCAAAATTTGGTAGTGGACCGTTTGATACTTTTCGAGAAAAAAAATTTTTTGTGTGACCGCGCGCTTGAAGCGCGCAACGCGAAGTATAGAGTCGAGCGCACTCAAACATTTGTAAGTGAGTCTACCATATTCCAATGAAGATTTTGTGCAGTTCCCACAAATAAAAGTCGGTAAATAATAAAAAGTCTTTTGAGAAAGAAACACTGTTTAATTCGAAAGCAGTCATGTAATTTATTAACAATGCACTTTTACATCCAATACTTTCAAATAAATGAAAATTCAATTGTTGTCAGTTTGTAATGTTTGTAATGGTGTCGTTATTTGATCCTACACAGACCTTTGAAGACTAGCTTTTCGTGCTTGTCTTTCAGGAGTTTGAAGTCATGTTTGGGCCTTTTTTAATGTACTTTGTAACATTTTAGCGAAAAACCAAGATTGACGTTATTTTGTGCTTAATTTATATTTTTAAAAGCCGTTTTCAAAATAAAAATCGGACCACCTCTGCGGCAAGCAGACATTTTACAATTAACGGATTAAAGAAATTGAAGTGTCAATAGCGCGAAAACGTATTCTCTCAAAGTGTCCGTTTTTTATGCATTTGAAGAGCATAAAGTCTGCTACTTTTCCACCAAACCTTAACCCTAAAAAGTTAAAAATTAAGTGAGATATTAATTTGTTTAACAAAAGCTAAATTTACCGGTTTTTCCGAATTTTCTCCGCTTCTAATTATCCAATCAGATCAAGCGACAGCTCATTTTGTTGGCAATTCCATTGTCTACAACTTATCAATTGATGTCGTCAAGATTGGATAATTACCTTTGATGTTATAATCAAAAAAACTAAAAAAAGTGCAATTTTTTGGTCTAAAATGTTGATAAAAATTTTATAAATCATATTTCATTGTACAAAACGTAACACAATTACTCTATTACCAACCTTTCTTCTGATGACGCAGTCCGTTTTCTGAAATAAATAATGTCATAAATCATTCATAATAAATGACCTGTTGCTTGGACTATCGACTCTATACTTCGCGTTGCGCGCTTCAAGAGCACGGTCACACAAAAAGAATTTTTTCTCGAGAAGTATAAAACGGTCCACTACCAAATTTTGACACAAAGTTCTGAGTTCTTAACGAACAAATTACACAAAAAATGATTCAATTCAAACATGTCCCTTTTGAGGTAATTTCATTTGTTTACTTAATTGTTGCATAGAAAGTATTAAATACCGTTTCTGAGTTTTCATCAAAGCATGGACTGAATAGTAGATCCCATGGCATATTTTATTTATGTATTTTATACTCTTCGTTACACGGGGCCTATACACTTCTTACACGGCCCTGCAGTAGTTGAAGGTTATAAGCGCTATTTTCTTTCTTGTATTCCAAGCGTGCGCAGCCGAGAGGCTTAGTCGTTAGGTTAGTAATGCGTTAATTGTAAGTAGAGAGGGTTCGAACCCGCAGCGTTAAGAATAATTTTTAATACTACCTATACGAGCGTTTGTGTAGTGTAGAGGGGAATGTGTGTTTGTAGGTAAGTTTGTATATAAAAATAGTAAGTTAGAGTCTGCTTGAAAGTAAATAAAGTTTTGAAATGTACTAAGAATATTCATCGATTCAATTACTGCTCTTATTTGATTTACCTATGTTCCTGCAGTTCACTTAACTTCAATAATGACACTGGGGCCTTTACGAACTACGGAAAGTAAGTTAAAAAGTAGTCAAACCTACTGAGATTTTTTTTCTGTGTACGTGTAACGAAAAAGTATTGTCAATTTACTCAGAAAAAATTTTCTAGCTTGAAAACAGATTTTTTACTGTGAAAACAGTAAACTTAACCTTCCAAGCGAATATCCCTCCGTTGCCGTTAAAAACGGTAAATATTAGAGTCTTAACTCGAACTTTCCCTGTACTTTTTATCTAAGTACAATACAGATTTTCGGTACATTTTCCAGTACCGCCCCAGTACTAAAAGACAACTCCCAGCCGAGTGACATTTTGTACTAGTGCCAGCATCGCACCAGCACTGAAGGCCAGCGCTAGCGCAGTACCGCTGGTCAGCACTATGCCATTGTTAACTATCGGAGTTCCGCCAGCACCACGCCAGCACTGAAGATCAGCGCTAACGCAGCACTGCTGGTCAGCACTATGCCGGTGTTACCTTTCGAAGCTTTGCCAGCACCGCGACAGACTTCATGAGGATCTACTGCCAGCACTATGCCAGCGCTGGAAGTCCGCTGGCAGTGCTGGCGCGGTGCTGCGCCGGTTGTAAATTTCCGCCTGGGGAATAGTTTAAATTATAAAAAACTATGAACTCAATTTCCTAATTTCCACTTTGTATGAGAGATTACTTATACACGAAGAACAATGGATTAAAAAATTACTATCTTGTCAATCTTGAAACGCCGAAACCAATACTCACATGTTTTTATTGATGCAGCATGTTCCCCATATGCTTCACATAACAATCCATGTCCTTCAGCTGCACTTTTCTTTAAGCTAAAGCAAGAAAGCAGCGCTTCCCGCAAATGTTGTTTTGTTGGCACAAAAGTTGACATTGTTAAAGCACAAAAAAGGCGTGTTGTTTACACTTTAGCGAAATGACACGTACTGGAAAATGGTGACCCTTTAACATGAATATAGTTACAAGATAGACCGATGCGATTTAATACTAGTTACACCATCTTTTGTCAATTCCTCAAAACTCATTTGTACACCTAATATGAAAGCTATAATTTCAATTCTAAGCGGTATGATGTTAGAACATAAGAAAAGTGTAGGTTATGTCCCTTAGAATCTGGAGTATGCTTCTCATAATCTGGATAATACTGTTCATAATCTAAATAGCTGTCCCGTAGTCACTGGACCTGGATATTAAATTTTATAATCCATTTTTCTCCGTGTAGAAACAAGTTTGTACCAGCATATCAAGGATCTGGAAATAATGCTTTAATTCTCATCACGACTGAAGTTTAACAACCTATGCAGAAATAATTCTAGGGACCTTAGAGAACCTTTCATAGAACTCAATGTAAATAGTAAAAAAATTCAAACTCTAATAATCTTTAACAGACGATTTCGGCTCAAATTTAGCCATCTAAAATGTATATACAAAAATAACATAATATTCCGCATAAAAAGTCCATTAAAGCTTCGTTTAATAGTGTAAACATAAATTTGGTTATGTAAACAAGTTTCGGCTAATGTGAAAAAATTTTATATGCATACCACAATTATATAACACACAACTTCGGGTTTTTATATAAAAGCCTTATGTAAACCCTATTGTTATTTTGAACCGCACGCGTAGGGAAAAAATGAAATGGCTGCTATTGCTAATTGAAGTTAACTGTCGACTAGGTAGCTGCGACTGATGAAAAGTTTGCCGAACGAACAAACAATTCGCTAGGCCGGCTGAAAAATATTCGCCGTAATGAACGTTCAAAATTTGTTCTGAACTCCCTACGTATTGAAAGCTGCAACAAAACATTTATTTTCTACTGCTAAAGCAATTAGCTCTCCTAGGGAATCTAAAAGTTTTCAATCATAGCTTTTACACTTTTTCGGTGACATATAATAAATTAGCGGTGGTTCTTAACGGCTATTAGGTTTTCCGCACCCTGCACCTCCACAAAGCAAGAATCAGAAGACGTTTGCAGCATACGATACCTATTGATGCTTGTCAATGCAACTTGCGTTTTAGAAAGTAGTCATAAATTTCAAATGTCAGTTTTATAATCAAGTTGCCCAATGATGCTTGCCATTATAAAGTTTAATTAAATTATTGAGAATTTTTATTTCAAGGTAAGTGGTGACCCTTAGCGCAACACAGAATTGACAAAAACATGATAAATGAAGCATGGAAATTCAAAAGTTGATAAGCGGCAATTTTTAAATTTTACAGAAGCGCAGAAAAACGTTCGCATTTCGGTTTTTATCATTATAAATTTCAGTCGATGGATAGAATAAGTAGTAATCGATCATGTTCGTATTGTCCTAAAGTTTTAGACATGTATGTGTTGTTGTTATAAAGATATACGCGATTAAGTTATTTCCAATAAATTTTTTGCCACGTCTCGCGGTATATTCGCGATCTTCTCGCCGTGCGTCTTGGCGTATTTTTGTTACATTTGCCATTGTTCGAATTGCTTCCCTGTTATACGGATTAAACAATCAGTGAAAGTGGATGCAAGTAGAGTAATGATCTTTCAACAATACGTACATTGCAATTTTGTGATTTTTTTATTCTTGTACTACTTTTTTAAATTCAAAATGGAGCACGTGAAAAAAAATGATGTGAACAAGAGCCTGGAGTCAAATACAGCTGTACACAAAGAAAACAACAACATACAAAGGTACATATGATCCTGTAGTACCTCTATTCTATGATAAATGTCATTCCGAGTCTCATTTGTCCCTAGAAACTGTCCCGACGACCCGAAAAACATTGAAGCCCCATAGGTATCAATAGGCACTTATCAAGTTTTGAACTTCCGATACCAGTGGGGTTATCAAAAGTGCGAAATGGACCATTATTTTTTGTATATTAGAACGCAATAAAAAATCGGCAATAATTATCCCGTGTTGGAGTCTGATTTTAGTTCACAAAAATGAAAAAAAATCGATTTAGAAAAAAATGTCGCTTATCAAATTTTGAACTTCCATGCTTCAAATGTCCCCGTGGCGGTGCCAACGGAGCGCTAAGGGCAAATAGAAGGCAAAAAATGAAATGAATTCACAATAATTTAAGAATAATGTGTTTTATTCACACTCTCATTGAGAGTAAACGGAAAAAAATTTAGAATTGAATTAAGAGAATACGTTCACTTGACCGTATGTAAAATCAACATTTTTTTGATTGAATGGTAATTTCATCAGTGAAATAATTTTCAAATATTGAGAGTTTTTTTGGTCCTTTCGTTATTTTACCGGCAAGCAATTTTCCTATCAGGATGTGTTGTAATGCATTAGTCTATTAAGAGCACAAAAAAGATTCCTGCACTAAAAAAAATGAACATTTGAGGCTACTATTCAATTTGTAAAACATAGAACTGCTACTCTTTATTCGTTGGCACAACTATATTTTTGTTGAGGTTATTATTTGGTTTTCTAAAATAAAATTATGGTAGTAGCACCAACACAAAATAGCTATGCCAACTATGAAAAGTAGAACTATTTGTTACAAATTAGATAATAGTATCCTCAACCGTTCATTTCCTCCAGTGCGGTGGCTACTCATATGTGTAGTTGTAGAGACCAGTCATCTTTACCAGGACACCTAAAAGTTTTTTTACTAAGAGTGACAACGATATTTACATACAAATATACTCCCAGGGGCTTTAAGTGTTTACTCTGTTTGCAGCAATTGCTAACAATGTTATCTGCCACTGCTAACTTACTGTCGCTAAAAAACGTTAGCAAAGGCAGCTAGGTAGTTCGCTGTCCTTATATCAAGTAACCTTGTTATCAGTAGTAGCGAATATTTAGCTACTGCAGCTATTTATTTTTTTCCGTAAAAAACTTGTCCGTGTCTGTAAATATTTAAAACTTATTTAACGAAATGTATTTTTATTTATCTCTTTTTTCCAGGGGACAAAAGAGAATGCATTTACGCACATTGTGTGGGATTTGGCCGAAACAATACCCACTAAACTCAAAATTGTCCTGTTTTCGTCGCCAGAAAATGATTGCGAGATCGCGTTAGCTTCATTTTTCAGGGTCATTGTATACAAGCGCTCTTCGCCGGGCCTCGGCGCTCTTTTATCTTGCCTGCTTGGCTCATCGCGCGGCTTCTTATGGTTCAGATTCAGTGACCCTGAAAACGTATAAGAATCGTAATTTTCTCCGCTTGAACGTTTTTTCTCAATTTGACCTTGGAATGTCCTTAGTCTTGACCTAATGGGGTCAGACAGACCCCGGATTCGGATTCAACGACCCCAAAAACATGTAGGTATAGTGGTCTGGTCTAATGCACAGAACACTTTTCTTGTGGAGCTGTGTAATTTACCTATTATTGGATCGAGTTAGATAATAATAAATCACCAGCCCAGAAGTAATTTCCTTCTGAAATAATGGTACCTTTTCAAGCTATTAACCTGCGAGATTTTTGAGCCATCTGAATTCGAGGTATTTAGTCACGAAAAATTAATACTTTTAATATTTAATAATAAATAATTATTAGTCGTCATGGAAAAATCAATAAACTTGTTCCTAGGAAAAATTGATAGAAGCAAGGAACTTTATAATTTTTCCTCTTATGTCTGCATCTTTCGAGAAGTACAAATGGTCCGAAAACTCTGCCTGGTACCAGGATGCATCAAGGAGGGTGCATCATAGCCGGTGACTTCAATAGTAAGTCGCCTAAGTGGGGGAAACCCGCCTAGATAGGAGGGGAATTCTGGTTAGTGAGATAGTCTCCAGAAACCAGGCTAATTGATGAGCTTGGTTGGGTGAAGTCTGTTGGGTCGTTGGAGGACTTAGTGCAGGTGATGTGGCGGAAAGTGGTTGCAGCATGTGACCACTCAATGCCTCGTCGGGGGCACACGCGTAACAAGACCTCTATATATTGGTGGAACAGTCAATTCTCTGTCCTGTGTCATGAATGCCTGACAGAGCGGCGGAAATTGCCCCATTCAAAAGGCGATGCCGTGCTGCACCAGGCATGGAAAACAGCAAAATCGGCTCTGAGGCGAGGCTTAATGAAAAGCCGGCTCGAGTGCTACCCATGGGACCAGCCGCTCGCGAAGTTCAAAGCCGAAAGGCGGTTCCGCGAGCGGCAATATGGTCCGAGAGAGGGGGTTTTGATTTTAACAGGTATGACTAAACCTGTCCCAGGAGAGTCCTGTAATACGTCTATAAAAAATTTTGCCATTTTTTCCTCCTCAAAAAATAGTGGGACGGGATAAACATTCATCATCATAAACTTTTTGCATCATTTGATGTGTCTCGGTACTTATGTTTCCGAGTTGAAAATAGAACTTGATATTGGCTCTTTGTCCAAAATTCATTTTTTCGATCAATGGTTTTTTCGGCTTGTCTGGGGACTTTTTTGACAGATCTTGTACTTTTATTTGCATTTGTCCTTTGAGGCGAAGCTAAACGTTGATATCTGTATGTTCAGCTGCTCCTTGGCAATCCTGTTATTTTCTACGGAAAGCTTTGTGGCATCTTTCTAGAAAATTAAAACGAAATTCCTGCCGATGATCTCCATAAACACAACTTTGTACCCATTATACGCAGTACACTACACGTTAATTATATTTTAAATTAAAATGAACTATTGGCTCAAGCCTAGCTGACATTTTTAAGAAACCCATTCTACGCTTCTTGCAGTTTTTTATTTGTGTAAAAGTAATGATAATATGCATTCGCTTTTAAACTAGACTGTTCGAAATTTCTGTATTAAACTTCCACTACATATAATGGAAGTTTTTTTTCAGCAACATATATTAAATTTAAAATACATTCATCTTAAAAAATACAAACTTGTATTATCAAACATCGAGTTTCTTTTTGAACCCAGCCTTTTGCGAATTGTTTAAAACGGTTTGATGATGGATGTTTAGTTCATAAGCTACGTCATGACTGCTAATATGCCGGTCTTGCTCAATTTTTTCAAGAATATTTTCACTCTTTTTGGTAATTGACCGACCAAACCGGAGCGCATCTTTGACATCGAAGTTTCCAAAACGAAAGCAGCGAACTTTAGATACACCACGCCGATTTCAATAAAATTTTGTGTCAAACAAAGCTTTAAGTGTCTTTTTTTATTTTCAACTCAATCTGTTAGAAAATTCCACGAAATTCTTCGAGTTACCAATAGTATTTTGGTTGTTTTTATCCAGACTATTCTAGAATAACTAATGAATCTGTTTTAAAATAACCGGAATTCTGCTTTTTTAAACATATCTTCTTATCTATTGAAGAAGCCAAAACATTTCTAGAAGGACAAATATGAATATTTTATGTATTTTTCCATTCTTATCACAAATGACAAGGTATTATAATTGTATAAAATTTTACACACACTTTTTTTATCTCATGAATCACTTTAGATCAATTCTTTTGCAAGAATATACGTACTTATATGTTACATTTTATACCAGCTTACCAGAACTTTTATCTACGAGTTGTATTTTTGTTGCCATTATTTGGCGTGGATGACAAGAAATTTACAACAATCAGTGAAGATGAAGAATTTTCTAGCAGTAGTATTTTATACGTGTTTCGCAATTGCGTATTCAAAAGGTACTTATTTATTTTTACTTGAACTTTAACTACCCCAAGAACCAAAAGTATGATTAATTTCATGAACTTTTTGATTAAAATCACTTTCATTCCATTTTTGTAGAGTTTCTCTCTTTTGAGCTCATCATTTTATCATGCGATAAACGATTAAAATTCGCAAATTATTCTGATTTTCTGTTATCTTTTGAAATCCCTCACAATAGTATATTATGCAACTAGGAAAAAAAAGTTTATTTTGTGAGTGTGAAGTTTGATTGCCGGTGTCAAGTCGCCGGGTATACGAATACGAGCCGAAGGCTAGTCGATTCACCGGGAGACAAGATACTGGCAATCCATCGAAGAGGCATCGTCTGTACCAAGCTGAATGCAGGCTTCACATTGATAGGGGAGTCACCAATCGCGTCCGTGCAACACATACTATTTTTTGTTATTTTCACATGAGAATGACACCATTCTATTAGTACTAATTTCAGTATGCAATGTGCCTGACTAGGCACCAAAATGATTTTGCCCTACTTCATATATGAGTAATGCGAGACAGTGTGCTCAGATTGCAAATCGGGGTACCTACAGACACGATTGCACGCCGTGTCCGTGTGAAGCGTGTAGGGAGAGACGACGGGGCGCGCTGCTTTTGTTTCTTCCTCGTCGTTCTTGCGTGCGAGAACGGCACCTCCAACTTCTCCTTATTCTCCTCGGATCCTCCTTGCAATGCTATTTTTAGATTTCATGCTATCTGTTAGAGAGTCGAAATTGATATCTCGACTCCGTGCAAAAGAGGCGGGAAGCAGACGACAATTTCGAATTTACAAAATATGTAGTTATATAATTAATACTTCTTTTTTCAATATATTTGAAAAATCTGCTTGATTTGAACATCTGAAATCTCCTACAAAATTGTATAAGGATTTTAACACTTGAAAAATAAAAAATTTAATACCAATCAATATTTACAATTTTAACCAATATAAAAATTGAATAGAATTTTAGGTTTTCAAATTAAATCTTAAATCATGAATTTCGGATTTCCATTCATCTTACCCGTACATTTAAAAAAATTTTAATCAGAGAATTATTTTCTATTAAAAAGAATGTCTTAATAGCAAATTTAAATTTCTATTCAAGCTTAAAATTGATATACTCAACTTTAGGTTAGAAATATTTTCATCTTACATTTTTTTAACAAAAAATGAAATACTCTACGTAAAGGAAAAAATTTCTAATAGAAGTACATAAAATATATTTTTATATTTTAAACTCAAAATGTATGCATAGGCTAAAAAAATTAAGATAAAAATAATTTTACTATAGAATTGAATATATCGATTTTGTTCTTGAAAAATACTTGCCTGAATTAAACTGTTGGAAGATCTTGTAAAACTAATAGGAGATTTAAAAACTTGAAATATAATTAACTAGTAAAATAAAAAGTCAAAAAATGTTTAAAATTTCACGTCAATATATTAATTTAAAAGTTCTTTACATTTTAAGACAATTACTTTATATGAAAAAATTCTCTTTTTCGTACAGCATTTAATTTTTTAAATAAAAATCTCTGCTTCAATATTTTTTAAAAAATCTGCTTGGATCTGCTTGACATCTGAAATCTCCTACAAAATTGTATAAGGATTTTAACACTTGAAAAATACAAAATTTAATACCAATCAATATTTACAATTTTAACCAATATAAAAATTGAATAGAATTTTAGGTTTTCAAATTAAATCTTAAATCATGAATTTCGGATTTCTATTCATTCATTAAAAAAATTTAATCAGCAAAATTATTTTCTATTAAAAAGAATGTCTTAATAGAAAATTTAAATTTCTATTCAAGTTCAAAATCGATATATTCAATTCTACAGTAAAATTAATTTAATCTTAATTTTTTTAGCCTAAGCATACATTTTGAGTTTAAAATATAAAAATATAATTTATGTACTTCTATTAGAAATTTTTTCCTTTACGTAAAGTATTTCATTTTTTGTTAAAAAAATGTAAAATAAAAATATTTCTAACCTGAAATTGAGTATACCAATTTTAAGCTTGAATAGAAATTTAAATTTTCTATTAAGAAATTTTTTTTAATAGAAAATAATTCTCTGATTAAAATTTTTTTAAATGTACGGGTAATATGAATGGAAATCCGAAATTCATGATTTAAGATTTAATTTGAAAACCTAAAATTCTATTCAATTTTTATATTGGTTAAAATTGTAAATATTGATTGGTATTAAATTTTTTATTTTTCAAGTGTTAAAATCCTTATACAATTTTGTAGGAGATTTCAGATGTTCAAATCAAGCAGATTTTTCAAATATATTGAAAAAAGAAGTATTAATTATATAACTACATATTTTGTAAATTCGAAATTGTCGTCTGCTTCCCGCCTCTTTTGCACGTAGTCGAGAAAAATACAATTCTCAGTTTCGACTCTCTAACAGATAGCATGAAATCTAAAAATAGCATTGCGAGGAGGAACCGAGGAGAATAAGGAGAAGTTGGAGGTGCTGTTCTCGCACGCAAGAACGACGAGGAAGAAACAAAAGCAGCGCGCCCCGTCGTCTCTCCCTACTCGCTTCACACGGACACGGCGTGCAATCGTGTCTGTAGGTACCCCGGTTTGCAATCTGAGCACACTGATGCGAGAATCATAAATTCACGGTTTTCCTCGATACTGGCCTGTACGGCGGCTATATTCCGTGTAGAACGTGCGGTACGCATACGATTTTTAAGCTTAGTATCCAATAAAGTAAATTCACTCTCCAACTTATCGATTATTCGACGAATTGAGAGCGCGGATGGAGCAGAATGACGACCATATTTTGCACGATATGCTCTTTGAACACCGACAAAACTTCTCGAATTTTGATAAAATAATTGGACAATTTCCAAACGTTGTGGAAGCGTGAAACTACTCATGATTAAATGGCAAACCTTACTGATGACAACTGACAGCAGACGTCAAAAATTTCAGTTCAAATGAGCCCGATAGGGACATTCAAAATCATATCACCCCTATTGGGAAACCCTTTATTTGTTGCGATATTCAAAAACACTGTTTTCAATTTTAGCTTATTAAAAAATACATAGAAATTTAAAAATAATATCTTGTTTAATTGAAAGCGAAACACAGTACCCCTAAATTAAGTCCTTCAACTAAAAATTTTCAATGTTTTTAAATTTAGTTCGTTTAATCACTATGTATAGATTGTACTAATTAGGAAATAATTTTTTAAATAAACCTTATGCAGTATAGTAAACCACGTCGTAAAATACATCGGAAACTACGTCAGAAATTGGGCTCATAAACTACATCGTATACTACGCAGTTTACTATCCCAATTTCCGACGTAGTTTACGATGTTACATTAGGCGCAATAACTCAGCTTCTATACATCCGAATGTCATTAAATTTTGTCACAACATTCATGATGGTTGTAAGATTAAATGCCTAAAAGACCTAACAAATGCCGCCACTAGTATTGGCTATTTTTGGCTTATCTGTGAACTTCTGCGACATATCTTGTATTACATTTATTATTTGGAAATTATACAACACCCGAAAGTATCAAGTGGTTTAGTACTAAAGTGTTCATTTCAGATACAATTCCGCTAAAGCATGTAAAAACTTGAAGAAAATTACAATATATTTTTCTTAGAGTAAAATATACTTGTGAGTCAAGGGTGGACAATTTATGTTTTAACCAGGATGAATTCCAAAGAACGCCAATGCAAAAACATAACTACATCCACATAATTTGTTACAATTGAAAATCAAAATATTCTAAATATGTTCTTATCAGAATTTTATTC
The DNA here is from genome assembly GCA_030998225.1 of Diplolepis rosae. Classification (NCBI taxonomy): domain Eukaryota; kingdom Metazoa; phylum Arthropoda; class Insecta; order Hymenoptera; family Diplolepididae; genus Diplolepis; species Diplolepis rosae. Next base: position 673,103 of record JAPYXD010000695.1, read on the forward strand.
AACACAAGAAACTCAACTAACCGGAAAGGCAACTCGACTTTCGACTGAAAACACACGACTACTATCGAATTGTACACGAAAAGCTCTAGGTTCTATAGTTTCCTTAAGAACGATTGATGGTCTTCACTTTTGTGGTGGAGTATTATTCACCAAGAGACACGTTTTAGTTCCTGCTATTTGTGTAATTAATTTATATGGACTCGATTACAAAGACATCCATATTTGCCTTGGAATTGTCTTTAATATCAATAATGTATTATCTCGGCGGATTGGGGACTTAAATGTAGATAGGCGTGGAAATATAAAAGTTGCAGTCATCATTGTAAGTGAATTCACACATAATACAAGATCTTAAACTCAAAATAATATTACCTTGGGATAATTTACACTGTGGTAAAATCTATAGAAAAAAAAGATAGATGGTTCGTTATTTGCTTTAATGCAACCGCCTGCCCTTTGGACCTAACCTAAAATTTGAATTAATGGAGATTTTGACTATGGTAGTTCAATAACACAATGTCATAATAGGTCGCATTTTTGGAATTGCAGACTTTTTTGTGCGCCTGTGTTATTATTTGAAAATTCTAACGTATTCAGATTTAAAGAACAATATATCTTTTTTTTTCATAGATCCTGTGTTAATGCCAGATTTATTCATATCTGTTCTTTTTTAGATATATTCGACTAAGGATTTTAGTTACATCGTTATATTAAAATGTATTTAAAATTTTGTTATTTAAGATTCTTTACTGCAAAATTTGAATATGATTTCAGATGCACAAACCGGTTGAGCTATCAGAAACTATATCAGTGATTCATTTATCACCGGAACCTCCCAATGATTTAGATATATCGATAGGATATGACCAGGTAAAAATATAGACTACACTTATCGTTAACCCGCTGACTTCAAACGTTCTTTATAGTAGACAAAGATTCATGGCTGTATAAAAACAAGACTACACATTTACTTCTGTATCGCGTCGTGTTTTGTTTTCATTAGATACAAATACAGTAAAACCTCATTTATCGGGACGCCCTTGAAATGTAAACACCTCGTTTATCGGGATTTGGAGGGGCTCCCCACTACCATCTACAGTCTCATGGTGGGTTGCCATGACTCTTGTTGTATGTTGACATTTAGTAATGATAACGAAGGTATATATAATACGAAGGTATGTAAAAAAATTGACATAATAAAACTCCTGCAAATGAAACATCTGCAAACTATGTCACTATGTACAAGGAGTGGTGGCTGGAGGAGAAACAAAATTTCCCGATAAATGAGGTTGCGAGATCCCGATAAGTGAAAATCCCGATAAATGAGTGTCTCGATAAATGAGGTTTTACTGTAAGATGTAAATCAACCGTTAATACAACCCCTGCTAGCAAAATCGCTTCACAAAAGTTCTTTTGATTCCACTGTTTTTTCAGAAATTTGAAAACTTATATTACAACTAATTATGGGAATATATAAATTTTCAAAAATGGAAATTTCTTGGAATTCACACAAATCAGTACCGATATTAAGCCAAACTCTAACTCTGCATTGTTTTTGTCAACTAAGAACTGCGATTCATTTTACTAAAAATGATGACTACAATACTAACTATCGATTTTGGAAAGTTCGCTATGTTTTTGAAGCTGTTAGACACGAATGTTATTTTTGTGAGAAGATTGTTATTTCAATTATCCGCCTTAGAATTATGTTGTTCAAAAACTTTTAAAACAGTGAGACTGTTTTTTTATGTTATGTAGATTTGTACTGTAATTTAATGATTAATAAAATTAAAAATCGTATAAGTCCGTTCACTTTGTTTGACCACTATAGAAGAAATTGTTTTTCTTATATTGGATCTATAACTCAATTCGTGCGTTTTTTTTCAAAATTTGAACGTTTATTTGAGAAAAACATGTACAATATTATTCAAAGTATTGCCCATCTGAAGCTATGACTTTTTCCCATCTTTCTGGCAATTTGTGGACTCCATCGCAAAAGAACTGCGCCGGCATGGCGGCCAAGAATGAATCAAGCCAATTTTTGATACTCTGTTCAGATGTGAACCGCATTCCAGTGAGGACGTTCTGCATCGACCGGAACAAATGGTAGTCAGAAAGGGCAAGGTCTGGACTATAAGGCGGGTGGGGTAAAACTCCCCATCCACTGTTTTCCAAATAGTTCTTAACCGGAATAGCAACATGGGGCCGAGCGTTTTCATAATGGGAAATTATTGCCTCGTGTCTTGTCGCATATTCCGGGCGTTTATCGGCTATTTCTCTCTTCAAACGGATTAATTGTGTTCGGTAGCGTTCTCCATTGATGGTTTCACCCGGTTTTAGCAGCTCATAATACAGCACACCCTTCTGATCCCACCAAATACAGAGCATTACCTTCGTGCCATGGATATTCGGCTTTGCCGTTGATTTGGCTGGTTGGCCGGATTTCACATATGATTTTTTGCACTTGGGGTTGTCGTAATGGATCCATTTTTCATCACCTTTAACAATCCGATGCAAAAATGACTTCTTTTTGTGGCGTTCCAGCAGCATTTCGGACATGCAAAACCGCCTTTCAACGTCTCTCGGATGAGTTCATGTAGGACCCAATTTCCTTGCTTTTGAATGTATCCGGCTGCTTTTAAACGTTTTGAAATGGCTGCTTGAGTGACTTTCAAAAACTTTGCGAGCTCTTCTTGTGTTTGGCAACGATCTTCATCGAGTAATGCTTCCAGTTCTTCATCTTCAAACTTTTTTGGCTGCCCGGGACGTTCTTCGTCTTCGAAGCCAAAATCAACACTTTTGGCACGTTCGCTCAGCTAGAACATGTTCACCACAAACTTCCACCAAAATACGATGACTTTCGGCAGCAGTTTACTTTATATTAAAGTAATGAAGAAGAACTCCCCGCATAAAAAACACTTTTCAGGCACAGAGTTCGACATATTTGAGTGAAAAAAAATTATTGTTGCTTACGCTTCAAATGAATGACATATACTGAAAAAGACGCACAATGACAGTAGCTTTCCAACGCATGTTCGGAATATTGAAACGATGGAATAATAATCAAGTTACGCCATCTCTTAGCAAACTGCGTGGATTAAGTTATAGATCCAATATGATGTGAAGTTAGCGGGTTAAAGTTATTGAAATTTTTGAAATTAGGACTTATGGTGACATCTATTGGGTATTATTTGCAAAAACTTATGTTCATGGTGATTGTGTCACATCCTAATTTTCGGAATTATTTTTTTAACGGCAAATGAGATATTGCATTTAAGAAAACCAAAAAATCCCACACCATGTTAATTGTTAATTTTTCTGTGTTTGCACAACTTTCGAAAGCATTTTGCACGTGCAGTACAATTTAGATTCTATAAAATAGTATTTAGCCAGAAAAACGTTACCAATAGTAAAATTTATATAATAGACTGGAAAATAAGTAATTGTGTAAATAAACATTCTATTGAGTGGAACTACCTGCAAGATAGTGAAATTGAAATTTATATGTTACAGAGAGAAGGCCATTACATGTTAAGTTATTTCGGAGATTTTTTTCACGTTACATATGCGGATGTATGTCCTAGGCAGGAGCCTGAACCTTCAAACACTATGACGCATTTTCCTGTATATGAGCCTTCAAGAGAGAGGATTATAGTGGGTGTTAATAATGTAAGTACATCGATTTATAATAATTCATTTACAAGGTCAGCGTAAAATTTAGTTTAGTAAAGTTTTGAATGGCACTTTTTTAAATTTTGGAATTCAAAACTTCGGGCTTCAGCATGGCAGATAGAATTTGTCCGAAGTAAAAATAGTCAAAAAGTGTAAATATTATTAAACTTCGATGAAGCTCGTTTTGAATTTTGAACTTTTTACTTCAGAATAGAAAATAATAACTTCGAGAATCCTTAGAATATGACTTGTATGGAAAACTAATGTTATTGCACTTATCGAACATTTTGACATAAGCCATACTGGATCCACTATTTCGAATTCAAGGAAGGTCGACTCATTTATATAAACTGGAACTATATAAAAGTTTACTGGAACTGAAAAATAACATTAAAATTAGTTGCAATGCATTTTAGGAGAAGCAAACAATACATTTCAAAGAATAAATTGGTTTAGGTCACAACTATTTGTTTTTAAATAGTTATTTGACACTTCGTATTTTTTTTATCCCCTCAGTTTTATAAAATCTATATAAAGAGAAGTCTATTTTGTTCATTGAAACATTTTTTACAATTTTACTTTTTAAATTTTTGTTTGAATATTTTTCGATGTTTTGTTAAATAAACGAATTTTGTAAAAAACCTTTTTTTTCTAAATTTCATTCCGTTCTTCATAAGTGAAACATTTTTTTTTGTTATTCATTTTCGTTTTTAAGGATGAGATTTATTATAGCAAGGAAACACACTGCTCAGCAAAGAGGTTACTACTTGATGTGGCGTCAAACCGGGTCATCCAAAATCGACGTTCAGTGTTACAGAAAATTTTGATCTGAACTATTTTTTCTAAAGAAATTTTTTGTTCCTTCTTCCAAAATATATTTGATAAAAAAACTAGACTATTATTTGCTTCAGATCTTTTGGAGCAATGTAAAAATTAATACCTTTATATGCTTCAGCTGTTTCTTGGTAATCCTGTAATTCACTTCGGAATGCTGTGCGGCTTATATTTGCAGAATGACAAAATTCATGATTTTACTAGACGCATTAAACAAAACTTTATACCTATTACGAACAATACACCGTACGTTAGAGAAATTATACCTGAAAATGAACTATTGACTGGAGCTTAGCTGACGTTTTTAAGAAACTTTTAATCTGATGATTCTGTGTACTCTGCTACAACTCTTACGAATATTATGTTCAAATATATTTTGCTGAATAGAAAAGGGTCACTAATTAAGGAAAAATAAATTTTGCCATGCATAACAATTTAATTGAGAAGCTATTTTCATAGGTTCAGAATAATATTTGAAAAATATGTATAATAAATGGCAGTGAAACATCTTAATTCAATAAAAATTTTGAGAAGAGAGCATTAAGGTGCAATAAAACTCTATTTTCAATTTAAAAAAAATGTTTTGAAATAGTTCTCGAATCGAAATATAGGTCCTTTTTTAATCCTCTTAAATCCTCTAACCTCAAAGACTTCCTGAGGACCTAACACCCAGAAAACAGTTTCTTGGAATCAAAGAAACATTTCTTTGATATACGGTCAAAGAGAAAATTTCTTTGAATTGAAGAAAATTTTGTTGATTCAAAAACATTTCCTTTAATGTAATAAAATCTATTTCTTTGGATCAAAGTATTTTTTTTTGAATTAACAAAACTTTCTTTTATTCAAAGAAATTTTTTCTTTGACCGTGTATATCAAAGAAATGTTTCTTTGATTCAAATAAACTTTTTTCTCAGTAAATAAAGAATAATTCCATATGATCTTAGTAGGCTTTAATTAAACTATAAAGATCATAATCCAGAAATCGATTTTTGGACGCTTAGGATCCTTTTCTCGGAGCGCGTCACAATAGTAGATTGTGTACCAAGGGCGGCATGGTGGCGATTGTGACGAGTGCGAAGTGTACCCGCCCGAACGTAGTGAGGGCGGTATTCACACGAGTCACATCGCTATCATGTCGCTCGAGGTGCACACGACGTTTTGTGTCCAAATTGGTGGAAAAAGTCGCGTTGCGTGCGAGCGCGTAGTTAGCCGCGGGCAGTCAAGTTTCGGGCGAAATGTTCATACCGCCCGCTTCAAAGGGCGATAATGTTTATACCGCCCGCTTCAACGGGCAAAATGTTCATACCGCACGAAACTTGACTGCCCGCGGCTAACTACGCACTCGCACGCAACGCGACTTTTTCCACCAATTTGGACACAAAACGTCGTGTGTACCTCGAGCGACATGGTAGCGATGTGACTCGTGTGAAGACCGCCCTCGCTACGCTCGGGCGGGTACACTTCACACTCGTCACAATCGCCACCATGCCGCCCTTGGTACACAATCTACTATTGTCAACATTTTCTATATAATTCTTCCTATCGTCGATCTTATTCTTGAAATATTTTGAATAAGTCTTTCTATCGTGTATTATATTAATATTGTATTAATAATCATTTTCTACTTATTTTTTTCTTGCGTCTATTCAAAATGCTACCTGTTTAAGTTTATTGAAGTGCCATTACTACACTTATAGAAATCGTTCGGGAAATTTGGTAATTCAGTTGTAGATTAGGAATTTATGATTGTAAAGTGTGATCAAATTGGAGATATTTTTTCCAATAGGGTTTTATTGACATGTCACGCGTGACTACTGTCAAACTAAATACACAATTTTATTCAGTTTTTATTGACATTTCATTATGGAAAGACTTACGCCTCAACAGCGTTTACAAATCGTACAATTATATTACGAAAATGGACGCTGTGTGAAAAGTGTTTATCGTCCTACCGAACGCACTATTCGGCATACCATCGGCAAACTCGAGAATAATTTAACATTATTGGATGATACTCGACCGATTAGACCACGTACAGCCCGAACTGTAGAGAATATTGCGGCTGTAAATGAGAGTTTTGCCGAAGACCCGGAAGAATCGATTCGGCGCCGATCTCAACAACTTGGCCTATCTTATGGCACTACTTGGGCAATTTTTGATGCCGGCAATTGAAGCCCGTAATCTCCACGACATTTGGTTTCAACAAGACGGCGCTACATGTCATACAGCCCGTGAAACAATGGATTTACTGCGTAGTCGTTTCGGTGAGCAATTTATCTCTCGTCTCGGACCGGTGGATTGACTTCCAAGATCGTGTGATATCACACCTTTGGACTTTTATTTGTAAAGGTATGTAAAGTCTAAATGTTTTGTGGATAAACCAGCTACTATTGAGGCATTGGAAGCCAACATTACTGAAGTTATTAGCGAGATACCGACCGAAGTCCTCAAGCGAGTCATTCAAAATTGGTGTTTACGGATGGAAAAATTGAAGCGCAGTTGCGACCAACATTTGAAAGGGGTTATCTTTAAAAAATAGATGTCGTGAATGATTCTACACAAAAATAAAAAAGATTGCCCTATCAATTTGAATTTTCGTTGTTTTATTTCAATTTAAAATCCTATACCTCTAAATTGATCACCCTTTATTTATAACACAATATGTGACTGTCATGACTAAATCAATGAAATCAGTTTGCCCAAGATTTTTCCACAATAACGAATTTTTTCAGTTGGAACTTTAGGACATAATAAAGGACGTATTATCGGATGGTTGATGACTTCAATTAGTTATAAACAATAAAAACAAAGGATTCCTGTATTACCGGCACTGAAATTTTTTCGATTGTTAAAAACTTCATTGAAGTCAACAGCCATGCACTAGTATGTCCTTTATTATGCCCTAAAATTTCAGCTACAAAAATTCACTAGCGTGTAAAAATCTAAGAGCAAACTGATTTTATTGAATTAGTTAGCTGTACTGGTTGATCCATGGCTTTAACGACAATTCTTACGTAGAGGCACGCGAATATACTTAATCAATTTTTGTACAATTCTAGCGTGAGTGTCAATAAGATAAAGTTTTTGGATAATTTCTATTATCTCTTTTGCAATAAACGCTTTATACTCCGCAAGTATACATAACCGTACATACACTAAGACATGACATCTTTCTGATATTTTATCTTTAACTTCAAATATTTAAATCTGTCTCTCCTAAAGTACATATGCATTAAAATTGAAATGTAAATTTGACGATGTTTGCAACTTTTTCCTGAAATATTAGGTGCGCAACTAAGTTCCCGCTGTTTTTTGATGAAAATACAATTTTATTGTGAAAAAATGTTTACAAATGAATCATTCAAAGTATTGCTCATCGTTAGCTACAACTTTTGCCCATCTTTCTGGTAGAGCACTTACTGCTGGAGCCATCTATTGACAAATAGCGGGAACTTAGTTGCGCACCTAATATTTTTCAAAATTTTCCATATTCACCGAGTTGAATGCAAGAAAACATGATTTTCATAGGTTTTCTTATGGGTTTCTTCATGAAACAAACAATTTGCGCCAATTTTCACTATCGTACTTAGAGTTAGAAAATTTCCGGTCTGTCCTTCTTTAACCTATACCGGCGTCTTTTCCTAGAAGTACAGGGACTAAAACACCTAGAACACCAGGAATTTTAGAACTCTAATCATACTTGTAAGAACGCATCAAAATACGTTAGTATGAGAAATTTAAAGAAAATTTAAGTTAAACCGCTTTTTAAAGCTCTATCCAAGCGTTAGATATTGACATTTTTGAAAGAAATATAGTTATATATTTAATAGTATAGCTAAAATGATGCAAGTAAAAATAACCAGTAACCTGTCTTCCGACTATTTACAAATTCCTTACTGCTATAATCTCTGTTAAGGTTTGTACCCACTGTGAGCAAAATAAAATTTCCCAAAGAAGAGCAAAAGGGCTCCTGTCAAAACTCAAGGAGTTGCTAGGATCTGCTTTACAAGATACAAGGTCTGCCTTTGCATGATCAGATTTGTTGTTTATGCGATATCACTCTGGGGTACTAGAATAAAGTTTTTGGATCGTGGGCATCTAAGGGTGACCAGAATATAAATAGCATCTTTCAGGGCAACTCATTTAGCGCACTGAGGTTCTGTTTGGCACTAAACCCGTTGAGTAGGTCATTCAAAAACGCTTCCTATGGGTATAGTATCGTATAGATTTACCCTGTCCTTGACGGCGGCCATTTGCTGCCACTCAAAAACACAAGCGTCGCGTTCAGGAAAATCTAACATTCAATGCATTATGAACTACCGAGAGAAAACTCCTGGTTTTTTAGGAAGTAAATGTATTTACTCTCTAATATAAGTCTCTAATATAATTCTTATGTCTATTCTCCATAAAACCCAAATTACAGAGGTTTCCAATGGCACTTTTTTCGATTCTAAAATTGAAAATTCATAATCTAAGATTGCTGAACATATTGCCTAAGTCAAAACGGTCTTAAGTTTCGAATTCATGACCCCAAAATTCTAAAAAATACCATTGTAAATGCCTATAATATGAGATTTATGAAAATTAAATAGTGATTGCATTTTTGCTTACTCCATCATTGGCTATAATTGTCGGCCATATTGGACAGCTATCTTGAATTTCGAATCTTTTATTCCAGAATGAAAAAGAGCACCATCGAAATTCTAATTATAAAATTTCGAATTACAGTATTCAGAAAACACAATTGCGTGAGATTGGTTATTATAATTACATTCTATTTATAATTTTTCCCACAAACTGATAGTTAAAATGGATTTTCTGTACAAAATAAATTTGAAAAAAAAGCAGATTCTTTATATGTAGGGACCATTTATAAATTACGTAACAGCTTTTGAGAGTGTGGTGAATTGAAATTTGTATACAAAATTTTTAATAAATCAACACTATATTTATTCTACTATTTTGAAATTTCAAAGTAAAATATTTGAATCCGGCGTGGCATCATAATTTTATGATACTATGGTAATAATAAAGATACTGGTTGCAAAATCCATGGGGTCAGAGTAGTAAACCCGAATAAGTTTCAAAAGATTTGGAAAAGATATAATTTTATTTTAATGTTATTTTCTTTTCGATCGAAAATATTGTATTTTATTAATGTTAATGCATTAACTCAACAGTTGATTAAACTTTATAATTCGTTATTGAATGAATACGCAGAAAAATTCTAATTTTCTTAAAAAACCACTATGTCCCACCTTTAATCAACTTCTGATTAAATTTTGACAAATGAATTTTCTCTGTGTGCTTACGCCGGTTCGGAATAAAATTTCTGGAAAAATATTCTGAAGCTTTTCTTTGTTTTTATTCTCTTTAAGTCAATTCATGATTTACCTTGGAAGAGGAAACATGTACACTTGGTACAAATTATTATTGAGCCTATGAAAATGTATTAATATTCGAATAACAATTAAATCACCATATCAGCATCATAATTCTATTATATTTGATTCATATAATTTTGATCTGTGAAATGAAATGTTTTAAATAATAGGTTGCTTGTTCTTCCATTTTCACGAACATTTCGGGTATTTATCTTACAAAATGTATAAGTCCTCAAAAATTCGACAAATTTTGAGCTAATGTTGAATATGTAACTACCAAACCTGTAATAACGATTATTTTGACGTATATTTAACGATAAATGATCAAATTTTTGTTATATTATTGCCAATATAAAGTGTATATTTATATATCATTTCTTCCCATTCGACTAGAGTGTTTCTAAATAATTTTTACAGAATAGATATAAATAAAGAAAACAAATGGGCAAGAATGATGCTGCAACTCTGTCAAATCGCGTGTTCTCGGCATGGGTGCATCTCTTTTTCTCCGCGTTCGATCGATATATCTCTTGACGGTATCGGTGCGCTTGGACGCAGTTAAAGAAATTCCCATCTTGACCGCAGTTTTGGATTAAAAAATCTCAAAATATATTAAAAAATTGCCTCAAAGCCTGCAACTGTTATAATTATTAGCAAATTGAGAATTTTGTTATGTTGAACATAACCATCTGAAGCTCTAGGGTTTTTGAGTCTGTTGATAAAATTTCAGACTATTCGGACTTTTTACGAAAAACAGCGAGTTCATTATAAAAAATCGATTGATTTCGTACATTCAAAAAATACTGTTTTCTTCGATTATAAAAAAAATTAGAGTTCTGAAACCAAAATTTATGAAAGAAAAAATATGCGGAATGACATTTAACATGTACTGCCATGGTTTTTGATCATTTTTCCGAATTTTTTATTTAAATGAAAAAAAAAAAATTCGCGCATTGCGGTATCCCCTCTTTTGCCTGCTAGACCTCGCGCTCCGTCGGTTATGGAATCCGAAGTCTCAATTTTCAATACTTTTATCTGTGAGTTGTCCTTAGATATTTGTTTGAAAATAAATTACGCAAAAATGTAGTTGATTGGATTTTCTCAGTAGATCAAAATGGTTCGAGCTAATAATGACGTGTCAACTGATAAAAGAATATAAGTAGATGAATGTAATACAAATAGATTACAGTATATTTCCATCAATCTACGGAGATGAAAGGCCTCATAGTAGCAGTACTATATACGTCTGTCGCAATAGCTTATGCCACAGGTAGCTATTTATATTTTACTTAAATTTTGAATTTTATGAAAGCTATATATGATATTAATTAATAAATGCTTGCAAGTCATATAATATCACTGTGATTTTTTTTTATCTTTTTGATTTCATCATAGTAAGAATATATTTCTCAAATCTTTTATTCTAATGTAGGAATAAACTGAATGTTAAATCTCTGTTAATTGGAGGTGAAAAATGAATTCGAAACACGCAAACTATGAAAGCAAAATTAGTAAAAATTAATGTTAATTAGTCCTTAGAAAAAGATAGAAAAACAAATTATTTTGTGTAGACTTTTTTATATTTTTCAACATAATCTCCTTTTAACTCTATACACTTTTCCAAGCGTTTCTCCAACTTTTTTAGGCCGCCCAAAAAGAAAGATTTCGGAAGGTCCTCAAAATAGGCCTCTGTTTGGACGATGACCTCCTCCTTCGACGTGAACCGTTGTCCGCCGAAACATTTTTCCAAGTTTGGAAATAAAAAAAAGTCACTGGGGGCCAAACCCGGTGAATGTGTAGTAATTCGAATTTTAATTCGATAATTTTGGCCATCGAAATTGCACAGGTATGCGTCCGTGCATTGTCTTGAAGGAAGAGGATCTTTTTCTTTTTCAAATGAGGACATTTTTTCTTAATTTATTTGCTCAACCTATGCAGCAACGACTCATAATACGCTCCAGTTATCGTTTGTCCTTTTTCCAAGTAATCGGTGCCGATGATTCCGCGTGCATCCCAAAAAAACCGTGGCCATCACCTTGCCGGCCGATTTCACCGTCTTCGCCTTTTTCGGAGCCCATTTTCCTTCGAAAACTCACTGTTTTTACTATTCTTTTGTCTCTGGAGTACAGTGTTGTACCCATGTTTCGTCCACAGTTATGTATCGACGCAGAAACTCCTGAGTATTGCGACGTAAAAATGCCAAAATAGCCTCAGAGTCAACCACACGATTGCGTTTATTCTCCTCTGAGAGCAAACGTGGCACCCATCTTGCCGAGATTTTTTTCACACTCAATTTTTCGTGCAAAATTGAAAACACTGTATCTTGCGATATGCCTGTGGCCTCAACTATTTCGCGCACTTTGATTCGTCGATCACTCAAAACCATATCGTGGATTTTGTTAATCATTTCGGGGGTAGTCACTTCCACTGGTCGTCCTGGACGATGTTCATCTTTTGTGGATGTACTGTAACGTTTAAACTCATTTACCCAATTGTAAACAGTTGCAAGCACAGGAGTAGATGTACCATGAACTTCTTCCAACTCAGCTTTGATCTCTTTCGGTATTAAGGAGGTTCTATCGTAAAACGAATTAACGCTCAGAAAAGGATAAAACTTGAAACATAGTTATTTAAATGCATAAAAGTGAATCAGTCAAATTTTCAAGACTCCAGGGTACCTGTGAGCTAAGATATTTTAATAAATATTTTCCGTCATTTAACATGTGCTCTTATGGACAACTACCTTTTTATTGTTTTCAATTACCCACCACACATTTATTAACGGTTGAATATCGATGAAATCTTTTATAATAGTGAGAAAAATATCTAAAAAACATTTTTAGCTTACAATATTGTTAGAAGGGTACTTGTAAATCAATGAAAATCGAAATAAATGTTACAAGAATCATGATATTGAGTGATAATGTAGTAGATATGGCAACATCGCAGCCAAGTATACGTTGGTAGGTTATGGCGTGCTATTCAAAAAGAAACATTGTGCCTACATACACGTTTGCCCTGTCATAGTATTCACACCTGAATGCCCTAGATTTATAATCTAGTTTAATAAAATGCCTCTTATGATGCCAAATTTTGAAGGGACACTAAAAAAAGCGAGGCAGTGTTGCCACATCAACTACCTCGTGAGTCAACTGCACGAAATGTTTTCTTCTGACTAGCTATGTACCGATAGAAACTCCTTAAGCCTTTTACAAATAAGTGTTTAATCACCGCTCGGAACTCACTTTTTCCCATTTTTCTAAATACTCGAATCTTTTTTGCTTCAATCGACAATAAAAATAAAACCATGTGATTGATATAACTGAGACTTTAACAGCTGTCTAGTTAGTAATGATGCTTACTAAAATCAAACCATTTTTGTAGGCACTTAGTATGCAAAAATATGTGGGAGACCTACTGTCCCAGATAAGGTCTTGTAAATAAAGTTAACACAACTTATGAACAAATAACAAATATATTTGTAATACTGCAAGTGCGCAAGTCTGCGCTTGATAACACGGGAAAGACCCGCTACCAACTGACTTACAATCATGGCTGCCGTTACGGCATAGAATATATTTATACAAGTAGATGAGAAACTCGCCGAAACGCGGCTAGCCAATGTCGTTCCCTACATTTTTGATACTACGAGCGACATCTCTTGGATTTTCTAAGGACTTATTGAACGACCTTTGTAACTATGAATCAAAATTCCACCCTTCATTTCTGATTCTAAATTAATGCAATTTTAAAAAGAAAGTTATTTTACGTCATCATACTTGCCGACTTACCCTCTTATTAAGAGAGGCGTATTTTTTTTTTTTAAATTGTATGAAAGTCTCATTGAAAGTAAGCATGCAAACGTAAGTCTTCAAAAGATGGGGGACGAAAAAAAGTAGACAATTTCTGAGAAAAAAAAAACGGAAAAAGAATGTTAACAAAAAACCCGCATTTCTTTCGATTTTTGCACAAAAATCGATATTTTTCAGAAATCCATCTGGACTTTTAAAACCGTTCGATCCACGCTAAAATGGTCTGAAGATAAGTTAAATTAGACGCAATCATCTTTAATTTTATTGAATTAACAACCTCCTAGGTCCAATAGATCGCGAGATATTGCCTCTCAAATTTGACACCTTATGTCTGTTTTCATGAACAAAATCAAGGGGTTTAATTTTTGAAATGTAGAACGTTCCCTAATGAATCTACGTTCATAAGGCTGGAAGGTAAGTTAGAGCGTATAGAATTTTTGCATAAATTAAAAAATAGAGAAACTTCACACTTAGTTATGAATTTCAGAACTTTTGTTTTTTTTGCAGGTTTTTTTTTCATTTTTTGACAAAAATGGAAGAATTGTTTTCTTTTGTGATTATTGGAAGTCTGATGTAAAATTTGTGACAGAATAAATGAAAGAGGACTCAATTTTGCTACTATTGAAAAAAAATTGCTTCTATTTTGAATAGGTCGAAAGTGATCTCTCAAAGTTGACCCTCTTTGCCTTGTGTGACAACTTCCCAAACAAATGATTGTTTTTACTTTTTCTGCATTTATGACTCCCTTTGTCTCCAAAATTGATTAAAAATAGGTAAATAGTCATTTTTCTCTAATAAATGAATTTAATATTTATTCGTTCAAAAAATTGTTCTCTCACTGAGCGAAAATGACGGATAAACCATATTGAATTGATTTTTACCAAAGAACAAATAAAAATGCGCATGAAAAATATTTTAGAAACAAAAATTTATTTATCTGAATAGTTATTTTTCAATTAACAAATGTGCCATTGGAAATTATTAATCACTAAGTGCATAGTGTTTGCTTGTAATAGCAAAAACAGGACTGTAATAAGTTATACTTTTTAGTAAGTTCAACTCACACAAGGCAGAGAGAGAGTAAGCTTTAAGAGGTCATCACTTTTGACCTATTGAAATTAGAAGCAATTTTTTTAAAATATAGCAAACTTGAGTCCTCTTTCATGCATCTTGTCGCAAATTTCACGTCAGAATTGCAAAAATCACCAAAAAAACGATGTTCACTTTGACTAATCCTCCGGCCTTATCAACGTAGATTTATTAGGAAACGTTCTACTATCTGAAAATTAAACCCCTGAATTTTCCTTATTAAAACAGGCCAAAGGTGTCAAATTTCAGAGGCTACACAGAAAAAATAAGTACTGGAAAATTTACTTGACAGTCCTCGACTTTTGGACAGGACAAATTTTTCCGAAGATCCTATATATTTTTTATAAAGAAGCTTAGAACTTTATCAAAAAAAAGAAAGAATATTCTAGATTAATTCAAGCACAGTCAAAGAACGAAATTCTTTCAAATTTTATTATCTTGTGAAATTTTTACTACACGGAGAAAAAAAAATTGTTGTATTAACCAACCAGATTGTTGATATATTAGAAATATAAAATAGAATATAGAATAGAAATAGAAATTAAAATAGAATAGAACTGACAAAACTTTTTTGCTTCCCTAACAAATTTTCAGTTCTCCGAACAAGCCTATTTGTTGAATCAACAAAAGAGTTTGTTATTGCTTTTTGCTTGACAAAACTTTTTCTAAGGAGAACTAAAATTTTGTTGAGACGGCAAAAAAAGTTTGTCCGCTCTATATTTTTCTCTGTGTGGTACCGAGCGCAGTTGTCAATGTCAGTTTTTTAGGTACACACATTTTTTATTACTTTGTAAATTGACATAAACTTCAGAAATTATGAAATTCTTATATTTGATATTTAGAATGCAGTAATTAATTTATTAAAAATCTCTTCATTTAAAAACTTTTGTTAGCCTCATATAAAATTATTGGCGAAACAAGACGTAGCAATTTCTTTCACTGCACTGCATTTTCCAAGGATATAATGTACCCAACATTTTTTGAGAAATATCGTAAGTACTTCAGTAGCCGTGCGGTTTAATTTATAAGGTTAGACTGCGTTATACATGTAGGTAAGGTAAAAGTTAAGGTTTGAATCCTGTCAGCGTAAGAATAATTTTAACAGCTGTAATATATTATGTTCACAGATGTGTAATGATCGTGTATAATAGTATAATTGGTAATACAAATCAGTAAAAAAGTTAGTAAAAAAAAGGCAGTTTGCGAAAATAATTTATTTTTCTTATTGCCTTTGATAGCCCATGAAAATTCCATTGACTGGCTTTGAAGTTTTCATGCACGAGTGCTGTGCGAGCTCCATCTGTCTATATTCAGAATTTCATATTAAATCTTAGAAATATCCAATCTTTGAACTTTATTTTCTCAAATGATTCATAGAAATTATACATTTTGCGTACTCAGAATTTTCACGGACTTTTTACTGAATACTTTTGGAAAGTTCTATACTTTTTCCAGGATTATTGATCTAATTGTACAAGAACGGTACCTCTAGTTTTAAGTAACGTTTTTAAAATTCCAGATAAATTTCTGAAATGAAGTGATTTTTAGACAAAAATCGAAAAAATATAGGTTTTTTGAAACGCTGTATCTAAGAAACTATTAATGCTAGAACATTTTTTTTGCTTTTGTTTCTCAGAATTTTGTCTACTTTTTATCGCCCCTCAACTATGTTTCTGCTGAAATGCATAGGAGAGCAACAATCAACGCATTTGTGATTTTTGGCACCTTTCACAAAAAAAGTGCCCGGGTTTCGGTCCAAAACTCTTATCATAAAACCAGTTGGTATTAAAAAACCAAAAAAATGAAGTTCCAACATAATTCTGGATTTTGATTATTTTTTCGACAATAGGATTGGACCATTAAACGACCAATAAATGTTGAACGAGACTAAACTTTAATTGAATTTAATTAAAAATGATTAAAATTGTGAAATTATTTTTGCACCACTGAGAACATAATATTTATGTGCCTCCGGCGCGTAAACTCGTCTTTTCGCTACAGTTAAGAGTAGCGCAATGTTGTGTATTGCGCTACAGAGGAATGTAATGTTAAAATTAAACTCCGCATGCGCCTATAGCCATACAGCGTTAGCACCCTACTGACAAAGCCTTGTATATTTGAACTGCGCATGCGTCTATTAAAATCCGCCACTACACAAGATCGATAAAATCAAAATGGCCGGGACTAATCGCGAAATATCAAGTGTAATGACTAGCGCCGCAAACAACTACAATACTAGATTAGATTCGAGTGTACGAATAAAATCTCGTATCCGCACCGAAGTCACATAAAATAGAATACGTGCCAATGCACACAATTCGGAAAATTACGAGACTCGCGACAATGCTCGCAGGACTGATCGCGCCTCGGATTCGTCTCGGCTTGGTCTCGGCTTGGTCTCGGCTTTGCCTCAGCTACGTCTCGACTACGCATCGGCTACACTTCGACTACGGCTAACCTACGCCTCGACTACGCCTTGGCTTCGATCTCCTGCAAGCATTGTCGCTCGTCGCGCAATAACCCTCATTGTGCGCCTAGGCACGTAATATACTATTGCGTTACTTTGTTTCGATCTAAATAAATTTCAAAGAGCATTTCTCCACAAAAACATTCAAAAATTATTTTTAGATGATTTGTTAAAGCTAAGAGTCTAAATTTTTTGATTATGTCCTTATCAGAATCTAAATTGGCAGAAGTTCAACAAACTGAAAACACTTTACCACCTTCAACTAATTCACTCTCTTCACAACTGTCCGAGCATGTTACGCCAAAAGCAATAGCCTCAATAGTTTCCTTACGAACGGTTGATGGTATCCACTTTTGTGGTGGAGTCTTATTTACCGAGAGACACGTTATAGTTCCTACCATATGTGTAATTACTTTATATGGTACTGATTATAAAGACGTGCACGTTTGGCTTGGAGTTGTAATGAATAAAATGAGCAATATATCTCGGCGTATCGGCGATTTGGATGTAGATAGGCGTGGGGTTTTAAAAATAGCAGTAATCACCGTAAGTAATTTTAAACATAAATAAATCCATTGAAGTTGAAACAATATTACATTATTCGAAAAAGTTCGAAAAAAAAGAAATATTCCTCATTTGAGAATTTCAATTTTGTTTCAGATGCACAAATCGGTTGAACTATCAAATTGTATATCGGTGGTTCATTTAGCAACGGAATATCCCAAAGATATTGCTGCAACAGTAGGATATGACCAGGTAAAAATACAGATCAGGCAAAATACTGGCCCATTAATCGATCAGTACTGCAAATTTTATTGCAAATCAAGAAATTGAAGTTTTATTTATAAATTCTCCCTTTTTGAGTGAACGTAAATAATGTATCTCAATTTTTAAATCCTTTTTGTTTCACGACCAATATCAATTATTGTGTCAAATACAAATCAGATTCCAGAAAATTTCAGTGACAGAGTTAGTGTTAATTAGCCCAATATAACGTTCCCAGTAGATAAATTCATCAAAATAATGCAGATAATAAACTAAAAATATATTATTCTGAATGGATTCATGAGAAGTGTCTAAGGTAATTGATCCACAAAAATTAGACGTCAGGCAAAAATAGATAATTTTGCTTTCAAGAATAGCAATATTATTATTAAAGGGCTATTTTAGAAGAGAAAAGAATAATTTCCATGAAAAAAATTTGAAATGGAGAAAAATAATTTTATCAAAAAATTTTATTTTTGCCCCAACTTTTTTTCTTATTGCTTCTTACCAAATTTTAAAAAATTATGCGATTTTAATAAATTACAAATCACTTTTTCAAGAAAAACATTCCCTACAACTTAACCATTTCCAACTTTCGAAAGTGAATAAATTATTATCAAATTCAGCAATTTTTTTTATAAAAATTCCGTTTTGGAAAATGTTTTTTTATTGTTTTCAGCCACTAAAGAATTTATTTTTCAAAATCAGAAACGGTAAAGTTGTGAGAAATATTTTCTTTGATAAAATGGTTCATGATTTATTAGAATCGCATAATGTTTTAAAATTTGGTAAGAAGCGATAAGAAAAAAAGTTGGGTCAAAAATCAAATTTATTATTAAAATTATTTTTCTGTGTTTCAAATTTTTTTCATGTAAAATAATCATTTCTCTTTCAAAATAGCCCTTCAATAATAATATTCCTATTCTTGAAAGCGAAATTATCTATTTTTGCCTGACGTCTAATTTTTGTGGATGAAAACTACCTTAAGAAATAATAAAATATAATTTATAATATGTTACAGAAAACGTGTGATTACATGATGA
The DNA here is from genome assembly GCA_030998225.1 of Diplolepis rosae. NCBI lineage: Eukaryota > Metazoa > Arthropoda > Insecta > Hymenoptera > Diplolepididae > Diplolepis > Diplolepis rosae. Next base: position 692,169 of record JAPYXD010000695.1, read on the forward strand.
ATAAAGTTAGCGATTTTGATTCTATTATGTGCGATGATACGCCTATAACCGAGCCTGAGTCTGAGCCTGAGCCTGAGCCTGAACCTAGGCTCGAACTTCAATGTGACCCTGAGCCTTTACGCGAGAAGGCACCTCTTCGTGTATATGAGCCTTCAAACCAGAGAATTATACTTGGTGTTCATAATGTAAGTGCAATGATTCATAAAAACATATGCATATATCCAAGAAAATTTTTTGTTTATCAAACTGATCTGTGGTCAAATCAAAAACAGAAATAACTTATGTTAGGATTGACAGAAGTTTTTGTGAATGTAATCGAAGAATTGTTTTCATAAAGAAAAGATAGTTTGTCTACGATTTGCTTAAATAAAACAAATATTTTAATTGGTTCAATCAAATTTCATTTCACTTAACCAAATTTGACCTGCCTTATTGAAAAATCTTGGTTCATTCAACAAAATTGTTTTTTTGAATCAAGTATTTTTTTCTGGAATATGAAAATAAAATAATTGGAAATATGTTCTATTAAAATTTATATTAATCGTTTTGAATTATCTGCCGTTTTTCTTTAAAACCTTTATGTTATATTCAAAATCTTTCTGTTTTAGCTGGCCCTTGGTGATCCTGTATTTTTCTACGGAAAGCTCGTGGGAGTGTTTTTAGAAAATGAAAAAGATAATTCCGCAGATGGTTTCGCTGAACATAGATTTATACCTGTCAGGCGCAGTACATGCTACATTAAAGACATTATACATGAAAATGAACAATTGGAATAAACTTTGCTGGTGTTTTCGGTAAACTTTTTTTTAAACAAAAGGTACCGCGTACGCTGCGATCATTCTAACTAATTTTATGTTCAAATATCTTTTTTTTTTAAATTTCATCGTATGAATTAAAGTATTAATATAATATTGGCATGTATGCTTTTGTTGCTTTAAAAACTAGGCTAAAATATGACTATATAAAAAAAACATTTTTCGATAATGTTTTACCGTTAGACAAAGGACAGCAAAAACTGTCAGCTTCATTGTGTTATTGTTACGGTTACTGAAAAAATTAGCTGTATCATCCATTTTTAAATTCACCTGATAAATGTTTTTTTGTTGAATCAATAAAATTATTTGGCAGCATTAAACACATGTTTGGTAGGATTAAGAAAAATATTTGGTAGAGTCAATTAGAAAATTTTGAAGTAATAAATGTTGCGTTCCCAAAACTATTAAGGTGTTTTCTTGTACTTGTTTTCCCGTACAGGCTGTAACTACTTGTCTGACAAATATTTACCATATCTACTAAACTTGACAAAGCGGTCTTTATCTACTTATTGGTTATTTGCATGTCCTCGACAAAGATCAGAAATGGGTCACAGTACGCGCGGTGGTGAAATCTAGAATTAATGGAACGTATATTTGTATGGAGCTAAAGTAGGCAAAAGTTATTTGAATCACGCTAGAAAACGTCTCAAATTATTTGAATATGCTTATGACGTCGTAACGTCTTCATGGCCAAAATACAAAAAATGTTGTTTTTTTTTTTTAGAAATGGTAGAGAAGATAAAATCGGAAGCAGAGAGACTACTTCTGGATTTGCTAATGATAACAGTTTTCCAATATATTCTTCTAAAATTGAACTTTATTCCAATATTAAAACCAAAAGTGATCTATTTATGTCCGTTTTTATCTTCTCTAACACTTTAGAAATGTCGGAAGTAAAATTTTCTGTACTTTGGATGCAAAGATGTAGAAACCTAAAATCAATAAAATTAGATAATTCTTAATAAGTATCTAATGCTCTTAATCAAAAATTCCGTTTTTATAAAATTACCAGAACTTTTTTTAGACATTTCTAATAATCTGTCGGCCTTATTGTGTCGTCTGCTACAACTCATGCCCAAAGTTGCACCAAAGGGAACACAACCTTCAATTTAAAATATTTTTAAAAAACTTGCGAAAACTTGAGGAAGAAAATCAGAAAAAGCAAAAAATAATTTTAGTCTGCTCAAGGTCATGAATTCTTCAATCAATCAATCTTGATTGATTGTGAATTAATTAAGACTGTATTTAAATATTTTATAAACTGTGATTATTTTAATTATAGTAAGGGATTTATTCACTCCTTCATCAAAACAAACCATTTTGAAGTAAATTGAGCTTATTTCCGATTGTGCCTACCTCTCCCGTATCATGAAATAATGCCAAGTTTATAATTCTCAAGATTCTTGTCTACATGTAGTGTGTGCTCACTCTATCCGCACGAGGACAAGTAAAGGGTTTCCCAATAAGGGTGATATGTTTTGAAATTGAAAAAAAACACTGAATATTCATTCGAAATTGATCGAAATCTTTTTTATTATATTGAATATTCTATGCCATTTATGATTTAAACAATATATCGGCCAAATGTCCCCCGAGACTTGAGCCAAAAATGCGCCTCATCAGAAAAGATGATTTTTTTATGAAAATTGGGATCATTTTCAATTGATTCCAGAGCCCAATCCGCGAACTCCCGACGCAAACGATGGTCATTAGGCTTCAGTTCTTGGGCCAGAATCATCTTATAGGGATGCAGGCCAAGATCCAATCGCAAAATACGCCAGGTAGTCATCCTGGACAGGCCCAATTCCTGAGATCGGCGTGGCACGGACAATTCACGGTTTTCCTCGATACTGGCCTGTACGGCGGCTATATTCTGTGTAGAACGATTTTTAGGCTTAGTATCCAATAGAGTAAATTCACTCTCCAACTTATCGATTATTCGACGAATTGAGAGCGCGGATGGAGCAGAATGACGACCATATTTTGCACGATATGCTCTTTGAACACCGACAAAACTTCTCGAATTTTGATAAAATAATTGGACAATTTCCAAACGTTGTGGAAGCGTGAAACTACTCATGATTAAATGGCAAACCTTACTGATGACAACTGACAGCAGACGTCAAAAATTTCAGTTCAAATGAGCCCGATGGGGACATTCAAAATCATATCACCCCTATTGGGAAACCCTTTATTAAATTAAGATAAGGTACGTACATGTACATTTTTGAGTGTTGTTTCTTGCAAAGGTAAATATTTATATGAAAAACTTAAAATTTAAAGTATTAACGGTCTTTCAATCATTATTATTGCATCTTTTTGAATCAACTTTTAGTTCTTAAGAGCTATATCTTGATCAAAAATTCCATTGTGCTCAACTAATTAAGATTTGTCATTATATTATTTAATTTTTATATTATGAAATACTAACACAAATAACACTTTTATCAAACCATATAAAACGTTTTGTTCGTATTTCTGAAACCAAATTTTATTGTTGTCCAAAGAATATACAGAAACCAATTTTGAGATTTTTTAAACTCAAATACGATATTTTGGAACTTATTATTTTTTTTTAATGATGTGAATATGTAAGTTTCTACTTTAAAATATTCTTAAGACCACGTACAGGTACATTAACAAATATCTTCAATCATAAATTTGATAAATTTTTGAACACAAGCCTAGGAAGTGAAAAATATTATCTTTTATAACCATTGAGCTAGAAAAAGTTTTATGGTATGAAAATATTTTCATCAAAAAATATTTCAAAAAGAGTCATAATTCAAAGAAAATTTGTAGAATAATTGCAAGCATTATAAAAAATTTTTGGCTAAAACAATCAGAAATCTATTATAGGCATAATTAATTTTCTAATTTGATCATAATATTTTATCATATATCTTATATTCTTATATTCTTGGCATACATTTAAGATTATTTCCTGTAATTTGATACTGAAGCTCAAGTCAATTTTATAATATTGTAAATGTGAATTACATTTTCTTAAAGTTACTAAATTTGTTTTTGATTTCATATGAAAAAGGAAATCCACTATACTTAAGGCTCTATCAGCCTTAAGGAACGCATTCTCATACAGACACTCGCGCTCGATTTTCTGTATACATTTCTGTAACTTTAATAATAAATGACATAATTAACCCTTTGCGCTCGTATCAAGTTTACACATAACATGTTTTGGTGGCTTAGAGTAGACATACGATCGCAAAGGATTAAAATAATTTATTTTCTTCTAAATATCTCAATAAGGAAAAAAAATCCTAGACTTAATTCAAGTAAACAATTTTTCATTTCAACGCTTATTTCGTATCTCACATATTTTGTTTAAAAAAATGAAATTTTGTGAATTTTAATCGTATTTTTTTAAATTAAGGACGTTCTCTTGCCCGTAGATGTTGAGCACCGTTTATGCGCAAAAGTAACAAAATGTGTCTTCTGCGTCGATTTGTCCGATTTGGTAACACCGCTTTCCTGTCTTTCTCATATCGAGTCGAAAGCATATGGTGTGAGAGAGGTTATATTATGAGTTTATTGACAGTTTGTAAATACTAAAGAGATGTCTAATAAATTTCGCAACAAAAATGGATTTTTTATTTCACAAAAACCAGCTGCTCGTAAAAACAAAGCTCTGGAAGCAATGTCAAATGTAAGCGTACGCGCGCACTGTTGATGCGGTGTTGCCAAGTCACCATATTTGCTTCAGCAAGCCGGCTAAGAATTTGTGCAACTGCGAGTTTCAACAACGTATATCTTAAAAAGTAGTGCCGGTACACGTATTTTTTATGATGGCATACGATTCCTTATAATCTCTAGTATAATATACTAGTTTTCCAAAAAAATCTAAAGAAAATTGTGCTTTTAATGTAAATAAATGTATCGCGAAACTGAACTACGCCTATCTAACACGTGTTAAGAGATTCAACTTTAGAGCTCAATTTCTCGATTTTAAGTACCGGTCTTGATGATAATTTTTTTACCGATTTGTAGATCATGGTAAAAAGTTCTTATTTACGAAGTTTGAAAGAAATCTAAGGAAAAGTGATTTTCAAGAGAACGTCCTTAAAACGAAAAATATACAACTTAGCAGAAACTGTGTCAAAGAAATTGTAGACCTCATTGAAGTGAACAACTTTACTTTCTTACGTTTCTTTCGTATTTCACATATTATGGTTAAAAACTTGAATTTTTTATTTTCAATGGTATTTTTTTAAATTGGAAATAAAATATACATCTTATAAAAAAAAATGATGTGATTTGAACTTGTTGTAAATAATTTTTCGTAGCATAATGAGTGTCGGATTTTATTGGAAAGTACCTGTAAATGGTGTTACAGAAACGGAAATAAATGTGAGTACAGTGCTTTACAATTAATCATATCAGAAAATTTAGCGTCAAAATCCTACTTTTCAGATATTTTTAAGTACATGTTTAGAAATATTATTTTGGATAATTAAAATTTTATTGTAATCCCGGTGAACACTATGTACGTGAAGTTCTGAACGTTGAAATGAATGAAAATATAAATTTTTTTTTTTTCATTTTGGCAACATAGTTTTATATGTCCTATTTTATATATCCTATGCACAATAATGTAACAAGAAAGTTTGTTTAAGGGGGTAAAACTACCCTCATCATCATAACAGTTTCAAGTGGTACGCAACCTATCAAACGACCAGGTTGTTGCCCAATTTTCGCAAATTTTAATTACCATAAAATTCTCTTTTTTTATACCAAGTAATCTGACTAGAGTAAGAAATTTCGGACAAACCTTCAAAAATCGAAAACTCCAGCTTTGCGAATTTTGATTCTATTTTTATGAAAAACATTAAACCAGAAATAGATTATCGCGGCCTATTCATACCGAACACGTAAATAATAAATTTTATGTTATGTTCTAAAACATTTTGTTCAAAAATCAAAATTTAAAAAACCATGGCGCATTAAGTTCTGGAATCTTCTCAAATAGTTCTATAGATGGTCTCAATACATTTTATTCTGAAATCAAAATTTAAAAAACTATGGCACTTCGAAGTTTCCAGATAATTTTTGATAATCTCATTTTTGACAGTTCTTAGAGTTTTGATGTGAATTCTGGATTCGACTCAAATAGTTCTACAAATAAGTCCCAATACATTTTTTCCTGAAACAAGAATTCAAAACACTGCGGCACTAAAGTTTTCAGATAATTTTCAGAAATCTCATTTCTGAGTGTTCCAAGAATTCTGAATAAAGTTATGTAGAGTACAGAACTCTCATCAGAACTTTTATAACTTTTAAATGTTACATCTAACAATTTTTTCCAAAAATTTGTACTTTCATAGGTCATATTTTTGGCTGAGAAATTTTTCTGTATGTATTTCTGAAATTAAGCTCTGTTCTAAACAAAATAATACTGATCCAAATAAACCGCATGTCAGAAATTTTAATATTCTTGCATAATATAATTTATGTTCCTTTATGATCTTATGTGGACAATTATTGACATAAAAGCCAATTTATATATTAAAAATTTATCATAATTATGTTGTAAAATTCATAAGCAATCATTTTCCAAATCATATAAAACAATGACTGCGAATATAGGTGAAATTTGTGAGCCCATCGGAGTACCAAAAATTTGCAAATAAACATTATTGAAGAGTGGACATTCAAAAGGGCGTAACCCACAATTTTTCAAAAATCGTTTTTTTGGCGAAAAAAATTCCTGAGGATAATGCCAATACAATAGCGCAAACGATTTTTTTTTCCAATCGGAGATATTTTTATTTTTGACTTGGAAATCAACAATCTGTATCTCGAGATGTCGAAATGGAAACGTTTTTGTGCCGCCGTGTAAAATTTCAGAAATGTGGGTTACGCCCTTTTCAATGTCCACTCTTCTATTCTTAAAGGCAAAGTAGGTGTTTTCGAAAAGAAATTAAGTAAATTTAAATTTTTTTCAAGTGGAATTCTACACTTATTGTGAATAAGCTGACACTTTCGATCTTAACTCTTTTTGACCAAATCACAGGGTACATTTATGAATAATGAACTGACATTTAGTCCTGTACAATGCTGAGTAGTGCGTATAGGAAAAATGTTGTTAAGACATTGGTGGTCATTGCGCGTGCGCTAATTATCAGTGTTTGCGCACTGCTTGCTGTTGTGCGAGACAATGGGAGCGCTCTTACCGACCAGCAGTGCGACGCACCCCACAGGCAGTTACACGCACGCTGACTACCGATGTGCGGCGCAATATTTGGCAGAATCCGACCTAACCCTGCATCAGTACGTCGACAGATGAATAAACAGTTTAAGTGATCGCGAGCAATACTTGTACGTTTGCTCTGATTTTGTGCGGTGCGCTTATCAAATACACTGGAAATCTTTAATTAATTAATTACCCTTTTCCAGTTTATACGAACCCCAAAACCTTTCCATATAATTAACAAATGTTAAAATCATCATTACAAACGAATAAAATGTACAATAGAAGTACATTTGCTCAAAAAATCTCACCGTCAAAAGAAAGCAAAATGTTAATTTAAGAATTAATAAAGCATTCTTTGTTATAACTATTTTTGACCATGCAGAAGAAATTAAAAGTATTTTGAACCATACAACAAGAACATTGAAAAACATACATGCCTTGAAAAAGGGTAACTAAATGTGAAAAAACTAGGTTAGGACAAAGACAATTTAAAAGAAAGGAATTCCATTGGTTTACCCTCGCTTTCAACAAAGATTCCTAGTGTATTTGATAAACGCACCGCACAAAATAAGAGCAAACGTACGAGTATTGCTTGCGAATACTTAAAAATCGTTAAATCGATCAATTGTATTGATCGACAGAAACCGTTTTTTCATCTGTCGACGCACTGGTGCAGGGTTAGGTCGTATTCTACCAAATATTGCGCATCGGTGGTCAGCGTGCGTGCAACTGCCTGTTATTGTGCGTCGCGGTGCTGGTCGGTAAGAGCGCTCCCATTGTCTCGCACAACGGCAAGCAGAGCAGGAACACTGATAATCAGCGAACACGCGCGAATGACCATCGATATCTTAACAAAATTTTTCCTTCACGCACTGCTCAGCATTGTGCAGGATACCGAAATCCTGTGTTTCGATTTCTCCGTGTAGGTCATAGTACGTCCACTACCATGTATTTTAGGAGGGTACTTAGAAAAGTGAAAATGAGCATCAGCGCCGCCAAGTTATTATAGCAAGAACTAATATCAATGTAAACAAAACCCCCGCAACCCGATGCCAATAAGAAGGTGGGCATTGAATGGTATTGAAATGTCAAAATCTGGAAAGAAAGGGAATCGAGAATGAAACTTTTAAATGCCTTTTAATGCCTAGGAATTAAAATGCATTCAAAAGTTTCATTCTCGATTCCATTTCTTTCCAGATTCTGACATTGCAATGCCATTCAATGCTCACTTTCTTACTAGGTATATTCTAAAGAGCGGAAAATTTTTAAACATAAATCAATGATTTATACCATCAGATTTTATCAAAATATCAAACTATGGTTGCTATGGTTACAACAGGTTAAAAAGAACATCGGTAACGACAATAGCGCCACCACTTGTTGATAGCAAACACTATAATTCGTTCCCCTTTTCACCTATATGAGTGGACCCACTGTGGTGTAGGTGAAAGTATTCAAGAGGTCAGTCATTTTTGTGTTACAAGTCGATTTTTTAAGTCAAACAATAAGGTTACCTTTGTCAGCATTGGTAAACAAAATATCAGGATTGTTTTTTAAAAATTGTTTAGTAATTTTTAAATTTGCAAAATTTTCATCTTCCATGGAAATATGAGTGTCTTTATTGAAATTGTGCATTATATTATTTACTACTTTTTCTCTTATTTCATTCTTGAGATTATTATTAATTTCTAAGAATAACAAGGACGATTCTACCTTTTTAATTGTATCAATAATATCTTGTTTAGAAATTTTTTGTGAAGGATTGTAATTTGGTCCCAGAGAAACGATATCAATAACCTCTGACGGTATTTGTAAGTCAGATAACTTTCTAAATCAACCGTGTTTATTAATTTTCGCGCAGTGATATTTTCCGGTTGATAGTGAATCAAATTTCTTCTTATGTTTCTCATTGCATTTTTGTAGTATGGAGTTGAACTTTAAGTTTGAAAGATGAAAAAACTTATGGATAGTTTTATAATCTAAATTGGAATCAAGAATTTGTTTCTTAGTACTTTCAATTAGGCAGATTCCACAAACAAATGGGACCAAACTAATATTGTTTAGAAATTTCATTTTAAAAATTGCCCTGTGACTTATATTAGTGAATTATTTCGTTTAGAACAGAGCCTAATTTCGGAAATACATGCAGAAAAATTAGTGGTTTATTTGTAGTAAGGGTGGCTTTTAAAGGTGCGTCCGGAATTTCTTACCCCAGTCAGATTACTTGGTATAATAAAAAGAGAATTCTATTTTATTCAAAATTTTCGAAAATTAGGTAACAACCTGGTCGTTTGATAGATTGTGTTGCTCTTGAAACTGTTATAATTATGTAGGTAGTTATAGCCCCTTAAACAAATTTTTTGTTACTTTTTTGTGCATGGGACTTGCGTCTTCGCTTCTCTGAATAAGACTATGTTATTGAAATTCGAAAAAAAATTCTCTTTTCGTTCATTTGAACGTTGAGAACTTCAGGTACATGTGAACACTCATAAATGTTATGCATGTTACTTTATGTGTTTACATACTTATCACTACACATATAACCAGAGTATAAAATCTAACAACTTGACTCTTTTAAGAATTTAATGCTGAACGTTCAAGAAAACATTAAATCCCTCCTAAAATAAAGACTTTGAAGAATTATAATCAGTAAATTTTTATTACCATTCTTCCTCCGTTACTTAAGAATAGAATATATATAAAAACTGTTGAATATATAATCACAGGTAGTTCATGATGGTCTTTTAATCAGGGCAGGAAGACTGCTTGCAATGGGAATGGTGTTCGAGAATGTTACTGATAATAATGGTCATAATCATCTCCAAGAAGCATACGAAAGAGTCACCCCATATGACAAAGTAATTGATCGAGCCATGCCCGAGAGTTTAAAACTGGATCCAGAAAGAGACATGATGAATGGATATTCAAATTTCAAAGATTGGATAAGATTGGCAGACATGAATTGTTAATAAATTATGAATTATTGTTATAAATTCACCGATAGAGATGGTTCGGCAGTTTTAGACATTCGGTTATGGGTTTGGAATCTATAATTGCATTTATAATACAATATGTCTCTCTGAACAATGTAGCATGTTGAATACAGCAATTGAAATATTGTAACTGTGAAACTGGTCGAATTAGAAATATAATATGGAAAGGTGAACAATAAATATTGCCAACCAATAATAACCAATAATTCATATTCTTGACTTGCATTGACCCTTAATTAATAATTGAAGATATGAGTTGTTGTTGATAGTTGACTTTAGGGTCCAAGGTTAATAAAAACTCAGCGTTTTACATAATCAGACGTTTCAGCTCATTTTCCCTTTCCGTTTTCTGGTGAACCACATAACTTAAATACCGCATGGGTTGAGACACTATATACCGCTATAGGTCGAGCAGTTACACTGAGAAAAAATGCTATTGAATCAAAAGCATTTCTTTTCAAAAGCATGTATACTATGAATTCATAAAAATATACTACAAGAACCAATAAATATGTTACTAATTCTATAGCATATTGATTTGAATCCGTGATATACATGCTTTTGGAAAGAAATGCTATTGATTCAATAGCATTTTTTTCTCAGAGTATACTTCTATCGTTGCACACACGAAATTATAATGGTACCATGGCAAAATACGCATTTCGGTGCGTCACGCATTCAGTTCAGTTACAATACCAACACCCTATAATCACGACAGGTATTTTGTCGAACCAAAATTCTGTATAGGTTTCTCAGCTATACTTTTTTTCCGTGTTATCGAATTGTCAAAATACACATTCCATGTTGCTGAATCTATGCCAGCAATAAAGTACGGTTAAATTAATGTTGTAATAGCCATTCCTTTTATCACTGTTCTTATAATTAAATGGTTGAGACAACTACGCAAAGTTTGTGGAAAATTTCATTACTAATAAAGTAGTTGGCCCAACTAGAGTAGATTTGCGCGACGTTCTCCACCGGGGCAATGTTGTTTTCGGAAATTATATTACTATTCCTAAACTATTTTTATTTTTTTTACATTCTCATCATGGATGAGAAGGTATTGGTTTTATGTGAAAAATGACTTTCGAAATTTTCATCAAATCTTTCGGTTTAAAACCCCCTGAGTCAGAAAAAAGGGTTTTTACGAAAGTGTCTGTCTGTCTGTCTGTCCGTCTGTCTGCCTGTCTGTCTGTCTGTCTGCCTGTCTGTCTGTCTGTCTGTCTGTCTGTCTGTCTGTCTGTCTGTCTGTCTGTCTGTCTGTCTGTCTGTCTGTCTGTCTGCCTGTCTGTCTGTCTGTAGGTCGTGTGCGGCATAACTCTCGACAGAATTATCAGATTGAATTGAGCTTTGGTACACTTTATTGGAGCCGAAAAAGTAAGGAGGAATTCGTTAACCAGCCACATCCAATCAAAATTGAGGGATTGAGCACTACTTTTGTGTTTTTGAAAATAATTTTTTGAAAAAATCAAAAATTTCAATACTGGTTTTTGATAGTGCTCATAAATCTCTACAAATTATCCTCATAACATTTTTTGATTAAATCAAAATTAGAAATGTTACAGCATATTCAAATTCGAAAAAAGTCAATATCAAAATTCCATTTTCCAGTTAAATTATACGAGATACGAAAAAACGTTATGATACAATATTATTTTTTACATAAAGACCTACAAATTTGAATTGTAACATTTTTTCATAAGATGCATATTTTTCTTATTAATTTAAAAAAAAACCATTGAAAATCCAAAATTCAATTTTTTAACAATAATATGTGAAATACGAAAAAAACGTAAGAATACAAAGTTGTTCGTTTCAAAAATATCTACAAATTTTGTCTCACACAGTTTCTGATAAAAGATATATTTTTCGTTTCAATTCCAAAAACTACGATTAAAATTCAAAAATTCCATTTTTTATACAAAATATGTGAGATACAGAAAAAAACTTTTAGATGAAAAATTGTTTGGCTAAATAAGGTCTACACATTCTTATCGAGAAATTTCTCGACAGGATGTATATTTTAATTTTTCTTTTTTAATATTGAAAAAACTCGATTTTTTTCACCAAAATATGTAAGATACGAAATAAGCGTTGTTCTGCAAAATCGTTTCCTTAAATAAAGTCTATGATTGTATTTCCTTTTTGAGATTTTTGGAAGAAAATAAATTTTTCAATAATCATGTGATTTATTAAAAAGTTACAAAAATGCATACAGAAAATCGAGCGCGAAGCGCGAGTGTCATGATGAGAATGTGTTCCTTAAACTGAAACTTAAACTTAAACTGAAAAAGAAACTTAGTGAATTTGAGAAAATGACTAATTTACATCATCTTTAATATCATTAAATTGGTTTGAGCTTCAGTATTAAATTATAAGAAATAAACTTAAACGTATGCGAAGAGCACAAGACCGAGCGCGAAGCGCGAGGTCCAGGAAGAACGGACCGCGAAGTGCGACGATCAAATCGCGCGCCCTAGACGCGCTCAAACTTGCGCGCGAAGCGCGCGATGAGAATGTGCCCGCGAAGCGGGCAGATTTTTTTGCATAGGATGAATCAATTTTAAAAGAGAAATCACATTATAAACAAACATTTTGAAAATTCACACAAATAAAAAAAATGTTATGTTTGTGATAAATAATATTCAATTACGTATTTATGAAAATTAAAGTTGATTTGAGTCTAAAGTATCTCAAAGTATAAGAATATCGCGGGAAGTACGTATAGATTTTAATATAACTTTAATGTAACTCAAGTAATTATCCGTAATTCATTATTTTAAGTGTTTGTACCTTATGAAATAACGAAAATTAATAACTTGAAAATGAAAAACAATATGAAATAAAATTCATGAAGTAGATGACAAAGTGATTGATGGAGATTAACTTTATACTTTAATTTACAACGATCTTAATTCAAGTGAGTACGTGTCATCTTATCAAGAATATTAAACACGTGTTAATTTCTCGTTATTATTGTGATTTAACTCGAACAAACATTTAGCGTTAAAAATTTTTTCAGTAATTTAAAATGTTAAAAGCAGTGGTTAATATCTACAAAAAGAAAAAAGATTTGTTCATGTAGATCTGACAAACTTTTTGTTGCTGTCCCAACAAAATTTCAGTTCCCCATACAAAAAATTTTGTCAAGCAAAAAATAATTACAAACTCTTTTGTTGGTTAGACACATATGTTTGTTGGGAAAACTAAAAATTTGTCTGTGTATACGTGTTTGTTGGCCATCCCTATTTTAAAGCTAATAGTGAGATAACGACTGATAAGGAAATACATTTGTATGATTCCAAAAAAATTAAAAGCATTTAGTTTCTAGCAATCGGCAAAAATGAACGGCATTTTAAGAGCAGTATTTTTTACGTGTTTCGCAATTGCTTGTTCTAAAGGTAGCTATTCATCTTTTCTTACATTCGAGATATCCTAGAAATCAAAAGCGTTATTGATTTAATACATATTTTAAATATTATTTCACTTATCAACTTGATAAAATATTTTTTATAAGAATGACTTCAGTTTGTAGATCTATCATTTTATAACACGAGAAACACTAATTGGAATTTCTTCAAAATTCAACCGCTATTCATTTACTGCAATTATTTGTTTTATTTCAAAATGTAGAGTCACTTTACAATTAATATTCAAAGTCGATACGAAAGGGGAAACCTAACCTTAAGACTTAAGTTTCCATATGTTTTCTCGAAACTAAATAGATTTTTGTGAACGAACTTATTTAAAATATTTCGATAGAACATGAAGATATTACAATTGTAAATTCTTTTTTTTTTTTTTAATTGTATAGCTGTTTACATATTTTTGATATTTTCTGAAAAATATCAAAAATGGCGCTTGAATCCTGCATTTCTATTCTTTAAATATACAAACTGCAAAAACGAAATCAATTCCGTTATTGTAAAAAAATGTCATATCCCAAATAACACACGATTATGTATTAGACGTCTAAAACAGCTTTTTGGGAAAAACGGGAGAGCTCTAGAAGACGTTCCAATTTTCCGCCGAAAGTGCTATTAGACGTCTAGTAGAGCTCAAATTAGCTACTACCAGGAGTTTTAGTTGAAATTTGCCGGTTTTACTCATAGATGTCGCTAGAGATATGTATACATTTCTATGATTTGGCATCTATGTCATATTTTTCTATGGACAATAACCTTCAAAAATACACAATTACATTCTGCCAAAATAATAGCATCATAGTTGTTTACCTCAGTGAATATGTCGAGTTTCGTACCAAGTAAATCGCATTTGCACAAAACTAAAAGTGAGCCGAGGAGCAATATGCCAACGTTTAAAGACCATGGGAAAAATCCAAAAGTATGGAAAATGGGTACCACACCAACTGAACGATAGACAAATGGAAAATCGAAAAACCATTTGTGAAATGCTTCTTCAACGGTTCGAAAGGAAATCTTTTCTGCACCGAATTGTCACGGGGGACGAAAAATGGATTTATTTCGAGAACCCGAAGCGAAAAAAACCATGGCTTTCACCTGGTGAGGTCGGCCCATCGACTCCAAGGCCAAATCGCTTTGGCCGTAAGACAATGCTCTGTGTTTGGTGGGACCAGTGTGGTGTGGTGTACTTCGAGTTATGGCAAAGACATGGCAAAGTTATCCTACAACATGACAATGCACCGTCTGATACTGCTAAAGTGGTGAAGAACACATTAAAAGCATTAAATTGGGAAATATTATCGCACTCGCCGTACTCTCCAGACCTCGCCCCGTCCAACTATCACCTTTTCGCATCGATGGGACACTCACTCGCAGAGCAGCGCTTCGCCAATTTTGAAGAAGTCGAAAAATGGCTCGTCGAATGGTTTGCCTTGAAAGAGAAAAAGGTTTTTTGGAATGGTATCCATGATTTGCCTGAAAGATGGGCAAAATGTGTAGAATCCAATGGTCAATACTTTGAATAAAATTTTTTTGAGATTCCCTTGAGAATTAAGTGTTTTCTTTATTGAAAAAACCGGCAAACTTCAACTAACACCCCTGGTAATTCAACTATTTTGGCGTCTACCATAGAAGACAATCGAAGAAAAGCATCTACAAGACGTCTTTATGTTGTCTTTTAGAGGAGTGCCATTTAATAAGTTTTAGATTGTTTGAAGAGCTCTATTAGAGCTTCTTAAAAAAGTATTCCAGTCCTCTTTAATTGAGGTTTCTGTTAGAGGTTGTTAAAAACTTATCGAAGTTTGCTATAATCTATTCTACAAGGCGTTACGAAAATCATCTTTTAGACAACAATTGAAAACTCTGCTAGAACAGGTGAGTGAATATTTCTTAGAGCTCTAGAATAAGAGCTTTAGAAGAGGTATGAAAAATTGTATTTTAGATATCAAAAAATGGGCTAAAAGTGAGATTTTTACATGACATTTTCTGCAAATAAAAGCCCGAAAATGTAGTACAGATATTTCTCTTGAGACCGATATCTAAAAAAACAGAAAAAATATCACTTTTAGCCCATTTTTTAATATCTGAAATACAATTTTCCATACCTCTTCTAGTGCTTGTAATCTAGATTAAAGAGGACTGGAATACGTTTTTAAGAAGCTCTAATATAGTTCTTCAAACAATCTAAAACTTTTTGAATGATACTCCTCTAAAAGACGACAAAAGGATGTCTTGTAGATGCTTTTCTTCGAATGTCTTCTAGACGCCATAATTGGTGAATTAGCAGCCAATTTGATCTCTACTAGACGTCTAATAGCACTTTGGGCAGAAAATCGACACATCTTCTAGAGCACTTCCGTTTTTCCCACAAAGCTGTTTTAGACGTCTAATAGATGATCTTGTGTTACTTGAGGTAATTATATTAAATAAAATCGCGATTTGTTGAATTTTAATGCGAAAAATTTGAGGAAAATTAAAATAAATACATTGTGTCAAAAAAGTACCGGGAATTTATAATTTAAAAGGCCCGCACGAATGATTTTAAAAAAATATTATTTTCCATTATTTAGTAGCACTGTACTTAATTACTTTGCCAACAATGAGCGCGAAACAGTCCACTTCAGTAGTGCATCACGAATTTTACAATGAACGAAGTTATTAAACGTGTTTCCTTCAAATTTTGTGTTGTGAATGGAATTTTGCGTGCCGACTCGCTAAAAATGTTAGATAAGGCTTATGGTGAATCAGTTTTACAAAACAAGTGTACATATGTGTGTTGCATCAAATGGGGCCTATTTTGAAGTCAACAAAATAAATATTGATGAATAAATGAAAATTGTGCGTTTTATTCAACAATTCCCGGTACTTTTTTGACACAATGTATATTATATAAAGTCTTGCTCACTTAGCGAAAACAACGCTGTAAGAAAATTATTTGAAACTGAACCCTCAAAAAACTTTATTGTCCATTTTTTAATTTGCAATCACAAATGATTTGTCCCTTTCTAAAAACTTTTCTGCTAATAAAATCACTTGGAGATTTTGATATTTAATTTACGCAATGCCTTAGCAAAAAATTAACAAATTATCAGCAATTTTTTCCTATCCTTCTCTACAATGTAATAATCTAACCTCGCTTCAAAGTACTCAGAGACAAATTTCGATGATATAATATTGCACGGCATGTGGAAGAAACGTAGCTCGTTAAAACTTAATGAATTTATTATTTTACGGAATTGATCATTTCCGAGGTTTTTTGAATACTACTGAGAGCCAAGATTAAAATATTTAAATGTTGGAACAGGTGGTCTGGAAAATGGAATTTAACATTTTTTAACCATTTTTTGTGGTTGGATACAGAAATCATGTTTTCTATCAGAATGTGTTTTTTACTGGGAGGAAAAAAACTTTCTCTTTAAATTTCGTTTCCGTATATCTTATATTTTAGTTTGAAAATATCATTTTTCAGGAAGATAAACAGTCACAAAAATATGTTTTTGGTTTCAAAATATGGGAATTCGATATAAACTAGAGGGGTCATTTTTAAATAAAATTAATACCTTCTCATACAACGAGAAAGGAAAAATTTATATCCAGAAAGTAAAATTCTATTTATTGCTATTTTTTATACTACTATAATCCTAGAAACCACCCATCGAAAGTGCGTGTAAAATAATTTCTCATGCGAAAAACTTGTCGCTTTTCATAAAAATCTAGCACCATCTAATACAGAAAAATTTGATATACTCCTAAACTTTATTGCAAGATGTTGATTTATCAAAAAAGAACAAAATTGATAATAATAAAGTTATTGTTTTTTTTTTCACAAACTGGTACTGCAAAAAATCTAGTGTCCACAAACTGGTGCAGCGACACTGCTTGAGAAAAAAATTCATATTAAATAATAAAAGCCTTCAAAGAAGCATATAAAAGTATTTTTCACAATTTCAATGAACACGTATCACATGAAAATTCATTTTACATCTCAAACACGTATTGAGTTTATTTTATTCCCGAGCTGTCATTCATGCATATCTTACATGTCCACAAACTGGTACATTTACCTCACATTGTTAAATTTCAAGAGTAAAATGACGATCATTGATACACTAACGATAACTGGGTCATTTACCCTACTCTTTGTTTATTAAAGCGTTTTATAATGATTAGATTTTTAAGAACACGCTGCTATAATTTGTGGCATCGTATTTAAAACAATAATAAAATCCGTATATCCGTTTATTGCCAATTAATTTACCAAACGTTATTTCAAATTTAAAGTTCTCTCCAAACTTTTTGTCCGCGAATTTCTAAAAACGGAACTACCAGCTGGCCTCAGGTTGCAATAAAATATTAGGGATCAATAGGCAAATGTCTCGATCCCGACTCATTAATCTATAATTTCTAAATATTTCCCTATCAGAGTTAAATTCAACGCATCCAAGTCTACTAACTAACAAAAAGTTAGAAACAAAATGTGATCCAAGGATAATAGAAGCGATATACTATGTTACAATACCAGCCATGGCTTCTATAGTTTCCTTGAAAACGGTAGACGGTATCAACTTTTGTGGTGGAGTCTTATTTACCAAGAGACACGTGATAGTTCCTGCTATTTGTGTCATTACTTTATATGGTGCTGATTATAAAGACGTCCACGTTTGGCTTGGAGTTTTTACTGATCCAGATAACGCTATATCGCGGAGAATTGGAGACTTGAATGTAGATAGGCGTGGGAAAGATAAAATCGCAGTTATCACCGTGAGTAATTTTACACATAAATTGTGTTGAACTCGGAACAATATCGCACAAAATAATAAGGTACAGGAATAATGAAATATTTATCAATGGAAAATTAAATTTTGTTTCAGTTGCACAAAGCGGTTAAGCTAACGAAATCTATATCGGTCATTCATCTAGCAACCGAACAACCCACAAATATTGTTTCATCATTAGGATATAATCAGGTGAAAATGCAAAAGTACTTGTTAATTACTGAATGTTCATTCTTCAGTGCTGTGTGTTAGTATATAAAATCTGATACTGACAAGCAGTACTGGAAATGTAATGACACACCAAACATAATAAAATATATTAGGTGCGCAACTAAGTTCCCGCTGTTTGTGAATAGATGGCTCCAGCAGTAAGTGCTAGTCGATTTTGACATATCCAAAACGTCACGAACGAAGCTTAGACTATGGTAAACAAACCGTTTTGAAACATTAGTGATTTTGTTATGGCGTCATATACTTTTAGTTGTGTGAAAATGTCTGATTTTGTGCCAAATAATCGTCATTTGCGAGAAGTGTTGATTTTCTTCTTTCATTCAAAGAAAACGGCGACTGAAGCGCATCGAGAGCTCCAAAAAGTTTACGGAGATTCTGTTCTAAGTAAAGCAACGTGCCGTGATTGGTTCCGTCGCTTCAAAGACGGTGATTTCGATGTTGACAACCGTCCGCGTAAAGGAAGACCAAAAACCTTCGAAGACGCTGATGTTATTTATCATGAGCTGTTGAAACCGAACGAAACCATCACTGGGGAACGGTATCGAACGAAATTGATGCGTTTGAGTCAAGCACTGCGTGAAAAACGGCCACAATACGAGCAGAGGCACGAAAAGTGATTCTACAGCATGACAACGCTCGGCCTCACGTTGCCAAATCCGTTAAAACCTACCTGGTAACGGTCAAGTGGGAAGTCCTACCCTACACGGAAAACGAACTCGGCAGTTTGCTCGCTCGCGACAGTGGCGTCACACTCCCACAGAGTGTGCGTGCATCTAACTGCCACATTTTGGCGATCACGCGCAGAATTCCTGCCGCTAGCTATGGACGCGTGATCGCCAAAATGTGGCAGTTAGATGCACGCACAGTCTGGGAGTGTGACGCCACTGTCACAAGCGAGCAAACTGCCGAGTTCGTTTTCCATGTACCCGCCGTATTCCCAGCTATTGCGCCGTCCGGTTATTACTTGCTCCGGTCGATGGCATATGATCTGACTGATGAGCAGTTCCGCTCATATGAAGACATCGAAAACGGTATTCGAGCTCTACCAGAAAGATGGGCAGAAGTTGTAGCTAACGATAGGCAATAATTTAAATGATTCATTTGTAACCATTTTTTCACAATAATGTTACATTTTCATTAAAAAAAACAGCAGGAACTTAGTTGCGCGCCTAATAAATAAGCTCTGTAAAAATTTTTTCATGAATTTATTCAAAATATTTGGAGTGCAAAAACACAAAAATTTCAGTAATGTACGCGATGATGAATTTTTATAGATAACAGAAAATTTCACCTAAAAATTTTGAAGAAAATTCCAAAAAGTTTTTACAGTATACTTTAATTTTTTTCAAGACACATTATACTTTCAAACGGTGTAGCCCAAATTTCAAATAAGTTCAAAGGGAACAGTAGGATCGGCGAGGAACGACAGGTTTTAGATGCTGAACTTCATGCCCTCACCAATTTCATACCAATGGACCTAATTTAATTTTTTTCTTTCTTTTACTCATTTTACTGTCCTTTTCAATTTGTCATGCGATTTTTCTTCTCACCCCAATACTCATGTTACAATCTCGCTTTATTTTTTGCGTCATGTTCCATCAACTTAGTCTACATACTGATTCTGACACTTACAGTTCGTTTTCGAATAAAAGCAGATGAGAAAATGTGCCGACAGATGTTACCTTCAATGTAAAGAAAAATCAGATCGATGGCTTCAATACATCACGATAAACATGGACAATTTGTACAGAAAACGGGAGTTTCAGAAGAGAGTTTTTTCGTCAACTCAACAAAACAACAATGTTGCCTGCCGCACGCCCCTAGCAAAACGGAGCTGATTTCCTCTTTCCCTCACCGTTTTGTTCAGAATTTAATGAACTTTCATTTTATATAGAAATTAAAAATACGAATTTGGCGTCAATTTTTGGCTCAATTCCCTTCAATTAAAACTTTTTTTTATAGTGTATAACTTGAATATATCGAATGTTCAACTCCTGAACATCTGAAATCGAAAACCGGAATATTTATTTTTATCCATGTACGCAAACATGGATAAACTGTTTTAAAAGTAGTGAAAATAAAAATAATATGTTACAGATTAAGGGTCATTACCTGGCTAATTTCGAGATAGATTTTGAAAAAGTGCAACATGATTGTAATATACCTATACCAGAGCCAGAGCCTGAGCCTAAGCCCTTTTCTGCGAAGCCTTCAGTATATAAGCGTGTGGATAACGGCGTTATAATGGGTGTTACAGATGTGAGTATATTGATATACTAAGTAAAAATTGCCTGCACTGAAAGGAATTCTTTGGATTCATTAGCCATATGAATGTAGTGGCGTTTATGGGTGAAGGGAGAGCGCACATCCGTACAAGTAGGCAATTGGCGACCCCGCACGAGTTACTCAATGCTTATTAGGATGACACTTAATTTGGGTCATAAAAAATTTTGGTCGTGCCGCCCACTAAAGAGTTCCCAAATTACTCAAAACAAATTATGCGCGCTGAAAAAAATGTTTATCTTAACGTTAACCCGTGCCACACAGAACTTTTTTGTTTCAACTCATCGAAATTTCATGAATTTCGAGCTGGTTTTTGGTTGCTTCTGCTATCTGTGAGGACAATCGCTCTGAGAAATGTGACTGATGCTGCAATCCAGAGCAAAATGATGTTGTTTTAAAGGGTCATATTTGTTTCGACCTAAGTTGATTTCCGTTAAATGTAAGTTTGCCGAGAATGAGAAAGGGAAAAAGTTGCTATTGAATCAAAAGCATCTCTTTCCAAAAGCATGTATACTATTGATTCATAAAGATATACGACAAGAACCAATAAATTTGTTACTAATTCTATAGCATATTGATTTGAATCCATGATATACATGCTTTTGGAAAGAAATGCTTTTGATTCAATAGCATTTTTTTCTCAGTGTACTCAAAATAAATCACGTTTGAATTCAACATGGACTATTTTCTCAAAAAGGCGACTTACTTTGTAAAATTACTTGTAATATTATAGAAAAAAAACTTTTCTTTATACCTCTAAAACAAAATTTGCACCCGAAAATGAGAATTGAATATTTGGAATTTTCTTCGAATTTTAGTTAAACATACATTACAAAAGTTTTTTTCGATAAAATTACAAGTAATTTTACATGGTAAGTCGCGTTTTTGAGAAAAAAAAGTTCATGTTGAATTCAAACGTGATTTATTTTGAGTACGTATGAAAATTCATTTTAATGTCGAATTCCACTCATTCTTGGCAAACTAACATTTAACGGAAATAAATTCAGGTGGAAACAAGTATGACCCTTTAAAGCAACATCATTTTTCTCTGGATTCCAGCACCATTTACATCTTTTAGAGAGATTGTACTCACGGACGGCAGAAGCAACTAAAATGAAACTCGAAATCCACGCGATAAGTTGAAACACAAGTGCTCTGTGCAGCACGGATTAACGTTAACCCCTTCGTTGGCAGAGAGAACTCGACAAAAAGTGCTCAAAATAGCAGGAACATTTTTTATCCCGAAAACTTGTACCCTGGGGTTTTTGAGGGTGCTGATTACAAATCTGAACTTGAAATTCAAAAATTCAAAATGGCGGATCCAATATGGTGGACAAAAATGCAAAAAACGGCTTCATTTGAATAAATCTTGGTACTCATGGGTTATTTTTACGCTGCTGATCACAAATCTGAACTCAAAATTCAGGAATTCGAAATGACAAACAAATGTGGCGAATGAAAATACAAATAATACAGATTGATTTAAATAAAACTCTGTACTCGTAGGTTGTGAAGGGCACTGATTATGAGTCTGAACATAAAATTTGCAAATTCGGTCCGCCATTTTGAATTTAGAGTTCAAATTCGTAATGAGCGACCTCAAAAATTGTGGAGTACAAATTTTCATCTAAATCAAGTAAAATTTTTGATTTTTGTCCGCCATATTGAATTTCCAAATTTTGACTTCAAAATCGGATTCAGCAAACCCAAAAACCCCCGTGTGAGGCTGGGATTCCAAATCAGAGCAAGTTAAATAGGGAAAAAAAGGTTGACGCACTATTGCGTCAATGCCAACGAAGGGGTTAAGATAAAAAAAATTTTGACCCAAATTAACTGTCCCCTAATGCTCATGCAATTTTTTTTTTTTTAGAAGTGCGTAAGCAAGTGTGTTCAGCAAGCGACGCTACTGTTATATAAGTTACGTAGATATTAAAACTAATAAAAAATGCGGATTATTTTTTCATGCAAAAAATATATTTTTTGTGACACACGTTTGAAGTATGCCACTTACTGTGCATGTTGAGCGTGGCGAAAGGCACACTGAAGTGAATTAAAGTTAGTGTTACAACCAGAATTCTGGTCACATAAACTATATTATATTGGAGATTTACCAAGAACTCAGTTCTAGTTGTACCAGCTAACACTGTTTTGACATCTCAACGATCTAAATTATTATTACAGTAATATTTTGATTCCCGATGACCTTAAAAGTGTGCGGGAATCATGACATTACCGCACACTTTTAACATTCCCGCACGTTTAAATTATGCGGGAATATTGATTTCCGCACACTATCTTTTGCACACATTTTTCGATATGCTAAGTGCAAACTCCCCGTACAATGTTGCAAAAAATAGTGTATGATACATGTGTGAGTTGGTGGTTCCCCATTCGTGTGAGTTACAGCACACTAATTAGCAAATTCCAACTTCTCGCACTAGTATCCTAATATACTGTTTTTATACGTGCGTAAGGAATGCAACTTTAAACCTCTGTTTAGCTAGCGCCAAATGATAAATTCCCTACGATCGATTCTTTATTTTTTTAACATACTAACAGATGACGGCAGCGTCGATTGGCGTGAATAAATATATTTTCCTGAAATCATGATTAAATGTCTTAGAAGAATAGTATATTACATTACAAGGGGCGAAACAGAGCGATTGCATGAGTGTGAAGTTTGCTGCCCGAGTGAAACGAGGGCTGCAATCACACGAAATGCTTTCGCTGTGTTTTGTTTCGAGTAATGTATACTATTTTTCATAGCAACTCTTTTGAGAATCCGATTGGCTGTAACTGTGGAGCGGGTTGAAACAGCGACTTTCAACCCTAGGGTTGAAAATCGTAGTTTCAACCCGCTCTACAGGTACCGAAAATCGTATTTTCAAAGGAGGCGCTATGAAAAAGAAGATTATTTTTTGACATTTTTATTTTCACAACAAGCTAAATGTTAAATAGAGTTATAAACTGTTCTTCCAGATAAATAATTAAACAATAAAAAAAAATCTGCCCCAGCCCCGATTCCTCGTTTGGTGACGTAATCAGTTAGCATGCCACTCGAGAAGTGGGGGCCCCGATTCGAATACGGGCCAAAGGAAATTCTTTCTCGTTCTTGAATTATTTGTCTCGAAGAATCGAATATTTCTCTATTAAATTAATATAAATCCCAGGCGTTAAAATGCGTTGAATAATATCTTCAATAAATAATAAGTTAATTTGTGTTTTCGTGTGTTTTAGATGGAACTTGGTCATGCTATAATTTTTAAGGGCCAGCTTTATGGAATGTTTTTAGAGAATGATAAGAAGAGTGTTGGATGCACAAAAATTAATAAGAAGTATACACGTATTACGCGCGATATGCGGTTTGTTAAAGACATTGTAGTTGAAAATGAAGAATTGAATTGAACCTATATGGTGTTTCTGATCGTCTCTTTATAGAAATATTTGTTTGGTCGCGTCAAATTGCACTAAAACGAACTATTTTTGGTGAAATGAAAGAAATTCAATGGTTGAATCAACCAAAAATTTGGTTAACCGTATGATAAGCAAATTATTTGGTTGATATTGCTACATTTTTGTTTGAATCAACCAAATATTTTTCTGTATGTTGTTAGATAATACTTTCGTCGTTTTTGTACAATATTCAAGAAATATGTGCAATGGTTATGAGTAAAAGATAATAATTTTATTAAAATTTACAATAAACAACACTACATTAATTATTTATTAGAACCAAAAATGTTTTGAGGGAAATGTAAACGGGAAAATAATTCTACCAATTGTAACCTTTTACAGTTCTTACTTTTTGTATACTTAGAGTTTCAGACCTTTTCAAGTTGTGTAATTCTGTACCTCAATATAAAATGAAAATATAAAATAAAACAAATGAAAATGTTCAATTATTTGGTCAGCCACACTAAGAATTGGAAAATTAACTCCAAATTATAAAAAATTTTTGAAACTGAAGCAGCACTATTCTATTTGGAACTAGAAAGAATTCATTTACTTTATCATTAATGAAAAAATGTACTAATTTGTAACATATCATTCATCAAGAAGTGAATTCAAACAACTAATAGTCAAATTTGGCCAATTTAGAGCATAGTAATAGTGAAAATATAGATAATGATAGTAAAAATTTCTTATTAATTGAATATTTAAGAAAATTTTGTAACTGCTGGGGGGGCCCAAATTATTTTGTTAGCGGAAATAAATAATATTTAATTATCAACAATAGCCATTTTGATCATTTTAGATATTTAAGTCGATTTTCTGCGATATTCGAGTTTTCTCTTCCGCAATATTTACAAACATGTCGACCTTCTAGCATGATCAAGTTGAACATCTGACCCTCTAAGATGTTTAGACTGGCCTCCAATTTTTTGTAGTGTATAAATCCATCCCACCTAATCAAGACTTTTACTTGTGAGTTTTCCTTGAATTGTAATTTATATATAAATTACGCAAACATTCAGCTAATGATATCTTTGAAGGACATAAAAACGATTTAAATTAATAAGTCTGTGCCAAGTGATAAAATGATATAAGTACATAAATGCAATCTACATATATTACAGTATATTTTCGTAAATTCGTGAAGATGAAGGGTCGTATGGTAGCAGTACTATATACGTATTTAGCAATAGCTTATTCTACAGGTAACTATTGATCCTTTATTTAAATTTTGAATCTCCCAAAAGTTAAAAATGCTGTTAAGGTAGTATTTCCCTTAAGTCGATTAATTAAGAAGTTGCTGAAATTTTAGGAGATCGTAAAGGAAGTCTAAGTATATACTCTGGCAAATTTTTAATGCATTTGTCTTATTAGCTTCGAAGAGTTTAATTTTGAAAGTCACCTACTTTTACACGGGAGGAATAGGATGCATCTTGAATTTGACAAGGAAAGTTAGTAAAAAAAGTACGGACAGATTAAAATCGTTATAAAATTTTGATGGCGCAATAATTACCTCGTCAAACGTACCTATAAAAAAATTGAAAAAATTTGTCTTATTTGTTTTCGAGTTATTCAGTCCCAAAGTTGATAAAAAGGAGTGCGCGAAATTGTTGAACCAAGTAAGTGACAACGTCGCAACTGCGCACGAGAGATAGATGATACTGGAGATCATCTTCTTCTTCTTCTTCAATTAGTGGCTTCTTGTTCAATGAACAAATGGCCAGAACATCCACGTGGGGCTAGAAGAGCCCAATATAACTATTCCGTTATAGAACGATCCAAGTGAGAACAGTGCGAAGGTAAAGCAGTTAAGTTCCGATCATAGTCCAACAGCGGCGCGCGAACAGGCCACGATTGGAGCGACCTCTGGGGAGACGTTCCAGAGTCCGAAAACCGCGGGATTCCCGAACCTGAAGGTCACAGCAGAGTCAAGCAGGAGCGAGATCAAAACACAGAAAAAACCGCGAACTCTCATCCTCACCAAAACGCCAGGGACAGAAGTAGCACGCTCCGAGTCCAAGAAAACTGTCACTGCCAGCAAAAACCACACCGACGCCACGAGAGACGATCACAAGGCACGGACCCAGAACCTTTGCGAAAATGTCAGAAAACACGAAGGCGTGAAAAAGCAACACACCACGAACATGACCAGCAAAGAACCTCACATAAAGAACACTGGAATTTAACAATAAGAAAAAGACCACATACGGACTACACATACGGACGGACACGTCCGGCCGAGGCCGAAGCCACGACCGGAATCTACTGGAGAACAAGCGAGGATCGTGCGCGAGTGAGATTTGTAAACAGAAAATCAACCCAGGAAAACTGAGTAAGCGTTTCGCGGTGTTGCCAATTCTTGGACAGCTGATTGTGGTAGGTGTGTGCGCTCATTATCGTGTGCACGAAACTTTTCGTCATAAATAAGGGAAGTACTACCTTAATAAATTGAAAATATGAAAATTGTGAAAGCGAAATTAGAAAAAATTAATGTTTAATAACTATGGAACAAAATTCCGCACTTTATTTCAAATTCTGAATTAGTGGAATTTTGAAAGGGAAGTTATTTTACATCATCGTACTCGCCAACTTACCCTCTTATGGAGGAGCGTTTTTTTAAAATTCTGTATGAGTCTCATTATAAGTAAGCATACAAACAAAAATGTTCAAATTACTTTAACATTACATTGGGCCATTGGCCTTCACATATTAGATGACCTTGCTTCGCTTGAACAACCAATGAATTTTGGATGTGACTAAATTTTAACTAAATTTGCGTTACTTTCTTTCAATCTAAATGAATTTCGAAGAGCATGTCTCCGCAAAAATGTTCTAAAACTTCGTTTACATGATTTTTTACAACTAAGAGTCTAAATTTTTTAAATATTTCCTTATCAGAATCTGAATTGACAGTTCAACAATCTGAAAATGCGTTACCAACTCCAACTAATTTACGATCTGTACAACTGGATGAGCATGTCACCCCAAAAGCAAAAGCCTCAGTTGTTTCTTTAAGAACGATTGATGGTATCCACTTTTGTAGTGGAGTTTTATTTACCATGAGACACGTTATAGTTCCTGCCATATGTGTAATAACTTTATATGGTTCTGATTATAAAGACGTGCATGTTTGGCTTGGAGTTGTAATAAATAAAAAGAGCAATATATCTCGGCGAATCGGCGATTTGGATGTAGATAGACGTGGGGTTTTTGAAATTGCAGTAATCACCGTGAGTAATTTTAAACATAAATAAATCCATTAAACTTCAAATAATGTTACATTATTCGAAAAAGTTCGAAAGAATGGAATATTATTCATTCATGAATTTCAATTATGTTTCAGATGCACAAACCGGTTGAACTATCAGATTATATAACAGCGGTTCATCTCGCAACGGAATATCCCAAAGATATTGCTGCAACAATAGGATATGACCAGGTAAAATACAGATCAGGCAAAATACTGGTCCATTACTCGATCAGTACTGCAAATTTAATGGCAAAATAAAAAATTAATGTTTGATTTATAAATTGTCCCTTTTTTGAGTGAACGTAAAATATGCAATTCAATTTTTTAGTTCTCTTTGTTTCACGACCAATATCATGTATTGTCTTGAATCAAATTAGATTCCAGAAAATTTCCGTGACAGGGTTAGTGTTAATTAACGCAATTGAAGGTTATTAGTAAATAAATTCATCAAAATAATGATAATAATGAACTGAAAATATCATATTCTAAATGAGATCATGACGTACTTGTAAAATAGTAAGATCGATTATTTAATTTATTACAGAATATGGGTTGTTACATGATGAAAAAAGTTTACGATTTTGATGATATTATATGCGAGGATAAGCCCATAACCGAGCCTGAGCCTGAGCCTAAACCTGAGTTTGAGCCCGAGAATAAGCCTGAACCTGATCTTAAACCTGAGCCTGATTTTGAGTCTGAATCTGATTCTAAATCTGAGCCTAAGCCTGAGCCTGAGCCTGAGCTTGAATCTGAACTTAAGTTTAAGCTTGAATGTGAGCCTGAACTTAACCCTGAGCCTGAGCCTGAGCTTAGATTCGAACCTAAACTGAATTCTGAATGTGAACCTGTTTCCGAGCCTCTACCCGTAAAGGAACGTGTTTGGATATATCAGCCTTTATGCAAGAAAATTATACTAGGTGTAACTAATGTAAGGAAAAATATTTGGTTTATCTAACCAAACTTCGGTCAAATCAACAAAAGAATATTCTTATTTTAGGACTGACCAAATTTTTCGTTAATTCAATCAAAGTATTCGTTTTATGGAAGCAAACATAATTTTATTGTCTACGAATTGCTCAAATAAAACAAATATTTCAGTTGATTCCATACAATTTTTTTTTGATTCAAGAAAATTTTATTTGGCTTGTTCAAAAATCTTCGTTCATTTACAAAATTGTTTGGTTGGATCAAGTTTGTTTTCTGTGGATAGAAAAAAAATGAAATAATTAAAAGTATGTTTTGCTTAAATTAATATTAATCATTTCAAATTATCTGTCGTTTTTATCAGAGAGAACTAAAATTTGAAACCTTTCTATGTTTTAGTTGGCCCTCGGTGACCCTGTATTTTTCTATGGAAAGCTCGTTGGAATGTTTCTAGAAAATGAGAAGAATAATTCTGCAGATGGTTTCGCCAAACATAAATTTATGCCTATAAGGCGCAATACACAGTACATTAAAGACATTATACATGAAAATGAACAATTGGAATAAGCTTTGCTGGTTTTTTCAATGAACTTGTTGTCAAAAGGTTCTGCGCACGCTGCGATCATTCCAACTAGTTTTATGTTCAAATATATTATTTTCACAATTTATTGTATGAATTGAAGTAATAATATAATATTCCCATACATACTTGTTTCTCACACAATTTTTTATTAGAATATGACTATTAAAAAAACCATTTTCCAATAATGTACTACCGTTGAATAAAAGGAGCGTCCACGGTTACTAAAAAAAAAAAATCTGCCCGCTTGGCGGGCACATTCTCATTGCGCGCTTCGCGCGCAGCTCGCTTCGCTCGCAAGTTTGAGCGCGCCTAGGGCGCGCGATTCGATCGTCGCGCTTCGCGCTCCGGAATTTTTGAACGTCGCGCTTCGCGCTCCGTTCTTTCTGGACCTCGCGCTTCGCGCTCGGTCTTGTGCTCTTCGCATACATTAAAGTTTATTTCTTATATTTTGATACTGAAGCTCAAACCAATTTTATAATAATATTACAGATGATGTGAATTACACATTTTCTCAAAGTCACTCAATTTCTTTTTGAATTTAAGTGAAACAGGAAATTCAATTTACTTAAGGCTCTATCGGCCTTAAGGAATACATTCTCATCATGACACTCGCGCTTCGCGCTCGATTTTCTGTATGCATTTTTGTAACTTTTTAATAAATTACATAATTATTGATAAATTTATTTTCTTCCAAATATCTCAAAAAGGAAAAACAATCGTAGACCTTATTTAAGGAAACGATTTTGCAGAACAACGCTTATTTCGTATCTCACATATTTTGGTGAAAAAAATCAAATTTTTTCAATATTAAAAATCAAAAAATTAAAATATACATCCTGTCGAGAAATTTCTCGATAAGAATGTGTAGACCTTATTTAGCCAAACAATTTTTCATCTCAAAGTTTTTTTTTATCTCACATATTTTGTCTAAAAAATGAAGTTTTTGAATTTTAATCGTATTTTTTGGAATTGAAACGAAAAATATATGTTTTATCAGAAACTGTGTCAGACAAAACTTGTAGATCTTTTTGAAACTAACAACTTTGTATTCTAACGTTTTTTTCTTATTTTACATATTATTGTTAAAAAATTGAATGTTGGATTTTCAATGGTTTTTTTTAAATTAATAAGAAAAATATGCATCTTATGAAAAAATGTTGCAATTCAAATTTGTAGATCTTTATGTAAAAAATAATATTGTATCATAACGTTTTTTCGTATCTCGTATAATTTAACTGGAAAATGGAATTTTGATATTGATTTTTTTCGAATTTGAATATGCTGTAACATTTCTAATTTTGATTTAATCAAAAAATGTTATTAGGATAATTTGTAGAGATTTATGAGCACTATCAAAAACCAGGATTGGAATTTTTGATTTTTTCAAAAAATTATTTTCAAAAACACAAAAGTAGTGCTCCATCCCTCAATTTTGATTGGATGTGGCTGGTTAACGAACTTGTCCTTACTTTTTCGGCTCCGATAAAGTGTACCAAAGCTCAATTCAATCTGATAATTCTATCGAGAGTTATGCCGCACACGACCTACTACAGACAGACAGACAGACACTTTCGTAAAAACCATTTTTTCTGACTCAGGGGGTCTCAAAACGTAAAGATTTGATAAAAATTTCGAAAGTCATTTTTCACATAAAACCAATACCTTCTCATCCATGATGAGAATGTAACTAGTTGTGTCATCCAATGCGCCACTAAGATAAAAGTGAACTTCATTTTTGTTTCATTTGAACAAACTTGTTTCTTCGAGTAAGCCGACGCTTGCAGTTGACCAGTTTTCCTAACTTCACAAAATATTTTGTTGATGTTGCGAAACATTTTGGTTGAATTCACCTGATAACTTTATTTTGGTTGGATCAATAAAATTGATTGGTAACATCAAACATATGTTTGTCAGGATCAAGAGAAATATTTTATAGTCAACAAAAAATTTGAACTTAAAAATTGTATTAGATCAAGTAAACATTGTTTTATCCGTATAATAACAAGATCCCAGGGTTAAACCAACTAATATTTTGTTACTTCAACTAAACTATTTTTTCAGCGTATTAGGAGAGCTATAATTCACAAACCGAAGTTGTTGGTTTCAATGAAGGTGATTTTGGAGAGTAAAAATTAAAAATTAAAGATTTCACAATCTATTAATTCATTAAAATCTTACGTTTCCAAAACTATTAAGGACGTTCTCTTGCCCGTAGATGTGCTCATCCTACTCTATCATAGGTAATGGGATTACTGTTAAGCTTTTTAACCGAATGAGTTGAGCACCGTTTATGCGCGAAAGTAACAAAATGTGTCTTCTGCGTCGATTTGTGCGATTTGGCAACACCGCTTTCCTGTCTTTCTCATATCGAGTCGAAAGCATATGGTGTGAGAGAGATTATATTATGAGTTTATTGATAGTTTGTAAATACTAATAAGATGTCTAATAAATTTCTCAACAAAAATGGATTTTTTATTTCACAAAAATCAGCTGCTCGTAAAAACAAAGCTCTGGAAGCAATGTCAAATGTAAGCGTACGCGCTCGCTGTTGATGTGGTGTTGCCAAGTCACCATATTTGCTTCAGCAAGCAGGCTAAGAATTTGTGCAACTGCGAGTTTCAACAACGTATATCTTTAAAAGTAGTGCCGGTACACGTATTTTTTATGATGGCATACGATTCCTTATAATCTCTAGTATAACATACTAGTTTTCCAAAAAAATCTAAAGAAGATTGTGCTTTTAATATAAAGAAAGGTATCGCGAAACTGAACTACGCCTATCTAACACGTGTTAAGAGATTCAACTTTAGAGCTTAATTTCTCGATTTTAAGTACCGTTCTTGATGATAATCTTTTTACCGCTTTGTATATCATGGTAAAAAGTACTTATTTACGAAGTTTGAAAGAAATCTAAAGAAAAGTGATTTTCAAGAGAACGTCCTTAAGATCCACTTCTAAGCCATACGGGATGTAACTACTTGTCCGACAAATATTGACCATATCTACTGGCCTTGACAATACTGTTTTTATCTACTTATATCATCAAAATAGCCTGCCTGTTACCAGTCAAGCATTGCACTTTTGAATGGAAGCAATCACATTTATGATGCTGATATATTTTTTATATAGTGCAACATCTCTACTGCGCACTAATATCCGTCTCTTAAGTTTAAGGCGCCAGGAAAATTTGAGTTTTGAAAGCTTTGAAAAGAAAGTTTTGAATATATTTACATTTTTGTTCTTAGACTATTTCAACAACATATTCTATCTCAACGTTTTATTTTCATTCTTTTGAGCGATAACTTAGGAAATAAAGTTTGTGTTAGCTTATAACGATCTTATTTGCGAGTTGTAATTCTTTTGTAATTGTGACCCAAGTCTAGAAAATACGCATTTTGCTAATAGCGCCAAAGTATTTCTTCCAGTGCATAATCATTTGACATAATATAAATTTTCTTTCTCTAAAAAGAAATCGAAATCAAACTTTTTCGTCTATTTAAAGCTGCCCCTTCCCCCACCCCATCTCTTTAAAACTATTTTTTAAGACAGAAAATGCAATAAGAAATGTTTTTTCTTTTCAATAAAGTCTAAACGTTTTCCGTCTCAGAAATAAACTCAAAAAATTTTACTTCTGGGAAATCAGTATTTTTTAAGTATTTTGACTTTATCTCGTTCTAAAAGACAAGCTTATTAATATTTTTACCTTAAAATTTGTAGATGTTATTTTTAAAGTATTTTGAAGGTGACATGACTCAGACTTCAAATTTTTTATTTTATAAACAGGTATCCATTTTTTTGTCAAGCATTAACGAAGTATGTCTAGACAACTTTCAATTGCTTTGTCAACTGAGCTAATTTTAAGTAAGGTAAAATTTCCATTAAAAATTTTTTTTTATTAGAATACGATGAAGTTTTCTGAGAAGTTTTAGATTAGTTGAAGTGAACGTTTACAAAGCACGAGCATTCAATTTGGATTCATCGATCGAGCACGGGGATGTACGAGTATCTAAAAGACGTCTTGCAGATATTATACTAAATTTCAGAAAGTTATTTGCTGATTGATAGTTTAAATATTTACTAATTAAGATAGAAACACAATTATTTCCAAAGGAAGAAACAAACACGGTGTAACTTGAGCATCGGCACTTGATGAAGCACGCACAGCACACCATCCATGTGCACGACGAGAAAAGTAAAGGACAACAAAGTTAAAAACATTCAAAATTTTTCAATTTAAAAAATAAATTTTTCTCCCTTCGATCAACAGAGGCAACAGAGTTAACAAACGGATGTCAGCCCGCCACTCTGTCACATGACTGTGAGAAAACCGATTTAGTAAATAGAAAGGCTAGTCTTAAAAAATAGGCTTAAACAGAAAGCATTTGTTATGAAGGGTCAGGTTCCAACCACCAAGAAATGCCACATGTTCAAAAGAATCTGTCAGAAAAGTCACTCTATTTGGTCCCGAAATCGTTAAAAAATATACATTTTATGAACAAAATGCAAACTAGATCTATTTTTCAAAATATTATAATACTTGTATGAATTTACAAAAGACAATTCTCTTTTTAAAGTATTATATTCT
This sequence comes from Diplolepis rosae, assembly GCA_030998225.1. Classification (NCBI taxonomy): domain Eukaryota; kingdom Metazoa; phylum Arthropoda; class Insecta; order Hymenoptera; family Diplolepididae; genus Diplolepis; species Diplolepis rosae. Next base: position 725,697 of record JAPYXD010000695.1, read on the forward strand.
TATTGAAACGATCCTGCATTACAATCACTAAACATAAAAACGCGAAGAATAACATTTCTTGATTAACCCGAATAATATATATACTCTTATAGAATTACTTTATTTCTGGTGAAATGATTCAACAATTACGTTCCTAATCCTGTTTATAGTAGTCATATGAATTCGTGGTAGACAATACGCTTAGAATGTATTGTATTCATATTAAAACGATCCCCAATTACAATCACCAATTATAAAAACGCGAAGAATAGCATTCTACAGATAACACGAATAGTATACGCGTTAAAAAAACTAGGCATATTTGTTATTATCATTTATAATGACCATGTGAGTGCACGGTTGACAAGACTTTCTGGCGAGTATTGTATTTATAGTTAAAACGATACCGTAATTCAATTCATAAGAAACGTGAAGGATAACACGATTCAGTTAACACGAATGTTATACTAATTAAGATGTAGATTTTTTGTGTTTTCAAGATTATATATTGAACTATGGAAATGGTTTCTTCATGAACACAAAACTTGCAATAGTATATTATGTGCCTAGGCACACAATGAGGGTGATTGCGTGACGAGCGACAATGTTCGCAGGAGATCGAAGTCAAGGCGTAATCGAGGCGTAGGTGAGGCATAGTCGAAGCGTAGCCGATGCGTAGTCGAGACAAAGCCGAGACGAATCCGAGGCGCGATCAGTCCTGCGAGCATTGTCGCGAGTCTCGCAATGTCCCGAATTGTGTGCATTGGTACATATTCTATTTTATGTGACTGTGGTGCGGATACGAGTTTTTATGCGTACATTGGAATCTAATCTAGTACTTATTGTAGTTGTTTGCTGCGCTAGTTGTACGAAGCGGGCGCAAATTGGCGACTAGTCCCGGCCATTTTGATTTTATCGGTTTTGTGTAGTAGTCAGTGCTAACGCTATACGAAGAAGAAGTGCGAAGAAGAAGAATAAGAAATAGATTGCGTTCCGCTGTACGAAGAAGAAGTGAGAAGAAGAAGAATAAGAAATAGATTGCGTTCCGCTGTAAGACTATAATGCGCATGCGCAGTTCAATTTCTACATTGTATTCCTCTGTAACGGAATATACAACATTGCTTTACTCTCAGCTGTAACGGAAAAACGAGTTTCCGCGACTGAGGCACATAATTGTACATTGTGCAACTAGGGAAAAAAAAATTTATTTTGCGAGTGTGAAGTTTGATGCCCGAGCAAAGCGAGGGTAACAACCACACGAGTAAAATAAATGTTTTTCCCGTATTGCACACGATTTTTTTTCTACTAGCGGGCCAGAAAGTGGATTTGTTTGCCCCGCACGGGGCAATAAAGTCCACATTATGGACCGCTAGTAGAAAAAGGAGTATTGTCTTCCGCGAATTTATACTATTGTTATGAACAAGGAAAAAAGGAAGTTTAGTTTTTTACGAGTAAATTATACGTGTTAATTATAAATGTATAATTTTTCGCGTTCTCGGGATTATAAATTGAACAATCGCATTGATTTACTATGAATACAATATTCGACAGAAAGTATTGTCAACCGCAAACTTACACGGTCATTATAATTAATAATAAAAAACTTTCCTAGTTTTTGACAAGTATATTATTCGGGTTAATCAAGAAATGTTATTCTTCGCGTTTTTATGATTAGTGATTGTAATGCCGGATCGTTTCAATAAGAATATAATACTTTCAAAAGAGAATTGTCTTTTGCAAATTCATACAAGTATTATAATATTTTGGAAAATAGATCTAGTTTGCACTTTGTTCATAAAATGTGTATTTTTTAACGACTTTGGGACCGAATAGAGTGACTTTTCTGACAAATTCTTTCGAACATGTGGTATCAAGTTTGCTTTTCTCGGACGCTCGAGCACATAAAAATCTTGAGTGCCCTAAGACACTGGAAAAAGTGTTTTGAATATTCACTCCTTGGTGGTTGGAACCTGACCCTTCATAACAAATGCTCTCTGTTTACGCCAACTCATTAAGACTAACCTTCCTATTTACTAAATTAGATTTCTTTCAGTCATGTGACAGAGTGGCGAACTGACATCCGTCTTTTGACTCTGTTGCTCGAAGGGAGAAAAATTTATTTTTTAAATTGAAAAATTTTGAATGTTTTTAACTTTGTTGTCCTTTACTTTTCTCGTTCGTGCATATGTATGGTGTGGTGTGCGTGCTTCATAAAGGGCCCATTGTAACGAGTGTGGAGTTTTAAGTAGGAGTCGGGAATTAATTGTGCGTAAGTATATCACACACTATTTATTATCACATTCTACCCAAAAAGTTGTATTAGAAGTAGCAAAATTTCAAGAGCGCACCTTTTTTTCGGTTATTCTCAATGCTCATTGTATTTTAATGGAAATTTTTACGCACTGTACCGAAAAGAGTCTCTACCCACAATATCAAGAGGCACCAAAAAGCGACTTCACAAGTTAATATTGCAAAATAGCTATTTGTGTGTCAATAGAGCATAAATAGGGTGTTGTTGAGCAGTGTGTAGTTTGTCACACGTGTCACACACCATATTTTCAGTACAACGGGGAGAAAAAATCCAACTGTAATATCAATAACACTAGTCATGCTTTTGTAGCAGGTTTCGTTTTTGCTATTTTGGTGAAAAATTCATGCATTTTGAGCATTGTCCTAATAGAAGAGAAAAAGAAATTAATCTGCTCATTCCAATATCAGTGAATAAAAAAAAAACTTACAGTATATTTCTGAACTCGCTTAATTAGGAACAAAAAAAATATTTTGCAGCACATTTCTGTGCTGACTTAATACACACAAAAAACTAACGGAGAAAATAATATAGAATAGTCTTTTAAATCCTTTGAAAAATTATAATCAACATTAAAAAATGAATTTCAAAGTAAATTTATGACTGATCGCAACGAACACGAAAACTTCACTATGTTTTTCCTCCGTATAGGGATTTAAATTTAAACATTTACATTTAAAATATTACTGCCATTTACAAATAAAAACCATGCAAAAAATAGCAAATCAATATAGTGACGTCGTGGATGCAAAAAGCTATCAACAGCAATTTATTCCGGAATAAATGGGTGTTGATAGAAGTTCCCCTCTTCATTTTTGGGGCTCTTCAGCATATAGCCTCTTCTTTCTTCTCTGGGGGGCATATTACACAAGCCCACCATGCCTATCACCGACGCGATTTGTACTCGAGTTCCTCATAAATAAAATAAAAAAAAGGTAATATAAAAAACCTGAAAACCTGTTCATTAACTCGAGTACTTGAATTTTTGACGACGAAACGAGCTAATTTGTTTTTAAAAGTGAATCGATAAAATAAGCAGAACAATTACACAAAGATAGAAAAATAAATAGCTCTTCCAGAAAAATAAATAGCTCTTCCAGAAAAATAAATGAACGAGAAAAAATCTGCCTCAGCCTGGATACGAAACGGGGTCACTACTTTACATGAGTCGTACACTAACCGATCGTGCCACCGATTATTGGTAAGCCTACCACTCATGTAAAGTGGAAACCCCGGTTCGAATCCGGACCGAGGCAGATTTTTTTGCGTTCTTTATTTATTTTACTGGAAGAGCCGTTCTATTCTCTATTTTGATATCATAAACCCCAGACTTTGAAGACATTAAATAACACCTTCAACAATCATAATTACACGAAGGATATTATTTATCTGACAAAGTGCAATCAAACTTCTGCAAACAATATCGTTGATCCAGAGTAAAATATCATACGCGCGCGAAATATTTCACCCTGGTCCTACCTGGTAAACTTTTTCATCATTCACACCAGAAAATATGCTACCTACGTATAGCTATATTTAAAAAATCAAAATTCCACTCTCACCAACACACACACTCCACGGTTCTCTCTCACGCCGCCCTGGTGCAAAAAAAACCTACAACCTAGGGACGATGTCCCGGGACACCATCCGACACCTGAGCACAAAAAGCTGTTTGGCCAGTAGCTTTTCTACTTTCATCAACACACTTGTAATAATATTCACTCTTCAAATTTAAGTCATTAAGAAGTACTTACTGACTAAAATCAGTAAGGATTTTTATTAATTAATCATATAAAAAATTTCGTGGTTAAATAGTGAAATTCACTGATTAATCAGTAAAAAAAACTTCCGTAATGTATCGCAGCGACGTACTTCTTAAGGATTTGAAATTAGAGTGTATTTTTTTAAAGATGACTTCTGGAGATATTTACCTGAAAACATCCTGTTTAAAAATATTATTAATCATTTTCTTTAACGGTCTAACAAATTTATAGATTAATTTGGATGTGAATTAGAATATCAAAAAATTATCTAATTTTTTTATTTTCAATACTTTATTTAAATTTGAATTTAAGGTATCAATAGCAAAACAAATTTTCAAATAATATTTGAGATTAATAAAACTGTGAATTTAAATAATATGAAATATATGCAAATATTTAGTTACGAAAATAAATTAAAACCTCGGGGGTTCAGCGCATCGGAAGAAAACTAAGAACACTTATGATTTACAAAAACAAAAGTATTTAAAAATTCCTTTGATACATGAACATATCCCCGTCACGAATTTTTTTCTTGGCAATAGATAATGAACTAAATTTAATTAAATATAGTTATTATAATTGTCTAAGTTAATTCCGAGTTCAGTGATAGGTATTTGTGAAGCACATAAAAGATTGAGAATATAAATTAAAAAGCCAAGAAAAACCTAACCTAATCTAACAAATATAGAAACAGGTGTCCACTCGCCAGTAGAAATTCAACATTCTACCAGCGGTCACTATATTATTTGCAAAATTACAACTTGTTTCCGTGCCGTTTTGGATCATTCATCCTGCGGCATGATGGGAACAAGAGGAACTCAAAAATTCACTCACCATCGCGGCTCTCCCCCGTCGTAGCGACGGCAGCATTCTCCAGCTTCCTGTCCTTCCTCTCCTTCAGACTATTTGAAACAAAAATATTAAATTTTATGTTAAATCACAGTAATTTTCAAATGTGTATTATGAATAAAAGTATTATACGTATTTTTTTATGCATGAATTAACAAAATAAATTTTATAATTAATTTATTTAAATTTCATAATATCGAATAAAAAGTAATCACTTTTGCATATACTACTGAAAATTATTGAACACATAATTTTTGATTAATTATTATTAAATACTTTTTGAAATCCATTGTCTAGAATAATCTAATCAAGTATTTTCTTCAAAAATTCTTTCCTGACCATAAAAATGGATTTAGGCTCAACTAAATTCTACAAAACAAACACTAGCCTTGTTCTACCGACAGCGTTGCTTGAGCTTTCAATAAGGATGTTTTCGTTCCTTCTTGTTTTTATAGTCAAAAACTTTACTCATTTTCGGTAGAAAGTTTTAGGTAAAGTTCAAGAGTGATTTTAATTGAGACACTACAAGCTACTGCGCTTCCGTCAGTCTTAATTTTGGATAATCCCTTTCTAATAAGAAAAAAAAATGTTGGCATTGGTTTCAGCCTCTTTTTATTTTCTTCTATTAAAATTATCAATGCTACTTACGATAAAAAACGCAAAAAAAGAGAAGGCAAACGTTTGGACCACATATGGGGGCCCTCTTCAGTGCCATAAATTTAAAGATTAATTCCAAATTTTCGTAAAAGATAAAAATGTAGAAGATAGTTAAAATAAGGATAATAATGAAACTCAAAAACTTATCTCATCGCTTGCAATTCAAAATGAAGAAGTCCAGTAAGCAACAACACGAATTGGAAAAATTATGTAGAAATCACTGTACATAGAAAACCGGATAAAATGAACGAAAAACTTAGAAATTTGTAAACAACTTTCCTTGAGGACTTTGTTACCGAAGTCTCTCAACAATCGAACTAAACTGTTTTAAAAACCGACTCGGGACATGTGGCTTTGCTGACTGACAATGTTTTTCTTTTTAAAAGCTATCCTCAGAGGTTCTTTTCCTCCTTGAAGAAGACCATTGTCCTAAACCTAGTTAAGAAATTCGAGACGGTTATGGTGATTTTTACGAGTGGACGAAAACGTGTATTTTTGAAGAAAAAGATTAGGTATATCAGTTTTCCGGACAATTCATTTTATATTGAATTTGCAAGCACATCTTTGCAGAATTATAAATTATTATAATATCTATATTTGTCATTTTACTTAATATTATTCGAGTATGTTCAGAAATGAAGAAAAAATGGAAAGTTGTTTATTTCTGAATTTAGTTTTATTCTGAGATGTTTTGAAAAATAATAATAACCTCATCTTTAAAAAATTTTGTTTAAATTTTAGTGTTCGTGACATTAAGTATCACATTTAAAAGTATTTTTGAATTTAATTTGTTCTGAAAATAGTCAGAACTATGAAATATTCAACCTTTGTGCTGAATGTGCCATTTTTAAATTGTAAAGTGACATGTTTGATTATTAATAACCAATTGGTCATCCGTTCTTTATAAAGGGCAAAAAAAACAAACAAAAATTCCGGCCTGTTGTTTACAAATTTCTAAGTTTTTTGTTCAGTTTATCGTTCATTTTATCCGGTTTTCTATGTACAGTGATTTCTACATAATTTTTCCAATTCGTGTTGTTGCTTACTGGACTTCTTCATTTTGAATTGCAAGCGATGAGATAAGTTTCTGAGTTTCATTATTATCCTTATTTTAACTATCTTCTACATTTTTATCTTTTACGAAAATTTGGAATTAATCTTTTAATTTATGGCACTGAAGAGGGCCCCCCCATATGTGGCCGAAACGTTTGCCTTCTCTTTTTTTGCGTTTTTATCGTAAGTAGCATTGATAATTTTAATAGAAGAGAATAAAAAGAGGCTGACCCAATGCCAAAAAAAATGAAAAATTAACAAAAATTCTGTGAATTTTGGGTCAATATAATAGCAGACATGTTATCAAACATGTCACTTTACAATTCGAATATTGTAGTTGCAAGTGGAGGGGCAGGATTTCTCGGGCTACCAGTATTCCTGAGGAATACAATATTTGCCGGGTACTTTGCAGCATAATTACGGGAAAAGTAAATTAGCTAGAATTTTTTGGACTCATCTATTGGGAAAAACAACTTGAAGAATACTTATCAATGAAAAAACCCGATAATCAATTTTTGCAGCCCTTGGTCCTTTTTTTTGACAGGTCAGAAATTTATTTTCTCTCAATTACAATTCTCAAATTTAAATAGCTTCAATAGATAAGGAAATAAGATTGGATAAATAAAAACAAATTTCAAGTTTGAACTAGTTCGTGAGTAATTATTGTTTTCCTAAAAGATAATAAAAAATTGATTCAAAATTTGTACTCCCTTCATTCGATTAGGCAACTCAATTGATTTATTGATTGTATTAATTTATCCTTTCTTAATCATCTTAATTAATTCTATTGATGATTCACAGGGTTCTTTTTTTATAAACTTATCAGAGTTAACACCATTTTAACAAACAAAATTTTCCCGATTTTTCCAAGTTTAACAATCTAGAATTTTCAATTTCGTCAGATTTTTTAAAGATATTCTATATAAATAAATGGGTTATAAAATTTGCAGCATTCATAAATTACACTCATTTTCACTGAGAAACAAAAATTTGAAATTATTCTCATGGTAGTGACAATTCAAAACTTTATATTGTAGAACGAATTACATTTTCAAACTCTTCATTCAAAATAATCTCAATGGCTAAATCAATGGAGACTTTCTCTGGCAATGTATGTAACAATAATGTCTTTATAATATGAAATCAGTATATTATATTCCTTACGATGTTCTGTACCGGTCAGAATTGTAGGACCACCTGTTTTTTGATAATTGCTTAAATTATCCTAATTTGAATTATGTGAGTGAAAAAAATTTGTTCTCTTAATTAATTTCAAAGCTATCAAAATTCTTCATAAAATAAACCCAGCGCGAATTCGTTTTGTTAATTTTTGAAGAAGTTATTGCAGAAAAAGTCAAAATTTCAATGCTTTCTTAAATTTTACATAACTTTCGAAATAATTAACATTTTTAAATTTTCTTGGACTAATTTTAAAGCTGAATTTCTACAAAATCGAAAAAAATTCTTGGAATTGATGTGTAATTATTTTCTTACATACTGCTCGAGGTTAAAGTTCAAATAAAAAAGTTTGAAAAATTCCAATATTGCTCTTGCGGAGATAAACATTTTTATAAGGTGTATAAAACATATAATCATGAATTTTATATCGAATCCCCTTAAAATGTCGATTGTTTCGAAAGTTATTCAAAATTTGAGAAAACATTGACATTTGGTCTTTTTTTGCAATAACTTCTTCAAAATTCAACGAAACGACCTCATTCCAGACTAATTTTAAAGATAATTTTGATGGCTTACACATTATCAAGAGTAGGAATTTCATCACTCACAGAATTGAAATTAAGGTAATTTAAGTAATCATCGAAAAACAGGTGGTCCCACAATTCTGACCGGTAGTGTACATACTTTAAATATTTTAAAGAATTTTTAAGGAGTATTTTTGAAGAGTAAAAACGGCAACTGCACGAAAAAAACAGTATAGCTGAGAAAACTATACAGAATTTGAGTTCAGCAAAATACCTGTCGTAACTATACGATATTGGTATTGTAGCTAAAATGAATGCGTGACGCACCGAAACGCGTATTTTGCCATCGCACCAATATAATTTCGTTCGTGCAACAATAGAAGTATAGCTGTCCGACCTATACCGGTATATACTGTCTCTGGTATAGGTGAGACAAATATACTGGTTTGCCGCGCTACCTATACCTTGCTTCGCATGCATGCGACTCTAACCTCGAAGTGAGAAAGAAGTGTCATTTGTTCGAGGCGTTTGTCGATTTGTTAGGCATTTTTTCTTTGCTTGAAATATAATTTATGCGTATCGCGTATTCTTTTATTACACGTGAAAATCCACAACTGCTATGGCCGAGTAGGTGAAGAGAAAATTAAGAGATTGGGGATTGTCATATCAACGAACTTGTATCCTTCGCGGAGCAATATGACGTTTAGGAATACCACTATAGCTGTCTCACCTATACTCGTATAGTTCTGAGGACCATACCGTAGCATTGGTCTGATAGCAATATTTTCTGGTTCTGAGGACGAACATATAGTTCTCTCAGCTATACTATTTTTTCAGTGTGAGCTAATTTTACTAACTTTATATTTTTATATAGATAAAAATAAATCCCTGACGTTTCCTTGCACGGAAAAAAAGGTTTGGTTGCCGTAACCAGAAGTCGGTTTCTCACTAACATCAAACTATAGTTGAGAGAATTTAAGTTCTGATCGCGGCAACCAAACCTTTTTTGCGTGAACAGATCTTTTTTTTCTCCGTGAAACTTTTACCTGTTTTCCAGTAAAGGTGGCAACTCTGCTTGATAAAATTCAATAATTTTTTGTCTTGATAACCAATAATAATTAACTATTTTGACAAAAATCATGTACTCACCTCGTTTCACTGTCTAAGCTCTATCGTAGATTTATCCTAATGGCTCACACTTTTCATCATTTAAACACTTTCACACCCGAACTCCACCACCTATTAATAATTAATAAGTTAATATAAAATTATTGGACCGTGGCGCATCAGTCTCGAACCATGATGAAAATTGCATTCGAATTTCAAACCTTGAAAAAAATTCATTTGACAAGCAGAAATTATCTTTCAAAACTGAATATTCACGAATAATATTCAACATTTCGAGGAATAAATACGCGAGGTCGAATAATTTGATATTCCTTTATTGCACTAACACCTCAATCCCGGTATCATTCGCGGCTCTACCTCAAAAACTACCAAGACACTCGCTATTGAAATATTACTCAAACGCGACCACAATTTACTACAGACCCGGACCGAATAACTACCAAAAGTAAACTGACTTGATTTCGAAACGCCTTGGTAAGTAAGCAAAGAAAGTCTACCTCTCATCTAATTTGATGAAAATTAGAAAGTTTATTGACAAATAGCGATGCGGAAAATCCAGCTTGTATTCCAAAACTATAAAGGACTAACACTTAAGTCGCTCGAATCTATAACCCCTCATAAAATTTTTCAAGGCGTTTCAGATTTTCAAGACGGCCTCTGATGCTTCGAAAATTGTTATGAGAAAATTGGAATTTAAAACTTACCACTTTATAGCAAATTTTATAGTGCATCTTTTTCCCCCGTGCAAAAAGTTGCACCTTTTACTGTTTCTGAAAATAGACTAATAACTGCATTTTTGTGAAAGAAAATTTAATTAATATTTTCACACTAGTATGTAATTAAGTTTTCTAGAAAGAAATTAATCAAATTAAAGTAAGCCTTCAAAAAATACAAGCATTCAATCAGCTATGAACGAATGCGTGCGAGCATATTTACAAATATTTGAAATAGTACATTGTACAACAAGGGGATAAAGTTGATCATTTAAGGCGAGTGCGATGTTTACATTTCGAGGCGAAGGCGAGCACACACAAGGCGAAGCCGAGTGCGAATGCGAGCCGAAGCCGAGAAATGTAAACATCGCACGAGATTTTAAATGATCTTACCCCCGTGTTGTACACGGTACTTTATGCAACAAAAGCATGTTTTTCTCGTTTTATGACGTGTGTTTTACGGGCGTAAAGTTTGTTATTTAAGTCCTGCGAGCGTAAATAGGGAGTGGGGGGTGCTTAAATGACTAATTTTAAGCACTCCATCCCTATTTACGCCCTAGGGCTTAAATGACAAACTTTATGCCCGCAAAACAAGCGTAAAAATCGAGAAAAACATGCTTGTGTTGTATAAAATACATTTTATCGCAGTTATGTGTAGAGCTTTGGTTTTAATTATGCATATTTATCACCTTGATTAAATAAGAAGGTGTGCAATATATTGATATTAATATACGAATTAAAATGGCTAAAAAGAGGCCTCTTGAATTTTTTTACACAAAAAAGAATTTCTTCTGATGATGAGTGAGACTTCAATCTGGATAGGATTATTAGCGATAAAAAGTAAATTTTTAATTGAAGCATATAACTGAAGTGTTAAATATGGATAAATAAAAGAAAAACTTAAAAAACCTGCAATTAAAGGTATTTTTTTATATTTGTAAATATGCAATTTTAATATTGCTTGGAAAAAAAGTGAATAACTTTTTTCTGTTATGAAAAGGATAATTACTGAATAGCTCATTGACTTAGAGATTTCCCACTCCCCTAATAAATCCCTCCAATTATCATCTAATAATATTGAGAACTTCGTCTTGGATACTGAGTTGAGGTGAAAATATGAATTAAATTTTTTTTTTCAAAAAATCCAGATTTGATGTTTTTGCTACAACGTTGTAATTTCAAGAATTATAATTTATCAAAAAAATTTTCAAAGCACCAGAGGTCATCTTGAAAATCCCAAAACGCCTTGAAAAGTTTACGACGGATTATAAAATCCAGCGACTTAATTGGGCCTCTCCAGTATATAGTGGAATGAAATCGATACTGAAGGTCAATCGTACCTACGTACGTTTATATTTTTAAGAGTAGTATTATGTGATAATAAATCAATCTGCAGTATTAATTATTTATTAAAAGCATGTTTTACTTTTTGAGTTTTCGACTCCGTATACCCCGTTAAAAAACATATTCTCCTAGTACAGAGAAAGAATTTCAATATTTTCGGTGCGAAAATTTCATAGCTGTTTTTTAATTTCGCTTTTTTTACTGTTATTTACATCACTTTGCATACGTTTATATTTTTGAATGTAATATTATGAAATAATGAAGGAATCTGCAGCATTAATTATTTATTTATTGCAATTCTTAGTGTTTTAATTTTGACTACGAATACCTCTTCATATATAATATTCTCCTAGTACAGAGGAAGGATTTCAACATTTTCGCTGCGAAAATTTCGTGACTTTTTTTTAATATTATGTATTAATAAGAATTATTAATATTATATTATTATAAATAAATATTAATATTATGTAATAATAAAGCAATCTGCAGTATTAATTATTTATTTTTGCATTTTTTAATTTTTTTAATTTTTTACTAAGAAAAATAAATTGTTTTTTTTTAAATTTTAAGTTTAATAACTTTTGACTAAGAATACCTCTTCACACATTATATTCTCCTAATACAGAGTATGAATTTCAATGTTGTTGAGGCGGGAATTTCGATTTTTTTTTTTTTGCTTTTTCTAGGATAATTCATATAAATTTGAGTGTATATGTATTTTTTTATGTAATATTATGTAATAATATGTTCACACGTTTTTCAGGAATCTCTACAGCATGCAGTTTTGATTCTGGCCACGTGACTTCGTCATGCTCGAGCCACGTGGGACCCTTTAACCACATGATATTATTTAGGAATATACTCGTTTCTTGTCCCCGTGAAATAGCGTCTGTGGGGTTGTCTGAGGAGGAAACGTGAAACTAATCTTCGCTGTTTGTAATTGACTGGATCTCGGCTACACGATTTGCTACAAAGGTTTTCAAGGAGTGTGGAGACGTTTTAATCCAGTGTAGACTGATAGTAGAATCTGACCAGAATCTAACCGATTGAAATTTCATGTTTAGGGCTTCGCTTGTGGACTTATATAACCTTGCAAGTAAACCCGCCGCGCATAATTCTAATCTAGGTAGCGACACCGTTTTTAATGGAGCAACTCGTGACTTTGCACACATTAAACGAGTGAAATGTTTGTTGTTCTTATCTGTAGATCGTAGGTAGATGCAAGCGCCATATACCTTCTCGCTGGCATCAGCAAACCCATGAAATTGAATTGAGACCGGATTGTCTAGAATAGTCCGTTGATTTACACTGAATTTGTTTAAGAGGGGTAGCTGCCTCTTGAAGGCAACCCATGAAGTGTGTAGGGTCGCTGGTAGTGAAGCATCTCAATGCAGTTGTTCTTTCCAAAGTTCTTGCATGATTAATTTTGCAAGTACTAAAGGGTTTCCCAATAGGGGTGATATGATTTTGAATGTCCCTATCGGGCTCATTTGAACTGAAATTTTTGACGTCTGCTGTCAGTTGTCATCAGTAAGGTTTGCCATTTAATCATGAGTAGTTCCACGCTTCCACAACGTTTGGAAATTGTCTAATTATTTTATCAAAATTCGAGAAGTTTTGTCGGTGTTCAAAGAGCATATCGTGCAAAATATGGTCGTCATTCTGCTCCATCCGCGCTCTCAATTTGTCGAATAATCAATAAGTTGGAGAGTGAATTTACTCTATTGGATACTAAGCCTAAAAATCGTATGCGTACAATTGGAGAGCTTGAAACCAATATCCGAGCCGCTATAGCAGCCATACCACCAGAAATGCTCCACAAAGTCATCGAAAATTGGCTTGAACGCATTCGGGTTTGCAAGAAGAGTCTCGGGGGACATTTGGCCGATATATTGTTTAAATCATAAATGGCATAGAATATCCAATATAATAAAAAAGATTTCGATCAATTCCGAATGAATATTCAGTGTTTTTTTTCAATTTCAAAACATATCACCCTTATTGGGAAACCCTTTATTACTGGACCTAGAAGGCCTAACGGGTCAAACAATTGTGCGATCTGAGAAAGTATCGTTCTTTTCGTGGCTCTTTCTTCTGCTTCTAATGGCCTTACCGCGTAACTTAATGAATCGTTGTTAGGATCCCATTGAATTCCCAGGACCTTTGTGTTTTGTGTAGGTTCTAGACAAAGGTGCTGGGATTTAGAGGAGTCCTGGAGATCGCTAATAACTGTTTGATCGTTAGAGGCCCATTGGCGTAAGTTGAAGCCTCCTACTCTAAGTAAATTAATTAATTCCCTTTTTAATGTTTCAGCTTCTTCGATACTATCTGCACCGGTGTGCAGATCGTCCATATAGAAATCACGTCTGAGTATGGCCGCAGCTTCCGGAAATCTTTCTTGCTCGTCGATAGCTAGTTGTTTTAGGCACCTAACCGCGATATACGATGCGCATGCTATACCGTTACCGTTACACGTAACACGTTACCGTGTTTAGCCGGAATGTTTGCAGCGGGCTGGATTCGTCTTCACGCCATACTATTTTTTGATATATCGCATCTTCTGGGTGTAGTAGAACCTGGCGAAACATTTTCTCGATGTCTGCTTTCAAAACGTATTTATGTAAGCAAAAGCGATTATCGTAGTATTTTTTTGTATTGTATTTTTGTAGTAGCGCTAGATTCTTTGATCACGGCATCGTGGGGAAGATAATAACCTTCATCTGGATTATCTGTATCAGTGATATTCGTCATGTGCCCTAAATTTTCATATTCTTTTAAAAACTCTTTGTACCCTGAACGCAGTGCTTCGTTTTTTGAGAATTTTCTCATTAACGCATTGAGTCTCTTTGTCGCGATACTATAAGATTCACCGATTCTAAACCTTTTCTTGTTAAACGGCAACCGTACGCTATATCTCCCTTCCTGATTACGGGAGGTATTCTTTAAAAAATGCTCTTCCGATAAGCTTTCTTCTTTGCATAAGTGTACCTTTGGTGGCATTTCTTCAATTTCCCAAAATCTGTCTAGATTTTTATCTAAAGAAGTTATTAAATGACATGCGCTTGGAATTCGCCTGACCTTAGTCTCAGGAAGTCGTGCTTCTCCTGTAACGATCCAACCTAATCGCGTTTTTTGAAGTATGATTTCACCGTTACAGAGTTCTATTTGTCCGATGTTTAGTAAACGATAAAACAATTTATTACCTAAGAGAGGATGAACTTCCTGTGGTCTATGAAATTCGGGATCAGCGAGGATAACGTTTTGCGGAATCTGAATATCGCGTTTGTTGATTTGTATGATGGGTAGCAGCCCCGTTATTTTCGGCAGAGCAAAGAAGGTTAATTCGTTTGATTTATACTGAGAGCTTCTGGGCTGTATTCTCGCCTTGACGATATATTTTGAGTGTGTTTCTAGTTGACCTAGACCAGAAAATGGACCTGGTGCAATTTCTTTTTCTAGCCCTAAAAGATTTGCTAGTTTTTCAGTGATGAAATTTGTTTGCGAGCCACTGTCAAGAAGAACTCTACATTCATAACTTTTGTTATTTTTCCCGATTATTTTTACACGTGCCGTGCCAAGCAGAACCTCTGTATTACATTGTGCGATTAAACTTGTTTTAATGGAACTAGAAGCAACTTGTTCCTTTTTTATTTCGGATTACGCGTCGCTTGAACCGTCAAAGCGTGATTCCTTGTCAGCGAAATGTAGTAACGTGGTATTTTTTCGACATTTCCTGCATCCGCTTAAAAAACATTTAAGTGTCGTGTGATTGTCTCGCAAGCAATTAAGGCACAGATTGGCCTTTTTTGCAAATTCTGCGCGTTCGCGGGCAGTCAAACTTAGAAAATCGTGACACGTATAAATTATGTGTTCTTGTTTGCAAAAATTAAAATAAAAAAAGAATTTATACTGCAGTTTGCTTTATTATTACATAATATTACATATAAAAATACATAGGCACTCAAATTTATATGGATTATCCTAAAAAAACCAAAAATAAAAAAAAACCTCGAAATTCCCGGCTGGAAAATATTGAAATTCGTACTCTGTATTAGGAGAATATAATGTGTGAAGAGGTATTCTTGGTGAAAAGTTAAAAAACTTAAAATTAAAATAAAAAAAGAATTTATACTGCAGTTTGCTTTATTATTACATAATATTCCCTTTAAAAATACATATAAACTCAAATTTATATGAATAATCCTAAAAAATGCAAAAGTAAAAAAAAATCTCGAAATTCCCGCCTCAAAAATATTAAAAATGTTAGTAATAAAAATAAGCCAACCCGCAATAATGTGATTTTTCGTGTTTTTGTGAGAAATTATTGACCTGCCCTCGTACCTCAAGAAGACCTGGCTATTTATCCAGAATTATACCTTTTGTGCGAATACTTTTTTAAGATTCTCAACACTAGAACTACCAAGGGGGGTCAAAATGACTTGTTTGACATGGTAGAAGTAGGTATACCTCAATCGTCGGTAGTTCTAGTGTTAAACGAACTATAGATTTACCTACTTGTATTTTTAAAAAACTGTTTTACCTTTTTAACCTAGTTTTATGTTCATCAATTCCGATTTCCTTTCCTTGGCTTCGAAAGTTATGTCTTTTACCCGAATACCTTCTTAAACTCCTCAAGCCAAAAATATATGCCCTACATTTATGTCTTTTAATCAATTTTTATGGAAGAAAGAGTCCTAATAGTGCCAACCCATACACTTAATTTTTTCTAAATGTTCCTTATTTCCCTTTATATTAATACATTAAAACTTAAAATAATTCAACTTAAGGTAGTTCGAGCGGGAACCCAGTTGGCACAAGGTTGTTCTGTAATTCTGTATACTGAATTTAGGCAGTATAACGGATGTCTATGCAAAAAATCAATCGTTATTAAAGCACAGTTTTTAAGAAATTAAATAACGAAATCAGCTGGGAACTTATGAGAAGTATCCTTATTTGCCGCAATTTGTCGTATAACTTGAAAACGCAGCATAAGATATTAAAAAAAATTTACATATGTATATAATGAAGTAATCATTAATAAATTGATGCCTTCCATTTCAATTCAACCGGTCCATTCGGGACACGAATTTATTTTTTAACGAAACTCAAATATGTTCCTCTTTGATCGAAATAATGGGACACGTATTTTTTTTTTCTCTCAAACTTTTTTCGCATCAAAAAGACACCATGAGTTTGAATTCTACTGAATCTCTAGTAGCTAAAATTTTTCGTTTCCGAGTTATGATTTTTTGAAGAAAAAAATCGTTTTCTTCGTAAAAACGTGGACTGTACAGTGAATATCAACTTTATATGTTAAACGTGTATGGTATAACGATGTATAGTTGTCCTTTACGATTATATTGTGAAACTATAAATATCACAAAAAATGTCTACTCCGTATTTGAGACAAATTGATTGTGCTTAGATATGATCTATCGAATGTTGAAAAAAGTAGAACCATTATACTCAACTGGTGGCTTTCTCTCGAATTATTGAAAAAGTAGTGTTCAACAAATCATTTACATTGATTCAACTATTTCGAATACAGAGAATGGAATTGCAGTGAGAGTTATGATTTTCATTACTTAATAGTAAATTACCTGCTCGATAGTTGTTGTTTCAGCCCTAAAAGTTGATAAATTAATATTTCTGATTGACTGATTCACTGTATCGTGAATTTCGAAAGAAATATATCAGAATGATCGCGTACAATAATAAGGGTAGATATACTTACAAAAAATGTGTACATTGAATACCGAGCTGTTGCTGAAGACTTTTAGGTACAAAATCGAAAAAAGCGTTCAATGAAATTCGTCGTTAAGTTGAAAACATTCGATAGATCATATCTAAGCACAGTCAATTTGTCATAAAGACTGAGTAGAAATTTTTTATGATATTTAGAGTTTCACAATATAATCGTAAAGGACAACTGTACATCGTTATACTATACACATTGAAAATATAAAGTTGATATTCATTGTGCAGTCCACGTTTTTACAAAGAAAACGATTTTTTTTCTTCAAAAAATCATAACTCGGAAACAAAAAATTGTAACTACTAGAGATTCAGTAGAATTGAAACTCACGGTATCTTTTTGATGCGAAAAAAGTTTGAGAGAAAAAAAAAACTCTTTTCGAGATATTGAATTTAAAAAAAAATTGAAATTTTTGTTTATTGCTAAATAAAAAATCAATAACAATCGACAAGCGATTGTTTATAACTGTATTCGGTAGGGCGAATTATTAAAAACATTTAAAAATGAACATTGTTAAAATCGGTCAATTTTTCACGAAGTTATAGACAATTGAAAAAAAGTTCTCGCGAATAATTGAAAAAATAGATTTTGACCCCAAAAACGAAATTGCCGATAAATCTCAGAAAAATTATTTTCCGGCCCAAGAAAAAATATGTGTCTCATTATTTCGATCAAAAAGCAACATATTTTAGTTGCGTTAAAAAATAAATTCGTGTCCTGAATGGACCGGTTGAATTGAGATGGAAAGCATCAACTACTTTTTTCATACTTTATGAACTTTTACAGCATCGTTTTTTTACAATTGTTACTTTCGCGTGAGCTTAACATAGAGATATTATAGATAGAGAAGACAAGCCATAGGCCGCTCTGTAAGTGGCAACGTCAGTCTGCAAACTCGGTAAGAGCGAAAGAGAGAGACGATAGAAGGTTATTCTGTCTTTGTCTACGCGTACCGCGTTAGCCTCGGCGTTAGCGAGAGACAGCCTAACCCACAATTCACTCTCTCTCTCTCGCCCGAGCTGACAGGTTTCAGGCTGGCTTGTCTCCTCTATCTATAATATCTCTATGGAGCTTACACGTTTGAAATTTTCAATTGAAAGATATGGCATCGTTGCAGAGCACTGAAGATGATGAAGTGGCTGGAACCTCGATAATTCAATAGTAAACGCGCGCGCGATGTTGCCGATCAGAAGTTGTAGAAACCTTATGAAGTTCTCTACTTTCTGTTGCAGACGACATTTCACTCGAGATTAACTTCAGAGTGACAGTGTCTGCTCGAACTACCTTGAAGAAAAAATAGTGATTTTTGTCATTAATTGATTATCGTTTTTAAAAACAATGTCTGCTTGTTATGTTTTGATACAAAATTTCATGCTAAATAATAAACGCTGACAAAATGTCATTTATTATTGCTTTGGAAATAATTCCACTCATATTTCGCATTTTGAAAGAAAATTTGGGAATACACAAAATATTTAGAGATACCATAAGAAAAGTAAACTAAAAAAATTAAATTATTTCAAAACATATCGATTTTGAGATTTGAGTAATTTCAGAGTGATTTTTGCGTCACATCATAATATTTCAAAACACTTTCGTTCATTTTTGAAGATTTCAGAAATTCCGAAAACATTTCTGATAATTTTTAGAAATAATACATACAAGTATTATATGCAATAATAATGATCTGAATGTTAGTTTTAACATTTGTGTTATAGAAGATGATTGAAATTCAAGATGAACATCTAGTTATGTTTATAATTTAAAAAAGTATAGATTTCAGTTTCTTCCTTGCTCATTATAATGTACTATAACCATTAGAATATTCAAGAGTTCATAAGAAAATTAGATATTCAAGTTTACATTTATATTTTTCAAGTCAAGGTAACAGTTTCAAATATACATTCTTTCAGTGACTTTTTAATTATATCAAAATTTTCCTAATGAAATTTCAGCCTCTTTATTTCTGACACTAAACTAAGGATTTAATATACTTTCCTAAGAGCATTTATGCAGCCCTTAATTTCGCTTGCTGGCAATGTATAGCACCTTGGAACGCGCTTTAATTGAAGCACTCACAGTGTCTTTGCATCTAAGTGATTCGTATATATTTGCCAGCGATTAAGCCGTTAAGACATTTCGCGCTAAGACTTAGTGTTGACTGCTCCAACCATTTTGTCTCGTCTATCCAACTTCGCCCCATTCCTTCACCGTATGCCGCCTTCTTGTTACAAAACATCCCTGGTCCCTTTGAAACACTAAAACCGCTAAACTGCTTTCCTCGCCACCAATATACGCGTTTACCACCTCTGTAGTTGCAACTTACGCCACTAAGTATTCCTAGTCGTCGCCAGCAATTCAGGCATGCCAGAGACGTTTCTCAGAATTACTATTTCGACAAAGAAACTCGTGAAGGTTATTTAGTTTCATTCCAACTGACATCATTGTGAATTTTTCATACATAAAATATATTTACGATGCTTCTTACTCTTTCATATATATTACAATCTAATCAGCAAAAAGTGATAAACATCAAATATAAATATCATGCTATGCAGTCAAATATCGATAACTTTCGGTAAGATTTGAATTTAAGTCAGTAGCCTATTGGCCATTAAAATTTTTAATTTCCATACGGTCATGTATGATTACAACTTCTTTATAAAACAGTCGAAAATTAGAACAGGCAAATACAGTCAAGACTCGTTTATTGCAAGGCTCCGAAACGAGTGAGACTCGTTTATTTCAAGACAAGAGGGGCTCCTACCACCGCAATTATCGGTAAGGTTGGTTTTCAGAGTAAGCAGTGGATTGGTTGTCGCCCCAACCACAGTCTTGCATATACGGCAAAGGTGGGGGTTAAGAGAACACTCGGGCCCTGCAATAGACGAGTCTCGTGCTTTGCAATAAACTTTTAGTTGATTCATCAAAAAGTTTTGTAAGAACAGGAAAAAAATTTGTCGGTTGTATATCAACAATCTATTTGCTAATACAGTAAATCTCTATTCTCTGTGGCATATAAATTTTGACATCCCCAGATGATTTTTGAAAAATGTTCCCAACTAAGAATTTGAGGATGTTCGGGCTCGAATATTTCCCGGTAAATAGAACCATTGGGTGCATATAATGATTTTCAGGATAAAATCATATTATACGAAAAAGTATTTGCCTATTGTACATCCATACCAAAAATCAATTTTAAAACAGGGTATGAAATATACAAAGACATCCCCGAATTTTAGCAAGTAATAATAATAAAGTTAGAAAAAAATGCAGAAATTAAATTTGGTGAACTTTTTCTTGATAGTCACGTGATTAATTTGGTACAAACCTTAAGAGGACTGTCTTCGGCTAGTAGGAATATTTTTCTCATAGTGGTGATTTATTTACTAGTGGGGATCTAAAAAATATAAAATGGAAAAAGAGGAGTACATGGGAAAAATTTCAAATCCATGATTCGTGTACAGGACATCAATCGCTCATGTCACAGGCCGAAAGTATGTTCGCACACGAAAAACTCGTGCGGTGATATGAATTATTCGCTTGCTGTGCACGAATCTCTCCTTCGCGATGCTCTAGGCGTCAGGCCAATAGTCTACAGTGCGCAAACATCTCTGGGTAGTTTGCATAAGGAACCATTGATGCCAGCATTTGACAAATTTTAGCGCATGCGCATAAAAAGAATATTCAGCTGATATGCGCCGCACGAAGAAAATTGTAAACCAATGATTTGCACGTGGGACATCAATGGTTCGTGTCACCAAACTAGCCAAAGATTTTCGCACACTACAGACTATTGTCCTGTCACATAAAGCAACGCGAACGAGAGGTCCATGCACAGCGAACGAATCTTTCGTCTGCGAACATACTTTCATCATGTGACACGAGCGATTGATATCTCGCGCACGAATCATTGGTTTGCAATTCTCTCCGTTTAAGAAAAAATTTTTTTGTGTCAAACGATTGCCATACTTACGGCAGCCGAATAAGTCTTTGTGTACCTCTATTCCGTAGTAGCAATAATATACGTTATATATTTAATTGAACATATGAAGTTTCTCAATGTGTTGTAGAATTTGTTCAAAACAGTTTAAATTAGATATTTATTGCTAATTAATTCTTTCACTTTATACAGAGCCATCCATTCTCATAACGATTTAACAAAATTTTAGAATTAATTCCTCATAATTATGTATATATACATGTTATAAGAACAGATTATTTCTTATAGTCCCTACCATAGTTAAATTACAGCTGATATGAATGGAATTTTTTTTATTATTTAACAACCAAACTGGAATTCTATTTCAATAACACAATTATAATTACAAGATGATTACAGGAGCAATCAAAATTTTTATAGAAGGGATCATGTTGTCAAGATTGATTCATGAAAATTCCCTCTATTTGTCATATCGTCCAAAATCCTCCGAGGCAGCAAAAGGTCCAAGTTAGGAATTAACTTGACTTCAATTTTGTAAACAAGAGGGGTTGAGCACTGCCCTTTTCGGTCATCTATTTGCTTTTTAATTAATTCTACCTTCCAAAGCAGTGAGCAGTAGAAGAGTCTCAACACAGTGCACTTTATGGTGTATCGTCCAATCTCTGCAACATCCTCTCTCTCTCTTTCCTGTTTCACTATACCTCTTTGTAGCATTTCCTGTTTTTCGTTTTCCATCTTCTTTCCCAGTTTCCTTCATTCACTCTTTCCCTGGTACTATTATACAGCCAGCCATTCGCGGCATACATCTGTTTTCCTCCTACCTTGTCCCCTTCGCCACTCTGATATATGGTTCGTGCTTTTAACTACAGGATCTAGTAATACTGATTCTGAGATTTTTATTGCTTTCCTTTCATAACTAGATTTAAAATAATTCGATGCTTTTTTTTATTGACCTAGATTTTCTTTGTAAACCACGATTCTATTTATTCTACTGGATCATTCTAAATTGGTTTCTTCACTGTGCATTCCTAAGTTTTAACTCGGTGAATAGTTCCTAGCTAAAAGTCTAGAGTCTACTACCCTATCTACGTTCCTCAGTTTATTGTTAAGGAGTTAACAATTGTCCGGGTCGAGGATAAGCCATTGAAATTCACGAAAATTATTTCAAATAAGCACAATAATTAGATGTATATATATAAGTCGATCAAGGTGTGGGTTAAAAAAATAATTGAAACACTCAACCATAATTTGTCATGAGCGACGTTTCGTTGGCTTGGTTCGCCAACCTCATCAGGCTATATTTGAATGAAAAAGTTCATATAAATTAGGAATCACAATAATTTTTACAAAATTTTTTACAAAACAGTGAAAAAACACTTTCTAAAGAGTCACAAAACAAATTTTACCTTAAAATTGAAGTCTTTACATTTAAAACATTTAGTCAATTATTAAAATCTAATTTAATTAGTCACATTGTTTCGTCCCGAAGTGAAATATTAAACTAACTATTCGTAATTTTTTTTCCTTATTTATAAGACGGAGGACACTAATATTAATAAACTAACACTAACTTGAAACTTGTATATTATACAAATGAGTATTTATATTATTAGTATTATATATATAGTTTGAATACTCATTTGTATAATATACAAGTTTCATGTTAGTGTTAGTTTATTAATATTAGTGTCCTCCGTCTTATAAATAAAGAAACAAAATTACGAATAGTTAGTTTAATATTTCACTTCGGGACGAAACAATGTGACTAATTAAATTAGATTTTAATAATTGACTAAATGTTTTAAATGTAAAGACTTCAATTTTAAGGTAAAATTTGTTTTGTGACTCTTTAGAAAGTGTTTTTTCACTGTTTTGTAAAAAATTTTGTAAAAATTATTGTGATTCCTAATTTATATGAACTTTTTCATTCAAATATAGCCTGATGAGGTTGGCGAACCAAGCCAACGAAACGTCGCTCATGACAAATTATGGTTGAGTGTTTCAATTATTTTTTTAACCCACACCTTGATCGACTTATATATATACATCTACAATATTCTCAAGAACAATAATTGTTAAATTTTTAGTGAAGCATATAAAAATTACGTGACCTAAGCGACTTACAAGGAAGGTAACTTAGGTGTCCGGCGCCGATTCGATTTATTCTTAAATATGGTAAAGTAGACCAAAAACTAAGCCACACGTATTTTTTTATCTGCTAACACATGGACTTCTAGGGGGTAAAACTGCCCTCCAAAGATAGAGTAGTTAGGAGTTGATTTTGCTATCTCATATAGGACAACGTAAGATTGTTTCATGAAACCGATTGGAAAAGTTTCCTCTTAATAAGAGATGAAACACACCATGTCCTCAATTTCAGAAAAAAATTTCATGGGGGTAAACCACACCCAAATATAAATAAAATTCTGAAAAAAATGCTAAAAATAAGGAAAAAAAATATATGTTGCACACTGTCAGAAAACTCAATTTACATATGTTTGGATTTTTTTGAAAAGTTAAAATTGAGGGGGCAACTACCCCTAAATTTATTTCATATCATTTGTGTTTTAAGATGCAACTTTGATTGCCTAAACTAACTGTAAATATTGTAGACAGCAAAAGAAGTGAAATGCAGATTATAGACCTATTCAAAACAAAAAACCGCCTAAGAGTAAACCACCCTCAAATATAAATAAAATTTAAAAAAATGGAACAAGTAAGGGTAAATTAAGGCAAAAGGATCATTGACGTTCCTATTCAAAAACTTGACGCCAAAAACCATTTCAAAAACGACGTCAAAAAGGAGATAAAAAATGACGACAAAAAACGACTTCAAGAATTGAGACAGATTTTGACATCGTTTTTGACGTCCTTTTTGACTTCGTTCTAGACATTGTTTTTAACGTCAAATTTTTCTATGTTGGGAAAATTTTATAATTTAAAAAAAGTAATAAGTGGAGTAGTAACGACCCTCAAACATATTTTATATTGTTACGGTAATAATATGCAGTACAAACAATAATTACAATTTTTATGCATGCTTTTCCTACACTTACGTTTTCAGAAATTTTAGAATCAGAAATCCATTATTCTTCGAATTTAGAGCAATAGTGGTAATCGTCAAAAAAGTGTCAAACATTATAGTTAGTTCTTTTAAAACCAAAAATAGTGATGACAAGAGTCTTCCATCAGCACATATGGTTGGTTGAATAGTGTAACTGTGGGTTGTAGAGGAAACCAACTGGACAAGTCATTGAATTTGTTTCTCTCCTTCCAGAGCCAAAGTTCTTCCTGAATGCATTTCAAGTTGAAAACCGCTTTGATCAGAATTATAAACGTTTTGTGGCCCAATTACTGTTACTTCTGGTTCAATATACGAGTATTTGTTTTACCCGCTGCAATACAGATAGTAACCCGTTCAATATTTTATTCTCATAATATGAATACAAGCATCTTGATCATATTTTATCCCAAATTTTTTCTCTATATATTAAAGCTAAGAACAATTTTAAAAGTGTGTAAAAAGTTTGATAAATATGGTGAAATGAAATTTACGGTTTCTTGAAAATCTTTTTCTTCAAGGACAAAATATTTTTATCATTAAAAAAAACAATCATTTATATATAAAATTACGTTTCCTGAACGTAAAATTTATATATTTTTCTATGATTTTTCATTTTAGAAAAATAGAATCCATATATAATCAGTTTTAATATTTACATCTGCGTATGAAAATTCTCACTTTTTTAGATACTGAAGTTTAACATCTTGAATATTGGAACCTCATCCTTTGGATAGTACTAATGAAACAGATTTCGAATATCTAGAGATACCTTATTCGAGTATCAAAATGGCGGTACTATAGTTGAGTCGTAAAGATCGATCTTCCATTTTTCTCCATGCACTAGTTGTCGATTAATTTTATAATTCGTTTTCCTTTTCTATAAAATGTATTGCAGAAGTTTATATGTGAATATACAAATAGCAAAGGGAGATAAAAGTACGAGTTAACGAGAAACGTTAGCAGCTTCTTTTTTCCTACCAGTAATGAATTTACGTAGTTCCATTGTTACCAGAGAATCTTTTGGTCTTTCTGAAGTGATGAGAAACACCTTTACCTTTGAAATCTTAAGGAGAGTTCGCTGTCAAAGACTAATGAGACCATTTATACGCCTATCTTCTCAAGCAACGCTGTTTTTTAAGTTATAAAAAATCAGTTGTGATAACGAACATATCGATTTTTCAGAAATAAAAATATTTTTAATTTCATGGAAATTCACTTTCAAAGAAGGTTTTTTCGATCCAACTGTGGTTAGCAACCAATTAATCAGAAAAAAATGTCTATTTATAGCTGAATATCAAAATATTTTTAACTGAAAGAAAAGGTCTGCTCCACAGGCATTTCAAATTCATATAGTTTATTTCTATAAGCAAGAACTATTATTTCATTGGAATCTTTTCTCGACACCTATTTAATCCAATTTTTTAAAAACAAAATGATAAATGTTAAAAACAGACTATCTAATCATATATTTACACAAGAATAGCTTCATTTACATTTAATGCCCAATTGCATTAAGAACACTGAAGTTTTCATCCAATCGTGTAAGGATATAAATCTAATTTGAAGGTTAGTGTTCATGGAAAATTTGATGGTAAACCAATTTACACTGCAAATCATCGTATCCTTCAAGGATTCCAAAGTCACTAAGAGGATCGCTTTCCTTTAACAAATTTGAAGGAGTTAGCTAGCTAATATAGACGAATAGACCCTACAGACCTGGTAGTTAGAACGTTTTGAATGTAAAACGAAATCAAATTATAGAATGTTGATGAAGTCACTGAGTACAAATACCAACGAACCGGATTTCCGTGCAACTTGAAATCGAAAAGGATCTCAAACCGCGAAATGTATTCATGGATTCAAGATCCGACGACATACCTTCTATGGAAGCTACGATAGATAGGAATTTATAGGTGGTTTATAGAATGCCGGAGGTGACTGAAATGTAGGAACGTGGACAAGGAGTGCAGGAACACATTCAGACGTAACTACACGACAGCATATAGTCAGCTGCATTGTACCTTAACTCGCAAACTAGTACTTGTAGTTTAATTTGCTTCCAATTCAAGCGGTTACACTCCTATTTCAGTTAGTTCCAATTACACATGTAGTATCAATCCTCTTCGAATAAAATATGTTAATATTCCTCTCGAAAACTAATCAAAACTGACTACAGTTGATCTATTGTCTTGAAAATAATTTCACTGTCATTTAAAGTTTGTATTTAAAACTCAAATATTAATCCGTGTTTCAATTTTGAATATTGGTAGCGTACTAACAAAAGTTTCGAATTGAATTACGAAATATCAGTATTTAGGAAAAATAGAAATTATTATAGTCAGGGGTAAAGTTTAAAATTTTCTGTATGCGAATGCATAATAATAAATGATAGCAGTAGTAAAAACAAATATGTGTTTAATAAGTGAACATTTAAAGATCTAATGGGAAATTTGAGGTAAAACTGACATTATAAATTGACCTTGGAAAAAATAAGTATCTGAGACTATTTTGTGTTTAAGAGGGGAGATTACCTTTAGAACCTTTAAAAAAAGCAGTTCTTTTCAATTTTATTCTGGAAGAATGAAAACGAAGCAAGTCCGGATTTTTTTGCATATATTAGAAGGCATTATTTAACTTCAAAAAAACAATTTTCTCATGATAGAAAAATACAAAATGGCGGAAATATGACTGATCCCGTCGATAGCGTCGCTGCTAACATTTTTTGCGGCCGTCAACTTCCTGGCTAGGTTTTTCATCTGAAACGATAAAAGAAATTTTTTTGTAAATCGGGAAGCTTTTATCGAGTGCGTAGCAGAGGGGTTTTGAGAATTTCGAAAAATTGGGTATATTTTCATGCGTTTCGTGAAAAAGTGCCATTTTTACACGTGTTTTTTGACATGAAAATAGTTAAAAAACTGTAGAAATACTATTTTTATCGAAAAAGCGCCCTAACACGCACTTGAATATAGATTTATCTATAAAATACCGTTTCATTCAAGTAAATCGGTTGAATAGTTTGCTCGCAATCTTGACGGCCGGATAAAAACAGTTAGTTTCGAGAAAATGAGCCTCAAAGTTTTTGTACATGAAAAAATATGTTCCATTCAACTTACGGATTATCAATATAACTTTGGGATTATATTTTTGAATAGTTTTTCAATCGATTTGAGCAAAAAAAAAATTTTTGATTTTTTGAAAGTTCTAGAGGTATCTTGTCCCTTAACTAGAATTATTCGTTTTCGAGCTTTTAGAGGAAATGTAATTTCTCACAAAGTGTATGATGAACTTTCCTGCGTGATTCATCTCTAACGTTTATTTTCTTTGTAACTTCATGCGAAAATCTGATTCATGCTTGTTTATATTAATATTTATGCTTGACATATTATAGGAGAACCACGTGGTACTCTCGTGTATTCGTTTATGGTGCGCTGGACCCAAAAGAGACTACTTAAGTGACAGCATGAACCCAGTCTCGACATTCCGGAAAATACGCCAGGACAAAAGTGTTCCTTGTAAATACGAAAGTGCGGTTGATGAATGCAAAGCAGGTGACGACAAGGTCTGCTACCAACCGTTCCTTCCACCCACAGTCCCCACACTTCTCTCGAACTCACTCTACAAAGCTTTACTTTTTCTTCTTATTTCCTGAAAGACTTTTCACTAAGATTGCTCTGAATTAAGCTCCTACAAGATTTCAATTCCCTCTGTAAACTGCTTCGTTTGTTGCACTAAGTTCCGATCATTATTTTCGATTAGCTACTTCTTATATAACGCAGAAGAGACAGTAAATCGGTTAAATATTTCACTTAAATTAGTTATTGTTGCTCTTGAGAAAGGCGGATTTAAATTAGACCATATTTCAGCCTTTCTTGTATTTTCTTCAAAAGAGTAAATATTGCTTTGCGCGAAAACATTTTTTTCAATAATATTACTCAAATGTTCATTTATTAATTACTAAAACAAAAAAATAGCAGGCAACAAAATATGATAGCCATATCGCCTCGAATGTGGTTTTTGAGCTCTTCTATGGTCTTTGGCTTATTGGCATAAATTTTACTCTTCAAAAATCTCCACAATAAGAAGTCCGGTGGAGTCAAATCCGGGGATCTTAGAGGACAGTCAATATCCCGGGACGTGTGATGCTGAAAAAAAGCGATATTAACTGGCCACCAAGATTTTCGGATTTGATTCCACTGAAATTCTTTTTGTCGGGATTTTTGAAGAGCAAAGTTTATGCCAACTAGCCAAATACCATATAAGAGCTCAAAAACAACATTCGAGCCGAAATGGCAGCGATATCGCCCGAGACGCTGGCCAATGTGATGGAAAATGCCAAAAAAAAAGCTCGCTTTTGTCTCACCAATAACGAAGGTCACTTAATCGATATTTTTTTCGGAAACTAGTTGAAATAAATTGTAAAAGGGTAAGCTTAATAATAAAAAAAAACTTTCCGAATTCTATTGAAAATTGTCAAAGTTATTCAATATTTCCATTAACCAGATTGAGATGGCGCACCCTATAGTACTTTGGTTGATTATTTTGTGAGGTTTTTAGTTCCAGTTTTCAATTCTAGTTTTCAGTTCTACAAATATTTTGATTTTCTAATTAAGACCGCGTGGTAGGGTTTGACGTCACCAATTGCATTCGACTGCTTTCTTAATAAAATAATAATTTTAACCAATTTTTCGGAGAAGACAGTAACGTGTTGCATTTTCCTGCATTGCTATCTTCTCCGGAAAATTGATTAAAATTATTATTTCATTAATAAAGCGGTCGTATGTAATTGTTGACGTCAAATCCTACCACAGCGCCTTAAGACATTACAATAGACAGTTAAATTCGCTCTCTACACTAGTAGGCTGTGGCACTTGAGATTTACGGAAAGTTCGACAGGCACAATAATTCAGCCGACTTGTGTAAAGAGGGAGTGATAGCTTTCCCGTTGTTCATGAAGTTCGCACGCGGCTTATGGAGATAGCGAAGAAGAGTAATTAAATACAAAGTTCCCGTCATTATCCCTGAGTAATTCAAGGAGTAAAGAACATTTTTTGAAATACTAGGTTGTTCAAAAAGTTTTAAAAGCGACATCTATAGAGCAGTAGAAGAACCAAAATTTCTACGCTATTTTAAGATTTGATCTTCCATATGAACATACCCAAAGTGTCATTCCACTCTGTCAATTCGTTGTTTGTTTACGAGCCATTTGAAGTTGACGTGTCAGTGTACTTTTGTACAATAGAAAAAACCGAATATCGTGCAGTGATAAAATTCTTTGTTTTGGAAGGTTTATCAGCAACGGAAATTCATACAAAAATGGTGAAAGTGTTAAAGGAAGCTGCTCCTTCATTTCCAACTGTGTATAGATGGGTTTTAGAGTTTAGACGTCGTCGAAAAAGCGTTGAAGATGATCCACGCTCAGGACGTCCAAAAAGTGCATCAACACCAGCATTCATAGCAAAAGTACAGGATATGGTTTTGGAAGATCGTCGATTGACCGAGAGAGATTTAGCAGAGGCCCTAGACATCTCATTAGGCAGTGTGAGTCATATTTTACGTGAAGTTTTGGGTTTCAGAAAGCTCTGTGCACAATGGGTGCCGCATTCGCTCACAATGGAACAAAAACACGTTCGAATGCGACTTTCTGAGCAACATTTGGAGCGTTTTCGAAAGGATAAAAAGGATTTTTTGCGTCGATTCATCACTATGGATGAGACGTGGGTCTTCCATTATGATCCTGAATCAAAACAAGAGGCTAAGGAGTGGTGTGAACCAGGCACTTCGGCACCGAAGCGAGTTCGTGTCCAAAAATCGGCGAAGAAGGTGTTAGCATCAGTTTTTTGGGATGCAAAAGGGATTTTGTTGGTGGATTATCTCCAAACTGGCAAAACAATAAATTCTGAATATTATCGTAACCTTTTGGATCAATTGGATGCAAAAATTCGTGAAAAAGGACCCGGTTTGCAGAACAAAAAAATCCTTTTTCATCAAGACAATGCACCCGCTCACACAGATCAAAAAACCATCACTAAAATAACCGAATTAAAGTACGAATTGTTGCAGCATCCACCTTATTCGCCTGATTTAGCTCCCTCTGACTTCTGGCTGTTCCCACACCTCAAAAAATTCCTCCGTGGGAAGCATTTTTCATCAAACGAAGAGGTTATAGCCGTCGTAGAGGAGTATTTTGCAGGCCTTGCAGAAAGTCACTTCCATGATGGGATAAACAAGTTGGAAGACCGTTGGACCAAATGTATTGATCTTATGGGAGATTATACTGAGCAATAAAAGTGATGTCACCAAAAAAAACGTATTTTCATTTCCGCTTTCAAAACTTTTTGAACAAACTAGTACATATACTCTTTTTGATTCCCATAGTGACAAAAGTTATATTTAAGTAAAGAAACAGAAAAAATAATCCCTACCGGACCTCATCAAGTGAACGCTCAGCGAATTAGCTCACCATTCACTGACCATTCACTGATCTCATAATAATATGAATAAGAAGAGCATAAAAAACATTCGAATTTTTTCAATTATGAATCTCCGATACATTTTGAGTTTGGAGATATCGAAGTTCATACAATAATTTCATTTTTTAGCGTTAAAAACTAAAAAACGCATGATACCTGTCATTAAAGGCAATGTAGTGATTTAGCAATGTTTCACTACTACCACTACACTGCTTTTAATGACAGGTATTCCGGTTTTTTAGTTTTTAACGCTAAAAAATAAAATTATTGTATGAACTTCGATACTTCCAAACTCAAAATGTACTGAAGATTCATAATTGAAACAATTCAAATGTTTTTTATGCTCTTCTTATTCATATTATTATGAGGTCAGCGAATGGTCAGTGAATGGTGGGCAAATTCGCTAACCGTTCACTAGACCGGGTCCGCTAGCCATTCCTTTTGTTTGAATATTAAGAATAAAGATTCTACCCGGTCCATTCGTGGGCACGAGTACGTTGTCATCACGCGCTTTACGCTCGGTCTTATATGTTTTTCGTAGGCATTTAGGTTTATTTCACGTGAATTAATACCAAGACTAAAATATGATTCTCCTAAAAATCATGTAGCTATTATACATTGCTTTAAGGTTTATTATGCACATGAAGGAATCATTATATATCAGATCAATGAAATAGACAATGTAATTTAAAACTTTCACAACCCATAATTTTATCTCGGGATTCTAACAAAGCCTATCGCAATTTCTATATAAAATCTCTTTTTTATTCATACAGCTGTAAATGTCTTTTATACTTGCAGTGAGAGATTAATCCAAATTGTTAAGATCTTTGTGAAATGAATTTCGTTCCACAAAGGATTTCAAATCAAGGGACACAAATGATCTGATAGAAAACCATGCGGGCAATTTATTAACAGTCGTCAGAAACTAAAATGAACTTTCTACGTAACTGAAACCCGCTTTGTTCGATGGTCGATTCCTTCTTAGGAATTCTGGATATCGAGTTCAATTTTATTTCTACCACGCATTACCTTGGAAGTTTTCTTTTCGATCATTCGATTCAAGCAATGCTATTCAAAATATGATGGTTTTTCTTCATGTAAAGGAAAATAGATTCCATTATGTGTTATATCTCATGTTTTCCAGTTTCGTTCAATATTTTTATAGGAGAAATTCGATTTTAATTTTCTTGAAAATCAAAAATAATGAGGTAAAGGTATAAAACATCGTATTAAAAAACAAATTAAAACCTGTATCATTACAAACTCAAATTCCCCTTAACGTCCAAACAAAAGTAAAATTCAAAATTTCAAGAATTCGAAACCGTTCGAAACCTCAAAATACAAAAAAAAAACCGACCAAAAAATATTTCTTAAAATACACTATTTTGAGAAAATCAACAAAAAAGGAGGGAAGAAAAAAAGAAAGAAGGCAAACTTCCAAAACCCTTTCCTTCTTTTTTGTTCCTTTGGACCTCTTTTGTCATTATTACCCACAACCATCTACATGAAAAAACTACTCGCCGACGTTTCGGTGCTCTTCCAGCACCCTTTTCAAGGCTGAAATTCTAAAAGAATAAAAAAACTCTGTCACTTATCACTTTCCATGGGGACGAAGAACCTTCCTCCATGAACGCCAGCAGGAAACTAAAATTAACCCATCACGCTGTCATAACAACCATTGTACTTCACTAAATCCGTTTTCAAATTTATAGAATATCCTCCCTCTCTTTTTATATATAGCATGTCCATAAATTCTCTTTTTCCCTTATTATTTTCAATGTGCAAAATCTCAACATTATTCCACTCAAAGTCATGATCAGCGTATTTCTTTCCATGATCAGATAAAACATTATAGTAATTATACTTTCTCCCAAGATTCTTTTTGTGTTATTTTAGTCTATATTAAGAAGTCTGCCTGTTTGTCCCACATAAGTCACTTTGCACTTTTTACAAATCAATTTATATACCACACCACTTTTTTCAGATCTATTCAAGACGTCTTTACCCAATGTTATAAGTGTTTCCATCCTAAAGGTATTCTGAAAATTGTATGGGTCAAACGCAAGATGAACTGGCAGAATAATTGAAACTTGATCGTTGAAGCATTTATAAACGCTTGCACGCACTGGAAATGGTCAAAAAGCAGGGGAATTGGGTGCCGCATGAGTTGAAGCCCAGAGACGTCGATTTTGCAGCAGTTACGTAGTCGGCGCAATGTTGCAAAATCGTTGAAAATCTACTTGGAAACGCTTAAATGGAAAGTCTTACTCCACCCGCTGTATTATACAGACATTGCTCCTTCTGATCACCATTCGTTTCGATCGACTAATGGTCTGTACCATGAAATACCAAAAAATGGGCCAATTCTTGGATAGCCTCAAAAGACGAGTCGTTTTTTCGACGTGGTATTCGCATGCTCCTAGAAAGATGGTAAAGAGTAGTGGCTAGCGATGGACAAAATAAACAAAAGAGGGGGACTATTGCACTGCAGGTGTGCTGATAGGACAAGGAGCTGCTGTAGACATTCCGTCGAGGGACATGTAACTGCAAATTTCTTCATGAAGCTCCAGCGCTATCTATGCCCCATAAGGGAGAACAAGCCTTGACTTGACCATCTTTTGTGGACCATGAGATATGTACAGTGTTCAGAGAGGTAGCCCCAAAAAAAGAAGTCTGTGTTGCTTGAAGAAACGCTTTATTCAGTGGTTCATAAGGCAAAATTAAGTTCGCAAACAAATCGCCTAGTACGTTACAGAAATATTTTTGGAAAAAGTTTCAAAGAAGCATGCTTGCGTGAAATGATGTTCCCTATTGCTGACTGAAGGTAATTGTAATTTAAATTGAAGTAAATAAAATTCTCAAAAGATTCGAACAAAATCAAACTTCTATCTTCAATAGGCATAAATTTATGACTCTTAAATGTTACCCCATTTTTCCCGATTTTTCGCTAAAAGACACTACTTTTTTGGTTTCTCTGTAACTCAAAATCTATTGATTTCACATTAAAGTGTTTCAAAGATGAGTTATAGTAGATGTAATTCCCATCATTTCTTGAAAAACAATGATCTACGCCAAATAATAACCATTTTTATCGTTTCGATAGCAAGTATGCATCTGTAATTTATAACAAACGCAAAATTGACCCTTTTTAAGGTGACTTCGGCGTTTGGTGTCGTATGAAGTGAGGGGCACCGTGGGGACACGTGTTACATGAATGCTCATTGCTACTCATTTTTTTAATAATCATATGTATTATAGTTACATCTGAGTAGAAGGGTAAGAAATCGCAGAAATGTCCCCTGAAAAAAACGATAGTAAAAATTTATTAGTTTCACCTCAAGGCGATTTTTATATTCTGTACTTTTCTCGCAATTTTCTCTTGATTGAAGTCGTCAACCCTTTGTTTTTATAATACTAATAGATTCCTCTAAATCAAAAGTACTATTATATATTTGATTTATGGGGACTTGTGATTTTTTTCCAGAATTTCGCCGATTTTTATGAGGAATCCCATAAGACTACGTGTTAAACTGACATTTTTTCGGCAATGACATCGTCAACCATGGTATTTCATTTGTCCAAATGAATCTAGCATATTTTATTAAGATAGTCTCTAAGTTTCAGAGCAGTCTATAATTTTTTTCAAAAACGCCGAAGCCACCTTAACTAAAAATGCATTAAATTGTTACCACTTGTTCAAATAATATTTTGTACTTTATTTAATTTGTGCACTTTTCCTGTATTTTCTCCGTAAAAAATACATGTCAAAGACATATTTCGAATATTTATCACTTGAGACATAATTTTAACGTTTAAATGTTTGATATTCTACAATTTCAAAACAATCATTTTAAAAAAAGTTGGGAATAGGTGACTAATTTCCAAAAAACTCAATACTTGCAAATTGCACACGAAAATAGATTCTAGATTGACCTAGATTATTGTTTGTTTTTTTAGAATTAGCGGGAATGACGTCTAATATAAATTATATGTGGTACACATTAACGAAAAATGAATTGATTCTGAGCTACAGAGGAACCAAAAACCGTATTGGTTTTAGCAAAAAATCGGAAAAATGGGGTAGTTTTAAAGGATAATTTTTCTCAAAAAACGCTTGATTACATGATTGACTATTTAACTAGATAACATGGCGAAAAAGGTGTAAAAATAAAAATTATCAATAAATCAAATGATTTTTTTATTTTGCATATTTATTCCGTAATAATCCAATTCAAAATCTCAGTAAGTTTGCGGGTGATAACTAATTACCTATATCTGGACACACACCTAAGATTCGTTCTCTTCTTGGTAGCGAAGAAAACTCTGATCAGTGGTCAATGGATCGTAATGGAGTTATAACGAACTTATCTCCTCTGAAAACAGGAACGTATTTTGCTTCATGATTTATCAAGTTAACCTTTTTCCAGGCCTCCATCATATACTATCTAGCTTGGGCTTTTTGCGTGACTGTATATCACCGCTAAAGGTCTACGTCTCACACAAAGGGAAAAAAACTCATTGGCAGTGAAAAAAGCGTTTGAAGAAACCAGTCGCTTTGAAACACACAAAAAGGGACCAATTAGTCTCCATCTCCTCATGCAATAAAGACGTAATTCAGGTTCTCTGAAGTCAAGACTACATTACATTAAAGACTGTGAGGGCAAGTCATGCTCTTTCAAACAAATCTGCTCGAATTCCAATGCACATTAGAAAGGAAACATTTTCAACAAAGTAAAAACATGAGATTTTGTCATTTATGTGTGAAGAACGAGAACTCAAAAAGTACTAAAAATAGTCAACTAAAGAAAATTGTATATGCAAGATACCATATTTAGAAAACGTAATAAAAATAAAATAAATATAATGAAATATATAGAATTCATATTGCATGGCATAGTTGAAATTCACACAATGAAAATTGCGACATTAATGTTTGAAAATAATATTAACAATTAAATTGATTTAATATCTCATTTTCAGCATTTTCCAAAAAGAATAGGAAAGTAAAAAAAATGTTAAGGAGACATTTGTATACCATATTATCAGATGGTTGTATAATGCAACAGTTTTTTGGCGTAATAAGACTAATAATCAACATTAATTACTAAATACGTGTCTGAAGGAAGGTCTGCAGCTAGGAGAACAACATTATTAGGGAGCAGCACGTACATGAAATTGCATAAAGCAGTGATTTGGAACCATTTGCGAGTACGACTAATAGAATTTCCAGCAAAAATTAGCAGTTGTACGCGCAAACCGAGATACAGAGAACACTATTACAAAAGTCCTTTGTAATTATTTTACTGACTGTTCTCTAGTTCCACAGTTCGGCTTTCAAAGCTTTAGTCTTTTGCTCATACGTCTTCTATTGAACTCTGTAATCAGGAACAGTCTATTATTTATATAACTGTCATTCTTGGGGTCATTTTATATCTAAAGATCATTTGTGCAAAAATCAAGTTTTCGTTTACAATTACAATCTATTCTGTAGTATTACAGCTGTGAACAGTTATTATTAAGATTTTATTTTTATTCTCTCCGAAACTGTATTTTAGTAATTTCAAAGGAAAGTAACAGTTGAAATGACTATATTTACATTTAACGAGGGAAAAGTAGTATTATTTTCTAAAAATAATGTTACTTTTGATTACTATACGTTCTATGACACCTATATATTTATCGTTAAATATTTCTCTGAAGACAGACATCATAGACATATCTAGATGCAACAACAACAGTCATTATTCTAAGCTTCTCTTTATACAAAAAGTGTCCACTTAACTTTAGTCGCTTAGCTTACCAAAGTCGCTTAAAAGTCTCTATACAGTTTTTAAAGCTAAACTCTGTGTTCGTTCTTGCTTCTCTAAGTATCATAAGAAATTATTTAACAGGAGATGAAAGACAGCAACGCACGCGTAGAGTAAAATATTTGTTGCTACTGTTATTCACATAATATTTTTCGAGAAGTGAGTTTGCAAGATAATCAAATAAGAAGTTTTAATAATCATGGTCAATGTTTGAAATTTGAGTAAAGATGTTAGAATAGAAAAAAACAGAATTTAAATCAGACCACCCTTTAAAATTGCAAGCATTGACTTTATCTTTATAATTACATTTTTACGTCTTCATTAATATTCTTCCTTTATTAAAACTATTTTAATCACTTTTAATAGTTTATAAATTCCGCCCTATTCCACATCAATCCGAAAACTGTTTCCACGCCTGTACGAACCAATCCGAATAAAACGGAGCAAAATTCACAGTTCGTTTTAGTGTAAGACTTCTAATCTGAATCATTACGACCTCGAATTGTGTCACATTGAGATGTAAAGGGTTTTCCCATAGGGACATAACAATTTCGTATCTTTATTTGAATGCACCCTTAAACATTTTTAATGAACTGTCAATGTCAAAACGTTAGTTAAAGTCAACATTTTCATCATGGTAAAGTTCACGAACCAGCAACGTTTGGAAATTATTAAAAATTACTACCGAAATTCTGAGTCGGTGGTCGCAACTTTAAGAGCGCTTATTCCAATTTTCGGCCGTAATAATCGTCCCACCCGACAGGCTGTGCGTGCTATAGTGGATAAATTCGAGACCAAATTTACACTATTGAACGTTCCGGTGCCAAAAAGACGTATTGCTCAAAGCGAAGAAATAATCGCAGCCGTAAGTGCATCGATTCAAAATGAGCCAAATCAGTAGTTTCCATGTCGTTCTCAAGAATTGGGCATCGCTCAAACGACACTGTGGCGTATTATGCGAAAAGATCTTGGCCTACATGCTTCCAAGAATCAATTGACTCAAGAACTAAAGCCACTTGATCATTTGAAACGCCGAAAAATCGATTTATTGAAAGGTAAATTTGGTGAACGTGTTATCTCGAGAAATGGTCCTGTCGAATGGCCGCCTCGATCATGCGATCTAATGTCATTGGATTTCTTTTTATGGGGCCATATCAAGTCACTGGTGTATGCCAACAAGCCAGCAACTTTAGACGACCTTAAAGACAACATCCAACGCGAAATTGTCAACGTTCAGGTCGAAATGTGTGCCAGAGTGGTGGAAAATTGGGTCTAAAGAATCAACCGCTGTAAACGGGCTCGTGGTGGTCATATGACCGATATCGAATTTCAGTCATAAAATGTAATGCTTGCACTACACCCACAATAAATTTGAACTCAATATCTCAAATATTTATGTGTTTAATCATAGATAAAATTGTTATGTCCCTATTGGAAAACCCTTTATCAAAAACTTTATTCGAATTAATTGGTATTGAGAGTCTTGGATTGTGGCAGATTTATTTTGAGCCGCTTTGAAACCTCTTTTTGGAATAGATTGACACAGAGTAAGATGGAGTAGTGCGTTACTAGTGAAATGAGTCGCTATTTTCTTTTTAAATGCATAGCACAGGGTAAAACCATTTTTCGTGAACTGGATCACTTTTGAGGTAATCAGGACGTCTTAAGAGCGTCTCACAAATTCCGCACATTTTCTAAAGTCATCAGGAATCTGGAATTTTGCGTAGATTTTCCGGTTCGCAGTGAAAATTTCTCGTACCATGTATCAAAAAATACATTTTTAAACATTTCAATGTACAAAGCATTCAAAAATTTAACACACACTTAATAAAATAAGAATTTTAA
Source organism: Diplolepis rosae (assembly GCA_030998225.1). NCBI lineage: Eukaryota > Metazoa > Arthropoda > Insecta > Hymenoptera > Diplolepididae > Diplolepis > Diplolepis rosae. Next base: position 764,081 of record JAPYXD010000695.1, read on the forward strand.
ACAATTTTTCAGGGAAGACAGTAATGCGTTGCATTTCTCTGCATTGATGTCTTCATCGGAAAATTTATTAAAATTATTATCTTATTAATAAAGCGGTCGTATGTAATTAGTGACGTAAGATCCTACGACAGACCGTTAAGCATCTTATTAAAAGTTGAAAGATATCTCCATACAAAGGAAATTTTCCTACTTGACCTACTAAACTCAGGAATTACGGATTTTCCTTGTCAAATACACATACCACAAATGATGCAAGTCTTTTCGAAAAGTGAGTTCGTATTTCCACGACTCGAGGGTGATCGTGCTTTTGTTGATGCTAAGCCAGGGTTAATAAACCTTAAGTCCCAAAGCCCGAGGTTACGCGGAGTTGAAGCATCGTTAGGCCAACCTAGAGCTATTCAACGCCACGAAATAGTTTCACCAGAGTTATACCACCAGTGTAGACGTATTTAAGTGCCACGACTCACGTTCGTGAATCCTTTCGTTTTGGTTCTGAAGTTTACAGGGATGTCAGGGGTGAATGGGATAGGATAAACGAACGAGAAAGGGCTCTTAATTGTCACGGAAAGTTCACGCCTTGTTCCAAAGTTGTAAAGATTGGAACAATATTACAGGCTCTGGTTTGCTTTAAACCTTGCCACTTGTATTATGTAACTAAAACGTTGAAGCCCTCCGTGATGAAAGACATACCATCTTTGTCCTTTCTTTGGTCTCGATCAAACTTATCGTTGAATATTGTTTTCTCAACTAATTTCATCACACTGCCAGAAGTTTTGTTGAGCTTAATTCTATGAAGTGGATTCACTTTTCACAGCTGAGAGTTAAAATATGTAGCGTTATTATCCTCGTAACGAGTGCCCTTCCTTCTTCTTAAGAAAGAGGGAAAACTTTTGAAAAAAATGACATTCACTCAGAATATGGAGATATTGTCCAAAATACCTACTCAACTGAGCGATACAAACGAAAAGAGTTAAATGAAAAAGTGGCAGTGAGCAATAGAAGTTATGTTTTAAAATTCTATTACAGGAAAAAAACAACCAGGATAAGTATGGTTCTATATGAAGAAGAAGTGATGATTTTATCAACGAATAATGAACTTTAACTATTCAATCGAATGCTCTTATTAATTCAAACAGATATTAATCGAATTATAAGTACAATTGTGGATTTGACATGTAGGAAATTAAAGATCGATAGCAACAGTCATTTTATAATTGCAACACGAATGAAGTTAAAGTTCAGAAGCAAGTAAAAAGAATTAGTATATTAAAGTCACTTTTCTTGGTTTAATTCCAACAGTGTTTAGCTTTCTTTACTGTATCGTATAGTTTGAAAAATGTTCTTTTAATATAACATTTTAAAAGATTGTAAATTTTTTTCTCAGTCGACAATGAACTCGGAAACCGGTATTATTTAGTTTTAATAAATTGTAAATCAAACTTTCCAAGGCATTTTAAACTGTTTTACGCTTTTTATAGATACGTGAAACAATTATCAAAACATTACAAAAAAAAAAACATTTGAAAACTGAAAATAAAAATGAATATTCAACTCAAAATTTCTGAGAACCTCCAGATTCTTTCAAAACACAGAGGTTTATATTATAAAAAAAAAAAAAAAAAAAATTAGAACGAACTGTTTTTTAATCAAGCTAATTGAAGATAAGATATATGTCATGTAAATTCCAACTTCTAAGATTTGAGATTGTGGAACGCACACGAAATGAATGTTTCAAACTTTCTGCTTGTATTCAACCAGAAATTGATTGAGGTTTGATTTAAATTGTTTGGTGCCTACAAATTGGATGAGAATTGAGGTAAAGGAGGTTGGAAGCAGCCGAGTAACCGAGGATGAATAGGTGGACGAAGCAGAAAGCTGCTGGAATAAAAAGGGTTGATCTCGTCGAAAGAGGCAGTGACGGATGTTATTTAATTCCCTTTTATTTCCTTTCACGCTCGTAGTGAGTACTTTCACGCCTTAACGAGCTCACTCTGCTACTACTGTCTTTGTTTTATGAAAATATTAAATAAACGACCATAGGCAAATTTGTTTGACAAAGATTTATTTTCGAATTGAAAATCTAAACGAAAACCTCATAACGTTAGTTGCCAACCAAAAACATTAACAAAACAATATAAAGGTTTCGTAACGTATAGTCTCTTCATTGTATATTCTGTCAAAAAAGTACCGGGAATTGATCATTCTAATAGTGCACTCAAAGAGATTATCAAAAACCCTTTTGACGCTAAGTTGGCACCACTGTCCTCTATACTGACGTGGAGTTCAAGCGCGATCTGCCATTTAGTTTCTTCACAGTGCTCGATGTTATCAGTTTATCTCAAGTGTGTTTTGCGATTTTTCCAATAGATAAGAATATCAAACGAAGAATTTGTCTCAAATTTTGCATTGCAAATGAAATTTCGTGTGCGGAATCACTGAAAATATTACAGAAGGCTTACAATGAATCGACTTTATCAAAAACACGTGCATACTAATGTGGGCAAAAACTAAGGTGAATTTTTAATTTAAACTTCGCGGGCTAACCGATTCGATCAAACTCTTTTATTTTTATGTTGGTCCTACTGTTACTGACATCTGTGCCAAATTTCATGTCAATGTCATCATTTGTTACATAGTTATGCTTGTGTTTTCTAAATCACTAAAAGTAATTTTTTCGATTTTTACAATGTCTGAATTTGTTGAGCAAAGAAGTACCATTAAATTTTGTTTGCGGAATGAAATTTCAGTTGCGGAAAAATTCAGAATGTTGGAGAAGACCTTTAGTGATTTGACCACGTCGCCGAAAAATGTTTATAAGTGGTACAAAGACTTCAAAGAAGGCAGAGCACGTGTTGATGACTTGGAAAGCCCCGGACGACCATCAACATCAACTGACGAACAACATGTCAATCAAATCAAAGAATTAGTGCACAAAAATGGTCGATTGACAATTAGAGACCTTGCTGACACTATTGACATTTCAAGAGGATCACTCAACATCGTTTTAAATGATATTTTGGGCAGAAAACTCATGGTTTTTGCATCACGATAATGCGCCGTCTCACACTGCACTCGTTCTTCGTGATCATTTCGCCAAAAACTCAACGCATATCGTTCCATAACCACCATATTCGACTGATTTGTCTCCGTATGACTTCTGGCTATTCCCCAAACTCAAAAGACCACTCCGAGGACACCGTTTTGATACGATTGAAGAGATACAAGCCGAATCAAAGAAGGCTTTGAAGGCAATTCCGGAAATCGAATTCAACAAGTGTTTCGACGATTGGAAAAAAACGTTGTCATAAGTGCATTATATCAGGAGGGGATGACCCACAGTATTATGAGTGGTACAGTGCATTCAAAAGCGGTCAAGATGTGGTGGAAGATTTGCTCCACTCTGGTTGGCCATCAACGACTTCAACTGAAGTTAACATCGCTAAAGTGAAGAAAATTGTGACTAAAAATCGTCATTTAAGTTTGAGAGAGATAGCCGCTGAACTTTTTGTGTCTCACGAATCAATACGTACCATTTTATACGATTGTTTGGGCATGAAACGCTTTGCTGCTCGACTAGATCCGAAAGAGCTGAATTTTCTTCAAAAACTCAATCACGTAAAGGCCAAAAACTGAACGAATATCATCGAACAACTACCGTATTCACCTGATATGGCGCCGGCTGACTTTTTTATCTTTCCAAAACTCAAATTACCACTTCGAGGCACCCGTTTTCAGTCGACAGAAGATTGGATTATTCGTTGGCATAAGTGGATTATTTCGGGAGGGGCCTACTTTGAAGGCGATAAAATAAATTTGGATCAATAATAAATAGTTTGTGTTTTATTGACCAATTACCGGTACTTTTTTGACATATTGTATAAATAATTTAAGATTTAATCATCGGGTTTTTTTTGTCGCGGAAAATTTGATTCTAATATGTTCTGTGCCTGAACTTCATAAAAAAAAAAAACAAAGTAATATCAGAATGGTCATTACAAGATAGAAACGAGCGTGAAAAGGTTGGACACTTGCCCGTAACTGCTGACGTCTACCTCAGCAGAATAAGATTGAAAATAAGAAAGCTTTAACGACCGACTGTTACGGGCTCTACAATTTTTACGATGTTCAAAATCCATGATATTGGGTTTTATTTTAACCAATTACGTGCCTAGGTTCCAAATTTTTGAAATTCTAGTAATATATTACAATCTTTAAAGCTTTCGTTGAATAGGATTAATTACTTTTACAAATGTAATAATTACCAAATGAAACATAGTCTGGAACTGAGGAAAAAATTTATGAATCAACTCAAAACACGTGAACGATCCGTGTGCCAACAACACAACACGCATGTGTAAAAAACAAAAATTTCGTTTCGTTTCATCAAAATTTACTTAAATTAAGGAAAATATTGCATTGAGTCAATAAAATAGCACTGAATAAAAATCTTATTAAATAAGATGAAATTTTTTAAACAGTGTGTGATTTTTCGCTCGTGAATTTTTCAACGAGATTAAATTTTGTATTAATTTGCCTGAGAATTAGAAAATAAATCCTTGGGTTGGAACTTAGATTTAATTTAGCACGGTATCCCTATCGACTTCAAGAGGTTGCAAATAATTGCTTGACAATACGATTGAGCCCGCGTAAAATTCATTACTGTTATGCAATGTAGATATTGCATAACAAGAAAGCCACTTTGATGAGACGAATAACAATTAAGTTACTGAGTAGTAAAATTAAGCAGTTTTGTAAATAAGTCAATTCGTCTGTAATACTCATATTATTACTCTTCTATACCCTTTTCATGTGTATGGGTTATAACTTAATTGCTATTTCGTTACATTATAGGAATATAATAATATAAGAACTTTGAAGGGTAAGAATTGAAGCTCCGATCGAATTTCATGTCCCCTTGTGAAATCCAGAAATTTAATTACCAAATTATATAATAATTTCATAATTAAAAAATGACAATCGTCATTATAGGTCAGGTCGGGTATTTCTGCGACTACCCTCGTAATGTTCCTAAATATCCTTAGATAAGGCCAGGTTCCTCTCCAATTAAAATTACTTTGCATTGGAAATTTTGTAAATGTATACCATCAATAAATTTATTTTGCTTAACGGAAAATGCAAGAACTTGTAAATGTATACCATAAATTCAGGCAAAAGATGTTTAAAATGTACACTCGAGATTCCCTATAACGAGATTCCCTGTAACAAGGCCTCCGTTTTACGAGCGCGTCACGGTTCCACATAACGAGCAAACGATCGACCCCTCTTCCCCTACTACTACGGAATGAAGCGCGCTCGAATTTGAAACAGTAATAAATGAGTTTGATGGCTTTTATCACAAATTAATGAGAAAATAATTGGTCAATTATTGAAAAATTACTTAATTGTGTAATTTTACAGTATTTGAAATGAAAAATTTAATATTTAATTTTTCCAATCTGGAGTTTTTAATATTCCGGAGTAAAGCCGGTTATCAAACATTAAAATTGCATAAGCTTTTTTGGAAATTTTGATATTTCACACATTACTGTAGATAAGTAAAATTCTCCCTTTATAAACAATATGTATAAAAATTTTATATAATTACAATTAATCAGTATTTATAATTTTGCGCAGTGTATTATTGTGATGAATACTACATGTGTATTACTATGTTTCGAAACGCATTTTTTATAAATGAAAACCAACAGCAACATTTTAACATTTATATTACTGTTTATTACATTTATCATCAAGACTTTTCTTTTTTTCTGGAAATATTCAAAAATACACCTGATAAGCATAGATATTTTTATTATTATATAATTATATTTTTAGTATTTTGAGTACATACCGTCAAATAAGTCAATTCCATGCTGAATACTCGTAAAAATCTTTTTTATACGCTTTTTAACTATGTACATACAATTATTCACATCGCATCACATAACAGCGCATAGCAACAAGTAGGATATGGAGGGGATCCCTCTCGCGCTCGATGCAGAGAGGTCTCCGATGCTCGAGCTTCTCGTTATAGGGAATCTCGAGTGTATACCATATTTTCGAACAGAGGGAATAGCAGTTTTGTATTGGATCTATAACTTAATTCATGTGGTTTTTTTTTCAAAATTTGAACGTTTATTTTAAAAAAACATGTACAATAGTAATATTCAAAGTATTGCCCCAACTGAAACAATGACTTTTTCCCATCTTTCTGGCAATTTGTGGATTTCATCCCAAAAGAACTGCGCCGACTTGGCGGCCAAGAATGAATCAAGCCAATTTTTGATACCCTGTTCTGATGTGAAGCGTATTCCAGTGAGGGCATTCTGCATCGACCGGAACAAATGGTAGTCAGAAGGGGCAAGGTCTGGGCTATAAGGCGGGTGGGGTAAAACTTCCCATCCATTGTTTTCCAAATAGTTCTTAACCGGAATAGCAACATGGGACCGAGCGTTCTCATGATGGAAAATTATTGCCTCGTGTCTGGTCGCATATTCCGGGTGTTTTTCGGCTATTTCTCTCTTCAAACGGATTAATTGTGTTCGGTAGTGTCCTCCATTGATGGTTTCACCCGGTTTTAGTAGCTCATAATACAGCACACCCTTCTGATCCCTCCAAATACAGAGCATTACCTTCGCGCTATGGATATTCGGCTTTGCCGTTGATTTGGCTGGTTGTCCGGGTTTCACATATGATTTTTTGCGCTTGGGGTTGTCGTAATGGATCCATTTTCCATCACCATTAACAATCCGATGTAAAAATGACTTCTTTTTGTGGCGTTCCAGCAGCATTTCGGACATGCAAAAACGCCTTTCAACGTCTCTAGGCTTGAGTTAATGTGAAACCCAATTTCCTTGGTTTTGAATGTATCCGGTTGCTTTTAAACGTTTTGAAATGGCTGCTTGAGTGACTCACAAAGATTCTGCGAGCTCTTCTTGTGTTGGGCAACAATCTTCATCGAGTAATGCTTCCAGTTCTTCATCTTTAAACTTTTTTAGCTGCCCAGGACGTTCTTCGTCTTCCAAGCCAAAATCACCACTTTTAAATCGTGCAAACCACTTTTGGCACGTTCGCTCAGCTAGAGCATGTTCACCATAAACTTTCACCAAAATACGATGACTTTCGGCAGCAGTTTTCTTCATATTAAAGTAATGAAGAAGAACTCCCCGCAAAAACACTTTTTCAGGCACAAAGTTCGACACATTTGAGTGAAAAAAAATTATTGTTGTTTACGCTTCAAATGAATGACATATGCTGAAAAAGACGCACGATGACAGTAGCTTTCCAACGCATGTTCGGAATATTAGAACGATGGAATAATAATCAAGTTACGCCATCTCTTAGCAAACCACACGAATTAAGTTATAGATCCAATATTATAACAATTAGAAAGTTTATGATACTGTTATATACAGGTACTGTTGAAAATTTACAGAGAAAATGGATTGGAATTTTATAGAGTCAGGAAAAAAATAATGGCGGAGAAATTTGATTCAGGTAATAAAATTTGTTTACTTAAATTATTATAAATTTTGATTGGTTGGATTTGGAACTATTAATATGCAGCCGGATCTGATTAAGACCAATTAGATTTTCTATAATATGACAATCGAAAAAGTGAGGTTTAGGTGAAATGTTGATCAAGAAAGTTGCAAATGATGACAAGTGATGATTTGCAAAAATCAAAATTAGGTTAAATGATGATTTAAAGAAATAGAAATTCAGATAAGTAGTTAAACGGAAAGATAAGCATTAGGCTATGTGATAAATCCTAAATATAAAAATTAGAGCAATTAATAATTCGCTCAAAAATAAATACCACTTTGAAGAAGCCATAAAATTGAGATCAAAATCAATTACAATATACTTCAAATGAACTTACAATTTATTTCTGAAACGAAATGAGCTCGGGTTAAAATTATTCGTTGATGAAGCTCTTTTAGATCTTATGGTTTTTGAAGTGAAACTTCTTATCTCTCATTCGGTTTCTCGCGGGTAGAGTAGAGGACGTGACGTCAAAGGGGACGGGAGATTTATTTCGACGTTAAAACGATATTTCTTGATATCTATTTGACGAACGTGAAGAATGAGTGATATTGAAAAATGTGCTCTACCGTTTGGGATTAAAAAAACAGGTAAGACGGTTTTAATTTATATTTTCAATATAATATTCACATCCGATACAATGATAGAAAGGAATGGCTGTTACAACGATATTTATGATTAATTTAACCTTACCTTATTGCTAGCATAGATACAGCAATATGAGATTTTTATTTTAACCATCCGATTATAACTAAATAAATATGAACGAATCAACCATATTATTGGTTGCTATGGAAAAATGTATTGTTCGCGCTTCCCATATTATATTTCTGATTCGACCAGTTTCACTTACAATACTTTGATTTCTGTATTCAACATCCTGCGTTGTTCAGAGAGACATATTATTTTATAAATACAATTATAAATTCCCAACCTACAACCGAATGGCTAAAACTCCCGAACCATTTCTATCAGTGTATAGTTGTGTCAATGTACGCGTGGCGCGCGCAGAGGGAAGGGAGCCAATCAGCGTGACCCTTTCAAACTTTCGTTCATGTAAATAACTTGATCCCGTTTCTACATGTTTGTGTCCAAAATACACAAAATTTGGAAAATGATAGAAATGAGAGAAACGAACATGGATAGACTACTTTTAGTTTCAACAATGAAAAAAAAATTCTGATGGAATTTACTAAAGTTAAACCTTTTTTGATTTTCCAAGCCAAAAGTTGTCTATCTACGTTTATTTTCATTCTCTCCACAATTTACCAAATTTTGTAAAGAAAATTTTATATACTTTAGACACAAACATGTAGAAACCTAAAATCAATAATAGTACATTATGTAACGTGGAGCCAAGCTTTGCCGAGTACGCGCTTGGCTCTAAGTTGCATACGATACTTTATGCAAGGGAAAGGCGTTTTTGCGTAATTCCGGGAGTGTTTGGTATAACATGAGCAAATCGGAGAATATTTGGGGTGGGAATTTTCACCGTACTTGGACGATGAAACTCATGAACTGCGCATGCGCAAGCGTTAGTAAAGTCAGTTTTACCGTTCAAGTACGGTAAAAATCCCCACCCCAAATATTCCCCGATTTGATAATGTAACAATATTGTTCATTGACTTTCGATAAAAATAATGTGTTTAGAAACTCTACACAGTACAAAATTTGTTTATTCAAAAAATGCCAAACAAATTAATTTTACGTAAAATATGCTCGACAGCGCAACGAATGGTACCAGCGCAACGACTGGTACATTTACCTTAAGCTTAAATTGTTGAAACTCATAATGATAATGTTTTTATGGAAAAATTGTAGAAAATGTTTCAGGGTACAAAATGAGCCATTGTTTATTCAGAATGGGTTAGAATGAAGATTAGTTATCTCGAGGTTAAAAAAACTCGTAAATCTAATATAAATAGAATTATTTTTTCAAAGAAATGTGTTGTTGCTCTTTCTGAATTGGATTCAAATTTATTTTTATCTCTGTTTCCTCTGGTATTCAAAAAGCAATATTCTGTTTGAATTTATGTTAATTTGTCAATTATTCTAGAACAGATGTACTTGATATTTTCTTATCTTACATAGAATTTATTTGCGAGGTTCATTAAACAGTAAATCTAATGATAACATATTTTTAGAGTTATTTACGCAGCTATTAGAGTTAGTAAGTAATTACTGGTCTCTATTTATTGTTTGTGAGCTAACATCTTCCATAATATGTGTCATACATAGACAGAAGTTCTAATTTTACGAGATCCGGGATATTATCATCAAATCACATGATCGGATGTTAATTATGCTTGCAGGAAATTAATAACTCATTTGCCGTCTACAGATTCCAACGTATCGTTGTGTATGCGATGATCAAATATCACCTCGTATCCCTGATCGATATAACATTCACTCCATTCGGAAAATACATCTATGATTATTTCCATTTCCATTTAATCAATCTCAATTTGTTGATTTTATCAAGTTTCAGTTAATTCAATTATATAGTTTAGTATAAGAGTCATTAATTTAATTATTGGCATTGATAGCATCTATTTCAATATTTTTATACATTGATAAAATGTGAAAGTCACAGGAAACATTAATTACCCTAAAAAGACGGCACGAAGCTTATAAATGCACAAATTCTCAGTTTGAAATCAATAAGAGGTTTTCAAAAACATAGCTTAAATAAATTCAAACTTTTATTTGGAAAAATGTCTTCCTTAAAAGATACTTTCTATCGATAGTCTACGTATTTTATCAACAAAAGTTCATAATACACTCATTTATTCAATTTTTATTAATCAAGATTTATTTGTTAGCAGTGTGCTAAGAACTTTTTCCAAACTGGAAAATAATGATCAAAATCAATAAAGATTAACAAAAACAAAAATTGCACTGCTCACATCGACTTTATTTTAAATATTTCGTCAAAAATAATTCTGATATTATATTTTTTTCTAGAAAAAAAAAAGTAAGAGATGCAAAAGAAAAAGGTGGGATGCAAAAGAAAAAGGGGGATGGAAAATAAAAAGGGTTGAGAAAAACTGAGAAAAAGATTTGTTTGATTCAAACAAATAATTCCTTCATCATACGGCCAAACAACTGTTTGTTTGATTGCAACAAATTCTTTGTTTGACAATTTTTGTTTCATTTAAAACTTATGAGCTTCTTTATTGAGTTATTGTTTGTTTGACCAAATTTGTTAGTTATAAACAAATATTTTGTTTGAAAGCACTGGAATTCTTATTTGGATTCTTGTTTCTTTGTCCACATTTGTTTGATTCGAAAAAAATTTATTTGAATGTACAATAATCTGTAACCTACCTTCAAACACGATAGAAAGAGAGGCTGGATACAATTGATGCCATAGGACGTCCAAAGATTTCTGCCTCACTGGCATTTTAGTTCCTGTAACTCCATTATTCCCATGCAACATGAGATACCGAGTTGCAAATTTGTGAAAATGTATAAAATGCACTGAGATAGGTCTGTGAACTCCTAAATTTTTATAATTAAAAAAGAAATTTTTTCTCAAAAAAATTTTCCATAATTATAAACATTTGGGAGTTGACAAACCTATCTTGGTGCATTTTGTGAATTATCACCAACTCTATATTTTATTTTGCATGGAAATGGGGTTACGGGAATTAAAATGCCGGTAAGGTAGGAATTATTGGGTGTTCCATGGCCTTCACATATACCCAGAGATGGGAATAATTAATTACTTCTTTAATCACGCATATTAGAAAGCATGTTATCTACCCTGCCTACCTATAGCTATATTCGAAAATTGAAATTTTCATTTTTTTCAACACACGCACTCCGCGGCTCTTTCTCATAGCGCCCAAGTGCAAAAAACTTATAACCTAGAGATGAGGTACCGGGCCATCATCCGGCATTTGAACCCACACTGAGAAAAAAGTTTTGTTTAAACTAATAAAATTAATACAAAAGATCAATTTCTCCCAACTTGCCAATAATGGGAAAAAAATTTCATGGTGATGTTTTGGATTTTTATATTAACCGACAGTAATAAATATAATTATAATTGAATCGGCATGGGGTCAGTTACTTTTTTTCCTAACCTTTTAGGCGGTGGAACTACAAAATTTCAAAGTGGCAAACGTTTCGGCCACAGATATGGGCCCTCTTCAGTGGCAGATTTTTTAAAGAATAAAAACATTAAGGTATCGAGACCGCCTTTGAAAATAAACCTTAACAATTTATCATTAATAATTAACCTGAATGCGTGCAATTTATGAGTTATTTAGTAACCTAAGAGTAATACTAATTTTTGTTTTAGTTTTTTTGTTTTTTATTTTCTTAATTTAATCAAGTTAGTAAATCATGCATGAAAATTTGGTGAAAAACTCATGACAAAGTGAAGGTTGGTGTTGGACGACCAAAGGAGAGGTGCAGTTTTTTGCACTAAAATTTTTTTCAGATTGCGCTCGTGAGAGTGCGAGGTTTTCAACCACAAACAACACATAAAAACTCCAAGACCACCAAAACACAACAACCACAAAAAGAAACGAAAACACACAAAAAACACAGAAACAACACAAAAAATTCAAAAAACACAAATAAGAACAAAGGAGCCAAAAAACAACAGTCACAACGAGTCAGAGTTAATTAGAAGGAAGAGATTTTACAAGAAAACAATATTAATCACTTTTTAAAATTCTAATCACTTCACTTATCTGGACCAAGATACTAGCGTTGAAATATATTTTTTTAAGAAAAAAAGAACACAAAAAACACAAAAAAACACCTTTCAATCACAAAAATCCGAAAAAAACACAAAAGAACACACACTCACTAACAGGGGTAGATTTTACACATAACAACTATTAAATTAATGTATTAAGCTTGCTGACTTCAGACACTTAAATCACGCACTAAAAGTAATGAGTTTTAATCCACAAAAATTTCAAAAAAACACGAAAAAACACTTTTCACTAACAGGGGTAGTTTGACACAACACAACGATTAAATTAAATTATTGAGTAAGACATGGAAAAGAAAAAGGTGGGATCCAAAAGAAAAAGGGAGGATGCATGAGGAAAAGATTTGATAGGAATGGAAAAGAGGGCATAGAAAAGAAAAAGGGTTGATGCAAAAGACAAAGGGGGGATGAACAATAAAAAGGGTTGGATGGAAAATAATAAGGAGGGGGATGGAAAATAAAAAGGATTAATGGAAAAGAAAAAGGAATGATGCAAAAGAAAAAGTAAGAGATGCAAAAGAAAAAGGTGGGATGCAAAAGAAAAAGGGGGGATGGAAAATAAAAAGGGTTAAGGGAAAATAATAAGAAATCGAAAAGGAAAAGGAGGAATGCAATAGAAATAGGGTTGATGGGAAAGAAAGGGGGTTGATGCAAAAAAAAAGGGGGGAGGATGAAAAATAAAAATGCTTGAACGAAAAGAAAAAGTAAGAGATCGAAAAGAAAAAGGGGGAATGCAAAGTAAAAAGGGTTGAGAAAAACTGAGAAAAAGATTTGTTTGATTCAAACAAATAATTCCTTTATCATACGGCCAAACAACTGTTTGTTTGATTGCAACAAATTCTTTGTTTGACAATTTTTGTTTCATTCAAAACTTATGAGCTTCTTTTTTGAGTTATTGTTTGTTTGACCAAATTTGTTAGTTATAAACAAATATTTTGTTTGAAAGCACTGGAATTCTTGTTCGGATTCTTGTTTGTTTATCCACATTTGTTTGATTCGAAAAAAATGTATTTGAATCGAGAAAATAATCTTATTGTTCATAATAAATTATGAAGCTAACTCTTTTAATCAATTTGGAGAAATCACTTGTTAAAATTTGATTGATCTCATTAAAAGTTCATAATTGTTAGCTATTCCTGTCTCTAGCACAGAATTAACACCTTATATTTCTTATTTTGTCGAATACCTTAACATCATTGGTATCTTACAACATGATCTGGTAAAAATAAAGTAAACATTTGTAATTATTAGTTTATTATTTGCTTATAAATCAGTGCTGTAGTTGGATAAACTCAAAATTATATTATTCATGCTTGAAAATATTATTATTATATTTTTGATGATTTATAGTGTAGGTTTCAGCTCAAAGAATGACTTTAAAATTAGAAAGATCAAATTCTTAGAGTGCATATAGAAATCAATGATTCAATTTACTTTAATTTTATACACTTTTCAATGCTATCTAATCTTTCTCGCTTACTGCTTAGTTGTTCTAACATATCTAAAAACTGAAAAGCAACTAAAAATTACAATAAACCGTATTTTTATGGTACATAGCTAAAGGAAGATGTGATAAATAAAAAAGAAAGAGAGGAAAAAGAAAAGCGCCACGCGGCAGAGATAATAACAGCGAGCAAAAAAGTGTCGTAATTACAAAGGGTTTAAGATCGAAACAGGAGCAAAAAATATGTCGTGGCCCATTCAGAAGTAAACGATGATACCACGATTTCTTCCTGTATTATAGTGTGTATATTCACATACAGGAACTTATTCTCCCGCTTGCTCTCAATATCATTAATCAATGTCCGGGTGCTGCTGTGATTATTCTTTTTGTTCGTTAAGAAATAAAAAGAGTCCTTACCGTATTTTTTGCTAGCATTTGGCCTGGCCTCTCGCTTTCTGTCACTGGCCCTACACAGAGAGAATGTTTCGAGTAACTTTTACCAGATTAGTAAAACAATGTTTGACAAGTGACAAAGAGTGTCAATTTTTTTATATTTTTAGGAGCTTAATCCCCAATCGGTAGGAAAAATCAATTAAAGTAGCTGGAAAAGTTCCGTAGAGTAAAAAAAACTTTCACCCTATTATATACGAAAAAAATTAATTGCTCAAGATAAATTATTTTGAATTTCTTTCCTACAAATATCCGCCCTGTGAAGATGTGAGCTACCATTGTATTAATCATAGTTACTTGATCAATAATTATAAAAAGTAGAATAAAAAATTTACATCATTATTTGAATCGTTGTTGATGTTATAACTTGGTTTTCGGGTTTTAAAAATAATGTCAAAAATGGCCCGGTTACCGAACTCGTCCTTTTTTAGTCCCCTCAAAAAGTGTGCCAAATTTCATTCCAATCCGATAATTCTATCAAAAAAAAATTCAGGGGGTCTTAAAACATAAAGATTTGATGAAAATTCCAAATGCGATTTTTCACATAAAACTCATATGATGAGAATGTAAAAACTGATGCTTTCGTTAAATATATCATTCTTTGCAGTTCAAGATATTGATCGCACACCTCTAATTCTTTTTCCATGAATTTTAATAGTTTTTAAATATTTATTTGGAAACGAACTTAAGTTACTATATACTGAATCAAAAAATACCCATTTTCGAGGCAAAAGAATCAAATCCGCGTTGTGAAAAGTATTCTAAATATTTTTGTTGTGTACTATTCATGTATTGTATTCTAAGAAGCACTCTGCATAAAAGCTTAAAAATCGAATTGAATATAAATTTTCAAGTATCTCAGTGTAGTGTACATCTTCTAGCTGCTATCTTAACCGCAATAGAATCGAGTTGGAACATGGATGAGTACGCAAAGGATGATGGAAACGTGCACGTAACGGAACGGAGAACCAAGGGTGACCGTGTCGGAGGACAATTAGGGTAGTTTCAACGTTGCAGGAAGTGACATCAGGTTGTCCCGTACCCTTACAACCATTGTTCACGACACATTCCATCCTTGTCTTGGTTCTTGCAATTCTGCAACCTCTCTGCTTAGAGGGAAACTGTGGTAAAATATTGTCCGACAAAATACACAACACTGTCAGAAACTGTTGAACTTGTTAAAGTTCAAAATAGGTTCTAAATTCTCAAAAAACAAGCTTTTTTATTAAGAGAAAATTTCAGATCATTGTAGATATTATAATACATAAAATAAGTTCAAAGTATAAATTATATTTTCTGAATGCAAGTAATAATTATCATGAAATGCTACTAAAGCAAATTAGTATCCGACTCTTAATTAATTTCAATTAAAAAGCTATAGTTATTTTTTAGAGTTTTTAAAACTTTTAAACAGAAAACTTTTATTTAATTCTCAACTACATTGTTAGTAGGAGATTAAAATTTGGAGAGTAAAGTCGTGTTTGAAAGTTTGATAAAAACTTTCTATTAATAGAATACTATGATAAAAAAGTTTTATCTAAATTACAGAATGAAGGAAAATATCATGTTCGTTCGAATAATTATTTATAAATGAAAGAATCAAACAATTTTTATTTTAAATCGCTGTATAATTATTAATGAAAAAACCTCATAAAAAAGGGTTAAATATTTTTTAAGTATTTAAACACTTGAAACAATTTGAAGCAGTGATAAATTTAAGATTTTATCGGATAAAAAACTCAAATTTGGAATAAACTTGGAATTCCGTTAAACTTAATTTGTTATTAATGGAAATTGACATGTTTTTGATTTGAATCAAAACATTATAATCTGAGAATTACAAATATTTTAACATTCTGTATTCCAAGAATCTGAACTTTTAACCAGAATATTTTACCTATAATTTGAAAGTTATAAAACTCATAAAAAGCCATTATATTAAGGACCAATATTTGTAAATTATAAATATAAAGCATAAAACCAATATTTGTCCTCGAAATGGCAAGTGCATTTTGTGGGAAATCTTACAGAATTTTTTCACAGGATCACGAGGTGCAAATAATTTTCCCAACAAATGTCGGGAAATTTCTGAGTAATGAAAAATGAAATAAATAATTGATCATTAAGATGAAGTATTTTTCATCGTAGAGAATCTGTTTTTGGTTGCAGAAATCAATTTTGGAACAAAAATCCTGGTTGGGATTTCCAGAGATTAATTTTAATGACAAGAGTTTTAAAATTTTAGATCAAGGATAATGATATCGAGTTAACCAAGCACACGTACATGGTTCTGGACCGCTTTAAGTAAATATACTTTCAGGAAAGTGAGCAAACCTCACTGAGGTTTAGAACCAGCATCGTTAATTAAACCTTCTGCTCCAAGGATTTTACTGCACCCTTTGTGTTTTCTGGCCAGAACAAACTTTCATCGTCGCGTCGGTCTTAATAACGGAGATGATCATCTCCCTGTTTTCTGATTTGTCCATCAATTCTTTTTCTTACCCTTTCTAACGTTGTTAATTTCCATCCTTCTTGGAAAACTTGAAAGGTTACGGTCAGTAAATGTAAAAAATCACGACGCTTCTACAAAATGAGACTTCTTTTTCTAGTTTGAAAAGAACTTTCACTTTGGGATCATATTTCTTAGTATAAAGCATCAGATCGAACACCCTTAGGAACTTTATAGAAATAATTGTCTGCTGCAGTATCTGTTTTCAATTGAAAATTTCAAAAGGTTTCTTTAATGACAAATTGTCATGCTTTACTATTTCTATAATCAAGAATAGATGTGATTCTCATTATTCTCATCAATATTCAACTTGTGCTAAATATTTCATAATTATATGTATAACTCTGATAAAGAGAATTGAGAAGTTATAATTTTTATACAGGACATTACCTACTTGACAAAACATTTTCTCAGCGTATGTTTAATTATTTCATTCGTAGACCATCAAATAATCAAATTTTCACACACAATTCTAAGATTACAATTTTTTTAATAGTTATAGAAATAATTTCAGTATAGTCAGTAGATTTTAATAAATCTTCAAATATTTCATAAATCCTTCAAAAAATTCTGAAAACTTGCAAAATAATTGAAAATCAATGGATTAATTAAAAAATTTAATCAAATTTTTTAATACTTCAAGTCTTCTGACTTATCTCAAAAACTGCTTTATTATCCTAAAATATTGTAAAATTTTTTATTCGGAATTTAAAACACTACCTATAAAAATATAATAGAGTCCTAAAATTAACCTTGACTTTATATTGACTTTAAAACTCTCTGAAATCTTCCTCAAATCTTTTGAGATCATATTATGTCCTCGTAATATTCTGAGCTTCGCACAAGATGTCCGAAACCGTCATTGCAACCACTTTCCATAAATAAATCCACTACTCGAACGATTTCCCAGAAATATCTCGAAAAAATTGAATAACCTTGGAATATGATCAGAAGATCCAGCATCCTTGAGGCATCAAAATTTATTATAAGGATTTCAACGTCCTTGCTATTTATTAGAAATTTTCAATATGATTTTTTTTAGAGTTTTCTCATGCAACTTTTTTTGGGCGGGTCGTGAAAAATATAAAGGGAGAATGTTCAGAAATAAAAGAATGAAAATAAGGGGAAACTCTTGGAAAAAATAGGTGGATAAAATTCACTTACCCGTACGCTGAATCAGCATATTTTTATCTGATCAAGCCGTACATCGACCTAACAGGTAAAGAATCACTAAATCCCGAGTGACCAAAATAACTTTATCAGCACTTTTTCAAAACAAAATTTCACTCGCTTAATTTATTCGCAAATTTCATGAGCATGATGTAAATTGCAATCACTTTTAAGTTGATTGAAACACAGTTTTGAATTTATCTGGCCATCGAAAATTGAAATTCGTAATTATATTTTATTCCATTATTATATTATTTATAGTTATAAATTGATCAACTGGAAATTATACTTTTTAATTATTTTTAAAATTTTTGAAGCCATTTAGTAATAATTTCTTGGAGTGCCTTGGAATCTTTTCAGGATCCTCTAAATTTTGGGAACATATTCTAAACTAACTCCAATTTGCATTTAAATCTTAGAATCATTTTAAATTGTCTGGAAATTTAAGAATTATAATATCAATCTTAAAAACATTCTCAAAACATTGTACATTGTAATATTAAAATTTATTTTATACAGAGATTAAAAATATTTATTTTATAAACTTTAAACATAGCTTAATATTTGTTTAGAAAAAGTCAGAAAATTCGGAAAATTAAATTTTGTGGACACTCTCATTTCCATGTGGAACAAGCGTCTGTCGCTAGTCTGAATCCAAAATAGACCGGCTACACTCAGATCTGGCGCCGATTAAGGTAGTTGTCGCGCCAAAAATCAGTCTCTGGAAAAAGAAGTTTTTCTATGATTTCAAGACTGGTAATTATATCATGAGCCGTGTCATATGTAAGGAAAGACACTCCTTTTAATAAAAAAAATTTTTAAATTATAAAAAATAATATTTTAATAAAGTTTTTTGTAATAGGATATTTCCTTATTATCGCGCGCTAACATACCAAATTTTCAAAAATGGTGCGATTCTGATAAATCATGAATAATTTTTTTAGGAAAAGGATTCTCTACAACTTTACCGTTTCCGATTTTTGAAAATAAATTCTTTAATAGTTGAAATCATTAAAAAACAATTTTCCAAAACGAAATTTTTATAAACAAATAGCTGAATTTGATAATAATTGATTCATTTTCACAAATCGGAAACGGTAAAGTTGTAGAGAATCCTATTCCTAAAAAAATGATTCATGATTTATCAGAATCGCACCATTTTTGAAAATTTGGTATGGAGCGATAATAAGGAAATATCCTATTACAAAAAACATTATTAAAATATTATTTTTCGTAATTTTTAAATTTTTTTATTAAAAACAGTGTCTTTCCTTACATATGACACAGCTGATGATATAATTACCAGTCTTGAAATCATAGAAAAACTTATTTTTCCAGAGACTGATTTTTGGCGCGACAACTACCTTAAACGGTCCAGCTAGCGCCTAGCCAGAACCGAAACACTTTTGTGAAAAATTCGGCTTGAAATTATTATTTGCCTTGAAAAAAATTTTATTAGGAATTTTCTTATTTTGAGATAAATAAACCTAAAAAAAGAAGAAATTCTCTCTTCGAACGTATTTCTTGTTTAGTGTCGTCCGTTCTTATCTAATGTTTATTGATAGTTTGTGATCATTTGGTTCGTTAAAATAATAACGTTATTTAAGTTTAAAAAGACTACTCATCATATGATGGAAAAAATATAAGTTTCTCACAATATGATAATCTGTGATAAAAAATTCGATCTAAAAACTACAATGTTTAAGAAAGTAATATTATTTATACCTTGATAAAGGCCCAAAGAAGGTGCCGAAACGTCGGTTTATTTCATTTTGACTATTTGAATAAACGAAAATTGGAACGTATTTTTTCAAATCAAAGAAAGTTTCTCAAACAAATAATATTCTTTGATTCAATGAAATCTTTTTTCTCGGTCTATTTAGCCGCGCTAATCAGACTCTAGTCTGCATATGGTGAGCGTTTAATTTTATTAGGTTAATATTTTGAATATGGTGAAAAAAAACTCGAGTAAAATATACAGATAGAAATATTTATGTTATGGGAGGCTAACCCGTGACAGATCTGGGCCAGATCTGTCATTAAACTGCTATGAAATTTTGCCACACGGGTTTCATATTATTATTTTATGCTAAACTGTCGCCAGAGCCTTGCCTCAAATGGGTTGGAACGTTGGAAGACCTCAAGTGAATAGAAAATAGACACTTTATGGAGAGTTTTACTGGACAAATATTGCAGTAATAAAGCAATTAAGAGGTGCTTGTACAACAATGGCTTTAAATTTAAGCTGGAAAATGCAGCAGTGGTAAAAGATAGCCGGATTCCACCGTCTGTTACAAACCGTTGCCTTTCTTGTAGTAAACCTTGTCTGTCTTCTTTACTTCTTCCTGCAGCAAACCCTTTCTTCTATCGCTCTTTCCTTCATCCTTTCTCCAACATTCTAGAAGAAAGAGGCTGGGGCTGAAGCAAGTTGCCTATTACGGGATTAGTTTTTATAACAGTTGTACAGATCCCTGCTTCGAGAACAATATCGTTTCTTTTTCCTTTTCTTTTAATCTTTCTCATTTTTCCTTACCCCTTTCTCCAATTCGTATTCACCCCTTTCACCTTTCTCTTTCCTCAGGTTCTATTCCACTTTCTTATTCTCTTTTGCAATTAAGAAATTGTCTCTAAGAAGTCTGCCTTCTTTTCCCTATCTTTTCCCGATGAGCGAACTTGCCTCGCGTCAGCAAATAATAAAAGTAATCAATTTTGCAGCACGTGTAAGATGTGTCGAAGGGTGAAAGCTGGGAAGGAATTAGTTCCTTTCGGCAATGCTGAAAACGACTACAATCCGACAGGGTGAAATCTGACTGAACTAATTAAAGGATATTGATGATATTTAATCAGGGTTGGAATTTATCCAATTGCATGGAAATCTTTGAAATTTGTTTCCCATTAATAATCCCAAAAATATATAAGTGAATTTCTTTCTTAAAAGTATACATTTTTTATTCAAGGCAGTTGTCGTGCCAAAAATCTAATTTTTGAAAAAAAACTTTTTCTATAATTTGAGGACTTAGAAGGATATTATGAGTCGTCTTTTATAAAAGAAAAGCATGTTTTTTTTATGAAAAAAGTTTGAAACTTACGAAAAATGATACTTTTAATAATGTTTTATGTAATAGATATGTATTTTCCTTGCTATCTGTTCTTACCAATTCTTCGAAAATGATTGGATTTTCATAAATCATGGCTTATTTTTCGGGCAAACTGTTCTCTACAACTCTACTGTTTTTAAATTTTAAAAGAAACTAAAAAACATCACTTTTAAAGTTTGAAACAGTAGAGTTGTAGAGAATATTTTACCAGATAAAATAAGCCATGATTTATGAAACTACAAACATTTTTTAAAAAGTTGGTAAGATACGATAGTAAGAAAAATATATATCTATTATAAAAAATAATGTTTTTTTCATATGATATGAATGATAACATCATTTCAAGTCTCAAACTCATAGGAAGACTTTTTTCCAGAGAACTGATTTTTTTTACGACAATTACCTTATCTAAAGATAAGAGTTTTGAAAATACCCAAAGTTATCGTCTGTGGATCATTTGTAGGAACTAAATCCATTGCCAAAATTTTCTAGTCGTAAAAGTTGAGTCGTATATAATAATATTAGGATTTCATTATAAATAATGTTCTTCAGTGTTTAAAATATCACTTGCATTTTATCAATTATCACTTAAGGACGTTCTCTTGAAAATCACTTTTCTTTATATTTCTTTCAAACTTCGTAAATAAGTACTTTTTACCATTATCTACAAAGCGGTAAAAAGATTAGCATCAAGACCGGTACTTAAAATCGAGATATTAAGCTCTAAAGTTGAATCTCTTAACACGTGTTAGATAGGCGTAGTTCAGTTTCGCGATACCTTCCTTTACATTAAAAGCACAATTTTCTATAGATTTTTTTGGAAAACTAGTATATTATACTAGAGATTATAAGGAATCGTATGCCATCATAAAAAATACGTGTACCGGCACTACTTTTTAAGATATATGTTGTTGAAACTCGCAGTTGCACAAATTCTTAGCCGGCTTGCTGAAGCAAATATGGTGACTTGGCAACACCGCATCAACAGCGCGCGCGTACGCTTACATTTGACATTGCTTCCAGAGCTTTGTTTTTACGAGCAGCTGATTTTTGTGAAATAAAAAATCCATTTTTGTTGCGAAATTTATTAGACATCTTATTAGTATTTACAAACTGTCAATAAACTCATAATATAACCTCTCTCACACCATATGCTTTCGACTCGATATTGAGAAAGACAGGAAAGCGGTGTTGCCAAATCGCACAAATCGACGCAGAAGACACATTTTGTTACTTTCGCGCATAAACGGTGCTCAACTCATTCGGTTAAGAAGCTTAACAGTAATCCCATTACCTATGATAGAGTAGGATGAGCACATCTACGGGCAAGAGAACGTCCTTAATAAGGAAATCCGAATCTGGGAAATTTATGTTATGTGGACAATGTTATATACATTAAAAAAAAATATAATACACAAAAAATTGACATCCTAGTCCAATGCAAGAAAGAAAATTACATCAAATCCATCTT
This sequence comes from Diplolepis rosae, assembly GCA_030998225.1. NCBI lineage: Eukaryota > Metazoa > Arthropoda > Insecta > Hymenoptera > Diplolepididae > Diplolepis > Diplolepis rosae. The sequence goes on from JAPYXD010000695.1 coordinate 786,497, forward strand.
ATTGTCTCAAACTGTTAAAAATATTTTCTCCTTGTTTTAAAACAAAGCAAGAGGGGAATTCAACTAAGAAAAATTATAGATGCATTTAAAGTTGGAAAAATGAAGTATTTTTCCTGAGAAACCAGAAATTAGACCAAAATTTGTTTTCAAAGTATCGCTAGATGCTCCAAATGGAATTGCAAAGTGCAAGTTACCAAACAACGATGCTTGACAAACACCAGCAATGCGAATGTGTTACTAATTGTGAGAAAGGAGTTCGTAGATTACACATTTTCGAGTCGACCCATTAAGTAAGGTAATAATGAATTTTACTGCACTGGAAAGCTGCTCGCGTATGGACCTGGAGTTAATTACTTTCTCGCTATGAGAACTTTAACCTTCCTTCTTATTTGTTTGAACATCCTTTCCAACCTTCTCTTAGGACCTTGGAATACACGTCTCAGGATAACTTGTTATCTTCCTTAGAGTTTATCTTCGTAACCTACGATGTTCTCTTCTCAGCCTTTATTAGTCTGGTCTTGTTCTGATAATTATACATACTTCAGAAGACTGTCTCCAAGTTTTGAATGTTTTCACTCTGTCAAGTTCATTATCTAATTTTGGATTCCAAACACATCAATCTTTTGACTGCAATAAACTTGATTCCTTTTTGGAATAGTTTTGGAAAGTATTTCAGTTTGAAGCCAAAGGGAAATTTAAAAAAAAACTGTATAAGTAAATCTCTTTGAAAATATTTTTAATTTACTGAACTTAAATACCTGCTAAAAACTCCATATTTAAACTAAACGCAAGAAAAAGATATTCAATTGAATTAAAAGCTAAATATATGGAAATTTCAACGTTCAGACCAAAAATAATTTAGCTCAAATACATCATTTACTCCAATTAAAATTTTTTTGCAAGCATGTAAAATTACACTCAAATTCTTAAATTAGCGAAAAAATACACTTTTAATTAGTATGTAATATTTGCGAAAGCACTTCAACTTGCTAGGTTTATGATTTCTTAAAAAGTTTGTATTTAACATATGTAGATATGTTTTTCATTTGTACTTTTAACTGATTCAGAAAACTTAACAAACAATTTTTACTGCATCGTAGAGAATTGCATTTATGAAAAATATCGTTATCGTTTCTTTCAGTGCGCTATTGTTATTTAAGGGAGTATGGTGGATAAGACTATTAAAAATGAGAATTACTTGTAATTTTGACAGAACGAGTATTATAGCTTACTTGAACTATGGTTCAAATTTGGTGACCCTTCAGAACCTCAAACCCGAGAAATTAATTATTGAAAATAACATGTAATCTTATGGGAAAATACTGTTTTTTTAAGGATTATTTAAAAATGGGAAAATTATGAAAAAACTCTGAAATACGTGGGATTTTTTTATAATTTTCCCATTTTTAAATAATTTTTAAATATCTTTATAATCTACAAAAACAGCATTTTCCCATAAGATCACATGTTATTTTCAATAATTAATTTCTCGGGTTTGAGGTTCCGAAGGGTCATGAAATTTGAACCATAGTTCAAGTAAGGTATAATACGCATTCTGTCAAAATTACAAGTAATTCTCATTTTTAATAGTCTTGTCCACCATACTCCCTTAAGCGCTCGGTAAACTTTCGTTTCCCTCGACACGCATCTGATTTTGTAAATTATCATGTTTTTCCCTAAGCTAACTATGTATTCCTGTGCATGTGCAAATACGTGTATACAAGACAGCTTAGGGTGGGGGAACTTTCTAAGTACTCAGAATCATGATCCCTTACAGCATCATCAGGCGTACATTTAACAGGAATATACTGCACCTCAAAAGTAAGTATTTTTAATTCTATTCAATGTAATTGAATACATTTTAAAATGTATGTAAATGTAGCAAAATCTAACAACACAAATTAGGATTCCATTAGTTTCTGTACAAGAAATCTTATCTTTTTAACAACACTGTGAACTCTGAGTCAATTTTTGTAACTATGTTCTTTACTACTCTTTTTAAAATTCTTTTACACAAGTATGAAGTGAATAATACAAGAACAATGTGTACAAAGTGCAACGATTCGAAAAGAACATGTTTTTTCATGATAATAAAGAAGGAAAACACGTTTCGTTGAGCCTCTTCGGAGTTTATCGCAACAAGGACTAAACCCAAAACTAAAATACCGCTCGTGGAAAAATGGTCTATTTTTCAGCGTGAGTTTCACACGCAGGGAAGTCGTATATTTTTCGCCGAAGGTTTCGGAACCACCCTGAAAAGAAGCTTAACGGTGAATTTTGCAGGGTTTACGTTCGGGCAGTGAAAACAAAAAAAGGGTCACCGTATATAGACCGTGAACGAGAGTAGTTTTCTAGATGTTCGAACACCTTTTGTAGGGATTGCAATTGCTGGCCATTGGCGTGCTCGTACAGTAGGACTGTCTGCAGCGTCGAGATAAAGTTTAAATCTATCTAATAGTCGTCGATCAGTCGCAAACTCGACCAATGGCCGATTTGAAATGGGGTAAGGTCACTGGTGGTTTTATCGTTTTGCTACGAGTAGAAGATAGAAAGGGCCGGCTGTTGGACGGCTAGTGGAAGGCTAACGACCATCGATCTTAAGCGAATAGTCCCTGCAGCTCTCTACGCCTGCCTCGACGACAAAGTAGCAAATTAAATTAAACCGGCTTACAGTGGAAAACAATCGATAGATTTTCATTTGGCAGCAGTACTCGTCGCTCCAAAGGGGTGGATTGAAAAAAAGGACAAAGAAATGTGGTAAAGTGAAAATATTGCCTCGACTCTCGCGGTCTGAGCTTTTCTCCTCTTTTTACTTTGTTTATTTTCTTTTTAATCTTTGTTTCTCTATCCGACGACAATCAGCGTAGTTTATTACCAAGGAAGCTTAATTTTTCAAAAACCTTCAAAATTTTTCAATTATCATTGTTCATTTATAGTCATAAGACTATGGTTTTCTTTTTTGAAAGTAGTACGTCAAATCTAGTTTTTTTTATACTTTTGGGACAAAACGACTTTAAGATTTCGATTGTGAAATATTCCAAAATTACCCAGTTTTTTTAAATTAATCGAATTTTTAAAAATCCGAACCATTATGAAATCTTACCAAGTGTGTTAATATCCAACGCAGTTATGTTAAAAGTTTATCGTATCATTAATATTATTTGGATCAAGTTAATTCTTTTAAATAAGTGCCAGAAAATATTTTTAAAATTTCCAAACATTTCCATGTATCACACATAATTTCCCTTAATTTACTCAAAATTGTGTAAAATTTTTGAAGATACTTGAAAATTCTTAAGAGCCTTTAAGTATTTTTAAAATTGTTTGGAATATCTTAAAACCTCATTCTAAATATTGTTTTGTTGAAAAACTATTAATTTTTACTCTATTATTTCTCAGTTTCCTGTTTTCTTGTGGATTTTATTGTGGAATGTGCAACCCATGCAAGATCTGCAAATATCATTCTAATTTTCACGATCTATCTATATTGATTCCTCACTTAAATTTTTTTTCAGGTGAATTGATTATTTGAAAACCCATTTGCAGCTTTATTCTGTTCACCATCCACATACTTTTCCATCTCTCATATTTTGGTAATCACAAACTTTATACATGCGGTAAAAAGTGGCGAAAAAAAGATGAATCCAGATGATAAAAATATAGGTACATGATGGAAGTGACAAGCAAAAGCTTGCAATCGATTTGAGTTTTGCTGGTAAACGTGCTGAGACGCTTTTGTTTCTGTTTTGCTCCTTCATTTGTCGACATCAAAAAGCAATTGTGAATTTGGAACTTATTTTAAAATTTTTGCTATTTTTTTTATATAATACGTTATAATCTATTAATATGAAGATTTTAATAAAGTAATTAAAAAAGGATCCATATCTATATATGATTATAAAGAAATCAATATTAAATGTAATTTAATACTGAAACTGAAAAGTTGACACAATCATTCTTTCCCCTCATTTAATATATTTCTTTCCTAACACAATATTATATATTAAATAGCAAAATGGCATTTGGGATTTAATGTTGAACATCATATAAATCAAGGATTTTGCATCGGCAAATAATCTCCGCTTAACTTATTATATAATATCATTGGTAAGTAGATTTGTAAAGTTCAGATCTTTTTTCTGCTTTGGGTGACTCAGTTTGGCCAAGTCACACGTCTGGAATCTCTAGTACGAGTTATAAAGTCAAATTGGACCTTCGTCCGACATTTGAAAAAATTTTTTGTCGTTTCGAATTCAATGGAATTCTATTTTCGAGTTTTGCATCAGTCGACAGTCGCAGGAGAGAAAATATGAAAATTTTTCATAACAAAATACCCCGGCAAGGGCATTGCAAGAACTTCTTTTGAATTCTTTACTACATTAAGTTTACAATTTTCTATTCAATCTTTCACTCAAGAAAAAAATCTGTTGAGCAAGAGACTTGAGGTCTTTTCTAATGCTATAGAAATGAAAATCCATTTATAGATATATGTAATATTATATTTTTGAAATCCTTTGAAAATTTCAGGAAAATTTCATCACATTTTTTTATTTCCTCAATTTTTTACTATCTTTGAAATTGAGTTCATAGTTTTCGAAATTTCGATAAAACAAATAAACATTTTTGCCATCAGCTTTACTATTTTTTGCGATTCCTTTCTACTTTAGATTAAAATATCATAGTATTTCCTAGTCGTGTGGAAATATTTTGGTTTGTCGCTACCACAGGTCAGGTACCAGTCAGGATCTGACCGGGAACTGGGTAGTTTTTTTTTGTTTTTTCAGAGCTAAAAAACTAACCAGCTTCTGAATTGATTTAATAGTGATACCCTAACCGGATCCCGGTTTCTTCTAACCGGGAACTGGATAGAACCCTGAATTAATTTCCACTCGGGGAGATGTGGCTGAATATAAATTACTTTCCCTCCTTAAGGTTGTTCTGCAAAAAATCTAGTCTCTGAAAAAAAAGTTTTTCTTTGATTTTTAGACGTGAAAAATAATACATTTGATAATGTTTTTTGTCACAAATATTTTCCTTATTATCGCCTCTTACCAATTTTTTGAAAAATCATTGTAGTTTCATAAATCATAGTTTATTTTTTCGGAGAAAATATTCTCTACAACTCTACTGATCCCATTTTTGGAAGTAAAGTTTTCAGTGACTTAAATCATAACAAACAACATTATTAAAGGTATTATTTTCCATAGGTTTAAAATTTTATAATAGAAAATAATGTTTTTTATTTATAAGACGTAAATAATAACATTATTTTAAGACTTGAAATTATAGAAAAACTTTTTTTCAGAGAGCTGATTTTTAACATAACTACCTTAATTTTATTCAACCAACATTTTTATCTATTATAATGGATAACATAAACCATAATTATTGAACAGCTAAAGCTATATCAAAGGAAAAAAAAGAACCATGAGTTAAAAATGTGAATTATATGTACTTTAGGGTGAGTTGTAAAGCAAAAATTTTTATAACGCAAAGAGCAATAGTAATAAATAGTATATTACATAACAAGGGCAGAAAGTTGAGATTTCTGCACTGCGCGCCATAATGCCCTTGAAAGAACTTCTTTAAGGGAGTTACTCACCTATCCGCCTAGTCAAAACAGGGTTAAACACGCAGGTTGACTACAGTAGTGCTTGATATGACAACGCCGCATCTTGTTTGTTCGTGTGCGCACGGGTGTACAGTCGCACATATGGTCACGTCAGCACCTAAGAAATGTTTCTCGGACATAAAATTATACAATGAATTAAAAAGCTGCACATCCGTCCAAATGAGGAAAAATGATTGCCTCTGACATCACGGTAGCTATGGTTATCGATGCATACAAAGAACATGGTTTTGACGGATTATCTCGTTTGTTTGGTGCTGATAAAAATGGGAAAATTCGTGTTACAAATAATAGGAAAGTTAAAAATAAAATCTGTGATTATCTGGAAACAAAATACTAATTTACTTTAGTTTAGTTGGTATATATTTATTGTATACGTATCAAATATTCTAAATAATAATTAATGATCGAATGTGATGATGATAGATATGTATTGAAAAATTGTTATATCGTTCCAACACTGTGAAAATAAGACAAATTTAGCTTGTCATTGAGAAAGAATTTACGTATCACGTTTTATTATATGTATGTAATTAAAATTATTTGTATGTACTTAATTCGTTTATTTATCATACGAATAATTAATATGTTATATTTCATTTATTAAAAACATGATTTTCATAACAAATTTTAATCACCAGTTGGTACGAGCTGCTGAACAGATATAACGCATACATTTCAAATTTCGCGCACATAACCTACGAATGCGACGTTGCCACATACCTAACCAAAGACCAAAGTCACAGCAATTTCCAATCTTCATCGTATTTGTTATTACTTTCAGAACCCACCTTTGAATGTTATTAAAGTTGATAACTATTCCTGAACATCTTATCTTTCTACTGTTCAAATCCCGTTATGATCTTTTCGTCAGTTGAAAAGATATCAATGATAATACACGATAAACTCCGCGATTTCTCATAAGAGCTCATGTTGAATCATCTAGAGAGGCGCAAAATAGAAATACGAATATCTCACTAAAAAACCCACCTCAGACCTTGAAATTTCGTACGGATAATTTTTTAATTACATTCTAACGCTCTGCAAAGTTTAAGATTTTTCTGTTCGTTACTTCTTCATCCTGAGTAACTCCCTTAAAGTTTTATCCGAATCGGAAAATTTTTAGGTTTGACGCATTGACTTTGAAATTAATAAAAATAGTTTTTGTGCATTTATTCAAATCCTACGAATCGCATTGAAAATATGTTGTGACAAATTTTGTAAAAGTTAACAAAACACATATTTAAACACATTATTTAATATAGATTAATCCGATTTTATCGAAAATCATTAGTTCTTTCGTAAAATTGCGTATGAGAAAAAAGATTTGTTTTGTTGTTCACAATAAAAAATGCAGGAGAATTTAGCAATCTAACCCATAGAATTTGAATAAATGTGGTAGCCTTGGAATTTTTCGAGTTGAAAAAAGTCAAAGGCATTCTGTTGAGGGATAATAACAATTTTTAGGGATTAAGTACTATAATAATAAAACAATACAATAATATAACTAATAAGAAGTATAAAAATATAAAAAATGCTCTCATAATTTTGATTAACCCATTTGAAATTGTATAAAAATTTGTTATCAAGCTAGAAAATAAGGTAATGAAATTTTCGAACGTTTCGGAAGTCAACCAAATTTAAATAAATAACAGATAAGCTGTGACAAAATTTTTTAGCAGCATTCAGTGAAGGTTCCTGGAAAATTTCAGGCAGTTCTGTGTAAGAATTCAAGCGTAGCAATTAAATAAACACCTTGAGGCAGATAGTAAGATAATAATATACATATATTATATTGTTGAATTCTTTGATTGCTCGAACAGATTTTAGAGATTCTAATTTCTCTTAAAATAAATAATCATAATATTATCTCAAAAATCAACGGAATCAAATAATTTTTTCATGGAACTAAAAATGAGCAGGAACAAATTTCCTATTGGTATATGTAATTAAGTGTATTACAATTCGGGATGGAAAAAACCTTCTAGAGTTCAATTGAAACAACGTCGTTTAGGACGTAGGGTAGACCGGCGCTAACTTGTCGGATTAACATTCATGGATCTCCAAATAGTTAATAGAACGTATTACTGATGCATTATTTCCTCATTCCAAGTCCCAAATTATTATGTACAATTATTATTCTAATCAGACAACTAATTGATAACTCAATTATTCCAATCAGTTGCACGCAGACAACTTTGTCCCAATTACCGAGGTAAAGTTGTTCGCCAGTATTATTTTTACATTCTCATCATATGAGAAGGTATTGGTTTTATGTGAAAAATGACTTTCGAAATTTTCATCAAATCTTTACGTTTTGAGACCCCCTGATTCAGAAAAAACGGTTTTTACGAGAGTGTCTGTCTGTAGTAGGTCGTGTGCAGCATAACTCTCGATAGAATTATCAGATTGAATTGAGCTTTGGCACACTTTATCGGAGCCGAAAAATTAAGGACAAGTTCGTTAACCAGCCACATCCAATCAAAATTGAGGGATTGAGCACTACTTTTGTGTTCTTGAAAATAACTTTTTGAAAAAATCAACAATTTCAATACTGATTTTTGATAGTGCTCATAAATCTCTACAAATTATCCTGATAACATTTTTGATTAAATCAAAATTAGAAATGTTACAGCATATTAAAACTTGAAAAAAGTCAATATCAAAATTCCATTTTCCAGTTAAATTATACGAGATATACCACCGGTCAAAATTGTGGGACCATCACCTACAAAAATTGTATTAAAAACATTCGGAGAGTATTTATTCTTTTTTTAATCTCTTGTCACTCAAATACATTTTAATTGTTTGCAAAGTTTCCAAAATTAATAATAATTTTGTACTGCATTACAAAATTTGAATTTAAACAAATTTTAAATAAAATATAATATTTGATGAAAAACAAATTTAATTGTTTGAAATTTATCCTCTGATTGTTACAAATTTTTCATTCTTAACACACCAATTATGCTGTTTTTTTATGTGTAAATTGATAAAAAAAAGTTAATTAATTTAATGTTTTAACTTTATTTTCTGATGATACCTACAATTTTTCGCAGAGGCCTATACAAATATATTATTTCTAAATAAAGAGCTCTTAAATAAAGAAATTTTTTAAATGTTTTTGGGCTCAATTCATAGCTGAGGCTTTAGGCGTTATTTTAGCAAAGTTCCAAATTTTTCCTATCACTCCCCTAAAGTATGCAGGGAGCTGAAGTTTAAAAGTGAAAATTTGTCAAAATCGAAAATTACGTCGGCCTTTCTCACACGCTATCTCGGCTTCTATTTAATGAAAATACTTCAAATAGAGCTTATTCGACGTGAAGTTTTATAATCTTCCAAACGCGTTTTTAAAAATATTTCTAATTTAATTTTTCACGGAGATAGCCGCTTTCAAAACAAGCATGTTTTTAATACAAGTTTTGTAGGTGGTCCCACAATTTTGACCGATAGTGTACGAAAAAACGATATGATACAATATTATTTTCTACATAACGACCTAAAAATTTGAATTCATTTTTTCATAAGATGCATATTTTTATTTTCAATTTATAAAAAAACTATTGAATATCCAAAATTCAATTTTTTAACAATAATGTGTGAAATACGTTAAAAACGTAAGAATACAAAGTTGTTCGTTTCGAAAAGATCTACAAATTTTGTCTCACACAGTTTCTAAAAAACATATATTTTTCGTTTCAATTCCAAAAAATACGATTAAAATTCAAAAATTCCATTTTTTAGACAAAATATGTGAGATACAAAAAAAACGTTTAGATGGAAAATTGTTTGCCTAAATGAGGTCTACAAATTCTCATCAAGACATTTCGGGACAGGATGTATATTTTATGTTTATATTTTTAATATTAAAAAAATTCAATTTTTTTCACCAAAATATGTGAGATACGGAATAAGCGTTGTTCTGCAAAATCGTTTCCTTAAATAAAGTCTACGATTTTTTTTCTTTTTGAGAGATTTGGAAGAAGATAAATTATTTTAACCACGTAATTTATTAAAAAGTGACTGAAATGTATACAGAAAATCGAGCGCGAAGCGCGGGTGTCATGATGAGAATGTGTTCCTTAAGGCCGATAGAGCCTTAAATAAATTGAATTTCCTGTTTCACTTAAACTGAAAAAGAAATTTAGTGAATTTGAGAAAATGAGTAATTTACATCATCTTTAATATTATAAAATTGGTTTGAACTAATTATATGCAATTATTTCAGTTGCCATCCAAAAATTTGTCAAATACTTATTTATGACAATTTTGCCCCAACGGTGTAGTCTCAGTTATTCTTTAAATTTAAAATAATTACGCAATAGAATAATATTTTTTATCAAAATATCAAAAGTTATTATGGTGTGAATGTATCGATTCATATCACAAACATAATATGCCAGTTAGCGAATCTTCCATTCTTTTGTCATCACAAATATTTTTCTATACATTTTTTTGTAGAGTTGTAAATTTTCGAAATATTCATTTTTAATATGATTCTTCTTCTAAAATGAATTCATTCTATTCGAAGAAAAAACCAAAATAATTAAGAAATAGTAATGTCATTTCCAAAAACAACATTGACCCGACGGACAAACCTTCCTTTGGTCGAATCTATCCCCTTTTTATTACCGGAGGTTCAATTTTAAAAAACTTCCATTTATCGGCCCACTCTAATGTATATGGCAGTACCATAGATTACTGCGACAAAGGCAACACCAAGAAGGAGTAGAATCAATGATCGTATTTCCTGTCAAATCGACCCCTATAGAAGCTACCACTTCGGGTCGACGTTACTCTAACGCGGCCTCGTGAGATTCAGACGCGTGCCGAGCAAATAAAGAAAGTGAAGAAAAAAGAACGAGATTTTTCCTGGAGATTCTGCGTGGTAGATATACTTTCCGCTCGAACGGTGAGGGAAACCATGACGTGGAAAGCCCATGTAAATGTGTAATGCTCGAGGGAATCCGGTGCAGTTCCGGTGGTTGACGTCATGCGGCATATTCCACCCGAAGAAGTAGTTTCCACCTTAGCTTGGCATCAGAAATGGAGGAAGTGTATGCAGTAGAGTTGTGAGAAGAAGGAAGAGGGGTGTAAATGGTAAGACCAGCCAGCTAGCTAAGCAGTCAGTTTCAGATACATCCTCCCTTTGCTATAGTTAGAGTGCACTTCGCAGATAGAACCGCGCTATCGGAGAAGAGAACGGAAAAGAGGAATCCTATCCAGGGTTTAAGACGTGCAGCTTCATATCCGTTAGTTCTTCCGCCCCGTTTAGTTCAAATTATTATAAACAGCTCTGGGAAGCAAACACACACAACTCTTCTCCTTTACCTCAGCATCAGACTTTATTCAAACTTGATTAATTTATGTACTTAAAAATTAGTAAAATATAAATTGAAAAAAGAAATAATCGCATGAAAATGTTTTTATTAAGCAGTTTTTGTTGCGCCTTGTTTTGTTAAGCCATCAAAACTTTTGGAACAAATAGCGCAACCTCGCATGCGCAATAATTTGAGAACGTTTCCCAAAATTTCCAATATGTTGGTATCATTAGCAAGATAAGGTTCCTATTGGGTCATTTTGCCTGGAATGCGATGCTTATTAAATGGTGTATAGTGTAGTGTTATAGAAAGTAAAGGTCCTTCAACTTCCTCGGCATGAATGGCTCATAAGACAAGAAGAAGTATTTTGGAGGAATGGGATCTACTTTATCGACGCAAGTTATAGGAGGGTTTACAGGTCAATAGGATGATAATTAAAAACGAAAGAAGAATTCAAATGGAATGAATATATTTAGCTATGATAGTAAAGCCAGACAGCAAATAAACTAAATTAATTTTAGAAGAAGGTTAAGATTGAGTTAAAACTCAAGTTCCTGCTATGTTAATTAATGGATTTAATCATTAGATATGAATCAATACAGACATTTCGCTACTAATAGGTCTCAACATAAAATATGGGTGGTTAATAAATATATATTCGTTCAGTATTGCAAAACTATTCCATCAAAGAGTGGTTCATCAGAGAAGGAAACTCATCTGATATTAAGCTTCAACACCAAATGTGGGTGGTTAATAAAAATATTCGGCCACTATTACATTAATATTTAATTAAGGAGAGTGTCTCTTCAGAGAAGGTGGCTCATTCAGCTTTGCAACCCACCATAATTGACGCATACTTTAGGCCTCTAAAAAAGGAGGGCCCCATGCTGAAATAATCAATCAACGGCTGAGCTCCACAATGTAACTTATACACGAAGACAGTTTAGTCCAGTTCTACTATTTTTCACCCGCTAGTTCGGCCACCAGTTCACGAAAAATAGAAGGCAAGTTTAGCCTGAATCATTCAAAGTGACAGAAATACGGTAATTCTAATCTTGAATTTGTTGAAGTTAAAATACCAAATCGGATTAACCTATAAACCTTAGAAAAGGATTTATCCTGAATTATCGACATAAGGATTAACTCAGAAAATCAACAATTTCAATTGACTGGGTACAACTGGAACGAACGGATAAATCAACTAAGGGTAACTGAGTACTAACAAATAATAATTCTATTACTTATTGTTTATTATCCATGACATCACTTCTGTTTATAATAAACGTTTCAACATAACCACTTCCTTTTCATTGACTTAATCCGCATCCCTGAGAAAATCTTTCTAACCCTGAGATGAAAATTTGAATTTTGAATAAATTATTTCAGAAGAAAATAAATATGAAGAATTATTTCAAATTTTTTTCCTCGTACTTACGTCTACGTGGAGTGAGATATCGTGTTAAAACATTCAGAAATTGAAAACGAGGGACACTATTTATATTTTGAGCCTAATAATGAAAAAAAGTAATTTGTCATCAAAAATGGCATTATTGTTTTTCAAAGTATTCTCCTTTATGATCTATATACTTTTGCATGCGTTCGAACATTTCTTGAGCATTTGTTTGCACCAATTGACTCTTGCATAGTTTTGAGCTTTTGTCAAACTACGTGGGATCTAACGAGAAAAATGCTTTTTACGGGTACATGTTTATGCAATATTTCATGTATGCTGGTGGAACTAATACCTAAGGTTTCCTCAATCTCACAGTATGTCACATGATGATCTTGTATTATCAGTTTTTGAACAGCATTAATATTTCCTGGCCCAACAACTGATTTTGGACGACCTTTACGAAATTCGTCGGCGAGCGAATGGTGGTCACAATTAAACTAGTTATACCAGCGTTTCAATGTGGCATAGGATGGGGGTTCATCGCCAAAAATGGAATTAAGTTGATCGATACTACATTCTGCAGGTAATGTTGGGTTCATTTTTACATTTTTTATAAAAAATTGTACACAGTTTAAATTTAATTCCATATGCTCAAAAAAAAAATTGTGATCACAACAAAGTGGTTCTATTGAGCATCCTAAACCAAAATTTTTAAGCCAGCAAAAATTTTTTGATTGAACACCATACAAACTGTGTCAGCCCTGTAAGAAGATCCAAAAAATTTCGGTTGGCACAATAAAATTTGTTTGTTGCACAAATACCAACAAAATAAATAAGTTGATCATACCAAATCGTTTTCTCAGTGTACCTGTTTCTATTTATGTTTATTATTATGACTATTTATTACACGTTTGTTGGTATATTCATATGAATGCATTTTTTTCATAAAGAAAAGGAAAGAGAATTGCAAATACCAAGGGAATATATAGAAGCGCAGCATTCTTATGCCCTTGCAATCAAACTGCTGGAAGTGACGTGGGACGTAAAGCTTCCACGAAAATGCAACCTCGTCTTCTCAACCCATCCTGAGAATATGGAGCCTTTTACAGCCGCATCTCGTAAAACGTAAACCACACAGAATGCGCCAGGTCCTCCTTTATCAGACTTTCAAATTCTTTATTCCCTCTTAGAAGAAAAGTGCCCACACGCAAACGTCCTCTTATTCTTCTTCCTGCTTTGTAGCTCAACATACCGCATTCTATTGTTGAAATATAAAAAAGAAATTTGTATACACTAAACTCGTAGTAACTACGTCACACGGTTTTAAATTCATTTTGAAAATTGAAAAAATAACAAATCTAATTCCAAAACATCCACTTAATATTTAATTGACCAGTAAATTGAGAAGTATTTTTGGATTTGGATATGTTACTGATATCTTGATGACAATAGAAATAGTTCTATATTATAATTTCTGATTTATTATATCTTTATTAAAAAAATATTATTATTTTCGGCAGGAAAATGTTCTTTTTTTTCTAAAAGAACTATTAGATGATATAGTTTTGTGAATTTTCATATTGAAAATCTCTCATAGTGTATTACATTTATTAGAAATTATTTACTGATTGATAATTTAAAAAATTTCAATGATCATTTTTTTAGAACTAAATACATTTTATTGAGATGAATAAAAAACGTTTACGAATATTGAAAAAAATAATAGCAATAATAAAATGATAATGGTTTTTTCATTAATAATGGAGTCATTTCATAATGAAATTATTATGAAAAATTAGAACACAACGTGCTCCATAAAGTGACATAATTATGTAAATGCAACTCGGGTTTCGAAATAAAGAAAAATTTAAGCACACGTTTTCGTCAAGTATCTTTCAGGTTATTTGATTTGATGACACTCTGTATGTTATGATTATTGAGTAGGGTTTGTGCATATGCAAAACGTTAATTGTATAAAAGATTGTAAAATTCTATTTTTAAATATGATGCATTATATTTTACTAAAGCCCACTTTTTCGAGTTCACAATAATTATTTCATACGTGTATGTTCACAGGCCTGCTTCAAAATTTATTTATTTCTCAACTTTCGTTAAAGCATTCTTGATGCAAAACTGAAAAAGTATCAAATTGGCTGGATTCCCACCACTTCGGTATGCCGATACCTACACCCCTGACACTGTAGAATCACTCGGGATGCCGTCAGAACGGAAGAAATTGGGGCCCAAGTACTTCACGCTTCTGAAAAATGACTACATTCGCCTTGGAGCGAAACCCTGGTCTCCAGAGTGCTCATATTGAGGGAGGAAGATATCTTACATCCCCTAAGGGCCCTCAACGCTACTACAGCCCTGGGGTGATATTTCAGCCTGAACGTGGACTCCCTGTTAGTAAGGATGCGGTAAATGTCTGATCATTTGTACTGTTGTCGTGTGTGTGCCAGTAGATGCACTCAGTCCAGTAGAGGACGAGAATCTTTCTCATATTGGTCCACGCTACCGAAGATGCTCCTGTTTTTCTCTTCGTTACAGGTAAAACATTTATAATGTGCCTGCTATGTTTGATTGGCAAGCCCTATCTTATGTCTGTGATACGCGAAGTTACCGCGGCCAATAAATACTTCTGTTAGGATCTTCACCTCGGTTCTGCTAAGCCTGCGCATATCTGGAGCTCGTTTGGAGTTTAGATGCTCCCCCATGAGGGTTTTGGTTTGCTTACATGCCGTAGTCTTGTTCTACTCTTTCTGGTGTTCCTCGACCAGCCACTTGCTAATGTCTTCTGTAACTGACCTGTTTGGAATACCTATTACTGGTTCTAAACCAGTTGGATTTTGCCTTGTCGCTAGCTTAGCTATTTTATCCACTGTCTCATTACCCGTGATACCCCTGTATCCAGGGATCCAGAGGACTGTAACTTGGTAGTCTTCCGCTAGTTTATTTAATACTTCATAGCATTCCCAGACCAGCATGGAGATAGTCATTAACTTGTCTATTGTCGTGATGGCCGCTCTGCTATCTGAGCAGATGCGGATGTTCCTGCCGCGGCTATAATCCTGCATTTTGCATGCGCATTGAAGTATGGCCGCGAACTCAGTTTGTAGAAATGTGCAGTGTGGTCCCAACGGAATCATGAAATCTGTGTCGCTGTTCTTCCTATAGACACCAGCACCCGCGTCTTCCCTGTTCTCGGAGTCGTCTGCAAACCAGTTGTCTCCATCACCTTCGAGATTCGCGCGACCCACCTTCTAATCTTCCATGCTTAACAAGCTTAACTTGTACTTTCAGTCGATGAGGTACCGCAGAGACGTCCTGTCTTTCGCCATTTTCATGATCGGTCTCTTCGCGATGTTGGCGGTGGTTCTTAGTTTTTTTGAGATCACTGTACTATTGTTTTCACCAATTCTCCAGGCCGCTTTGCCAGCCTTAGCTGTGACGGTATGGTGCAGGGGCTCTAACCCCATTAGTGCTTCTAACGCCGTCGTGGGTGAGGACTTCGAAGCACCAGCGATCCCTCTAAGTATCAGCCGTCTAAGCCATTTCAAACTCGCCACAGCTATCTTCTGCTTGTCTCTGCTCCATCGGACCACCGATGTATAGGTTAGCCTGGATTGCAGAATCGCCTTGAGGATCCACAGCAGTGTGTCGGGTTTCAGACCTCAATTGCTCCTAATGGCTCTTCTGTACAGTCATAGGGTTGCTATAAACTTATTGCACTTTTTTTCAAAGTGAATTAATTTTAGAACAGCCTAAAAGAACCTGGATCTTGAGATTTTTTCTATAGCATAGAACAAATTTATAATTCAGAATCGAATATAAATTTATAATCAATTATCAGGTGTACAAATAGGTTTCCGCCATTTGACAAAAGTTAGCGTCACCAACAAGTTTTGGTTGAAATTGATAAATGTACCACTGTGGGCAAAAACTAAGGTGAATTTTGTTATAAAATTAAAAATCTTTATTTATTTATCCAAATCAATTTCAACCCTTTCAAAGTGACCTCCTCCCGATATAATGCACTTATGCCAACGTTTTTTCCAATCGTCGAAACACTTGTTAAATTCGATTTCCGGAATTGCCTTCAAAGCCTTCTTCGATTCGGCTTGTATATCTTCAATCGTGTCAAAACGGTGTCTTCGGAGTGGTCTTTTGAGTTTGGGGAATAAGCAGAAGTCACACAGAGCCAAATCAAGTGACTATGGTGGTTTTGGAAAGATATGCATTGAGTTTTTGGCGAAATGGTCACGAAAAACGAGTGCAGTGTGAGACGGCGCATTATCGTGATGCAAAAACCACGAGTTGTCTGCCCAAATATCTTTTGAAACGGTGTTAAGTGATCCTCTTGAAATGCCAATAGTGTCAGCAAGGTCTCTAATTGTCAATCGACCATTTTTGTGCACTAATTCTTTGATTTAATTGACGTGATGCTCGTCAGTTGATCGTGTCACAGTGGTCCCGATCCCGGAAAAGCTGGCCAAAAATCATTCTTCCATTTTAAGGTTTAGTTCAACCTAGTTTCATATAAAATGCCATGGTGCATACTTCTGCGGAAGAGACTGCACCTTATATGAAGTTTATTTTCTTGTGCATCAGCGCATAGTCACGTTTCGCGGAACAGCTGTCTTTTTGTGTTTCTTTACGGTAAAATTGTACTCGCTGTCATCGTTACAGAAAAGTTTTCTAGTTGGAAATTAGCATCGTTTGATATGGATAACACCCTCCTAGGTAAGTGTAGCATTTTCATTAATACTGCATTGTGAAATTTATGTGTTTATCATGTGCATGATGCAATATTAGCTGCAAGAGGATCAGTTTCGTCAATTCGTAGAGCTACAAATAACGTACTAACAGATACCGCTTTACGATTTCAGTATAATTATGTATAATCGAGTCTCCTAAGCGCTTGAAAAAATTCAGCTGCTGGTAGCTGCTGGTTTAGGTTATATCGATATTTTCGTGGCGCGCCCCATGGCCGCCACAGGCACCGTGCGTGGGCCACGCGCGCTATTATCTATTTCGCGAACCAACCGGTCCAAGGACTCAGAGGCATGTTCATTCGAGGTCATTCCCTCTCCCAAAACTTTTTTATGTTTCTATTTAATTCACGTACATTTTTAGGGAATATTGATCTCATTATATGGACATGATATTTAATAGAATAAATCTATACTTAACTGATGTAATTAGTCGTTGGTACTAATACAATTAGAGTAAGTCACCATTCCGGTTATTGATTATTCACTATATATTAGTAACTGAGTTTCCGCTTTTTAAATTGGTAAATTTTTACGAACAATTAATGCGCATGATGTACAGTTAAGAAAATATTTCGAAACAGCGAATTAATGTTTCCATCACTCGTCTGGAAATTTTCAACATCACCAAGGATGTTCGACAGAATGGATGGAAACTCAAATTCAAATACTAGAGAATCCTTGTTTACAATAAAGTCAGCAATTTTGAATCAGATATTATAAATTTATGAATTATTTCTTACACTTTGCAATCAGGAACTTTAAAAAGCATCCAGTCAAACATCTAAAGCGTATCTTATATTTTTTAAAACTAATTGCCAATTTCAGATCCGCCAATTTCAATGTACAAATTTTTAAGTTAATTTCTATACAAGAATTGAATACAAGAATTTTTAAAATAATTTGGTCAATTTATTTATGAGTTTCCCAATAAGAGACATCGAAACCTTCAAAATTAAAAATTTTAAACGATTCCATGGTTATTTTCCAATAATTCGGACCTTTTGGAAATGTTTAAAAACGAATTTCCAAATTTCATTCTCAAAATCGTGGTCACCGACATCAAAAACCAAAGTATGATGAGTTTCAGACAAACCCGAACCTTTACCGACTTTTGGCCAGCTTTTTCGGGATCGGGATCACTGGGCGTTCCAAGATTAACATAAGGAATAAATTGCTGTGGGAGAAGTTATTCGAACTGCTAAAGGCCTTCGAGTGTAGTATAAAAACAGATTTATAATCTGTTCAGTATGTCATTTGAAAACCAAAATGTTTGCTTATATGTGTCGCGTATCTACCATTTTATTAATCCTCGCTATCGTTGGAGTATTTTGTAAGTACATTAAGACATATTTCTCTAGTTTCATATGAATATGCTGCAGTCAAAAAGTATTTTTTCGGTTCAACCATACATATTGTTGCAAAAATAAGGTTTTTCTACTAGTGGGTCAAAGCTACTAGCTACTAGCTCTGAAAGCATGGAACTTAGAACTTTTTTAGCATGAAGGGGTCCCTGCCTAAAATGTATGAATTTTTCACTAGGATAGAAAGAACGAAACCTGCTACAAAAGCATGACCAGTGCTTTTGCTATTATAGTTAGCTAATTTTTTCCGTCTAGTTGCACAATATACTATTGTATATGCATCAAAATAATTAGAACTTTCCTTTTGTTGCCAAAAAGAGAAAATATTTGATACATCTTTATTGTTTTGTTTTATTAATTTTAAATAAACACATCTACATATGCCTTCGAATGTGATACTAAATTTGATGGGTGCTTGTAACATATCTTTTCACTAATAAAAATCAACGTAGTCATTTCTTCCGTTAAACAATAAATCAATAATTACAGAAAAAATACAAATACCGAAAGAATGCAACATTTTGTGGTAACTTATTCTTATGAAGGGTGTCCCATCACGTGTGGAACAGCCGTTAATGATGAATATAAAACTGAAAAAGAACTTAAAAAGTCCTCTTATAAAAATTTGTTGGAACTTATAGTTTTTGAGCTACAGAGATTCGAAGTTAGGTAGAAAGTCTTATTGCAGGAGAGAGATGTAAAACCTTGTCTCTGTCTTACACTGAAAGAAATGCTTGGGATATATCAGCCATATGAATATAGCTGATTGTTTTTAAGTAATTCAACAAAATATATTTGACAGTTAAACAAAAATATTGCTGCAATAGTAATTCATATGTTTGGAATACTCATACAGGCTGAACTAATACAAGCAAACCTTGGTTTTCGGTAAATTTCCAATATAATATGGGTCAAGGAACCACAATTATGTCTGTATCGTCGAATATTGTTTTTCAGTGTACAATAAGATTTTCCATTCCACTTCAAATCTTTGTAGCTTAAAGACTATACTAGACTGACGAGATTTTTTGGTATTTAGTTTGGTAATTGGATAAAATTATTTCCAAATAAAATATAAAACGTACAGGGACAAAACCTTCAGAACGCTAACATTTTCAAAACATTCTTTTAAATTATATTTACCGTGAAATTTTAACTTATGTCACTGTATAAAGATTAATTCAAATTCAAATTAGAAGTCGGGAGAAAACAAGTTTTTTCAACAAAACCTCTAGTGCAAAAATTTCGAATTATTCATTTGAAGATATTATGAGTTTTCAATAACAATGAGACATTTTTTATTTTAATTTAAATTTTAAATAAACTATTTTTTTGCATTATTTAACACCTTTTAGCACCATACTATATCAGTTATAAGAAATACTTCTAGCTCTACCCAGGAACAAAAAAGTGAACGTAGCAGTTGTCTGTTTTCTTTCGGGTGCTTGATTTCGGTGAGTTCCCGCGCCTCTCGCAGTCGGGGTGCTTGTTTTCAGTAAATTCTCACGTCCGTCACCATTGGGATGCATTTTTTCATCACAAACAAGCACCCCGATGGTGCGAGGTGAGGGTCTTACCAAAAAAGCAACCCGATCATAAGAGGCGAGGAGGCTAACCAAAAACAAGCATCCCATAGGGAACAGACAACTGCTACGTCCACCTCGTTGTTCTTGGGTAAAGCTAAAAGTAGTGCTTGACATTGAATGATTACAATTGAATGGCCCTGCTGGAAACATTCAATACCCTGTTAAAATAGTAATTGGCAGTAATTTTGTCTCTCATGTCACGCAAGAAATCCATTACACGGATAGAAATTTGATAATTGAAAATACCATTTTCGACGGTAAAACAGAACCATTAGGAATTTCTGCCCGTTAGTCGAAAAAATATGCAACTTAATATAACATGTTTCGGGAAATATCACCAAGAATGATGGTAAAAACTGAAACTTCATATACCAACTTTTTTTGGACAAGATATACCTTCAAAGATGTGTATGCATATCTTTCGCGTTTAGATTATAAAAAATCCCATAGGTTGAAATAATACTTTCACGCATTTACGCAATATTATAATCGAAACGTTCGAAAAAGTTCTCATCTGAATTCAAACGTTGGAATCGTAGATTGTACTTTTTGTCCTCCTTAAAAACGTTCTAGCAAAGCAGTCTTCTAATACAAATTCTAATCTACAAATTTTAACTGGAAGAATAATCTTAAGTCAATTCTTCCAAAAAATATTAAGTATATAGTAAAATAAATAGTTTTATTGTTAATTTTTCAGATTTACAATGTGCCGACGCTAGCACTCCATGTGAAATTTCATGTGCTGGTAGAAGAAAGTGCACTTTACAACAAGATTGGTGTAAAACGGTATATAATTACAGTTAGGCTGTTAATTTGAATAATCCAACAGGGAGAAAAATAATTGAAATAATTTTACTTGACTCTGTCGGTTAAACTTGGGACATAAGGGCATTTCAACATCTTCTAAATCCTAGTCGAATTAAATGAATTTGATAAATACTTAATTCACCCAATGTGAATGATAATGAGCGTTATATAGAAAATGATGAGGGGTTCAGAAAAACGTGGTCGAGGTAAAGGCATCACTATGCTTCAGTAATTTAACGTGAAAATATGAGAATATTGATTAGTCATCCGATACACATATAAATAAATACCATATATACATCATATTTTGATTAATAAATATAATAACGTGGAACATCAGTATCCTGAAAATTCAACACTTTTGTGAAATTAGAAAACTTTTATGTGTGCCCAAGGCGCAGCTTACTTTCATCCGTTCCTGCGTGAACAGGTAGGTATTGAAACTAGTCTTGCGACACACGGGTTACTGAACTTCCAGTGAAACCTAGAGTAGAATAAACGGAAGGCTCTAGTATTTTTGAGATTGAATAAAAGATTGGTTTTTTATAATTATGCTAAGGGTAGTAATATGTACTTCATGAAATCTTCAATGCACGCTTTCATACTTTACTTTATACTTTTGAATTTAACTGGACTGTGATTCATTCTTGATCATTTGATATAGTACATTAAAAATAATTACAGTGATACTTAATAGTTTCTAGCTTCTCCATATGTCCTAACTTTGATCGAAAGTTGAGTAAAATCACTCAAATTATTTTTCTCCGTAAAGTTTTAACTGTATACTTGATGATGAAAAGTATTAAAAAGTTGACTTGAGATAAAATCTTATTTTTACCACTTTTACTGTTTATTAAAACTAAACTGTTTACATTAATAGGTTTGCGACAAGGAATGTAACAAAGGTGATTAATCGTCCCCCATTTTTCCGCCAATTGGTAATAAATGGAAATGGCGCTCGTTTACCATCCTTTCATCACGAAGTCTAGTTTTCACATCGTTTTTGAAATAAATATTAACAAAATAGTTAAAAGCAGTTTGAAGTCAAGTCTTTTACTGTATATTCGTTTAATAAATACTCCATGAATCTAATGAAATTCTCTTTTGTTCAACCTCCACCCCCTCTGCCGGGAAAAAATTAAAATTTTAATAAAATGAAGAATGACTGGAACACTCATACACTGAGAAAAAATCCTGGCAATAGTGACGTGCTATATGTAGTTGAAAATGTCCTTAACTACTTTTTGTGGTTGAATTCAAGCAATGATTGACCCGTCAATGTAGGTAATATTTTTTGAACATCATAAAATCAATAAAATTCCACGCAAATAAAAAAAAAATTTCAATATATACTGAATGATACTAGTTTTTGGAAAAATATGATTCAGCAAATTTTTATCAACTCATCATATACAGCGTAATGGGGATTGTCAATTGGCACAGTTTCAAGGATAAGTGATAAGATAAAAAATACATAATTTGGTGCTTTTAACATTTCTTTGCTCAATAGCACTTTCAGAATTTTAAAAAAAACATGATGGTTCTAAAAATTACACATTTTTTCAAGGCAAAAGTAATATTACAACTGAAATAGGTTAATCTATGGTGTAATTGTAGTATTTTCTCATCCTATTATAAATAAAAATAACAGGCTGCATTAAGATTCTAAATATACACTCGAGATTCCCTGTAACGAAAAGCTGGAGCATCGGAAACCTCTCTGTAACAAACGCGAGAGGGATCCCCTCCATATCCTACTTGTTGCTAAGCGCTGTTATGCGCATTATATAATGCGCGCAGTCTGTCTGTCAGTGAGGCTATGTGAATAATATATTTACATAGTTAAAACGGTATAAAAAAGATTTCTGTGAGTATTGAAGATGGAATTAACTTATTTGACGGTATGTACTCGAAATACTAAAAATATAATAATATAATAATAAAAATATTTATGCTTATATCAGGTGTATTTTTTAATATTTTCAGAAAAAAAGAAAAGTCTTGCCAATGTATACAAAAATGGAAATTTTGACAGATTCAGAAAATGGGAAGAAAAATTGGGAAATTTGCCAGAAATACAACGTCCATAGTAATGAATATAAGAACAATAATATTACCAGAATAAATAAATAATGATAAAGTCAAAAACAATAACGAAATCACAATGATAAAATTAAAAACAATAAATAATCAACAATAACAGAATCAAGAATTATAAATAACAATAAAATGAAAGACAATTACAAAATCTTCTTAATATTTAAAATTACATATAAACAATAAGAAATCAACGATTATTAAATTAAAAACAATAAATAAAAATTAGAATCAAAAACAACAAGAAGACAATAATCAAATCAATTAACATGAAATAATGATACGTAATATAATTTTCAGGATTCTGTTGTTACTAGATAATGCTCCAACGCATCCATCTGAGGAGGAATTGAACGAGACTGATCCGAATGGCCGAGTGATGTACCTTCCACCGAACGTCACGAGCTTGGTGCAACCGATGGACCAGGGTATCATTTCGGCGCTAAAAGGTCGTTACAAAACGGGATTCTTGTACGAAATGCTATCTCGCAATCACAAAACAAATGCAGAATTTGTCCAATCTGTTAAAAAATGGTCGATTTTGAACTGCATGTTTGTTTTGAGGGAATCGTGGGGCGCGTTGACACAGAGCACTCTTCGCAACGCTTGGAAGAAGCTTCTACCGAACCATTTGCCCGATTCTCTTAGTAATTGTCCTTCCAACACCGAATTGACCTCCTTGCTCAATCGCGTTCCTGGCGGAGAAGTTTGTTCAGCAGCTACCGTTATCGAGTGGCTCGAAGACGAAGGCGAAAAGCCTGCTTATGAAGTCATGACTGACAATCAGCTTTTAAACACCTACGCTGGACTGGACTTGCCAATTGATGGAGATTGTCTTCAAAGTTCAAACTCCAATAACATGGAAGAAGACGAGGAAGTTGAGACAAGTCCAAATGTGAGCCGAACGAAAAAAAATATCGTGAATATGGCACAAGGTTTAGTCGATTTGACCAGGGAAATCGACCAATTCACCGATGAAGAGCGACAAGTATTTTTGAAGGCTCGAAATATTGCCCTCAATGCATTTCTTTCTCCTTAATTTATTTTTAATAAACGTGTTCGACATCAAAAAGACTGAACATGTACCTTGGCGAAAGTATCGGATAGGAATTCATTCGGAGCCAATCAGAACCAAGTTTTTTTTCAATCAGAATTAATCCAAATCATTCCGACCTCGGATTGATTCGGATTAATTCTGATTGAAAATTCGGTTTGGATCAATCCGAGCTCGGATTTATTGGGATTGACCTTGATTGAAAACTTGGTTTCAGATTGATTCGGATTCATTCGGATAGTTGCCTCGGATTAAATCGGATTAGGTCGGATCGATTTTTATACCATATTTCATCAGACGAGTCACAAAACGTTTTTCGGATTGGTTCGGAATGATTCGAATTGGCTCGGCTTGGATACAAATATCGGAGTGAATCGGAATAGTTCTGATTAGTTTGGAATGAATTCCTATCCGATACATACGCCAGAGTACTTTCAATAGTTTCTCAAAAGTAGAAAAATGTACCGTTACATATTTTTTCACGGTGTTGGTGGAAAGTATTTTTCTAACACAATTTGATTGTTATTCAAACTTTTAATGTAATAAACAGTTGGGTGGCGCGGCTAGTCGGTTTGCCTAGTGGGAGTGTGGCCGCGGATGTAGGTTCCGAGCGAACGGATGACGGAAGAGTCGTACGCGACTTTAATGGAACCAACCACCCGTGAAGTTTAAAGCCGAAAGGCGGTTCCGCGGGTGGTGTATTGGTTCGAGAGAGGGGGTTTTTTGGTTTTAACAGGTATGCCTAGACCCGTCCTAGGAGAGTCCTGTACAACGTCTATAAAAGATTTTGCCATTTTTCCTCCTCACCAAAAAAAAAAAAAATGTAATAAACAGTACTATAAATGTTAAAATGTTGCTGTTTGTTTTCATTTATAAAAAATGCGTTTCGAAACACATGTAGTATTGATCACAATAATAAACTGCGCAGAATTATACATACTGACTAATTGTAATTATATAAATTTTTTATACATATTGTTTAAAAAGGAACAATTTTAGTTATCTACAGTAATGTGTGAAATATCAAAATTTCAAAAAAAAATTATGCAATTTTAATCTTCGATAACCGAATTTACTTCAAAATATTGAAAACTCCAGATTGGAAAAATTAAATATAAACTTTTTTATTTCAAATACTGTATAATCACACTATCAAGTAATTTTTCAATAATTGACAAATAATGTTCTCATTAATTTGTGATAAAAGCCATCAAACTCATTGATTACTTTTTCAAATTCGAGCGCGCTTCATTCCGTAGTAGTGGGGGAAGAGGGGTCGATCGTCTGCTCGTTATAGAGAGGCGTGACGCGCTTGTTGCAGAGAGGTTTCGTTACAGGGAATTTCGTTATAGGGAATCTCGAGTGTAATAAACATTATAGAGTTAATAAAGGGTTTTCTAATAGGGACATAACAATTTCGTATCTTTACATGAACACACCCTTAAACTTTTTTAATGAACTGTCAATGTCAAAACGTTAGTTAAAGTCAACATTTTAATTATGGTAAAGTTCACGAACCAGCAAAGTTTGGAAATTATTAAAAATTACTACCGAAATTCTGAGTCGGTGGTCGCAACTTTAAGAGCGCTTACTCCAATTTTCGGCCGTAATAATCGTCTCACCCGACAGGCTGTGCGTGCTATAGTGGATTAATTCGAGACCAAATTTACACTATTGGACGTTCCGGTGCCAAAAAGACGTCGTATTGCTCGAAGCGAAGAAATAATCGCAGCCGTAAGTGCATCGATTCAAAATGAGTCAAATCAGTCGATTCCACGTCGTTCTCAAGAATTGGGCATCGCTCAAACGACACTGTTGCGTATTATGCGAAAAGATCTTGGCCTACATGCTTGCAAGATTAAATTGACTCAAGAACTAAAGCCACTTGATCATTTGAAACGCCGAAACTTCTCTAATTAGGCTCTGGCAAAGTTTGAAGAAAATGAAGAATTTCTTTGAAAAATCATCTTCAGCGATGAAGCTCATTTCTGGCTCAATGGCTCTGTCAATAAGCAAAAATATGCGTTATTGGTCAGCAACAAACCCAAATGGCCTACTTGAGACACCGTTGCATCCGCAAAAAGTGACTGTTTGGTGCGGTTTTCATGCCGGAGGTGTGATTGGGCCGTATTTTTTCGTGGATGAAAACAACCGTCATGTTACCGTCAATGGAGAGCGCTATCGTAGTGTGTTGGAAGATTATTTGTGGCCAGAATTGGATGAACTTGACATCAACGATATGTGGTTTCAACAAGACGGTGCCACTAGCCATACAGCACGCATCACAATCGATTTATTGAAAGGCAAATTCGGTGAACGTGTTATCTCGAGAAATGGTCCGGTCGAATGGCCGCCTCGTTCATGCAATCTAACGCCATTGGATTTCTTTTATGGGGCCATATCAAGTCACTGGTCTATGCCAACAAGCCAGCAACTTTAGACGACCTCAAAGACAACATCTAACGCGAAATTGCCACCGTTTCGGTCGAAATGTGTGCCAGAGTGGTGGAAAATTGGGTCCAAAGAATCGACCGCTGTAAACGGGCTCGCGGTGGTCATATGACCGATATCAAATTTCAATCATAAAATTTAATGCTTGCACTACACCCACAATAAATTTGAACTCAATATCTCAAATATTTCTATGTTTTATTCATAGATAAAATTGTTATGTCCCTATTGGAAAACCCTTTATAATGATAGGTATGTTCAAAATTGCAAATATTATTATGTCATATTAATTTCTGTAATTCAGAAATTGGGAAAGTACTTCTATAGAAATATTTCTAATTTAACGACTGAGCTCTGTGGAAAGATATATAAATCTTGAAAATATAAAAGACTGGAAAAAATAAAATTTAAATAATAAAAGTACTCTTGCCCTTCAAAAATAAGTTATTGATTTATATTTATGAAAATATTAGATATTTGATTTATTTTGCCAACAAAGATGTGAAGTATTTTTAATTTATTATCAATTTTGTCAATACTAGGGTGTTTGATATTAACGTGATATTTCTATGAGAGGTCGCCCCTAATAACAAACGGCTTTTATTGTTGACAAGTTTTATCCTTAAGAGAAGGAAACTAGAGACTAGGAAACTCAACTCCCGTGGTGGGGATACACTTTTCGGGGGCCGGTATAGTGTAACTCGAGGCGATTCCCTCTCTACCGCAATCGTTTGCGCAGTAGACCAAAATCGGCCCTTTGCGTATACTGTGAAGTGCTCAGAGCAGTAAGAAGTAATCACGAGACGAAGAATGTGCGCAGTAGCATCAAAGTAGCTCACTGCGCAAAGCAACGGAATCAAGAGGGGAGACAAAGTTCCTTCATTATGGCATCCCACTCCCACCACGGAAGTTGAGTCTCCTAGTTTCAAGTCTCTTTGTTTTTAAATCTCTTCTGTTAAAATTTGAGCCAAATCCATTCATTAGTTTACAAGTTGCAGTGTCTGAAACCAACCAACCTCCGAATTTTTTGCAAAGATGCAAAAAAGTGAATTTCATGTGCTGATGGAATGGTTGAGAAGTTGTTCACCGAATTTCGTTCTGATCATACGAGCACAGAAATATTCTGCATAGACATTTGTGCATGAGAAAACTCTATGCAAGATGAGTGCCGCGAATGCTCGCAATCGACTAAAAACGCATTCGTGTGGCCACTTCGGAACAAAATTTTGCCTATTTTAACCGCAATTCCAAAGAGTTTTTGCGTCGAGTTGTGACGATTGATGAAACACGGATCCACCATTATGCTCCCAAACCACTTGCAGGGTCAAAACAGTGGGATAAACCTGGTGAAAGTGCACCAAAGCGTCCAAGAACGCACCAATCGGCTAGAAAAGTTATGGCTAGTGTTGTTGTGATGCACATGGGGTGACCTTTATCGACTACCTTGAGAAAGGAAGAACGATTACTGGAGCATATTATGCTGCATTATTGGATTGATTGGTTGAGGAATTCAGGAAGAAAGGGTCATATTTGAAGAAGAAAAAATCCTTTTTCATGATGACAATGCACCATTTCACACATCGAACATTGCACAGTCAAAAAAGCATGAATTGGGTTTTGAATCGCTTCCGTATCCACCGTATTCTCCAGACCTGACCCTCAGCGACTATTATCTGTTCCCATACCTCAAGAGATAGCTGTGTGGTAGGCGTATTGAGCCGAAGGAAGAAGTTGAATGGGAAACAGAATGGAATTTTGGAGGGTTTGATAAATCGTATTATTTGGAAGGCATAGAAAGTTAAGAGATCGTTGGACTCGTTGTATCGAGCTAAGAGGAAAGTACATCAAGAAATAAAACCGATAATTGTCAAAAAAATTAATTCGTATACATTTTATCACGTCAAACACCCTAATAAATTTAAAACAAGGTAGTTAAATCAAAAAACGTTTTATAGTCAAAATTAAGCACGGGTATTGATTTTTATCGCTGAAATGTTCACACCTCTGTATACAAAACGGCAGCGATGTGCCAGAGTATTTTTTTCACCCGAAAAGTGAAAAATGTTGTGGATTTGTCGATATTATATGAAGATATATCTTTGAAAGGATACCGAAAATTTATAAAAACGTTAATTATTTTTAGAGTTATTAGTATTTTCCAAATATATTGAAATTTGACGTTTCTTGAAATAAGTTTTAATAAAATTAATATCTTGTCCTCTATTTGGGATTATTAGATGCAACATTTTATTAACATTCATGTTATGATCGAAAAAAAAATTGAACTTGTTTTTATAAAAATTCAGATACCTTGACAATGGCTTAAACATCAGGTGCCCGGATGATTTTGAGCGGTAGTGTACAGATAGCCATAAAATTTTCCCACACGGGGCATTGAGTTCATTGTAAAAGTAATACGCATAAAAATTCAGTCATTGCTGATGACATACATTGAGAAAAAAATGCTATTGAATCTATAGTATTTACGCCAAAAGCATGTATGTTATTGAATTTAAAAAAATGCTGTAAGAAACAATAAATATTCTAAAAAATCTATGGCATATTTATTTGAATCAATGATATACATGCTTTGAGCAGAAATGCTTAAGATTCGATAGCATTTTTCCTTAGTGTAGTTTAGAACGGGAGATAAAAAATGTTTAGATAGCCTTGTATTTTCTATAAAGTTATTTAATGTATGATCTCCAGTGAAAATTATAATGTCCATATTTTTGAACATTGATTTTATTTGAGATTTTAATATACCCTTATCTTAAAATTTTCAACCCTGATAAATTTGCTACATTCATGTTTCTTATTTATTTTAAGTGTTGTTATATGTTAAAGACTTATTTTCATATTTCCTAGTACATTATGGTGGTTGTCACGCCAAATAAAAGGTCACTGGAAAATAAAGTTTTCCTATGATTTCAAGACTTCAAATTATGTTATCAGTCGTGTCCTACACTAAAATAAAAATGCTATTGAATCTATAGCATTTTTGCCAATAGCATTTAAGTGATTGATTAAAAAAAATATGATATAAGAACCAATATATATGTCACCAATTCTATAGCATATCGATTTGAATCAATAATATTCATGCTTTTGGCAGAAATGTTATAGATTCGATAACATTTTTTTCCTAGTATATGGAAGGAAAAACATTACTTTTGATATGAAAATTTGAAACTTACAAAAAATAATATTTTTAATAATGTTCTTTGTAATAGTTTTTTTTTGCTACCGCTTCTTTCAAGTTTTTTTTCACAAATGATTGAATTGCCATGAATCGTGGCTTACTTTTTCGAGGAAAATATTCTTTCCAGCTTTAGTGTTTCCAATTTCAAAAATAAGTAAAACTCCTTCAAATATAGTAATTAAAAAAAAAAATGTTTCCGAATGTATCCGAAACACGATACATGAGGAGTAACTTATATACTTATGAGTACCGTTTTCAATTCTCAATTCGAATAAATATGGAAAAATTATTTGAAATCAAAATATTGATTGATGAATAGATATTTTTAAATTGGAGCTCTTATTACATTAAGGCAAACTAATCAGCGCGAAGCATAATTTCTTGTAATTTGATAATAAAGCTCAAGTCAATTTTATAATATTGTAGATGTGAATTACATTTTCACAAAGTTACATACATCTCGTCGAAAAATGTCCTACTGACAAAATTCGTAGACCTCATTCAGGCAAATAATTTTTTTTGAGAATGAATTGTAGGGAAACCAATAATGCAATCGAGGTGCGGTTTTTTGCATGTAACTTATTTATTTATATACTTTCAACAAAATAGTATTTTTTTTTTAATTAAAAAGAAAAATATACATCTTATGAAAAAATGTAGCGGTTCGAAGTTGTAGATCTTTATCTAGTAAACAATTTTGTGTCATAACTTTATTTTCGTATTTCGTATAATTTAACTAAAAAAATCGAATTTAGATATTGACTTTTTAAGTTCTAACATACTGTTACTTTCCTAAGTTTAGTTTAATCGAAAAAACTGTTCTAATTTAGTAAAATCTCTTTACGAAATATAATAAAATATGCACAAATATAAGCCGTTTTTCAGGTCGCTTCCTTTATTTTTTTCTTTCTTCATAAAAGCTTCTTATTGATAAATAATATTTTATATAATTGGTGAAATGTATTAAATTTTTTTAATAGAGATAAAAACTTGTTTTAAATTCAAAATTTGTTTGACCTTTCAAAAAAACAGATTCACAGTCAAATGATACACATATGTCAGCGTATGGTATTAAAGTGTTTCAGAGTTTTACATCTTTTGTTACTGCCTTCTATGGCTGTTAAACCGCAACCGCTTTTCAGACACGTAATATTTTCAAAATGTATGTACGGTAGATGTATATTCACGTAAATGAGAAACGACGGTGTTGCTCATAAATTCCGGTAACTCTGAAACCTTCAGAAAAAAACGATCTTTTTTCTTGGCTAAATGCTCGCCTAACGAATCCACTGCTCGTCCGGCATTTGAAGCGTTAGTTGTTGTTCACCCAGCACGGACAATTACCCGAGTTCCACCTGAAAAGAGGCTGAAAAAATATGATAAATCACCGCCACGACCCCTTCAGTTTAAAATGTTGAATTGAACAATGCCGCAAAATAAAGCCTGTCAAAACCCGAGTTCGCAGTTTCATTCTTTCCAGTGTTTGTTGGAAAGATTCTTGTTTACCCAAAAAATCTAAATTTATCTTTAAAATATCTTATTAAGCCCATTGTAAAACTTCCGCTTTGAATTAAATATATACATCGTATGAGACTATTCTTATACCATTATAAATTATTTCTGTGTTTTTGTGTTGAAGAATATCTTCTAGAATGTGAGCTGCAACTGTTGCATTTACAAAGTAACCTTGATTTAAAAAAATAAGTTTCTGTGAAACAAGTTTACTTGATATCGAAATATATCTCAATAGCGAAATTCAAATAGGTACGCATCGGCATTTCTGGCTCGTTGCATAAATCAATAAAGTTTATATCGAAGCGCTTTTCTTACTAAATAGGATAGACCTGGGCGGAACGGGACACCAAGGTAAGATGGAACGGTAAATTTTCACGTAAATTATCTGGATTTTAAGATTTATTTTTTTAGAAATGGGTAGAAAAAATGATTCTCCAATTCTCAAGAAATATGAAAAGTGTATCATATAATAAAAAAAATAATCTCAAAACCCACATAATTTACGTGAAAATTTACCGCCCCGACTTACCCCGGTGTTCCATTCCACCCCGGTCTACCCTATTTAAGGTAGTTCGTTCACAAAAATTAGACCTCAGGCAAAAATAGATAATTTTGCTTTCAAGAATAGCAATATTATTATTGAAGAGCTAATTTAAAAGTATAAAGACTATTTTTCATTAAAAAAATTTTAAACACAAAAAAATAATTTTATTAATAAATTTTATTTTCGCCCAAACTTATTTTCTTATCGCTTCGAGCCAAATTTTCAAAAATGATGCGATTCTAATAAATCACGGTTCATTTTTTTAGGAAAAATATTCTCTACAATATGACTGTTTCATATGTTGGAAAAATATTTTTTTGTAATTTCAGCCATTAAAGAATTCATTTTCAAAAATTGGAAAGGGTCAAGTTGTAGAGAATCTTGTTCCTAAAAAAATGAACCGTGATTTATTAGCATCGCATCATGTTTTTAAATTTGTCTCGAAGCAATAAGAAAATAAGTTTGAGCAAAGATAAAATTTATTAATACAATTATTTTTTTGTGTTTCAAATTTTTTTCATGAAAAATAATCTTTTCTCTTTCAAATTAGCCCTTCAATAATAATATTGCTATCTTTGAAAGCAAAATTATCTATTTTTAACTGAGGTCTAATTTTTGTGAACAACTACCTTAAGAAGAAAAGCACATCGATATAAAATCTATTGATTTACGTAACGAATCAAAAATACCGATACGTACCTATTTTAATTTCGCTATTGAGATATATTTCGATATCAAGTAAACTTGTTTCACAGAAACTTATTATTTATAATCAAGGCTTAGAAAATATTTTCAATTTTGCAAACCTAGTCTTATCCTTCTCTCTAAATCTGAATCAGTCAAATTTTCACTGATTGAATCAGTGATTTGCCTTTCCACTGATACATCAGTGAAAAAACATTTTTCACTGTTAAATCAGTTAAATTTCACTGATGAATCAGTGCAAAAAAGATTTTTCACTATCAAATCAGTCAATTTTCAATGAAATAATCAGTGAAATTTGACTGATTTACAGTAACCTCTTTTTAGCTATTTAAATCAGCAAAATTTCACTGATAATCAGTAGATTTTGACTGATTCAAATTTAGAGAGTTCTTCCTTGCAATTAGTGCTTGATGGAAACTCTGCGTTTATTTTTACAGAAGTTATACATTTTTAAAAGTCATGGAATAAACGTGCCTCACAAGGCACGATAAGGTTAAATTATGACATTAAATTAATTACTTAAATTATTATTTTTAATGAAAGGAGTTATAATATCGATATTAAATTGATAAATCGGTGATTCGTAACGATATTTAATTGATAATGATATTTTCGTTTTAATATTGCATCACGGTTTTCGAATCTGATAATGATAGAGCACAAGGTCTTGAGGCCCCATCATTTTCAACTTTCACAAACACCACAGACCCCCTAAATTGGCTTACCCTCAAGCATCCAGAATATGTCCTTCATAGATGTAAACTTTAGACCTTTGGGAAACTTATCTTTTAAAATAGCGTCATCAAAACCACAGTAATTGTCATTAACTTCCGCCACCGCAAATTCGCAACTGGATAGTGCAACAGTAAGGGGTCACAAATGCAGAGGATGGCTATTTGTCTTCATTCATCCCCTCGTGACACAGGGGGTGATGGTCCCTCATTATCATCTCACAATATTCATCCTGATTAGTTCTAAACATCCGGTGAACTCGCCAACCAACCAAGGCCATATCTCCTGGCTGTATAGCGAAACGTAATTTAGAGATTACTCAGATTCAATAATGCGCGAAAGAAAACAAAAGGGGGGGGGGAGTGTAAAGTGAAAAGCCTTTAACTAAAAAAATAAGTAAGAGATCGATATGAAAAAGGGCGCATGCAAAAGAAAGAGGGTTCATGGAAAAGAAAAAATAGGGGGGGGGGTGGAAAATAAAAAGGGCTGAACGAAGAAAATAAGTAAGAGATCGAAAAGAAAAAGGGGTGAATGAAAAGAATAAAAAAAATATCAAAAAGGGGGATGGAAATGAAAAAAAAGGGGGGGGGGTGCAAATTAAAAATTAAGAGATTGAAAAGAAAAACAGTGGATGTAAAAAAAAGGGAAAATTTTAGTTGTCGATACTTTCTTCAATCGTCATCGACTTTCGGATATGACTAATCAATGGGAATTTCGACAACTTTTCTACACGTTTCCATTGAAAAGTGTACGGAACTATTGAAACCGTCAACGGATTTTATTCCTTTCTGTAACAGACAAGTAGGGTGTCGGATGAAAGAACGGAAGAAGCACTGAATGTAGGTGGAGAATAGTATATTATGTGCCTAGGCGCATAATGAGGGTTATTACGCGACGAGCGACAATGCTCGCAGGAGATCGTAGCCAAGGCGTAGTCAAGGCGTAGCTGAGGCAAAGCCGAGACGAAGCCGAGGTGCGATTCAGTCCTGCGAGCATTTTAAGCGAGTCTCGTAATTACCCGAATTGTGTGCATTGGCACATA
Source organism: Diplolepis rosae (assembly GCA_030998225.1). Lineage (NCBI taxonomy): Eukaryota > Metazoa > Arthropoda > Insecta > Hymenoptera > Diplolepididae > Diplolepis > Diplolepis rosae. The sequence continues at coordinate 820,711 of JAPYXD010000695.1, forward strand.
TTCTATTTTATATGACTTCGGCGCATATACGAGTTTTTATGCGTACACTCGACTCCAATCAAAAAAGGTCGAAATTGCCGTGATTATCGCCTATCTCACTTGACATTTCGCGAATACTTCCGGCCATTTTGATTTTCTCGATCTTGTGTAGTAGTAGCGTATTGTAATAGACGCATGCGCAGTTCAAATGTACAAGGCTTTGTCAGTAGGGTGCTAACGCTGTACGAAGAAGAAGAATAAGAAGAAGATTGTGCTCAGCTGTATGGCTATAGGCGCATGCGCAGTTCAAATTTTAAATTACATTCCTCTGTATCGTAATACACAACATTACGCTACTCTCAACTGTAGCATAAAAACAAGTTTACACGCCGGAGGCACATAAAATGTGTTTAATTTACTTTATTAATACAAGGAAGAAAAGATATCTTAAGCTCAATCGCAGGCACGTTGCTTCGAGTTGAGCCAGCAGCGGAACAGGGACTCCCCTTTCTTATGGTCGTCCGCAGCGCGTGCGTTTACGGCAGAGCGTACAACCGAAAATAAACCCGAAATAGAATATTTTCTTAATGACTTAAGGGCGCAAGCCACTCTCTTGAGTAACAAAATGTTTACATACCAAGGCAATGATAATATGAACACTATTTACGATAATACCGGCGAGACTCGAAATTCTTAAAATTAACACAAGGTGAGGTTAAAGTAAGGTCACAACAGCTTACCGGGTAAATAAGTATAACACCAGAATTCAATTAGTAAAATAATAGGCTGAACAAGATTTATTAAACTTTGTTAGGACTCGATACAAAGAAAAACTAATAATTATAAAAGCCCAAAACATCTACGTGATTATCAATCAGCATAATTAAAATGACAGAATTCTCGGAACATTCCCGAGCCACGCGACAATGTGGCGAATTACATACATTACCGCGCGTCACCACCAGAGAGAACTAGACTTTACCCACGATTAAATCGAAGTGAGAGAACTTTAAATATCACGAGGGAAAAAAATAAATCTATTTACAGTAAATAAAGAAAAGGCACAATTACGAAAGAGCGCTCGAAAAATATAAGAGAGAGAAGAGAGACAAAGTAGTTCCGGTGGATGCGATGGACGCCATAAAGCGTTAATGTCAATTTAATAATGTCCGGTAGTTCCGGACCACTTGCCAAAGAAATTTAAGTAAAACCAACTTACGCTACCTGCATAACCTCCTGGAGTTCCGGAATAAATCTCAACACAAATTCTCCTTCCATTCCGGGGAGCTCGAAAATACAATTCTGGTTTCCTTCGGGAGACAAGACGTGCCACCTGTCACTTATAGTCGCAGGACGAGAGTGATGACGGAAGACGCTGATAAAATTCCCGATCTGTCCCACGAATTGAACGCGTGACCCAATCGCGGACCCGGAAGAGGGTCACGTGTCATACATCTAGTAGACGACTAGGCAACCCGTGCCTAGTATAGTGATTGCCGTCGGCAAATCATTTCTATAAACACGCGGTTCTCTCGATTACAACGAACAGCGCGTGAAGTACATTGGCACTATTGTACTTAGTGTCCATTTACATCATACAACATAAATTTTGTATCACAAATGTCGAAAATACTAAATATCGAGTCTCGGGGTCTTTGTGCCCCAGGGTACGTCTTCCGGGTCACATGGTGGTATCTGGTCGTCTCGTGCGTCGCTCTCCGATGATCGATTGCGGCGATGGGCGAAACATCGATATCTTGTGACTCGAGAGTCGATATGGCGGCCAGTTTTTACGTCGACTCGAAAGCCGGTTCCCAGGCGGAAAAATCGGTGTACTGCCAATCCTTACAACCGGCGCGGTACCGTTCCGGTTGTAACCCGTGAGTAATGCCAGTGCTGCCGATCAGCACTGTGCCAAGCGTTGGCATACCGCTGGGGCGGCACTGGCTAAACACCGGCGCAGTACTGCTTTTCAGTGCTGGTAAACAACCAACATTTGTGTATTGCCAAGCATCGGTGCAGCACTGAATCAGTACCGGCGCAGTACCAACATTCAGTGTTGGCAAACAACCAACTTTTGAGTAATGCCAAGCGTCGGTGCAGCACCGGCGTGGTGCCGCTTTTCAGTATTGACGATCAACAAATATCGCGTAATGTCAAGTATCGGCGCAGCACTGGCGCATACACTTCTTACACGGCCCTGCAGTAGTTGGAGGTTATAAGCGCTATTTTCTTTCTTGCATTCCAAGCGTGCGCAGCCAAGAGGCTTAGTCGTTAGGTTAGTAATGCGTTAATTGTAAGTAGAGAGGGTTCGCACCCGCAACGTTAAGAATAATTTTTAATACTACCTATACGAGCGTTTGTGTAGCGTAGAGGGGAATGTGTGTTTGTAGGTAAGTTTGTATATAAAAATAGTAAGTTAGAGTCTGCTTGAAAGTAAATAAAGTTTTGAAATGTACTAAGAATATTCATCGATTCAATTATAATTATAATTTTGTACTAGTGCCAGAAACGCACCAGCACTGAAGGCCAGCGCTAGCGCAATACCGCTGGTCAGCACTATGCCGTTGTTAACTATCGGAGTTCCGCCAGCACCACGCCAGCACTGAAGGTCAGCGCTAATGCAGCACTGCTGGTCAGCACTATGCCGGTGTTACCTTTCGAAGCTTTGCCAGCACCGCGACAGACTTCATGAGGATCTACTGCCAGCACTATGCCAGCGCTGGAAGTCCGCTGGCAGTGCTGTCGCGGTGCTGCGCCGGTTGTAAATTTCCGCCTGGGTTGTGCCTCATCTCCAACGCTGCTGTCCTCCGGTGCTGCCGTCCTCGCATCGCTCATGTAACAGACGGGACAGGAAGCGTAAGTGCGTGCAGTGCGTGATAGTGTTTTTTGAGTGCTCTCGGGTGGCGACGAAGTGCGGTCTCTCGTCACACGACTTTTTTCCCGGGACATAACCCCACCTGTCATACCGGCGAGTTTAACGAATTAAATTTTTTTAATGTGACGGGTAAATTTTATCCACGTCACAGTATTCTATAATTTTTAGATAATGAGTGTGATAAATGGCACTTTGACATTTATTATATAAAATCTAAGGATGGAAAGTGAATCAGGAGACTACTTTCAATAACGATCCGCTCAAATTTCCAGCAAATAATTTTCATATACAATTGTTATCAATACTTTTTCATGTCAAATCCTAAACAAATTATTTCATTCAATTATTATTATATTAAAATAAAAAGATTTAATTTTCAAGATGTTGTCTAAAAATGATATATATATTATTTTTTATTCGAGTAACTTTTAAGTGAAATACTTCTTTAGAAAAGGTGAATGAAAATTTGAATTCACAAAAACAACAAAAGCAACTCACCAAGCAATTTATGTCATTTCTACAAAGAAACTTACTTTTAATGCCTTTGGATACAGGAATATTCATCTCAAAGGATTATTAGTATCCTTACTTTATTCCTAGTTTTTCTTTTTAATGAAATAATATGTCTTCAACTTCAATTTTAAATAAAAAGATCTTTCAATGTCTTAAACAAAAATAAATTGGAGGATAAAGGAAGTCGTTCGTCAAGTACTTGAAATTATGTCTGAAATGAGTTTCGACATTTCGATTAAGGCCACTCTTATGTAGCGGATGATAGAATCTCACCAAGAAAATTATAGAGCCTGGAGAACACGACTGCGGGTGGAAACGGTTTCCACAGAAGATCGTAAATTATGTCTCGCTACGCCAATTGCAATTTTCTGCTTTCCACGTTTTTGGAAAACCCTCTGCTTCGTTCATGTGAAATGTGCTTTTTAATGCACAGCAAAGAGTAGAGTGCTGCCCAGAACTGTAAGACTACTTAGGTTTCATCAGTTATTGAAATGCAATTTAGAAGATTAAATTTATTCTTCAATATAACACAAGAGTTATCGAAATACGGCGTGTCATAAACCTGAAATGAAGTCATTTTGCGAATTTCCCAAAAAGAGTTGAGATTTTGTAGTTTATTTCTTTACGTTTCACCCTTATTTATAAAAGATATTTCATTTATTTCTAAAAACATAGGCCTGCATAGATTTTACGGCCTGAGAAAAAAGAGTGGTTCCCCGTATTCTTTTGCACGCTGAATCCGAATCTACAAAAGAAATTTTTTTATCACACAGAGGAAAATAGTTGGAGTAATTTAACACGACTCTGTCAGTTAAACTTGGGACATAAGGACACTTCAACATCTTTTAAATCCTACTCGAGTAAAATGAATTTGATAAAAACTTAATTCATCCAACGTGAATGACAATGACCATTACATAGGGAATAGTCAGTGGCTTAACGTGAAATGTATAAGTAAAGGGTTTCCCAATAGGGGTGATATGATTTTGAATGTCCCTATCGGGCTCATTTGAACTGAAATTTTTGTCGTCTGCTGTCAGTTGTCATCAGTAAGGTTTGCCATTTAATCATGAGTAGTTTCACGCTTCCACAACGTTTGGAAATTGTCCAATTATTTTATCAAAATTCGAGAAGTTTTTTCGGTGTTCAAAGAGCATATCGTGCAAAATATGGTCGTCATTCTGCTCCATCCGCGCTCTCAATTCGTCGAATAATCGATAAGTTGGAGAGTGAATTTACTCTATTGGATACTAAGCCTAAAAATCGTATGCGTACCGCACGTACTACACAGAATATAGCCGCCGTACCGTGAATTGTCCGTGCCACGCCGATCTCAGGAATTGGGCCTGTCCAGGATGACTACCTGGCGTATTTTGCGATTGGATCTTGGCCTGCATCCCTATAAGATCATTCTGGCCCAAGAACTGAAGCCTAATGACTATCGTTTGCGTCGGGAGTTCGCGGATTGGGCTCTGGAATCAATTGAAAATGATCCCAATTTTCATCAAAAAATCATCTTTTCTGATGAGGCGCATTTTTGGCTCAAGTCTCGGGGGACATTTGGCCGATATATTGTTTAAATCATAAATGGCATAGAATATCCAATATAATAAAAAAGATTTCGATCAATTCCGAATGAATATTCAGTGTTTTTTTTCAATTTCAAAACATATCACCCTTATTGGGAAACCCTTTATATCACTAACGCTCGGAGAGCTTCAAACGATAGTTCGATAAAACGAAAATCAGGCGTATTACTTCAACCGGCAGTAATACGGCTCTCTTTGATAAAAAATAATTCTTACCTCGCGCCTGCCATTAGTCATCTGATACATACATACATAAACAGCAAACAAATTCATACACACCATTCAGTCACAGCCAATCATATTTATCATCGTTCTTCAATTGAAAATTCGGCTTTCAACCCGCTTCACAGGCATTGGAAGTCGAATTTCGATTATCAATACGATTAAAAATTGTATGCATGGCTCGGGTCGAGGCAAAAATTTCACTCGTGTAATCTTTGCCTTTCGACCCTTGTCACGCAATATACTATTTTATGACAAATGCACTTAACATGAAACCTCACATATATAAATCTAATATCTACACTTATAAGACGTGGATCAATAAGTTCCGGGATTGACACATAGATGGCGTTGCCAACAAAAGTTCTGTATGATTTTTTAATGAGTAGCAACCTTCAAAAGATACCTGTTAAAATTTCATGACATTCTGATGTTTGATCCACGAGTTACAGTGATTTTAGTGACGCTAGTCTTGATATTCTCAAAACAATGGATTCGAAACAATTTCATGTGTTAATTTACCATTGCTTTTTGATGAAAAAAAAACATAGTGCAAGCTCAGCAATGACTTGAAAAGTGCTACGGGGACTCTGCTGCATCAAAAACAACCATTTGTCGGTGGTATGCTCAGTTTAAACGTGGTCGTACAGACACTGAAGATGCTGAACGCTCCGGTCGGCTAAATGAGGTAGTTACACCGGAAACCATCAAAAAAGTCCACCAAATCGTTTTCGAAAACCGTAAATTAAAATTGCGTGAGACAGCTGACACCTTGAAGATATCGCACGGCAGTGTGTACGCTATTTTGCACGAACATTTGTCTATGAGGAAGCTGTTGTTAAATTGGGTGCCGCGTTTGCTCACGGTGGATCAAAAACGACAACGTGTCGTTGATTCCGAGCGCTGCTTGGAGTTGTTTTGTCGAAATAAATTGAATTTTTGGCGTCAGTATGTGACAATGAACGAAACCTGCATCCATCACTACACTCCGGAGTCAAAGCGGTCGTCAGCCGAGTTGACTGCAGTCGGTGAGAAGCGTCCAAAGCGGCCAAAAACGCAAATGTGGACCGGTAATGTTATGGCCTCAGGATTTTGGGATGCTCATGGAGTTTTGTTCATCGACTAGCTTGAAAAAGGTAAGACGATCAATAGCGAACGTTACATTGGCCAATTGAGGCGTTTGAAGAACGAAATCGGTGTGAAACGGCTCCAAATGAAGAAGAAAAAAGTGCTATTTCACCAAGACAATGTGCTGCGTTACAAGTCGCTCGCTACCATTGAGCTTCGAATTGCTTCCACATCCACCATATTCACCGGATCTGGCCCCCAGCGACTACTACCTGTTTGTAGACCTCAAAAAAATGCTCCAAGGAAAGAGATTCTACTCCAACGAGGAAGTCATCACCGAAGCGAACGCTTATTTCGAGGCCAAAAATAAATCGTTCTACAAGAAAGGTATTTAAATGTTAGAGAAGCGCTGGACTGATTGTGTTGCTTTTGAAGGAGACTATGTTGATGAATAAAGTCTAGTTTTACCAAAAAAATGTGTTTTTCCTAGTTATTCCCGGGACTTATTGATCCACGTGTTATTTCAGGAACCTCACGCGATAAATGAATTTTGTTTACAGATTCAGATTCTGCACGAGAAAAACTATGAGAAACCGCTCTTATTTTTCAGCCCATATGGAAAATGTTGAAAGATGCAGGCTTGTGTAATTTATCACCATACAAATTTTTTTTGTTAATGTTTTGAAACGTTATTTAAAGTAACACATTACTCAATAAGTTTCCGGTCTAACAGCCAGTAGTCGCTGGGGGCCAGACCAGGAGAATATGGTGGGTGAGGAAGCAATTCGGACCTTAATTCATTCAATTTGATCATCGTTTTCATGAACTTGTGGCACGGTGAATTGTTTGGTGAAGCAGCACATTTTTCTTTTGCATGTCAAGCCCTTTTTTCTTGAATTCTGCGCTCAATCGATTCAGTAATGCCATGTAATAGTCGCTGTTGATGGTTTTACTTTTCCCAAGATAGTCGATAAACAGAATATCATGCACGTTCCAAAATACAGATGCCTTAACCTTGCCAGCCCAGTGTTGAGTTTTTGATCGCTTTAGACTGGTTTCAACAGCTGCTGTCCACTCAGCTGACGATCTTTTTGTTTCAGGTGTGTAATGATGGATCTATGTTTCATCCATTGTCACATACCGACGCGGCACCCAATTCGAAAACAACTTACGCACCCCCAAAAATTCGGACACCTTCTGATATCCTTAAGGTGTCAGCTATCTCACTCAACTTTAATTAACGATCGCTCAAAACTATTTTGTGGGCTTTTGTTAGGTTTTCCGGAACTGCTGATTTTGGGCGACTAGAGCGTTCAGCGTCATCGGTGTTTGTACGACCGCGTTTAAATTTGGCATACCATTCGATGATTGTTGATTTCCCTGGTGCAGAGTCCCCATAATGCTTATCAAGCCATTGTTTTGCTTCGACAGTATTTTTTCCCGTTAAAAAGCAATGTTTGATCAACAGTCGGAACTCTTTTATCCATTGTTTTGAAAATGACAAAAGTTGCTTCATCAAAATCTCTGTAACTTATGAACTAAATGTCAGATTGTCATGAAATTTTAACACTTAACGTTTAAAGTTTGGTACTATCCAGAAATCATATGGATTTGACAATAGTGGTGCCATCTATATGTCAGACCGGAAACTTACTGAGTGATGTGTTCCGAGGAATCATTGAAATTTACATAATTTTTGCAGTGCTTTCCTAAAAAATATACCAAATGGCTTAACCAGTTAATAAAAATGAAATTGGAATTAGAATTGAACAGTGTTTCCAAAGAATCTCACCCAAAATATCGTGGTGTATAATTGGTTAGTGTTCTGTTACTGGGACATTCTTGCAATTTTACGAGGCAAACTTCTTTAAACATTTTTTTTATCATTTGTTAAATAAACAAGTTTTGTACAATGTGTAGATTCCAATAAAATATTAATAACAAGTTCAACGCGTAGAATTGAAAAAGTTGTTCTCATGAATGAAATGCTAAGATTAGTCAGTCAGGTTGAGAAAAAAATAAAATACCAGATAACTATTAATAAGCAGATAATTTTGATCGTAGAATTTTTTTTTTAATTTTAAAGAATTATGATTAAAATTGATCTTATTTTTTCCGCTATTTACTTAAAAGTTATGTCAATAGGTCGACTCTCCTAAAATCAATTCAAAACTACACACTGTTAGAAATATTCGGAAATTTACAAAAATTTTATGTTAAGAAGGTAACGTAAAATTTAAAAATATTTATAATATTTTTGAGTAAAAGTATCATAAAATTGCAAAAATTGTACTAACATGTTTCATAATATTATGAAACTCAACTACATTTTTATAATGTGTATCTTGAAACTACCAAACTGTAGCAGAATTTTTATAAAATTTATCATAAAATTACGAAACTGTAACAAAATTTTCAGTTACATGTAACTGCATAAAATTCCAGTTACCCAAAACGTCAATGAAATTCTATCTTAATTTTATAAAACTGTAACTGAATGAAACTCCAGTCATGTGTTTCGGAAAATTACGGTAGAAATTTCTAACAATGCAGATGAATACAATCAAAAAGATGTTCCAATTCAAGTAGTCTATTTTACTAGTATTACACATTACGTTCAAAATTTCTATCTGCAGTTTACATTTATGCTGCCACCGCGTAATGTTTTTTCTCCTTTCTTCTCTTCCGTTCAATTACCGTGCCATCCAATTACGAAAGCCGAGAAGTTTCGAGAAATAGTAACGAAGAGGTACGCGTACTTATCCGCACTTGTACTTGCAAACTTACATGCATATAGTATATGTATACTTACAGCGAACATATTTTGCAAGAAACTTCTAACAATATCCTTGTTCGCCGCCGAAGAACTTCGCGGTCGAGAAGGACGGAATAAGGAATGGAAGTGGTGGACTGGGGGTTTGAGGATTGGAAACTCAGAAGATTGGGGTTTGGGGCAATACGGAACGATGAGGTCGTTGCCAGATAGGGAGAGGGGGATAACGAAAGGAGTGCTTCAAGGGGTGTTTTCCACCCCCAAGTGAACTCCCTTTCGCAACTGAGACTGGAAAGGCTGGAGGCGTCTCAAGTTCGGGGACCTTAGTCAAATACGTCGCTTGGCGAAAGGATCTCTATAAATTCCAAGTTTAACGCGGAAACGTATTGGGAGACCGAGCCATTATGTCTGCTTGGACAAAGAGATGAAGAGTCGAGAGTTCTATCGATTAGAGAGAAATATTCTTTGCACAACGCACATTTCATCCCTTCTTAAATCTTTCCAGTCTAATGTGTTTTATTAAAGGGGTATTTCAATATAGAATGTTATTTTTGACGCTCTTTCAGTTTTCTTAATTCTTTTTTTAATATAAAACTTTCTACTTTCATTTTTTCGAGCTTATTTTTTGCCCACCCTTAAAATCTACATAAATTATCAAATAATTGAAAATTCGATGGATTATGATGTTGAGTTAAAACAAAATTGAAATTTTAAGAGCTCTAAATTGATATAGCAACTTAAATGAGGTACGATCTGAGGGTTTTTTGGCAGCTAGTTAAAGTCACTGAACCTAAACGAGCCGACGCCATTAGTAGTTTTTTGCCCCTTGGCGAGAACTAATTTCAGTTCTTGGGTCATCGCTGATTCTGACGTTTACTACTTGCGAAATGGTGGTCAGTGCGCTGTCTGAGGTTAACGTTGATAGAAAACCGGCTAGCGTTCTATATTTACTGACCCCTGTTCTCTACTTCGTCAAGGTGTATTTCGAGAAATATACGAATTTGCTCGTTCTTTCATTGATGAAATGTAAGCGAACTAATTTCATTTCGACGAAAGAGTTTTGGCTTTAACTTAAAGAAAGAGAATACTTAAGAAAGTGATGAAAATTAAGGAGCAGGTTGAGTATCTTATTTTTAGCTGGTATTTAATTCTTACGGAGGTCCAATTAAGAGAAAGCACTCACTCGAATTGTAACTCATTGGAATATTAGTTTACTGGAGTCAGACATTTTTCACTTTCTTCAACTTAGGGGAAAAGCGGCGAAATTGGCGCACCTAATAGAAAGTGCGAGTTTAAAAAAAAAGTATATGACTAAAAATTATGAAAAAATATTTATTTAATAGCTGGGTATCTTTCCTACAACTTCCAATGGATAAAGATTGCATTGAAAATTATTAAAGCAGGTTTTTATTCAGATTTCCGAAGGACTGCACCTGCGTCAATTTACCCGCCATGTCGGGTAAATTGACGCACTAATATTATAATCTTCTCTTGCCACGTATTAGTTATATTTTCATAGATTTAGAATTACATTTCAGTAGCAAAGGTTGCTGAAAAGAGGTAGATATAATTTGAAACTAAATTTGAGATAGTATATCAAGATATGTGAAGTTCTTTTATACCTTTATTCACATAAACCAGCCACAGTTAAAATATATTTTATATTTGTACAATAAAATACTGAGAACTGTGGATATTTAAGTGAATATTCAAATTGAAATCATTTTTATAGAGAATTATTTGAATTTGTAATTAGAAGTATATACAATTATTAACGTTAGAAGACTTATAAATAATAAAAACAACCAATCAAAAATACAAATTTTTTACTTACATTGCTTTCACATCTTAAAATTGAGAAAATACTGTCAGACTGCAAATTAATTATTAAAAATCGCTTTCAAAATGCCTTAATACCTCAAAATTAAAAGAAAATTTTAACCACTGATTGTTCAAATGAAGATAACCTTACAAAGTCGTTAATCAGTTTTGCGAACCATACTACCTCCCATGTCACAAAAAAGCGTAAGAAAAAGATTAGCAGAAAAGTCCAGCAATATTCAAATGTACATATCTATATATTACTAATTGTGTACTTACTATCTTCTTTATATTTTCAATCATAAACAACCGAGCACTTGACTTCAGTCACCGGTTTCCAGAAACACAACACGTGTGCCAACTTCGCCTCTGATTTGAATCTCGTATGCGCCAATTTTGCCGCAAGTGTATCGTTCATTAATTAAATACTTTGTACGTAAAATGCTTATTTCTTCATACAAATATTCTATCCTGATCGTGAGATTAAATATCAAAGATTATAAAATTGTTGCATTTATCTAATTCACCTTAAATTCCTATATAATATATATATATATATATATATATATATATATATATATATATATGTAATAATAACCTTGAGTGACCACCGGTGCATCGAATTTACACTAGAACAACGGTGTCAGGCGGTGGATAAGGGTAGGGGCGGCGAAGGAAGGAGCCCCTCCTGGAACACGAGACGACTCAGCAGGGAAAGACTTCGCGAACACCTCGAAGAAACCAGGCTCATCGATGAGCTTGGTTGGGTCTACCCTGCTGGGTCGTTTGAAGCTGCTCTGCGCTCGGTGAGGCAGAAGGTGGTCGCGGGTTGCGACTACTCGATGCCTCGCCGTGAGTGCAGGCAAGCCAAGGATTCGATGTACTGGTGGAACGACCAGTTGGCAGCCCTACGTCGAGAATGCCTCGCAGCGCGGCGAAAATTCACCCGCTCAAAGGGGGATGCTACGCTGCACGAGGCATGGAAAGGGGCAAAAACAGCTTTGAGGCGAGGCATAAAGAAAAGCCGACTTCAATGCTGGAAAGACTTGATCGGTGAGGTCGAGAAGGACCCATGGGGTCTCGCCTTCAAAATAGTGGAAGGCTTAAGGCAAATACAGCGCCGGGTATCGACGGGGTGCCGAACGAGATCCTCAAAGAGGTGATCGGGGCATACCCGGAGATCCTCCTAGAAGCCTTTAACTCCTGTCTTCGGGAGGGGAGGTTTTTCGCAGATTGGAAGAAGCAGAGGTTGGTCCTGCTGAGGAAGGGCAACAAACCTCTGGGGGTTGCCTCGTCCTATAGACCAATATGCTTATTGGATACGATGGGGAAGCTTCTTGAGGAGTTGATTCTACAACGGCTTCAGGCTCTCTTGGTCGGGGAGAACGGGCTCTCGGAAAACCAGTTCGGATTCAGGAAAGGCAGGTCCACTGTGGACGCCATCCAAGCTGTGGTTAACATCGCCACAAATGCAGGAAAAGGAACTGGTAAGCGTAAGGGATTCTGTGCGTTGATTAGCATTGACATACGCAATGCGTTCAATACCGCGAGATGGGACATCTGCATCGAGGCGATGATGAGGAAAAAGGTTCCAGACTACCTGTTGCGAATGATAGATGACTATCTGAGCGACAGGTGGGTGATATACGAGGGCGACAAATGGTCTCTCAAAGAAGAGATGACATGTGGCGCTCGTCAAGGGTCGCGGGTGGGTCCACTCGTTTGGAACGTCATGTACGATGACTTTCTGCGCATGGACCTACCTGCTGGAACGAGCATCGTCGGCTTCGCGGATGACACACTTGTCGTGTGCGCCGCTGACGACGTCGGAATCCTAGAGCTGAGGATCAATGAAAGTCTGTGGCGAGCAAAACGTTGGTTGGATGGCAGAGGTCTTAAAATGGCCCCTGAGAAAACCGAGGCTTTGCTCGTTACGCACAGGAGATCCTTCCAATATCCGAGGATCGTTCTCGGAGAGTATGAAGTCGAGTGGAAAACAAGCATTAAGTACCTGGGGGTGCAGCTGGATCGTAGGCTTAGCTTTGGCGAACACCTAAAGATCGCAGCTGCCAAAGCCATCCAATGTGGAGCGAAATTGGCCCGGCTTATGCCAAACATTGGTGGACCGAGGGAAGCGAAAAGAAGATTGGTGGGGAGCGTGGTCCATTCGAAGCTGCTTTATGCAGCTCCGGTCTGGGCCAATGCCTTGCAAAACCATGCTATCCAGAAGAAGCTGTTCTCGGCGCAGATACTTGTCGCGCTGAGAATAGTTTCGGCATATAGAACAATCTCGACGAGCGCTGTGCTGGTCCTGGCGAGCGTCCCGCCAATAGATTTATTGGCGGAGGAAAGGCAGGAAACCTTTCAGCTTCGCAAGGAGCTTACCTGCGCCGACCTGCAGGAAATCGCTCGCGTGAAGGAGGCCATCCGCAAGGATGGAAGGCGCAGACTCGTCGAGAAATGGCAGATGAGATGGCATGGTGAGCAGACAGGGAGATGGACCTACCGCCTGACCCCAGAGCTCGCCATCTGGCTGAACAGAAAGCACGGGGAAATCGGCTTTTACTTGGCGCAAGCGCTCTCGGGCCATGGCTGTTTTAACGCGTACCTGAGGCGCTTTAAGAAGGGAGACGAGGAGATGTGTTGCTACTGCGATTTCCCGGTGGATAACGCAGAGCACGCATTCTTCGTCTGCGCAAAATGGGGTGTGGCTAGGGAGGTCTTCGGTCAGGCGGTGGGTTCCGAACTTACTCCTGACACGATGGTCCCTCTCATGCTCCAGTCTGAACGGTTCTGGACGCTCATCGAGTCATTCGTCACACTCGTGATGAAGAAGAGAGAACTTGATGGGCATCGAGAGCGAAACAACGGGGAGGGCCAGTAGAAATCGCATCGGGGCCTGCACCCGCGGTCCTGCGTCTCGGGTAGACTTGACTGTCCGCGTCGTTCGGGGGAGGAATCTGTTTATTTCTCCCCTGGGTGGCGCGGCTAGTCGGTTATCCTAGTGGGCGTGTGGCCGCGGATGGAAGTTCCGAGCGAACGGATGACGGAAGAGTCGTACGCGACTTTAATGGAACCAACCACCCGTGAAGTTTTAAGCCGAAAGGCGGTTCCGCGGGTGGTTTATTGGTTCGAGAGAGGGGGTTTTTTGGTTTTAACAGGTATGCCTAGACCCGTCCTAGGAGAGTCCTGTACAACGTCTATAAAAGATTTTGCCATTTTTCCTCCTCACCAAAAAAAAAATGCCAAAAAACGATTAATCGCAATAAAACTGTATTAAGCAATTAGATGTTTATAATTTTTTCTATCAAATACATATCATACAAGAATGCACAAGATAGAACTATTTTTATTTTTTTTATGTTATCATTTTCTGGAAAATAGGGTGCGCCAATTTAGACAACGCGCCAATTTCGCCGCTTCTCCCCTATATAAGAAATAATGACTTGGTTATAGAAATAGAAACATGCCACTAAAAATAAAAATGACAGAATATTGAATCAAAATTGAATTAAAAATAAAATAATAGTAGAAAAATAAGATTATCTTCCAATAATCATACTATGTCTGGTCCGTACATCTTATCATTAAATGATGTTTCTATTTGATATAATGCAATATTGAATATTTCTAGAAAAATATATATGTCACTCAAAAACATATTGAAGAATCATTGAGTGTTTTTATAGAAATAAGTATAATCGAAATTACAAAAAAAATTGATTTTAATAAAATTAATTAATATTAAGACTAACTATCTTAATTTGACAGAGGCAAACATTCGTACGTTCGAAATATGAATTTTCTTTAACACAATTCGCCATTCTCAATTTTTGGAGATTTGACTGCAGCGTTGTGAATAATAACCCTAAGTAAACAATTTTAAATTTAAGGAAATCAGTCAAATTCCTGCGAATTCGATCTACCTTCTTAAACTCACTATTTTATACTTTGAAATGTTTATCTCATATTCTAAACAAGAACCCAGAAATGTAAAACAACTAATTTTGAAGAATCGAAGTAGAAAAGTAATGTCATAGTGAGACAACAATTTTAAGTTATCAACAATTTCGGATATTTACAAATTGAAATAAAAGAAGCTCTTCAACATCAAGAAAATTATTATCTTCAAATTCATAGTATTTTTGTTACAAACAGAAAAGCATTTTTTGGAAAACTCCTGTCATCTCAATTAGATAATTGAAAACCAAAATTTTGAATCTGAAATTTTGAATATTGAAATTATCTCAAACTATTCAAAATTGAAAAAATGGTTTAAATGATTGATTTGTATCAATTTTTTACAAATACTCAAATTTCAATAAATTACGGCTTATTTTTTCAGGAAAAAGATTCTCTACGATTTGGCTGTTTCTAATTTTGAAATTGAGTAAATGCTCTAAAAATATGGTTATTTCTTTACAAAAAATGTCTCTGTAAAATATTGCTTGAATGATTTTAGTTATTGAAAGCGGTACAAGGGGCTGAATTTCAAATCACAGAGGTTCCTTTTTGTTTCAGCTCCACTACACCCCAAACCTCGGTTCTAATTACCACTCTTGTTTTTTCTATAAAGTATGACGATAATTTTATGACATTATATCAATCTTCCATATAAAATTCGAAGAAAGCAATTATATAAACCTTTGTGAGTTTATCAGAAGAAAATTAACAATCAATTTACTAAAGTTCAACATTTTTATTCCGATGAAAAGTAATCAAATGACTCATAAATTAAATTGAAAAGATTATTCAAATTATGCGATGACTTTTACTTTTAATAATTCAGACAAAAAAAAAGGTAAAAAATTAGGACCTCCAAAAGTGAAGGTTTTTTTTTACTATAGACTAAATTTTTTTTTTTTTCGAGGAAAAACTCAATCAAAACTCTATAAAGGCTTAAATAATTGAAAACAATTATATAATCCCTTTCTATTTAGTTTCAATCAATAATGTATAAAATAATTTTCAAAAAATTGTTCTACACGGAGAAAAATAGTTGAAGTTATTTTACTCAAGTGTGTCGATTAAACTTGGAACATAAGGACATTTGAACATTTATTAAATTCTAGTCGGGTAAAATGAATTTGATAAAAACCTAATTCACCCAAAGTGAATAACACTAAGCGTTACACAGGAAATAGTAAGGAGTTAAGTAAAACGTTGTCGACGATAGGGCACCAACATGCGCCAGTGGGTTAACATGAAATGTTTAAGTATATCACCGACGCTTGAGGTGCTTCAAATCGTAGTTGACTAAAATGAGCATCGAGTGTATTATTTCAACTGCCAATGGTATGGTTCTCTTGATTAAAAAAAAAATTCTTACCTCGAACCTGCCAATAGTCATCCGGTACATACATAAAGAACATACAAATACATTCGCACCATTCAGTCGTAGCCAATCACATAAATTTCATAATTTTCATAATTAATTTTCATAAAATATTTTAAAAAATTAATATAATTAATCAATTATTATAACTATGATTATTGATATACATAATATAATTATTAAATTATATTCAGTATACATTTTTATTATAACTACGTATGAAGTTTAATGAAACAAAAT
Organism: Diplolepis rosae; assembly: GCA_030998225.1. NCBI lineage: Eukaryota > Metazoa > Arthropoda > Insecta > Hymenoptera > Diplolepididae > Diplolepis > Diplolepis rosae. The sequence goes on from JAPYXD010000695.1 coordinate 837,129, forward strand.
TTTCAAATGTACATTAAAAAATTGCATTAGTATAAATTATTTATAAAATATTTTAAAATATCAATATAATTGAATTATTATTATAATTATTAATATATAAAATATATTATAACATAATTATTAATTAATATTTAGTATACAATTTTATTATAACTACGTATGAAGTTTAATGAAACTAAATTTTAAAACGTACATTAAAAAATTGCATTATTATCAAAAAGTATCCTGTGTAAGAATATTTAAGAGAAGGCTCTTTTATTTCCTGTGTTGTATATTTCAAAAATATAGATTTTACAATTGCGAATACCAAATTATTATTGTGCCTAAGAAATTTATGTGAAATCTAAATCCTGTGTAGATTTTTCAAATTTTATGTAATACACTTATCAAGACTTTTGATGTTTAAATTTTCATGAAATCAATTTAATTTAATAAACTTAAATGAAAAAGAAAAAGGTTATTATAAATGAATTAAGAAATAATTATGTATCAAGAATTTATTAAACTTACAGAATCTAAAGGGTTTCCCAATAGGGGTGATATGATTCTGAATGTCCCTATCGGGCTCATTTGAACTGAAATTTTTGACGTCTGCTGTCAGTTGTCATCAGTAAGGTTTGCCATTTAATCATGAGTAGTTTCACGCTTCCACAACGTTTGGAAATTGTCCAATTATTTTATCAAAATTCGAGAAGTTTTGTCGGTGTTGAAAGAGCATATCGTGCAAAATATGGTCGTCATTCTGCTCCATCCGCGCTCTCAATTCGTCGAATAATCGATAAGTTGGAGAGTGAATTTACTCTATTGGATACTAAGCCTCAAAATCGTATGCGTACCGCACGTTCTACACAGAATATAGCCGCCGTACAGGCCAGTATCGAGGAAAACCGTGAATTGTCCGTGCCACGCCGATCTCAGGAATTGGGCCTGTCCAGGATGACTACCTGGCGTATTTTCCGATTGGATCTTGGCCTGCATCCCTATAAGATGATTCTGGCCCAAGAACTGAATCCTAATGACCATCGTTTGCGTCGGGAGTTCGCGGATTGGGCTCTGGAATCAATTGAAAATGATCCCAATTTTCATCAAAAAATCATCTTTTCTGATGAGGCGCATTTTTGGCTCAACGGCTTTGACATTTGGCCGATATATTGTTTAAATCATAAATGGCATAGAATATCCAATATAATAAAAAAGATTTCGATCAATTCCGAATGAATATTCAGTGTTTTTTTTCAATTTCAAAACGTATCACCCTTATTGGGAAACCCTTTATATAACTAGATTATGTGAAACTTTTAAATAAATTATATAAACTAGTGGATAATCATTAAAAGAAATAGTGGTCAACACTGCGGAGCATGTACGAAAGCAACCTGACGAACAAAAAAAACACGATCAAAACGACTGCAGTACGATGAATTTTTAAAATCAATTGTTTATAAGTGGAATCCACTATTTTGGATTCAGAGAGTACTAAAATAAACTGTAAGTGTATTTTGTATGTTTTCAATTGATTTTGATTATTAAATATGATAACGCGGAACATCAGTATGTTGAAAATTCAACACGTTTCTCAAATTAAAAAATTTTTATTTCTGGCCAAGGCGCAGATTACTTTCATTCGTTCTTGCGTGAATAGATATAGCTGGTGGAATAAATCTTGCGATTTACGGTTTACTCTTCTCTCGTTTGAAGCGTAGAGTAAGTAGAATGAAGGGAAAGCTCTACTATTTTTGTGATTCAATAAAAGATTTGTTTTTTATAATTATACTACGAGTAATAATATATATATATTTAGAAACTGTTAATGCACGCTTTCAAACTTCACCCTACAATTCTGAATTTTACTCAACTTTCATTCATTTTTGAACATTTAATATATCACAAATAATTACACTGATACTAAATAAGTTCTAACTTATCCTTATGTCCCAAATTCGATCGGAAGTTGAGTAAAATTACTTCAACTATTTTTCTTCGTATAATGAATATCTTCCTTACATGTGTACAAAAATGATTAAATAGTCTGAAAAAAAGTTTCCAATTAATTTCAGAGAAAAAAATGTAACTTTCATCACATACAAACAAGTTAAAGGTACTATAGAAATTCATATTTAAAAATGATGTACGTCTGAATTTAGCTATTGTAAGAGACTCATAAATGAAATTGCGTGTGCAAAGGGCTTTGGCGACACTATTTGTTTATCTGAAAGAGCAGGAAATACGGATGGCCACTTGCTTTCCCGTTTCCTCGTTGAAGTATTGTGCACGTTTGTCAGAGTGTGCCCTTACATAGGGAGGCTAGTCTCGAAACACTTTCTGAGCCGCCAAGAGGACCCTTCAACAAATTGCACCTCGTAAACAAAGCTGAGATCTCGAAGGAAAGTGGAAATGGCGGATATTCTCTCCTTTCCACTCTCGAATCTCTACAAGACGATTAGTGTATCTTTGAGTAACCTGAACGGAACTCCATAAGGAGAAAGACCGATAGAAGGTTTTAAGAAGAAAGTGCCTTAAATATAATCCTCGTTAGTCACTCACGAAAAATACCCCAATCGCATTTATATAAGGGTATATCTTAGGGACCTTTCAATATCACGTCCCTCAAAGATATCTGGACAATTTTAATGAATATCGTATTAATTTTTGTTTCAAGGTAGGTATTATAGTGTGGAGTATAATGCACAATTGGTTTTAAATAGATTCATTCTCTATATCGAAAGTGATTAAAGTTTAAATGTTTAAATATGCATTTCATGCTTGAACTCTATGTTTGTCAACCGCTATTCTAATGTTTTTAAATACAAATTAAATCCGATTTCTTTCGTATAAGTAAAATTTTTTGATCATTAATAACTATTGTAAGACAATAGTTTTCTTCTGTCCAATTTCAGAATACGATATTGTAGTACTTTCAGATAATGTAATGAAACTCTCAGTCTTGTAAAGTTTGTTTGAAGTAAATAAAACTTAAATAGTTATTAACAATTAAAGTTAACTGTAAACTTCTTGGCTAAATTCTTACTAAAACAAGACATTCAGAAAAAATTGCTTATTAAACAATATCGTTTTGTTGAATTCACAAAATATTTTATTCACTCAACTAAAATATTTGGTATGGTCGATTAAATTTTCGGTCCAATCAATCGAATTTAACAAAACAAAGAGTTTTGTTGATTCAAATAAACATTTTGTTGTTCATATAACAAGAAAATACTATGGATGGACCAACAAAGTTTTGTTGATTCGACCAAATATTTTTTTGAGTGTAACTACAATTAAGTCACGTGGTCAGGTTGGTACATAGTCTTAATAGTATATTACGTGCCTAGGCACACAATGAGGGTTATTGCGTGACGAGCGACAATGCTCGCAGGAGATCGAAGCTAAGGCGTAGTCGAGTCGTAGGTGAGGCATAGTCGAGACGTAGCTGAGGCAAAGCCGAGACGCGATCAGTCCTGCGAGCATTGTCGCGAGTCTCGCAATTTCCCGAATTGTGTGCATTCGTACGTATTCTACACTGAAAAAAATGGTTAGTAAAACCAACTACTTCGGATTGTAAAATATGCCTCAGCTATTTTATTAGTTGGCACAACAATTTTTTTTGTTGGTGTTACTATCTCAATTGTTATTACAAGAACTTGGGTAGTAACACCAACAGAAAAAATTGTTGTGCTAACTAATAAAATAGCTGAGGCATATTTTGCAAACCGAAGTAGTTGGTTTTACTAACCATGTTTTTCAGTGTATTTTATGTGACTTTGGTGCGGATACGAGTTTTTATGCGTACACTCGAATCTAATCTAGTATTTTAGTTGTTTGTGGCGCTAGTCATTACACTTGATATGTCGCGACTAGTCCCGGCCATTTTCATTTTCTCGATCTTGTGTAGTAGTAATGGATTCTAATAGACGCATGCGCAGTTCAAATGTACAAGGCTTTGCCAGTAAGGTGCTAACGCTGTACGAAGAAGAAGTGAGAAGAAGAAGAAGAAGATTCTGCTCCGCTGTAAGACTATATGTGCATGCGCAATTCAATTTTTACATTATATTCCTCTGTAACGGAATACACAACATTCCGTTACTCTCAGCTGTAACGGAAAAACGAGTTTCCGTGCCTGAGGCATATAAAATAAATTTACAGTTCATTATAATTAAAATTCGTTATCAAATACTTAATTCTAAAATTATAATTAAAGCTATTTTCTCTGAAAAAAATATTTCCATGAAGAATATTTTGGTCCGTTTCAGAATTCTGGGCTATAAAATTTCGCATGTTGCACATAGCAGTAATAAAGTTATATCAGTATGGCTCTTTGTATGGTAAAAGCATGCTGATACACGATCGGCTCCTTTTGATATCGGCAATCACCCTTGCACTCTGCATATACTGCTCCTCTTCAATCACTTTCCCACCCACCCTTGATTGCCTATCTGATTGAAAGGTTTCGCAGCATGATTTCCTATACGAAATTCCAACACGATATACATATGCCAGCCCACTTTCTTTGGTATCTTATAACTTGCGTCAAACTCAACCTTTGTGACTCGCGATTATTGCCAAGAAAAGACGATGCTGCGGTCTCAAATGAAATTCTTTCGTTATACCTATATTGAGATTCCTAGAAACTCCGAACTCCGTTGAGAAAAATCAGTAGAAGGGTATTTCCCCGGATTGAACGTAAGCTTACATTTTCGTTTCAAGAAATATGTATAGAAACGTATTTCACGTAAATATCTTTGTAGAAAAAAGAAGAGAAAGTAAAAAAAGTAGAAAAAAGCTGAAAATTGTACAAGCGTTAGAATGTAAGTAAAGTAAGAAGAGTATTCAAAGTATTAGAAGGGAGAAAAAACATATAGTAAATCTTTTAGGGGTATAAGCAAGAACAGTCAGTCGAAGAATGAATAAGGGTCAAACGTTTCTGGAAAGAAGTGTGAACAAGATAACAGTGTTAAACTCTTTAAAAGATGATTTACGAATTTTATACTCATATATCTTTCCCATATAAACAAATTTAGAACTTGATATTCAGCTCTAAGGGAGATAGGGAAAGTCCTTCCATTATTTCCTGTTAGGCTATATTTTATGTCTACTTTATGTCCCTATGGGTTGAGATATCGATACCAGAAACCTAAAATCTTCCTTGAGATTCAAAATTACTACCGACATATATTACATCCTGCTTTATACTTTCTTTCAAATACGTTTATCGTCCTTTCTTCAGAATAAATTCCAAGTTATCAATCTGTGAGATAGAATCTGTTTTCTAGTCCTTTAAAATTCTCCAAAATTTTTCAGACTTTTTCGCAGAAAGTAAAACATAATAATCTGATACAAAAAGGAAAGAAAGAATAAACTGATTTATCGTTCGGTATATTTTTTATCAGTTTTATGGTCTTTCTTTTATCAGTTCTTTAATAATATTTGAATATATAGTAACAGATGTAGAAAGTTTTCGTCGAAACGAAATTTTTACATTTGACCGTTTCAGCAAAATTCCAACAAAAAAGTATATATAGATTTAAATAAATCTAAACTTACTATAAGTATTAAAAAGTTAAATTATTTTTAAAGCAGAAAACATTCTTTTAATTCAGAAAATATTTGTAAATTTCCATTATAAAAGAAAAATAAAATAAATAGAATAAAATGCAAACTTTAAGATTCAGGTAAGCCTGTTTTGAGCCCAATTTAGATTTGGCCTAAAAAATTCGGAAAAATTCCTACAGTATCTACTAACAATAAGAAATCAATTCCACCATAAACGGACCACCCTCGTCCCCCCTATTTACTCCAAGCACCCGTTAAAAAATGGAAACTTTACCGCTTCTATGCAGTGTTTTTGGGAAAAAACCCAATAAAAAAAATCCAGAAAAATACATACATAGGATTTTGGGGTCGCTGATTTCTAATCCGAGGTCCGCTGACCTCCATCATATCAGATTCAAGGTCATTTGAAGGTCAGATTTTAAAAAACCGGATGATGAAATCCAAAAAAAATACATATATGTAAGTTTTGGGGAATGCTAAATCCGAAGGGGTTTATTTAACAGCTCAATGAAAATATTACAATTCCTGAAAGTATAATTAAATACATTTTTCCGTGACCTTATTTTCGGTTACTCTAATGTTTTAAACTGAAACTATTTCTATCAAGAATTTAACACAATTTCAATATTTTCTTATACATATGTAATAAAAATATGAGAGAAATAAAAATTGTGGGGAAACGACAAAATGGATGTTTTTTGTATTTTTTGGTGAAGAACAATGAACTTCTGAAACTAGATATAGAAGCAAAAATAAAAATAGCGATAGGTAAAGGTATCAGAGTCATTGGAGGACGCACGTCGGTTACGTTTCGTGGCATGGTCAATGTATACGATAACGAACGAAGCAAACATGGGCTGGTATGGACGTTGTTCGATAACGCCAAGCTACATTTTACAACGATCGTCTCCGATAACGCGATTCGTCCCACATTAATGTCCTATCAAGCCCCGAGCGATGTGTATAGTGGCTATCTACCGTGCGCATCCTCGATCTCCCCATTCCCAGTATGACGCATCATGAATTTTAATAAACCCACGAATCATCATTGAGTAATCGTTCGATAACAGGCCCTACTAACGAGGTCTATGGGATAACTACTCGCGTTTTTCCAGCTGCGAACATCAAGCTCCGGAACATGTTTTAAACCAGATGCTTTTCATATACAACATGCAAAACAAAATGTATTGCTAGTGTTCACAGATAAAAAGAATTTCTTCATGAAACACAAACGACAGAACTTTCATATTTTTCCCATAAAAAAGCTATTGCTATTTCCTACGGACTTTTTAAAAAAAAGTTTAAATTTCTCTCACATTTTAACTGCTTTCCAGTATCAATGTTGAGTGATGTCAAATGTCAATACTAGTCAACCAATAATATTCGAGTACCAAATATATGAAAATGTCGACAAACATTAATATTGATGTTTATTCTCACCGTAGAGAATATTCAAAATTCATATCAAGTCAAAGAGTAAAATTTTTAGAATCGTAAATAAAGATTTTTCAGCGCTAAAATGTTTTTTGCGTACTCAACGTAGTTGAAAATTTCATTGGAGGCCTTTTTAGAATATTTATTGGTATAAGAAAGTTTATAAAATGAAGCGATGATGCCCTTAACAGAACTCAAAAGATGTTCATGTGCTAGAGAAAAGGAGGTTGGAGATGAGGGATAAAGGCAGGGAAGGCTCGAATCCACTTCTACTGTTTCCACTTTGCTTGAAGAGAGATAAAGGGTAGCAAAATGCTCAAGACACTCTCCGTTAGATTAGGAAAAGGAGAGAAAGTAGCTTGAAGCACAAAAGTCACTCGAGTTACAGCGCATTCATATGTTTCCTTTAGCTTCGATTTTGCATTATTTTTTACTATTCTGAAAGAATGGAAATATGTACTATTTCATACATTATATAAATAGCCTTGCATGAACGAAGAATATGAAATAGAAAAAAATTACCTATAATGACGTTGATATGCGTCAAAAATTTGTGTGCTGAATCAGTAAAACAAAGGGCATAGCCGGGTTTCCATGTTGAATCAGCCTTAAAACCGAGTCAAATTCCGCATCGGCTCTTTTGAATTTTGCCATGAATTAGTTACCTATCCTTAACTAAAACAGAATTTTTGCATATTTTTGCAAAGTGTGGACGGGGATAAAAAAAATAAAAACCGTTAAAATACTACTGTGGGCAAGAACTAAGGTGAATTTTTAATTTAAACTTCGCGGGTTAACCGATCCCGAGAAACTCTTTTATTTTTATGTTGGTCCTACTGTTACTGACATCTGTTCCAAATTTCATGTCAGTGTCATCAATTGTTACATAGTTACGCTTGTGTTTTCTAAACGACTATAAGTGATTTTTTCGATTTTTACGATGTTTGAATTTGTTAAGCAAAGAAGTGACATTAAATTTTGTTTGCGGAATGAAATTTCAGTAGAGGAAACGTTCAGAATGTTGCAGAAGGCCTTCGGTGATTTGACCATGTCGCAGAAAAATGTTTATAAGTGGTACAAAGACTTCAAAGAAGGCAGAGAACGTGTTCATGACTTGAAACGCCCAGGACGACCATCAACATCTACTGACGAGCAACACGTCAATCAAATCAAAGAATTAGTGCACAAACATCGTCGATTGACAATTAGAGATCTTGCTGACACTATTGGCATTTCAAGAGGATCACTCAACACCGTCTCAAAAGTTATTTTCGGCAGACGACTCGTGGTTTTTGCATCACGATAATGCGCCGTCTCACACTGCACTCGTTCTTCGTGACCATTTCGCCAAAAACTCAACGCATATCGTTCGACAACCACCATATTCGCCTGATTTGGCTCCGTGTGACTTCTGGCTACTCCCCAAACTCAAAAGACCACTCCGAGAACACCGTTTTGACACGATTGAAGAGATACAAGCCGAATCGAAGAAGGCTTTAAAGGCAATTCCGGAAATCGAATTTAACAAGTGTTTCGACGATTGGAAAAAACTTTGGCATACCAGGGGTGTTAGTTGAAATTTGCCGGTTTTACTCATAGATGTCGCTAGAGATATGTATACATTTCTATGATTTGGCATCTATGTCATATTTTTCTATGGAGAATAACCTTCAAAAATACACAATTACATTCTGCCAAAATAATAGCATCATAGTTGTTTACCTCAGTGAATATGTCGAGTTTCGTTCCAAGTAAATCGCATTTGCGGCATTCGTTGCTTTTCTTATTTCATCAAAAGAAAAAAGCAGTTCAAGCTCATCGATTGCTGGTAGAAACTTATGGTGAACATGCTCCAGTGATTAGAACATGTGAGACATGGTTTCGTCAATTTAAAAGTGGAGATTTCGATTTAACAGACAATGAACATCCTGGTGCAGCGAAAAAGTTCGAAGACGAGGAATTGCAGGCGTTATTGGATGAAGACCCAACCCAATCGCAACAATTGGCACAAACACTAAATGTGACCAGAGGAGCAATTTTCCAACGTTCAAAAGCCACGGGAAAAATCCAAAAGTATGGAAAATGGGTACCACACCAACTGAACGATAGACAAATGGAAAATCGAAAAACCATTTGTGAAATGCTGCATCAACGGTTCGAAAGGAAATCTTTTCTGCATCGAATTGTCACGGGGGACGAAAAATGGATTTATTTCGAGAACCCGAAGCGGAAAAAATCATGGCTTTCACCTTGTGATGTCGGCCCATCGACTCCAAGGCCAAATCGCTTTGGCCGTAAGACAATGCTTTGTGTTTGGTGGGACCAGTGTGGTGTGGTGTACTTCGAGTTATTAAAACCTGGTGAGACGGTGAATACGGATCGCTACCGACAACAAATTATCAATTTGAATCATGCGTTGATCGAAAAACGGCTGTAATGGGCCCGAAGATATGGCAAAGTTATCCTATCGCTAAAGTGGTGAAGAACACATTAAAAGCATTGAATTGGGAAATATTATCGCACCAGCCGTACTCTCCAGACCTCGCCCGGTCCGACTATCACCTTTTCGCATCGATGGGACACTCACTCGCAGAGCAGCGCTTCGCCAATTTTGAAGAAGTCGAAAAATGGCTCGTCGAATGGTTTGCCTTGAAAGAGAAAAAGTTTTTTTGGAATGGTATTCATGATTTGCCTGAAATATGGGCAAAATGTGTAGAATCCAATGGTCAATACTTTGAATAAAATTTTTTTGAGATTCCCTTGAGAATTAAGTGTTTTCTTTATTGAAAAAACCGGCAAACTTCAACTAACACTCCTGGTAAGTGCATTATATCGGGAGGGGATTACTTTGAAGGGGATGAAATTTATTTGGATAGATAAATAAAGATTTTTCATTTTATAACAACTTAGTTTTTGCCCACAGTAGTACCCATTCTTCCAACATCATACTATTAAAGCACATTTTCTAATAACAGTAGGCTAATAAGAAAAATAATTTTATTTGTTAATCAACCACTAACAGTTTTTATTAGTGAAAATTTTGCAAAATATTTTGCAATTTTTTTTTGTTGCGAAAAATCATAATTTTTACATACATTTTGAACAAATGGTTGATCGTGATTATTCGCAAGTCGAAAGAGTATTGCGAAAAATATCTTTTCGTATTCTTGAATATTTTTTAAATATACAGGTGAAATTCATTTCTTTATTAAAAATAACATACTTATTTGTCCATGTAAGACATTGAAAATACTCTCAAATCGTCCTCCATTTAGTTTACTTCTTCGAAATTTTAATGAACACAAATGATAAGAAAAGCTCGTAAATTAAATAACCAATTAACTTGGATTTCCGGATAACAAAAAATGTTTATCAGTTATTTTGCATTGAATTACTTACATTTTCGTTATATTTCTTGACGAAGTTTTGTCCGTTAAAAATTTAGTTCGTTGAAGAAATGTCCGTTTTAAATAAAAGTGGTATACGAAAAGTCAAATTGGTTTTCCTACATACCTACAGTTATAAACAAAGACAGCGATGATGACTTAATTAAAATTGAAAACAAATTTTATGCTGTGTAAATGTTTAGCTACTTATGGAGTATGAAGTGCTATGAAAATACAATTAACCGTCTATATCTGTAAAAACTCGGTAATAAAAAGATATATGTTTGTAGGAAAAACAATTTTATTTTTTGTATAACACTTTTATTTAAAACAGACATTTTTTGAACGGACTAAATAATCAACGGGCAAAACTTCATAAATAAATTCAACGAAAATGTAAGTAATACAAATGCAAAATAACTAATAAAAAATTTTTGTTATTTGGAAAGTCAAGTTAATTACTTATTTAATAAATTTACGAGCTTTTCTTGTCATTTGTGTTCATTAAAATTTCAAGAAGTAAACTAAATGGAGGACGATTTGAGGGTATTTTCGATGTCTTGTGCGAAAAAATGAGTATGTTATTTTTAACAAAGAGAAATGAATTTCACCTATATATTCGAAAAATATTCAAGAATACAAAAAGATATTCTTGTAAGATGTTGTAAGAATGCGTATTTGACGGTTTTTCTTTTTTTTTACCCCCATCCACACCTTGCAAAACATCTGCAAAAAATACACAAATGTGTATTCTATTGGAAAAAACAACACTGATTTTCTTTAAAATGTTTCTATGATTAGTTTATCTAAAAAAAGCGAAGAACGAAATCTATAAAATCCGCCATTACTCATTCAAAATGGCGGATAATTATCTGAAAATTTGGCAAAATCATCTCTTGCTCAACCCCTTCCATATGGTCGATGCGAAATTTGATTTGGTTTTAAGACCGATTTAACATGGAAACCTGGCTATGCCCTTTATCAATTTTCTTTTATCGGAATAAACAAATTGAAGTTAATGAATTGATCAAGTCGAAAACTAATCCTGTAATCTTGTCCCATTATGCCCAATTATCCCGCTGTGTCCGTTTTTCTTCTCTGAACGAATCATAGTTTAAATTGAATCATTGTGAATCTAAAGAAGGTGCTTTATTTCACTCCCATTTATTTATTTTGATACTGATTCGGTTTATTTTTCCAACTGTGTGATACTTAATAACAACAATATGCATTATTTACGAAATAAACCACTTTTTATATGAAAAATGTGAATTTAATTATTTTTAAAGCTTTTCCACTATCCAAGAGGTTAATCTGCACTTCATTTTGATTTTTATAGAAATTCTGAGGCAGCTGAATTGTCCGATGTCTGACTATATCGTTACTTGTACTACTTATTATTTATTACTTGATCTAAATATGATGAATACTGATAAAATTAATACATATAATGTATTTAATACCAATCTTGAACCTTCCGAAGATAACGCCTGAATTAAATGTGACCGAAAATCGTTGATTTGAGATGATGTTCTGCAATCTGTATTATGTGCCAGATAATGGTATTGCTAACCCGAGTCGAAATTTCAGCGGCAAAAGATGAAAAATTGTTTTCAGATTTCGACTCGGGAATAGTTTCCTAGATTGACGCACCAATTTTCCTGAATCACATATAATTTCTAGATGAAAAAGTTTGAATTTCAAGTTGATGTGGAGAATCTGGTTCTGTATAGATCTTGTTATTCAGCTCATCCATTATTGTAGTACGTGACAATATGTGTGCAATACTGTGCATGCGTATGGCATCGAATTATTTGCGTATGCAAACAGCAATACTCCAAGTGCTCATTAGGCTATATAACGAGAGAAGGAACATGTTCAAAGGGATGACAAATTCCATTCTGGATTGAATCAATATAGGAATGGGTCTTTTGCTTTATGAAAGCAAGTTATCAGAGAATCCTCGAATTGCATATTACCTTTGCATTTCCGATGTTTAGCTTTTCATATATTATCCCTAGTGGCAATTTAGTATTTGAAAAATTCTAAACGTCCCATTCCGCCCTATTGTGAAATCATTTCCCGCGTCAATTCAAGCCATTCCAAATATAAGCCGAACTTGAGAAGATCGAGTTGAACTCAGATTCGTTTGGATTGAAATCTAAAGAGAGGCACGGATTAATTCAGATTAGAAGAGCATTTCAGATTGCCGTCAGATTCATCCCAATTAACTTCCGAAAGAAATAATTATTCAAGCAGATTGAAAAAGTGTCATGAACATAACAGAATATGTGGTTGAACCAACAAAATTACTATATCAAGTTTAAAACATTTTATGGTTAGAAAAATTTGTTTGATTGGACTAAAAATTTGGTCAAGTCAATAAAATACTTTATCAATTAAACAAAAAGATTTTGTTCAATGAAACAAATTTTTTTTCTGAGTATAAATTTTTAAATCAACAGAATTTTTGTTAGTTTAACCATAGATCGACGATCGACAAAATGTTTAGTTGAACCAATTAAATAATTTGTTTCATTCAAGCAACAATGAATTGTTCTGCTACTGTTTGGTTGAATCAACAAACAAAACAAAATGGTTTGGTTGGATTAATTTGTTCTGGGTGCATTTATTCAATGCCTTAGAAAAATCTTTGAATTCTTTCTAATTAAATATCATATGGTCACGAGGAATAAGACAAATTGAATAGATATTTCGGATTGGCATCGAAATCAACCGGATAAAATTTTAAGTAGGTACACAGATTTGAACGAATTGAAGAGGTTTGAATTAAATTGAATTTGTGTCAAATTCGTTCAAATTGACTCTCGTGGGAATACATATATTAAATCGGTTTCGAAAAATGCTGCGAATTGGTTTGGATTGATTAAGGAGAGCCAGTATGAATTGATTTAATTCTAAAAAGTCCCTCTGCTTTATTTAGGACACATTCGCATTGGGATTCCGGTTGGCGCACGAGTTGAAACGGATTGAAAAGCTACCACAGATTCATACAGAATACAATTTTTAGAGGACGTACAAACTTAGTCATTTGTGACTCGGATTGATTTCGTAACAACCCGCATTGGCATAGAAATAGATTTCATCTTGGCACAGAATAAAATGGAATGGTGAAATATTTTAAATAGTACTTCCTTATCAGGTTATTCCTCTAAAAAAAATCTTTTCAATGCTGCCCAAAATGAAAAACGTTCATTATTACAATTAATGCATATATTTAGATATAAATAAACAGACAACACCAAAAAAATGTGACCTATAAAGTTTTTTAGCCTATAATATTATTCTTTTTTTTTAAATAAAATGGGGTCTGCTAAAATAGCAACGCATATTTTTTTCGACAAAAGTTTACATTCTTTTGCATATGCTTTGAATACGAATTCATATAAATGTCATGGAAGGGCTCAGGATAAAAGTAAGTTTTATGGATGAAAGTTATTTCTAGCTAAACCCTACATATGTAACCTAATGAATGGTCTATATGGACTTCTGTGGGTTTTGGGAAGTGGCCAAATTGTATACACCTGATTCCGATCGACGTGCCTCTGGCATAATCGTAGTATTTCACCCAAAATTGAAGCCGATTTTGGGATCTCGGACCATTCAAGTTGGACTATTCGATTTTATGAGGTAAATTCACACCAATATTCAGCAAAGGGTCCAACTTGGGGTAACCGTCAAATAAATTTGTTTCTAACTTCCAAAGTTGATCCAAGTAGGAAAAAATAAATTAACTTGTAAGAATCTACTTCTAATTCAAGAAAAAAAAAAATCCCGAAAAATATTGAGAAGTAGCATACAAATAAATTATGTTAATTTATCTAGATTGACTTCTGAAGAATATTTTTGTGAACTTTTTAGACGAAATTTATTAATTTACTGACAAATTCGGAATAAATCAATTTGACTGATGTAGGGAAAATACTTATCTAAAAAAATTAAAATTCGACTAGACTGCAAAATAGATAGTAAGTATTTATGTATTATTTTCACTAGCCATAATAAAAAAATTTTATTATCAACAATAATTTAATTATTTTCTCATGATAAAATACATAGCATTTATTATAGGATTGTTAAAAAGGGCAAAATTATTTTGATTTTCTTCAAAAACTGTAATAAATGCATAATTTTCTATGCCCTTTTTTAAGCTCAAACTGTTCAAGTAATGAGTGTATTTTAATTAGAAATAAGTCGTATATAAATGTACGTATATAAATGTAAACGTATGTAAATGCAAACACCAGGAGAACCCGAATGTGAATTCATTCACCTCATCGTTTCCGGCAGGTGACGTTGCTATATAGTTTGCCTCAACATGTCCATTAGTAGAGGGCAATGCTTTGTAAACAGAATTAAGTGTCCGAGTTCTATTGCGACTGTCATTATGTTAAGTGAAAAAGCGGGGACGCAAATAAAAGAGCTTTGTAAGTAAAATCTCATTCACTTATATTAATTCGTTTCGATAATTTTTTGAATTCTAACTTAAGAAATTTTCATAATTATTAACTTTATTGTTCTTACTGTTTCATCGTGAAATTGGATTTTGATGAAAAATTAAATTCCCTTTGATTTTATAGTGTATAGTAGAGGAAGACGTTGTAAACACGCTGCTGGCTATGAAGACGTAAACTGTAATTGTTTCCGATTTCTAAAGCAAAAGCAGAACTAGAGTTCATGTAGACGATTGATTTCCGTAATACTAAACTATCATGTAGTATTAGAGTATTTTCTCAACGTCAACGGGATTTCCCATGTGAATAATCATTGATTTCCGATTTACCAGAGTTTCAGTCGAATGAAATTAGCAAGACATTACTTCTGAAATAAACAAAAGCACTCAATGGTATTTTTTTTCATTTTACACTAAAAATAAAAATTGTAAAACCATCTTTTTATTCAGATTAACGTTTGCTTATAAAATGTATGTTTCTGAAAACGAGATTATTAATTAACTACCTAGAAAAATAATAATATTTTATTTTTGAGGTCTTTAAAAAATTCTATACGCCCATTTTTGGAAGAATATTATGGAAAATATTTCATTATATTACTTTTTATCTATTAATAATTGAAAAGTCGGTTTCTATAAAAACATGTGCGCACGAGCCGGCTTCAGTTGCCCCTGAGAGTATGCCACATACGCTTGACGCGATTTAATGCCAATCGACGTTAAAATGTGTATATGACTTGAAAACCATTAGAAAACAATTTCCTGTTCACAAATTTTGCGTGAACGTAATTTTTCATGATAATTTTGCCCATCAAAGTTGCTTTTTTTTACAATGCACGTCAAGCGTAGGTTGCATACTCTCAGGGGCACACTGAGCCGACTCGCGCGCACATCTGGTTATACAATCCGGATCTCCACTTGATAGAGAGTATTTTATATCTAACTGTGTGAAGTAAGTATACACTTTTATAAATTTTAATTTTCTTAAATGATTTTTTTATGAAGAAGAAAGCACTGTTTTGAATTCTGAACACAAAAGCATTGCAATGTGAACAATTTTAAACACTATAGAGTTAAATACATTTCGAACTACGTCTTTCGGAAGACTTTTGTACACGAAAAAACTTTCCATAGCAATATATGTTTTATTTCATAATGATAATAAAATAGTAATTATTCCTAATGAACTGGAAATTTTTCGGAGTCAAAATACTATAGATTCGAAAAATTATATGGAACTTTAGTATAGGTTATAGCAAAGTTGGATACAATCTATAATAAATTATCGTATAGTTCGTTGTAAATTTAGATTTCCTCGTGTAGTTCTTACTAACTATGGAAACATTCATTTAAATTTTAACGATATTTTCTGACGTTTTCAATGAAAATTTTTTATCTCATAAAAATTAAAATTTCAATAGATTCGTACAAACTAATATCTAATAGTGTCCCTTAACTTTTACGATCTTTTAACAAACAAAA
Source organism: Diplolepis rosae (assembly GCA_030998225.1). NCBI lineage: Eukaryota > Metazoa > Arthropoda > Insecta > Hymenoptera > Diplolepididae > Diplolepis > Diplolepis rosae. The sequence continues at coordinate 853,458 of JAPYXD010000695.1, forward strand.
TTTTTTTATTGTGATTTTCAGTAGAATTCAGTAGAATTATTTTTCCATAACAACATCAAGGCATGTACTTTCTCAATATCTTTTTATGCTGCCTCTCTGAATCTGAATTAGTAAAAAGTCAGCCAATAATTAAATTCAATTCAAATTTGTATTGACTATCGTTTTTCTACTATTAAATTTCCAAAAAGTTAACGGAATACCAATGGCGTTAGTAGGAAATGATGAATAAATAGTATAACATTTCACATAAGTGAATTAGGGACTCACTTTTTATCAATTTATATTCAGAGTTCACAGTTAATATAATACAAAATGAATAGGAAATTATTGCCAAAAAATACATAATATCAACAAGTATTTTTACTTTTTCACATTTAATTACGAACTCTAGCCAACATCAAAACTTGTTTGTAATTTCTAAAACTGGGAACACCAAGTAGTAAATACAGGTTTCAGTCAGACACAATACATTATTTCTAAGGAGAAAAGGTACATTTTAATCAGCCGTTTACTAGACATACAAAACTCGGAAATAAAGTTATTTTTCTTTACACCAACTAAAATATCAAATAAATTATTTAAATCTCAGTAAACCTTAGTTAATTCATGGTAATTTGGCGCAGTTTCATGTCAAATAGAAAAACTGCGCATAAGTACACGTATTTTAAGTAGTAAAGGTTCCTTACAGCCAGACTACTCTAAAAACTTTTTTATTGAGAATACTTTCTAATGAGCCATTTATTATGAATATAATTTTAAGTCGTGAAGGTATTTCAGAAGTAGAACTTTTCAAAACATTTTTACTTTTTTTAATTTTTCATGCTTACATTCATTTTAAGTAGTAAATGTACGTTAAGGTCAGACCGACCTATAAGCTTTCAAGGTAGAGAAAATACTTTCTAATCAGCCCTTTCCTTATAATATGATTTTTATTTGCCACTATAAATTAATTTGATTAAATAAAAAGAATATATCATATTTGCATCTTGAAATTGAGGAAAAAATTAAACTATTGTAGTAAAATAAGACGACAAAAACTTTTCACATTTTTAATCGTTTTATTTCAAACAGTTAAAATTTTCTCTTAGAACAGTTGCATAATAGAAAATTAGACTATAATCAAACCTGTGATTGGAAACATTTCATATAGAATAGAAACTAATAAATTCAAAGATCTGTGGAATTAGGAATATTAGAAAAAAAAATAGATCTGTATGGAAATTGTAACTTAACACTTCGTTGAAAATCTTTTGGTTATCAGAGATCAAGAATTCTATTTTTACAAAAATTAATGAGAAATTATTGTCAAAAAATGCATAATATCAACAAGTATTTCTACTTTTTCACATTTTTTTATTAATTCTAGCTATCATCAAAACTTGTTCCAATTTCAAAACTGTAAAAATAATTGAAAGCGAAAGTTAACTTGGAAATTAAAAATTCCAGCTCTCAAGACAAACAAGCTAATTACATATTCTCCTATGGTTATTATTACATTTCAACGATAGATATGAAGAGCCTAGCCTTTTTGTGAAACTTTGTGAACCATACTGACTATTTATAATTTTTACGAATCCCTAACTCAGCTCCACTTCCAACAACAATATAGCTCCGTCGCCGGGAGAGTTGAACTCAAAATGGAAATTGCCGTTGGGAAAACAAGCTCTGCAATGATTAACATCAAGAAGATCGAAAAGCGGAGGCTGAGAGGTTGGCAAGAGGCACATGTATAAGAAGAGTTCTTGAGAAATAGAAGGCAATGTTCGAAGCTGTCTCTTTGTCTGTACTTAAAGACGAAAGACCAAGTTTGTATGAAGCTGGAAGGGGAAGGAGGAGGTGATGTAAAGAGAAGATGTTAAGAAATGGTACACAAGTGAGTCGGTCGAGTATCCGCTGCTTTGCATTTCGTTGTTATTCAGAAATAGTCGGAAACCGCCCTTCGGCCTGATGGTAGCCTTTCACCCCAACCCGTCACTACAACTTCCCACTTCTGCTCCACGAGATGTTTTATTAATGAAAATGAAAGACTTTCTTATATTTTCCTTTTGCAGCTTTCGTTTTCTGGCTTTCCTATGTTTTCTTTGGGCCCCTTCCATTTCCGCGTTTCTTTCTCATCGTATTACTGCCGCTAGAAACTCAGTGATATTATTTCCGCATCCGGCGGGTCGTCGGTCTTAAGTTTTCTATATAAGAGGCGGTCGTCGTTTTAATGCTTCGTCCAAAAGCGAAAAGTGTATTGGATGAGAAGCGGGTGATCCGACGAAGGCAGTTGCAGGAACGTGCAACGAAAGATAAACGAGGCTTTCCAAAGAATATTGGAGGTGGTGGATGACAACTTCGCACTTTTTTACCTCACTTCATGGTTCAGTATTTTCAAGAGGTTGCATCTATGACGTGTGAATTGTGTTAAAATGGACGATGTAAAATTGTCCTCTGTAACACTATAAACCATACTAAATGAAGAGAATAATGTATATAACAAAGATTAGTATCATCGGGACAACAAAAACACGCTAATAAATTTTTTCCTCAGAATAGTAGGAAGATAATAAAATTATGCATCCTATATCTAAAGGCGCAGTGTTTTTGTAAAATATCAACGAAAACTATGTGATACACATATATTCAGTTGTAATGATACTAGCATCTTAGATATCGCAGCTCAATATCTAGATATTACAACTGACTATATTAGATGATTGACTTATAGTTGAATATCTATTTTTCTCTTTGTATGGGATAAGGATTCAAGACATTGAACAATAACACCGAAAAAATTTATTAGCAACATCTAAATATTCATTAGCAATATCTAGATAATTTAATCTAATGGATGCATGAAGGAAAATGGTTATCAAAGATCAGTATTTAACTATGAGATAAATATTGCAGATATTTATTTGCAATATCTATATATTTAGATATGATTGATTTGATATCAAGGTTAAATATGTAGACCATATCTATTTATTCCATACATAATACTTTCTGAGTTTTTAATTATTAATTATTAGTATCTTTATGTCCTTTATTTATTATTATTTTTGAGCATGACAGTTCCTTAGTTACTCTAATAAGACTTACATAAACTTTCAATTAGTGGGATTAATTTACTTTCCATTTTCTAATTTGCTAGAACTTTTAAAACTCTTTAAAAGAAAATACAATATTCCGCAGACGATGTGAAATTGTCATATGTCATTACTATAAACCCCCCTACATCGAAAAAATTATATATCATAAATCATTACTTTCAGAACATCTAACTTTCGGATAAGTTTATGAGATATTAGGCGATAATATCTAAGATATTTACATGCAATACCTAGATTTTTGAACAACAGGTAGATATTATTGTATAATATCTAAATTATATCAAGTTTTTTGCAACAGTGTACGCGAAGTTCACACTTTCCGCAGCAAACATGTTCGCAAAGTGGTATATTCTTAATTGCTTAAAAAATGTGCGGGAATCATGACATTTTCTCACACTTTCTAGATTCCCGCACACTTAAGTATGCCGGAATATTGATTTCTACGCACTATCTTTTGCACACATTCCCCCACTCACACTCTTCGGAAATCATCAACTTTCCGCACTAGTATCGTAATATATTATTCTGCATGCATAACAGTTATTTAGTTACTCTTAAGAAACTGTTAAACATTTTACATAATGGGTCTCATTTATTTTTCCATTTTTTTCAAATTGAATTCGAACCCGTATCACTACAAACTCAAATTCCCTTTAACGTCCAAACAAAAGTTCAATTCAAAATTTCAAGAGTTCTAAACCGTTCGCATCCTCAAAAAAAAACGACAAAATGTGGACAAAAACATTACCCAAATCAAGAAGACATGAGAAAAACCAACAAAAACGGAGGAAAGAAAAAAGAAGGTAAAAAAACTTGCGCGGCGTTTCGGTGCTCTTCCAGCACCCTCTTTAAAGCACCGAAACGTCGCGCAAGTTTTTTTACATTTTTTTTTTGTTCTATGTAAATGGTAGTACACGGAGAAACTTTTTATATCAATTTTTACTATAGTATTTTTCAATTTAGGAAAAAACGTATCACTTTGAGAATTTCTGTTAGTAAAAATACTAAAATTTATAATACTAATATGAAACTCCAGCATAGCTCATAGCAAATGTTACTATAGTTTATACTAAAGTTTCATATCATTATTATAAAGTTTAGTATTTTTACTACCAAAAATTCTCAAAGTGATACGTTTATCCCCAAATTGAAAAATACTATAGTAAAAATTGATATAAAAGGTTTCTCCGTGTAGGAAATAAAGACAAAAGAGGACGAAAGAAAAAAAAAGAAGGAAGGGGTTTTGGAAGGTTACCTTCTTTTTACTTTCCTCCTTTTTTATTGGTTTTTCTCATGTTTGTTTGATTTGGGTAATGTTATTTGGTCCAAATTTGGTCGCTTTTTAGGATTCGAGTGGTTTCGAGTCCTTGGATTTTTTAATTTTCCATTTTTTACTCTACAAGTATTTTTGCAACATTTTGGAACGCAATGTTCTGTATTGGACAGAATATAAGTTGTCCTGTGTCATTTTTGGAACGAGGATCTGAAAAATTTACTCGCCAAACTTAAGGTGATTTCATACAATATAAAAGGTATTAAATTCAATATCTAATAATTCAAATATAATAACTTAAATGTTACGGTCAAATATTTTGGATTTTATCCATTTATTGAAATTTTTCACAAAGTTCGTTAGTTCCTTTCAAAATAATATTCTAAATATTCCCCCTAATGAACTTGACTTTATTTCCGCTTTTAATTAGAAGGAATTCAGAGAAGAAATTACCATTAAGATAGTATTAATATTTATTCAAGCTCATAGATATATTTAGTTTCGAGAAAACGGAGCACGAATTATGGGGTTAGAGTTTTATATCTAATATCTTTAGGAATTATTTAATCAAAAAAATTAAGTTTTTAATTGAACTAAAAGATTGAAAATTACTCCAAATTCATTCATGTACAGATCTGATATATCCTTTAAAAACAAACTCTTTCATTTTTATTCTATGTTGTTTTTATTGACATCATAAAGTATTATTTTGTTTCATATTTTATTGTTATGACCGCACAGGCGATATAATAACGATTAATGCCTAACGAACAGGCGGGCATAAATGAGTCAAACTATTAAGTTGCTGAATACTGTTTAAAACTAAACGAGTTGCTGAATGAAAAATTTTATGCAAAAACATTATCCAGTTTCGAGAAGATGCATGAAATACATAACTTTTCATTACAATGCTAAAAAAAGTGTATATTTGTTTTATATTCTGAAAAAAGAAATAAAATTATTTTGCAACCAATTTATCTTAACTTTCATTGTTATGAATACAGTAATATAATCTTCAATATTGAATTCGCAGTATTTGCAGAAAAATCACGTATTAGTATCATTATTCATAGCGCTTTAAAGTGCAATAAACAAAGAGTGCGTTGTCTACGATAATACTCCCTAAATCTGAATCAGTCAAATTTTCACTGATTGAATCAGTGATTTGCCTTTTCACTGATTCATCAGTTGAAACATATTTTCCGCTGTTAAATTAGTTAATTTTCACTGATTCATCAGTGAAAAAAATATTTCTTACTGTCAAATCAGTCAATTTTCACTGAAATAATCAGTGAAATTTGACTGATTTACAGTAACCTCTTTTTAGCTCTTTGAATCAGTAAAATTTCACTGATAATCAGTAGAATTTGACTAATTCAAATTTAGAGAGTAGAGTATTTTTTATCTATACAAATTTCATGAATTTATATAAAACCACTAATAATGAAAACGAGTACCTTTGAATCAGAATTTAAAACTACTTTGTTTCACAGTATTCGTCGTTTTTCAAGCAAAATAAATTATCTTGCGCACTCTATGTAACCCGGATGGTAATACCTAGTTTAATTACAACCAAATAACACGATGTGCCTTTAATTACTATTTTTAGTTTACGAGCAAAATATAAATAGAGAAATCGGCTTGCTGATTGCATTTTCCTGGGGGTTAATTAACAAACTCTGCCTTTATCTCGACGCTGGTTTCTATACTTATTACACGCTGTAATGCTGTCAATCCTCACGTTTAATCCCATTCAGTTCAGGCAATAATTGAAATTTTTTCACTTTCCACGAATTCAACCGACTCTCGACATGTATATTCATTTTAATCCACCTTTAGTGTTTTTGCTATATGAATATCGATCTGTATAGCACAATATATGTGTAAACAAATAACTTAATTTTTTGTAAAATAGAGAAGAAATAATGCCTATGGTGAGCATTATTTTGTAGAAACTTTATTTGGTAAAAATAATTTTGGTATCAGTAATAAGCAATACCCCCCCCCCCCCCCCCAAATAACGTTTTTTATGCCAAAAATTTGATTGTACGATGCGTATTTCATGAGATATTTTGATGTCTCAAGATAAGAAAAAGTCAATCTGTATATACGTATTTTCGAAATTTAACTGAATAATGATCAGATGAAGTATTTTTAAGAAAAAAGTCATAAAAAAGTAACATTTTTACATTCTCATCATGGATGAGAAGGTATTGGTTTTATGTGAAAAATGACTTTCGAAATTTTCATCAAATCTTTACGTTTTGAGAACCCCTGAGCCAGAAAAAACGGTTTTTACGAAAGTGTCTGTCTGTCTGTCTGTCCGTCTGTCTGTCTGTCTGTCTGTCTGTAGTAGGTCGTGTGCGGCATAACTCTCGATAGAATTATCAGATTGAATTGAGCTTTGGTGCACTTTATCGGAGCCGAAAAAGTAAGGAGAAGTTCGTTAACCAGCCACATCCAATCAAAATTGAGGGATTGAGCACTACTTTTGTGTTTTCGAAAATAATTTTTTGAAAAAATCAAAAATTCCAATCCTGGTTTTTGATAGTGCTCATAAATCTCTACAAATTATCCTTATAACATTTTTTGATTAAATCAAAATTAGAAATGTTACAGCATATTCAAATTCGAAAAAAGTCAATATCAAAATTCCATTTTCCAGTTAAATTATACGAGATACGAAAAAACGTTATGATACAATATTATTGAATACATAAAGACCTACAACTTTGAATTGTAACATGTTTTCATAAGATGCATATTTTTCTTATTAATTAAAAAAAAAAAACTATTGAAAATCCAAAATTCGATTTTTTTACAATAATATGTGAAATACGCAAAAAACGTAAGAATACAAAGTTATTAGTTTCAAAAAGATCTACAAGTTTTGTCTCACACAGTTTCTGATAAAAGATATATTTTTCGTTTCACTTCCAAAAAATACGATTAAAATTCAAAAATTCCATTTTTTAGACAAAATATGTGATATACAAAAAAACGTTTAGATGGGAAATTGTTTGCCTGAATGAGGTCTACAAATTCTCATTAAGACATTTCGGGACAGGAGGTATATTTTATGTTTTGATTTTTAATATTAAAAATATTCGATTTTTTTCACCAAAATATGTGAGATACGAAATAAGCGTTTTTCTGCAAAATCGTTTCCTTAAATAAAGTCTACGATATTTTTTTCTTTTTGAGAGATTTGGAAGAAAATAAATTATTTTAATGATGTAATTTATTAAAAAGTTACTGAAATGTATACAGAAAATCGAGCGCGAAGCACGAGCGCCATGATGAGAATGTGTTCCTTAAGGCTGATAGAGCCTTAAGTATATTGAATTTCCTGTTTCACTTAAATTCAAAAAGAAATTGAGTGACTTTGAGAAAATGTGTAATTCACATTATTTGTAATATTATTACAAAATTGGTTTGAGCTTCAGTATAAAATTATAATACATAAACTGAAATGTATGCGAAGAGTACAAGACCGAGCGCGAAGCGCGAGGTCTAGAAAGAACGGAGCGCGAAGCGCGCGATGAGAATGTGCCCGCAAAGCGGGCAGATTTTTTTAAATATTTTACTTGAATTATTTTTATGGGATTTGTGATATTTTAAGATATTTTTAAGTATTAATGAGAAAAATTATATAGCTATTTTTCATTAAACAATACTAGATAGCAAGAGAAATAAAATTGGCATTTATTTTCCATTGTTACTTTAGTTACCAATTAATCTTGTTTTGACATCCTTTGTATCAGAAACTATTTTTCTCGAAAGTGGAAAGAATAATATGGCACAGGATACGTAGGAAATGAAACAAAATTGGTAATTTTCCGTTGCAGTTTCAAGTGACGCGGTGTTTTGTACTGAAACGATCCGTGACCAAGCTCACAAATCAGTCGTCCGGTGTAAAGGGCGAGAAAGGCTTTAACGAATGGATTCAATTGATTTAATACCCCGTCCATTGCACGAACGCAGAATGCATTTCCCTCGGGAATGCAGAATACAGAATACAGATGCTGTATCGTTACAGTGAATGTCGAGTAAAAGGATTTTGAGATTGGTTGACTTGTATTATTCCACTCGCTTTACGTATTTTGATCTAAAGTTGGTCAAACAGTAATAGAAAAAAAAAAGAAGAAAAAACAATAGTAATTTCTAAAACCGGCAACATCAAAGTAGTAAATACATGATTTTGTAGGACACAATACATTATTTCTAAGGAGAAAAGGTTCATTTTAATCAGCCGTTTACAAGAAACACAATAGTCAGTGATGAAGATTTTTTTCATTACACCGATTAAAATACTAAATAAATTATTTAAATCTTAGTAAACTTTAATTAATTCATGGTAATTTGACGCAACTTTATTTCAAGAAGATAAACTGCGCATAAGTATACGTATTTTAAGTAGTAAAGGTTCCTTACAGCCAGACATTTCTGGAAACATTCTCATGGAGAATACTTTCTATGAGTCATTTATTATGAATATAATTTCAAGTGATAAAAGTATTTCAGGAGTAGAACTTTGCAAAACATTTTTACTTCTTTTTATTGTTCATGCTAACATTCATTTTAAGTAGTAAATGTGCATTATAATCAGACTCGCCTACAAACTTTAAAGGTGGAGAAAATACTTTCTAATCAGCCGTTGCCTTAGAATGTGATTTTTATTTGCGATTAAAAATTAATTTGATTGAATAAAAAAGAATATAAAATCTTTGCAACTTGAAATTAAAGAAAAAATGATACTGGTAAAATAAGACGACAGGAACTTTTCATATTTTTAATCGTTTTCTTTCGAACAGTTAAAATTTTTACTTGAAAGATTTCATAATGGAAATTTAGACTTTAATCAAACCTGCGATTGGAAACATTTCATATAGAATAGAAACTAATAAATTTAAAGATCTGTGGAATTATGAATTTCAGACGAAAAAAATATATCTATATAAAACTTGTAACTAAGACTTCGATGAAAATCTTTTTGGTATCAAAGATCAAGAATTTTATTTTCACAAAACCTAATGACGTCACAAAATTCAGGCAAAAGTTTTGCAATCGCTGTTGGAAATCAGAGGTGTTAGCCTCAGGGGTGAATTTACTGCACGAAATGTAAGCTAGGTATACTCCTCATATATTTATATTTTTCTATTTACTTCAGCACCACTCGATCCCTGACTATTTGTGATGCGTCTAGTCATCCAGTAAATACACAAAATGTATCTGAAAGAGCAAAAATATAGCAACAGTCCTCGGTTCTCTAAATATTGTGCTATATTTTCATTCCTATTGTTGGTGCACGAGGGAGCTTGTCCAAATTGCGTATACTATACAAATTGCAGGATTTTCCTAGGTATAATTTACGAGTAAAATTCAAATCAGTTCAGTCTGTGTCTTCAATCTCTGTTATGCGGATTTTAAAGTAAAAATTGAGGCAGAAAAGAGTAAAACAATAAATTATCATTAAAAATCGATACATGTTAAATGTTTGATTTTCAATTATATTAGAATATGTTTAAAGATAGGAGCGAAATAAAAAATCATATAGTATGGAATTTAGATAGGTTGCTTGTTAAACTGACTTGAGGAAGTATCTTCCGTTCTGTTTTACAGTTCAAGGATTCTCTGATGGCTACAAGTTTAAGCTTTCGTCGTACTCGAGCAACACGTACCTTCCTCACGTTGTTTCTTGCATCCGGAAGTTTCCTTGTGCTTGAAACTCCCTACTGTAATTTCTTGTTCCACATTTCTTGACTTATATATATCATATACTACATTCACCTTGGCATATTACGGCCAACTAAATAATTTGCCTCAACGGCACGTCAAATCACAAGCAGTAGTTGAATATCAATTATTTTACTCAAGTAAAAACTTTGTAATATTTAGTAAACCCGATTATTAAAAAAACAAAAAGGTTAGGTAAGGGGAAGAAAAATAAACTCTCTAAATCTGAATTAGTTAGAATCCGTATATTACTGCTTTAATCTTTTACTATTATTTTGCTACTTTCAAATATTTTTCAAACTACCAACTTCGGAAATATAGCTACGTACCAATAAGGTAAGCCCTTTCACGTGGACGTTCAAATTCTTTATAACATAAGAATAAATGAAATTTCCTTTATCATACTTTGGTTGGTAAATTTTATGTAGCTATGGTATCGAAATTAATAAAGAAACGGATCCATATTGTATTATTTCATGATTTAGACTTTGTCTAGTTGGAGTGGTTGCCCATCATTCTTCTGAAAAACTCTCTCAACTTCTGTTTTTTACAGCAAGTCGAAAGAGGTAAATGCTTATGGTGCCATAATCAAGCTTAGAAAATGTCCAACAACACTTTGTATACGAAAAGGGGAAATCTGCAGCATCCCATGCTCTATATATATATATTCTGTTTAAAGTCATCCGAGCATACTCCAGTAGGTGAAGACGTTTATGTGGGAAATGCCTTCTGCGAATTTTGCCAAGCACGAAGGTCGAAAACTGTCTTGTGCAAACTTGCGTATTTGCGACTCAGGTGCACATCTCTTAAATAATATATGTCGGTGAAAAGAGGGAAAATTTTTTTTTTTTCATGAATTCTTTTTTCCTCACTGCCTCTTATCCTTCTCCTATCATCCGTAAAATAAAGAAAATAATTTGGACATGAAAAATAAGGTATTATTTTGTTCTCAAGTGAAAGCTTTAGTTACCAGCCGAATCTCTATCAATATTTTACCGCACGATTCGTGTATTTTTTTATTTGATTTGAAAATAATGCAGGCAAGATAAAAAGTATCAAATTGCAAATACTTTGTTTGGAAAGTCTATTCGCTTGCATAACTATTTCACATTTACTTTATTTACCTATATTTGGATCGTACATTTTGTATAATGCTTTTCTACAGAGCTATTACCGCTTAGGGATTTGTTTTATCAAATATTCATAAAAATGTTTCTTTCTGAGAAAAATTCCATTCAAATGACAAATTGACCTTTAAAATTCTTCTCTTATTTTGCATATTTTATAATAAATTGTTGCTTAGGAAAAAAGAGAAAAATCATACCATTTTATTTAAAATATATTAGTTCAATTTTCCCAAAAGGACTGTTGGGTCAATAACAATAAATAAATTTAATTTTGAACTGCTCTTCAAATATATTTCAAATTCAATGATAATAAAACCTTCCGATCACCTAGATAAAGTCGTTTGTGCGGATGTCTGCTTCGATAGATGTTTATACTTATAAGGCGTCAGCTTGTGATTCGAAGCATGTGGTACAGTTAGAGTATCGAATTTTCCGAATTCCAAGAGAGCTTTTACGGAATCCTGTCGAATATTAAGGCATTGAAGATAAAAAGCGATTTGAAGATCTATATTACCTTAGGTTCAGAAAATTTAATTCAAGCATGTATTTTGCACATTTGCTTTTATGGAATATTATATTCAAAGACGTCAAATTGAAGATACATTAAATTCAAGTATATATGATCAAATTAATTTTTTACCAGATCATAAATATACATGATCTTCTAGGGTTGTGAAACCATCAGCTTTATAGAAGTTGGTTCGTTAATTATAACATTGATAATCCAGATTAAAAAATTCATTTTTGAATAGGACCAAAAAATCATGAAATTTGTGCTAGAAATGACTTCAGGATAAAGTCATTTTGCCAAGTATGTAAAAAGATACTTCAAAACTAATGAAAATTTGAAGGAATTCATATTCTTATCACAAATAGAAAATATCGGTTTTATGTGAAATTCGACTTTCTGAATTTTCATAAAATCTCTGTCGTTTTTAGACAAACTATGTAAGATATAGAGAAAATTTAAATATAAAAGTTGTTAAACGGAAGAAGATCTACAAATTTCCTTTTCACTATTTTTTATAAGACTCATATGTTTGGTTTTAGACGTAGAAACGTTTAAGAAACATATATTAACATAAAAATATTATTATTATATTGAATAAACGTATAAAGACAAATTATTCACCCGAAAGAAACCTACAAATTTACTATTGACAATTTTTCGACAAATCGCAAATTTGCCGTTTTAATTTCCTGTAAATCATTCATCTTTATTATTTCACATTTAAACAAAATTTTGAAAGAATTACAATTTTTCAATGTTCTTGAGTCCAACACAATTACAAATTCTATAGACTTTTTACCGTGTATTGTACAAAAAACTAAACTTAAAAGAAATGAGTGGAAATTTAATAAAAATATACCCTGTTCAAATTTGTATTTACTCTAATTAAATATATATGCTACTTTATGAAACTCCCCTTATATGTTCAAGAATCTCTAGGGAAGCAATAAAAATAATTAAATAATAAATCACAATACATATTTCGAACAACTTCAGAAAAATATTTCATAATTACAAATTGCATACTCTCTAAATTTGAATCAGTCAAAATCTACTGATTATCAGTGAAATTTGACTGATTCAAATAGCTAAAAAAAGGTTACTGTAAATCAGTCAAATTTCACTGATTAATTCAGTGAAACTGAAAATTAGATCAGTGAAAATTTGACTGATTCAGATTCAGAGTATATCTTTTAAAAAATCGTTTTCTTTCTTCCTCTCTAGTTTATCTCTTTATATCATATAAAAGGAGAAGATTCCACAACTATGATTATAAATAGATATGATTTTACAGGAAATCATGTTTGAAAGGAACTGAAGAGCATTGAAAAATACTTTTTACACATTTTGAAAATATTAAAAATATTAGGAAAATATAAATATTTTCTAATGGATGATTAAATATAAAAAATTAAGTTTATTATAAAACCGTATCATCAATAACATGAAGGTTTAAAATGGATAGAATACAAGAATGTTATTCCTTAAACATTCTGATACGATTTCCTTATTTTCTGCAGTAATTACGATCAATTATTGTATAATGGTTAATAAAACTGAATAATTGAGGGAGAAAAAATTTGGATGAGGTTTTTGTTGGTGCCGAAAATTTAACGATCAAGGGGTAGTATCAAGTTATTCACCGAATCCATCCGAATCGATAGAGGTGAAATCGCGTTGGCGAGGGTGCAATGCGGCAATAGCTATTACTCTCTCTCCCAATGCTAGTCTATATTTCTCTCTTCTTCTCGGATCCTCGTCTTTTTCACTCCATCTTCCTGGTAGAATTTCTATCGTTAGATTTGACTGTCCCTCTCAATCCTACAGAAACACACGCTCAGCCTTATTCTGCCAAACTAGAAAGGAAAGGATTTCCTCTGCACACTCTCATCTTCCCAGTTTAATCAGCGATTTTGGCAGTGCGTTCCTAAAGCCAGGCGAATCAACGGTTAATTTGATATTTCAGAGAAAATGAGGAGGAAAATCAGATCCAAAGAAACTGAAGAAATGGATAATTTATAAATATTATTTTTGCTTAACCTCAAGTTGAATTCAATTAATAAAACATGAATTGGACGAACAGCCGTTAAAAAATTAAATTAAACTGACTGTTTTCCTAGTTTTTTTGCTCTAAATCTCAATTAATTAAAATTTCCATTTAATGAAATACGAAAATTTTTCTCTGCTGCAAAAAAAGGACCGGAATAATTATTGCTTGTCTCCCGAATATAATAAAATAGAATTGTGATGAAAAGCGAGAAAATCTGTAACTTTCCAATGAAATTTAAAAAAATCGTAGCAATATCTTAAAATGTGGATAGATTTTTATTTTATTTTTTGAAGTATAATATTGTTTTCAAAATTTATTGAAAATTGGAAATTATTGAAATTACAACTGTTTAAATGTTCCAATTTGATCAAAGTGTAATTCTATTTAAATAATTTTCAAAAATATAAACGAAATAATGATACAAATTAAAAATATGATCTGTAATACAAATTTCAATTTATAATAAAGAATAATTCTAAAATAGTAATGAAAAAAATGTAGACAATTGAAGTTTATATGGAAATTCATACTAATATGATTGACAAGATTGAATAAAAACATTTTTTAAATGAATTTTGAAAACACTTACTTAACATTACATTATACAAATCAAGATGTTCATATTTTTGTGTATAATATCATCATAAGTAAATATTGTAGTTATATTTATGTCGTATATTCAAATTTGTTAATATTTGCAAAAAAATATCTGGATTCAAAATTATTAGTAAAATTTATACTATAGAATTCATTGTGAAATTTAAAATGCTACAAAGTTTAAAAATTATTTTGATAACATTTTTTCAACATTATATTTTATAGACTATGGACTTTCAATTTTTACACGTATTGAAAAATTTGTAATTGAAATCTAAGACGGATTGTTATTATAGTATTAATAATGATCAATTTAATATTGGCATTTGTCAAAGTTGGGCTCATGTACATTCTTTACAAATTATATCATAAAATTTGTTTTCTTGTATCCTTAAAATTATATTTCCTTTTTACGACAAAGGAAATACTTTGACAGTAAAAGGAGAGCATTTGAAACTACAATCCTTTAACTGTTAAAGAATTTCTTCTCATGACAATTTTAAATAGAATACAATTTTGTTGAAGCTAAAAAAAGAAAAATCTAAAGAATAAATCGATTTCTAGAATCAAGGTGGACTCTTAAATAATCGGAAACTACTGGAGTCGTTTTTAACGAAATGATCGATGTTCAGTTTGATTAATGAGCGATCTAGACGGTTCATCGTACCCTAGAGTGTTCATATTATTTATCGTTACATAGCTCGTTCCGATAATAATCGTTATTACGCTTGTCTGACCACTATCGTTTATCGAGTAATTATATACCCTTATTGCAAATTATTATTTTAATAGAATACGCTAGATAAATTTAACCTTTCATTTCAAATTATTCTAGCTATCACCATACTCATCAGCAAAGTGGATCAAGATATTACAAAATAATCAGATAATATTTTATTAGCTCATAAAAGGTTCATGATATTGCATCAACAGATAATAAGATTAGATTACATTTCTTTTTGATAATAAAAGAAATATAAAAATAGGCAAAAATATTACATTGTGCAACTAGGAAAAAAAAATTATTTCACGAGTGGGAAGTTTGATGCCCGAACAAAGCGAAGGTAACAACCACACGAGTAAAATAAATGTTTTTCCCGTCTTGCACAGAATTTTTTTTCTACTAGGTGGTCAGAAAATGGATTTGTTTGCCCCGCACTGGGCAACAAAATCCACTTTATGACCCGTTAGTAGAAAAAGTAAATTGAATTTTTTGAATAAGATAAGAAGAAATTACTTTTTCAAAATTTTATTTGAAAAGTGTCAAAATATTTCAAGTCACAAGGAGAATTTTGTTCTAGAAAAGTCCTGGTGATTTGCTGATATTTTTTACGATTTCTACCAGGATTCTAGTACAAAATTTTCTATTGAAGTTTGTACGAGAACAAATTACATTTTTTTATTTTTATAAAGGCTTTATTAATGCTTCTTTTGAAAACAAAATTATTTTCACAAAATTTATGTTTTTTTCATTTCGACATTATCATTACAGAATTTATTCATTCACTTCAGATAATTTACTCGTCTCAACGATTTTCTCATATTTTATGAAAATTCGAAAAATAAATAAAGGTGTGAATATGAAAAGAACATAAAATGTTTGTAGGCTGTTACCAGAGCTCTCTAGAGGCGAATCTGTCAAAAAAAAATCAGGGAGCAACTTTACGCAATTCAAATCAAAATTTACATCCAATTACAGATAATCTAACTATTGTAAAATCCATTTGACTACTACTGATGAATATCGTGACGTGTACTATACGTCCTGACCGTGAATACACTGTAAAAAAAAAGTTTTAATTCAAGTCTAAAAATCGGCTAACTTTAAGATGTAACAAAAACTACACCATTAGAGAAAGACAGACTTATGCGCTTATACACAAGGTGGCTAAATTTAAGCCAAAATCTTCTCTTAGACGTAACAAATTTAAGACTTTTTTTTTCTGTGTATTTATTGACCAATTTTTGCTTTCTTGACATTCTTCAATGGAAATAGAAAAGCATCACCTTGGCAATTAAACTATTACTTACAGAAAGTTTTAAATAACTTTTCAATTCATGAAAATATAAAATATTTAAAAACCCAATTCCTGAAAGAATAACATTCCCAATAATGAACTAGACCAAAAATAAAATAGCATCACCATATTTTAGATATCGACTTAGTAGAACCAGATAACTATTTATTTTAAGCATTAAAGAAAATATCATGAATCTTTGAAGCAGTACCATTCATAAATTTCACCATGAAGTAAATTCCTCGAGATAAAAATTACTCTAAAACGAAGAAAGAAGAAGAAAACAAGTGGGTACTTGAGGTCATAAGATTCTCATGTCTCCTTTAAGGGTCAATTGAAAACTTGAAGTCGTTCATTGTACAAAAAGCATTCATCTGCCGTTAGATGCGTTAAATGTAGCGAACATTATGGTCTGCGCTTTTCCTTGGTCGCGGTCATAATCTTTAAGGAGGTCAGTGTAGCGGCTAGAATGAAAGATCGTTGGCTAAGAAGATTTCTTTATCTTTCTTATGCTCTATCCTTTCTTTATTCCTCTTACCCTATCTCTTTTCTTCTCCATTTCGCTAGTGTTACTCGTAATAAGATACGGGCGTAGTTACTTTATTGTTTGCACTTTTCGGACCTTTTTCCATTATGTAAATAATACACAGTGCATTATGTAAAGTCGTTTTTATCGCGATGCGAGGCCAAGGCAGCGTGAACCATAATACAGATATACGCAGGCTTTACCCAACCAAACGTGTATATGCGATCCATGGTGAATCTTCCATGTGGAAGTGCGTCTTGTTTTCTTCGTGTATGGCAGCATGTGAGTACGAATGTATGTGCGCATAGCTTTTGAGAAATCTGCTAAGCGGCTTTTCTATTGTAACTGCTTTCCAAGCGCTTTTGACTCCGACCGGATACAGAGTATGAGCACCTTTGCGGTATTTGGTTGTCTCCCGACTTTTGAATACAAGGGACTGTGTTTTGTATTTCAATGCAAAGTTCGTTTTTAATTAAAAGCACTTCCAGGAAGAGGAATAAAGTATTATAAACACAATCAATATGGAATTCACAGCGTTAAAGCGACGTCAAGTGCAAGAAAAATTTAATTATTTATTTTCCTCCACTTTTTAAATATTTTTGATAGATATCCTTCAGGATTTATTGAACAGTAAAGTTTTCGATCAACTAGAATAGGAAATAAATTAATACTGCAAGTATCAAGAATATCAATAACATCTCCAAACATTTAAAGTTTATGAAGATGAAAAAATAATAATACATTTATTTTATAGTTTATATTAATTCAAACTTTTTTTATATTAAATATGTTTTCAAATTTGTACGAAAAACATGTGATTTTCTTTATTGAATCTGAAAATGTGACAAAAAGGAGAAAAGTTATAATTTGCTGACCTAAAAATGAAAGCAATCAAAAGTCAAGATTTTCTTTCAGAAACCTTCTTTCATTGCATTGTCTGACCAAATCGTGCCTTTACTACTTAATCCAGTATCATCTAAAAAATTTAAAAAGTACTTTTCACAATTGAGTTTAAATAGACTAAAAAATTATTATTGTCATGTAATTTTTACATACTATGTGAATAAAATTATCAATTTACCAGTAGCTATATAATTAAAACAGGAAATAAATTTCCTTTTTATTTCTAAACGCCCTTCCGATCCTCCACATCTTGCCTTCAAAGCATCGTATTCTTTCCTTTAGTCAAGAGATCTCAAATAACAAGCAAGGAGTTTCATTGCGTAAACTAGCCAGAGAAAAAGATAAAAAGAGTTGAAGATGGACAAATGCACTTTGTCCTTCATACATCCGTTTTTCATAGAAATTAATGAGTTACATTAGAAAGGAAACAAGATTTCTAGTTTATTCCATTCAAGTACTTAATTTCACTAAACTAACAGAAATTAATCGAGCCACTCTTTACCAAATCAATTCCAACAATCCCATAACGGCTTTACATAAATAATGATGTAATACTTCAGGAAAAGTTTATATCAAAATGGGAATAATTTGGAAATATTTCGTACATTTTGTATGCAACTTTTCAAGATATGTTACCATGTTACTGTAGAAAAGAAGAAATAATCTAAAAAATGTGTTATTGAAATATTAGATTACTTTATTATTAGTTTAAAAAAATACCAGACCCTAAACCTCTTTAGAACATTTAAAAGGAACTCTAAGATATCCATAAATCATATTAAAATATGACATACATTGATTTTCAAAAACTTCTTATAAGAAGCTGCACATTTTTAAAATTTTACGACTATTTTGTATCGTGTTTAATCCCAAGGTAGAATCCAGGAAAAAATTCTGAAAATATTTTGATCAGTTGGCAAATTACTCTGAAGACCTTTAAAACGAGACCGAAAACTTTTGAAAATTTTGATTATTTTTGAAGTAATTAGAATTTTACAAAAATATCGGAATTTGACGTTTCTTGTAATATATTTTTATAAAATTAATATTTTGTCTTTAACCTGGGATCTTTGGATGCAACATTTTATTAGCATTCGTGTTACAATATCAAAATAAAAATTAGCTTGTTTCTAAAAAAGTTAAGAAAGTTCGAAAATGGCTTAAATAACAGGTGTTCAGATAATTTTGAGTGGTAGTGTACGTTTACACTACTTGAAAAACAAGTTATACAATTTTTATTTTAAAATTACCTAATAAGACGAAGTTTAGGATTCTAGTAGATTGTATTATGACTATAGATATGGTCTCAGCTGCGTATATATACTCCGTAGTAGCGTGATGTTTTGGTAACTCGTCTCTATTTCTGTGCAACCTACACCCAACTCATTTCTATCTGTTGTATCTACAAACTGCGTTCCATCTAACCACGTACCCAAACCCGTTTGCTCGCTCAACTGTGCATTTATATGCATACTGCAACCTACACTCTTGAAACCGATGCGTGTGCGTTCAATATAGTTAGCAAGTAACTGCTCTAAGCAATTTAACCAAACAGGGGAGAAGTTGGTCATTTTGCTCGGAAAGAGCGCGTCTAGGGCGTGCGATTCGAAAGTCGCGCTTCGCGCTCGATCTTATGTTCTTTGCATACATTAAAGTTTATTTCTTGTAATTTGATACTGAAACTTAAGTCAATTTTGTAATATTGTAAATGTGAATTAAATTTTCTCAGAGTTATTAAATTTGTTTTTGATTTCAAATACAAAAAGAAAATTCAATTTAATTAAGGCTCTATCGGCTTTAAGAAACACATTCTTATCATGATACTACGCGCTTCGCGTTCGATTTTTTACTTTATATCCATTGGAGCCATATTTTATAACGGGTGACCTCCGCTGAAACATCAAAGAAAAACAAGACTTATCAAAGCGGACCCGAGGACTCGGGATTACCCTCGGTGTCACCTGCGTTACTTAGGCGGCTTCTAATATGAGCGCCTGGCGTCTCTCGACGCCATATTTATAAAAGCAATGACCCTGAAAATAAGAGAACTTAGCATGCAACAAAAGCGAAGCCAAGCAAGGGTTCCGGCTAGGGTGGATGTGAATTCGGGAGTCCGGATCAGGTAGAGGTTGGACGGTTAAGGATAGGAACCTTAACCTAAAAACAGAAGCTCTTGTGCAAAAAAAAAAAAAAATTAAAATAAATCAAGCAGCGTATAACATTAATTTGTGCTACAATTTATTTATTCATTGGGCAAAGGCCCTGGCTCGATATAAATTCAAACAGCGAAAGTAAGTTCGATACAAAAGGAAAAAGAATTGCAGAGCTCTGAGAGCCTGAGAGTCACGGTTTACCAGAATAAAAGTTTCAATTTAGCCCGGAATGAAGTCTCAAAAGCTCACCGGTGATCTGGCCGCAATCTCGTGCCTTACTTCGTCCAAATCGAAGTCCTTCACTTCCATTACGGGGAAAGATAAGACTTAATAAATTGTTTTGCCGTTTTGGCTGGTTCTCACCCGGATCGCAACGACAGAATAAAGCTGCGCGCCAGAGGTGTCGCGCAGTTTTATTACATCAGCTGGAAAGGCCAGCGCACGCGCATGAAGCTCAGGTTTGCGCGGGCGACTCGTCTTGTGAGGACGACGGCGCCAGACAACCAATGAGCTGAAGCGTCTATCGGTCAGCTTGCCCCATTGGCTTAAAACGTAGAGGGGTGCGTTTAAACTACGTAGAGTTAGCACTGCACAAAAAAGCAGTTACAAGTAGACAAGGCTTACACATAATTTATAATATAATTTCTAATTGTTCCATCTCGCCATGCCCATCCTTATTTTATTTATAATTATGATGGTGCGACGTTGTTGGAAACTATGGGCTGCAGCACGTGGTCGTTTCAGATGCCATGCCTGCTGGGTGATGCCCTCTGTGGCTTGCCTGTGAACCCCTCTGCGTGCGATGGTAACACAGCGATCTCTTTGGCGGCGCCTTTCAAACTGGTGTTTTTCAATGAAACAAAATAAAAAAAGAAAACGGCCAGAAAAACAGTAAAAAAAAATAAAAGAATTTTATAAGCAGCTCTCAGACTATCCCTGACAGTTTTGAGTTTTAATTAAAAGGTGGCTTGGGCTCGATCCTGTCGTTGCCGGTCGAGGTAAAAAAAGTTAACGTAATTTACCACGTTACAACACCCCCCGGCCAGACCGGAAACGACCCCCCAAGTCTCCAAGACCACACTCCGGGCCGACCGACCAATTATTATGTCCAGAAAAACAAAAGGATAGGCAAACCCGTGGCTCAGGCTGTCTGAGAGCGTGCTTTAATACTTAAAATTAGTGCAAACTTACGAGCTAGGAATACCAAAAAAAAGGCATAAAGAAAAATAAAAAAAAGTTAGAAAAGAAAAGAGAAAATAAATATGCGGCAGATCGCTGTTTGCGATGCCGAGAACGAGCCTCAATAACTAGGTCAAGAGCTACTATCTTATGGGTTCTAGGGATAGGCCAAGGAATCAAACTCTCCATATACCATAATTTTCAGGTTTTAATATGGCGCCTTGCGCCTATGGGCCATGCACCCTGTACAAAGGAGTAGACAAACACAAAAAAAAGGTCTACTAGTGGCGCCTAGACAGGACGCCAGCGCTGGATGAGTGCCGCAATTCGGCGCTCACGGACCTTCGTCCAGACCTCCGCCCGCGGCGTCGTCTCCTAGGGGCCGGTTGAGCCTCCTCTGGCTCCTCCGGTTCCTCCAGGTCCTCCTGGCTCTGTGATGGGGGCTTCTCCTCTGAGAAAGGTGGCCAATCGAGGACCTCGTCCTGGAATGAGGACAGCCACCTGGCGAGTCGGTCCTCTGGGTCGCTTTCCTCTAGGTAGGTGGGTTCAGACGGGCCCACCACCCTGTCCCACCATGGTAGGCTTGACCACTCCCAGATGTCCCGGGGGACTACGGTCGGCCGGGGCCGAAACCAGAGCAGGGGATCAACCCCGACCACCCGCAGCGCCCCGGTCACCGGGTCGGTGACGAGGTCCATTGCCCCCTCATCGTTGGGGACGAAAATCCCTCTGGAGGCGTCTATTGGCTGTGGGTGAGAAAATAATGGAAAATCAGCCGATTATCAGGCGATTTGTGCTCGCATGCAGGACAACAACAATACAATTCAACTCACATGGATGGACAAGGACGAACAGTTCCCCTTGGACAATATCCACCACCTCATTAAAACAACTATAAGGTATCCGAGGACGCTAATCGGAAGCAGCGGCCTCTAGATACGGCTTGAGGTCTTTGGTGTCCGCGCGGCCGACCGATTCGCCTCTAACATTCACGAGTTCGTAAATGTTTCGCGAGATCACTTTCGATACCGTGAATACGCCGTCAAATTTATTGGTGAGCGACGCGGTTATCCCTTTATTCGCGGAAGAAAGCGTACGGTCTCGCCGAAGAACGCGGTCACCGACTTGGTAGGTGCGCGGGCGTACTCGGAGATTATACGCGTGCGCCTGCTTATTATGGGCAGCATCTAAGTGTCTCTTCATGAGGTCTCTTAAGGCTTCGAGCCTTTTGACTCTCTCGGACCAGGTGTCGACATTCCCGGGACGAGGGGGTTCTGATGAAACAGACTCGAGTTTTTCATGAAGAGTGCCCTGGGGCAGTGGATCTCGGCCGAAATTTAAGAACGAGGGCGAGGTTTTTAAGGACGAATGATGCGCGGTGTTAAACGCGAAGCGGAAGTCGTTTAGTTGGACATCGCATTTGCGCTGCGTCTCCTTGATAAACGAGATTATCATCGTCTTTAATACTCGGTTGATTCGTTCGACCGGGTTCGCTTGCGGGTGGTATGGCGGCGTCTTAACGCGCTTGATCGCGTACTCGTGACAAATTTGGTCCACGACTTTGTTGCAAAATTCGGTGCCGTTGTCCGTAAATAAAAACTTCGGCGTACCCCAGCGAGTTATAACCAGGTCTTTAAATGCCCTGGTAATTGTCGCGCCATTCGCGTTTCTCAGTGGCAGGACTTCTATCCACCGCGTGAAAAAGTCCTGGAAAACAAGGACATAGCGGTGCTGAGCGGATGAGGGCGTATAAGGACCCATAATATCCGCGCCAACCATAAGCCATGGCTCTTCGATCACCCTGTGGCCCATCTCACCAGCAGGTTTCGCCTGCTCTACCTTGCAGCGTTGGCAAATATCGCAGACTCTAACGTACTGCGCAACGTCGTGGTAGAAACCCGGCCAGTAGTAACGGGTGGCGAGACGATGGTAGGTTTTATCCACCCCTAAATGTCCCGCTTGAGGCTGATCATGCGCCTCAGCCAGAGCTGCAGCATGATGCTCTCTAGGGAGGACCATCTTCCACGAATCTAAATCTGGGAGGATGGGATCGAGCCATTTGTTCGCGCGGTGGTGGTATAAGAGTCCGTTCTCTATTTTCCAAGTGGGGAACGCGCGCGGATTCTTTTGAACATCCGAGAGGCGCTTAAGATACCAAGCGTCCTCGGTTTTGTCCATTCTTGCGACCTCTTCAGGACCATTTAAGTCCTGGTCGAGCCGTGATAGGAAGTCCGGCACGACATTTAAGGCCCCCTTTCTGTACTGAACCTCGAAGTCGTACTCTAGGAGACTTAATGCCCAACGGGCTAATCGCCCAGTCGGGTCTTTTAGTGACCTGAGCCATCGAAGGCTACTATGGTCCGTTACGACCGTGAAACGGAATCCTTCCAGGTATTCACGGAACTTTTTGATTGCCCAGACGACGGCTAAGCATTCCTTCTCGGTCACCGAGTAGTTACGCTCGGCGGCTGAAAGGGAATGGCTGGCGTAAGCGATTACACGCTCTGCGCCTTCTATCGTCTGGGTCAGTACTGCTCCAACTCCAGTGGAGCTTGCGTCCGTTTGTAAGGTGAACGGGCGCGTGAAGTCGGGGCGAGCAACTACTGGCGCTGTAGTTAAGGCGGTTTTAATTGCCTCAAATGCAGCCTCCTGCTCTTCCTGCCAATCAAAGGGCTGCGCTTTCTTTAATAAACGGAAAAGGGGCTCTGCTACTGTCGCAAAGTTCGGTATAAAGCGCCGATACCAACCAGCCGAACCTAGAAAACTCCGAAGTTTACGGATGTTTCGCGGCGCTGGCAAGTCCAAAATAGGGGCCAGCTTGCTTGGATCAACCTTGACGCCCTCGTTGTTAATAAGAAACCCAAGGTACCTGATCTCACTTCGGAAGAATAGGCATTTATCGGGGTTTACTGAAAGACCAGCAGCAGCGAGTCGATCCAACACCTCTTTTAACCATCTGAGGTGATCTTCGAAGGTTTCGCTCACTAATATGACGTCGTCTAAATAGGCGAACGCATGAGGTTCCAATTCCGGGCCAATGACTTTGTCGATTAGACGCTGGAACGTCGCAGGGGCGTTGGTAAGTCCAAAAGGCATGCGGGTAAATTGGAAAAGACCGCGCCCTGGTACCGTGAACGCGGTGAGTTCCTTACTCCTCTCATCTAGTGGTACCTGATGGAAGGCCTGGTCCAGGTCAATCGTGCTAATATAATTAGCTTTCTGGAGTTTGTCCAGGATGTTTGTCATTGGCGGAAGAGGATAAGCGTCCTTCTTTGTGACTCGATTTATTTCCCTGAAGTCGATGCACAGACGATAAGTGCCATTCGACTTCCTTGCCATAACAACCGGTGAGGACCAAGCGCTATTAGATGGCTCAACTAATTTTTGTTCAATTAGCTTGTCCATCAGCTTGTTCATCTCGTCCATCACAGCGGGAGACCGAACATGGTACTTCTGCTTGATGGGCGGATGGTCACCCACATCAATGGTATGTTTGGCAAGGTGGGTAGCTCCCAGTTCCTTTTTTGAAACCTTTAACTCGCGCTTAAGGAAATCCTCTACCAGAGCCATTTGTGTCTTGGTGAGTTCCTTAATCGCGGCGCACCCATCGTCGTCTATCCGCGCCAAGTTAGACAATAAGTCTATAGTGGCTGTGCGGTAAACTTCGTCGTCGTAAGCCATACGAATAACGTTGGCGTTGCCATCCACAATTAATCTAAATTGTCGAATGGCATCCATGCCCAGAACACATTGGTACTTAAAATTCGGTACCACTTTGTATTCTACGCACTTTTGGACGACATCTAGGGTGCTAGGTAGCGCCACTTGCCCTAAAACTGACTCTATGCTACCATTCGGGAATAGAATAGCTTTAACTTCAGAGGGTTTAATCTCTTGGTTAAATTCTGCGGCTAATTCTATCCCCTCTTTACCCAGAATGGATTTCGTGGAACCCGAGTCCACTAGCGCGTCGAGTTCTCTGTTGGCGATTTTTAATTTCACGAAAAATCGTGTGCCTTGTTCATAAAATTTTAAGGCTGCGCAATCGTTTTCCGAGAACTTATCGGAATCGAGATATACGCGTGATTCGCCAGGCGACATACGCGCCCCCTCCCCGCCAGAATACGATAAGGGCGAGAAAAATGGAGTGACAGAGTACTCATTAGAGACGCTGGTAGCAAGGTCTAATAAAATTGGGCTAGTTTCAGCGCTGACCTTTAGCGCTGAGCCCGTTTCGCGTTTCCCGGAGGCTTTTTGGAAGCTTTACACTCTGGTGTAGGGCAATCCGGGGTTCTATATCCTGTACGACCACATTTGTAGCAAAATATTTGCTGTTTCTTTGTACATTGCATTGTACTGTGGTCGTGAGGTGCAGGTATGCTATAAGAAAGGCAATTCCTGCATATAATTGTCGCCGAAGTAGATGGCGCTTGAGAAATTGCATCTACATTTATTTTTGCCGCGTTTTCTTCACGCTTGTTTGCCGAGGAAAGTCTTTGTGCGTAGTTTTTGTTAGTCTTTTTACCCGGCCTAGGGCTTTTTTGCCTAGGTGGGCTATGTGACATTGCGTCGCATCTCACTGTCCGAGGGGGTGAATGTTTTTTTTCACTAGGAATATTTTCCTCTTCGAAATTTGCGTCCATCGCTGCCAAACTCGCCTTCGTGTTCCGAGTTTCTTCGCCCTTATACGCGAATTCTGGTAAGAATGACGTTTCCGGCGCAGGGGGTGGTTTGTAATCGCGGATGGTTGCCCATTCCGCTTCCTAATCTTTACCCAGCTGCGCGAGTTCCTCGAAATCGGCGATATCCTTGCGCTTTATTACGCGCCTAAATTCTGGTCTCAACCCCCTGTGAGCATTATCAAGTTGCTCTTCGACCGAGTATGAACCGTCTAACTTGTCGTATAAACCTAACAGGCAAGTTAGATAGTCTTCAATTTTTTTTTTCGCGCCTTGAGTGCGCGCGCGGATTTGATCTCTTACACGGCGGTCAAAATTATCGTCGCCAAATCGACTTCTGAAAGCTGCTCTAAATGTGGACCATGATGTCCATTGCGACTTCTTCAGCCGATACCATTGTAGAGCGACACCTGTCAGCAGCAATGGTAGTGCGCTAATTAATTCAATATCCGTGAGTGGAGAAAAATTCTACTCGCGTTAAAAAATCTTCCGCGCTTGCCTTAGATGAGCCATTAAATTTTAAATTCCATTGGCGCACTACTTTACCGACGTCCCTATTTAATTCAACACGAGTGTTGGTACCTCGCGAATTATGATTATAGGGGTTGGTAGGCGCGGAATTAAAATTTTGCTCCTCATCTGACGTTATTTGCGGAATTCGCGTCGAATTATACACATTTGCGCCACCATTATTGTGTGGCGCATAGGGGTTGAAATTACTATGAATATTAGGGGTTGACATCCCCATGTAGTCGAAACTTTGTTGCGCGACAAAAGGTATAACGCGACGTGGAACAAAAGGCGGTGATTCCGTCGTTAAGTTACTTAAAATAGTTGTGCTCGGGGCCTGGTGCGCAACAGGTACGAACCTGGATGCATTTTCGAAATGAGATGCAACGGGCCCTGGGTAGGATGCGGTGTACGCCTGTGAATATGGTGCGTATGACGCGCCTGCGCAGGTCGTAATTGCCGACGTGGTCGTCGCGGTGGAGGTAGCGTGGGCGTAGGTGGTAAACGCAGTCGTGCCTAAAATGTTCGATAAGTCCGACGGTTTTTTAGATACCGTTTGATCATCGCGTATTTGCGGTTGTGACGCGTCCAGTGTGTCATCTGCATCCCACGGTATATTAATATCGCCTGCTCTCTTTTTAATATATCGAACTACGCGATCTCTTAAAATTGGTACCACCCCCGCTGCATTTATATTAAATGCATTCGCGAGTCTACGCAGTTCTATTTCACCCAGCGTATACACCCACGATTCGGTTGCGTTAGAATCCATTTTCGAGCTAATGAAAACAATTTAAACGACGTAAAATTGTTTAATTAAATAATAATAATTTATGTTTTAAATTAATATACTTGTAATAAACTTTTAATAATCTAATGAAATTAAGAAATTCAACGAAACGTGAATTTATTTCTACATTTCCTCGCGCTGTGGTATCAAGTGACAGTTCGGCTGCTAGAAAAGGACCGCGATAATACGAAACTAGCCGAGCGCAGTCACGAAGTTCACGTGCGCGTCGACGAGTCGAGGCAAGAGGCCAAGATGGCGAAAACTGAAATTCACCGCTCCGTAATAGCGTCGGTTCCCGCGAGGCACGAACGCGAGCGAAGACGTACGGAGTTTGTCGAACCGTCGAGCGAGGTAAGATGGCGAGAACTGCGGAAGGCTGACAGCTAGCAGGCTGAGACCGCGTCGCGCGAGTCGAACCGAGCTGTCACGAGGAGTACCGAAGGCGGTCAGGCGTCGTGCACTGTGTACGCAAGCTATGTCGAGTGACAGGTGCGAGAGAATTGCTTTTATTCTCTTGGACCTTTCACTCGATTTTTATGTATTCCAGGTTGCTCCTTATTGTCCAAATTTTTGGAATAGTATCATAAATAGTTTTACTATTTAATGAGACTACTTAGGATATTTTTCGATCGTGATTTTAATTGAATATTAATTAAAATCGACCGAGCTGTCAACCGAACAGCTGTATAATCGCACTCCCGGAAAAACGGAGGCAAACACTTCACTCGCGTACACGATTTTTCGCGACCTATCACCGCCTACCCGCACTTTTAGCTAATGTTGTAGCTTTATAGTGCAGAGCACTTTTATTCTTGTATAGCGCTTTTGTTCTTGTATAGCGCTTTAGCGCTTAAAGAAAAATATACAAGATATAAAATGTGCAACATACAAAATTCTAATCAATGTATAAATACATATAAAACATAGAAAAATATAACACATAAAATAAATATTTTTCTAATTTGGAAAATGAAATAATCCAAAATCCTGCGCAGATAAGCGAGCGCAATCAAGCTGAAAATAAAATTCAGGAGGAAAAAAATTATATTCAAAAAGAATATTAAATAGAAAATTTCAAAACTCAACTCAAAATTGAAAATTTGAGTCTTGAGTATTCAATGAAATTTTCAAGCTTCATAAAGAAAGGAAGCTTGTTCACAAAATAAAGGCTTTTGTGAATATTTTTCCCGATGATTCGAACTCCTTTTTTCCGTTTTTACGATGAACAAACAAGGTCAGATGGCCAAAGATACTACTGCCTCGAGAACTCTCGGCACCACTTCCCGGCAACAACGCCGGATGACTGACTTCAATTGGAAGAAGTACGACGCCGCTCCGCCAGCACAGAACTGGGCGGACGACGTGGAACCATCCCTTCCACAGAGAGCATCTACTAGATCAAGTCGCTCTCAGAATTGGAGCAGAAGAAGGAGAGATAATCCACTTCCTCAACAGAAGGAGGATCCTGTCCCTCTCCAAAACTCCGCACCGACAGTTAATAAATCTGTTGGTGTCCAGAAAGCTAGCACTGAAGTGCTACGTGACGAGCCAATGTGGGACGTTGGACCATACTCAACCTGCGTACCCGAGGTATCAACGTATAGTGCGAACCTTGACTTCAGCACGTACCCTGCTCTGATTGACAGGGTCTATACGGATATGGAGGGTATTGACACAAAACTAAGAAGAGAAATGCCTTTCTGTATGTTTCAGCATGCATGTGTCAGCTACCTTTACGCTTGTATAATTGACCACATTCGTCACTGCAATAAAGAAGCGAGATTCAACAACGAAGAAACTCCTCTGACGCTCATCCCAGACGAGTGCAATCTTCCATCCGCTATAGTCGATTATTGTAAATACATGGCCGATTCCATTACTGCCGATGGTGATATCGTCAAGACCAATTTCCCCGAGATTGGAATTCCTCAGGGGCCAATCGCTGCCGCCGGCAATTTGCCGCCAGTACCGCCAGGTTCATTCGGCGTCGTCAATGCAGCAAATCATAACGTATACGAGTGCTATATGTCTCCACTCGTTACACGTCGGTTGGTTGAAGAGACTCTTACACAAAACACCAACCACAACTACGGCGCTTGGTCGCCTTTACCAGCGCGTCTTGCACCTGATGGCCTGATTGCCACAGAAAACTTACTTGGATATGTCGCAAATGTTGAGAGATTAAATACCGAAGGACTCAACTCCCTACAGGGCTTGCAATTCCCTAACGGTGATGATCTCCCGTCACGAATAGGATGGTGCCCTCAATTGATGGGAAGAGTATTTATAATATGCCGAAAATTTACACGCTACAAGATGACATCTGGAATTCCAGACCGAACAAAAAAAGTTTCCCGGCCCCACGTTGGGCGCCATTTATAACGGGTGACCTCCGCTGAAACATCAAAGAAAAACAAGACTTATCAAAGCGGACCCGAGGACTCGGGATTACCCTCGGTGTCACCTGCGTTACTTAGGCGGCTTCTAATATGAGCGCCTGGCGTCTCTCGACGCCATATTTATAAAAGCAATGACCCTGAAAATAAGAGAACTTAGCATGCAACAAAAGCGAAGCCAAGCAAGGGTTCCGGCTAGGGTGGATGTGAATTCGGGAGTCCGGATCAGGTAGAGGTTGGAAGGTTAAGGAAAGGAACCTTAACCTAAAAACAGAAGCTCTTGTGCAAAAAAAAAAAATTAAAATAAATCAAGCAGCGTATAACATTAATTTGTGCTACAATTTATTTATTCATTGGGCAAAGGCCCTGGCTCGATATAAATTCAAACAGCGAAAGTAAGTTCGATACAAAAGGAAAAAGAATTGCAGAGCTCTGAGAGCCTGAGAGCCACGGTTTACCAGAATAAAAGTTTCAATTTAGCCCGGAATGAAGTCTCAAAAGCTCACCGGTGATCTGGCCGCGATCTCGCGCCTTACTTCGTCCAAATCGAAGTCCTTCACTTCCATTACGGGGAAAGATAAGACTTAATAAATTGTTTTGCCGTTTTGGCTGGTTCTCATTCGGATCGCAACGACAGAATAAAGCTGCGCGCCAGAGGTGTCGCGCAGTTTTATTACATCAGCTGGAAAGGCCAGCGCACGCGCATGAAGCTCAGGTTTGCGCGGGCGACTCGTCTTGTGAGGACGACGGCGCCAGGCAACCAATGAGCTGAAGCGTCTATCGGTCAGCTTGCCCCATTGGCTTAAAACATAGAGGGGTGCGTTTAAACTACGTAGAGTTAGCACTGCACAAAAAAGCAGTTACAAGTAGACAAGGCTTACACATAATTTATAATATAATTTCTAATTGTTCCATCTCGCCATGCCCATCCTTATTTTATTTATAATTATGATGGTGCGACGTTGTTGGAAACTATGGGCTGCAGCACGTGGTCGTTTCAGATGCCATGCCTGCTGGGTGATGCCCTCTGTGGCTTGCCTGTGAACCCCTCTGCGTGCGATGGTAACACAGCGATCTCTTTGGCGGCGCCTTTCAAACTGGTGTTTTTCAATGAAACAAAATAAAAAAAGAAAACGGCCAGAAAAACAGTAAAAAAAATAAAAGAATTTTATAAGCAGCTCTCAGACTATCCCTGACAGTTTTGAGTTTTAATTAAAAGGTGGTTTGGGCTCGATCCTGTCGTTGCCGGTCGAGGTAAAAAAAGTTAACGTAATTTACCACGTTACAATTTGCATTATAACAAATTGAAAAGTTATATTTTACATCAAATCAATACTTTCCCATATGATGAGAATGTAATACATGATTAAAATAATTTATTATCTTGCAAATACCTCAAAAAAGAGGAAAAATCGTAATCTTTATTTGAACAAAGGATTTTTCATTTTAACGCTTCTTTCGTATCTCACATATTTTTGTTAAAAAATGGAAGTTTGAAATTTTATACAAAAAAAAAAAAAAATGTTGTTCCCTCTGTAAGACATGACTAATAATACCATTGCAAATCTCAAGGCCATAGACCAACCTTGTCACGTGACTAAATTCCTACTTTACCGGCATTTCAGTCTGTGTGACCCCATTTCTATAAAAATTAAGACGGGTAACTAAAAATTTGTCGAACTAATTAAAATACATTAATATAGGTCTGTTTGGTTATAAATATTTATAATTATGAAAAAAAATTTCTTCGGATTTTTTTTTCATAATCATAAACATTTATGACCAGAGAAACTTGTCTTAGTGAATTTCATTTACTCTCACAAATTTTCAATTTGTTATCTTATTTTCTACAGAAATTCAGTTTCAGAATTTGAAAATGCTGGTAAGGTAGGAATCTAGTCATGTGATCCGGTTGGTCCATAGCCTTAAATCATATAGAAAAACTTCTTTCTCCAGAGACCTGATTTTTATTTTTAGTCTCCTTTTGAAGGTAAGTTCTCATTGTAATTTGCTAACTGAACAAGATATTCTCAGAATTTTTTCCCAAATTCTACCCTGGGGTCAAACATGATACAAAAATAGCGTACCATTACAAATAAAGACTGTGCTCTGTAAATTATATAAATGAATACAAAATATCAATATTTTCATGCATATTTCCAAATCTAATTTAAATATGATATGCATTGAATCCACAAAAAAATTCTAAAAATAATCTGAAAGAAATACTTGGGATTTATCAGCCATATAAATATAACTAATATTTTTAAGTAATTCAATGAAATATATTTGACGGCTGAACAATTATGTCGTTGCTATAGTAATTCATATGGTTTGAATACTCATACAGGCTGTACTGATGTTAAATATTTTTGAAGTTATCAAAATTTTCTAAAAAGATATAAATTTTAAACTTTTAATAGTATATTTTTATAAAATCAAAATTTTGCCTTCAGCATGCGATAATTAGGTGCAGAATTTTACTGAAATCCATACTATAATCGGAAAAATTGTTAATTTGTTCTTATGAAAATTAATACTTTTCGAAAATAGCCCAAACAACAGGTAAACCTATTATTTTGAACGGTAATGTATATCCTCTTTTGTAGATGCCGGAATTCAGACTTAAGATAATACTTGTATTGAAAAGTCTTAATAATAACTCAGAACCTAACAAGAATCGTAGTGTGAAATTTCCAATGAATAACAAATTTTAATAATTGAATATAATTTCTTTTATGAGAAAAAATCAAAAATTGTATTGTATGCCAAATTCAAATGTTCAATGTTCATGATCTTGTTTAAACATTGATTTTCTTCTTTCTTAAGGGCATGTGATACTTGAGAAAAGTAGTAATTCTATGTGAACAATTTGGTCCAGTTTCTATATGCTTGTGTCCAAAATACATAAAATTTTTTTCTCAAAATTTGGGAAACGGTAGTGAAGATAAAAACGGACGTAGATAGACTACTTTTGGTTTTGGCAATGAAAAAAAATGTCCGATATATTTGGCTAAAAATGAACTTTTTTTGAATTTCGAAACCAAAACTAGTCTATCTACGTCCATTCTTATCTTTTCTACCGTTTCGCAAATTTTGAAAAAAAAATTTGATGTATTTAAGATACAAACATGTAGAATATTAATAATTAATAAAATTTGATAATTTTCTAAGTATCACATGCCCTTAATATAAAACATTTCAGCAAATAATCTCTTCACCAAATTATTTTCTTTGAACTAAATAATATAAATATATCAATTACAGTTATTTCTAGAGGAATGCAATAAAAGTCTCTTATATTATAAAATGTCTAATATTATTGAAAATTTTAAAGAATTTGAAAATCTTTCTGTGGGCAATCGAAAGACCTGGGCTCGAATCCCAGCGCAGTCGAAAGCGTCATTTTTTCCACAGAAAGATTTTCAAATTCTTTAAAATATTAAATTTATTTGCATTATTTGCGATATAAGAGTTTGAAATTGTCTACGAGGACACCTGTCGACAACGTATCCTATCTGACACGCGACTAGTGATCCTCCGATAATGTAGGCAGTGACAAAAATTTCAAACTCAACTAATTAATTTGAAATTATTGAAAATAATATTAATTTTATAAAAATCACATACAACCCAGCTACTTTCTTCATTCATGTCTAATAATCCCCTTAATTGATCGTTAACTTTCTATAGTGCACCGGAGGCGAGGGGAGAAGAATGAACTGTGAAAGCAAAATTTTTCACAGGAACTTTGTAGGATGCAGCAGAAAATATATAATACATTCTTATAACGATAGGCACTACTCTCACTTCCTTGGAACTCCCATTGGGATCAGAAAGTTCTCGATCCTGAGAAATCAACTTATACGTTAACCAATACCGGAACC
The DNA here is from genome assembly GCA_030998225.1 of Diplolepis rosae. Classification (NCBI taxonomy): domain Eukaryota; kingdom Metazoa; phylum Arthropoda; class Insecta; order Hymenoptera; family Diplolepididae; genus Diplolepis; species Diplolepis rosae. The sequence goes on from JAPYXD010000695.1 coordinate 886,888, forward strand.
AGTTTCTATTCTTTGGAGTGCTGAAGGTTTTTCGCGGACTATTAAAAGTTGAGCAGGAAGAATACAACGACCGACTCACTTGCTAAACTCCCTTAATATCTACATACCAACCACACTCACTTCTGCACGCATCTGCTTTTGAATTCCCCTTAAGCTGCCGACTGGAAGTCTAAGGAACAGAGCACAGAAGGAGATAGGGGTAAAAAGTGTTTTATGAAAGTTTCATCTCTCGTAATCTCGGAGTATCTTAACACTCACCCTGCCGTACTCCATTTTTCGCACTTTTACTCTTTTTATCACGTTCTACATCTAAGTCTCATCACCAAAACGAGCAATTCGAGTTTTAAACCTCGAGGGCTGCTAAAAAGTTCGGTACATACTAACATCCATTAAATAGTTATTAACTGGCGATTTGTACTTTTTACATTTTCATTCGGTAATTTTTGCTGAAATATATTTGATTCTTACTGATAATAATGAGTGTGTAAATAATAATTATACCTTTGTGTTAGTATGTTCCGGGTAATCATTAATAAACATTTATTCTTACGATGAATAATTATTTCTTAAATAATTCATTCAAAATTTTAATTACTTTTTAATTTATTAACAAATAGAGTCAGGTTTTTATACTTTTGGAACTGACTTGTTATCGGTATTTATGTAAAGGTCAATTTTTTGGAGAACATGCTATTCTAAAGCAAAATGAATTTATTGTATGTGCCTCCGGCGCGTAAACTTGGTTTTACGCTACAGTTGAGAGTAGCGTAATGTTGTGTATTACGATACAGAGGAATGTACTGTAAAAATTGAACTGCGCATGTGCCTATAACCATACAGCACCGTACTGACAAAGCCTTATACATTTAAACTGCGCATGCTCTATTACAATACGCTACTACTACACAAGATCGAGAAAATCAAAATGGCCGGAACTAGTCGCGAAATATCAAGTGCAATGGACGAGAATCATGATGAATACTAGATTAGATTCGAGTGTACGCATAAAAACTCGTATACGCACCGACGTCACATAAAATAGAATCTTTGCTAATGCACACAATTCGGGTAATTACGAGACTCGCTTAAAATGCTCGTAAGACTGGTCGCGTCTCGGCTTCGATCTCCTGCGAACATTGTCGCTCGTCGCGTAATAACCCTCATTATGCGCCTAGGCACATAATATACTATTATATCACTAGGGATGAAATAACACTAGAATAATTTAAAGCCTAACACCAAATTTTTTCCATGAAAATTCAGAATTGTCACAGATGCCAATGAAAAGAATTGCTAGATCTTCATTAACTTCAATTTCCGTATGCTGCAATCTATTAACTGCATCGGCGAACCCTACTATATGATCACGCACGTCTTCCCTTTCCTGCATACTGTAAAGAATTGAAATTTGTACCAGCGTGACCTTTTCAGCTGATCCAGCACAAGCCAAATAACCCAAAAAGTGTTACAACCTTTGATGCGTCTTATTTCTGAGGACAAAATCAGATTGTGCCTTGAGGTCGGTTTCATCCCACTTCTGGGCTGCTTTTTGAGATGATTCCGCATTAGCGCCATTTGCTACTGCCGGTCGCGTTGTTGCGCCGTTTGCGCATTAAGATTTTGGAGAAGTTCTCGGTGTTTATTTAGTGAAAATAAATGCTTTATTTTCAAGAATAAGTAAATAACATTTCACTGAAAGTATTGTCTATCGCTAGCCACTACTTTTCCGATCGTTCTGGCACCATATGAATTCCACGTCAGAAAGACAATACGTCTTTTAAGGCTATCTTAAGAGTTGACCCATTTTATGGCTTCTTCATAAAAATGAAAGTGCTGCTCAGCCAGGCATTAATTATTGTAATCGAGAACAATCTCCTATAATAGTTTAATTCGGTTAGAACAGCTCATAATAAACAACACACAGCTGATCTCACCAAATGCAGAGAAACTTGGGACCATGTATATTTGGCTTTGCCAACGACATCAATGCATAGCCAGGCTTAGCCCACGATTTTCTACGCTTAGGGTTACCGCAGCTTATCCACTTTTCACCGCCAGTCACGATACAATGCAAAAACCCTTTCCTTTTTTGCCGTTGAAGCAGCTGTTCACAAGTGAAAAGACGTCGTTCGACATCTCTTGGCTTCAACTCGTTTATTTATTTAAATGATTGCATAATATCTCAAGAATATTGTGTCAAACTTTCATGTCAATCGGAGCAAAATTGACGAAGTTAGGAGTATTTGAGCGTCCGTTGCTCCAGGCCGGGTTTCGATACAAATTTACCAATTGCGAATTGGTTGAGCAAACCTTTAAAGCGTTTTTCTGAAACTTTAATTTTTGAAGTCCGTGTACATCAAAACTCAAAATCTACTGGACCAATCGTTTTGACAATGGGCTCTACTTCGCACATGTGCAAGGACGAAAGTAATTTTCAGAAACTTTCGATTATAGAAAATCGCCCGTTGAATTTCGCGAATTATGTTCCGAAAAAATTGATGCTAAAGGAAAGGTAAAAGTCGACTTGCTAGACGACCACGGTGAGAAGGTTTTAGTTTTGGAAAGCGTATTGAATGTCTTCTATTTACGTATAAATTTATTGTCAGTTGAAAAAAAGTCGGAATCAGCCGCGACGGTAATTACAGAGTGCCAAAAGTCCATGTCAGAAATTCGGCATCAACGAATGGGTCACCTGAATAAATGGACCTTGAAGAAAAACGCGAAGGAAGGTATAAAGGCGGGGATCAAAGTGGAAGGGGCTAAGGATTTGCAAACTTGCAAAGTTTGTTCTGCAGGAAAAAGCACACGTACCCTCTTTCCCAAGGAACAAAAGGGAACACTAAAGTACTGCAACTTGTGGACATCGAAGTTTGCGGACTTATTTGGGTAGAATCACTAGGAGGATTGAAATATTTCGCAGTATTCGTGAACACCTGCATGAGATGGTGCGAAGAACGCTTTTTAAGAAAGAAAAGCGATGTATTCACAGACTTCAAAGAGTATAGAGCACTTATGGAGAAGCAGTTTGAGAAACTCATCGGAAACGTAAAATCGCATACCGGAACCGAATATCGCATCTCGGAATTTGACTATTTTCTCATTAAAAGCGGAATTAAGCAGAAGTTCATCGTTAGGCATACACTAGAACAGAACAGGATAGCTGAAAATAAAGTCTGACATTAGTAGAAATGGCCAGATGCATGATGCTGGAATTAAAGTTACCACCATCCTTTTGGGTAAAAGCGATCACTTCAGCGAATGACATCTGGAAAGCCATGTACTTGCGTAGAGTCCTAGAGGAAATTGGGGTCAAATTGAAAAATCACTAAGGGATTGGGAGGTTTTAAGCATTTGGAGAACACAAAGAAATTGGCAGTAGGTCCATAACATGAATCAAATTGCTAAGATGCTGCGCACACACGTTTGAGGGGAAGTGTTGAGACGACCCCTGAGTACTGTTCAACCGTGCGTACTGGCATGTGAATACTTATCTCTCTGTATACAATAATGTGCTATCGGTACATGTTTTATAAAAACGGTTATTAATTGTTCTCTACCCGTCTTCCGCATTTCCTCAACAGAGTTCATACATGTACGAGGGCTGTTCAATAAGTCCGTGACTTCTCGAAAAATGGTGCTGTTATCGTAAATATGTTACTACTCTAAGAGAATACCATCTAATATCAGTGCGTATACAAAGTTTCAAGTCAGCACGTTGGTTAGAAAATTTTTTACTGGCAGTTGAATTTAGTTTTTCAGTGTTAAAACAAAACCATGGAAAAAAGCGAGTTTTACGCGCTTATTAAACATTATTTTCCCTGGGGAAAATCAATCAAAGAAACTGAAGAAAAGCTCGCAAAATATTATAAGGAGTCTGCTCCATCGCACAGCATGGTTCATAAGTGGTTCACTGGATTTTGTTGCTGCCGTATTAGCACAAGTGATACTGAGCGTCCTGGCCGTCCAAAAGAGGTGACTTCTCAAGAAATGATCGATAAAATCCACGACACTGTACACAGCGATCGTCGATTGAAGGTACGTGAGATTAGTGAGACTGTAAACATTTCAGTAGGACGCGTATGGCACATTTTACATGAATGTTTGGGCATGAGGAAGCTGTCTGCAAGATGGGTGCCGCGTTTGCTCACAGCCGATCACAAGCGGTCAGGCGTGGTTACGTCTGAGCAATGTTTGGGCATGTTTCAACGTAATTCAAAGGAATTTTTGCGACTTTATGTCACTGTTGATGAAACGTGGATTCATTATTATATGCCAGAAACAAACAATCAGTCGAAAATGTGAACTGGGCCTGTCGAATCTGCGCTGAAAAAAAGCGAAGACGGTTCCATCAGCCGGTAAGGTCATAGCTACAATTTTTTGGGACTCACATGGTATAATATTAATCGATTATCTACAGAAGGAAAAAAATATTACAGGGGATTATTATGCCTCATTATTAGATCGATTTGATGCCATACTGAAGGAAAAGCGGCCTCATCTGGCAAAAAAAAAGTGCTTTTCCATCACGAAAATGCACCAGCTTACACAAGTGCCATTGCAACGGCCAAATTATTTGATTTACGCTACGAAATACTTCCTCATCCACCTTACTCCCCAGGTTTGGCTCCTTCCGAATATTTTACATTTCATAACATGAAAACTTGGCTTGGAGGTAAAAGATTTTCATCGAACGAAGAGATCATTGCTGTGAGAAATGAGTATTTTGAGGGGTTTGATAAAAATTACTTTTTGCAGGGCATAAAAGCGTGAGTACCGCTATAATGAAAGTATACAGTTAAAAGGGGACTATGTTGAAAAATAAATTGGAATTTTTTTTATAAAAGTGTTCTTCATTTCAAAGTCACGAACTTATTGAACAGCTCTCGTATGTACATGGTATAGTATGTATAGAATAAGGGAAATTCAGTAAAAAAACAGGAAAATTTAAAAATGAATTCCATATACAATGAAAAACCGTAATCCATATGAATTTCATATAATTTCTGTTACGTTTCTAACATGAAATTTTCAGAACTTTCATAACAGTTTAAATATAAGGTAATGGATCGGGGAACGATAGTGAATAAAAGTACGTCTTTGGGAAGTACGAAAATCCTCTCCATTAATTTCTTATGTTATTATCACTTTCTACATAATCCGATTACCCATTAATGGTTTTCAAGGATTTTCTCTCGGTCGGAGAATCTCGGATGCAACTAGGCGTCACAGGACGCATCGACGTCGAAAGCAGAGTCCCTATCCAATCTAGACGGAAGTTTGCGGGATTAGGTCGTAGTTCTGAGCACGATTATAATCTCTTCCGGCGACCATCGTCAACTTTCTTAATCACTTTTGATGCTATGGTGTGGAGAAAATGAGAGATACGTCTCAAGTTATAATCATAAATGTACTCTGATACCCTTCCGGATAGCAAATGTAACTGGATGATGTTTCTTGAGACGTACAAAATAACAAACGACACGCGGAGAAAAATAGTTCGAGAAATTTTACTCAACTTTAGAGCAAAGTTGGAACATATGGACAAGTTGGAGATTATTTAATATTCGATATTACATATATAAATATTTCTCCTAGATACACGATATTATTTTTATAAAAATTCAATTTAGTGTTAGTTCTACCCTAAGCCGTTCCTATGGTTTCCTTATACACAAAAATTCATATACACCTTTATGCGTCTCTTCATATACTACTGTGGGAAAAAATTAAGGTGAATTTTTAATTTAAACTTCGCGGGCTAATCGATTCGGGCAAACTCTTTTATTTTTATGTCGGTCCTACTGTTGCTGACATCTGTGCCAAATTTCATGTCAATGTCAGCATTTGTTACATAGTTACGCTTGTGTTTTCTAAACGACTAAAAGTGATGTTTTCAATTTTTACAATGTCTGAATGTGTTGAGCAAAGAATTGCCATTAAATTTTGTTTGCGGGATGAAATTTCAGTTGCAGAAACGTTCAGAATGTTGCAGATGGCCTTCGGTGATTTAACCATGTCACAGAAAAATGGTTTTAAGCGGTAAAAATACTTCAAAGAAGGCAGAGAACGTGTTAATGACTTGGAACGCCCCGGACGACCATCAACATTAACTGACGAGCAACACGTCAATCAAATCAAAGAATTAGTGCACAAAAATCGACGATTGACAATTAGAGACCTTGCTGACAATATTGACATTTCAAGAGGATCACTCAACACCGTTTCAAAAGATATTTTCGGTAGACAACTCGTGGTTTTTGCATCACGATAATGCGCCGTCTCACACTGCACTCGTTCTTCGTGACCATTTCGCCAAAAACTCAACGCATATCGTTCCACAACCACCATATTCGCCTGATTTGGCTTCGTGTGACTTCTGGCTATTCCCCAAACTCAAGAGACCATTCCAGGGACACCAGTTTGACACGATTGACGAGATACAAGGCGAATTGAAGAAGGCTTTGAAGGCGGTTCCGAAAATCGAATTTAACAACTGTTTCGACGATTGGAAAAAACGTTGACATAAGTGCATTATATCGGGAGGGGATTACTTCGAAGTGGATGGAATTGATTTGGATAAATAAAGACTTTTAATTTTATAACAACATTCACCTTAGTTTTTGCCCACAGCAGTACACCTTTATACGGCTCCTCAAAGAATACTTATGTCTGTAAGAATTCCTTATACACCTTAGCGTATGTTATTTTAAGATCTCGATTTTATACATTTTGCTTAGTTTAAGCAATAAATTTTCACTGAAGAGGACTCCAATTCGAGTCGAAATGTTTAAAAGGATGTTAAACTGTATTTTTATTATTTCTAGACCATAAAGCGAATTTATACATACACAGTGTGTCCCAAAAATAACCGAACTTTATATTTAAATCATACAACATGTAGCGCCATCTATTGAAAATTTGCAGCGTTGAAAAGATACATTCATCCTCTTTCAAACGCACCTAAATTCATTTAAATCAGATGACAGATGTGAAAGTTAAAGCCATTTCAATAAAAAAAGAGTGTGCTAATGTTACAAAACAAAAATGGAACAAAGAGCAAATGTAAAATTTTGTGTTAAACTTGAAAAAAAATTCGCTGAGACATACGAATTGGTGAAAAAAGTTTATGGTGATGATTGTATGAGTCGTACTCAAGTTCATACGTAAAGGTTTTCCCAATAAGGGTGATATGTTTTTAAATTGAAAAAAAACACTGAATATTCATTCGGAATTGATCGAAATCTTTTTTATTATATTGGATATTCTATGCCATTTATGATTTAAACAATATATCGGCCAAATGTCCCCCGAGACTTGAGCCAAAAATGCGCCTCATCAGAAAAGATGATTTTTTGATGAAAATTGGGATGATTTTCAATTGATTCCAGAGCCCAATCCGCGAACTCCCGACGCAAACGATGGTCATTAGGCTTCAGTTCTTGGGCCAGAATCATCTTATAGGGATGCAGGCCAAGATCCAATCGGAAAATACGCCAGGTAGTCATCCTGGACAGGCCCAATTCCTGAGATCGGCGTGGCACGGACAATTCACGGTACGGCGGCTATATTCTGTGTAGTACGTGCGGTACGCATACGATTTTTAGGCTTAGTATCCAATAGAGTAAATTCACTCTCCAACTTATCGATTATTCGACGAATTGAGAGCGCGGATGGAGCAGAATGACGACCATATTTTGCACGATATGCTCTTTGAACACCGACAAAACTTCTCGAATTTTGATAAAATAATTGGACAATTTCCAAACGTTGTGGAAGCGTGAAACTACTCATGATTAAATGGCAAACCTTACTGATGACAACTGACAGCAGACGTCAAAAATTTCAGTTCAAATGAGCCCGATAGGGACATTCAAAATCATATCACCCCTATTGGGAAACCCTTTAGTTTACACGATTTAAAAATGGCCGTGACGATTTAAATGATGATCCAAGACCTGAACGACCAGAAGCATCAAATCGTGCTGAGTTAGTGGAAAAAGTACGTGAAATAATCGCTATCGATGCAAATTTCACTGTGGGAATGCTGACAGAAGAATTAAATTCATCTTACTGTACAATCGACACAATATTAACTGAAGATTTGGGTAAAAGAAAGGTCTTTGCACGTTTTGTTCCACATCAGTTAAATGCACCACCTCACAAGACCAAAAAAGTCAACGAATTTTTGATGAAAAAACAGATTTGTGTCATGGACTACCCTCCGTTTTCGCCTGATCTATCACCGTGTGACTATTTTCTGTTCCCAAAACTAAAAACTGCAATGAAAGGAGCTTTTTACGATGACGTTCCAACCATTCAATCAAATGTGACACAGGTTCTAAAGAACATCCTAAAAACCGAGTTTAAAAAGTCTTTGGATAAATTGGTTGATCGTTCCAACGTTGTATTGAGTCTAATGGAACCTATTTTGAATAAATAATAACTTTCAAAGATAATATAATTTGTATCTTATTCTATATGCAAAAAGTTCGGTTATTTTTGGGACACAATGTGTATATCGAACATTTACGTAAGGGTCGATACAAGTCCTATCTACAATTATTATTTAATATTATTATAATAATAATTTATGATGTATTAAATTTTGAAGAATGCATCTTAGTTCGATAAACATTAAAAATTTAGAATACAGTTTCAAAATATACATTAAAGATTTTAAAAGTAAATATCAATACTCGGAGTATAATGATTAAAAAACAATCTGTCAAAAAATGACGAGAAATTCAATAAAATTTCATATTAGTCCAGTAAAATTCGCAAATAGAAAGTGAAAGAAACTTCAAGTTGTACAATTTTATTAATTCCTTAAAATTGGTTATAAAATAACAAATATTGTTACATCTTTCATATTGAAGAATGCATTATTTACTCAAAGTTATGCTGAGGCTTTAAATAATTCGCAGAGTAAAATTTATTACCATGTAAGTTATTATCTCCTTCATTTAATATTAAGTTTTATTTATTGTGCTAGAGCCTTTCGTTCTTGCTACGTGAGACTTTACTCGGAAATTCGGTAAACCGATAAACACGAGACTCCTCCTACCACCTACCTAGTCACACAGAATCTAATTAAAGTAATCTGCACAATGAATAAAAACCATTGATAACAAAAATACACTTTTTTGTCCGCCGTACACCGGAAGTTAGCCTCGTGGGTTTCGTTTTACTTGCGGAAAGTTGATTTTCCCGCACTAGTATCGGATGATTAATGATAAGCTCAAATTAAGAATTTTTTCACTCAACAGGACCTCACAATTTACACTGCCGCTATCTAAAGTCTCACGTCCTATGCTCACAGTTTACCGAATTGTCGGTTTATTCGCGGTAAGTTACTTATTGTATGAAACATATTTTTCTAAAAATTTGGAAAATTTAATAGAAGACGTTAAAGGACATCTGACAGCTTCTCTTTGGAAAATATTTTACAGAAAATAACAGTAATTACAGTTAGTTGCAATTGCCGATAACTTTTCCAGTTCAACTATCACTAAAAAGGTGTAAAATTTCTACCAAAACAAAATGAAGAGACTTACTTCATTTTTTTCTGACATATTTTCTGAAATGCATCAAAGGTAATTCATTCTGTAATTGCACTATATATTTTGAAAAATATACACAAATTTGTAAAATTTCCCATTTCAAAAATATACTATATTCATTTCATATTCAAGAGGGAGGTGAGAGGTCAAATGTCGAATCGATTCAATACTCACGTAGAAATATATCTGAAGCTGCTTGAGCAACTGCGTTAGAAAACTCCAACGTTATATAAGATCCTCAATCTTCATCGTCACCCCAGGCGAGTAAAGAGGACACAAGTAGACGTCGACACACCTGAACAAATTGCATCTTACCAAGTTTCAAAATATTCCAAAGCGAATGTAAATTTTGCCTCCTTCATAGCAAATGTGTGAAATGGGTGCAATGAAATTGGACGCAGCAGAAACGGCCAAGAACGGACAAAGACGCAAAGCGATAAGAGAAAGAAATAGATAGAGATAAAGAGAGAGAAAGAAAGAGAGAGACAGAGAGAGGAGCGGAGAAAGAGTCCAGGTGCCGCGTTGGGGTGCATAAGAGTTATGTGGCGACGAGTCGACAACCCCTTAGCATCTGGTGACAAATAGAGCCTGCACATCCCGCTTTCCCTGCTGTGTCTCTGCTCAGTTAATCTTAGAAAATGGAAAAAATCCTTTCATTCTTTCTTTATATCTTTCTTGCCTTGCTCCTGCGTTTTTTATCCTTGACGAGTCACTCAGTCACACTATGCGAGTGGTGCTGACAGCCACTCAAATCCCATAAACCACCGGCCGTTCTGGGATTCGCCTGATTTTCTTTCAACGCCCTTCCTACCTTTTACAACTTCCCTTCTAGAATTGAACCGTGAAAAATCGAAGCACAGTTCTCCTTCAACATATTCCACTTGAGGGGTTGTATCGCAGATAAAAATCAGATCATGTTAAAGTGTTTAACAATCCAGAGAGAAGACTAGAATCAATATATAAGAGCCAAGAATCTTGGAAAAAACAATACTCCCTTCTTCATGAAGAGAGAAAGATATCCTGCGAGATATGTGGATGAGTGATAATGTTGCTCAAGCAAAATATAATAAATGGAGTGAATGTATATCTCTGAATTGATAATGTTGTCATTCAATACAAATGATTCATCATCGAATATGAAGAGAACATTGCACTGTCAACGTTAATGATTTATTTAACATCTGGGACGTGGCCTTGAAATTTATCGAGATTTCTTTATTATGCACAGCTTGTTGACTATATTAAAAGACACGGTAGTTAATTGCTTCTAGGGGCTAAAAGATATACACTGAAAATATTATGAAAATTAGTTCGAGTCTGAATATAAATTATCCTCAAATTACTATTTTCAATTAGGAAAAGTTGTCCATCAATTGTTTATAAATAGCATTTCTACTAATCTTTTGTCAAAATCAATTAGCAATACTAAAAAAAATGAATAATATTTTACATTACAAAATGTAATCACAAAATATCTAGAAAAAATCAAAATTTTAACGCTGTATTTTGGCTGCAAAATTATTCTCTTTCTATCAACAAAATGGCAGCTATTTAAAGTGGTGTGATTTATTTCTTTGAAGCAAAAATCATTTAAGAGTTTTTGTAGTTTCATTTCTTCATTAATTTTTTAACCATCATTTTTCATGGTTAAATATATAACTCTCGCAAAATATTTGAAAATCGTTACAGAATATTTGAAAGAGCTATAGGAAGTTTAAAAAGATTTTTAAGTATCTCAAGATATTAAGTTTCATGTAGATTTTTTGACACACTCATGATTTTCCAGTTTTCGGATCAAAAACAGAAGTTAAGATAGAAAAAGAGAGAAGGTCAGGTAAAGAGTAGACAATAAAGAGAAGGTCAAGTGTATTTTCGTGGGTAATCTGAATCGAGTGGTGAAAAGAGGAAGGTAGGTGACTTCTATGCCTTATGATGATGAAAGACAAAGGAACGAAGATTCAGGGCTACGTGTTTGATGGGAAGGAGAATGAAAAGCACTTAAGATATTGGCTACTCAAACTTGGTCGGTCGGCAGCTCGTGACTGAGTGCCTTCAATATAAACTACACTTGCGATTTTCGATCTTAGTACACCTCTGACCTTCAATATTTCAGACTATATTATACTTCAAGAATATTACACTGTTCTTGTTATGAGTATCAAACAAACATATCGTTAATATGCGGCCCAATAAAAAATTTGTTTAAAATCGTTTGTGTAAAATTTTGTGTCCAAAATTTAAATCAATTACTATGAACAATGCTCTTTAAACAAATATGCCAATATGTCAGTTTGTTGCAGAAAATAAACTATTTTGTACTAAAATTGTTATGATTACTTAAATCAAATGTTATGAACAATTTTTTTGTAACTTTTTTTTGCAGCTGAAAAATTGAAACCAAAAAACCCATATCCTCTTTCATTTTTTTCAAAAAATTGACCTGTTTAAAAAATCCCTCCTCCCTCTTCTCTATCAATTTAAGATTTCAAGTTTCGAAAAAACTCGAACAATACTTTCAACGATCTACTTTCAGGATCTGATAAGAAAAATTCAATTCGCATATTTTTTATAACTATTAGAATTTATTATTAATGTTCCGTACACTTTTCAATTAAAGATTCTAAAAAAAATATACGGATTCATTGAAATCGTCAATCAATTTTTTTACAACTTCAACCCTATCCAAAAGTTGATAATAGTCAATGAAAGTTACGACGACTAATTTGTTGCGTATATATATTGTGATAAGTATTTTAATAAATGACAATGCTGGTCTTATCGAAATGCAGACGGGAAATTGCCATTTAAGTACCTTGTATGCTTAGCATAAAAGGTCATTATTTATCTCGGATAGCGAGTAATCGATGTATAAATTTCAGGACTGGACGTGCTCCTGAGCAAGTTTTGAAACTATTCGTACACTTTAGCTTGTTTCCACGTTTACGAGCATTTAATTTTATCGTTCGCCTCAAAAGAGGGACCAGGCGGTAAAGGGACAATCGTTGGTTCGGTAAATAGTTGCTGGTGCAATTATTTACCGCAAACGTATTTTCACCGATTTTATCGTATGCACGAGAGACACAGCGGGGCCCGCATTATTAGCTCGACAAATAATCCCCATGGATTTCACGGTGACAAATTATCTAGGACGAAGCAGTTTATATTCGCGCAGTTTGTGCCGTGTTGTTATTTGCATTGTCTGTGCTATTCCCGTTTCTGCGCTTTGCACGCCAATTATGATTTATTGCATTTATTCGGTATAATACTGCCATTACGTCTGTCAACGCCATGGCAAAAACATCAAAAGTACAATGTCGCCCCTCATTTGAAACAAGACTTATCTTTACAAGGGGTTTATATAGCTGATGAAATTAGAAATAAGAGAAAATAAAATTCGAATTCCGATCTCCTAAGACTTGTTTATAGCCTATTCAATAGCGTACCAATTCAGGACATCAGCTAGTCAGGTAAATATTAACCTAACACAAACCTGATTGCATGCCCTTTAGGCTACGTTCTTAGGTTTTCCACTCATAGGAGTCGGTGCGGTTAGACCTTTTACTCTTTCTTTTTCGAATGCACGCATTCAGTCTTGTTTTTCTATCATCTGATCGCTCGACTTTGTACTGCTCTCGCACCTAGGCTCTCCGTTTTCTCTTCGTTGCTCGCCTTACCCTCTTTTTTTTAGCAACGCAAATATCATCTGTTCCTTATGCTCCAATAAATGAGCTCGCTGCTTTTTGTTTTTTCGTATCAATTTCTAATCATATGACAGCCAACTCATCTTTTTAAATTAATATATGGATCTTTAAACTTAACAGAAAATTATTACAATTAAAGTTTTATAAGCAGAATGACAAGTAGGGTCTCGAACTAAAAAAATGTCATTATAATGAATAAAAAATTAATTACAGTTCCGTTATTCATTGTAAAGTATTTTGCTCGTTAATTCGGTGTAGTATTTTAGATTTATTTTAAAATAGCATGCTGAGGCAAACCCGTTTATTTAGTTTAAAATATAATTTTAATTATTCAGTAGTAATTTTATATCAACGGAGATCGGGATTATAACGAATAGCAAATGAAAGTTATAACCAAATTGTAGTCATGATAAAAAAATAACTATAATTGCAACCGCATTAAGGTTATAGTAATTTTAAAATTGCAACCATAAATAAATTATAATAATGTAATAATTATAATAAGCAGGTTCGCAAATAGGTTGATTTTCATGTTTAATTGGCATTAAATTCAGTTATCTCTAACCTTTCTAGATTTAAATCCTAGGGAAATTTTAATAATTAATAACATTAATTACAAAAATTTTGTTTGACCGTTGAATTCCGAACGCCGCGCTCGACACGGAGAGATGGTAGAAAAGGGCACGTGACATAACTCGTGTTCAGTGATTCAAATGAAGCAGATGTCCGTCTCTCACCTTCAAACTGTCGCATATCAAAATATGCATCGAATATTGTTAAAAAAGTGCAATCTATACATCAAAGTTTAACCGTTCAAAATGAATTCACAATGTGTGTTTCTTTTTAATCCACGGTTTTTCATCCTCTAACGTTTTTTTTGTGCCTGTTTCGGGTTCCTCTTATTGTTTGTATTTTTTATGTGCTTATTTTGTGCCACTCTCCGTTACCTTCAGCCTCGTTAGTCCCAGATTGGAACGTCTTTACGTTCCAATCGAAATTGGATCGAGTTCCCGTTGATCCTGACCGGTGTGAGAGCTTAACGTCTACTTCCCACCATAATGCAACTTCATTATCGGGTACTTTATTGACTCACGCCCCGCGGATTCCCGTGAACTAAAGTTTCCTAGTTGCACCTAGACGCCCTCATGAATTCTTGAGTTCTGAGCGCACACCGTTCTCTTTCGCAAATACGAAACATTTGGCGCCCAAAACATGGAGCTTTTATAAAATTTCTTGATTGATAAGCGTTGTTAACATGAATCCGTGCGATAACTCTAGGTAGGAAGTGATTCGCTTTCTAATCACATCGTCACAAAATCGCAACAAACCACCCTCTCTTCCGCGCCATGGCTAGTCAACAACATGCGATCCAATCCTTTTTCAGGAGTGGAGACCTCACAAACGACTAGGAGCATGAAGGGGATTGGCATCCGGGATAAAGAACATTGAGCCTATCTCTTTCTAGCCTATAGCACCATTTTTTTCTAGTAAAAGACGCCGTTATTAGGTTACTCTACATCCACCGCAAGCACAGGTTCTCTTAGGCGCCTTCACGCGTAATTATACTCGAGGAAGCAGAACAACGAGGAAGAGACATCAGTTTTTTTACAACAAAAGTACCTGCTGGCCCTGTGCCTCATTTCCGAGCTCCCAGAAGAAGACATCGTGTTAATCCTCGAATCAACCATGCCGTCGACGCAGAGGCCGAAGAACACCCTCGTCGAGAGCAAAAGAGGAAGTTCATCGACGAATAGCTGCGCGAGATGTTAGCAGATGGCATCATCGAACCAACGACCTCGTCCTAGAGCTCAGCCATTACTATTGCTACCAAGCAGAAAAGTAAGCACCGTTTCTGTATAAACTTTCAGCGCCTCAACAAGCAGATTTTCGACGTCCCTCAGTGCCTACCACGCATTCATAAAATCTTAAAGGACCTCGCAAAGGCCAAGGTTTTCTCTACCCTGGATTTGAAAAGCGTGTAGTAACACCCATAGTATCTGATGCCAAGAAATATACTGCCTTCTCTGCATTCTTGGGTGGGCAAAACCAATTCATAGTGATACCTTCTGGTCAAAAAATGCACTCAGTCGATGTTTTCTGGGTGCAGAAATGCCATCAGCCGTGTAAACTCCATGTCACCCAATAGGTGCCCACCCCATGACCTCGGGGTGTATCTGTTGCCACCACAGCGAACGACGATGATGCGCTACACAAGACTCATCAAGAGGGCGCAGAGACAGAAGATACCGTAGAAGATCACGCCAGTAAAACAGTAGAGAGGTCGAGAAGGCCCGGGATCAGGAAGCTACCGAGGAGACACACTTGGCAATAAAAAAGAAGAAAATCCACACACCGACGAACAGGTATTCCTACATATTTTGGACCTACCTAAATGCCCGAATGACACCGAAAACAAAGTAAACGAATTATCGCGTAACGACAGAGGGCGTTACGACCTAAGAATGGGTCAATCGGTGTCGTTCCGGGACGCAAGACCATACGCACCTCAAAGGAGGCGCACTTAGGCTGCATAAAAAGGAGAAAAAACACAATTCGCCGAACAGGTGCGCATGAGCAGAATGCTTATGCACATTTTGGAGTCACCTCACGGATTTTCGCAACCATGAGTCTCCCGATTGCACCCAGGCACATTCGTGAATTCTCGAGTTTTGAGTGTATTCCGCGCCATTCTCTCTCTTTCGCAAGTATACTTCCAACAAAACGGAACGCAACACTTATTAAGATTTCACTGAATTGTTATTGTATCCATGTTTCATCCATTGTCACATACTGATGCAGAAAATCCTTTTTACCTGAAATTTATTGAGTGATGTGTTAAGGCACGCACTGAGGAAAAAGGTAAGTTAGTTCTTGTAATCCTTTGAATTCTGGGGCGCCACCCAATTCATTGTGTTGCATCCAGTAAATTGGATAGCACTCTAGAGTCCAAAAAATTGAATGGAACAACCAACCTTTTTTTACATTGCTGGAAATATGACGTGATATTCATACAAAAGAATCTGAGAAGAAAGTTATATCGCAAGGTGGGGATTTGGCGTTCGCTTTACATCAGTTACTTTCAAAAACTCATCTGGCCTCAGCACTGATATTTATTCATGAAAAAGTTGAAGTACTCTGCATTTTACTGCCGAAGGAGGAATTCCAACGAAAACGTTCTACTTTGAGGGGTTGACCTCTTCGTTGTGTGGATTAGATGATCAAAAAACTATTTACTATACTTTCAAATTTGATCAGCGAAACTCACTAAAAGTATGCAGCTGAAGTATAAATTTCGCTGCATCAAGTTTAAAGAGCAATGATGACCAAGTTAATAGCATCATTTATATCATACATTCGAATGAAAGGTGGATAAAAGTCATATCATAAATTTTTAGCATAAAATATTTGTCATTTTGAAAGTGATATTTAGTGAGGCTAAGAAAATGTTTTCCTGACCTCGCAAAATTCTTGTTTCGTTTTAGTGAAATCACATTGGCCGATAAAAATTTTATTTGTATATTCGAATAAATAATTGGAAACAAAAAAAAAATAATTTCTGATTTTTTATTTCCAAACTGAGATTTGGCGCATCTACTTATGCAGAGTTAACGTGATCTTTTTACCATTTTCACAAAATTTTACACATGCAACAAATCCAACCATTACCAACTAAGCGCCTGGTTTTCTATACTGCCATTGTTAGTTTCTGCCTTAGCCATGACCTCCCTCAACGTCCCCTCGTTTCCAAATCACTCCATTTCTCTTTACCACCTCACGGTTTATGTTTATGTTTTATGGAAGTTTCATATCAAATTTACGACGTCACGAGTTTTATGATTTCTCGGCTGTAGTAAACGTTTCACCGGATTTAAGTTTGGAATTGGAATTAAAACCGTTGCCGTGAGTTATATATAACTCAGGTATATAACCTTTATGAAAGTTATTATTGGTATAGAATATTAAATCTATACCGACATATTATGCTCGTTTTTATGTAAGTTCTTTATATTTAATCTTGAACTCAACACTTTTAATATCGTATGCCGATGTTGAATTTTTGTTACAGTCCCTGACCTTGCTTTTGTCCATCTTAATTTTCTTCTTTGTATTTTATTATTTTCTATTATTTTTTAGCTGTCTTCAAAGAATCCTGTCGAACTTCATAAATCTTGAATATTGAAGTTTCTCCTTCATCATTTTATTTCTTCCTTTATCTTCAGTCATTTTCTTTCTTTTCTGTCATTCAAGCCTCTAACCTACGAAGTTGGTCCCCGAAGTGCCCGGCCTAAAAAGAAAACCCAAAAGGTTTGGAAAAAAATACCTCAATTTCTCAACGTAGTCTCCTTTTAGCTGGATACACTTTTTCCAGCGATGTTCAATAGCTTCGATACCCTGTTTATACTAAGAACCGCTGAACTCTTCGAAATAGCCATTAAGTCATTTTTCCAAGTTTGAAAAGAGAATATAATCCGAGAGGGCTAAATCTGGCGAATAGGGTGCGTGAGGAAACATTTGGAACTTTGACTCATTGATTATAGCCATCGCAATAACGGATGTGTACGCATAATACTCGCCTTTAATTTTTTCCTTTTTTGAAGTTAATCAATCAAAATTATTCCACGTGCATCCCAAAAAACTGATGCTATGACCTTGCCATCAGTAGGAACTGTCTTCGCATTCTTTGAAGCAGATTATCCCCTTTCAGTCAATTGCTTGGACTGTTACTTCGTCTCAGGCGTGAAGTGCTGAACCCATGTTACATCCATGGTTATAAATAGATGCGAAAAATACCATTCTGTGGATGTTCTTCATTATTTCTGTCGTGGTCAGCTCATTTGGTCGACCATTGCGATGTTGGTCTTGTTAGCTCGTACGACCCGCTTTAAACTCTGCCACCCAATACTTTTTTTTTGTAAACGAAGGAACAGACTCCCCCAAAGTAGAATCTAGCTCGGATTTGATATCGATTGGACTGACACCTTTCAAATGAAAGTATTGTATTATATCACATAATGACAACCAATTTTTTCGATGTTTACAAATTCACTGAGAGCGTTTACTATTGATAGCTGTCAAACAAATACTAAATAACGTAGCGTCTTCAAACTTCTAACTCAAGCTTTACAAGGTTGGTACTTTCGACCATAGTAATATTTTTCAAACAACCGTCATCTATACATCAGGTCGGGTACTTCTGGGACTACCCTCGTACTTTCCTGACAAGTGCTTCATCCATTTTCCTTTATTCTCTTTCATTTTTGATCTTGATGTTTTGCCTTCTTTATCTTTCTTTATCTTTATTCTTTATCACCCTTGGCCTTCATTTTTACCTTTTAGGGCATGTATTTGAGGTTATTTCATCCAATATGTTTCGTCCTTTCTATTCGTGAATTAATAGCTCAAATATATATATACATTAATATTTTTCACAGGTTTTTAAATTTCGATATAATCCGCAATATTTTCAAGTTTTTAATTTTTAATTTGTAGTTTTAATTTTGTGATTCTGGAAAACATAGAAACTGTCTGTTTTTCTATTGAAGGCAGATATAAACTTACACAATATAAAAATAATCAATTTTTATGTAACTATAAGTTTCTTCCCAAACAATATTTTTTGTAAGTTTAAAATGGGCTTTCCGAAATAAGGTTTCCAATAAATTTTGAAGCTTCAACGCGGAAATAAATTTTTTCTGCAATATATCTGCCATTTAAAAAAAAGGTATTTTTTATGATTAATGATAGAGAAAGAATCCAAAACCTTCACGCAGAAAAAGTAAAGGCGAAATTTACTAAGTAGGAACAGTAAATGATTTTAAGTAAATGTAACAGTAAAAACTGTTAACATAGCTGAGAAGAAATGTCGGGATTACAGAGCGTTTCGCAAGTCTCATAGTAAAATCAAAGTAAATCTAACTTTGTCACTTGTGAGTTAAAAATACCATTATCATATGTATTTAATCAAGGATGATAAGTACCATTTACTGGAACTGAATTACAATACTAGTATAGTACACATTAGCGAAAGATCAGTAGATTTTACCGATTTGGATGTTTCGCTTAACTCGCGCACATGTCACGAAAACATAACCTTCATGTGTAAATCACGTGTGCCGGCAACGCTGGGTGTGAACAAATGAATTTCCAACTACAAAGAAAGTAGCCAAAACAAAAGAACTGTGTTATCCGAAAGCGGACTCATTCGTGATCCTCGTGGATGCTCAAGGACACCGTTCGAAGTTTTTCGCTTTTTGAGTGCTAATTTGGTTCAAAAAAGATGGATGACTTCGTTTCACATATTCTGAACCTGTGAGGCCTTGATACAAATGTACGAGAAAGTTTTGAAAGTCAGTAAATTTTATATATATTTAACATGAATAAGTGGTCTTCAGATTTGTAGGTTATGAAGTACGAATAAGTATTACCTTCATTTTTGTAGGCTCATGCTCAATATTATTTCATATATGTTTTTTTTTTAATTGCAAATAAAACTTATAGCTAAATCATCTGTTCAAATCTATTTAGGGGGGGGGGGGGGGGGTAAGGTTTGAAACCTTTTTTTTCCAATTTTTTTTATTTGATATTATTTGATAGTAATATACTATATGGACCTGGCATTGATGATTCTGTATAGGTATTTTATAAGAAAATCCAATTTTTTCCACGTTATTTTCATTTTTTTCGTGTACAAAACTTTAAATTGGTTTCCCCAAACATGTCATTTTTGAAGCCGGTGACCAGCGTCCCAAAAAAACTACTCAACCGATCGTTTTGAAATTTTGTACACATATTCTACACATATAAAGCTTTCAGGTGACGCTTCGTTTTTTTTTTTTTTTCAATTTTACAATAACAAATAAGTCGTTTTTTTTTGCAAAAATCGACCTTTTACCTTCAAAATGATGCAAAACATGAAAAAATTTATAAAATTACAAAAACGAAGCGTCATTTGAGGGAGAAAGGTATCAACTAACCAAAACTATTTCCTTTCTTGATTTTAGATAATCCAGCGATGAGCATTCGCGGTCACCGGAAAAAAAACATTTTTCGAGGTATCGGCGACAAACTGCTATAACTCCGTTATTTCTTCATATTTTTGCATCAAAATTTTTTTACAAACTTTTTAAATATGTTATAATAACATACTAAATTTTCAAATAAATCGATAATAGCAAAGTACTTTAAAAAAATTATTGAAAATTTGCCTTTTTTTGACTGAACAAACATTACCCCCCCCCCCCCCCTCCCCCATCATCTTGCAGCGAACAAAATAGACACGGAAGCTTTTCTTTCTTTGACCGATACTGTGGTCAAAGAATTAATACCTCTAGTAGGGGATCGCTGTAAATTCTGCAACAAATACAAGCAACACGTGTTTTGCAGCTTCCAGAAATGTGATAACCAATTACAATTGATGGTAAAGCTGGCAAGTCTGTTTAGGGGACAAAAACCCCTGTTGATAAAACTGCTTCGTAACGTTCAGCGTAGATAGCACTCATAGCTTAATGTTGTGTAATATCTGACACTTCGAACAAGACTGAAACGAATCAGTGGTTGCGCCGTAGCTCTTCAAACGTACAGTCAGGACATAAAAAGAAGAATAAAAATCTTTGAAACTTTCTGAGAAAACGCGTACCTTTTCTTGTGGAACAGGCTGTATTTATAGACCTATATAATCAGAAAGGCAATTTTCATTTGGTCTCAAATTTGGTAAAGGTACAGGTGATTTATTTGGAATATTTATGTATACATATAGATACGACGATGAAAATTTTGAACGACAGCATTATTAACATTATATTGTAAACTTCTTTTTCACTTGAGATATTAGTAAAATGTGCCGCATGTCATGCTATTATATTTTTTTATACTTGTTCAGCCTAGTAATATTCAGTTATCTGGCCAGTTGTCCATATAAGTACTTGGAAATTAAGTAAAATTTACCGGATTTTCATTATATTATACGGAACTTTTTTCTGTGTGTTCTTAAGGGTGATGAGAAAGTAAAAGAGGTATCTTTAACAAATAATTATAAAATCATGCAAGCCATTCTGCTCGGGTAAGTTTCTCAATTTTCAGTTTATGATCTTGCAACAAGATCGAGTCGTTTCGTTTCCAGAAAAATAATTACCGTCGTCTTTATCGTCTCCTTATTAATGCAACGCAGACTGTGAATCGTAAAAAATTCTATAGCTCGTCAAGATGAACGGAAATGAAAGGTAGGAAAACTATATTATTTTCCTCCGTCGGGGAAAAAAATGATTCAACGTAATGAAATAAAATTATCCTCCGTTGTTCCCATTCACCCCAACATACAGCTACTAGTGCGGAAGGAGACACCATAAAGCTCTTGTTTTACGAACGCAGATTTCCTCATTCAGTAATACCATCTTGCATCGCTTGATTCATATGTAAGAGATCTATCAATCTATATATTCGTGCAAGAACATTGTTAAATGTACTTTTCGTTCGAGCAAGATACTGCAAATCCCTATGCACTCTAAACTTTGCATCTATTAAGTGCATCTGGTACCTCAAGGTTAAATATTTTTTTACTGTATATCTCAACACCTTTTCCTTTTTCTGCCCATTCCGATTCTTATTATTAACAGTCAATATATTGTCTTCACTTCTTTCCATTCATTAATTTATTCAATATCCTTTAACTAGTCAAGATTTCTACTTGAAATAGCATTACAAATTTTCACTTCAGTTTAGAATCGAAATAATAATTTGTTAAGGTAGTTTTATTGAAATTACGCTTTCATAAAAAATTTCTCAGAATTTTTGCAATAAAGAAAGGAGATCGCTATACAACGTCTTTGAAAATTTCAACTCATTGTTGAGTCTGTGAAAGTGCATATTTCTAATTGAAAGCGGTACCTTTTGCAAATCTTTGATTCTAACATAAAAATGGATCTTACCATTCAGCCAAAAAACTATGATGTGTAGAAAAATATCGCGAGAGTATTATTTGAAAAATTTAAAAGTATTGTGAGTTTATTATATGGAAAACTCATATTAGTTCTGCATTTTTTAAATAATATTCGTGCGATATTTTACGATACCATAAAGTTACTAATAATTGCCTGAAGGAACAGAAAAATAGTTAGAAATTGTATAACTCATTAGATAATAATCTGTTGAAAATATTCAAATCATTGAAAAATTCTGCTGAACACCATTGAATCGCACGAAAACTAATTTGTATACAAGAAAGAGGATTAATGCGCAATACATTTTCATATACAGATAAAAAGGAAAAGTCAAATTATCTTTCTATCTTCATTAGCTATTCTGCTTCTATGTTCTCGAAATTGATTCTCTCACACATAGTAAAAATTTCTATATAGAAACCTATTTAAACTTTAGTTAGGAATTGAGGCACGAAACTTTATAGACATTCATTAAGATTGGAGTCTGAGCTTATTTATGTAATAGTTAATGCTGAAATTCAGATTTTTGCATGGTTCATAAATTTAAGAAAATTTTTGGTCAAAACATACACAAATTCATTTAAAAATTCCCATATCGTTTTTCGTTAAGGATGTCATTCTCATTGTCCATTATCATCATCCTAATTCTCTCTCCTCAGCCTTTAGGCTTCTCACAATCATTTTTCTTCCTTCCTCTTATATCTACTTTCCTAACTGCATGTCCTTTCTTCGTTTTCTCATTACTTTATTTTTGGTCAAATATAAATTTCAAATCGATTCTAAAAAAATAATATACTAAGATTCTCTTTAAAAATCTCGAGTTCAAAAATCATATAAACCTTTGAATCCAATCCAATAGAATCTTATAGCATCTTCACAATTATTCCGTAAATTGTTTTCCTTCCCTAGAGTTTTCCCTCTCTTTAGATTGCGTTTTTTCAGCTTTCTGAAATTCTGAATTCATTTGTATAACATGAACAAATTCTTACAGTAATCTAGCAGCTTACTATGATGTATCTGACAAGGTTCTAAGATTAAAAAGCATGACATTCATAATATTCATAATGATAAAGTTTAAAAATGAAGCATTATTAAAATAGAATTTAATGTTAAAAGGTGTAAAATGTAAACGGGTAAGGCACCAAGTTGGTAAAGTTACGTCCAGGAGGAGTCATGCTCGTTAGTCCAAACACTGCCTTAAAAGTGATATAGGATACAACAGTCTCACGACAACAGATACTACCCCTTACCCGACGTAGTGGCAGTAGTTGATAATATCTCGTAAGCCATTACTTCCGTTTTCCGGGCGGACCCACAGCTTATCTTAAACCAGGAAGGCGGACGAGAAACCATCCAGGAGATTTAAAGTAAACTGCACTCGGCTATGAGGTACCAACCCCATCCGCTACTTCCATATACTGCAAACTACCATACAAGTGTGTTCAGGATTTTCAGTGCGAGTGCACCCATCGAAAAAATAAATAACGATAATTCTGTCTCACTGTCACAGATAATTTCCCGCATTTTATTCTCACAGAAGCATTATTTCAAGGGTTTACATTCTACAATAAATATTACAAATTCAATAAGTTTTTTAATTTCAAAGCAAACAAAAGGATCGAGCTTGGGCCTAACGAGGACAATTTTTTTATTCGCCAAGCTTAATCTTAAAAATTATAGGATTTTTATTCGCTTACAATTGTTATAAAACGGGTTAAAGAAGACATATGTACAGTCTTAAAAAAATCAAAAACTAATAATCACTATCGATATGAATGTTCTATGAATTTAAATTATGTACATTAGTTGAGTTTACTGATCACGCGAAGATTCCTACCTTATTGACATTTTAGTTTCTGTAACCTCATTTCCATGAAAAATGAGATATCTAGTTGAAATTTTGTGAAATAAAAGACACTAAGATAGTTCTTAGTTTTCGTTCATAAATTATATATAAAATTGTTCAATAATAGTTTAATTTATTCAGCCTATTATTGAAATTTTTATTTTTAATAATAATTGAAGATCAAAATTGTTTAGTTTATTTCCCTTCACATTACATATCAGAAAGAGGACGCAAGTCCCTTATCTTCTTTTCATAAACAGTTTCTCAAATAAAAAGAATTAATGTTAGACCGAACTGGTAGAATTTACTAGTATTCAAGTAAATTCCATGGTTTGATTTTTATACGTGTGTGTGGAAAAACATTAAGATATTTAAAATTTTCACAATTGAATAATTCTTATTTTATAATGTTCTAAAGGTCTAAATTTACAATAAAAACTTTGAGAGTTGAATAATTTAAAATAAAATATTAAAAGGATACAAACAGAAAATTTTGAATCTTTTAAAACTCCGTATTTTCCTTTTGAATAAAATTGCATTAAATTCCCTTACGAATGATACCTCTTTCACTTTGCTTCTCACTCCTAATACTTCCACGCTATTTCCCTACCCGCCTATTCTTCACATATCCCACATTTCCGCCACACTCTTCGTTTGGGATCACTCGTTTACGTATTATAGACTTACTCTGGTCCGGATTCTCGAGCCAATTGAGAAAGTGCACGGGAACCTGGAGAAACTTCTTTGCGACGGTGTAAATTGGCTATGCTAGACGGTTATCCACGACCAAAATAGCTTGACGTGAATCACGCTTGAAATCGTATAGAGCTGAGTCTAATATGTGGATTCCAAAAGCACTTGCACTTGAGAAAAAAAATTTCAAAAAGAAAAAAAGAGGAATCGAGTTAAATTTTTTATTTTTCCTGAGGACATTTAGTTATTTCAGTGAATGACTATTTTTTTTCAATTAATTATTAAATCTCTTCTACTTAAAAAATAATTAAAATGCAAATTTGTATATATCCTTTGACCTTCCTCGATAAGGCCAACTAAAACGGAATTATCTACTTAAGATGGATATCCGACGTGTCTGGCCAAGAAATATCTTATCTACTTCAGTTAACACACCTCGGAGAGATCTTGATTACAAAATACCTTTACTATTTGAAGGTCAAATTGTAGAAAGTAGAAATAAAAATGATTTCTGGTATGTGGCCACCACGACTAATTTGTACGAAGCGCATCCGAGCAGAATAATTTTTAATTACTTTTTCCAATATTTCTAGCCTCATTTTATTAATAGCTCGGTTAATATTGACCTCCAATGTTCCCAGAGCTGTTTATTTGTCAGCATAAATCACGGATTTAAAATACCTCCAAAGAAAATAATCTAGAGGCGTCAAATCACATGATCCTGTAGGCCAATTAACCATGAGATGTCGATATTTAACTCCTGCATTTTTCGAAATAAAAATTTATAAATGTTTGAAAAAAATAAGGATTGATGATTCTGTTGACGTGTACTTCACACCAAACAATTAATTTTAATGAATGCAATGAAATCTCAAGAAATTATCTTGGATTGGTCTCACTCTACATATAGCAATTACATACACATTCAATCAGAAATGCCTCGTCGATTATATCGAC
The DNA here is from genome assembly GCA_030998225.1 of Diplolepis rosae. Lineage (NCBI taxonomy): Eukaryota > Metazoa > Arthropoda > Insecta > Hymenoptera > Diplolepididae > Diplolepis > Diplolepis rosae. The sequence continues at coordinate 912,581 of JAPYXD010000695.1, forward strand.
CATAACATGGACGAAGAGCGCTATAAATTTCGCGAACGGAACTTTGATTTTGAAAATAAATTTCCTCGATTTGAAAGCGTTATTCAAGCGTTAAACGATTAATGATTAAATGGCCAACCTTACTGAAAACAAATGTCAAAGAAATTTTACTTTGACAAACGTCATTCAAAATTTGTTCCTATACAGAATTCAGCTTGTAATTTCCATAAATTGTACCGGTAATAAAACTTAATTTTTTCAATTCGGAAAACACATATTATAAAATTTGAGGAGATTTGCAGTTCTCAGTTTTTAAACGATTATAACTCCAATTTTCTATAGAGGTAATAGTGGATTCCTAAATGACCCAAGGACATTGGTTGCATTTGATTCAAGACTGACGAATAATCATCACGGGACTACCAAACGAAGAAATGTAGTATTTGAAAGAAGATTAAGTCTTCTTTACGGAGAAGAAAGCGTTTCACAATCTCAGCTGTACAGATCGAGGTGAGGATTTATGTGATAAATCAATGGAGCGGATTCTAAATCGTCGATTCGATTCTATGCAAGTGCTCACGAAGCAATTAAAATCCATGATTAACGGTCCTAGAAACTCTACGAAAGTGAACTTTAGTCAAACGAACCGTTTTAAACGCCAAAGAGATTGTACACAGATATACAAATAATAGCGACCGCCGAATCAGTACAAGTCAATTTAAACTTAGTTTCCGATTTAGCAAATTTGTGTCTTCACATTTTATAATAGGGGAACTGTGTCAAAAACGCTGATTTCGATAAAACGGTCAATCGTTAATAATCAATAAGTTAACGTAAATAGACCCGTTTAATACCGAAAACAAGTCTTTTTATGTATTGAATGTATAAATTGAAGCAATAAAAGATGATAATAATTTTTACCTTTTTGATTATAAAATGGTACTTCAAGATTGAATAACTATTGAGGTTTATTTATTTCCACTGCCGTATTTCGCAAACATGACGCCATTTTGTAAACTGGATTCAATTTGTCTGCAAAACCTTAAGCAGGCGACAAGGAATCGAGACGTAGATACGCTGCGTTTTCCTTCTCAACACTTTGCCATTGAGAAATTCGTATTCTCTTCACTAGTGAGAAAAAAAAGATTGTGTGCAATTGGCTACATTTGCCATGCTCTACAGACGGCGAATATCGAATTTTCCGGACACGAGTCATGAAAAATATAATAACAGTAAATGGTATAATATGGCCACAATCTTATAAAACGGTCAAGCAACAGTGATTACTTTTATTGAATAATTTTGTAACGGTGCGTAATCGTCTCCTCTGGTCGAGCTGGCCGTCCTCCGCCAGATGCTGCAGTCTGCCAGGGTCGAACATGAGGACAGAAGTCATAATAACGAGAAAGTCAATTTATTAAAAAAAAAAATAGAATGGTTTATTGTCCTACTCAAACACATTACATATCTAGGGTACGACTACCCGTGTCGATGGTACCGGTGTCGAGGTCGGCAGTAGTCGTCTGTTATAAAAGATGGCGGTCTGACAATCGCGGCGCGTCACAAATTGGCAGCGTGGCCCCGGAGCGAGTTGAGCCGGCGGCGCTGCACCTCGTCTATCGCCGAGTCCCGGAAACCTTCCCTTTCCCACGGTCGGTCAGGTCGGTACGGTGAGGGGGAGGGGGGTCGGTTTAGTCGGGTCGGCTGGCCGGGTGAGCGCACTGCCGGAGGTGAGGTGGTCAGGAACGCCTGAAGCCACAGCACCCGAAGCCCGTGGGCCGATCATGGGAACGCCCATCCATCGGCACACAGGTCGGCTTGTGTTCTCCCCGGGACGTCGCGTCTTAGGTGGCGCTAGGTTCAGGATGGCGCTCACTTTGTCAGGGTCGGTGTGCAGCCCGTTCTCGTTGACGATGTGCCCCAGGCTGGATGTCTCCCTCTTGTAGCATGTTATCGACCTCTTCGTCTATTATTCTCTGGGTTGCTGGGTCTCTATCCTGGTTTGAGATAATGTCAATTATCCTTATGTCACTGTCAACTGATGTCACTGATTCCCGCCGAATGCTGCTGGCGAGAAGATCCTGATGGCTGGTCTAATATGGCTCCTCCACCTCCTCCGCTGTTAGGGATCTACTACCTATTTAGGGATCCTACCTCTTTCACTACTGCCTCCATCATCCATAGGATCTCCTTGATCATTTCCGCCTGCAGGCCCGGTGCCTCCTCCACCACCTCCTCTTCCTCCTCCGCCTCCCATTCCTCCTCCCCCTCCTCCTCCTCTCCATCCTCCTCCACCTCCTCTATCATCACCTCCATCTGGAGGACCATCATCCGGGTCATGACCATCCCTACCATCATCGTTTATTTAGTCTAAACGCGCCCTCTGGGGAAAAACTGTTCTCTCAAGCTTACGGCCTCTTCATCGCTCAAGGGCCGGGAAGCGCCTACAATCAGTTCAACTAAAGCAGACTGGTTGTTTCGCTGGTTAATCTTGAATTGGTTGCAAGCATTTGCCCAGTCAATGCTATAATCTTCGTACCCACTTACCTTTGCCTGTGTCAGATGTGGTGACTGGCAAAGTGTCGTGGTTGCGAAGAACGTTCTCACAAAGGTTCCTATCCTCCCTAGATACATTTCCATTTGTGAGTCTGTGTAGTCCAAGGCCTTTGCGTTACAAAGATACAGAGCTCCCACATGGTAGCCTACTCTGTTGGAGTCAACAATTCCTTTAAATGTTACTAAATCACGAAGGTTTGTGACTTCAGGGCACAAACGTGATATTCTATTGACGATGAGCTTCTTTGCCCCTTCAAACGCCACAGCTAGGCGATGCGTGCCAGCCTGGAATGAGGCAAAACGTGCCCCATTAGGTGCATTATGGCCATCCTGATGTTCTCCTGAAGGTCAGTTAGATGGACGTTTGACACCTTTAGGGCGTAGCCCACTATCGTCCCCTGCCCCGTATGGTGGTTCATAGACCACCAGTTGGCCTTGGTGGCAGAGATGCATAAGAGCATGCTCTGCACCAGAGCAGGGGACTGAAACACGGCGGGTCCCAATGAATTAATCTGTTCATCGGTAGCTTGTATTGGGGATGTCACATATTTCCAATCTCCGTCAGGTATCAAGTTGTTTGCATTTTGGCAATGCAGGTCCTGGCCTACGCCTCGACTTCATAGTACCTTCGTTTGACATATTCCTGTCACGGCTGCAGCGAGGTACTGCCGAGCACTTAGGCCCAACGATTCAAAAGCAGGGGAAGTTGCGACGAATGACACCATCGTCCTGTAGACGGAGGCATCATCGTCGATGTTCAGTACTGGGAGCTTGAGGTCCTCGGCCACACTGGCATCAATGCCGACCGAGAGCCCCAGCTCGTATGCTCCATTAATGGAGGGTAAATTTATCGATGACAAAGCCATGATAGCGAGCGCAGTGAAAATAAAATCCTTAAGAATGTGTCTTTAACAATTCACCTATTCCTGGGGAGAATCCGCCCCGGCGCCTCATAAGCGTCAGCAGGGTGGTGACGTAGGCCCTTATTGGCTCGCGGGGCCCTTGATGGTGTTCATAGATTTGGCGGTCCAGGTGTCTGAGCTCGCCCGGCGACAGGTAAAAGGCCCTTAGGTTCCTCTGCAGTTCTTGTAAAGAGGTTATGGTTGCCGCGCAGCTGCGGTACCATAGCTGGGCGTCGCCTTTAAGCAGCTCGGGAAAGCCTCTTAGTATCTGCTGGTCGGTGAACTGGTAGGTCCTCTGGAGTTCCTCCAACCTTTCCAGGAACGCGTAGACGTTCTTGCTGTCGAAATGGCAACCCCATTTCCTCATTTGGTCCAACGTCTTCGAGGATGTTGGCTGGGGGTCTCTTTCCTCGGTGATGCCGTGGGACCTGTCGTCGGCCAGAGCCCGGGGCGAGGAAGCCGCTCGGATGCGCCTGAACTGGTTGATCTCTCCCTCCATCGCCTCCATGTCGTTGGTTCGGTCCAGGTCCTCTTTGTAGTCGGGACCGTCCTCCGGTTTGTCCGTGAAGAGCCTCGGGTTAGCTCTCACAAAGCTGACCATTCGTTGCCTCAGGGTAGCCAGGGATCCTTCGCCGTCGATTTGGTGGCGTCTCAGCTCGTCCTCGAGCTGGCTCTTCTGAAGTCGGTACACCTATGATACTGCCATGGTGTCAGGTAAATAACGTATATCGTCTAGGTGAGTATGTCGTCGTCGGGTAAGTAAGTCGTGGTCCAGGTAGCTCTGCCACGGGAACGCCCGTCCGCAGAGTAACCTGCTGAGTCTAGGTCCGGTGAGAGTTCCTCGATGTTAGTCGAGTCGAACGCACCGGACCGACTGTCGTTCTCACTTCGAGACGTTGCACTTTTAGTCTCGACGTGCTGTGCGCGCGCCGTCGAGCAGCAGTCTGGGGGAGACTGGCGCGTGGGGGGTGCGCGCGCCGCGCTAGATGTTCGTGACGCCGATGGCAGATGGTATTGGCGTCACAATTTATATTGGTACATATATCTTGCAATAATTTTAATATTTTAATAATATGTTACAATTTTAAGAAAATAAAACACTTCAAGTCATTATTAAATATGCCATATAGTCATTGGAACTGGGTATAAAATTTTATAATGCAGTTTTCTCCGTGTAGTAAATAAATATTACAATGATTAAGGATGCCATAGCGGAAGAAATAATATTTAAGGCTATAATACATATCTATTTCAAGAAAATTATAATTTTTAATTATTTAATGAAAAAATTTAGTGGAAAACAAATTTATTTTGTGAATTTTTTTATTTTAACAAAAATCATTTATTTATGAACAAATATTTGATCTAATTTTAACCTTAATATAACCCAACACTATTTCCACTTATATTTTACATTATTTCGTGAAATTCATAAAATAAAAATACTCCAAAACTAAAAAGAAAATATTTAAATATACCATTTAACATATTTTGTAATAAAATTAGTAGATAAATTAACATATTTAAGATAATTCGTTAGGACTGGCGATTTTATCTGAGCGCATTGATAAAAGGTCAAAATGTAGACCTTTGCATTATGCAATTTTTAGTGCATTTAAATGTTTCGTACTTCACTTTTAATCCCAATATATTGTAGAATAAATGTCAAAGTACCATTTATCACGTTCATTTTCTAGAAATTATAAAACACCTGAAAGTATTGAGTGGTTTAGTACTAAAGTGTCCATTTTAGACACAATTCTCCTAAAAAATTTGATTTGATTATTTATCAAATATAGAAGAATTTTTTACAAACGGAATGATTTACAGAGAACGAACCTAAAATAGTATTTATGACCTTTGGAGATGAAATTTAAATTCTTCCATGCTTCTATGAAAAATGTATGAATCAAAGATAACAATAAAATTGAAATTTTCTTCTCAAATTATCTATGCGGTTTTGCGTTTTACTACAAATGCGAAAGAAGGCAAAGAAGGGAGATAAAATAACATAAAATTCTGAAGAACTTAACTTTTAAATTCTCAGCTAATAAAACTCCAAGTTGTCTACCTGATAAATTTCAGAAACTCTCCTACAATAAACTTTTAATAACAATTTCTGTAGATTTGATTTATTTTGGTTTTACATAATTAGTATTTGCTGAAATTCCATAAATTACGTTTTTTTTAACCAAAACCTTTTGCTTTGTACAAATTTCCTCAGGAAATGAGTAATTTCGAGGAAGGAAAAGTTATTTGGAAAAAACTGAATTTAAAATTTAAAATATTCTTCAGAAAAAATATCTTATTGACGGCGCAATGAGAATGGCGTTGGACACTTCAGTTTGCGTTTCGAAACCGTAGACGTTTTAATTTTCTCTTCAAGCCAGACCGAGAATTTTCTTTCTGTTGCAATAACTCTGGTTCTTAGCAGGGTATGGTACCCGCTGGATACCCGGAGATTTCTTTGCAGATGGAATAAAGATGAGGAGGCATTCAGCAAACATAGACCACCCTCTCTATCTCTGGTGAGTTTCCATGACTTCCTTTCTCCAGCCAGTTTTTAGCCCTTGAAAGAGACTAATATTTCGGTTTATGTATTAACTAACCATTAAAGTTCAACTGAAGTTTACTCACGTTCATTATACAAGTTCTCTTTGCAGAGTACCTCATCTCTTTTTTATCGATATTAAGAAGCGTGTAATCTCCATAATTCCACTTTTTTTTAATAAAGTTCTTTCTACTTCTATAATCTCTTAATTTAATTTTTATTGAAAAATATCCATTCATTACTATAATTTATGAAACAATTCTTTATAAATTTATTTGCAAAACTTGTAAAATAAATTCGCTTCAAATGATAGGATTGAATAAAGTTCATGTAAATACACTTTTCCCGAAAGCCTGAATTCATTAAGAAAAGAGAAAAATAGAAAAAAATTATTTTTGAGACACTGTTGCAAAAACTTACATTGGCTCTAATAAGTGTTTGCATATAAATAAGTAATAATAAATAAATAAATAAATAATACTTATGACCAATATTACTGAGCGTCTAAAATAAAATATTTTGGCTTAAAAGATTAAAATTAAAAAAATAAATTATTAAAAATAATTTTCTCATACTCCCTATTAAGGGGGTATTCTACCCGAGATTGTCCGAAAAATCGAATATTTTTTTAAATATTTATGACGTAGACAACGAGTTTTACGAGAAAGAAGAGAGGGAAATGTATGGTTCTGGAATCGATGATTGACCGTGAGTTATATCATTTGTATGTACCATGATTGTAAATCTTTGAACTCGTTTTTCTCGAAACCATTTTTTTCGAAACTGCGGACAAGATAACTCAAAAACTATTGATCCAATTGACTTGAAATTTTTTGAGCTTACTTAGCAAATGTATAGTTTTGGCCGAAACTAGGATTATGCCTAAAGCATTTGTTTAAATATTGTTTTTAATGCAAAATACAAACAAAAACATGGAAAAAAATCATCATATTTCTTTAAAAGTGGAAAAAAAATTCAGAATTGTTTTCTTATAATTCCGTAAGAAATGATTACAGTAAAACCTATCGTAGCCGACACTCTCCTAACGAACATCCCACTCTGACGCGTCACATTATTGGTCGAGAAATGTGCACGGTCAGGGCCGCCTAAAACACCGTCTTTGGAGGGTCCTCATATTTTGGTAAAACATCTTGGAAATTTTTTTTTTCAATGAATATTTTGAATGAAATATTGATATAATTATTGATTATATTTGAATTATAAATTTTAATTACAATATAACTTTAAAAAATTGACAAATTTTCATAACCAATTATATTTCAACTTATTAAGATCTTAAATAGGTATACACAGTCGTGCAACATAACCTCAACTGTCATCTATACATTTTCCTCTAAAAGCACTAAATATTTCTTATAGTTTTTTATCGACTGAATTTATCCATTAAATTTTTAAATTGTCAACTAAAAGAACTGATTATTTTTCAAACTAACTTTTACTCACCTTTCTGCACAAAAGTAAACACAACAAATATGTACAAACCGGTATACGTGTGTTACTAAACACAGGGGCATCTGTTGCCACAGCACTGAACCAAGCTAGTAATAAGTCCCTAGCAATTATTGCATGTCATTGGTACCCATCGTAGCCGAACTTGTCTCCCATATGTGTCGGCTACGATAGGTTTTACTGTATTTTACAACATGCAATAGACAATATGATGCAGGAACTATATAAAAATGTTTTGGAAGGCACGACCCACTGTTGCGAGAGAATTTCAGAAATTCAAACAATTTATTAAGTTAGGAAATCATTAAATTGATCTAATCAGGTATAAAAAATCCTGCAATTTATATTTGCACTATTTATTTAAGTATAGAACCTTCAAATGAAAATAAAGATATTCCAAAATTATGTAAAAGTCAGGCATAATTACGAGTTTGAGATACTTTCTGAATTTTCAGTTACAGAATACTGAAATTTCCGATAGTTGTATCTAAAGGTCCTGTTAGTTTCGTAATTACACGGAAAAAAATAGTTCAATTAAGTTTATAGAACTGTTCACGAGTTGGGGATACAGGCACTTACGAAACCAAGTTCTAGAAAATTAAAAGAACTTTTCAGAATAAAATGCAGAACTTTCAATTATTTTCCTGAATGTTTCGCATTTTATCCTGAAAATTTCTGTAAATTTTCTAGAACTCTGTTCCGTAAATGCCTGTATCCCCAACTCTTAAACAGTTTTGTAAACATTACTAAACTACTTTTTTCCGTGTGGAAAAAAACATGAAAAATTTATTTCTAACTTGAAAAATTTGTGTGTGGTTCTTGAATATTAATTTTAAATAAAAAGAGTTATTTACCCAATACTACATATCTTTTTGATCAAACGAACATTAAAAATGCCTTTTTAATTAATTTATTTATGGACGAAGAACAATAAACTGTATCACGGCCAAAATCTTGACCGTGCTTTACACTTGGAATAATCAGTATAGTTTTGGTGATATGCTATAAAAGAGAAAATAACGAATTGATATTTTAGCGTATTTGTTCAGAAGAACAAACTCGTGTTTTTCTAATGCATAATGAAGTACATCGGGAAATTTTTTGCTGTTCAATCACTCATACTGGATTGAAAATCAGTGAAAGTTGACTGATTCCATAGTCAAATGTGGCAACCTAATTTCAATGCCGTGAAACTTCTACTGGTTCAGATAAGGAGATAATCCTTTAATTAATTTACCGGTTGAAAAAATCTAATGTGTAAAATTCGAAGATATTCTTTAGATGATTAATATTTTTAAATTACCGTACAAATTATCTAAAAACGAAAGTTTTTACAAACTTTTGCAATTTCATTTATTTTTATTCATTATCTGTTTCAAGTTTTTCTTGTGATTATTCTACACTGTTAGAAATTTCTACCGTAATTTTACAAAAAACGTGACTGGAGTTTTATTCACTTAGTTTCGTAAAATTAAGATAGAATTTCAGAAAAATCAGTTACTTTCTAGTGTATTTGAGAAACAATTTCTTAATTTTCAGTTACAAAGCGTTAAATATTCTGATACTTGTATCGGGGAATTCTCAAAATTGTAACATTAAAAATTTTACGTTTTGGGTAACTAAAGTTTTATGCAGTTACATGTAACTGAATACTTTGTTAGAGTTTCCTAATTTTATTATAAATTTCATGAAAATTCTGTTACATTTTGGTAGTTTTAAGATGCCTTTTATCAAAATTCAGTTAAGTTTCATAATATTAAGAAAATTTCGGAAAATTCAGTACATTTTTAGTCATTTAAAGATACCTCTACTCAAAAGCATCATAAATATTGTCATATTTTACGTTACCTTTGTAACATAAAAATTTTGTGAATTTCCGAACATTTTTTACATTACAGATACAATGGTTAATTATTTCATATTTACATTCCAAGTAATAGCGAATATTAAATTATTATACTTAAAGTATTACTGAAAATTAATGTTAATAAGGTGCTTAATGTACTATTTATATATTTAATTCTCCACTGTACTTTTTGATAATACCAACTTCTTCATTATTATTTCCTTATGAAGTTACGGATAAAACAAGATAATTCCAAGCATTTCGCGTTACATCGACACGGCGCCGTGCTAATTCAAATCGGTCGCCACACAAAATGGTGCTCCGTGTTCTTGTAACCTCGAAACGAAATTTATACGATTTTTTTCTCCGTGTAGGATTTAGTAAAAATTCGGTAGAATCTATAAAATATTTTTAATCCAAAAAGTGTTTTAGATCAAGTGAACATTTTTAGTCTGTATAATAAAAAATTTTAGGGTGAAACCAACTACAATTTTTTTGATTCAATCAATTATTTTTTTACGTTAGAAAGCGACAGATTAATATAATATAAATAAATCGACGTTGCACTATTCCCTGATAGCTTCTTCAGGAATTTCTCTTATGTGAAGAATACAATTATCCTTGTTATTTCTTTAATAAAAAATGGTCATTTCTTTAACTTGATTGATAATAATATAACATTTGTAATAATGTCATATTTTAAAAAGGACTCGAAGGTCAATAAACATAAAATGATAATATTCATAAAATTTATTAAAATGAGAATTATTACAAATGTTATATTAATATCAGTCTAGTTAATGGATTGACTACTTTTTATTAAAAAAAAAAACAAGGATTACTTTATTCTTCACATAAGAAAAATTCCTGAAGATGCTATAAGTAGGATAGCGAAACATCGAATTAGTTAACACTAAACATTGTCCGATAGATTCGTATACATACCTTTCTTGTGTTATCTGTTATTAGACTACCTAACTCGGACGTTAAATATTATTTGGTTTTTAACAATTCTTGAAGAAACATATCTTTCTAAAGCACTATAAACGTCACATTTGGAAAATGTTTAAAGTTCAATTAAAAACCTCAGTAAAATATTATCCTCATGAGATATACTACACAAAAATTTAGATACAAGTGTGAAAAAATGCTGACATTTTTTGCCTATATTCTGTAATAAATATATGAGAATATATAATTGTAATATTCTGGTAGTGGCAAACATGAGATTTTTCCTACGGCCCCCCTTAAAAAAAATGTGTATGAAGTTTCCAGATTTTTTGAAAAACTTCTGTATTATATTCTTCTATCGCTTTCTGATGTTAAAAAAAATAATTGCTTGAATCAGCAAAATTTTGATTGGTTCCACCCTAAAATGGTTTTTAAAGCTTGTCGCAGTTCATCTTGAAGTCTGATTTTTTCAGTGCGGATCAGTACTAGCAAGTATTGTTATGTTATGTATTTTCATTAATTTTATATGATTTTCGATTGAAATTGGAGACATTATAATAAATTGTAGACCTTCTACTTGACATATGTCAGAAAACAGAAAGACAAGACTGACAACTCATCCAAATTTGCCCCTATTAAAAAACAAAGTCCCGGTTGAAGGCCCTGTATATATTAACTTCTTTAACCTAGCTTTTTAACAGTACAGCTCTTTTTCCATTCTTTATGACGCAAAACAGAGTGTGCAAATATTTTCTATTTGTTCCTCTTTTCGAGAATTAAAGAGGGCCTCCTTTTGTGGCCAAAACGTTTGCCTTTTCGCTCCTGATATGAGTCTCTGAGTATTGATTTTGGATTGACACAATGGCACTACAAGAAATATTATAAACCTTTAATCATGGGCCAAAATAAAAACTAGAGACATGAATATAAACATATCAGAAAATTATAAAAATAAGTATACTTGAATTTCATTAATGCGCCAGCTCAATTTGGAAAAAGTCTCCAAATCTGACAACCCTGTGCATGTTTCCACTCTATTCCCACCATGAAAAGAATTTAAAAAAGATAACGTTCAAAGTAGGTCTACGTACGCAAGCTGGTGAAGATGAAGAGTCAAATGGTGACAGTATTTTTTACATTTTTAAGTGTAGTTTCTTGCAAAGGTAATTATTTATATGAAAAATTTCAAATACAAAGTATTAAAGCTCTTAAAATCTAAGGAAACGAAAAATTTAAATTGTCTCAAACCAATAAAATGAAATATGTCTGTAATTTGTGTTACATTGGCTATGTTTTCCCAGAGCCGATTTTATCTATTGTAAAATGTGTTTATATTACGCAATTTTTCTTGAAAAAATTCGATTTTTGACCTATTAGAGCGTATTTTGAGCGTATTTAAAAAAATCCCTCATATGGCGTGTTCCTTATAACATCTACATTCAAAATATGCAAAAAAAAAAAAAAAACGATTTTTCCAAACCGCGAAGGTAGACGACCCCCTTAATAAATTTTAATTGATAATAATAAGTTTTTGGCATTTGATCGTTATGATCTAACTGCTTGAATTAAATTTCTAACTATCACGAATTGACACAAAATCCGACTAATTTTCATAGAGATATTATAGATAGAGGAGACAAGCCATAGGCTGCTCTGTAAGTGACAACGTTAGTCTGCAAACTCGGTGAGAGCGAAAGAGAGAGACGATGGGAGGTTAGTCTGTCTTTGTCTACGCGTACCGCGTTAGCCTTGGCGTTAGCGAGAGACAGCCTAGCCCACAATTCACTCTCTCTCTCTCGCCCGAGCTGACAGGTTTCAGGCTGGCTTGTCTCCTCTATCTATAATATCTCTATGCTAACTCTACGACTTTATATTCATTGAGATATAAGCTTACGATTGGAAAAAGATTTTTGCACGAAACCGAAGCGTATTATGCAAAAAATGTGTAATTTGTCATGTAGGCCATCGATTAAATCCAAGTTCAGTGATGAGAAAATCAAAGAAAAAATAGTAATAATATTTTTTAATAATCTATAAAATTTAATAAACACATTTCTTCGATCGACGGCGTCGGGCGCAAGTTCCACTAATATTCTATTACTATCTGCTTTTTCGAGAACGTTACTATCAAAAAGTGATGGGAAGTAATTATTAATTGTTTAATTATCGCTTTATACTCATGAAATATGAATAATGTAATGAGTTTTATGATTATACATAAATTATCAAAAAAATAATTTTTTTTATTGTCATAAAATAGTACATTACGTGCCCAGGCGCAGAATGAAGGTCATTGCGGGACGAGCGACAATGCTCGCAGGAGATTGAAGCTAAGGCGTAGTCGAGGCAAAGCCGAGACGAACCCGAAGCGCGATCAGTCCTGCGAGCATTGTCGCGAGTCTCGGAATTACCCGAATTGTGTGCATTGGCACGTATTCTATTTTATGTGACTTCGGTGCGTATACGAGTTTTTATGCGTACACTGGAATCTAAACTAGTATTGTAGTTGTTTGCGGCGCTAGTCATTACACTTGATATGTCATGACTAGTCCCGGCCATTTTGATTTTATCGATCTTGTGTAGTAGTAATGGATTTTAGTAGACGCATGCGCAGTTCAAATGTACAAGGCTTTGCCAGTAAGATGCTAACGCTGTACGTAGAAGAAGAATAAGAAGGATTGAGCTTCGTTTTATGGCTATGGGCGCATGCACAGTTCAATTTTTACATTTCATTCCTTTCTGGAGAAATGTACTACATTGCGCTACTGTTAACTGTAGCGAAAAAACGAGTTTGCGCGCCGGTGGCACATAAAAGTACATTGTGTACCAAGGGCGGCATGGTGGCGATTGTGACGAGTGCGAAATGTACCCGCCCGAACGTAGCGAGAGCGGTATTCACACGAGTCACATCGCTAACATGTCGCTCGAGGTACACACGACGTTTTGTGTCCAAATTGGTGGAAAAAGTCGCGTTGCGTGCGAGTGCGTAGTTAGCCGCGGGCAGTCAAGTTTCGTGCGGTATGAACATTTTGCCCGTTGAAGCGGGCGGTATGAACATTATCGCCCTTTGAAGCGGGCGGTATGAACATTATCGCCCGATATTGACGCCAAGGCACAATTGACTGCATGCCGCTCTACGCACAAGCATGCAATGCGACTTTTTCCGCCCGTTTGGACACAAATAAATTTGTTCGTAAAAAATCCACGAACAAATTTTTTATGTCAGAAAGTATGAAGAGTGATTTTTTGAATTGTACGTTGATGTGAATGTGATGAATCGCAAGGACTCTGATTTTTCGTCAATATTATTGTCTTCGAGGGATTTTTTAGATCGGAATATACCTGGAGGCCATGAGAAGGAAGATTTTGCGAGTCATTCGCCGCTTTCTGATAATTTTAACAATTAATAAAGAAAACATAAATGCTAGGAGGAACAAATCTTATTATTTTCTATCCTTCTTCTAAAACTTCATCTTTTATAACTCTTATCCTGCATGTGTTGCAAAGGAGGGCATTTTTTTAACTAATTTGAATTTATTGAGAAAATGCTCTGGGAATGCCCTCAAACTGCTTTCATTTGAATCTGCGAGTATAATTCATTAAACGGAAAATGAAGTTTAAGCTCAGGCTTAATAAATTATTTATAGATCAGCACGTGATGATTTCACTATATTTTAATCTGTATCGAGAGTGAAATATCACGTAATATTCACTTACAGTTTTTGTTTTTGTATGGATTACAACAATGTTTCCTTTTTTGACGAATCATGTCAATTGATCTTTAAAAATAAACTGTCGTGGATTTTTTACGAACAAATTTATTTTTATGATAATAAAAAAAATTATTTTTTTTATGCTTTATATATAATCATAAAACTCATTACATTATTCATATGTTATGGGTATAAAGCGTTAATTAAACAATTAATAATCACTTCCCATCACCTTTTGATAGTAACGTTCTCGAAAAAGCAGATAGTAATAGAACATTAGTGGAACTTGCGCCCGTCGCCGTCGATCGAAGATCGTGATTCCATGCGCATCAGTTTACAAAAAAATTCATATTTCATACAATTTTCGAGTGCGCACCTTAATTATATATCTAAAATTTGCGTAGTACTTAGGGATATCACTATGAATTTTTTCAGATTTTTCAAAGATGGCGTTTTTTCAAAAAATCAATTTGTTCGAAAAAAACTTTTTTTTGATTATTAAATTTGGAGTAAAAATTTTTCCAAAAAATACTACTACATCGGCCATCTAATGATACGTTTGTGTAATTTTTTTCAGAATTTTTGCTAGTTTCAGTTTTTAAATAATTGAAAAAGAAAAAAAATATATATTTTTTTTGTTTATCCCATAACTTTTTAAATAATGCATGAAAACATTTCAAATTTTGGGTTTCTTCATTATTTATGTTAGTCTATCAATCCTTAAAATTTCATGTAAATCGGAAACATGGAGTCCTGAACACGTCCGATTTTCCATGGAACACACCATTTCTATCTGTACCTCAAGATTAGTTTAAAATTAATAAAATGTCTCACAAGTGACTTTTGCTATTCAAATATAATTTTAAATCTAGAACAAATAACCAATACATAGCAAGAGTAGATTGTAATATTCCCCCGCCAAGTTAGCCGCCATAGCAGGTAAATTGATGCATTTCCCGTCTTTCCAAGAAAACTCGATAAATACCTGCTTTCACTTTTTTTCATAAAATATTTATAGATTGAACAGTTTAGTCAACATATAAAGCTATCCAAATCATAATTTTTCATCATTTTTAATCTTATACTTTCATTTTAAACATTCACTTTCTGTTAGACGCGCCAATTTAGCCGCTTCTCTCCTACTATATTATTAATAACTTGAATTGTTTAAATTTTTATCCTACAGAATCCGATTCCGCACAACGAAGTAAACTGATTGGCAAAGCATTGTCAATTTACAATGCTCAAAAAAATATTATCAATCCAGTTACTCTACCACCTGAAATGAGAAAGGCTCTTGCATCCTTAGTTTCCATAAAATCACCTACAGGTGAACACTTATCAAGTGGAGCCTTATTTAGTGAACAACGTGTCATAACTGATGCTTATCATGTTTCTGAGCTAAGCAAACCTGACTTTGGAGGAGTTGTGGTTTGGGTTGAAATTGTCTACGGTCAAAATGGTGGTAAACCTATCTCAATAGCAAACGTAGATTACGACAAAATGTATCCCGCCTATAGCTCCAGCAGATTTGCAGTCATAAAGGTGAGTACACCGCCGACAGGAGGTCCCTGAACAATTTTTGGAAAAATGCCTTGCCCGAGTCAGGTATTATAAAGTGCATGAATTAAATGTTTTAAGAGAATAACAAATTTCAGTGCCCCTGATAGAGCCTGACCTACACAAAAACTAAAATGTGCGATATGCAACCTTTTGCACACTTCATAAACTATCTACTCTCTCAACTTTTATTATTAATTTGACAGATTTAGATTCTGTAAAATATTAACTAATCCAAATGAAGAGAGAAGATTATCCATTTAGTGTATTTATTCATGCATTTATTAATCTAATTACACTGAAAAAACAGTATAGCTAAGAGAACTATATTTTGGTCCTCAGAACCAGAAAATATTGCTATCAGACCAATGCTACGGTATGGTCCTCAGAACTATACGAGTATAGGTGAGACAGCTATACAAGTTTGTTGATATGACAATACCATGTATAGTCATTGTGAACAAAATATTATGCCATCGTTATCGCTCTTGTGAATTTTCGTGGGTGATAAAACAATACGCGATACGCAAAAATGCTCCAAACAAATCGACAAACGCTTCGAAAACAAGCCTCGAAAAAATGACACTTCTTTCTCATTTCGAGGTTAAAGTCGCGTGCATGTGAAGCAATGTATATAGGTCGCGCGGCAAACCCGTATAGTTGTCTCACCTATACCGCATGGGTCGAGACACTATATACCGGTATAGGTCGAACAGCTATACTGTTTTTTCCGTGTACATATAATTATATATTTTAGATGACAAATGATTATTTTTTTCAGCTAACTCAAGAGCTAACCTTGTCTGATTCTATATCAGTAATTCACTTGTCACCGCTAGTAGAAGTCAATAAAGACAACAGTTTCATAATAAGATGGAACCCGGTAAGAATACCAGTAATAGCAGCCGATACTTATTTTTAATGATCATGGTCCTGAAATAGTCCTGAGAAACAGTACTGAAGATTAGTGATACTTATATGTAACTGTTCTTTTAGTATGCTCTAATTAAAAAAGACATTAACGCCATGTATCACACATCAATTTTCACGTTATCGACATTTTTTCGACTGTAAACACAATTCATTTGTAAATTAAAAATTCGTTTCAACTCGTAAACATCTTCAAGTGTACAGACTTTTATTGGGCCTTTTATTTAACTACTCACATTTTCAATTCGTTAACTCATTTTGCATGAACACGATTTTGCAGAAAAAAAAGTCGGTAACGTAGTAATCAACATCCGATATTTGTCATGATATATTCGTCATGACCTCAAAGTGATGATCTTTTCGTAATTGGATCAGTCTGGTTGTAAAATCAATGCTTAATATTACGAATACAACAAGATTTGATGTGCAAGAATAGTGTTAGTACTTTTGCCAGTACGTGTTGTACCAAGTACAACACCTGTACTAAATTTTTAGAGCTATTAAGTTAGAGCGTTATCAAATCACAGAAACAAAAATATAATAGAAAAGATAATACAAGTAAGAATCGAGAGCCTCTAGATATTTAAAAATTTATACGTGGTATGTTCCAGTGCATAAGAAAAGTCGTTATAATTCATCCTAGCATAATAGTTGTTGGATTTTTTAATAAAATACCTGCAGTTGATGTTACAGAAACGGACATAAATGTGAGTACAGTGATTTATAATCAATCATTTTAGGAAATTTAGGGCCAAAATTATATTTTTTTAAAATTTTTGAGGTGCATATTTAGAAATATTATTGTAGAAAATGTTGAATTCATTGAATTCCTAGTGGGCACAATTTTTACATAATCGTTACGTAACGATTATGTTCTAACTATGGGTGTCCATAGTGAATCAAAAGATGAATCAAAATTTAGTATAATATCGTTTCAAAATGGGGAAAGCCGAGGCTTTATTATACTTATTCATATTATGATATCGAAGTTTGATATAGTCATAACGGTCTTTAATACATGAAGAAGATAAAGTAGTATTTTAAATACTAAATATTATGAATCTCTATTCGAGAAGTTGAAAGTACGAGAAAATGATATTATGATTTCTAAGTTGTCTAAAAATAATTTGAATAAGATGAATAATGAATATCACATTTTGGAAAGTATGTTTGAGAAATTCATATTATGAATATGAACTTGCTAGAAATCTGGAGACGCGTAGCAAAAATCGAAACATTTATTCTCGGTTTTTCGTATAATTCGTTTCAGAATGCAGTACGAGTGCTTCCGATGTTTTCCGATTGGCTTCGTAGACTCAATCCAAGTCTGCCCAACTCAGTAGTGGCTTATAAGCGATATTTCTTCCGGAATATGGCATGCGAGAATAGCCGAGAGGCTTTAGGCGTTAGACATGCGTTTAGTTATGTAGATATAGGTAGGGTTAGAGGGTTCGAATCTAAAAAGCGATTCTAAAATTTAATTCAAGTATGTTATTATAAAATAGTGTATTATTGCATACTTAAATATGTGAACATAAATAAGGCATGATAATAATATTTGTGTATGTGTTCCCGAGTTGAAAAATCAAAGGCCTCATTTGAGCCTCTGCGACATAATTTTGAGGCTGAAGAGGGGTAAAAGAGGTTCTTGTTCGTATTTTTGAACCTCTTTTAAGCTTCCAGACTTGACTTACGTCCGTTTTAGGCTCAAGAGGTTCAAAGGTGGTCATACATTACGACGGTGTGAGGCTCTTCTCGATCGAAGAGGTTCCTGAGCGTTAAAGGAGGTTGAAAAATAAAATACAGAGGCTAAAGAGGGTTAAATGATGACTTAACGATTATCAATAGGCTTTAAAGAGGTTGTGGAAGCTTAAAAAGTTTCAAATGAGCTTCAACATCACCAAGAGGCTCATATGAGGCCCTCGAAATTTCGACTCGGTTTTCAGCATGTCGCATCAGAAAAAGACACAAGAATTCCTTTTATGAAGCCGTCACTTCTCAAGGTCAAACGTTTTGGTGGAGTGAGTGATTTTTCATATAGTGGTTTTCAGATTCCCATATTCTTTGTTTGAAAATTTGAAAATATTCTTTCAGTCTTTCGAATAAAATGTATTAACACCACTTTAAATTCGCTACGCAACTTTAATATAGTGAATTTCAAATTCTCGTCGGTTTTATAACAGATAGTAAAACATATATTCCATTTATACAAACGAAAATATCAACTTTGCCCCTTGAAAACCACTATATTAATTTCTGATACGTAAACCCTGCTTGCCTCACTTTGAAACGATATTATACTAAAATATCATTCACTTTTACGATTTATTCTAACGAAAAGTCTCTCAGTGTATTTTACTCTTTTTACCAAATTTTTTGAAACTTGACTTTTTGAAGAATTTAATGCTGAAAGTTTAAGGAAACATTAAAGCCGACAAAAAATAGAGACTGTGCGGAATCATATTCAATAAATTTTTAAGACTATGTACTGTCATCTTCCTCCGTTAATCAAGAATAAGATATAAATAAAAACTGCTAATTATATTATTACAGGTACTTCGTGGTAGTCTTTTAATTACGAAAGGAAGACTGTGTGCAATGGGAATGCAGTTTGAAAATGTTACTGATGATAATGGTCATAAACGTCTACATGAAGCATACAGGGAAATCACCCCATGCGACAAAGTAATTTTGCGAGCCATGCCTGAGAATTTAAAATTAGATCCACAAAGACACCTCATGAAAGAATATCCAGTTTGCAAAGATTGGATAGAAAGGTTGGATAGAAATTCTTTATAGAAATTCTAAATCATCGCAAAATAATTAAATGAATAAGTCAACTTCATGAAGTTTTCAGAAAATTTCTTCACTAATAATTTAGTTGGCCCAACTAGAGTTGATCAGAGACAAGTCGTCCGCCGGGGCAATGTTGCTTTTGGAAATGACATTGCTATTTTTAAATTATTTTTATTTTATTTTCACATACAATTAATCAATTCTATAAGATGAATCAGCTTATAAAGAAACATTTTGAAAATGTAGGCTACAAAATAAAATGTATGGAAAAAACAGTTTTGGTTATGAATGAAAGGAAGATTCCCTAACCGGAATGTAATTTTTGTGGTATGAGTAGACATATTTAGAGCATAGAAACGTAATATTTTTATAGAAGAAACATTATTTTATCGCGTAATTACGAAAATGAGGCTTGATTCAGCTCTAAAAAATCTTAAATTTGAAGAATAACTTAAATTTCACGGTTGAGACAGTTTTCAAAAAGGAAAATTTGACAAATTCTTGGATGATCACTGCAATAAATAAATAATCTATGTTTTTTATGAAAAAAAGAACGTGTATTCCCTCCTGGTACGGCAAATTCCGACGCTTGGGATCCCTATGTAGCAGAAACTCAATGCAAAACAGATTCTGCTACAGACAACTATTCTTTACGAAAAAGCTATTTTTATTTCTTATTGCATTCAATTAATTGTGACTTTTACAATGCATAGAATTATCAAATTTATCAATCCTAAGATGTTTCTATTTCTATAAAAATACTGCGAAGAAATATGCCCCGGTAACTGGGGCAAAGTTGTTTGCATGCTCTACCCTACTCATTTTTTCGGTGCGAGTTTACTTCAAAGAGACTTTGAGAATGTTTTTTCGCATTTCAACAGGTTAAAAAATTTTGTGCATATCTTATATCTATTCCTGACCATATTATATACATAGGTATATAGTAATCAACCATATTCTTATATGGTTATTATATTTGTATATTGTAAAGATTGGATAACACTTCCTTAATAGGTACTTTGGGTACAAAATTGCTTTTTTGAAATTACTTCCAAATTAGGTATATTCATCGGGACGATATCTAAACACCTGTGCAATTAAGATGAGGCTAACTGTAAATAAGGATGTTGTCAAAATCTCATTCGAATAGCAAATTCAGTTTGGTTGTAAAGAAATTTTTGTAAACACACTTCAAAACTCT
Organism: Diplolepis rosae; assembly: GCA_030998225.1. Classification (NCBI taxonomy): domain Eukaryota; kingdom Metazoa; phylum Arthropoda; class Insecta; order Hymenoptera; family Diplolepididae; genus Diplolepis; species Diplolepis rosae. The sequence continues at coordinate 933,036 of JAPYXD010000695.1, forward strand.
TAAAAAATTAGTTTCTAAACTTAGGGAGATCTTTTTGATCGTATTTAGACAGTGTTTAGAAAAATACATCTGCTAGATGTAAAAGAAACATATTGTTAAAATAAAAATTTAGATGACAAGAAAAATATCAAAAAAGTTTAAAACTAAATGAAAATTACGTCAGGCATATATTTTACAAGGCTCTTTAAGGCAAAAAATATGGCTTCAATTGTTTAAACTAATTTATTGTGTTCTGCTGTTTCATCTGTTAAAAAATTAATATTTCACCTAAACACGCTTTGAAAATCAACTAAACCTTCCTTATTTATGAGCGAAGCTTTGTAACCTTTGAATCCAATGTTTCTTACACTGCAAAGAATAGTTGAACCTACTACACCGACTTGTGAAATATGCCGCTGCTACTCTATTAGTTAGCGCAACTACTTTCCTTGCGTTATTACATACAATACAGATGATAATCTTAACGATATTATGTATCCTGAAGGAAATACGATGAGACTGTTAGCAATACGTGTTTGCTTGTGATTATTCTACACCGTTAGAAATTTCTATCGTAATTTTCCGAAACACGTGACTGGAGTTTTATTCAGTTACAGTTTCGTAAAATTAAGATGAAATTTCAAAAAATCCAGTTACTTTTTAGAGACTTTGAGAAACAATTTCCTAATTGTCAGTTACAAAGCGTTAAATATTCTGATGCTTGTATCAGTGAATTCTGAAACTTGTAACATTAACAATTTTACATTTTGTGTAACTAAAGTTTTATGCAGTTACATGTAACTGAACATTTTGTTACAGTTTCCTAATTTTATTACAAATTTCATGAAAATCTGTTACACTTTGGTAGTTTCAAGATGCATTTAATAAAAATTCAGTTAAGATTCATAATATTCAGAACATTTTGGAAAATTCAGAACATTTTTCGTAATTTCAACATACTTTTACTCATAAACATCATAAATACTAAAAAATTTTACGTTGCCTTTCTAACATAAGATTTTTGTAAATTTCCGAACAATTACAAACAGTGATGGTACTGTACTTTACTTGTTTTAAACTTTACTTGTTTACTTGTTGTTTACTTGTTACTTGTTTAATTTACTTTCCTTGTACTCTAACTGTACAAACAGTACACATACATTTGTTCATTATTTAATATCTATATGCCAAGTAATAGCGAATATTGAATTTTTTATTATACCTGAAGAATTACTAAAAATTAATGTTAAGAAGGTGATTAATAAACGATTTTCATATTTAATTTTCCACTGTACTTTTAGATAACACCAACTTCTTTACTATCATTTCCTTATGCGGTTACTGATAAAAGAAGATAAGTAATGAACCCATGCTTCATCCATGGTTAGAAATCGACGCAAAAAATCGGCTTTATTGCTGTGAAACAACGCCAAAAACTTGATATGCGACATACATCACCCTTTTGAAATGCTTACTATGTCCTAATTACCTGATTTGAAGGAGTAGACTTCACCAGAGTAGAATCTAGCTTACCTTCATATTGGTTGGACTGAGACCTTTCAAATGGAAGTATTGTACTACAGAATGATTACCAATATTTTCCATGTTTCCAAATTCACTGAGAGCGTTCACTACTGATATCTGTCAAACAAATACTAAACAACGTAGCGTCATCAAACTTCTAACTGAAGCTTTATTAGGTTGGTACTTTCGACCACAGTAATTTTTTTCAAACAACCGTCATCTATACATTAGGTCGGGTACTTCTGGGATTACCCTCGTAATTCCATCCCAAAAAACGTGGACTCCTCTGAATTAAGGTGTTTTTGAATTACGAATAGGAGCAAAAGCAGTTATAAGTGCAACTTTCAGATAAGACCCGCAGTCTGAATGATCACCTCCAGTCGATCTTATGGAAAAGAAAAGACCATGAAAATTATGCAATTGTTGAGCTCAAGTTAATTCTTCATATACATAGAGCCTAACCCAAACTATATTGAGAGAATTTTTGTTAGAATAAATGACAAAATTGAATGAAGATTTAGTATAATATTGCTTTAAAATGGGGAAATTAAATCTAAGAAATATATTGTCTGAATGAACTAATTTTTTGTCCCTTTGACCAAAAAGGTCAAACGAGCATACTGGTTCGAGAAAACCAAAGCTTTTGGTTAAACATAGGTCCAATATTGGATAAAGACCACGCCTTAGTGGAGTTATCACCCTAGACTTTTCTTAATATTGATCCAATATTTGACCGACTTAAAATTTTACATTAGGTATTTTATATCACAACTTTCAATAAAATAAACGGTCCCAAAATTGTTAGTCTAAATTCAAGGGATTTTTAGTAAAAAAAATCAGTACAGATAGCAATATCCAAGGTATATAGATGCTGAATTTGACTAGTTAGCAAATTTTCAGGTAAATTTCAATCACTTTCTATCGACCGAACAATTTCAAACGAAATTCAAGGCCTATAAATTGGAATCATGTAATTTTATATGAAAACTTTAAGGCTCAGGAAATATATTTAAACAAGAAAACAAATTTGGTTTTAGATATTTCGAAAAGTAACTTTGTCAGATTCTAATTAGTTATTCACTTGGCACCGATGCAACCTTTATAAATACCATGCTGGAATATGAAGATAAGACCCAGTATCAATACAATACAGTCGAGATATTGGACCAACACTAATTATAAATTCTTCAGTACTGTTAACTTTAATGTTGTACTTTTGATCTTGCATAGTACTGTGGGCAAAGAATAGGGCGAATTTTTAATTTAAATTTCGCGGGCTAACCGATTGGGGCAAACTCTTTTATTTTCACGTTGGTCCTATTGTTAATGAAATATCTGCCAAATTTCATATCAATGTCGTCATTTGTTACATAGCTACGCTTGTGTTTTCGAAACGACTAAAAGTGATTTTTTCGTTTTTTCAATGTCTGAATTTGTTGAGCAAAGAAGTGCCATTAAATTTTGTTTGCAGGATGAAATTTCAGTTGCGGAAACGTTCAGAATGTTGCAGAAGGCCTTCGGTGATTTGAACATGTCGCAGAAAAATGTTTATAAGTGGTACGAAGACTTCAAGGAAGGCAGAGAACGTGTTAATGACTTGGAACGCCCCGGACGACCATCAACATCAACTGACAAGCAACACGTAAATCAAATCAAAGAATTAGTGCACAAAAATCGTCGATTGACCTTACTCATATGGTTGGAATATGAGAAGGATCAGTGAAAAACATTTTGAAAGACCATTTGAACCTGAAAACTCTTGGTTTTTGCACCACAATAATAATGTCAGAGGACACTGTTTTGATACGATTGACGAGATACAAGCCGAATCGAAGAAGGCTTTGAAGTGTCGGTTGAAGGACCTGTATACAAAGGGTTTTCCAATAGGGACATACTAATTTCGTATCTTTATATGAACGCACCCTTAAACTTTTTTAATGAACTGTCAATGTCAAAACGTTACTTAAAGTTAACATTTTCATCATGGTGAAGTTCACGAACCAGCAACTTTTGGGAATTATTAAAAATTACTACCGAAATTCTGAGTCGGTGATCGCAAATTTAAGAGCACTTACTCCAATTTTCGGCCGTAATAATCGTCCCACCCGACAGGCTATGCGTGCTATAGTGGATAAATTCGAGACCTAATTAACACTATTGGACGTTCCGGTGCCAAAAAGACGTCGTATTGCTCGAAGCGAAGAAATAATCGCAGCCGTAAGTGCATCGATTCAAAATGAGCCAAATCAGTCGATTCCGCGACGTTCTCAAGAATTGGGCATCACATAAACGACACTGTGGCGTATTATGCGAAAATATCTTGGCCTACATGCTTTCATGATTAAATTGTCTTAAGAACTAAAGCCACTTGATCACTTGAAACGCCGAAACTTCTCCAATTGGGCTCTGGCAAAGCTTGAAGAAAATTAAGAATTTCATCGAAAAATCATCTTCAGCGATGAACCTAATTTCTGGCTCAATGGCTTTGTTAATAAGCAAAATATGCGTTATTGGTCAGCAACAAACCCAAATGTGCTTCTAGAGACACCGTTGCATCCGCAAAAAGTGTCTGTTTGGTGCGGTTTTCATGCTGGAGGTGTGATTGAGCCGTATTTTTTCGTGGATGAAAACGACCGTCATGTTACCGTCAATGGAGAGCGCTATCGTGCTATGTTAGAAGATTATTTGTGGCCAGAATTGGATGAACTTGACATCAACGATATGTGGTTTCAACAAGACGGTGCCACTTGCCACACAGCACGCGTCACAATCGATTTACTGAAAGGCTAATTCGGTGAACGTGTTATCTCGAGAAATGGTCCGGTTGAATGGCCGCCTGGTTCATGCGATCTAACGCCATTGGATTTCTTTTTATGGGGCCATATCAAGTCACTGGTCTATGCCAACAAGCCAGCAACTTTAGACGACCTCAAAGGCAACATCCAACGCGAAATTGCCAACATTCCAGTCGAAATGTGTGCCAGAGCGGTGGAAAATTGGGTCCAAAGAATCGACCTCTGTAAACGGGCTCGTGGTGGTCATATGACCGATATCGAATAATCATTCATAAAATGTAATGCTTGCACTACACCCACAATAAATTTGAACTCAATATCTCAAATATTTCTGTGTTTTATTCATAGATAAAATTGTTATGTCCCTATTGGAAAACCCTTTATTAACTTCTTTACCCTAACTTTTTAACAGTACAGCTCTTTTTCCATTCTTTATGACGCATAACTGAGTGTGCTAATATTTTCTATTTGTTACCTCTGTGTTCTAGAGAAAAAATACTTCTACTAAATCTTACTTAAGATATGTTTCCCCCTCCCCTTTTCGAAAATTAAAGAGGGCCCCCTTTTGTGGCTAAAACGTTTGCCTTTTCGCTCCTAATATGAGTCTTTGAGTATTGATATTGGATTGACAGAATGGTACTACAACAAATATTGTAAACCTTTAATCTTGGTCCAAAATAAAAACTAGAGAAATGAATATAAACATATCAGAGAATTATAAAAATGAGTTTACTTGATCTTCATTGATGCGGTAACTCATTTCGGAAAAAGCCACGTAATTTCGTAACTCTGTTCGTGTTTCCACTCTATTCCCGCGATAACTAAATTTTTACAAAGATAACGTTCAGAGTAAGTCTACGTACGCAAGCTGGCAAAGATGAAGAGTCAAATAGTGATAGTAATTTCTACATTTTTAAGTGTAGTTTCTTGCAAAGGTAATTATTTATATGATATATTTATAAAAGTATTCACGCTCTTACAATCATTTTTATTGCATCTTCTCAAATCAACTTTCAGTTCTCAAAAGATACATCTCAATGAAAAGTGTAATTATGTTTAAAAATTCTTATTTGTTCTGTTATTGCTAGTAACAATTAGCAACTTGTTAAAACGGCCCTAAATGAAGGAAAAAACTTCCTAAAATTTTCACAAATAACCGAAAGCATTCCGTAACGGTGTAGCTTAAGTTGTTGGCATAGTTGAAATTGTTTAAGAAAAGGTTGGTGCTGAATCTATGCGCAGCAGTAGGTTATTCAATCAATGTGATACGTATGAGAAATGTAAATAGTTAAATCCATAAAAGGTCTTTCGCTTGAAAAAAAACACTGAGATACATATTCAGAAGACTTTTCAAAGTCATTAAAGGATAAAATGTTTACAATTTTGACCATACTACATTATAAAAAGCTTAAATTGTTTCAATTTTTGTCCTACAGGATCCGATTCCGCACAAAACTTTTTACCGGAGTCTCTCACAGAATGATCTGAACTGTTTTAAAAACCGACTCGGGACATGTGGCTTTGCTGGCTGACAATTTCTTTTTTTTTTATAAAGCAATCCTGAGAGGTTCTTTTCCTCCTTGAAGAAGACTATTGTCCTATACCTAGTTAAGAAATTCGGGACGTTTATGGTGATTTTCACAAGTGGACGAAGGCGTGTATTTTTCAAGAAAACGATTTTGTATATCAGCTTCACGGACAATCCATTTAACTCTGAATTTGCAAGCAAGGCTTTTCATAAACATAAATTATAATACCGGTAACAACATATCTACAAATAAATTATTATAATATCTATATATGTAATTTTACTCAATATTATTTGAGTATGTTCAGAAATAAAAAAATTGAAAGTTGTTTATTTTCGCATTCAGATTTATTCTGACCTATTTTTGAAAAAATAATAAATTTATCTTTAAAAATTAATAAAAATGCAATTTTAAACATTCGTGATATTAAGTATCACATTTGAAAGTATTATTAAATTTACACGCCTTCGTCCACTTGTGAAAATGACCATAAACGTCTCGAATTTCTTAACTAGTCTTCTTCAAGAAGAAAAAGAACCTCTCAGGATTGCTTTATAAAAAAAAAAAAATTGTCAGCCAGCAAAGCCAAATGTCCCGAGTCGGTTTTTAAAACAGTTCAGATCATTCTGTGAGAGACTCCGGTAACAAGTCCTCCAGGACAATATTCTAAATTTAAGCCGTGTTCGCGATTGTCATTAATAACCAATTGGGGGCATCCTTCTCTAATAACAAAATTTAAAGAAAAAAATTTCTGATCGGTTCGTTTGCAAAAATTTTTGTCTTTTTCATTTTATCCGGTTTTATATTCCCAGTGAACTCTAAATATTTTTCAATCTGTGCTGCTGCTTACTGGACTCCTTCATTTTGAATTGCAAGCTATGAGATAAGTTTTTTATTTATATGATAATCGTTATTTTAACTATCTCCTATATTCTAATCCTTTACAGGAATTTTGAATTAATCTTTGAATTTATGGCATTGAAGAGGGCCCCCATATGTGGCCGAAACGTTTACCTTTCTTTCTTTTTGCGCATTTTACATGTAATAATGATAATTTTATTCAAAGAAAATAAGAAGAAACTGACCCTATGCCAATGTGACGAGAAATGAACAAATATGTTTGAACAATGTTTGAAAAAATGCCTTGCCTGAGTCAGGCATTATGAAGTAAATGAATTAAATGTTTTAAGAGAATAACCAAATTTTCAGTGCCCCTGATAGAGCCTGACCTACACAAAAAGTAAAATGTGCGATATGAAATCTTTTGCACTCTTCATAACCCGTGTGGGAATTGCCCCAGTTAGCCCCATTACAAAAAGGTTTCTGGCCGGATCCCTGCTGGGCAAACTCAGGCTGTGTTGCATAGCCGGGAACTGGGTGGAATCGTCCGGGTTGACCCGTGACCGGACCGGGTCAAGTCGGGAACCGGTAGTTAAGTACCCTGGAGAAAGTCTCGGATTGGGAATTTATTCGAAACCAATGCGACCCATTCAGAAATCTGTTTCTGAACCAATCCGAGTCATTCCGAATAAATCCGAAGCCAGTTTTAATCCGTATCAATCAGAGGGCGATTTAATATCAATGCGAACTCTTAATCCGATGAATCCAACCAATCCGAATCTGTCCAAACTTTCAATCCGAATGAATCCGAAATGGACCGGATTCATTCGGATTGACATTTCGGATTTATTCGAATTGATTTTGAATTGGCTTCGGGTTGATTTGGATTGAAAGTTTGCTTTGGAGTCATTCGGAATAACTCGGTTTAGTTCGGAATCAGATTCCGGAATGGCTCGGAATAGTGCGGATTGATTCGAAATGAATTTCAATGCGGAACATTCGACAGGGTGAACTTATATGATGTTTAAAATTTTTTTTAAATTTTCAAAGATATTACGCAGTAGTTTTCCTTAAGGGCATGTGATACTTGAGAAAAGTAGCAAGTTTATGTGAAAAACTTGGTCCACTTTCTACATGTTTGTGTCCACAATACATTAATTTTTTTTATCAAAATTTGGGAAATGGTAGAGAAGATAAAAACGGACGTAAATAGACTACTTTTGGTGTTGATAATAAAAAAATTTTCTCCATAGATTTTGCTTAAATTGAATTTTTTTCTATTTATTACACCAAAAGTTATCTATCTACGTCTGTTTTTATCCTTTCTACCATATTCCAAATTTTGAAATCAGAATTCCATGTGTTTTGGACAGAAACATGAAGAAACTTAAAATCAATAAAATTTGCTAATTTACCAATTATCACAAGCCCTTAACTCTCAGAGTGCCCAAGTTCATATATACTGTAAAAGGTTATATATATAACTTTCGTCATTTTCTACAGGGTAATCCTATAGGTGGGACATGTAGGATTCTGTATGCGGACCTATACAGAAATTTTTAGTAAGGATCTGTCAAAATATTGGAATATATATTATGTTATTATTCAAAGGGCATAGCCGTGTTCCCATGTTGAAAGCGCCCCCAAACCAAATGAAGCTTTGCATTAACCATATCAAATTCTTGACAAGAAATGAGTTTTCAGAAATTTTCAGGTCCGTAGCCGCCATATTTAATGAGGAATGACATATATTTCAATTTTGTTTTTTGACTTTTACAGCCAAACCATTTATTCTAAAATTCTGAAAAAATTCACACTGCTACTTGTCATTACTATACATCATTATGAATTTTTTTTTGTAGATATGTTGTTACCGGTATTATAATTTGAACCGGAAAGGCCATTCACTTTAATGTTCAAATTATGAATTTTTTGCAGATTTTCAGATGCGAAATTCGCGGTTAAAAAGATTGCAAAATTTTTTGCATGCGATTTTTTTGTATTAAAATTCATGGTTCAATTCTGATTTTTTCTCTAAATATTAGTCATTAACAAAGGTGTTTAACGTAATTTTTTCAAATTTTTGCGGGGGGTGAACGGGGGTTAAAAAAATTAAAAACATATAAAATCAGCCTTTTGCGTTCAAATTTCCAATCTACAATAATTCAAGGCACATAAAATGGTAAACGTTCTATTTGTATACACATTTTATTCTTAATTAGGTTCGAAAAAAATTTTTGCGAAAATTTTTGCATCGGTTTTTCGGAATCTTGCTTGCAAACAAGACACGTATGCACTAAGGTAAATGTACCAGTCGTTGCGCGGTTAAGGAAACCCTTCGAGGATTATTGAATTTAATTATAGAAAAATAAAATTTTTTGTCATATTAATCGAATCACATTTTGAAAGACACTTTTGATTTGTATTGAAAAGCTTATTATTCTGAAAATTTTCAACACTTATTAACAAATAGTCGAAAATATGAAAAAATGCGTTTGGCCCAGTCTTTGCACAAGAAATTTATTATTGTATTATTTATTGTTATATAAGGGTTATCACAAATATAAATCAAAAACTTTCAAAATTGATGTCGAATAAATTGATATAAATACTTAAATGCGAGAAGAGTTCCATTTGCATAAAAAATAAGCACAGTCATTTTATGAACTACGATTTGAACATTCCGGAATATTTTATTTTTTAGCATTTTTGAGTAAGTATTTACATTAAAAATTTGTTATGAGCGATGAATAATAACCTTATGTTCAACGATATCTTCAACTTGAACACAAAAATATAAAGTAATTTTCTTAATTTTACGTGAAATATGCTCGACAGCGCAACGACTGGTACATTTACCTTATATGGTATATAAGAGAGTAGTGAATCACAGCGAGAGTTAGTATCAGTTGACTACTTTTTTGCCTGGCAGTTGAAAACATACCTTGTAATGAAATACTGTAAACTTCATAATGTAAAAAATTAATTTTTTAGCAGAAATTCGTTCTTTTATTTATTTTAAAGATCACTTTGGCTCTTTATCATTTATTAAGTATTAATCACATAAAATTATATTACACTTACATATTGTATAATTAAAGAATGAGCAAACAATAGTTAAAAAATCTGCCCGCTTAGCGGGCACATTCTCATTGCGCGCTTCGCGCGCAGCTCGCAAGTTTGAGCGCGCCTAGGGCGCGCGATTCGATCGTCATTTTCTCAAAGTCACTCTATTTCTTTTTGAATTTAAGTGAAACAGGAAATTCAATTTACTTAAGGCTCTATCGGCCTTAAGGAACACATTCTCATCATGACACTCGCGCTTCGCGCTCGATTTTCTGTATGCATTTTTGTAACTTTTTAATAAATTACATGATTATTGATAAATTTATTTTCTTCCAAATATCTCAAAAAGGAAAAACAATCGTAGACTTTATTTAAGGAAACGATTTTGCAGAACAACGCTTATTTCGTATCTCACATATTTTGGTGAAACAAATCGAATTTTTTCAATATTAAAAATCAAAAAATTAAAATATACATCCTGTCGAGAAATTTCTCGATAAGAATGTGTAGACCTTATTTAGCCAAACAATTTTTCATCTCAAAGTTTTTTTTGTATCTCACATATTTTGTCTAAAAAATGGAATTTTTGAATTTTAATCGTATTTTTTGGAATTGAAACGAAAAATATATCTTTTATCAGAAACTGTGTGAGACAAAACTTGTAGATCTTTTTGAAACTAACAACATTGTATTCTTACGTTTTTTTCTTATTTTACATATTATTGTTAAAAAATTGAATTTTGGATTTTCAATAGTTTCTTTTTCAATTAAAAAGAAAAATATGCATCTTATGAAAAAATGTTACAATTTAAATTTGTAGGTCTTTATTTATTCAACAATATTGTATCATAACGTTTTTTCGTATCTCGTATAATTTAACTGGAAAATGGAATTTTGATATTGACTTTTTTCGAATTTGAATATGCTGTAACATTTCTAATTTTGATTTAATCAAAAAATGTTATCAGGATAATTTTTAGACATTTATGATTACTATCTAAAACCAGTATTGAAATTTTTGATTTTTTCAAAAAATTATTTTCAAAAACACAAAAGTAGTGCTCAACCCCTCAATTTTGATTGGATGTGGCTGGTTAACGAACTTGTCCTTACTTTTTCGGCTCCGATAAAGTGTACCAAATCTCAATTCAATCTGATAATTCTATCGAGAGTTATGCCGCACACGACCTACAGACAGACAGACGGACAGACAGACAGACAGACAGACGGACAGACAGACAGACAGACACTTTCGTAAAAACCATTTTTTCTGACTCAGGGGGTCTCAAAACGTAAAGATTTGATGAAAATTTCGAAAGTCGTTTTTCACATAAAACCAATACCTTCTCATCCATGATGAGAATGTAAAAATATATTAACTAGCAAATATGTTCGATCTCATCAACTTGTTTTACAGTCTATTAGTAGACTATAAAAAAAATATGACTTAATTATTTAATTTATAAAAAGTAAAAAAAAATTTTAGTTGATGCAGAAATAGTAGGCGAGAAATGTTGTTATTAGATGATATAGAAGTTTGAGACGTCTCAAACCCAAACTTGTGACGAATTGTGAGACGGGAAATTAAGAAAGAAATTCTCATAGTGACGGAAATTTATCCCTAGATCAGGTAACGAAAAAATACAATAAGAGCAATAAACAATACCTCTATATATCAAAAGACTTTGATACCTAACTTCGGGATAACACTTACACGCGTGCAACCCTTGGGACACGCGACAATATATTAACTTCGAGTTAAAAAAAAATGACCGCAAAAAACACACCTTATATTTTAACACTACATGTGCGAAGTCCGCGAAGATTGCATATGTGCATATGTGCTATAGGACGAATCGTCTCCCAACTTCTGTCGGCCGCTTGAAGTCGAACTAAAAGCAGGTAGCAGATCATGACAATGGAAGCAATAAACTGTACGCGTGGCGTACTCTTAATTGAAAATTAATATTATCCCTCATTAGCCCATGAGATAGAAAATCGTTAAGTTTTCTTGCAAAACACATAATATGAGTGTCATGCATGAAATCATAAATATTTGAGAAAATCATGCGTCACATGCATTCAGAAATATGGTTTTTCTATTAGAATTTCTGTATATGCATTTCTGGATTATTCAAATTATTTATCAAACAAGTAACTTTTTGAGATTGCGTTACTCTTTGTAAAAGAGTAACATTTCAAGCTCACGTGACTACGGAAGACATGGGGCAAGCCATCAGTGTTTTGCGAAGGGAACAAGTGTTGGAGCAAACACTAGTGGCATAAAACTGACTGCCGATATGATACGAGACATTTCCAAAACTCATGTAATAAATTGACTTCGTAGACGGTCGAAAAAAACTATGACGTCCTCCTATTCTTTAAAGTTTTAAATCTCCAGCTGATAGAGAAAACCTTTACGAAGCGAAAGAATCGTATTAAAAAGTTCGCGTCGAATGGGAAGTTGGTTTTTTATTAATAAAAAAAATATATAATTTTCTGGAATTTGTGGTCTATTTGAATGCTCAATTGCTCCGAGCTAAACGGCATTTCTGATTCGTAGTTTAGCATGGATGATAAAGCAAAGTTTCAACTTCATATTGCAGAAAAGTATGTCAAGTAAAAGTGCATAGAACTTGAGATTTTGCTCTTTTCGCAGTTGCATAAATTCGTCTGACTTGCCACAAATCAAATTTTCTGAATGCCAGATATGAGACGAAAATCGTCTCACAACTTCTGTCGGACCGCTTGAAGTCGAACTCAAAAGCAGGTAGCAGATCATGACAATGGAAGCAATAAACTGTACGCGTGGCGTACTCTTAATTGAAAATTAATATTATCCCTCATTAGCCCATGAGATAGAAAATCGTTAAGTTTTCTTGCAAAACACATAATATGAGTGTCATGCATGAAATCATAAATATTTGAGAAAATCATGCGTCACATGCATTCAGAAATATGGTTTTTCTATTAGAATTTCTGTATATGCATTTCTGGATTATTCAAATTATTTATCAAACAAGTAACTTTTTGAGATTGCGTTACTCTTTGTAAAAGAGTAACATTTCAAGCTCACGTGACTACGGAAGACATGGGGCAAGCCATCAGTGTTTTGCGAAGGGAACAAGTGATGGAGCAAACACTAGTGGCATAAAACTGACTGCCGATATGATACGAGACATTTCCAAAACTCATGTAATAAATTGACTTCGTAGACGGTAGAAAAAAAACTATGACGTCCTCCTATTCTTTAAAGTTTTAAATCTCCAGCTGATAGACAAAACCTTAACGAAGCGAAAGAATCGTATTAAAAAGTTCGCGTCGAATGGGAAGTTGGTTTTTTATTAAAAAAAATATATAATTTTCTGGAATTTGGGGTCTATTTGAACGCTCAATTGCTCCGAGCTACAATGGCATTTCTGATTCGTAGTTTAGCATGGATGATAAAGCAAAGTTTCAACTTCATATTGCAGAAAAGTATGTCATGTAAATGTGCATAGAACTTGAGATTTTGCTCTTTTCGCCGTTGCATAAATACGTGAAGAAAATGAAGACTCACAGATGGTTTATGTGCTGCTTTGTGGTATATACCTGTAACTACAATTTCATATACGAATGAGTGGAATAGGCCTAAAGGGGAAACCACTAAATAATAAAACGCACCAAGAAATACTCTACCTCATGGGTGGTGAGGAAATGAGTATATGAACTCCAAGCAATTGAATAGATTTTAATCGAATTTAATGACAATCAATTACGTGGACTAAAGAAAAATACAAAAAAAAATCTGCCCGCTTCGCGGGCACATTCTCATTGCGCGCTTCGCGCGCAGCTCGCAAGTTTGAGCGCGCCTAGGGCGCGCGATTTGATCGTCGCGCTGCGCGCTCCGTTCTTTCTGGACCTCGCGCTTCGCGCTCGGTCTTGTGCTCTTGGCATACGTTTAAGTTTATTTCTTATAATTTAATAGTGAAGCTCAAACCAATTTAATGATATTAAAGATGATGTAAATTAGTCATTTTCTCAAATTCACTAAGTTTCTTTTTCAGTTTAAGTGAAACACGAAATTCAATTTATTTAAGGCTCTATCGGCCTTAAGGAACACATTCTCATCATGACACTCGCGCTTCGCGCTCGATTTTCTGTATGCATTTTTGTAACTTTTTAATAAATTACATGATTAAAATAATTTATTTTCTTCCAAATCTCTCAAAAAGGAAAAACAATCGTAGACTTTATTTAAGGAAACGATTTTGCAGAACAACGCTTATTTCGTATCTCACTTATTTTGGTGAAAAAAATCGAATTTTTTAAATATTAAAAATCAAAACATAAAATATACATCCTGTTCCGAAATGTCTTGATGAGAATTTGTAAACCTCTTTAGGCAAACAATTTTCCATCTAAACGTTTTTTTTGTATCTCACATATTTTGTCTAAAAAATGGAATTTTTGAATTTTAATCGTATTTTTTGGAATTGAAACGAAAAATATATGTTTTATCAGAAAATGCGTCAGACAAAATTTGTAGATCTTTTTGAAACGAACAACTTTGTGTTCTTACGTTTTTTTCTTATTTTACATATTATTGTTAAAAAATTGAATTTTGGATTTTCAATAGTTTTTTTTTTAATTAAAAAGAAAAATATGCATCTTATGAAAAAATGTTACAATTCAAATTTGTAGGTCTTTATTTATTCAAGAATATTGTATCATAACGTTTTTTCGTATCTCGTATAATTTAACTGGAAAATGGAATTTTGATATTGACTTTACTCGAATTTGAATATGCTGTAACATTTCTAATTTTGATTTAATCAAAAAATGTTATCAGGATAATTTTTAGACATTTCTGAGCACTATTTAAAACCAGTATTGAAATTTTTGATTTTTTCAAAAAATTATTTTCAAAAACACAAAAGTAGTGCTCAACCCCTCAATTTTGATTAGATGTGGCTGGTTAACGAACTTGTACTTACTTTTTCGGCTCCGATAAAGTGTACCAAAGCTCAATTCAATCTGATAATTCTATCGAGAGTTATGCCGCACACGACCTACAGACAGACAGACAGACAGACAGACAGACACTTTCGTAAAAACCATTTTTTCTGACTCAGGGGGTCTCAAAACGTAAAGATTTGATGAAAATTTCGAAAGTCATTTTTCACATAAAACCAATACCTTCTCATCCATGATGAGAATGTAAAAAACTACATAGAAGTTTTAATTCTGAGTCCATCATCATATCGCAATATCAAAATGAAGTTGGAACTTTGCTTTATCATCCATGCTAAACTACGAATCAGAAATGCCGTTTAGCTCGGAGCAATTGAGCATTCAAATAGACCACAAATTCCAGAAAATTTTATATATTTTTTTTTAATAAAAAACCAACTTCCCATTCGACGCGAACTTTTAAAATACGATTCTTTCGCTTCGTTAAGGTTTTGTCTATCAGCTGGACATTTAAAACTTTAAAGAATAGGAGGACGTCATAGTTTCTTTCGACCGTCTACGAAGTCAATTTATTACATGTGTTTTGGAAATGTCTCGTATCATATCGGCAGTCAGTTTTATGCCACTAGTGTTTGCTCCAACACTTGTTCCCTTCGCAAAACACTGATGGCTTGCCCCATGTCTTCCGTAGTCACGTGAGCTTGAAATGTTACTCTTTTACAAAGAGTAACGCAATCTCAAAAAGTTACTTGTTTGATAAATAATTTGAATAATCCAGAAATGCATATACAGAAATTCTAATGGAAAAACCATATTTCTGGATGCAAGTGACGCATAATTTTCTCAAATATTTATGATTTCATGCATGACACTCATATTATGTGTTTTGCAAGAAAACTTAACGATTTTCAATCTCATGGGCTAATGAGGGATAATATTAATTTTCAATTAGGAGTACGCCACGCGTACAGTTTATTGCTTCCATTGTCATGATCTGCTACCTGCTTTTGAGTTCGACTTCAAGCGGTCCGACAGAAGTTGTGAGACGATTTTCGTCTCATATCTGGCATTCAGAAAATTTGATTTCTGGCAAGTTAGACGAATTTATGCAACTGCGAAAAGAGCAAAATCTCAAGTTCTATGCACTTTTACTTGACATACTTTTCTGCAATATGAAGTTGAAACATTGCTTTATCATCCATGCTAAACTGCGAATCAGAAATGCCGTTGTAGCTCGGAGCAATTGTACGTTCAAATAGACCCCAAATTCCCGAAAATTATATATTTTTTTTTTAATAAAAAACCAACTTCCCATTCGACGCGAACTTTTTAATACGATTCTTTCGCTTCGTTAAGGTTTTGTCTATCAGCTGGACATTTAAAACTTTAAAGAATAGGAGAACGTCATAGTTTCTTTCGACCGTCTACGAAGTCAATTTATTACATGTGTTTTGGAAATGTCTCGTATCATATCGGCAGTCAGTTTCATGCCACTAGTGTTTGCTCCAACACTTGTTCCCTTCGCAAAACACTGATGGCTTGCCCCATGTCTTCCGTAGTCACGTGAGCTTGAAATGTTACTCTTTTACAAAGAGTAACGCAATCTCAAAAAGTTACTTGTTTGATAAATAATTTGAATAATCCAGAAATGCATATACAGAAATTGTAATGGAAAAACCATATTTCTGGATGCAAGTGACGCATGATTTTCTCAAATATTTATGATTTCATGCATGACACTCATATTATGTGTTTTGCAAGAAAACTTAACGATTTTCAATCTCATGGGCTAATGAGGGATAATATTAATTTTCAATTAGGAGTACGCCACGCGTACAGTTTATTGCTTCCATTGTCATGATCTGCTACCTGCTTTTGAGTTCGACTTCAAGCGGTCCGACAGAAGTTGTGAGACGATTCGTCCTATAGCATATATGCACATATGCAATCTTCGCGGACTTCGCACATGTAGGGTTAAAATATAAGGAGTGTTTTTTGCGGTAATTTTTATTTAACTCGAAGTCGAAATATTGTCGCGTGTCCCAAGGGTTGTACGCGTGTAAGTGTCATCCCGAAATTAGGTATAAAAGTCTTTTGATTTATAGAGGTATTGTTTATTGCTTCTATTGTATTTTTTCGCTACCTGATCTAGGGATAAATTTCCGTCTCTTATGAGAATCTTTCTTTATTTTTCGTCTCAAATTCGTCACAAGTTTGGGTTTGAGACGTCTCAAACTTCTATATCATTGTTATTAGAAAGTATGATACGTAACTCGAAATGATCATTGCAAAAATTTTCGCAAAAATTTTTTGCGAACCTAATTAAGGTAGTACGATCACGAAAATTAGACCTCAGGCAAAAGTAAATAATTTTGCTTTCAAGAATAGCAATATTATTATTGAATGGCTAATTTGAAAGAGAAAAGATTAATTCTCATGAAAAAAATTTGAAACACAACAAAATAATGTTATTAATAATTTTATTTTTGCCCAAATTTATTTTCTTATCTCTTCGAGCCAAATTTTTAAAAATGATGCGATTTTAATGAATCACCGTTCATTTTTTTAGGAAAAAGATTCTCTATAAATTAACCGTTTCCGATTTTTAAAATTGAATTAATTATTATCAAATACAGCAATTTGTTTATAAAAATTTTGTTTTGAAAAATTGTTTTTTCATAATTTCAGCCCTTAACGAATTCATTTTCAAAAATCGGAAACAGTCAATTTATAGAGAATCTTTTTCCTAAAAAAATGAACCGTGATTTATTAGAATCGCATCATTTTTAAAAATTTGGCTCGAAGCGATAAGAAAATAAGTTTGGGCAAAAATAAAATTTATTAGATAACATTATTTTTTTGTGTTTCAAATTTTTTTCAGGAAAAATAATCTTTTCTCTTTAAAATTAGCCCTTCAATAATAATATTGCTATTCTTGAAAGCAAAATTATCTATTTTTGTCTGAGGTCTAATTTTTGTGATCGTACTACCTTAAGGTACTAATACACTTTAAAAGGCTAAAAATAAGGCAATTTTGAATAATTTTTTTCTCAGTACCATTGATATATATTTATATGAAACTTTTTTTATCATGTAAATACATGTTTGTGGAGTACAAACAAATTTTTATTTTAAATTTTTGTTTTATGGCCCAAATCCAGGGAGCGCCAAAATCGAACATCAAAAAAAAAATTTGACGCATGGCCGACAGTTTATCTCTGGATCGGCAAGTCTGAAACAAAAAAATGAAATCGTTTCTCTAAAAGGAAGGTTGCTTACGTGACCATTCACCACATTTTTAAAAAAATCAAGAAAAAAAAATGGCGGGCGTTTGAAAAATTCATTGAAAAAATGGCCTATTTTTCCGCTGTTTTTTGGGTCAATAAAATATTAAATTTGTATTTTTTGCCTCAATTGCGGTAAATTGCCATACAGGACATATCAATAAACAAAACCCAGCAAGGTGTTTGAAAATCGGTTCAGTAGTTCCGGAGATAATCTGTCAGCCATTTGAAAAAAAGTCATTTCGAGAAAAACGCGTTTAAAGTTTTGACTAGTACTTTTTATTGAATATTTTCAAAAAAATCAAGTTCTAATACTCACAATAAATTAATCGGCTATTCCTGGACCATACAGCAACAGGCCACTTAAGCTGCCTCATCTTTCTGGCGGGCCTCTTTTTGGGCCAAACGGCCTTCTTTAGTAGACACGTTTGTCGCTTTTTCAGCCAATAAAATCCGCTCTTCGTCTTTGGACTTCACGTATTGATATTATTTCATGGTGTTAAGAGTTTGAATTTTTTGAAAATGTTTTAGGAGAAGATATTTAAAGGTCTAAGGAGTTGAAAAATTCAAAAAAAACGAAATCGATTTTTTCAAAATTCTAAAGTGTACTAGTACCTTAAGAATAAAATGTGTATACAAATAGAAGCCTTGAATTATTGTAGATTGGAAATTTGAACGCAAAAGGCTGATTTTATATGTTTTTAATTTTTTTTTAACCCCCGTCCACCCCCCGCAAAAATTTGAAAAAATTACGTTAAACACCTTTGTTAATGACTAATATTTAGAGAAAAAATCAGAATTGAACCATGAATTTTAATACAAAAAAATCGCATGCAAAAAATTTTGCAATTTTTTTAACCGCGAATTTCGCATCTGAAAATCTGCAAAAAATTCATAATTATGTATAGTAATGACAAGTAGCAGTGTGAATTTTTTCAGAATTTTAGAGTAAATGGTTTGGCTGTAAAAGTCAAAAAACAAAATTGAAATATATATCATTCCTCATTAAATATGGCGGCTACGGACCTGAAAATTTCTGAAAACTCATTTCTTGTCAAGAATTTGATATGGTTAATGCAAAGCTTTTGGTTTGGGGGCGCTTTCAACATGGAAACCCGGCTATGCCCTTTCGCGCAAATAGCCTATGCACTATCTGCGCAAGTACAATAATGTATCTATAATAGTAGAACCTATAATTCCTACAACGTGAATTCTTTTGTTTTAATCATTTTCCATTCTTGTGGGTTAATCTCATACGTGTCTTAAAAATTAAAATGGATGAACAAGAACGTATGCGTGAGCGAAAACGTATCCACGCTAAAAAACACAGAAGAGTTCGAAAAATTGAGGAAGAATACAGTGGTGAAGAGTCCAGTTGTGAAATAAGTGAAATTTTAATGCTACTAAGAATCCCCCTAAAAAACAGCCATAAAAGGGCCGGATAGCCCGGCCGGTTCCCGACCAGCTTTCATGTCGAGAACATAACCAAACCAGCGTGACGTTTCTGGCGGGTTCCAGGCCGGATAGCCCGACTGGTTCCCGGTTACAACTATGGCTATCCATCCGGATCTCGATCAGTTTCCGGGTTCGATTTCCACACGGGAAACTATTGAATCTCTGAACTTCTATCATTAATTTGACAAATTTCAATTCTGTAAAATATTAACTGATCCAAATGAAGAGAGAAGATTATCCATTTAATGTGTTTGTTCATGCATTTATTACCCTAATTACATATAATTATATATTTCAGATAACAAATAATAATTTTTTTCAGCTAACTCAAGAACTAACCTTGTCTCATTCTATATCAGTAATTCACTTTTCACCTCCAAGAGTGGTCAATAAAGACAACAGTTTCATAATAAGATGGGACCCGGTAAGAATACCAGTAATAATAGCCAGTACTTATTTTTAATGATCATGGTCCTGAAATAGTCCTGAGAAACAGTACTGAAGATTAGTGATAATTAAATGTAACTGTTCTCTTAGTATGCTCTAATTAAAAAAGATATTAACGCCATGTATCACACATCAATTTTCACGTTATCGATATTTTTTCACCTGTAAACACAATTTATATAGAAATTAAAAATTCGTTTCAACTCGTAAACATCTGCAAGTGTACAGACTTTCATTGAGCCTTTCATTTAACTACTCACATTTTCAATTCGTTAACTCATTTTGCATGAACACGATTTTACAGAAAAAAAAGTCGGTAACGTAGTAATCAACAGCCGATATTTGTCATGATATATTCGTCATGACCTTAAAGAGCTGATGTTTTCGTAATTGAATCAGACAAGTTGTAAAATTAATACTCAATACTACATATACAACATGGTTTGATGTGCAAGAATAGTGTTAGTACTTTTACCAGTACGTGTTGTACGAAGTACAACACCTGTACTAAATTTTTAGAGCTATTAAGTTAGAGCGTTATCAAATCACAGAAACAAAAATATAATAGAAAAGATAATACAAGTAAGAATCGAGAGCCTCTAGATATTTAAAAATTTATACGTGGTATGTTGCAGTGCATAAGAAAAGTCGTTATAATTCATCCTAGCATAATAGTTGATGGATATTTTCATAAAATACCTGTAGTTGATGTTGCAGAAACGGACATAAATGTGAGTACAGTGATTTATAATCAATCATTTTAGGAAATGTAGGGCCAATATTCTAGTTTTGAGATTTTTTTAGGTTTAATGCTGAAGGTTTAAGGAAACATTAAAAGCCGACAAAAAATAGAAACTGTGAAGAATCATATTCAATAAATTTTTAAGACTATGTACTGTCATCTTCCTCCGTTAATCAAGAATAAGATATAAATAAAAACTGCTAATTATATTATTACAGGTACTTCGTGGTAGTCTTTTAATTACGAAAGGAAGACTGTGTGCAATGGGAATGCAGTTTGAAAATGTTACTGATGATAATGGTCATAAACGTCTACATGAAGCATACAGGGATATCACCCCATACGACACAGTAATTATGCGAGCCATGCCTGAGAATTTAAAATTGGATCCACAAAGACACCTCATGAAAGTATATTCAAATTGGATGGAAATGCATGGTATGAACAGTTATGGTTATGAATGAATTGAAGATTCGCTGACCGGAATGTAATTTTTGTGGTATGAGTCGACATATTTAGAGTATAGAAACTTAATATTTTTATAGAAGAAACATTATTTTATCGCGTCATTGCGAAAGTCAGGCTGGATTCGGCTCAAAAAAATCCTAAATTTAGAGAAAAACTTAAATTCGGGTTTAAAAAAAAAGGTATTTTTATTTCTTATTGCATACAATTAACAGTGACTTTTACAATGCATAGAATTATCAAATTTATGAATCCTAAGATGTTTCTATTTCTATAAAGATACTGTGAACAAATATGCCCCGGTAACTGGGGCAAAGTTGTTGGCATGCTCTACCCAACTCATTTTTTTCATGGTTATTATGGTTTTTTTATGGTTATTATATTTTTACATTGTATAGATATGATAACACTTGCTTAATATGTACTTTGGGTACAAAATTGCTCTTTTGAAATTACTTCTAAATTAGGTATATTAATCGGGACGATATCTAAACATCTGTGCAATTAAGATGAGGCTAACTGTAAATAAGGATGTTGTTAAAATCTCATTCGAATAGCAAATTCAGTTTGGTTGAAAAGAAATTTTTGTAAACACACTTCAAAACTGTTAAAAAATTAGTTTCTAAACTTAGGGAGATCTTTTTGATCGTATTCAGACAGTGTTTTAAACAATACATCTGCTAGATGTAAAAGAAACATATTGTTAAAATAAAAATTTAGATGACAAGAAAAATATCAAAAAAGTTTAAAACTAAATGAAAATTACGTCAGGAATATATTTTACAAGGCTCTTTAAGGCAAAAAATATGGCTTCAATTGTTTAAACTAATTTATTGTGTTCTGCTGTTTCATCTGTTAAAAAATTAATATTTCACCTAAACACGCTTTGAAAATCAATTAA
Source organism: Diplolepis rosae (assembly GCA_030998225.1). Lineage (NCBI taxonomy): Eukaryota > Metazoa > Arthropoda > Insecta > Hymenoptera > Diplolepididae > Diplolepis > Diplolepis rosae. The sequence continues at coordinate 955,016 of JAPYXD010000695.1, forward strand.
ACCTTTCTTATTTATGAGCAAAGCTATGTAACCTTTGACCCTAATGTTTCGTACACTGCAAAAAAAAGTTGAACCTACTACTACGACTTGTGAAATATGCCGCTGCTACTTTATTAGTTAGCACAACTACTTTCCTTGCGTTATTACATACAATACAGATGGTAATCTTATCGTAATTTTCCGAAACACGTGACTGGGGTTTTATTCAGTTACAGTTTCGTAAAATTAAGATGAAATTTCAGAAAATTCAGTTACTTTTTAGTGACTTTGAAAAACAATCTCTTAATTTTCAGTTACAAAGCGTTAAATATTCTGATACATTTAATAAAAATTCAGGTAACTTTCATAATATTAAGAAAATTTTGAAAAATTCAGTACATTTTTGGTAATTTTAAGGGACTTTTACTCATAAACAACATAAATACTAGCAAGTTTTACGTTGCCTTTCTAACATAAAATTTTTGCAAATTTCCGAACATTTCTAACAGTACACATACATTTGTTCATTATTTCATATCTACATGCCAAGTAATAGCAAATATTGAATTATTATACCTGAAGAATTACTGAAAATTAATGTTAATAAAGTGATTAATGAACTATTTTTATATTTAATTTTCCACTGTACTTTTATATAATACCAACTTCTTTACTATCATTTCCTTATGCGGTTACCGATAAAACAAGATAAGTAATGGACCCATGCTTCATCCATGGTTAGAAATCGACGGAAAAAATCGGCTTCATTGCTGTGAAACAACGCCAAAAACTCGATGTGCGACATACATCTCCCTTTTGAAATGCTTACCATGTCTTAATTACCTGATTTGTAGGAGTAGACTTCACCAGAGTAGAGTCTAGCTTATCTTCATGTTGGTTGAACTGAGACCTTTCAAATGGAAGTATTGTACTACAGAATGATTACCAATATTTTCCATGTTTCCAAATTCACTGAGAGCGTTCACTACTGATATCTGTCAAACAAATACTAAACAACGTAGCGTCATCAAACTTCTAACTGAAGCTTTATTAGGTTGGTACTTTCGACCACAGTAATTTTTTTCAAACAACCGTCATCTATACATTAGGTCGGGTACTTCTGGGATTACCCTCGTAATTCCATCCCAAAAAACGTGGACTCCTCTGAATTAAGGTGTTTTTGAATTACGAATAGGAGCAAAAGCAGTTATAAGTGCAACTTTCAGATAAGACCCGCAGTCTGAATGATCACCTCCAGTCGATCTTATGGAAAAGAAAAGACCATGAAAATTATGCAATTGTTGAGCTCAAGTTAATTCTTCATATACATAGAGCCTAACCCAAACTATATTGAGAGAATTTTTGTTAGAATAAATGACAAAATTGAATGAAGATTTTGTATAATATTGCTTTAAAATGGGGAAATTGATTCCAAGAAATATTTTGGCTGAATGAACTGATTTTTTGTCCCTTTGACCAAAATCGTAGATTGGTTCGTGCAAACCAAAGCTTTTGGTTAAACATAGGTCCAATATTGGATAAAGACCACTTTTCTTAATATTGATCCAATATTTGACCGACTTAAAATTTTACATTAGGTATTTTATATCACAACTTTCAATAAAATAAACGGTCCCAAAATTGTTAGTCTAAATTCAAGGGATTTTTAGTAAAAAAATCAGCACAGATAGCAATATCCAAGGTATATTGATGCTGAATTTGACTAGTTAGCAAATTTTCAGATAATTTTCAATTACTTTCTATCAGCTGAACAATTTAAAACGAAATTCAAGGCCTATAAATTGGAATCATGTAATTGTATATTAAAACGTTTAAGGCTCAGGAAATATATTTAAACAAGAAAACAAATTTGGTTTTAGATATTTCGAGAAGTAACTTTTCAGATTCTAATCAATAATTCATTTAGCACCGATGCAACTTTTATAAATACCATGCTGGAATATGAAGATAAGACCCAGTATGAATACAATACAGTCGAGATATTGGACCAACACTAATTATAAATTCTTCAGTACTGTTAACTTTACTGTTGTACTTTTGATCTTGCATAGTACTGTGGGCAAAGAATAGGGCGAATTTTTAATTTAAATTTCGCGGGCTAACCGATTGGGGCAAACTCTTTTATTTTTACGTTGGTCCTATTGTTAATGACATATCTGCCAAATTTCATTTCAATGTCATCATTTGTTACATAGTTACGCTTGTGTTTTCTAAACGTCTAAAAGTGATTTTTTCGATTTTTATAGAGTCTGAATTTGTTAAGCAAAGAAGTGTCATTAACTATTGTTTGCGGAATGAAATTTCAGTTGCGGAAACGTTCATAATGTTGCAGGAAGGCCTTCAATGATTTGACCATGGCGCAGAAAAATGTTTATAAGTGGTACAAAGACTTCAAAGAAGGCAGAGAACGTGTTGATGACTTGGAATGCCCCGGATGACCATCAACATCAACTGAAAAGCAACACGTCAATCAAATCAAAGAATTAGTGCACAAAACTCGTCGATTGACTGTTAGAGACCTTACTGATATGGTTGGAATATCAGAAGGATCAGTGAAAACCACTTTGAAAGACCATTTGAACCTGAAAACTCTTGGTTTTTGCACCACAATAATGCGCCTTCCCACAATGCACTCGTCCTTCGTGACCATTTCGCCAAAAACTCAACGCATATCGTTCCACAACCACCATATTCGTCTGATTTGGCTCCGTGTGACTTCTGGCTATTCCCCAAACACAAAAGACCACTCAGAGGACACTGTTTTGACACGATTGACGAGATACATGCCGAATCGAAGAAGGCTTTGAAGTGTCGGTAGAAGGACCTATATACAAAGGGTTTTCCAATAGGGACATACTAATTTCGTATCTTTATATGAACGCACCCTTAAACTTTTTTAATGAACTGTCAATGTCAAAACGTTACTTAAAGCTAACATTTTCATCATGGTGAAGTTCACGAACCAGCAACTTTTGGGAATTATTAAAAATTACTACCGAAATTCTGAGTCGGTGATCGCAAATTTAAGAGCACTTACTCCAATTTTCGGCCGTAATAATCGTCCCACCCGACAGGCTATGCGTGCTATAGTGGATAAATTCGAGACCTAATTAACACTATTGGACGTTCCGGTGCCAAAAAGACGTCGTATTGCTCGAAGCGAAGAAATAATCGCAGCCATAAGTGCATCGATTCAAAATGAGCCAAATCAGTCGATTCCACGACGTTCTCAAGAATTGGGCATCGCATAAACGACACTGTGGCGTATTATGCGAAAAGATTTTGGCCTACATGCTTTCATGATTAAATTGACTCAAGAAATAAAGCCACTTGATCACTTGAAACGCCGAAACTTCTCCAATTGGGCTCTGGCAAAGCTTGAAGAAAATTAAGAATTTCATCGATAAATCATCTTCAGCGATGAAGCTCGTTTCTGGCTCAATGGCTTTGTTAATATGCAAAATATGCGTTATTGGTCAGCAGCAAACCCAAATGTGCTTCTTGAGACACCATTGCATCCGCAAAAAGTGTCTATTTGGTGCGGTTTTCATGCCGGAGGTGTGATTATGCCGTATTTTTTCGTGATGAAAACAACCGTCATGTTACCGTGAATGGAGAGCGCTATCGTGCTATGTTGGAAGATTATTTGTGGCCAGAATTGGATGAACTTGAGATCAACGATATGTGGTTTCAACAAGACGGTGCCACTAGCCACACAGCACGCGTCACAATCGATTTATTGAAAGGCAAATTCGGTGAACGTGTTATCTCGAGAAATGGTCCGGTCGAATGGCCGCCTCGTTCATGCGATCTAACGCCATTGAATTTCTTTTTATGGGTCCATATCAAGTCACTGGTCTATGCCAACAAGCCAGCAACTTTAGACGACCTCAAAGACAACATCCAACGCGAAATTGCCAACGTTCCGGTCGAAATGTGTGCCAGAGTGGTGGAAAATTGGGTCCAAAGAATCGACCGCTGAAAACGGGCTCGTGATGGTCATATGACCGATATCGAATTTCATTCATAAAATGTAATGCTTGCACTACATCCATAATAAATTTGAACTCAATATCTCAAATATTTTTGTGTTTTATTCATAGATAAAATTGTTATGTCCCTATTGGAAAACCCTTTATTAACTTCTTTACCCTAGCTTTTTAACAGTACAGCTCTTTTTCCATTCTTTATGACGCATAACTGAGTGTGCTAATATTTTCTATTTGTTACCTCTGTGTTCTGGAGAAAAAATACTTCTACTAAATCTTACTTAAGATATGTTTCCCCCTCCCCTTTTCGAAAATTAAAGAGGGCCGCCTGTTGTGGCTAAAACGTTTGCCTTTTCGCTCCTAATATGAGTCACTGAGTATTGATATTCGATTGACAGAATGGTACTACAAGAAATATTGTAAACCTTTATTCTTGGGCCAAAATAAAAACTAGAGACATGAATATAAACATATCAGAATATTGTAAAAGTGCGTTTACTTGACCTTCATTGATGCGGAAACTCATTTCGGAAAGCCACCTAATCTAGCAACTCTGTGCGTGTTTCCACTCTATTCCAGCGATAACAAAATTTTTACAAAGATAACGTTCAGAGTAAGTCTACGTACGCAAGCTGGCAAAAATGAAAAGTCAGATAGTGATAGTAATTTCTACATTTTTAAGTATAGTTTCTGGCAAAGGTAATTATTTATATGATATGCTTATAAAAGTATTCACGCTCTTACAATCATTTTTATTGCATCTTCTCAAATCAACTTTTAGTTCTAAAAAGCTACATCTCAATCAAAAGTGTAATTATGTTTAATATTTGTTATTTGTTCTGTTATTGCTAATAACAATTAGCAACTTGTTAAAACGGCCCTTAATGAAGGAAAAAACTTCCTAGAATTTTCACAAATAACCGAAAGCATTCCGTAACGGTGTAGCTTAAGTTGTTTGAATAGTTGAAATTGTTTAAGAAAAGGTTGGTGATTAATATATTATCAGAAGTAGTTTATTCAATCAATATAATACGTATGAGAAATGTAACTAGTTAAATCCATAAATGCTCTTTCGTTTGAAAAAAAAAACACTGAGATACATATTCAGAAGACTTTTCAAAGTCATTAAAGGATAAAATGTTTACAATTTTGACCATACTACATTATAAAAAGCTTAAATTGTTTCAATTTTTGTCCTACAGGATCCGATTCCGCACAAAAAAGTAAGCTGATTGGCAGGGCATTGTCAATTTACAATGGTCAGAAAAAAATTATTAATCGAGTTACTATGTCACCTGAAATGCATAAGGCAGCTGCATCCTTAGTTTCCATAAAATCACATACAGGTGAACACATGTCAAGTGGGGCCTTAATTAGTAAACAACGTGTCCTAACTGTTGCTGATCATGTTTATAAACTAACCAGACCTGACTTTGGAGGACTAGTCGTTTGGGTTCAAATTGCCTATGATCGAAATGGTGGTAAACCTATTTCAATAGCAGACGTAGATTACGACAAAACGTATCCCGCCTATAGCTCCAGCGAATTTGCACTCATAGAGGTGAGTACCCTGACGACAGGAGATGCCAGAACAATGTTTGCGAAAATGTCTCGCCTGGGTCAGGCATTTCGGAGTGCACGAATCATATATATATATAAATTATCAACTCTCTGCACTAGAATCATTAATTTACCAGATTTAAATTCTGTCAAATATTAACTCATCCAAATGAAGAAAGTAGATTAGACAGGTTTACAAGGTTTTGGACCCAAGCAGTTAAAAGACGGTTTGGAATCAATTTTAGTTGCTGATCATAAATAAGCAGTCCGTTTTTCCCGATCAGGTCAGGTTTTCGAGATAAATGATTAAGCTATTTTTAGCCATTTTCAACAATGAAACGTCATTTTATTTCAAAACACGCCTAAGATTCAACATGAAGTGCAGTGGAACTGCGTCGTTTGTAATTATTTTGGTCTGTTTCACGTATAAGAGATCAACAGTAATCGTTGAGCATACCCTCATCTCAAGAACCTTGATAGTTTTTCTTGATTTTCTGTAAATCTTGGTGTATCCGCTCTCCTTGCGCATCACTTGTATCGTCCAAGTTGTCAGGGAAGAAATCCATATGGGAGTGAAGAAAGTGGATTTTTGACGACATTCGAACGCCCATCTTGCGGTAATTCCTCAAAAAGATCTCCGATGATTTTCCTGTAGATGTCACTTCTTCATTTGTCGAGAAAGCTACGAACGACGCGCTTTAATGATGCCCATGCTGCTGCTTCTGTATCCGATAAACATTTGGTGAAGTTGTCGTCAATCAATTTTTAATATCTAACCCGACAAAAACTCCTTCTTTGATTTTCGCATAGGAAATGAACATGATAATGGCACGATCGGCTGTACGCAGTATCAGCTGTACGCAATACATGGCAATACTACCAACATCAATAATATCAGAAACCTGACCTGATGGCGGGGAACGGATTTGAATTCGGCATGCAAAAAAACATTAAAAAACATGTTTGTCTTCTCAGCTAAAAATTTTTTTTGAAATTTATAGAACCTGTGTTATCTACTTTATGTGTCTATTCATTTATTTATCGATTTAATTACATATAATTATGTATTTGAGATGACAAATATTAATTTTTTTTAGCTAAGACAAGAGGTAACCTTGTCTGATTCTATATCAGTAATTCACTTGGCACCGCCAGCAGTAGTCACTAAAGACAACAGTTTTATAATAAGATGGGACCCGGTAAGAATACCAGTAATAATAGCCAGTACTTATTTTTAATTATCATAGTCCTGAAACAGTCCTGAAAAACAGTACTGAAAATTAGTGATAATTAAATGTAACTGTTCTCTTAGTATGCTCTAATTAAAAAAGATATTAACGCCATGTATCACACATCAATTTTCACGTTATCGATATTTTTTCACCTGTAAACACAATTTATATAGAAATTAAAAATTCGTTTCAACTCGTAAACATCTGCAAGTGTACAGACTTTCATTGAGCCTTTCATTTAACTACTCACATTTTCAATTCGTTAACTCATTTTGCATGAACACGATTTTACAGAAAAAAAGTCGGTAACGTAGTAATCAACAGCCGATATTTGGCGTCTACTCGTCATGACCTTAAAGAGCTGATGTTTTCGTAATTGAATCAGACAAGTTGTAAAATTAATACTCAATACTACATATACAACATGGTTTGATGTGCAAGAATAGTGTTAGTACTTTTACCAGTACGTGTTGTACGAAGTACAACACCTGTACTAAATTTTTAGAGCTATTAAGTTAGAGCGTTATCAAATCACAGAAACAAAAATATAATAGAAAATATAATATGATTAAGAATCGATAGCCTATAGATATTTAAAAATTTATACCCGGTATGTTGCAGTGCATAAGAAAAGTCGTTATAATTCATCCTAGCATAATAGTTGATGGATATTTTCATAAAATACCTGTAGTTGATGTTGCAGAAACGGACATAAATGTGAGTACAGTGATTTATAATCAATCATTTTAGGAAATGTAGGGCCAATATTCTAGTTTTGAGATTTTTTTAGGTGCATGTTTAGAAATATTATTATGGAAAATGTTCAATTCATTGTACTCCCAGTGGGAACAATTTTCACATAATTGTTATGTAACAGATATCTGATAAATTTACCTACATAAGGGTCACACAACTGTTTTGTGACGATTAAGTTCTAACTATGAGTGTCCACTCACATGAATAAATGAATAAATATGAAATGCAATAAAACGCAAATAACTTAGGTGAAAATGGCTTCGTGTAACGTGACCTGTATTTTAATATTAAACTTTAACAATCTGGCATTATTTTTTTGAATCGATTTTTCATCCTCGCGCTGTCTAACAGACAATTATTAGTTTTGTAAACTAAATAAAGAAAATATAAAGAATGCAAGTGACCATCCCAAATGAATTCTATTTTACTCCTTTTTTTCAAATTTTTTGAAACTTGACTTTTTGAAGAAATTAATGCTGAAGGTTTAAGGAAACATTAAAAGCCGACAAAAAATAGAAACTGTGAAGAATCATATTCAATAAATTTTTAAGACTATGTACTGTCATCTTCCTCCGTTAATCAAGAATAAGATATAAATAAAAACTGCTAATTATATTATTACAGGTACTTCGTGGTAGTCTTTTAATTACGAAAGGAAGACTGTGTGCAATGGGAATGCAGTTTGAAAATGTTACTGATGATAATGGTCATAAACGTCTACATGAAGCATACAGGGATATCACCCCATACGACACAGTAATTATGCGAGCCATGCCTGAGAATTTAAAATTGGATCCACAAAGACACCTCATGAAAGTATATTCAAATTGGATGGAAATGCATGGTATGAACAGTTATGGTTATGAATGAATTGAAGATTCGCTGACCGGAATGTAATTTTTGTGGTATGAGTCGACATATTTAGAGTATAGAAACTTAATATTTTTATAGAAGAAACATTATTTTATCGCGTCATTGCGAAAGTCAGGCTTGATTAAACTGAGAATAACAATAAATTACACAGGAATAAAAAGTATTTAGCCTCAAATTTTATGATCAGAATCCAATAAGAAAAGGAACTTTGGTTCTTTTATGAACGTTACATGGTAGAAAGTTTTTGATTTTCGAGTATTTTCTCAATACCCTTTGTAATAAAAATACATCGTTAGATCACGATACATTTTTCTTTACCTTCATAATTTTCACTTAACAGCAATAAAGTTATTGCCTGAAAACATCTAGAGGTAATGGAAATCGGAAAGTTAAAATTATGTTCAGACTTACATAGTATGAAATGCCTTACTATAGCATCCAACAATGTCGATACACGCTTACTTTAGTAATTAAAACTCAATAGATTTCACCAAAAGTCTTCATCTCAACAACTAATCTTACTATGTAATGCTGTAACTACATATATTCATAAAGTATAAACGTAAAGGGTGCACTGAAAACTCCATATCGCTGTGGTAGCAATATTTGAGTGGACCGTAGAGCTGTTACAGCTCCACTGTATAGGCGTCAGAGCGTTACACTTTTTGTGGCTGCCGTAGAGATACGTATACTGCTATCAGAACGGAACTGTGTCGTTACGTGGGCTATTTTGAGAGATTCGCTGTATTACAACTCCGAAGTCGTTCTAATGGAGATACATAGCTCTCACATAGCGTTTAGAAAAATTAATATTTGTGTAGCGCTGTCGTAGCGATAAGGAGTTTTCCGTGTAATGGTAGATTTGAAAGGCAAGGTACACGAATAAAACTTAAATAATGGTACTAAAAAAAGAAAATGGAAAATCCGTATGTTACATCACTTTGAATGATTGAATAGCCTGATGGCAAAATACTGATTTCTGTGGACAAAAGTAGGAAGATTGTAGGCACCGTAAAAAGTCATACAAGGTATAATCTAATTCAAGTTCGTAACACCTTATTTGCTGTTAAAAATAAAATGGAAAAATAAAAATTTCAACACTTATATTTTTTATCTATTGAATGCAAATTTTTGAGAAGAAGCAACCCTAGAATTCCTTAAATCTCGACAGATCTGTACAAAATAAACTGTGCTGAAGATCAATCTGTTAACTGAAAAGTCTAATTTCACCTTTTTTCATTGTGAACGCATTGCTTTACTTTTTACAAATTTTTAAAAATTTAAAAGATACATGCCCAATTATCATGCTACCCACCCGAGTCAAAATCCATAACGTTTTTTGAACTACCCATAGCATTTTTCAACTGATTAGAACGGATTTGAGGCGCTTAAACGGATTTTAAACGGCTATGGTCGGTCAAATCGAACTTTGAGCGTATTTGACTGAAAATTTATAAATTTTGAGCGTTGTTTGAACGGTTTTGAACAGTTATCATATGAGCTTGCAATCTCTAAAGTGAAATTCAAACGATTTTAAACAAACGCTATTCGGCTTTACATTTCTAGTCGGGTTTAAAATGGATATGATGGTTTATGTGAAAATAAAAAATGTATTCAGAGGACATATATATTCTTGCTACATTATGTATAATATATTCGTGTGGAGTTAAATAATTAAAAACGTGTATGACTGATTACAAGCAGTATGTTATATTTTATTAAAAATTATACATACACACGCACACCTATATAGGTTGGAACAAAAGATAGAAGAATGCAATGTAATGAGAAAAATTACAATATTTATATATCTTTTTGCATAGAAAAAATTGACAATTGCCATTTCGTCGGCAATTTGATTGCAAATCAATCCTTAAAAATAATTTTTGTTTTATCAACTTATCATGTTCCTAATCTTACTTAATTGTATATGAATTACAAACTCTAACGAAAAGTCTCTGAGTGAATTGGAAATTTTAAGTGTTTCAGCTTTATGACTAAGCTGTTCTTTCCAAGCCCAGAAAAAAATGTTAGTTGGTTGAACGAAATGGTTTTGTTGACTGCATTTGATTGATTCCAAGAAATATTTTGGCTGAATGAACTGATTTTTTGTCCCTTTGACCAAAATCGTATGTTCGTGCAAACCAAAGCTTTTTTGCTAAGCATAAGTCCAATAATGGACAAAAACCACGCCTTAGTAGAGTTATCACCCTAGACTTTTCTTAATATTGGTCCAATATCGGACCGACTTAAAATTTTACATTAGGTATTTTATATCACAACTTTCAATAAAATAAACGGTCCCAAAATTGTTAGTCTAAATTCAAGGGATTTTTAGTAAAAAAATCAGCACAGATAGCAATATCCAAGGTATATTGATGCTGAATTTGACTAGTTAGCAAATTTTCAGATAATTTTCAATTACTTTCTATCAGCTGAACAATTTAAAACGAAATTCAAGGCCTATAAATTGGAATCATGTAATTGTATATTAAAACGTTTAAGGCTCAGGAAATATATTTAAACAAGAAAACAAATTTGGTTTTAGATATTTCGAGAAGTAACTTTTCAGATTCTAATCAATAATTCATTTAGCACCGATGCAACTTTTATAAATACCATGCTGGAATATGAAGATAAGACCCAGTATGAATACAATACAGTCGAGATATTGGACCAACACTAACACAGGTCTGCAAATAATGGGTTTGTATTTGTTGTTGAAAAGCTATGGGTCGTTTCCGGAGTAATTTTTGACGTGGAATCCGAAACCGGAATCAGCCTATCACGTCAGGATTTTGAGATATTTGAGGTTATGTGCTCGAAAAATGGGGTTTTTTGCTACTTTTGAGGTTATGTACACGGCGCAAGAATTTTTTAGGGTTTTTTTCTCAAATGTCATCATTTAGCACTACTCTTTTCCTTCAAAATGAGCCATTTCACAGTCACGAACTTGCTACATATTTTGTAGAATTAAATCTTTTCTAGATTTCTCCTAGGAAATATTCGCCTGCATTATAAATATGGAATAATTTAGTCCAAACAAACTATTTTTTTTAAAAGAAAGAAGTATTTTTTCGAAAAAACTGTGGTATTTTTCGTTTAAAAAATTTGTGTATTCCATTTAAACGTTTGGCATAGTTGTTATGATTACATGTTTTTTAAACTTGAAACATATTTTCTATAAAATTGAAAATTTATTTATTTATAAATCAAGTATGTGAAATTTATAATATAGATCACAGAGAAAGTAGAAAAGTCATAACTTTTCCATATATTCAAAATTTTCAAGAACAGCTATGCAGAATCTTTAAAAAAACTAAACTTCAAATTGTCTTTACAATAGAAAACTCTTTACAAAAAAATTATTTCCAACAATTAAAGATAGAACACAAAAAAAATTTAAATATAATGTCATTTATGAAATTAACTGTATTCAATGCAACAAAAAATATATTGGACAAACTTGCAGATTCTTACACAATAGATTACTAGAACATGCTAGATCTGTTAAAAATAAAGATAACAAAACTGCACTTGCAGAACATGCTACTTCTTACAAACATTCCTTTGATTTTAAAAATACTAAAATTTTAGATACAGAAAATATTTTAAAAAAACGATTAATTTTAGAAATGATTTATATTCAAAAAGAAAATTTTTCTATTAATTACAAAACAGATATTGAAAATCTAAGTGCCATTTATAATAATATAATAAAATCCATAAAATAACTTTTCTACTTTCTCTTATCTTTTCTAATCTTTTTAATTGTATAATTTCATAAATTTCAAAAATTACCATTGAATGTTACCAATAGCCGATATATTACATATTAATTTTCTTGAGAACACACCATAACATCAACAACGCTACGATAGCCAAATGAACAATTGTGGAGACATTTTACTTCCAAAGTTTTGTGTCGTAAAAAATTTTAAAACAAATGTAACAATAACGTATAAATGATGGAAACTGCTTGTAAGTAACTAATATTTCAAAAAATTTCTTTACATAATTTAATTCAAAATTTATCTCTTATATATTTATTTTATAGGTGTCGTTATCTATCAATATAACCTAAAAAGGTTGACACCAGTTATCCTAACAAAAATTTAAAAAAAATTTAACGAACTCTCATAGCAACTAATATGCTATGATGATAATTTTACAATATAATTTTATGCTTTTAAACTTGGATTTTTTGAAATTTAATTTTTTATAAAAATTTAACCAATCATCAAACAATATGAATGGAAGTAAAATACCAAATATTTCATCCACGGTATGTTTATTATTATTATTATTCTTTCTCTCTTTTATCTTCTCTTAATTTTATATTTTATATTGAAAAAACAAAATCTTTTTATTATATAAATATTATCATTTTATTATATTCATAATTTTTCAAAAAATTTTTATATATATTTATTTTGTATTTCCTTTTTATAGTCTTGATAAGGACCGAAAAATCGGTCGAAACGTTGACGTACTTTCAAAATAAAACAACTTTACAAAACCGGAAAGGCCATTTACTTTAATGCTCAAATTACAATACCGGTAACAACATATCTACAAAATAAATTTCTTAGGTACAATAATAATTTGGAATTCACAATTGTATAATTTATATTTTGAAAATATACAACACAGAAAATAAAAGAATTTTCTTTTAAATATTCTTTTTTATATTAATGAAACTTTTCAATGTAAGCGAGCGTGTGCGTGATTCGACGAAATATATACACGTTTTAGTTAAATATATACGTTTTAGTTATTAAGTTTATATTTGCGAAGTTGTATATTTAAGTATATTTGTCATAGAAAATATGATTGGCTGCGACTGAATAGTGTTGTGAATGTAATTGTATGATGTTTATATATGTATATATTCTTTTTTTTTCAGTGTAATGATAAATAGTATAAATTTCTTGATTTCAGTCTACCATTTTGATTTTTCTGTTAAAATCTGTATAGGTCGATTCCGATTTTGTAATAAGCGACCTAAAAAAAGCTTCGAGTACACATTCTCAGGGAAAAGAAGTAATGTGAGATTTTTCATCAGCTATATCAGATCATCTACTTGCAATTTTTAGAAATAAAATAATATTTAAAATCAGTGACCTAATAAATCCTCTTATAATAATTTTGAATAAAGAGTTTTTAGAGAGCGAAATCGTTTAATTTCGTAAATTTCAATCCGCCATTTTGATTCCGCCATCTTAGAAATAGAAATGTCAATTTTCTGACTGTAAATTCTTATTCACAGACGATCAAAACCTGCAAGCACAAATTTTCAAGATAAATTTTCGAATGCAGAATGGTATGCACCAAAGAGTCAATGAGAATGCTCATAAGGTTCACTGAGAAAACAGTTTTTTCAAATCAACAAAAATATTTTGTTGGTATTTATGCAACAAAATTCTTTTGTTGTGCCTACAAAACATTTTGCTATATCAATTAAATTTTCGTTGCTTAAACAAAATGTTTTGTTAGGACAACAAAATATTTTGTCAGGACAACAAAAAAAGTTTTGTTGCATACATTTTTTTATCAGTGTTGTTCGGATAAATGTGAAAACTTGATATGGCCGTCTCTTTGTGAAAAAAAATCGCTCGTGACTTTTCCATGGCTCATTTTGAAGGGAAAGAGTAGTGCTAAATGATGACATTTCATCTCAAAATCCTGACGTGAAAGGCTGATTCTGATTCCGGATTCGGATTCTACGTCCAAAATTACTCCGGAAACGACCCATAGCTTTACAACAAAACCTTGCAAACCTCCCGTGTAGAATAGCCCGATTTGTCCCTATTTGAACTTGGGCATTGGCCGGGTATTAAGTAGAATACCTGGACCAGAAAAATCAACCAGGCGTTGACCGGGCCGTGACTAGAGAATCTGCATCAGTATCTACCCACGAAACGCTGACCGGGCACTAATATGCAAGTCCCACTTTTGCTGACTCGAAAAATTGGTTAGATCTAGACATGCCCCTGTCTGATATTTCAGTCAGGCACTAATCGAATACTAACCTCTATAGTATTTAAATTTTTAAATAACTTAATAAATTTATTTAATTTACGTTGGATCATATTAATTATGAAAGAAATAAGTTTTATTGAATATATTTAATTATAAGATAATATAATTAATATTAATGATTACTTATTATAAACAATGCATACATTTTTTGTGAAACAAAAATATGTCAATGAGGCATTGTGAGAAAACGTCATATAATAAGAATGTAACGATATTAAACACATTTACACAGACAATTACGTGAAATACCGATGCAATGTAAGAAAAAGAGTTTTATAGTTGCCGGTAGTCTACTACGATCGGAACTAAAAGCGTGTTGTACTGAAGAGTTGATAATTACACCTGTTAATTTCCCCGATAGCATAAGATTGAGCTCAACATTTCGACAATTGAAATGAGAGACTTATATGTATCAATGATTGATATTTATATCAATGATATATTGATTGATTTGTGTTTATTCATGAAAAAGATTTGTTGAGTATTTCCAGTGTACTATTCATTGTGCATTTACGTATGATTAACGCGTTAAAATGTCATGCCGGAATAACAAAGAAATATGGGGTCACATTTGTCGTGTTCTTTTCGCAATCACGTGTTGAATACGATTCTGCCACGAATGAGCATTCAGTCAGTCATTAAAGACGCCGCCGACTTCTGTCAATAGAGGCAACATCACAGTGTTATGCGTTGGAGTGCGTGAACTCGTATAGGATGTTTCAAACATTACAGAGTTAATAGTGATTCGAGATTTTCTTTCATATTTATGCATTATTGAGACTTTTGTATTGTATTGTGTGGCAGAAAGTTTCTCCGAAATTTGCCTAATAACTGTGAATAGAAAATTTTATCGCTGCGCATCACATTGAAAATATAGAATTTGAAATTCGTATTTTTCAAGGCATATGTATTACAACAGAAATGGGAAAAAGAAAGAAAGAAGCCAAGTAAATTTTCAGCTTTGACAGTATTTTCTTCGGCAAGCATTGTAACTGTTATCCAACTAATAAAATTCATTGGATTGCAACAAATGATCTAGAAATGTCAATAATATAATCAATTTTGAGAGCTCTGGGATGATCGTCATTACCGACCAACAGGCAAGCAACAGGTAGCGCCCTCGTTCGGTTCATATTTGGTACATGTGACTCTCTCACTCTCCTTGTTTCCGCGTTCCGTGTGTCTCGCGTCACTGACGTTGGTCAACGTTCAGCTATCGTTGCGAGATTCAGAACGTGATTAGCGGCGAGCCGTCGATATCGTTTACCATCATCAGCAACAGAGAACAAAATATTTGGACTGTGCTACCGGTTTCAAATCAAAGTAAGTTTTTGCGTCGCTCATTAGTTATAATGTATATTCAAAAGTCGGCATGTTAGCAAGCATACATTTAAGTAGGTTAGGACTGAACGTGGGATAGCACGTGCTATCGCTAAACAAGAGAAATTTTAGTTCAAGAATCTGCTTTAAATTACTTTTCATTACATGTTATCGTATGCAAGTTATGATTCACGATGGATTTTGAATCTACCGTTTTTGCAATTTTGTGATTATGCAAAGTATGAAACGGTTTTTTATTGACTTTTGAAACTTTCAAGTAACTTATGAAAAAGGTTAGTATCACTTGGTAAATTACATTGTAAAGCAAAAATAGAACAATCACAAACTTTTTAAAATATTTGAGTAGATTCTGTTTGAGTTTTTAGATTAAGTTGTTACTTTATCAATTTCTTTTTCTAATTTTGGTTTGGTCATCGAGGTCTTCAAAACAAAGGAACAGTAACATGATGCTTTACGAAATAAAAATGTAATTTTAGACTCTATTGGAGATTTGAATTTCATGTCGAATAAATTTTTATTGGAAAATCAAAATATTTTAAGTTTTAAATATGTACATTTTCGAATATCTTGTTTTTTTACTATTATATTTATTTGGAAGTTTTGTACTTCAGTAAGATTAATTCGCGTATTCGGAATTCGGAAGGTTTATTTACAAATGGTTTTCGTGAAAAAATTCCTATAACATGATCCCAGCTTTACAAATTCACGTGATAATTCCATGCGGTATTTTCGCGGTAAATTTTCATGCCGTAAATTCATGTAAAGTACCACATTTTTTTAAATTGTTACTTTGTAAATATTTTAGTTTCATGCATTTTTTGGGTGTTGGTAAAATAGTTAATTACCATAAATTTGTGAATCAAAATGTAATAAAAATAAAAAATATTTAACAAAACAAAAATGCGAAAAAAACAACCAGAAAATGCCTGAATCAAACTGGAAATTGTATAAAAACTGGTATCGTGTTTCTACCTTCTAAGGTGGAATTTCTATAGAAAAACATTTGGATCTTCTTTTCTCAGTCCATACATAGCTGTAAAAAATCAATATAATTTACTCATCGTAAGAAAAAAATCTTTTTTTTACAGTGTATCAGGACACGGTTCTACGCCTGTAGGCTTCATAAGGCACTGGATTAACAACATACCTCAATTGGCATTGCTCTAATAGGTCATAATCTATTTCATTATTTCTTGCAGAAATCATAAATTTAGAATTTTCGCTAATGAAAATAGTTTTTATTTTTTGCTATAAAGGCATCCACAGTGTTAGAGAAATGTAGCGAAATGTATCATAAACGAATAAGATTTTCTCGGAAACCTATCGATAACATTGGTGATCGACAGCTTCGTAGAATTGAACAAAGCAATAAAGAGCACCTCGACAAGTTATTCAACGGTACGATAGCTCGTGCATCTAATGATAATCGAAACATTCCAGCAGAATACTACCAACCTATCAATAGCAATATTTCAGAGTATCCATCGATAGATATACAAAATGATAAAAATCTTCCTCACGGGCCAGTTGAACTTGAAAACATTGATATGTTTTGCAACCCTCTCGCTGTAGATCTGTCTCAAGTACTTGACGATTTCTATTCAAAAGACGTTTATGAGTCGAGTGAAGATAATGGTAGTAGCGATGACCAAGATGAAAGCGACAATGTAACAAGCTTCATCGATAATTTGCGAGAATGTTTCGTCAATATTGGAATGCAACATTCCCACGGAAATAAAATCTTAAGGGTACTTCGTACGCATGAATATTTGAAGAATCTTCCCGTTGACACTCGGGCTCTCCTTCAGACACCAAAAACTTCGGTACCTCTTACGAGTATGGACGAAGGAGAGTATCTGCATTTCGGATTCAAAGAATCCGTTAAAAACACCATATTGCGTACTCCAGTTAATGAGACCCCAGAAAATCTATTACTCGTCATTAGTACCGATGGAGTAAGGGCAGATGCGCTTGGCAGAGTTCAGTTATGGCCGATACAAATCCTAATAGCTAATATACCTGGGAGTACCCCTGAAATAGTTGGGATTTATCGTGGTTCGGGCAAAGCACGAGATCCTAATCACTTCTTCGAGCGATTCAATGATGATGCTGTCTTGGCCAAAGAAGAAGGGGGAATCGAGTGGTTAGGAAAAATGTTGTCATTTTCTCTTCGAGCATTTATTGCCGATGCGCCAGCGCGAGCTTTCATACTTAATCATAAAGGTCACATGGCCAATTTTCCTTGTTCAAAATGTAAAATTTTAGGTGTTCATTGCGAGGAACAGAATAACCTTGTTTATCCCGAACAAATTGCAGAGATAAGGACGCAAGAAGAGTATCTCTGTCGATCTGTTGATGACGAACATTTTAAAAAAGGTACCAGCCCTCTCGAGGCGCTCCTTCAGGACATTGTTATATACACTCCATTCGAGTACCTCCATCTTGTTTGTTTGGGGGTAATGAAGAGGTTACAAGTAGGTTGGGTTGAAGGTTGTTTTAGACGCACTGAAAAACTTGACAAAAAAAGGATTGACTACATTACGCAACGAGTAAATATTGTCAAGTCATTCTGTCCGAAGGAATTTTGTCGCCCCCCTCAATCAATAACCATGTACAAAAATCAGAAAGGAACTGAACTTCGTATATTTTTAATTTACGTAGGAATCGTAGTTCCTTCTTTTTCATACGGGCATTAGAATCTTAACAAAAAAAAAGTTACCTCTGAAGATGCAGAGTTGGCAAAGGAACTCTTAAACGAATTCGTAGATTCAAGTATTGAGGTGTACGGCCAAAAATCCTACAATATTCACTGTATACGACACCTTGCTGACGATGCCAAGGTCCTTGGTAATTTGGATAGTCTTTCCGCCTTTCCTTTTGAGAGCAATATGTCGTACTTTCGCCAAGCTACCAGGAAACCGGGTAAACAATTGCAGCAAATATTTCGTAGGCACCAGGAGAAGTTGAATTTCCGGAAAGTCACTAAAGTTAAAAGAAAGCAAAAGCTGCTACGGCCACATCGCAATGGACCCAAACCGGCTCCGTACGTAAATTGTCTCGAGTATCAAAAAATACAGGGTAAATATTTCATGCTGTCAATAGATCAATCCGATAATTGCTGTATCAGTCAAATGGGGGAAATTTTCATCGTTTGCAACATCCTTTCTCAAAACGGAACGGTGGAACTTGTAGTTCAAAAATTTGAATTTTGCGGGGATTTTTACGATGTCGGGATTTGCTCTACTTTTGTAGGAATATTCAAATGCCATAGTTTGAATTCTCAATTATACACGGTGCCGTTTGAATCAATTCGAGCGAAATGCTTTCGCATGCCCTACTGGCCTGCCCGATACCCTGATTCATATGCAAACGGCGTTTTACCGCTCAACGCCGGAAATGATTTTTCCTCGGATGACGATGATGATGGAGTGTTCTGTGAGTCGCCTCTCGAAGGACATTTTGTCATTTGTGAAATGTTCTGAAGAAATGCAGTCAATTTCTAATTAAATGAGGAATATATATTCCATTGCATCAATTTTGTATCTTTATTGTAACGCTAGCTTCACGGTCATTATAATTAACTACACTTACAATTTTCAATGCCACTTTATTGAAATTTTCACATAATCATCAGAACTCCATAACGAAGAACTCTACTCTTTGCATAGATTTATTAGTAGCAATAAGTAAAAAATGATATAAATTTTAAAAAATTCCTAAATCATGCTGCATTGAATTAAGTTACGTTTCTCTTGGAGTGCTGTGGCTGGGCTTGACTTTTGCTTTCAAAATATTATGCCACGTTGCAAATGACTTTATTATGAGAATGTCCTACAAGCAGGAATGCGCAATCAATTTTCCGAAAACGGGTAAGTCCGTGCTATCGTAGTCAAAAAAGTCGTTTGATATCAGAATTTCATACTTTCGAACCACAATTTTTCCTACTAAACTAGTGGGATTTCATTGATTCATCCCGTGTAAAAATTATATATGCTTCATTAGGCCCGACTTGGCTTGTATTTGGAAGTCGCTTCGTTGAACGTTATAAGGCCTGAAATAGCCTAGAAAAGATATTGCAGGCATTTTAGACTAGTTTGTCATCCATAATCACGTCAAAAGATTCACAATATAGTTTGATTAGGCAAGAACAGACATACATGATCATGCCTATTCAGGCTTAAATTGACTTTTTGAGTCAAGCATAGGCCTTTTATGTATGTGTGTGAAGGTCTGATCTTGCCTGGATTGCCGTGAATAATTTCGCTACGCGATAGCACTCAACTATAATGTTGCAGTCTGATCTGTCGGCCCTAAGCCATATTTTCTGATTCAATGTTGCTTATATACCGAGTGTCCCGCCATCAGCGTAAAATTTCAAAAGGGGATAAAAATTTTGCGGTTTCGAAACGATTTTTCCTTTGACATTGAGATTTCCAATAAAATAAGTGACTTATTGCATATTTTAATTGACGAATTAGACAAATATGGATCAGGAAAGAATCTCATTAATAGCGCCTCTTTTGGCGATTTGGTAAAATCGTTTTTTTTCCCTTCTTGAATGCACATTTCAAAATTTGAAAATTCGATGGTTTCCTCTTTAAACATTAGCTGCATTTTAACCTTTGTCCACGTTTCCTCAAACTCTAGTGTTGAAATTGTGAAGTATGTATTTTTGTTCTTACCAGTATAAATTATTGATAGAGTGGAATTATGGATAGAGTCAAAGTAAAACGCACCGCTTATGTATTAAATTATGAATAGCGGGTTATTCGGAGCTAATCACATTAGGTCTAAAAATTAGTTCAACAATTCACTTATTATACCTACATTCCGACCTTAAATAGCAAATTCTCCTCGGGGCGAAAATTAAACTTGTTCAGAAGAATAAATGCATAATCCAATACAGATAATGTTATCAATTTTATTGTAATCAAAATTTATTATTTAATTGGTATTGGAATAAACTGAAGTATCTCGACATCAATGATTCGACTTTCTTGACCAATTCGAGTGACCTGCACTTTATAATTTTTGACTTTTGTTGAGTGAAAAAAAGGAGTCGAATTAATATTTACGCACTTTTCGTTGTTGAATGTATAGGTTTCATGTCTTACATAAGAAAAAGTAAACGACAAACTGCAGGAACAAAGCCAAATCGTTTCTGCGCTACAAATAGCGAAGGAGAAAAAGAACTTGAACCACCTAACCGACATCCTGGAACTTCAATTCTGAATATTAAAAGAAAAAGGCAAATCATGCAAGAGGAACAATGTCCACCGATACTTGAAGAAGCTGAACGTTTTTATAACTCTTCATGTTTTCCTTCGTACGACCCCTTGGGCACAACGCAACCCCCTCCTCCCGGAGTATTACCGATGTTTACAGGCAAGTTCTCTTAATAACAGAGCAAATTTATACTCTCTAAATTCTGATAAGCCTCGATGAATTTTTTTTGCATTTTATTTTCCACCTCTAGAGATGAACTGCCAAACATGTCTTCCACCAAGGAATTGCCGATCACAACATAGAAAAGCGTCGAACGGGATCTGGGATCTTGCACTCCTACGTGTATCAAACGCTCCAACCATTGCAACCGACCACAAAAGATATGTTCCCGGTGACACCAAAATCTTCGCTTCAAATTACCCCTTCAGGAAATTCCAAATTTTCTAAATCAGATAGATCGCTACCAAGATGCTGGCCTCAAGATGGTACTACAGCGACGACCACTAGTAAGTCTCCAGCAGTACCAAAAGCTGTAGAGACTATGAACGTAGCACTAGAAAACTTGTCTTGTTCAAACGTTAGAGCTGCTTCGCCACTTTCATCTACTGAAGAGAATTCGAGGTAGTTTCATAATAGCTGTTACACTCGAAATTCAACTATTTTTTACTCTCTTTCCTACTCAATTGGTATGATTTCATTCATTCCCCTTTTATAATTATGTATTCTTCGCCATCCCTCACTTTTGTTACGGCATGCACTGCCGTGCAAAAATATCTGGGCACCGATTTTTAAGCAGTCACATTAAAGCCCATTTCATAGTTTTCACCATTTTTGAACAACACCTAAAGCAATGATCTTTTCAAAATTTTTCTTCATCTGTCACAAAGGTAGATGTAATAATTTTTACCTGGATGCTGTGAACAATGAAATTCAGGGAAACAAAATTGTGAAAATTCAAAGTATTCTCATACCTAGAGGGTGAATCTTACGCATTGTGGAAATTATTTATTAGAAGCAAAATAGAAAACATGTAACTTAGAAATACATTGAAAGTATTTTTATATTTTTTTTATGAATGATATCACGAATTTGAATGTTTACAACTTTGTTTCCCTAAATTTCAACATTCACAGCATCCAGGTAAAAATTATTACAGTTTCTTCTTATACATCGGATATTTTCCGTAAATCTACCTTCATGACAGATAAAGAAACATTTTGAAAAGTTTATTACTTCAGGTATTATTCAAAAATAGTAAAAATTATGAAATTTTGACTTTTTTTTGCAATATTTTTGTTAATACTGCACAAAAACACTTCGTTTTCAGGTCACTGAATGCAAAGTTTTATTACCTGTGACGTGATTTTAAGAAGTGTAATTTATTTGATCTATTATTAAAATTATGAACATTAATGTGATTGCTGAAAAATCGGTGTCCGGATACTTTTGCACGGCAGTGTAAATTCCCTTTTACTCGTTTCCTCTTATCAAAAATTTATGCGCCTCTCGTGGTGTCACGGTCGCTAAAATTACATTTTTGTGTTGTTCTTAATGTTTCTTTCTTGAGACTTCCATTGACCATACCAACGAAGCCAAATTAATGAAGTTCATTACTTGCTCTTAGAGCCAGCTCTTCGGATGACAATGACGATTCCACTGAAGGTGCAGGAGACCGGAGTAATACAAAATGCTCGAATCTATCAGGAAATGGACAATCCCAAGCTCATAATGCAATTAACAAAAACAGTGATAAAAATACGAGAGAAGCAAACATTCCTGTGAGTTTCGCTGAGGAAATTGCAAAATATGTTTAGTGAGATCTTGGAATCAACATACGATTGTCGTTATGCACCATATTATTTGTCGTAACTACTTTATAAAAATATTTTAATAGATGTTTATTTCCAATATAAATCCACGAAAATTAATCTACATGATCAAAGGTTAAGTCAGTTCAAATTAATTGTTTATTTAACTTGAAATCAGCAGTTGAGACGTTCAAATAGCTTGTTAATAATTAGCTTCAATTATTAACAATTAATAAATTGAACGTTGACATTTTTAGCTTTAAAGAATCGACTACCAGGTGTACAAGTATGAAACCGGTAATTTTTTTGAGAATATACACGTTTATTTAATAAAAATGGTTATACATTCAATCTTCAAAGTAATGGCCATTGCTAGTCACACATTTTTCCCATTTCTCTGGCAATTTGTGTATGCCTCGCCAAAAAAATTGTTCGTTTTTTGAGTCAAACCAGTCATCGAGCCATTTTTTCACATTTTCGTACGAATCGAAGCGCTGTTAGGCAAGTGCGTGCCCCATTGATGAAAATAAGTGGTAGTCAGATGGAGCCAAGTCTGGTGAATAAGCCGCACGAGGGAGGGCTTCACAGCTGTACGAATTTACCAATTCCCGAGTCTTTTTTGTTCGATGTGCTGGTGCATTGTCTTTCAGTAAATTCATGCGGCACCCATCTTCCCACCTTCAAAATCAATCCCATGGCTTTTAAACGTTGAGAAATGCATTGTTGTGTCACATTTAAATGTTTTGCAAGTTGTTGTTGCGTTTGACCATCATCTTCATCCAATAATGCTTGCAATTCGGCATCTTCAAACTTTTTCGGTGGTTTTCCACGTTCTTCGTTTCTCACATCGAAATCGTCACTTTTAAACTTATTGAACCACTCGTTGCACTGTGTTTTACCTAGAGCATGCTGGCCGTAAGCTTCCACAAGCATTCGATGGGCTTCCAAAGCAGATTTCTTCAATTGGTAACAGAAAATCAATGATGTCCGCAAATTGTAGTTTGAAGGCACAAAAATCGACATTTTTACTAGCGAAAAAAAATTAGTTGTATGAAACTTGATTGTTTATGAACTGAATATTGTTGAAAGAACTCAATGCGAAGAAATGGCGTCAATGATTTAGTTTGACAGAGCGTATAGTTTTACCTAGCGACACATAGATGTCATTACCGGTTTCATACTTGTACACCTGGTATATAAAAATCAATGACAAAGTTTTTCCTTCTATAGCAAAATACTTTTGTCATCATTATTCATTATTCTGGGAAAGTAATTGCGTTCTTAACTGTCACTATTAAGAAAAAGATAGTTGTTTTCGCAATTTGAAAAAACTTTCGTAACTGCAACTGCAACTTTATGAAGAATGACGCGTTACTTACACAGTCTGAGATTTTGCGGGGTCTTAAAATTTCGGAAGATCTCGTCAGGTCGCGTGAGTTTCTTGGGTTTTCGTGGAGTCGGGTTCTTTATCCCTTTTTTACTTCGTGAATTTTATCGATTATAATAATAATAATTTGACTCAATTTAAAGGAAAAGTAATATTTTGTTTCAGCGAATGTCTCGAGAATAAGTTTGTGTCCGTTACTCGAGAACTTGCAAATCGGAGTGAATCTAATCAACCAAAAAACGAACCCGATATTTGGAAGAAAGAGGCCTTCACTGCCAAATTTCTTACCAGTTTCATCAGAGGAAGCATATGAAGCCGCGGAAAATTACACAGATGAGCAACACAAGCAGGCTGTAAATATATTAAAGTATGAATAGTTATATTATTAGAAATTACAATTGAAACCTGTTCCTTCAGGTTGTTTGGATGAATTGGCTTGGTGGTCGAAGTGCGGAGGAAGCCATGAATGAGATCGCAAAAAGTTGCTTCGATCAAAATTTGTGTCGACAAATAACATGGAACTGTAAATACGGGAAACATGCTCGAGAACATGCTCAGTCACAAATACGCGCTGGGAAAAAATGTTCACTGGTACTTTTGATCTGCAAAAACAATTTCTAAATTTGAAATTACTCGTCAAAAGTAAAGTCTTTTCTTTACATTTCAGATGCACTGTCTATGAGCTCCCACTTCCCACCACCTGATAAAAAAGTTCTAATGGCAGCGGTCAAAAGTGGTTTGAGAAACGGAAAGCAACGATCAAGGAATGATGAAAATAGAAATCCTGATATCCGGAATCCGCAGGTTCGTTATCAGCAGGGATTAATTCCGCCGGTTCATGCTCAGCGGTCATCAAATTTGCCGGCGCCTGCTTTTCAACTACAAAATTTTTTGGCCCCTTATCAGCAGCAGATGAATTCGCAAGCTCATCATCGGCAAGCTGATTACCAGCAGCTGCCGAGTCATTATGCCCCTCATGGACTGCCACAAAATTTTCCTCAAAATTAATCGTTTGTCAATTACACAGGTCTGCAAAAAAAATGTTGCATTTGTTCTAGAAAAGATAGGAATCATTTCCACAGTAATTTTTGGCGTAGAAACCTAATCCGGCCTCAGAACTGCTCCAGCACGTCAGATTTTTGAGTAATCCTAACCTAAAATTGCGAAAGACACGGTTTTTCGATTTATTTGATCACCCATAACTTTGCGAATTTTTATTATTTTTCAAATCTGAAAAAAGCACCAAAAAGAGCCACTTTTTGGCTTTCCATTTCATTAATTATATGTATGATTTGAACATTCATAACCAGAGATATCCTCAATTGAAAAAACAAAAATTGCAGGTTTCGCAATAGATAGCTAAAAAGTGGCTCTTTTTGGTGCTTTTTCAGATTTGAAAAATAATCAAAATTCGGGAAATTATAGGTGCTCAAATAAAGCGAAAAAGCGTGTTTTTTGCACTTTTAGGTTAGGATTACTCAAAAACCTGATGTGATAAAGCAATTATGACCCAGGATTCGGTTTCGACGCCAAAAATTACTTCGGAAATGATCTTCAGCTATTCCAGAACAAAACCATGCAGACCTGTGTTATCGAAAGCAAAGATAGGCGAAGAAACGGAGAGCGATAATCTTATTTTTCTCGAAGCGAAATACTTATACTGTTATCAAATCAAAATACTTATTTTCAAGAAAACGTAGTTTGAAGAAATTATTTTCAAGCGCAGATCTTTGCTAATGTCATCCTACTTATTTTTTCCTTTGTTATATCTTTAAGCTTCTTACAGGTACTGAGTATTAAATAAAGTTCTATTTGATCACGTGAATTACATAATTAAGTGCCATATTTGCGCTGTGATACTGCAAAAGAATGCAATACTTCATCTTAGTGTTACTTATCGTAAAAGATATTACATTGTAGTTGTAAAAATATTGAAAAATTAAAATATCAGATGTGATGTAGTATTTATATTTCAACTTGATCTTATTATAGATTTAGATTGGGGAAAAATGAAGACTGTTTGCATACGATCGTATAGTTATATATGAAACTGATGTATGTAGCCTGAAAATAAATTTGCATTGGTGTGATCAACTTGTTGGCCAAATATATTCTATACCAACCCAACAAATATTCCCACATGTTATTTTAAAGTCATGAGTAGTGACACATTTATTTGAGCATCATATGCTGTGTCGCCTTATAATCGCGTGGTGCAAAAAAGCAGCCTAAATGCATCTTCAGAATGCTACATTTGATGCATACACTATGCTGCTGTAATGGAGAGGTAGTAAGGGAATGGAAGGTCTCAATCCGAATGATCTGTTATGCTGCAGATTTTGCTCTGTCAGTAGGCTCATTTTGAATGCATGGAAAATCTTAGCGTTTTGCGGTCGCATCTTAGGTCAATTATGTATAGATTTCGGTAAATCCGATGGCTGTGTTATTGACCAATGTTGTGTACGACATTGCTATCGGGGATTTACTGTTATACGTAAATATGGGGAGAATTCGAGATATTGTAATAAAGGTAGGAGTAGTAGGAGCATTAGATTTTCCCCATCGTGTTTGAAAAAAACGTCCAATACGCGGTAATGTTTCATGTCATAAAGTTTTTCATCAAATTTCTCAAAAGCTATTAGTGCTATCAAAAAATTTTTGCAACATAAAATATAAATTTTGATAATAGCTATAATATTTGTCTGAAACATTTTTCAAAATTTTCAGTATTTTTTAAGATAAACGCCAAAAACCATGAGATTCATGGGGCTTTCATGGTTTTCGCCATAGAAATCGGTTCGATAGCCATTTTTACTATTATATTCGTAATCAGCGTGTCGAAATACGTAAATATGGGGAGAATTTAGGATATTGTAATAAAGGTAGGAGAAGTAGGAGCGTCAGGACAATGTTTTATGTCATAAAATTTTCATCGAATTTTTCAAGACTATAAGTACTATGGAAAAAATGTGTGCATCATAAAATATGTATTTTGATAAGAGCTACAATATTTGTCTAAAAAATTTTTCAAAATTTTCAGTATTTTCTAAGATAAACGCCAAAAACCACGATTTTCATGGGATTTTAATGGTTTTTACCATAGAAATCGGCTAGTCGGTAATTTTCACTACTATATTCGTAATTAGTGCGCCAAAGATTGTAAGTACACACAATTTCAAATAGATCGGAGGATCACCTTTTCGGAACTTTATCCCAATCAGGAAATTGTAAAAATAACGATACTTGAACTTCATTGATACGCCAGCTCAATTTGGAAAAAGTCTCCAAATCTGGCAACCCTGTGCATTTTTCCACTCTGTTCTTACGTTGACAAGAATTAAAAAAAGATAACGTTCAAAGTAGATCTACGTACGCAAGCTGGCGAAGATGAAGAGTCAAATGGTGACAGTACTTTTTACATTTTTAAGTGTAGTTTCTTGCAAAGGTAATTATTTATATGAAAAACTTCAAATACAAAGTATTTAGGCTCTTACAATCATTCTATTGCTCAATAAACTTTAATTGATAATAATAAGTTTTTGGTGTTTGATGCTTATGATCTAACAGCTTGAATTAAGTTTCTAACTATCATGAATCGACACATAATCGGATTAATTCTGCGACTTTATATTCATTGATATATAAGCTTACGATTGGAAAAATATTTTTGCACGATACCGAAACGTATTATACAAAAAATGTGTAATTTATCATGTAGGCACTTTTGGGTGAATTAACGCAAAAGGATTTTAAATTGGAGGCCGAGTTGCCATATGTCGTGTCACGTTCTGGTTTTGTGTGTTTCTGAAAACCATCGAGTTAATCCAAATTCAGTGATAAGAAAATCTAAGAAAAAATATTAATGACGTTTTTTAATAATCCATCCAATTCAATAAACACATTTCCCTGTATTGCAGTGTAAAAAATAGAATATAAATTCTATCTGTACCTCAAGATTAGTTTAAAATTAATAAAATGTCTTACCAGTGACTTTTGCTATTCAAATATAATTTTAAATCTAGAACAAATAACTAATAGATAGCAAGAGTAGATTGTAATATTCTCCCGCCATGTCAGCCGCCATAGCAGGTAAATTGACGCATTTCCCGTCCCCAGAAAACTCGATAAATACCTGCTATCCCTTTTTTTCATAAAAAATTTATTCATTGAACAGTTTAGTCAAGATATCAAGCTGTCCAAATCATAATTTTTCATAATTCTTAATCTTATACTTTTATTTTAAACATTCACTTTCTGCTGGACGCGCCAATTTAGCCGCTTCTCTCCTATTATATTATTAATAACTTAAATTGTTTAAATTTTTGTCCTACAGAATCCGATTCCGCACAACGAAGTAAACTGATTGGCAAAGCATTGTCAATTTACAATGCACAAAAAAATATTATCGATCCATTTACTCTACCACCTAAAATGATAAAGGCTCTTGCATCCTTAGTTTCCATAAAATCACCTACAGGTGAACATTTATCAAGTGGAGCCTAATTTAGTGAAAAACTTGTCCTAACTGATGCTTATCATGTTTATCAGCTAACCAAACCTGACTTTGGAGGAGTTGTGGTTTGGGTTGAAATTGTCTACGGTCAAAATGGTGGTAAACCTATTTCAATAGCAGACGTAGATTACGACAAAAAGTATCCCGAATATAGCTCCAGCAAATTTGCAGTCATAAAGGTGAGTACCCCGCCGACAGGAGATCCCTGAACAATTTTTGGAAATTGCCTTGCCTGAGTCAGGCATTATGAAGTGCATGAATTAAATGTTTTAAGAGATTAACAAATTTCAGTTTCCCTGATAGAGCCTCACCTACACAAAAACTAAAATGTACAATATGAAACCTTTTGCACACTTCATCAACGATCTACTCTTTAAACTTCTATCATTAATTTCACAGATTTAAATTCTTTATAATATTAAGTGATCCATATGAAGAGAGTAGATTATCCATTTAATGTGTCTATTCATTCATTTATCAATTTAATTACATATAATTATGTATTTGAGATGACAAATATTAATTTTTTTTTAGCTAACACAAGAGGTAACCTTGTCTGATTCTATATCAGTAATTCACTTGTCACCACCAGCAGTAGTCACTAAACACAACAGTTTCATAATAAGATGGGATCCGGTAAGAATACCAGTAATAGTAGCCAGTACTTATTATTAATGATCATGGTCCTGAAATAGTCCTGAGAAACAGTACTGAAGATTTGTGATAATTCAATGTAACTGTTCTCTCAGTATGGTTTAAATAAAAAAGATATTAACGCCATGTATCACACATCAATTTTCACGTTACCGATATTTTTTCACCTGTAAACACAATTAATTTATAAATTAAAAATTCGTTTCAACTCGTAAACATCTGCAAGTGCACAGACTTTCATTGGGCCTTTTATTTAACTACTCACATTTTTTAATTCGTTAACTCATTTTACATGAACACGATTTTACAGAAAAAAAAGTCGGTAACGTAGTAATCAACAGCCGATATTTGGCGTCTACTCGTCATGACCTTAAAGAGCTGATGTTTTCGTAATTGAATCAGACAAGTTGTAAAATAAATATTTAATACTACAGATATAAAAAAGCTTGATGTGCAAGAATAGAGTTAGTACTTTTGCCAGTACGTATTGTATAATCGATAGCCTGTAGATATTTTTAAATTTATACCTGGTATGTTACAGTGCATTGGAGATGTCGTTATAATTCATCCTAGTATAATAGTTGATGGATTTTATCAAAAAATACCTGCAGTTGATGTTACAGAAGCGAAAATAAATGTGAGTGCAGTGATTTATGATCAATCATTTTAGGAAATTTAGGGTCAAAATTCTAGTTTTGAGATTTTTTTAGATGCATGTTTAGAAATATTATTATGGAAAATGTTCAATTCATTGTACTCCCAGTGGGAACAATTTTCACATAATTGTTATGTAACAGATATCTGATAAATTTACCTACATAAGGGTCACACAACTGTTTTGTAACGATTATGTTCTAACTATGAGTGTCCACTCATATGAATAAATGAATAAATATGAAATGGAATAAAACGCAAATAAGTTAGGTGAAAATGACTTCCTGTAACGTGACCTGTTTTTTATATTAAACTTTAAAAATCAGGCATTATTTTTCTTAATCAATTTTTTATCCTTGTGCTGTTTCACAGGAAATTATTAATTCTGGAAACTAAATAAAGAAAATATGAAGAATATAAGTGACGATACCCGATGAATTTACGCTTTTTTAAAAAAAAATTGAAACTTGACTTTTTGCAGAATTTAATGCTAAACGATTAAGGAAACATTAAAGCCGACAGAAAATAGAGACTGTGAAGAATCATATTCAATAAATTTTTAAGACTATTTACTGTCATCTTCCTCTGTTAATCAAGAATAAAACATAATTAAAAACTGCTAATTATATTATTACAGGTACTTCGTGGTAGTCTTTTAATTACGAATGGAAGACTGCGTGCAATGGGAATGCAGTTTGAAAATGTTGATAAACGTCTACATGAAGCATACAGGGATGTCATCCAAAACGACAAAGTAATTTCTCGAGCCATGCCTGAGAATTTGAAATTGGATCCAGAAAGAGACCTCGTGAAATTACTTTAAAATTGCACGAAATGTTGGATAGAAATTCATGGTATGAACAGTTTTGGTTTTGAAAGAAAGGAAGATTCGCTAACCGGAATGTAATTTTTGTGGTATGAGTCGACATATTTAGAGTATAGAAACTTAATATTTTCATAGAAGAAACATTTTATCGCGTAATTACGAAAATCAGGCTCGATTCGAGCCAAAACAATCTTAAATTTAGACAATAACTTAAATTGCACGTTTGGGACAAAGTTTTTAAAAATAAATATTTGACAAATTCTTGGATGGTCACTGCAATAAATAAACAATCTATGTTTTCTATGAAAAATAAAGCGTGTATTCTCTCCTGGTACGATAAATTCCGACGCTTGCAACCCGTATGTAGCAGAAACTCAATGCAAAACAGATTCTACTACAGACATAACTATTTTTTACGAAAAAACTAATTTTATTTCTTGTTGCATACAATTAATTGTGACTTTTATAATGCATAGAATTATGAAACTTATTAATCCTAAGATGATTCTATTTCTATAAAAATACTGTGAACAAATTTGCCCAGGTAACTGGGGCAAAGTTGTTTGCATGCAACTGATTGGGAATAATTAAATTATCAATCAATTGTCTGATTAAAATTATAATTACACATCAAAATATCTTGTATCATAAGTTTTGACTCGGAACTGTGTTCTGCTGCCTCATTTGTTAAAAAATTAATATTTCACCTGAGCACGCTTTGAAAATGAATTAAACCTTTGTTATTTATGAGCAAAGCTTTGTAACCTTCGACCCCAATGTCTCTTACACTGAAAAAAATAGTTTGTTAAGGATTAAGGTAAATGTACCAGTCGTTGCGCGGTTAAGGAAACCCTTCGAGGATTATTGAATTTAATTATAGAAAAATAAAATTTTTCCTCATATTAATCGAATCACATTTTGAAAGACACTTTTGATTTGTATTGCAAAGCTTATTATTCTGAAAATTTTCAACACTTATTAAAAAATAGTCGAAAATATGAAAAAATGCGTTTGGCCCAGTCTTTGCGCAAGAAATTTATTATTATATTATTTATTGTTATATAAGGGTTATCACAAATATAAATCAAAAACTTTCAAAATTGATGTCGAATAAATTGATATAAATACTTAAATGCGAGAAGAGTTCCATTTGCATAAAAAATTAGCACAATCATTTTATGAACTACGATTTGAACATTCCGGAATATTTTATTTTTTAGCATTTTTGAGTAAGCATTTACATTAAAAATTTGTTATGAGAGATGAATAATAACCTTATGTTCAACGATATCTTCAACTTGAACACAAAAATATAAAGTAATTTTCTTAATTTTACGTAAAATATGCTCGACAGCGCAACGACTGGTACATTTACCTTAGACTAATTTTATCTTTACTTTTATATTTAGTAATAGGGTTGGACGATCAATAAAAGCCGTTGCTAGCCTAGTCGAGTTTGTTTGTTTGGTTTTGTTTTTCGCCAGTCGATTAAAAAATCTCTTTTGGGTTGGTGTTAAATTTTTTGGAGCTCTTACGCTCAAGACTTGTATTTGCAAATCGTCGGATTTACGTAAAATTAAAATGTAATTGTTTGAATAAATTGTGTTGTGAAATAGACAAATGTTATTACATTAGCCAATGGTTGCGCTCATAAGCGTTAGTTCGAACCTGAACTTTTTATAGATTTTGAAAATGGCGATCCTCATTTCTACACATAGTTAAACCTACAACTTTGACTTATGAAATATGCCGCTGCTAATTTATTACTTAGCTTTCCATTTATTCATTATAGTATTACATCCATAAGATATATTTTTTTTGAAATCAGAGTTTTTATGATATGAATAATTAGAAAGATGAGCAAAAAATTGGGTCTTTAAATAATTAAATTAAATGGTAAATGTACTGTTGAGAACTGTGAAAGTGAGAATAAAAATAAATTACACAGAAATAAAAAGTATTTAGCCTCAAATTTTATGATCAGAATCCAATTTTTCAAAAGAAAAGGAATTTTGTTTCTTTTATGAACGTTACATGGTAGAAAATTTTTGATTTTCGAGTATTTTATCAATACCTTTTGTGATAAAAATACATCGTTAGATCATGATAAATTTTTCTTTACCTTGATAATTTTCACTTAACATCAATAAAGTTATTGCCTAAAAACATCTAAAGGTAATGGAAATCGAAAAGTTAAAATTACAGTTAGATAATATTGTGTATCTAGGAAGTTTTTGTTCTGCTTACAAATAGCCTATTGGCAAAATACTGATTTCTGAAAACAAAGGTAGGAAGATTGTAGGTACCGTAAAAGTCATAAAAAGTATAATTTAATTAAAGTTCGTAACACCTTATTTGCTGTTAAAAATAAAATAAAAAAATAAAAATTTCAACACCTATATTTTTTATCTATTGAATGCAAATTTTTGAGAAGAATTTAAGCAACCCTTGAATTCCTTGAATCTCGAAAGATCTGTAAAAAATAAACCAAGCTGAAGATCAATCTGTTAACTGAAAAGTCCAATTTCACTTTTATTTTATCATGAACCCATCGCTTTCTTTTTTACAAATTTTTGAATATTTAAAAGATACATGCCCAATTTTCATCTTACTTTTGGCCATCAATTAGAATCAATTAGCGAAGAAAACACAGGTCTTTGTTTTTTTTAATATAACATATTTTACTGCAAATAAAATGTTTCAAATTTTAGTTAGTCAAAAAATCTAAGATTCGTATGAATTTGTCGTATGGAGAGACTTGAGCATTAAAGATTTTAAGGCCATAAAAACTTAGTTATGTAAATATATGGAATAAACTCAATGTAATGAAAATCGAATGCAAGAATAAATATGGAAAAATGTATATTCCACCTGAATTAAGAATATCATGCATTAATAATGTTACATCCTTTTGTCTTCCATTCTCACCTCTGTCTTGACTGAGAAAACTAAACAACGTTCTTCAACAAGTTACAATTATTTATCTCGAAAGAAAAATCAAATGAAACCTATGTAGAGAATATGGCTAGTCTAACAATAATTAAATTATGCTTATAACCATATTTATCATTAATGTAGGCGGGAATGAGCAAAAAAATTCGCTGTTCTTATAACATAACCTCAAATATTACTAAAAACCGTCCTTTTGGCATTTTGAGGTTAGGACATCTCGAAATCCTGATGCGCTAGAGCAATCCTGCGAGCAGATTTGGATTCAGCAACCAAAAATCTTCAAGAAATTATATATTTTATTGAAGCTGCAAAAAATAAGTCCAATTTTTTCGAACTGTGTAATTAAATGTCTTGGGCTAATTTCTCTATAGACTCAAAGGTTTTTCTTTGTTCACAGATTTCTAAAGTATTTATTATTATCTTGAGAGTAGATCTACCCCTCAACTCACAGGAAAAATGGAAAAATGTTGTTTTTGTTTGTTAAACTGCATTAATTATCTTGTCAAGGATTGTACAAAAGCGATCCCCGAGGGAAAAATTCTTTAAAAAAGTAGTCAGTAAAGTCGACTTAGGTCTTTGCTTTACTCTGAGAAAAATAGGTGTATTTTAACATTAAAGAACTTTCGGAAAGAAGTATATGTGTGAATCTATTTGCCCCTTTCCAGATGTTAAGAGTGATTCATTAAAATTCTAGCCTCATTTTCTTTCAAAAGACACTCACTAGTTGACTCAACATTGAACAAAACCAGAAAATAGAGCGAAGAAAACGTTGCAAAGGGAGATGGCAAATACGACAAGCCCTCCTGTGCCGTCAGGTGAGCAGAGCCTACTGCAAGCAACTAAATGACGAATGCTATAAATGTCGTTTTGAATTGAGCTGGCCGTCGACGGATTAGCCATTCCATGAATATCCTGACGAAGCGTCCAACTTTCCAAGCCATGGAACTTGATTCAGCCAGACTGGACAAAAATTGTGCTTTGCTCTTCACTAATGCTAAAAGGAAAGCCGGATCTAGATAATAAACTGCAACTAATTTCCATGGTACTCCATTCTATACGGCACTGAGAACAGAACAACTATACGAAAAAGGCATTAATCTACACAATTTTATTTAACGAAGAAATTTTAAAAAATACCATTTCATCTGGAATTAGTACCTATTTATTATTATTGCTCTTCATTAAAACGTCAAATTAACAACGTTTCCTAAATATGAGAAAATTTATCAAGATAAAAATCCTTACTATTGATTCTGAAATATATTTTGAATTAAAATTGCAAGTAAGAATATTTATTTTGCAACGGTACTCTTTTTATTTCAAAATTTGTCACGAAGCAAAAATATCCTTATCTCATTTTATTCGGTTACCACCAATAACTCCATTTAAGGCCATGGACCAACCTGGTCACGTGACTAGATTCCTACTTTACCGACATCTCAGTTTGTGTAACCCCATTTCTACAAGAATTAAGAAGGGTAACTGCAAATTTGTAGAATTCAATAAAATATATTAATATAGGTCTGTCTGATCCATAAACCTTCATGATTATGGAAAAAAATTTTCTTTGGAATTTTTTTTTTTATAATTATAAATATTTATGACCAGACAGACTTGCCTTAGTGCATTTCATTTACTCTCACAATTTTTTAACTTGTTATCTCATTTTTTACAGACATGGGGTTACACAAATTGCAAATGCTGATGAGGTAGGAATCTAGTCACGTGATCCGGTTGGTCCATGGCCATAATGGGAATTAGGTATAAATATTTGGCCCTTTAGCGTGCATCGTCAAAATTTTTTGGTATCTAAAATAGTTTTTTAATAATTTATTGGGTTGTCAACAAAGTCATTTCGATTTTGTTCATGATTTTCAAAACAAGTTCATTGATACAAATAACAAACCTTAATCAATAATGTATTCACCACTTTTTTCGATGACCTTTTGCCACCTTTCAGTCAGCTTCATAATTCCACTTTCGTATAAAGTTTGGTTCTTAGAGGAAAACAACTGAATCAACTCATTTTTGACAGCCTTATTTGAATCGAATGTTTTGCCATTCAAATGGTTTTAAAGTGAACGGAATAAATAATAATCGGATGGTGCAAGGTCAGGACTATACGGTGGATGAGGCATCACTTCCCAGCCTAGCTCCAATAATTTTTTCGAGTGATCAAAGATGTATGTGGTCTGGCGTTATCTTGATGGAAGATGTCGCCTTTACGAGTTGCCAGTTCTGGCCGCTTTTCCTTCATTTCTTTATCCAATTTCATTAGCTGGCGACAGTAAAAAATTCGAATTGACAGTTTGGTTCCTCGGGAGCAGCTCAAAATAAACAATACCTTTCATATCTCACCAAACACTCATCATAACCTTTTTTTGGTGAATATCGGCTTTTGATGTCGATTGTGCAGGCTCATCTCGCTTGCTCCATGATCTTTTCGCACGACGTTATCGTAAACAAACCATTTATCATCGACCGTTATGATTCGCTATAAAAATGGATTGGTTTCGTTACGTTTCAGCAGTGAATCGCAAATGGAAATTCGTTTGGTGAGTTGAATTTTGCTCAATTTGTGAGGAACCTAAATATCGAGCTTATTAACGTAACCAAGTTGGGTGTCCAGAGCGTGGTGCATCTTTGAGGTCAAAATCTCCGGAACGAAAACAAGCAAACCAATTCTGGCACTAGCGTTTTGTTAATGATTTTTCACCATAAACATCATACAACTTTTTCCGAGCTTGCACTGCGTTTTTACCTCTTCGAAAGTAATAAAGCAAAATGTGACAAAAATGACCGTCTGGAATCTCCATTTCTAATCAATGCAAAACAATAAATAAACAACAAAACTTGAAACATTTTTTTTACTGATTATTCTATGAAACGTCAGCTGTCAAATGCCATATACGGTCTGAAGTTTGCAATGTAAAAGAACGACTTCGAACGACTAAAGTCATCTAGCGGAAAAAAACGCAATGACTTTTTTGACAACCCAATAAAATTTACTCACAGTCAATTTATAGGCAAAAAGTGATTTTGCGTCTCTTTAGAAACATTTTTGATTTTAAGAACATAGATCTTCAACTTTTTCATTTCACAAAATATCTTCCTAATAATTCCGAAAATACAATAGAAGACGATAAATAACATCTGTCAGTTTTGTTTGAGTGGAAATTCTGCAAAAAAATCTTACAGTTAATTGTAATTATCGATAAGTTTTCGAATTTTTCGAAATTTTAACTAAAAAGAAGTTAAAAGACGTGCTTTATTGTCTTTGCTTACGTTTCAAAAATTTTCAGAAATATTTTTTGTAAATTGAACAAATTATCTTACATAAACGAATTAATGTATAATTTATTCACATGATCCGATTGAAACATGATCTTAAGAAACCTTACGTTAGAAATTTCAAGAATTCGAAACCACTCGAATCTTCAGAACATAAAAAACACGACCATATTTGGACCAAAATCACCACGCCTCAATTAAACAACCATGAGAAAACAAACAAAAAAGAAGGGAAAAATTATAGAAATTCAGCCTTAAAGAGGGTTCTGGAAGAGCACCGAAACGTCGGCGAGTAGCTTTATTTTTAATTTCTTGTTTGTGTAAATGGTGGTGGTTTATAAAGACAAAAGAGGACGAAAGAAATAAAAAGAAGGAAGGGGTTTTGGAAGATTGCCTTCTTTTTTCTTTTCTCCTTTTTTGTTTGTTTTCTCATGGTTGTTTAATTGAGGTATGGTGATTTTGGTCCAAATATGGTCATGTTTTTTGTTTTGAGGATTCGAGTGCTTTTGAATTCTTGAAATTTTTAATTATACTTTTATTTGGACGTTGGGAAGAATTCGAGTTAGTAGTGATGCGGGTTCGAGTTCAGGTTTGAAAACCTTACGTCGCACAAACAATAGTTTTTTATATTTGTATAAAATATAAAAATTGTGAAAAAAACATCCTTTCGTAATATCACTCCTTCTTCCGCAACCCTCTTCTATGAATTTCGTCATTAAAAAAAAAAGTTTAATTCACTTCGTAACATAATGTAATTTAAATCGACCTTTAGGTGCAATATTTCATAAAGTAAGAATATTACTTTGATAAACCGTGTGCGCAACGTTAGCATAGCATAGCAATATGCAGTCTTTATGAAGAGAGGCCACTATGCGTTGCAAATGGGCACACCGCCTCATTTCTGTCTAGCAGCACTAGTAGTTAAGCCCGTTTAACGACGTGTGGTAAATTATCTCTCCATGGCCTAATTAAAGTAATGGTAGAAGTATAAGAATCTTCAAATTCAGAAGCACTAGGTACTTAAAACAAGAACAGTGTACTTAAAAGCAGCAGATACCGCTCATAGATATTACAAAATTTACCACTCACTAACTTTCTAGATTTAAAATATTTAAAAATATCCACCTGTTATTTTCAATCATTATCATAACGGAAATTATTTTACAACATTTTTAATCACTATCCAATCACTTGAGACTACCTTCTTACTTATTGTAATATTTTGCAATAACTTCAAGTGCAAATTACTTTTGATTGTTCCGCAATAAGTTTCAATAAACTGAAACGATTTTCAATTATTCTTGATCTCTTAAATTTGTCTCACTACTGATCTGAATATTTTGAAATCAACTACAATTTTTACAATCACATGTAGTTATCTAAAATTTTCAGTCGCAATATTTACGAAATCCCTTGAATTCAAATAAAATAACTTTTAAAGAAACCTGTTTTAAATTATTCTGAAACATTTCAAATCATCTGTAATATACTTATTCCCCTTCCTTGATTATTTGTTATTCTTGAAAACTGTTTGGAATTGTTTGTTTGTTTTCTTGAATGAACCAAAATTTTTCATTAATTCAACCGAAAATTTGGTCAACTGTATAATAAGCAAATTCTTTGCTTGATCCAACGAAATTTTGGTTGGATTATTCAAATATTTTTCCGAGTGCTTATAATTTGTTTCACTCAGTTGAAGTCACATGCAAACTATTCAAATCACTTGTAATTACATACTGAAATCATTTGCTTGCACTGAAACATGACTTTGACTTAAATTTCCGATTGGAATTGAAACCGTACGATTTTCCTAATCTCGCCCCTTCTCAAATTTGAAACTAATTCGACTAACTTTTCCAATCAGTCTTGTTTGCAGTGAATTTATACGAATTTTTTTTTTTTTTTTTGGTGAGGAGGAAAAATGGCGAAATCTTTTATAGAAGTTGTACAGGACTCTCCTAGGGCGGGTCTAGACATACCTGTTGGATTTCATAATTTGACATCAACACAAAAAGAAAATGATTCCTTGTATCAAATAGAATCGATTTACCTATATTAGCTGTACATTTGAGTCAATGAAGAAAACATTATCAAGGTTAAAGTAAAATTTAGCGTCGGAACTCAGAAGTTAGCTGTAACTTATGTTAATTTTTATTTTATTCGTTAAATCCGAACGCATTTTCCGAATTTCGGGCTGCTTAAAATTTCATTCATAAAAAAGGAAAATATTTTTGGAATAACGGAAAAAAACTTTCTGATGTGGGCGAAAGTTAAAAAAAAGAAAATTTTTGCTGAATGATTATATTTATTATTACTTGAATATTTATTTAAACTCTGATTTCTTTTGAATAAATAATTATTTTTAGAAAATATAACATATATGTTATAATATATTGTAACATCATATTTTTAATAATATAATTTGTGTTGAATATATTAAATATAATAGATAATTTGATTTGAGTTAATTTAATTTAATGATCTTGAGTTAATTTTTGTAAATTTATACAAAATTAATGATTGAAAATGTAAAAAGTGTTTCCCTGTAATAAATTCAAATAAATTTATTAAAGAATAATTTTAATGATAATAAAATATAAATTATAATTTCAATAATAATAAATTTATTGAATAATCAAATTCATTTATAGATGTTAAAGAGGAATAAATTCATCAATCCGATCAGTTTTTTGTAGATTTTATTTAAATGCTCGAGCTTTTTTCATATGAGAAAGAATTTGTTATTATTATTATCTTTATTGTGAATTTACTTTTGTAGCTCTTGAAAAGGACTCAATACTAGAGTCGAAAGCTCGAGCATTTAAATATAAAATATACAAAAAACTGATTGGATTGATGAATTTATTCTTCTTTAAAATATATTGTCGGAATATTCGAAAAGATTGTTTAAATGGATTTCGGAATTTCAAAACGCGCGTCACAACTGTAATAACGATGCGCGTTCTGAAATTCCGAAATCCATTTCGGAATATCCGAACGTCGTTGCTGATAAACCGAAATCTCTTTTTAGCGTGGAATAAGGAGGCAACCATACGAAACTCCTTCCTCCCTTCTTTTTCTTTCTTTCGTCCTCTTTTGAAGGAAAGTTTTGGATGATTGCCTTCCTTTTTTTCTCCTTTTTTGTTTAAAAAATGATTTTGGTCCGAATTAGGTCATTTTTATTTTTGAAGTTTCGAACCGTTTAAAGGTATCGAAATTAATACAATAATTTTATTTTTTAGCGTTAAAAACTAAAAAACATAATACCTGTCATTGAAGGTAGTGCGGTGGTCATCATTTGCGGAATGTCTCCACCGTTAGATTTGAACATTGGTTGGGGGGAGATACAGCTACTTTCGTCTTACTCTAAAAAATAGTCAATCCTGACTTGTATCAGCTTTGATACCTTTAAATTAAAAATGTACTGCAGAAACCTAATTGAAACAATTTAAATGTTTTTTACTATATGGTCTTCTTATTCATATTATTACGAGGTCAGCGAATGATCAGCGAATGGTCAGCGAATTCGCTGACCGTTCACTGGGCTGGGTTCGCCAGAGAGTAGACAAATATTAACTCCAAAGGCCAAATTCTATACAAGTTCAGGCGATTTACTCCAAAAATGTTAAACAGTATAAATTTCTCATGTGATAAGGCCATTATTGTATTTACTTACTGAGGAAGCAAAATACACAACAAAAATAAGTACAAGGGTTGATAATACAACGTTACAGCTAGTCCAAACTAATTATATTGATTATTAATTAATTTATTGTTTCTATTTTCGAATACTCTTCTGTCACTTGAATAATAATGTACTAAATCCCTATTTTAAAACTTTCTTCTTCTTGGGATAATCCTTTTTGAATTTTTAATAATCTCGAGTAACTAAAGCTTTGTAGTAGAAGGAGTACACGTATTCCAAAAAGAAGACACCTAAGGCATCTTAGGTTTAGCTTTTTTCTTGGTATAATTTATGTATTTGCGAATACAGAAGCATCTTTTAGTGAGCACCACCGGTGATTTGCGAAAGACCATAGGTAAAACGAAAACGCAAAAAATCGAACAAGGCAAAGAAGGCAAAGAAGAGAGTCTAAGGCAAAAAAGTTAAGGGGGCTGTTATAGGAGCTTTTTTCTCTTGTTTACACTACGCCCTGGTTGACCCGGTTGGTTCAAAGGGAAACAAGCGTCCCTGATCGTTAGTCCTGATAGCGGCAATAGAGTCTAGATTACTTCAGAGATGCTTACCAACCACCTTCGTTCAAAAACCCTCATGCTCTCAAGGATGTACATTTTCATGTTCTAGGTTCCCAGCTGATAACCACGGTATAACTAGAACGAAACACAAGTAGTCTATAATCGAGAATGCATGGACTTGGGCGAATGTAAAGTGGTTGGTTCATCTTTATACTCATTTTCCCTAGAACGCATTCAGTTACCCTCTTTTTCACTGCCAGCATAAGACACTGATTCTGATCAGTCAAAGTAGAAAACTAAGTAGCTGTCTACAATTTTTTGTTTTAACATAACGAGATGGAGTTTACTTTTATATTCTATGTGCCAAGTTTATTGAACTATGTTATGTTTTAAGATCATCAAAATACTGAACTGCACGAAGATTTACTAATCCACAAGTTTTGCGATGTAAGGATGGAGCTTGACAACTTTGAATCTTTGTATCTCGGAAACTATTCCTATGCTCAATTAAAAATTAGTTTGTTATTATTGTCTCATCATGTGGGATCATTTAAACCACAACTAGGCTAAAATCTTAAGGTCAC
Organism: Diplolepis rosae; assembly: GCA_030998225.1. Lineage (NCBI taxonomy): Eukaryota > Metazoa > Arthropoda > Insecta > Hymenoptera > Diplolepididae > Diplolepis > Diplolepis rosae. The sequence continues at coordinate 996,901 of JAPYXD010000695.1, forward strand.
CAAAACGCGCGAATTTTGGGCTCACTCTTTAAAACTTCGAGACTTCGATTTTTCAGTCCTGTGAAGTTTTGCAGAACAAAGGTTCATAATTCATAGTTTTCTAACCTTTGATCCTCGGATCAGATTATTAACGCTATTAAAAATTCATCCTCATCACCCACTAAAACTTAGTACTTCATGTAAACAATATCTAATTGATTGATTTAAAAAATGAAAAAATATATCAATAAAGGTTTCTTCAGTAAAATATATACCAAATCACATTTGTATGCAATTGTTCTTAAGATGGAAAATTCATGATTGAAATAAAAAATTATTTCTGAACATCGTTTAGATTTTAAAGTGACATGTTTGATAACATGTCTGCTATTATATTGACCCATAATTCATAGAATTTTTTGTTCATTTCTCGTTATTTTGGCATAGGGTCAGCTTTAAAGCGACTTAAGGGCATGTCTAAAGTACATAAAATTTGGAAAATGGTAAAGAAGATGATAATGTACGTAGATAGGCTACTTTTGGTTTTGACTATGAAAATAAAATTTCAATATATTTTGCTAAAATCGAACTTTTTTCAATTTTGAAACCAAAAGTAATCTATCTACGTCCGTTTTACCTTCTTTACCATTTCCCAAATTTTGGGAAGAAAATCCTATGTACCTTAGACACAAATATTTAGAAACCTAACATCAATGAAATTTGATAATTTTCTACGTATCACATGCCCTTAAGGCAATGGACCAACCAGACCACGTGGCTAGATTCCTACCTTACCGAGATATCAGTTTGTGTAACCGCATTTTGGCATGCAACTTCATTTTCATGTGGAAATGGGCTTACACAAATCAAAATGCCAGTAAAGTAGGTCCACAGCCTTAATCTTGTAAAGTTTGGAAATGTATTTATGGTAAAACTTTTATTCTGCATCGCATGCAGAAAGAACTTTCCTATATGTTGAAAGTTGCAAAAATCGTGCACTCTACATTATTTCGAATACTTTTTTTACAATCGAGACAAGTACCTCAGTTTTATTTCCTTTTATTTATTGTTGTTACATCGGGAAACGTACTTCTGTCTTTTCTCCCTAGAAATGATTTGTGCCCGTGTATATCTCTGCGGAGCCATCCCCCATTCGCAGTGAAAGAAAACTAGGGTCGTTCCTCTTCGCATAGGTTGTCATAAATCTTTGCTTGACCCCGAAATTTCTGCCAGAGGTACCAGTCTAAAATGATGTATCGAGTTCTCGAGCTCCAAGTGCGAAGTTGTCCTATAAAGACATAATTGGGATTCGAACATGGGAAATTCCATGACCACAAACTGATCGATCATTCATCAACGAAAACTATACACTCCCCTGTGGTTCAATTAATTACTTTCTAAATCTTTTAAATTTACGTAGAGGATAAAATATTACAAAAATATCATTATCATATGCAATCGGAGTATCAAATATATTTAGAAAAATATATTATGCTTACTGAAATAGTAGATGAGCCATTTTACACTATTGAAGATATACTGTCTTAAAAGTTCAGAATTTCAGAGGATTTGAGTTCAAGAACTGATTTTTTTTTATTTGAAAAGTAGAAAAAAGTTGATTTTAAGAAAAAAAAGTCTGAGACTTCTATAAAATATTCTAAGAAAATAGTTATAGTATTTTGGCATTGGCATTGGGTTAACTCATTCCCATTAGGGATAAATTAATAAGAAAACATATTATAGATATAAAAAGCAAGAAGCATGTTAAAGAGATAAAAAGGCCCCCATTTGTGGCCGAAACGTTTGCCTTTTTATCTCTTTAACATGCTTCTTGCTTTTTATATCAATAATATGTTTCCTTAATAATTTATCCATAATGGAAATGAGCTGACCCAATGCCAATGAAAAATACTATAACGATTTAAATTTGGGTCATGATAATACTAAAGACATGAAAACAAACATGTTACGAAATTATTCTAAGAAAAGCTTAGTTTATTTTATTTTAACACTATATTAGCGTCGTAGAAGTGAAGAAGTCAATTAAGTACAACACTGTACCCTAGATTGATATTTCACTTAATATAAGTGATATTTTTTGCACCCTAAGAATTTGGGTGATGTTTCTTTCTAAATTCCAGTGATTCACTTAACTTTAATGGAGTTTCTTCTACTCTTTTGAAGTAAAAAGTTTTTTATAATAGAATACTGAATTGTTATTTTTCACGAAAAGTGAGATTTCACTTTAATTAGCAAGGCTTACTTCTAACAGAACCAAAAAGTAATATTCCACTCTAGTTGATTGTGTAAAAAATCTGCCTGCTTTGCAGGCACACTCTTATCGCGCGCGCAGCTCGCTTCGCTCCTATGTTTGAAATTCATTATCTCCGGTTGAAATAATCAAATCGAAGGTATGTTAAGTTGACGTGACCACATCGCCCAATCGAGTCCCCACCTATATCAGAATTAAAGGCTCATTTAAGGCTAATTTAATGCCATATTGCTAAATTTAATGCTCCTTTATTTTTTAAAACAACAATGGGTTCCGCTGGCTTAACGTTAAGTTGACGTAACCACACGTTAAAATAACATTTAAACAGGTTAAGGCCTATACCAGAATTGAAGGCTCATTTAGGGCTCTCGAACTACCCCATTGCTGAATTTAATGCTCCATTATTTTTTAAAAAAACGATGGGTTCCGCTGGCTTAACGTTAAGTTGACGTAACCACACGTTAAAATAACATTTAAACAAGTTATCACCTATACCAGAATTTATGGTTCATTTAGGGCTCTTGAAATACCCCATTGCTAAATTTAATGTTCCGTTATTTAAAAAAAAAAACAATGGGTTCCGCTGGCTTAACGATAAGTTGACGTAACCACAAGTTATAATAACAATTAAACAAGTTATCACCTATACCAGAATTTAAGGCTCATTTAGGGCTCTTGAAATACCCCATTGCTAAATTTAATGTTCCGTTATTTAAAAAAAAAAACAATGGGTTCCGCTGGCTTAACGATAAGTTGACGTAACCACAGGTTTAAATAACAGTTAAACAAGTAATCACCTTTAACAGAATTTAAGGCTCATTTAGGGCTCTTTGAATATCCCATCCAAAGTTCCAATTTTATTTGTTTAAACAACTTATGTTAAAAACGGCTCCTTGAGAAATTGACTGTTTAGATCGATTTTGTAAAGACAGTCATATATGTTCCGTATATCTCATGTTTTATTTTCTCATATTGTTTGTAATAAAAGTTTCAACAATATGCTCTCAAACAACTAGAAGCATATTTATATATATGTTATATATGGTTATACAAATAATGCTTTTACTGAGGTCCGATCAGCTGGCACCTCCAGTACATAAAAACGGTATGTATACATTGTACCATAGTTTTAGTTGCCCAAAGATTCAATTGCCCATAAAATCACCAGACGTCACTATATTTGAAAAGCAGTGTTAGACGAAGATTATGAAAGGAATGTGTTGGCAAAAACTGCAAGTATATATCAAATATAGGCGGTAGAGAGCGCGTTAGGGAAATGTACAGGAATCCTGCATCTTGCAATCCTCGCAGTTTTTGCCAACACATTCCTTTCATAATCTTCGTCTAACACTGCTTTTCAAATATAGTGACGTCTGGTGATTTTATGGGCAATTGAATCTTTGGGCAACTAAAACTATGGTACAATGTATACATACCGTTTTTATGTACTGGAGGTGCCAGCTGATCGGACCTCAGTAAAAGCATTATTTGTATAACCATATATAACATATATATATATTCAGCAATGGGGTATTTCGAGAGCCTTAAATGACCTTTAAATTTTCTGGTATCGGCGATAACTTGTTTAAACGTTATTTTAACGTGTGGTTGCGTCAACTTAACGTTAAGCCAGCGGAACCCATTTGATTTTTAAAAAAATAATGGAGCATTAAATTCAGCAATGGAGTATTTCAAGAGCCCTAAATGAACCATATATTCTGGTATAGGTGATAACTTGTTTAAATGTTATTTTAACGTGTGGTTACGTCAACTTAACGTTAAGCCAGCGGAACCCATTGTTTTTTTAAAAAATAAAGGAGCATTAAATTTAGCAATATGGCATTAAATTAGCCTTAAATGAGCCTTTAATTCTGATATAGGTGGGGACTCGATTGGACGATGTGGTTACGTCAACTTAACATACCTTCAAATTGATTTCGGGTCTGTTTCATTTTTTAGCTTATTACGTTAGGTTTTTAGGTGAATATTTTCATAATTTTTATTTTGTTAATTAACTACAGATATAAGCAATTTAATTGTTTAAACAATTTTTGCATGTTTGCCCCCTGAGTAGCAAAATTTGGAGAAAATAGTATCATATGCGCTATATCTCAATATAACTAGCGATAATTAATAAAAGTAGAGACTTAATTAGATTGAAAGATATTAAATATTTTTGAGCGTGCGACGTGTTTAATCATGTCCGAGACGACTAAAAACACATTATGTCTCGAGGAAGGCTAGTTGCGGCTCGACTTGGAATTTTTTCCAAATTTTTCTACTGAGGGAGGGAACGTGCAAAAATTTTTTATACAATTAAATTGCTTATATCTGTAGTTAATTAACAAAATGAAAATTATTAAAATATTTATCTGAAAACCTAACGTAATAGGCTAGAAAATTAAACGAACCCGAAATCGATTTGATTATTTCAATCGGAGATAATGAATTTTAAGTACAAGAGAATTTAGCATTTTATCCAATTTTATCGAAAGTTTAAATTAATATATCTCTCAAAAAAAAAATTTTTTTTTCGATAATCCCGATATACGTGATGGTTAATTTATTAAAAAGAGGCTATAAACATTTTTTTATGCATTTTTTAAATTAAAAAGAAAAATATACATCTTATGACAAAATGTTAGGATTCAAACTTGTAGATATTTATGTAATAAACAATTTTATATCATAACTTTTTTTCGTATTTCGTATAATGTAACTGAAAAATGAAATTTAGATATTGAATTTCCAAATTTCAACATACTGTAACTTTCCTAATTTTCGTTTAATCGAAAAATGTTATTAGGATAATTAGTAGACATTTATGAAAACTATCAGAAACCAGTATTAGAATTTTTGATTTTTTCCTAAGTTTTTTTCAAAAACTATTTTCTATTTTGACAATTTTTGTCGGATGTGGCTGGTTAACGAACTTGTTCTTATTTTTTCGGCTCCTCCAAAGTATACCAAAGCTCAATTAAATCCGATAATTCTATCGAGACAGACAGACAATTTCGTTAAAAGCGTTTTTTCTGACTCAGAGGGTCTCAAAACATGAAGATTTCATGAAAATTTCGAGTCATTTTTCACATAAAACTAATACCTTCTCATTAATAGTGACAATGTAAAAATTTAGAGACTAGGTCGATCACTGGATGAACCCAGGACTTATTTAACGGCTTCACATTGGCACATAATTTTAATTATGACTTTTGTGAAATTTACCATATTTCCTGAATTTAAAAAGGAAATGACCATGAGTAGAGTCTTATGTACAAAATCACAACAATTAGGTGAATACAGGAGAGAATTCTTGTTAGGAGTACCTTATCAACATATTTTATGGATTATACCGAAAATCGTACAACCACAATATCCTTGATAAATAGTAGCTCCCTCGAATAATACCTGCACCATGTGTTCTGGACATCGTTGAATACCTTCCATATTGAGAAAGGGGGATTTTATCTTAGTGCGCTTAAAAAGTACATGAAATATCGTGTAAAATTATTTCCAAACTATGTAATATATCAAGATTAAATTTTGATGGTGCCTTTATAAGGTTTTTATTTATTATACCCCGTAGGTGGAATTCGCGATCTTAAATGTACAAAAGCCAAAAGATGTGTTGGATTTACGTTTTATTTTTCATTATGTGAAGAAGTCACAAACAATATTGTTTTGTTTAATTCACAGAGTATTTTATTGATTCAATCAAATTTTCGGATGAATCTAATTAATAATTTAAACCCATTAAAAATAACTAAAATCTTTGGTCGGATCATCCAAATTTTACTGACTAAAGAATATTATTCAGTAAATGAAATAATTTTGTTGATTCAACCAAATATTTTAGGAGTGTACTCTATAAATTTGTAAAATATATTATCAAGAAGCGTCTGCGTCATTCTGTGGTATCACAAGGATGATGGTGGCTAACGCGTACGTAATAAATTATAAGATCATCCGTTACTCTAGGTTTTGACCCAAGTACGCTACCAGTTGAACGCTGACTAATGGTCCGGTCTTATGTACCAACATAACTGCAGTCGACCAACTATACGATCCATTCCCTAAGTAGAATCACTCTCGCTAGTTCTCATGAAATTCACGCCTATGTCCACTTGAATTTCAAACCTACATTTGCTTTCCCAACATCATGAATACCCTTCTCAAGCATTGAAGTAATACATATATATACCTAGTTCAAAGATACGGAAAACCTCCTTGTCAACCCAATTACTCAGCAAATACCCTCACTAAAATTATCTTCGAGAGATGTCAGATATTTCTCATAAATGAAATTTTCTTCAAAATGCAAACAGTGGCGATATTTATAAATAAGTATAAAATCAAATTTATTAATAAAATTATTTTTCATATTCTGGACTTACATTGACCCTTAATTAATAATGTATCATTTCCTCTTCTATTGCTTTGATTGCCCATAATTTTAATATTCATATTCTGGACTTACATTGACCCTTAATTAATAATTGAAGATATATGTTGATGTTGGTAATTGGCTTTAGGGTCCAAGGTTGATAAAAACTCAGAGTTTTACATAATCAGACGTTTCGGCTCTGATCGGAGCCCTCATCAGTGATTTATTTAAATCTAAAAATACAGAAAAAGGTTTTGCTAACATAGCATATCTTGTATAAAAAATTTTTTGTAAAAATTTAACAAGTAATTATCATTATGTTTTTACATGTAGGTAAATAAATTTTGATATTACTTTAAGGTAAATATTTCATTCACATAACCTAAAAAACTGGATACCAGAAAGCATTTTTTGGAAGGTTGGAATTAAGTGTCTAAATATAAAAACATTTTTAATTGACATTCGTGCATGGAATTGTAGATTGAAATTTTTGTGGTGTAGTTTTTAATATAATATAGATACATATGCATACATACATACTAGGTTGTTCAAAAAGTCTTGAAAGCGGAAATGAAAATACGTTTTTTTTTTGGTGAAATCACTTTTATTGCTCAGTAGAATCTCCCATAAGATCAATACATTTGGTCCAACGGTCTTCCAACTTGTTGATCCCATCATGGAAGTGACTTTCTGCAAGGCCTGCAAAATACTCCTCTACGACGGCTATAACCTCTTCGTTTGATGAAAAATGCTTCCCACGAAGGAATTTCTTGAGGTGTGGGAACAGCCACAAGTCAGAGGGAGCTAAATCAGGCGAATAAGGTGGATGCTGCAACAATTCGTACTTTAATTCGGTTATTTTAGTGATGGTTTTTTGAGCTGTGTGAGCGGGTGCATTGTCTTGATGAAAAAGGATTTTTTCTTCTGCAAACCGGGTCTTTTTTCACGAATTTTTGCATCCAATTGATTCAAAAGGTTACAATAATATTCAGAATTTATTGTTTTGCTAGTTTGGAGATAATCCACAAACAAAATCCCTTTTGCATTCCAAAAAACTGATGCTAACACCTTCTTCGCCGATTTCTGGACACGAACTCGCTTCGGTGCCGAAGTGCCTGGTTCACACCACTCCTTAGCCTCTTGTTTTGATTCAGGATCATGACGCTCCAATTGTTGCTCAGAAAGTCGCATTCGAACGTGTTTTTGTTCCATTGTGAGCGAATGCGGCACCCATTGTGCACAGAGCTTTCTGAAACCCAAAACTTCACGTAAAATATGACTCACACTGCCTAATGAGATATCTAGGGCCTCTGCTAAATCTCTCTTGGTCAATCGATGATCTTCCAAAACCATATCCTGTACTTTTGCTATGAATGCTGGTGTTGATGCACTTTTTGGACGTCCTGAGCGTGGATCGTCTTCAACGCTTTTTCGACCACGTCTAAACTCTAAAACCCATCGATGCACAGTTGCAAATGAAGGAGCAGCTTCCTTTAACACTTTCACCATTTTTGTATGAATTTCCGTTGCTGATAAACCTTCCAAAACAAAGAATTTTATCACTGCACGATATTCGGTTTTTTCCATTGTACAAAAATACACTGACACGTCAACTTCAAATGGCTTGTAAACAAACAATGAATTGACAGAGTGGAATGACACTTTGGGTATGTTCATATGAAAGATGAAATCTTAAAATGGCGTAGAAATTTTGGTTCTTCTACTGCTCTATAGATGTCGCTTTCAAAACTTTTTGAACAACCTAGTATATACATACACATACACATACATACATACATACACACATATTACATGTATACGTATATATACATATACATACACATATATTACATGCATACAACATTATATATACCACACATATAAAATATTTTCAAATTCTTTAAATATTATTTCTTTTGGTATGAAGTGCAATCTGTAAAATTTAATTTAATTTAACATTTTTTTCTTTGGCATATTTTTCTTGGAAATTTGTCCGCTGTGATACTTTTTTAGCAAGAAGAACTGAAAAATTGATAGTTTTTTTGCAATGACTTAGAACATAAAGAGTCCGTAGAGTTATACAAAATGCTTTTCTCAATCGTGGGTATAGACAATGAGGCTGCTTATTCAGAATGTACACAAAAGGCCATAAATTGTCATATAATATTGCACATAAAGTTTTCTTTGGTTTGAGTCTAGATCTAAAATTACCTATGTAAATATTTCTTTGGTGTAAAGCAATGAGAATAGCACTGTGTAAAATACAGTTTTTAGGGAGTAAATTGTCGATTTTTTGGTTTGACAAGTAAATGTAAGAAAAAATATTGTTTTTCTGATTAAAACTGGATGGATTGAGATTATGAATTATACATTTTTTAGAGAAATTCATTTCCAAGTGTATATGAAGTGTGTCTAAAATTTTTTACCTAGTTTTTTGCAAGTGAGATTGTACATCGAAATTGTGGATTACATAGAAGAACTTTTGAAATGTATGATTACACATGATATACACATTAGATGAGAAAGAAAAAATTTTTTTACATAAATAAAGGTATATGAATATTAAAATTATGGGCAATCAAAGCAATAGAAGAGGAAATGATCAAAATTATTTTTCTGTATTTCAAATTCTTTTCATGGAAATTAATCTTTTCTCTTCCAAAATAGCCCTTCAATAATAATATTGCTATTCTTGAAAGTAAAATTATCTATTTTTGCCTGAGATCTAATTTTCGTGGATCAACTACCTTAAGGCCATGGATCAACCAGTACAGCTGACTTAAGGAAGTTCATTCACGAAAATTAGATCTCAGGCAAAAATAAATAACGTTGCTTTCAAGAATAGCAATATTATTATTGAAGGGCTAATTTGAAAGAGAAAAGATTATTTTACATGAAACAAATTTGAAATGCTGAAAAATAATACATTTGACAAATCTTATTTTTACCCGAACTTTTTTTCTTATCGCTTCATACCAAATTTTAAAAAATGATGTGATTCTGATAAATCACGGATCATTTTTTCAGAAAAAAGATTCTCTATAACTCAACCGTTTCCAATTTTCCAAAATGAATGATGCATTACCAAATTCAGTAAATTATTAATAAGAATTTTGTTATCCAAAATTGATTTCTAATGGTTTCAGCCATTAAAGAATTTATTTTCAAAAATTGGGAACGGAAAACTTGTGAAGATTCTTTTCCCTGCAAAAATGATTCGTGGTTTATTAGAATCGCATCATTTTGTAAAATTTGGTATGAAGTAGAAGGAAAAGACCCAGGTGGAAAAGTCGGAGGCCAAACAGTATTTACAACTGGTGCAGTACTGTGCCAGTTGTAACCGAGGAGTAATGCCAGTACTGCCTGTCAATACTGTGCCAAACATTGGTATAGTACAGGCTTACTACTGGCGCCGTACTGTCGCGGTATACTTTGGTAGTACTGGTGAAACTCTGAAGTAGGGATATCATTGACAGTTGGCACTCTACTGATTTACTACGGGGGCAGTACTGATTACTGTTATCAGTACGGGCTGATAGTACTGGACCAGTACTGCTTTTAAGTACCAGCCCAGTACTGACTGCCAACTCCCAGCCGAGTTATCATTAGGGGTATAGCCAGTACTGTGCCAGTACCATAAATTCGACGGCGGTACTGGCATGGTACCGCGCCAGTAGTAAATTTCCACCTGGGGAGTTCGGTAAAAATAAAATTTGTTAAATACATTATTTTTCTGCATTTCAATTTTTTCCGGTGGAAAATAATTATTTATCTTTCGAATTAGATCCTCAATAATAATATTGTTATTCTTGAAAGCAAAATTATTTATTTTTGCCTGAGGTCTAATTTTTGTGGATGAACTACCTCAAAAGGTTAAATCAGTTTCCCAGGAGATTTTTCCACCATAATGAATTTTTTGAGCTGAAACTTGAAAACCTAATCAAGGACATATTAGCGGACGGATGTAGACTTTAATTAGTTTTTAACAATTAAAAAAATGTTAATGTCGGTAAAACAGGAATTTTTTTTATTGTTTAGAATTAATTAAAGTCTACAGACATTCACTAATACGTCCTTTATTATGTCCTAAAGCTTCAGCTAAAAATATTGATTAATGTGGAAATATCCTGGGTAAAACTGATTTAGTCAGCTGTACTGGTTGATCTACTTGTATGGCCTTAATTATGTTTTTTGTAATATAATTTTTCCTTACTATCGCTTTTTACCAATTTTCATAAATCATAGCTTATTTTTTCGGGGAAAACATTTACTACAACTCTACTGTTTTCAATTTTGAAAGTAAAGTTTTCAAAAGCTAAAATCGTTAAAGCAGATTTTAAGAAAGAAACATTCTTTCAAGAAGATTTGAAGATTATTTGCTTATTTTCAAAATTGGAGATAATATAATTGTAGAAAATATTTTCCCTGAAAAAATAAACCGTGATTTATGAAAATTCAATTACTTTTAGATAATTGGACGAAAGCGACAGTGAGGAAAAGTTCTATTAGAAAAAACACCATTAAAAGTATCATTTTTCGTAAGTTTTAAACTTTTTTCATAAGAAATGTTTTTTCTTTCATAAGCAATGACTAATAATATGTCATTTCAAATCTTTAAATCACAGGAAAACTTTTTTTTCCAGAGACTTATTTTCAAAGTTTCTTTCAAAGTTAGGATGCGCAATTTTTTAAGCTTTTGTTAATAAATATAATTACTATAAATAAAAAATACAATCAAACATATATTATAAAAATTGGACTTGGTGATAAATGAACTTTTGTTCATAAAATTTTTTGGAGTTTTCATTGAATGATGAAAAAAACTTCTATTTCGAAACGAAATTTTTTATAATACATATGTTTTGGGCCATGAAACTATAAAATCTGTCACGAAATATATATTACTTTTAATTTACTGAAACAAAAACCAATCATTTCGTTTTGAAAAAAAATATTTTTTATTGCTCAATGAACGTTCAGAAGTGTAAATCATGACTTGATATATTTCGTCTCTGAACTCTATATGTACTGTATATATTTAAATCAGCAAATGGATGATAAATATTTACAATCATTTATGGTGGAATATAACCACACTGAAATCAATTAGTATCATTCTACAGTCATTATAAATTGGTGAAATTTATTATTTGGAATTGCAAGTCTTTAGTTTTAACTCATTTTGAATTCTCTGTAATTAACTTTTCAATTATCTAAATTATAAAGTATACAATAAATAAGCTGTTTCCTTACGTCTATAAATTTTTACCTACACATTTTTTGATAAATGCATATTTTTCAGTTTAGTTAAAAAATATTATTAGAAATCCAAAATTTTATTACTTAGACAAAATATGCGACACGAAAAAAAATTAGAAAAATTCTACAATTTTGCATGCAAACATTTGTGGATAAAATGATAATTTTTCATTTTAATGTAAAAAAAACTATGAATACCATTAAAAATTTGAAAATCCTATTTGTCATCAGTTTAATTATGCAAGGTACCAAAAAATTTTAGAATGCAAAATTGTTCCCTTCGAAGAGATATGTAAATTCTCATCTATACATTGTTCGTAAGGTCTATATTTATGGTTTAAATTTTGAAAAAATTTTTAACCCCAAAGAGATCTACAAATTCCTAAGTGGCCATTAAGTTAATAGTTTTTATTATTCAATTGATTTCCGCAAAACCAATAAGAAGCACTGATGGTCACTGCAAGACATTGTTTGTATGAGAGGGGTTTACAATTGAGATGATAACTTGGTCCAAAATAAATATTTTTATTTTCATTTTTCGTAAAAATTACTTTCAATAACACGTGGATCAATAATTATTTCGAATCCATTGTTTTGAGAATATCAAGACTAGCGTCACTTAAATCACTGCAACTCGTGGACCAAACATCAGAATGTCATGAAATTTTGACAGGTATCTTTTGAAGGTTGGTACTCAGAACAGAACTTTTGTTGGCAACGCCATCTATGTGCCAGTCCCGGGACTTATTGATCCACGTGTTATAAGGTATAAATTTAATATTATGCATTAAATGAAAAACATTATATGAGAGTTGCAAAAAAACGTTTTATGTGTCAACATTTTCACACCTCTAACTAGACCTAACCCGTTTAGTGAAACTAATCAAAGCTCAGTACATAAATTTGACATTAAAAAATCTGCCCGCTTCGCGGGCACATTCTCATTGCTCGCTTCGCTCGCAAATTTGAGCGCGCCTAGGGCGCGCGATTCGATCGTCGCGCTGCGCGCTCCGGAATTTTTGAACGTCGCGTTTCGCGCTCGGTCTTGTGCTCTTCGCATACGTTTAAGTTTATTTCTTATAATTTAATACTGAAGCTCAAACCAATTTAATGATATTAAAGATGATGTAAATTAGTCATTTTCTCAAATTCACTAAGTTTCTTTTTCAGATTAAGTGAAACAGGAAATTCAATTTACTTAAGGCTCTATCGGCCTTAAGGAACACATTCTCATCATGACACTCGCGCTTTGCGCTCGATTTTCTGTATACATTTCAGTAACTTTTTAATAAATTACATGATTAAAATAATTTATTTTCTCCCAAATCTCTCAAAAAGAAAAAAACAATCGTAGACCTTATTTAAGGAAACGATTTTGCAGAACAACGCTTATTTCGTATCTCACATATTTTGGGGAAAAAATCGAATTTTTTTAATATTAAAAATCAAAACATAAAATATACATCCTGTCGAGAAATTTCTCGATAAGAATGTGTAGACTTTATTTAGCCAAACAATTTTCATCTCAAAGTTTTTTTTGAATCTCACATATTTTGTCTAAAAAATGGAATTTTTGAATTTTAATCGTATTTTTTGGAATTGAAACGAAGAATATATGTTTTATCAGAAACTGTGTGAGACAAAACTTGTAGATCTTTTTGAAACTAACAACTTTGTATTCTTACGTTTTTTTCTTATTTTACATATTATTGTTAAAAAATTGAATTTTGGATTTTCAATAGTTTTTTTTTAATTAAAAAGAAAAATATGCATCTTATGAAAAAATGTTACAATTCAAATTTGTAGGTCTTTATTTATTCAATAATATTGTATCATAACGTTTTTTCGTATCTCGTATAATTTAACTGGAAAATGGAATTTTGATATTGACTTTTTTCGAATTTGAATATGCTGTAATATTTCTACTTTTGATTTAATCAAAAAATGTTATCAGGATAATTTTTAGAGATTTATGAGCACTATCTAAAACCAGTATTGAAATTTTTGATTTTTTCAAAAAATTATTTTCAAAAACACAAAAGTGGTGCTCAACCCCTCAATTTTGATTAGATGTGGCTGGTTAACGAACTTGTCCTTACTTTTTCGGCTCCGATAAAGTGTACCAAAGCTCAATTCAATCTGATTATTCTATCGAGAGTTATGCCGCACACGACCTACAGACAGACAGACAAACAGACAGGCAGACACTTTCGTAAAAACCATTTTTGCTGACTCAGGGGGTCTCAAAACGTAAAGATTTGATGAAAATTTCGAAAGTCATTTTTCACATAAAACCAATACCTTCTCATCCATGATGAGAATGTAAAAATACAAATTTATCTTTTAAACGAATGTAATAAAGCTCTGTACATATATTAGGTATAAAATTTACGAAATAATTTCTTGAGCGAAATCACAAAAGCTCAGTGTATATAAATGGGTATTAAAAAACAAAAATTTATCTCTTAAGCGATACCATCAAAGCTCAGTACATACATTTGGTATCAAAAATCAATATTAATTCCTTAAGCGGAATTATCAAAGCTCAATACATATATTGGGTATAAAAAATTACGACATAAATTCTTGAGTGAAACCATCAAAGCTCAGTGCATGTATTGGGTATTAAAAAACACAAATTCATCTCTTGAGCGATACCATCAAAGCTCAGTACATACATTTGGTATCAAAAATCACAAAATAATTCCTTAAGCGGAATTATCAAAGCTTAATACATATATTGGGAATGAAAATTTACAAAATGATTTCTTAAACGAAAGTATCAAAGCTCAGTGCATATATTGGGTACTGAAAATGATTAATTAATATCTTGAGCGAAACCATCAAAGCTCAGTGTATATATAGGGAATTAAAAATTACAAAATAATTTCTTGAGCGAAACCATCAAATCTCAGTGCATACATTGTGAATTTAAAATTACAAAATAATTTATTGAGCGAAACCATCAAAAACTTAGTGCATATATTGGGCATTAATAATGATTAAATAATTTCTTGAGCGCAACCTTCAAAGCTCAATGTATATGAGGCAAAATTCGTCAAATGTACCCAACTAAAAACTTTTTGTCTCCGATTTCCTTGAAAGTCCGCGAAATTATTGTCCTAGTGAACCTCTTTGAATTCCCCTAAGAGAACGTCTCTAGTACGACGGGTTGTCAGTATACAGGGGCTCGAATTTTCAACCTTTTACCGCGCACGCTGATACTCAATTAACCATAACTTCTACAAAAGTTATCCAAATTCATTTTTTTATGGAGGTCTTAGAAACGTTTTTTCATCAGCTTTACAATGAAGGCAATGGTTTTAGATGAAAAAAAATAATTGAGCTTCATTTTTTAATTTTAAACATATTTTTGAGTTTTTCTGCAAGTGCGGCCGCTAATTTTTTTTCCAAAATTATGTTTAAAAAAAGCTTGATAAAAAGTTTTTAGGCGGGTACACTTGACGAATTTTGCCCCATATACAGGGAACTAAAAATAAAAAATAATTTTTCGAGCGAAACCATCAAAGCTCAGTCCATACTTGTATATCGGAAATTAGAAATTAAAAAATAATTTCTTGAACGACACCATCAAAGCTCAGTGTATAAATTGGTTTTAAAAACTGTATGATAATTTCTTGAGCGAAATTATCAAAGCTCCATTCATATATTGGGCATTAAAAATTACAAAACAATTCTTGGAGCAGAATCATCAAAGCTCAGTGTATATATCGAATATTAGTCATTAAATGCTAATCGGAAAAAATAAATTTAAAAGTGAAGGGGACCCAACTTTACATTCTGCAATTCACAAAATATCATTGTAAAGTGGTTTTTTTGGCACTTAATCCTAAACATCTATTTAAAAAGGATACTTTCTCAAAAAAGCAAATGTTGCAGAAGGTTGATATTTTTAAAAATAGAATACTGTGTTGAATTAATTTAAAAAAAAAGTATATTGAAACGCATTAAAAAAAGGCAGAATTTCCAGATAAATCCATTTATTTTGGAAATTATGACTTTTTTCACACAGTCATAAAGTTTTTGTACGTTCTTTTTCCATGTATGTAAATAAAAAATCATTGTTCAATAAAACAATTTTCAAATCAGCTGAAAATAAAAAGCATGCATGAAAAATAGCAAATCAATATAGTGACGACGTGGCTATAAAAAGCTATCAACAGCAATTTATTCCGAAATAAATGGGTGTTGATAGAAGTTCCCCTTTTCATCTTTGGGGCTCTTCGGCATATAGCTTCTTCTTTCTTCTCTGGTGGGCATATTATACAAGCCCACCATGCCTACCACCGACGCGATTTGTACTCGAGTTCCCTATAAAAAAAAAAGATAACATAAAAAACCTTGAAATCAGCTCATTACCTCGAGTACTGGAATTTTTCACAACGACACGAGCTAATTTGTATTTAAAAGTGAATCGATAAAGTAAGCAGGAGAACAATTACACAAGGGATAATATTTATCCTATAACGTGCAATCAAGCTCTTGAAAACAATATCAATGGCCCAGAATAAAATACCATACGCGCACGAAATATTTTACTCTAGTCCTACCTATAGACTTTTTTTATCATTCACACCAGAAAATATTCTGCCAACCTACCTACAGCTATATTTAAAAAATGAAAATTTCGTTCTCACCAACACACACACTCCACGGTTCTCTCTCACACCGCCCTGGTGCAAAAAAACCTACAACCTAGGGATGACGTCCCGGGACACCTTCCGACACCTGAGCTCAAAAAGCTGTTTGGCCAGTAGCTTTTCCACATTCATCAACATACTCATGATTTGAATTACTCTACGCATTTCAATCAGTAAGAAGTGCATCTTTAAATTACATCAACGAGGATTTTCACTAATAAATCAGTGCATTTTCACTAATTTGTAAACTGCATGATAAATCATTAAAACTTCTCACTGTCTTATAATTTAGTGACGTACTTCTGGCTAATTCAAATTTTGAGAGTATGATCTTGAATTATAACTGCCGCAGATTTCGAGCTGAAAACATCCTACTCTAAGAAAAATTATCAATTATTTTTTCTAACGATCTAATCATTGTCAGAAAAAATTTGATATTGAATGCTTTGATCTTCAATTTCTGGTACTAAAATTAGTGTCTCAATGAAGTATAAATAACAAAGCAACTTTTCTTTGAATTGAATTTATCATAGCTAATTCAAAGTTAAATTTAAAGTTGAAACAGCAAAAGAAATTTAAAATTAACATAAAACTGTAATACAATTTTAAAATTCTACATTTAGTATGAGAAAATTAGAAAAGTGTTTAATTAAACAAATGTTAAAAGCCCTTGGAAATCCGAGCATCAAAAGCTACCTTAGAACAGAAAGTAATTTAAAAATTCTTTTGATACGTGAATTCCCCGTCGCGTTTTTTTTCTTGGCAATAAATATTTAATTTAAATAATAATTTCTAGAAATAAGAAAATGTTTGTTTTATTGAAAAGTTCACTGTTGTTGATTCACAAAATTAAAAATCATTGAAGAGGGAAATAAAAAAGCCAAGAAAATCCTATCCTAAGCTAATTTATACAAAAACAAATGTCCACTCGCTAGTTGAAAATTGACTTTCTACTAGCGGTCACTATATGATCTGCAAAATTACAACCTGCTTCCGTGCCCTTTTGGACCTTTCATCCTGCGGCATGATAGAAGCAAGAGGGACTAAAAAAATCACTCACCAGCGCGGCTCTCCCTCGTCGTAGCGATGGCAGCATTCATCAGCTTTTCTATCCTTCCCGTCGTTCCTGTCATTTCTGTCATTGTTGTCTTCAAGTCCTTCCTATCCTGCGGATCTGTTTAAATTAAAACGGTTTCAAGTTTAATGGACGGTAATTTCGTAATTGACATGTAATTTGTATTCACAGACACCCTTATCGTACATGCGCCAAGCCTTTAAAGATTGAAAATAGGACAAATTTATTAGCTTCTGCACTTATAATAAATAAAGTGTGATCAAATTGGAGGTACTTTTTCCAATAGGGTTTTATTGACATGTCACGCGTGACTACTGTCAAACTAAATACACAATTTTATTCAGTTTTTATTGACATTTCATCATGGAAAGACTTACGCTTCAACAACGTTTACAAATCTTACAATTATATTACGAAAATGGACGCTCTGTGAAAAGTGTTTATCGCGCGCTCAGGCCAATTTATGGTGTACATAATCGTCCTACCCAACGCACTATTCGGCATTCCATCGTCAAACTCGAGAATAATTTAGCATTATTGGATGCTACTCGACCGATTAGACCACGTACAGCCCGAACTGTAGAGAATATTGCGGCTGTAAACGAGAGTTTTGCCGAAGACCCGGAAGAATCGATTCGGCGCCGATCTCAACAATTTGGCCTATCTTATGGCACTACTTGGGCGATTTTTAATGCCGGAAATAAAAGCTCGTAATCTCCACAACATTTGGTTCCAACAAGACGGCGCTACATGTCATACAGCCCGTGAAATAATGTATTTGCTGCGTAGTCGTTTCGGTGAGCAATTTATCTTTCTTTCTCGGACCGGTGGATTGACCTCCAAGATCGTGTGATATCACACCTTTGGACTTTTATTTGTGGGGGTATGTAAAGTCTAAATGTTTTGTGGATAAACCAGCTACTATTGAGGCATTGGAAGCCAACATTACTGAAGTTATTAGCGAGATACCGACCGAAGTCCTCGATCGAGCCACCCGTGTATAAATTGCCCTATCTTTCCTTATTTCAAGTTGGGTTCTAGTGGGGCCCGGACTAGAATTTCCTCATCTAGAAAAAACTGGTAGGGGCCCTGTTAGCACCCGATTAGTATTTCTAGTCCAGAAAAAACTGATAGGGTCCCTGTCAGGTTCTAGTGAGGAATTCCTTGTTTCGTTCAAGTATGGAAAATCTATTTGTATCTGGCGGGTTCCCGAATAGAGAATCCCTATTTGTAATATTTGTGGTTAAGGTTAGGTCCATTAGATACAACATATCATTTATTCTTTATTCCTATTAAAATTTTGTCTTATCTGAGAAAAATGGAGATTTTCTGAACACGGTATGGATAAGATCAATACTTAAGAGGAAGCAACAACATTTAAGAAAACTTTTTCATAATTTTGACTCGAATTCGCATGTAATTATAATAATAATATGCGAGCACGTATGTGTATGTGTGTGTATTTTATTGTGTCGAGGTAATAATAATAACTAAACATGTAGTTCAATTAACATGGGGTGAATAGTAAAATCAATTGAAGCTTTCATAATAAACATAAGCGGTAGAAGTTACTACATAAGAGTAGTTAAAAAAACAAACTATTGATAAGTAAATAAGTGTACTATTTTTTTAATAGTACTTCATTAGTTGGAATTACTTATTGCAAACTTTAATGCATAATTTCGTTATGCGATAATTTTCTTGATTCAAAAGTTCCATCATATTTTTGAAATTGAAAATTATAAATTGACATAAAATTTAAAAATTCCCGATTACACGGGGCCCATACACTTCTTACACGGCCCTGCAGTAGTTGCAGGATATAAGCGCTATTTTCTTTCTTATATTCCAAGCGTGCGCAGCCGAGAGGCTTAGTCGTTAGGTTAGTAATGCGTTAATCATAAGTAGAGAGGGTTCGAACCCGCAGCGTTACGAATAATTTTTAAATACTACCTATACGAGCGTTTGTGTAGTATAGAGGGGAATGTGTATTTGTAGGTAAGTTTGTATATAAAAATAATGAGTTTGAGTCGACTTGAAAATAAATACAGTTATGAAATGTACTAAAAATATTCATTGATTCTTACTTGATTTACCCCTATGTTCCTGCGGTTCACTGAACTTCAACAATTACACCGGGGACTTTATAAACTATGGAAAGTAAGTTAAAAAGTAGTCAAACTTACTGAGATTGTTTTTCCAGTGTACTTGTAATGAAAAAGTACTGTCAATTTACTCAGAAAAAAATTTCCTAGCTTGAAAACAGTAAACTTGACCTTCCAAGCGAATATCCCTCCGTTGCCGTTAAAAATGGTCAATATTAGAGTTTTAACGCGAATTTCCCCTGTACTTTTTCTCTCAGTGTGGAAAATCGTTTTTATTTATTATTTTCTCAGTGAGATACCTGAACAAAATTGGTCACGTGACTCTGCTGATATATGCCCTTAAATTCAATGCGGAGGTCCAATAGGGCCCTAATGGTGTCCTTTTTTGTAGTTGGTGTAGTGTAAGGGCTGACCTCACTAAAACCCTACTAGAAAGTCTAGTGGGGCCCACCTCGACAAAAGCGTTACGTTACGACGGAGAGAGAGAGAGAGAGAGTAATGAAATTTTGACTCAATATTCTTGAGATATTTTGTAATCATTTGAAAAAATAAAAAATAAATGCAAAAATAAGTTTAAATCCCCCCCCCCCCCGTAAAAAAACGATGATAATTTTAATATATCTAAGTTTGAGAATGATCAATATTTTCATGCCTTCCTCAAAGTCAAAGTAACTTTAAGAACATTATCTTCAGATTAAAAATATTATAAAATTTGCAAATTCAGTTGGGAATTCAGTATTATTTCAATAAACAATATTATTTTTAAGCAGATAAAACATTTGACTCTTAACCACATAAGTCTGATCAGGATTTGTAAAATTCAAAAAAACACCTCAGATTTTTACTACCTTAGTCTCTATTTATCAGACCACTTTTGGAACATTTCTTATCAATATTAGTAAAATTTCAACTGTCTAGGTACTTTAGTACTTATATCTCGTATTATTAAGCATTGATTTGTCCTATACACACGACTTTTCTGGGACCCCGACAGGATTCCAATGATTCCTTTTTTTACTGAAGTATCCCTCGTCGTTCCAACCGGCGCCGGCTATTGTTTCCTCCCCGCTCTCATTTTTTCTTTATTTTGCTCAACCTACCCTCTACGCTATCCTACCCCTTTTTCCTCGTAACAGCGGATCCGTTACGTCGACAGATAACCTCCGACCCGTTAAGTAATCGGATTATGAACGTTAATTTACATTGAATTAAAATTTACGCCTTTGAGATGAACGTCGATGAGGTTGATGTTGAGAAACAATTTACTATAAAGAACACAATGACGCTTGATGGACTCTATTTAATGAGGAAAAGATTAGAATAGCAAAGAAAGAAGAGAAAAGGAAAAAAAAGATGCTTTGATAAAGTTAATGTAGGTATGAGGAAAAAGAAACTAATGTCGTTATTATAAGTAGCGGGACGGCAGGTAATATTTTATAGGTCGGATGTTCCGTACTTGTCTACGTTGATTGTCTTTACGGACGTTAAGTGACTCCGAGTGGAAGTCAGATAACAGTTTATAGCCTCTAACTTCTCCTTTGGACACTCCACTATGTCTCTGCAATACTGCACGTGCCGTGATAGTAGAAACTTCAGAGACGATAGAGACAGATAGAAAATGAAATGAATTTCTTAGAGCCAGCTTGTCTTCTACGATCTAAGCAAATTAATTTACCGGAAACCAAAACCAAAGTTGAAAAATATTTTCCAATGTTTGATTCCTGATTAAAATAAATTATTGCATTTTCTGTGAAAACACTTTTTGTAAAAAAAATGTTGTGTTTAAATGTAATTCCTCTTATTTTGCGTTTGTTATTAGACCGTTAAGTTTCGTATTTTGTCATTTTCACAAAATTGACATGGATAATTTTATTATTCAAACATCACTCTAAAAATTACGAACATTAATTAAAAAATTCAATAAAATGACGAGAGGGTACTTTGGTCCATGTTTCATGAGAAATAGTTTTTCTTGCTTGACTTTTACATTCCTTGCTCCCGTTAAAAACAAAGTTCAATCTTAATTACTTTTTGAAAACTATTACAGTAAGGACGTTCTTGAAGCAGCCATGGGGGAATACGAGACCTTTTTCAAAAACAAATTAGAACGAAAAAGGCTTGGAAATATAGTATAGAGTTCTTTTATGTTGATAGTTTTCCTTAAGGTCATGGACCAACCAGATCACGTGACTAGATTCCTACCTTACCAGCATTCTCAAATTTGTATCACCCTATTTCTGTAAAAAATGAGATAACAAGCTGAGAATTTGTGAGAGTAAATAAAATGCACTAAGGCAAGCCTACCTATTCATAAATGTTTATAATAATAAAAAAAAATTTCGAAATTTTTTTTTTTTTTAATAATTATAAACATTTATGACCAGACAGACCTATATTAATGTATTTTATTTTATTTTGCACATTTCCAGTTACATCTCATAATTTTTAATTAATTTATAAGTTGGCTTCTTGTATACCTATGGGATCATTTGCAAGAAGGTGTGAAGAAATATGAAAGAATCAACCATATTATTGGTTGCTATAGTAATATTTATTGTTCGCCTTCCCATATTATATTTTTAATATATTTTTAATATACTGCCCTAAATGACATAGTATTTTACTGAAAAATTCGTTTCATTACTTTAATACAAACGTATAATATAATGACATGCAGATATATTGGAAACAATACTTTCATCTAAAATCTATTAGGTAAACGTCTATTATTTGTATGTATATTTGTAAATAGGCAAAAGAATTCATTTTCAGTTTGTTCTAAAAGACAGAAGATCCATTCTTTTTTTTAGTTTCTACAATCTATTACTATATCGCTCTCCACGTTACCAAGAATCAACGACGTGGACTTCGCGGCAGTTCCCTTTTTTTCTGTTTTCAAATACTTTCCTTTTTGCGTTTTTTAAAGCGAAAGAGCGAAGGGCTTTAAAGAAGGAGTTGGATATGGTGACGGTAGAGATATCGGAGTTTGTACGATGCAGGAGCTGCTGTTTTTGTACAATGCTGCCAGTTTTATGACTTCTCTTTAGATTAGAAAATTGTCTACGACTACAGTTACAGTGCAGGTATTTGGTAATATTAATTTCCTTGAGATTTTTATTATTTTGGATACACCCGGAAAAAAGTTTCTTTCAATCAAATAAATCTGTTCATTGCTACACGGTCAAAGAAAAGTTTTTTCGATTAAAAAAAATTGATTGATTATTTTTTGTTGAATCCTTATGTTAAGTGTCTGTTATAAATTTTCGTTTAGAATATTCAAGTATGTAATTCCCGAAAAAAATAGGAAATCTACGTGGAGAGTTTACATCTAGGTTCTAATCTCCCAAATGTCCTGTAAAACTCAAATTTGTCTTCACTTCTGCTAAGCAGATGTTGTTTACTGTAATCCGGGTCCTTTTACAGCTTGGGCTCGACCGTCTTGGCCACGGCCGACATAGCCTCGAGGGGGGTCTTTTTCTTCAATTTCGAATGCTTGCAAATAACCACTCGATAGGACAAGACATCCCTTCCACTTTTGTAATTTGTACTTCGACAGACTCCAAGAACTCTGTACACATAACAAGACAGAACCATTTTCAAATTCAAGGTGAACAGACTCGCTGTCAGTGACCGCTTATTTACACGTCACAGTCTCAACTTCAAACTGTCAATTTTATAGTAAATAGAATTTGTTCCTATTTCAATAAGTTAGAACCGGCAACTTTAACAAAATCTATGTATGTGTGTGTGTTGTGAAATATATCATCAATTATTATTGGACATACAAACTCTATTAAATTTCATTAACCTCCCGAATAGACAATTAACAAACATTTTTTGATCCTTCGAGCCGGATATGAAAGAACATCGGTCGGCAAATGCTATTGTGTCGTGCCGGTAAATAAATAAAGTGTTGAAGGCAACCGAAATTCAGTGAATCAGTGCCACTCAAAACTTATAAGGTGCCTTTCAGTGCAATCATTGTGCAATTCGTGACTGTAGCAAGTGACACTTATTTCGGGGCAACACAAATCAACACTTTTTCAAGGAACATTTATCACAATTCCCAGTGTCAATTCATGGCCTCAGGAACACGCTGAAGAACAACAGTGATTATTGCACAAGAGATCCAGAGCCTTTGGAGTCATCCAGCAGCAGTTCTCGTGATTCATCAAAACTACAAGGATCTGTTTTCACATCAGAAGAGATTTTTTTTTCACATTGGAAGTCGCCTGTATGCAACAACCATACAACATCACCATAAACTTCTCACAACGTTCACAGAGAAGTCACAAGTAAGTGGTTATTAGAATTACCAATCTTTTTCCTCCTTTCATTTCCACCCTTTACAGTTGCTTGGGTTAATACAAAATGTCAGACAACGACGAAACCGGGGTAGCAATTCCAAAAAGAATACAAACCTTAAAGAAGCAATGCGGTTCGATAAAACGCCAATTAACTTGTTTTGATAAAACGCCAATTAACTTGTTTTGAAAAAACCTTAAATACTATCACTGCTGATACTGACATTGAAACCCTTGATTTAGAAAGTAGATTCAAAGAAAAACACTTGCCTCTTCAAGCACTTTTTGAAGCGTGTCAAGGGGAATTAGAAGATGTAACTTGCGATGATTAGGAAGAAGACAAAAATAATGAAAGAGAACGTTCAAGTTTCGATGAGAGATTTTACTCAATCAGCGGACGCGTAAAAATATTTATAAAACGAGGTGTATGTACACATACTCCCTCTATTATTTCATTACCTTCAACTTCTCACCCACGTGTCAATTCTGCAATCAACAATCATGAGACAGTTTTACCAATTAACAATGAGTTTGAAGCTGGTAACGCGATGAACGAAAATTCAAATATAAGCATTATAAATTTAAACAACGGTCTCGATCGTGGTACTCAATTCACAAAGGAAATTTAAAATCATCGTGCTATCAGACATAACTTGCCGGGTCTAAAAATTCCCACATTTTCAGGCCGTCTTGACACGTGGCTAGGATTCTATGATTCTTTTACTTCAATGGTCCACAATCATCCTGATTTACCGGCTACTGAGAAATTTCTTTATCTAAAAGGATGCTTAACAGGCGATGCAGCCAACATAGTTGCATCTCTATAAACAACTCACGAAAATTACACGGTAGCTTGGAGTCTGTTAAAAAGTAGATATCACAATTCTAGATTTATTATTGACAGCCACGTAAAGGCTCTTTTTGAATTACCGTTAGTTTCCAAGGAAGTTTCAATTCGTACGTTATATGACACGACTCAGAAAAATCTTAGAGCTCTTCGTGCACTTAATGTCGATGTGGACAAATGGGATGTAATGATTACTCATTTGTTGAAAAGTAAATTAAACAATTACACAATAGAAAAATGGGAAGAATCAGTTTGCGACAAAACGTCTCTTTTCCTTACAAGATTTTTTAAGCTTTTTGCAACGCCGTTCCCAAATAGAGGAGACAAGGGCTGCTATCAATCAAGCAAATAATACAATTAAATCATATAATCCAAAGGTAGCTCCCATTTCACGTCAAAATTCACGCTCAATTCATCCATTCACAGGAGTCACTACATCGGCTGCTCCGAATTCAAACGAGTCTCAGGCAAAATCTGTCTTCACAAAATTATCGTGCTATATATGTAAGGGAGAACATGGAGTTTTTGCATGTTCTCAATTTTTAAACCTCTCTCCAAAAGAGAGGTACGAGGCTGCAAGAAAGGTCTCTCTTTGTGTCAATTGCTTACGTGGCACCCATCACCCCAAAAACTGTCTCTCAGGTGGATGTCGCAAGTGCGGAAAAGGGCACAATTCCCTTTTACATTTCAATCGTCACGATCTGGAAAAGGAATCACAATCTGATGAGCCCAGTCAATCAAATCAATCATCTTCCAATCCTGTTAGCTCCTATCAACTGCTGATACCTTCAGAAGTTGTTTTAGCGACAGCAGTCGTAGACATTGTCGATTCACAAGGGAAAACTCATCCATGTCGTGTCATGTTAGATTCTGGTTCTCAACCTCACGTAATTACTGAGAAATTTGCAAATAAAATCAAACTGAAGAAAGTCGCAGTTGACATTCCACTTCACTCTGTAGATGAGCTTTCCACGAATATTAAACACATTACGTCAGCAACCATAAGGTCTCGTTACAACAATTTAGAACATAATTTATCTTTGTTTGTTGTCGCGCACATTAGCACGACGATGCCTACGATAGCTATTGATCGTAACTCTTTCACAGTCCCCAAGGACATATTTCTGGCTGACCCGGAATTCCACAATCCCGCTGAAGTCGACATAATTCTAGGCGTACAATATTTTTATCATTTTTTGAGCTCTGGTCAAATTACAATTAACAACCATCCTGCTGTTTTCCAAGAGACTGAGTTAGGTTGGGTGGTAGCTGGGTGTTTTCATCAAACACATGCAAAACTAGGAAAAATGTATTGTAATTTCACAAAATTTTCAGATTTGTCACTCTTGTGGGAATTAGACTCAGGTCGCGAATCTTCAAGGCACTCCCTAGAAGAAGAAGCTTGTGAGTCGCATTACAAAAAAACTACCAAACGCGACCAATCAGGTCGTTATATTGTGCAGTTACCCTTTAATAAAAATAAATTAAAGCTAGGGGAAACTTGTAATACAGCGTTTCATAGATTTCATGCTCTATAAACGAAATTCATGAAAAATCCGACACTTAAATCACAATTTTTTGAGTGCATGCAAAGTTACTTAAAGAATGGTCACATGACTTTACTGGAAAAAGATAATTTTGCAGATCAAGGATTTTTTCTTCCACATCACGCAGTAGTGAAAATGAGTAGCCTCGCGACAAAAACAAGGGTCGTTTTTGACGGCGCTTTCAAATATTACACAGTAGTTTGTTTTAAAGATGCGCTAATGGTCGGGGCAACAAATAAAGAGGACCACTTTTCCACCTTCACACGATTCCGTACCTTTCTCTTTGCATTAACTGCCGATATTGAACAAATGTATCGGCAAATTCAATTATGCCACGAACACAGACCATATCACAAGATACTGTGGCGTGAAAATCCAAATGAGCAAATTCAAACTTACACATTGAATACAGTAACGTTCGGTACTGCCTCTGCTCCATTTCTTGCAATCCGGACGCTTCATCAATTAGCAAAAGATTAACGCGAAAAATATCCAATCGCAGCATCAATTGTAAAACGCGATTTTTACGTCGATGACCTCCTGACAGGAGCGAACAGCTTTCAAGAGGCTCTTTCCCTTCGCAATGATTTGGTCGCGCTTTTACGCGAAGGAGGGTTTAATCTTCGGAAATGGAGTTCAAACGATCCTAGGCTTATCACAGATCTTCAAACTGAGTCACAAGATTCACACATGTCATTGGATCCATCAGAGACCATTAAAACCTTCGGACTTTTTTGGAATCCGAGCAAAGACTCAATTCTTTACACAGTCAATCTCACAGAATCATCTAATCGAGTCACAAAACGCTCAATTTTTTGTCAAATAGCTAAACTGTTTGACCCACTAGGGTTATTGGGTCCAGTAATTGTGTCAGCAAAGATTATTATTCAGAATCTTTGGAAGACGCAACTTACCTGGGACGAAGAAGTTCCTACACATCTACACGAAAGTTGGCTTGAGTATAAAAATCAACTGCCGCTTTTAAATAACATCCAATTTAAAAGATGCATCAGCGTTCCGAATCAAATCGAGCTTCAAGTTCACGGCTTTTGTGACGCCAGCGAAAAGGCATACGGGGCCTGCTTATATCTTCGCTCCTCCGACACACAGGGAAATTTTTATTCATCCTTGATTTGTTCCAAATCACGAGTCGCTCCTATGAAACAAATCTCACTACCAAAATTAGAACTTTGCGCCGCACTTTTATTGGCAAATCTTTACACAAGTACATGCCAGTCATTAAAAGTAAAAATAGATAAAGCTCATTTCTGGTCAGACTCCACAATCACACTGCATTGGATAAATACCCCATCCCACACATTAAACACATTTGTAGCCAATCGTGTGGCTGAAATTCAAACTTTGACAGACCCGTGTGACTGGAAACATGTTCCAACGTTTGAAAATCCAGCAGATCTTATTTCACGAGGCCAGACTCCACAACAATTTCTGGAAAACAAATTTTGGCAATATGGGCCTGAGTGGTTATGCCAAAGGGAAACCACTTGGCCTCAAATGCAATTTTACCAGGGTGAAGACCCTGAAAAAAGAAAGAATTTGAAACAAGACCCCAAAAACATTCTATCCTTTAAAATCACACTTTCAACTTTGAACGTTTTGGAAAAATATTCATCGCTGAGAACACTTAATCGAGTACTCGCTTACTGTCTTCGATTTATACACAATATCAGAAATAAGAACAAATGCAATGGTCCGCTATCTAAAAATGAGATAGATTCTTCACATTTTTTAAACATTAAACTCACTCAGGCAGCAGCCTTTTCAAAAGACATTAGAAATCTTTCACAAGGTAGGGCAGTCAGTTCAGAGAGTAAATTACTCTCTCTAAATCCATTTCTTGACAAGGATATTCTAAAGGTGGGCAGGCGACTCAAAAATGCAAGAATTCCAGAAAATCAAAAGAATCCCATTGTCTTACCACGAAATCATCACATTACACGACTTATAATTCGCGAAGAACACATCAGAAAAATGCATTCAGGTGCTCAAGCTACGCTGTATGGAGTTCGTGAAAATTATTGGCCAATTGATGGTCGAAACGTAACTCGACAAGTCATTCGCGAATGCATTGCATGTTTTAGAGCCAGGCCGCGGGGTGTCGATTACATAATGGGAAATTTTCCCGAAAATCGCCTATTTTCAACACGTCCATTTCTCAATGTCGGGGTTGACTATTGTGGACCATTTTACATTAAATAAAAGCGGAATAGAAACCGCAATAAAGTAAAGGCTTATGTATCAATTTTTGTATGTTTTGCCAGCAAGGCTGTCCATCTAGAATTGGTCAGCGACTTGACAACCGAATCTTTCATCGGCAGCTTGAAACGATTCTTCGCTCGTCGAGGAAAATCAGAAACTATTTACTCAGACAATGCAAAAAACTTTGTCGGTGCGCGTAACGAAATAAAGGCACTTTACAGGTTTATTCAGACAACGCAAAGGGGTTCGGAAGTTCAAAAATATCCACTAAATGAAAGGGTTAATTGGCAGTTTATCCTTCCTCGATCTCCACACTTCGGAGGCTTGTGGGAAGCATCAGTCAAATCATTTAAACATCACTTAGTACGTACAGTAGGTGACAAATTATTGACCCATGAACAGTTAGAAATATACATCATAGAAATTGAAGCAATCCTCAATTCCCGACCTCTAACACCACCCTCCTCCGATCCCAATGATCTTCTCCCACTGACACCTGGTCATCTCCTGATTGGTAGTTCTTTAACCAGTATTCCACAGACAGATCTGAGTAACAAACCAGCCGGCCGCTTATCATCTTGGCAACTTGCGCAACAAATGAGACACCATTTTTGGATGCGGTGGCAGAACGAATACTTGAATCAAATGACCAGTCGCAGTAAATGGCAGGCAGCCACTCATCAAGATTCCATCGAGGTTGGAACTTTCGTAGTTCTACATGAAGACAACCTTCCACCTATGAGTTGGAAGCTAGGTCGCATCGTAGAATTGTATCCAGGACAAGACAAAATAGTCCGAGTAGTAACAGTGCGAACAAATACAGGAGTGTACAAACACAGTCTAAAACGTTTGTACCCTCTTCCAATTTTTCCCCTCCAGGGCAATATGGTAGAGAAAAATTAGAACGAGCTACCTAGAATATATTACATTTGTACACTTTATTTAATTTTTTTAAGTTTGATTAATGCTCAAACGCACATTTAACTTTAAAACCTTTATGCACCATTTGTAATTTACTTTCTAACACTATATGTAAGTGATAAATGTACATTTTTTTTTTTAAGCATGTTTGAACGATGTTTGTTCAAGGGAGGCCGGCATATGTTGAATCCTTATGTTAAGTGTCTGTTATAAATCTTCGTTTAGAATATTCAAGTATGTAATTCTCGAAAAAAATAGGAAATCTACGTGGAGAGTTTACATCTAGGTTCTAATCTCCTAAATGGTTATTGCCGTAAAAACCCATCCTGTAAAACTCAAATTTGTCTTCACTTCTGCTAAGCAGATGTTGTTTACTGTAATCCGGGTCCTTTTACAGCTTGGGCTCGACCGTCTTGGCCACGGCCGACATAGCCTCGAGGGGGGTCTTTTTCTTCAATTTCGAATGCTTGCAAATAACCACTCGATAGGACAAGACATCCCTTCCACTTTTGTAATTTGTACTTCGACAGACTCCAAGAACTCTGTACACATAACAAGACAGAACCATTTTCAAATTCAAGGTGAACAGACTCGCTGTCAGTGACCGCTTATTTACACGTCACAGTCTCAACTTCAAACTGTCAATTTTATAGTAAATAGAATTTGTTCCTATTTCAATAAGTTAGAACCGGCAACTTTAACAAAATCTATGTATGTGTGTGTGTTGTGAAATATATCATCAATTATTATTGGACATACAAACTCTATTAAATTTCATTAACCTCCCGAATAGACAATTAACAAACATTTTTTTTCCTTTGAATTAAAGGAATGAATGTAAAGGGTTTCCCAATAGGGGTGATATGATTTTGAATGTCCCTATCGGGCTCATTTGAACTGAAATTTTTGACGTCTGCTGTCAGTTGTCATCAGTAAGGTTTGCCATTTAATCATGAGTAGTTTCACGCTTCCACAACGTTTGGAAATTGTCCAATTATTTTATCAAAATTCGAGAAGTTTTGTCGGTGTTCAAAGAGCATATCGTGCAAAATATGGTCGTCATTCTGCTCCATTCGCGCTCTCAATTCGTCGAATAATCGATAAGTTGGAGAGTGAATTTACTCTATTGGATACTAAGCCTAAAAATCGTATGCGTACCGCACGTTCTACACAGAATATAGCCGCCGTACAGGCCAGTATCGAGGAAAACCGTGAATTGTCCGTGCCACGCCGATCTCAGGAATTGGGCCTGTCCAGGATGACTACCTGGCATATTTTGCGATTGGATCTTGGCCTGCATCCCTATAAGATGATTCTGGCCCAAGAACTGAAGCCTAATGACCATC
This sequence comes from Diplolepis rosae, assembly GCA_030998225.1. Taxonomy (NCBI): domain Eukaryota; kingdom Metazoa; phylum Arthropoda; class Insecta; order Hymenoptera; family Diplolepididae; genus Diplolepis; species Diplolepis rosae. Next base: position 1,027,821 of record JAPYXD010000695.1, read on the forward strand.
GTTTGCGTCGGGAGTTCGCGGATTGGGCTCTGGAATCAATTGAAAATGATCCCAATTTTCATCAAAAAATCATCTTTTCTGATGAGGCGCATTTTTGGCTCAAGTCTCGGGGGACATTTGGCCGATATATTGTTTAAATCATAAATGGCATAGAATATCCAATATAATAAAAAAGATTTCGATGAATTCCGAATAAATATTCAGTGTTTTTTTTTTCAATTTCAAAACATATCACCCTTATTGGGAAACCCTTTATATGCAGTCGCATAGTACATATGCAATGTGATTTACAGAAATATTTCTTTTAATTCAAAGAACAAATTTTCTTCGTTCAAGGTAATGAAATTGAATAAATTAAATTATTATTTTATATAAGAAATATAAATAAATTATTTATTTAGTTTTTGCCAGTGCAGTATTTGAATCAAAAAAATATTTCTTTCAAATCAAACAAATAATGTCAAAAAAATAATTTTTTACATTCTCATCATAAATAAGAAGGTATCACATAGAGAAAAAATCCTGGGCATAGTGACGTGATATATAAGTATCAACTTTAAAGTTATGTAAAATCAAATGCGTCAAATCGCTACGTGGAAGATTGTATTTAAGTGGCAGAAATTTCAAATTCAACTAATTAATTTGAAATAATTTAAAGAGATCTTCCTGTGTAGAAGGAGATGTCGGACGCCTGTGTAGCTCAGTGGTCTTTTCTTCCATAGAAAGATTTCAAATTCTTTAAATTTGAATTTAATTTGCATTTATTTGCGGTATAAGAGTTTGAAATTGTTTATGAGGGCATCTGTCGGCAACGTATCCTATCTGATACGCGACCAGTGATTCCCGATAATGTAGGCAGTGGTAGAAATTTCAAACTCAACTAATTAATTTGAAATTGTATTTATCATTGCTCCTCTTGAAAATCCGATTTTTGGTACCTGCAGAGCAGGTTGAAACTTTAAAAGTAGGGTTAAAAAACGCAGTTTCGACCCGCTCTACAGTTACATCAAATCAAATTCCCAAAAGAGTTGCTATGAAAAATAATATGCATTACTCAAAACAAAACACAACCGATTCAACGAGTGTAAAGTTTGCTGCTTATAGCGTCTACGTTATTCTAGCCATGAGAACTCAAAGTTTCCAGTTCTCATAGCGAGGTTTGAGAGTTAAGGACGATTTTAATGACGTTAACTAATCGCCACGACCAGGTATTCAGAATATGGCTACCATGACTACAAATCATGTTGCTGTAGCAATGGGTGAAGTAGAAACGAGTCTCCCTCGTTCCAACCACTCCTTTTTCCCAACTACATTTTTCCTAGTTACTATGGCCAGGTGCTATTTGCCTCTGTGCAGGTCGTATACTCAATACCTCTCGATAGAATTATCGGATTGAATTGGCTTGGGCATACTTTATCGGAGCCGAAAAAGTAAGGACAAGTACGTTAACCAGCCACATCCGACCACAATAATTGTTAAAATAGGAGCATTTTTTGTGTTTTTGAGAAAATCTAAAATTCCAATACTGGTTTCTAATAGTGTCATAAATCTCTTTTAATTATTCTAATAAGATTTCTCGATTAAACTAAAATTAGGAAAGTTATATTATATTAAGACTTGAAAAAAGTCAATATCTACATTCCATTTCCCAGTTAAATTATACGAGATACGAAAAAAAAATTATGATACATAATTGCTTACTACATGAAGATCTACAAGTTTGAAGCGCAAAATTTTTCATAAGATGTATAATTTTCTTTTTAATTTATAAAAATACTATTGAAAATCCAAAATTCAATTTTTTAACAATAGTATGTAAAATACGAAAAAATATTTTGGTTTTAAAAAAAGACTATTGAAAATCAAAAATTCCATTTTTTACCTTAAATATGTAAGATACAAAATAAGCGTTAAAATAAAAATCGCTTGCTTAAAAAATGATAAAAAGATAAGATTTTCGTGCAATTAAACTCTCGAAACCGTGACAAACCCCTGGCATAAAACATCATACTCGTGAACTTAAGAGGGTCGGCTTTCTGATATACTAGGTTGTTCAAAAAGTTTTGAAAGCAACATCTATAGAGCAGTAAAAGAACCAAAATTTCTACGGCATTTTAAGATTTCATCTTTCATATGAATATACCCAAAGTGTCATTCCACTCTGTCAATTCATTGTTTGTTTACAAGCCATTTGAAGTTGACGTGTCAGTGTATTTTTGTACAATGGAAAAAACCGAATATCGTGCAGTGATAAAATTCTTTGTTTTGGAAGGTTTATCAGCAACGGGAATTCATACAAAAATGGTGAAAGTGTTAAAGGAAGCTGCTCCTTCATTTGCAACTGTGCATCGATGGGTTTTAGAGTTTAGACGTGGTCGAAAAAGCGTTGAAGACGATCCACGCTCAGGACGTCCAAAAAGTGCATCAACACCAGCATTCATAGCAAAAGTACAGGATATGGTTTTGGAAGATCGTCGATTGACCGAGAGAGATTTAGCAGAGGCCCTAGATATCTCATTAGGCAGTGTGAGTCATATTTCACGTGAAGTTTTGGGTTTCAGAAACCTCTGTGCACAATGGGTGCCGCATTCGCTCACAATGGAACAAAAACACGTTCGAATGCGACTTTCTGAGCAACATTTGGAGCGTTTTCGAAAGGATTAAAAGGATTTTTTGCGTCGATTCATCACTGTCAAATTATGCTTATTTTTTCTTGTAAACGGAAAAGGCATTAATTTATGATCTGAGTATATTGTAGACAGTTCGCCTCAGAAGTTTACATTTTATTTTATTTTAGACTTAATATTTTCAGAATAGGTGTTTAGAGTTTAGCTGTTATTTTAAATCATAGAAATTGTACGTGCGTTTTCCCGAAATAATACTTTCGGAACTTTTACTAGTATTGTCGTCATAAAGTAATTTACGATACTCTCTCGACACTGCAGACAACCGTAATAAAGTGTATCGGTTGGAAATTAAGAAAAGGTCCTCTACCATGAGAAAATGCATGAGAAGACAGAGGCAGTAGTAAGAGTAGGGATTTATGAAGGTTTGAAAGAACGCTTGGAGTGCATTTTGGAGTAAGTGGTTATGTTTTGCAGCCAGTCGATTTTAAGATAGAGTTGAGATTGGACATTTGTCCCTCTTGAATACTCGCGCACTTTTATACGTCCTTTTTTTTAGTTTTTTAATAAATATGATGAATATGATGAAGCCGATGAATATAAGTGTAAATTTGTGAGAGCAAAGTGTGATTTTAGTGCAAAATTGGACAGAAATAGAAGCAATGCGTTAGCACCGAATATTGTGTCGACCGTTGGACAAAGTGATGCAAAAAGAACTTTTAAATTACCAAAAATTGAATTGGTCAAGTTCAGCGGGAATGTGCGCGAGTGGCTTCAGTTTTGGAGCTTATTTAAGAAAATTCATGAAGATCCGGATATAGCAAAAGAAGATAAATTTCAATATCTAATGCAAGCGATGACTCCTAAATCAAGGGCTGATGAGTTAGTAAAAAGTTTTCCGCCTACCGGTGCGAATTATGACAAGGTAATCACTAGTTTAAAAAATAGATTTGGACGTGATGATTTACAGATAGAAGTTTACGTGCGTGAACTTCTACAACTAGTATTACAAAATGCAATAACTCCTGCGAAAGATATTCAGCTATCTAGCCTATACGACAAAATTGAGTCGCATCTACGAGCGCTTGATTCTCTCGGTGTAACTACAGATAAATGTGCAGCAATGCTTTTCCCACTGGTAGAATCTTCTTTGCCGGAAGAATTGTTACGTGCTTGGCAGCGAAGTTCGATGCATAATATGGCGACTCAGGCAGAAAGTTCAACGATTCAATCAAAGGGCAGATTAACGCAACTTATTAAATTTCTAGAAGGAGAAGTGCAAAATGAGTTGAGAATATCTATGGCCGTGAAAGGGTTTAATTTAAAGACAAATTACAGCAAAGACAGTGAAAAAATTCGGAAAGAAAAAACACGCGCATATAGGGATATTCCGAGTGCAACTGGCTTATTGACGACAAGGAATAAGAATAAGTCTTGTTTATTTTGCAGTGCATATGCATATGCTTGTTTCAATTGCTTAAATATTGGGCATAGCTGCAGACAGTGCCGTGTAAATGTGAGATGCGCGTTGTGTTTTCGACGACATGTAACTTTGATGTGCCCATCCGTGGAAAAAAGCGATAATGAAAATAAGACAGGTGAAATAGTGAAAAAGGAGTGCAATTTGGCTAGCTTTTGTCGTGATCCAGAAGTTTTCTTGCAGACGTTACGTGTTAAACTATATAATGGAAATGAACAGATCACTGCACGCATAATTATTGATTCGGGTTCGCAAAAATCGTATATTACTAAAGAAGCGGCATCCCGCCTTGGCTACACGCCGATTGCTGAACAGATAATGACTCATTCACTTTTCGGCGGAGAAAAAACAGGTACAACGCGTCATAAGAAATATCTTGTTCATTTAAGTAGTTTAAATGATAATTATTCATGCAATTTTTCTGCTCTCGATCAAAGAATAATATGGAACTCAATATCAACGTTACGGACATTGACAGCAGGGAAGCAGTTTCAGTTCTTATTGGTGCCGATATCGGAGGTAAATTGTTAACAGGAAGACGACATATATTGAAGTGTGGGCTAGTTGCAATTGAAACATATTTAGGCTGGACTGTAATGGGTTCTGTCGCAAATGTAGAAAAACGAAGAGATGCAACTGAGATTGCTACGACGTTGTTTATGAGCAGCCAAAGAATTGAAGACTTGTGGTCCTTAGATGTTTTAGGGATTAAAGACCCTATAGAAAGAAAATCACAAGAAGAACGTGAAAAATATGTGAAAGAGTCATTTTTAAATACAGTTAAAGTAAATGAAGAAAAACGTTACGAAGTAAAGCTACCATGGATAGAAAATCACCCGGCTTTGAATGACAATAAGACTATGGCTGTTCGTCGTCTTCAATCTACTACGAAAAAATTAAAGACGGAGGGTGTATATGATGAATATGATTCAATTTTTAAAGAATGGTTGTCAGAGGGAATTATACACCAAGTTCCGGATGCAGAGAAGAATTGTTGGGGTCATTACCTGCCGCATCGTCACGTTATCAAGGAAAACAGCACGACAAGGATCAGGCCTGTATTTGATGCTTCAGCCAAGGACCACCAATTTCCATCACTAAACGAATGTTTAGAAAAGGGGCCGAATCTTATTGAACTCGTATCGGATATTTTATTGCGCTTCAGGATAGGTAAGATTGGCGTAATTTCAGATATTAAAAAGGCATTTTTACAGATAAGTATTGATGAAAAGGACAGATTTCTTGCGATTTTTATGGCACGATAAAGATGGAAAGGAAATTATCTTTAGACATTGTAGAGTAGTTTTTGGAGTTTCTTGTAGTCCGTTTATTTTAGGTGCGATAATTGAACTACATTTAAATAAAATAATTGAAAACTTGAAAGATGTTCCGAATTCAAGATTTTCGAAGGAAAATGTTTCAAAACTTTTGAATAGTTTTTATGTTGACAATTGTGTTACTTGCGTAAGTTCTATAGATGAATTAAATGAATTTATTTCTAATGCTAAAACAGCGATGGAGTTAGGAGGATTCGACTTGCGAGGGTGGGAGTATAATGGTGATAACTCTCACAAAAATCAAACTGCAGTTTTAGGAATATTATGGGATAAGCAGCTAGATGTATTGGCTTTGAATACACCGGGTATAGATCAATTGATTAATGAAAAGGTTACGAAAAGGAGTATTTTATCTATTGCACACAGAATTTTTGATCCGCTAGGATTTGCATGCCCGGTGGTACTGTGTCCGCGAATATTATTACAAGAAACTTGGTCTTTGAAATTATCATGGGACGAAGAAGTCAGCGAAGCAATTAAAATTAAATTTCGAAATTGGCTGCTCACTTTAAAAGATTTAAATAAATTGAAAATTCCGCGATGTTTTTTAGGAAATATCTCAAAGGATGATGACATTAGTATTCATATGTTTGGTGATGCAAGTAAATCAACATACGCGGCCGTTGTATTTATTCGTATAGAGAACGCTTCGGGTATAAAGGTGCATTTTATGCAAGCTAAAACGCGAGTCGCGCCCGTAAAGAAAGATAAGTCAGATGTCCGACAAAGTATACCACGGTTAGAATTATTAGCTGCAACCATAGGAGTAAGATTAACGTCTTCTATCTTAAATTCTTTGCAATTAAGAAAAACAAAAATTTATTACTGGACAGATTCTACTACGGTTCTAGCGTGGATCCAGAGAGAATCTAATTGGGCCACTTTTGTATGGAATAGGGTTAAAGAGATACGCGAATTGTCAAGCCCAGATCAATGGAGACATGTTCCCGGACACTTAAATCCGGCCGATTTACCGTCGCGGGGGTGTACGGTAGACCAATTGATAGTTTCCAAATGGTGGGAAGGTCCGGAATGGTTGCGTATGAATGCAGACAATTGGCCTAGTAACACGTTAGCGTTTAACGAAGACGAAATTATTAAGGAAGCAAGAAAAACTGATGGCAAAGTTGAATTTAAAGGTACGATTTTGTTGGCATCAGCAAAAATAAATTCTGAAAATGACAAATCATGGTATTCTGAAAAATTTTCAAAATACAGTAGCGTTTTACGAGTTCTAGCATGGATTAATCGATTTATTTTCAATTTAAAAAACAAAGCAGAATTGCGAAAAAAGGGTGATTTATCTTTCTCAGAAATAGAAAATGCAGAGATTGATCTGATAAAGAATATTCAATCAGAAAGTTTTACAGATGAAAGGGACGTGCGGATTAAGCATTTTTTGCCCTTTAAGGATGAAAACGGTATAATTCGCTTAAACACCAAAATCATTTTCCGCTCCGATATGTATAATTTTCGCTGTCCGATATTACCCCGCAATAATGAGATAGTAAATTTAATAATAAAAGAAAAGCACGAAAATCTTAAACATGCGGGTGTCGAAATAACCATGAGCGCTTTAAGAGAAAAGTTTTGGATTTTGGGAGGCCGTAAAGTATTGAAAGCCGTAATTGAAAAATGCATGAATTGTCGTAGATTTGATTCGAAACCGTTAGAATCTGTTCCCGTAGGTTTACCGCTCAATAGAGTCCGAGATGCAGGTGTCTTTGAAGTGGTAGGCGTAGACTTTGCTGGGCCAATATACCTGAAGAGAGGTAAGAAGGCATGGATTTGTTTGCTTACCTGCGCTGTATACAGAGCAGTACATTTAGAATTAGTGACCTCATTGTCTACCGCTTCATTTCTAATGGCGCTAAGGCGACACATTGCACGCCGAGGCAGGCCCAGGGTAATATACAGTGACAATGGCACGAACTTCGTAGGTCTAAATATGTTCGAGCGTCTTGATTTTAAAAAATTGTCTAAAATTGTAGCGACAGAACAGATAGAGTGGAAGTTCAACCCCCCTACTGCAGCCTGGTGGGGTGGTTTTTGGGAACGACTTATTGGTATTTTAAAACGGTTATTGCGTAGAACTCTTAAAAAATCGTGTTTAGATTACGAGGAAATGCTGACGATACTTTTAGATTGCGAAGCTGTAATTAATTCAAGACCAATAACTTTTATGTCCGATAATAATCATGAAGTTGTACCGTTAACTCCATCTATGTTTTTGCAGGAAGTCAAAGAAATAGGCGTTTTAGATTTGGATCGAATAGAAAACTGTCAATTAGATAAACGTTACTCATATCGTCAGAAAATAAAAGAGGATTTACGACAAAGATTTCGTTGTGAATATTTAGGAGCGTTATTAAATCGATCAAGCAAAGGAAGCAATGTTCAAAAAATATCTGTTGGCGACGTTGTATTTCTCGAAAATGAAAGTGTAAAACGACTAGACTGGCCGTTAGCGCGAGTAAAAAATGTAATACTAGGTAAAGATAATAATGTACGTGTAGTTCGCTTAACTACTGCTACCGGCGAGTTAATTAGACCGATACAACGAATATATCCTCTAGAACTTAAATGTAACAATGTTGAATCGCACGAAGACAAATGTTTAACGGAAAAATATAGGAGTGTGAAAGGTCAAAAGTTGACAGTAGTAAGTGATGTTTGTGAGAATGAGAGTGTTTATGATAAGAGGGAAGAACGATGCGCTGTGACGAGAAGTGGTAGAAATGTAGTGAAACCTGATAGACTCACATACTATTAAAGTTGTATGCAATGTGTGAATTTCTATTATTTATGTTTTTTTAATATCTTCTATTTTTAATTTAGATGAAGAGTGCAATCTTCATCTAAATGGTGGGAGGATGTCAAATTATGCTTATTTTTTCTTGTAAACGGAAAAGGCATTAATTTATGATCTGAGTATATTGTAGACAGTTCGCCTCAGAAGTTTACATTTTATTTTATTTTAGACTTAATATTTTCAGAATAGGTGTTTAGAGTTTAGCTGTTATTTTAAATCATAAAAATTGTACGTGCGTTTTCCCGAAATAATACTTTCGGAACTTTTACTAGTATTGTCGTCATAAAGTAATTTACGATACTCTCTCGACACTGCAGACAACCGTAATAAAGTGTATCGGTTGGAAATTAAGAAAAGGTCCTCCACCATGAGAAAATGCATGAGAAAACAGAGGCAGTAGTTTTAAGAGTAGGGATTTATGAAGGTTTGAAAGAACTCTTGGAGTGCATTTTGGAGTAAGTGGTTATGTTTTGCAGGCAGTCGATTTTAAGATAGAGTTGAGATTGGACATTTGTCCCTCTTGAATACTCGCGCACTTTTATACGTCCTTTTTTTTAGTTTTTTAATCAATATATTTTTTGTAATTTAAACTCGAACTTCGATTTTGTGTTCATTTATTCACTTATATTTAACCCCAGTTCCTTATTAAAACAATCACTATGGATGAGACTTGGGTCTTCCATCATGATCCTGAATCAAAACAAGAGGCTAAGGAGTGGTGTGAACCAGGCACTTCGGCACCGAAGTGAGTTCGTGTCCAGAAATCGGCGGAGAAGGTGTAGGCATCAGTTTTTTGGGATTCAAAAGGGATTTTGTTGGTGGATTATCTCCAAACTGGTAAAACAATAAATTCTGAATATTGTTGTAACCTTTTGGATCAATTGGATGCAAAAATTCGTGAAAAAAGACCCGGTTTGCAGAAGAAAAAAATCCTTTTTCATCAAGACAATGCACCCGCTCACACAGCTCAAAAAACCATCACTAAAATAACCGTAGCTCGCAAGTTTGAGCGCGCATAGGGCGCGCGATTTGATCGTCGCGCTTCACGCTCGATCTTGTGCTCTTCGCATACATTCAAGTTTATTTATTATAATTTGATACTGAAATCTCAAACCAATTTTATAATAATATTACAGATGATGTGAATTACACATTTTCTCAATGTCACTCAATTTCTTTTTGAATTTAAGCGAAACAGGAAATTCAATTTACTTAAGGCTCTATCAGCCTTAAGGAACGCATTCTCATCATGGCACTCGCGCTTCGCGCTCGATTTTCTGTATACATTTCAGTAACTTTTTAATAAATTACATGGTTAAAATAATTTATTTATTTTCTTCCAAATATCTCAAAAAGGCAAAACAATCGTAGACTTTATTTAAGGAAACGATTTTGCAGAACAACGCTTATTTCGTATCTCACATATTTTGGTGAAAAAAATCGAATTTTTTCAACATTAAAAATCAAAACATAAAATATACATTCTGTCGAGAAATTTCTTAATAAGAATGCGTAGACCTCATTTAGGCAAATAATTTTTTATCTAAACGTTTTTTATGTATCTCATATATTTTGTCTAAAAAATGGAATTCTTGAATTTTAATCATATTTTTTGGAATTGAAACGAAAAATATATGTTTTTTCAGAAAGTGTGTGAGACAAAATCTGTAGATCTTTTTGAAACGAACAACTTTGTATTCTTACGTTTTTTTCGTATTTCACATATTAATGTTAAAAAGTTGAATTTTGGATTTTCAATATTTTTTTTTTAAATTACAAAGAAAAATATGCATCTTATGAAAAAATGTTACAATATAAATTTGTAGGTCTTTATGCAGAAAATAATATTGTATCATAACGTTTTTTCGTATCTCGTATAATTTAACTGGAAAATGGAATTTTGATATTGACTTTTTTCAAGTTTTAATATGCTGTAACATTTCTAATTTTGATTTAATCAAAAAATGTTATCAGGATAATTTGTAGAGATTTATGAGCACTATCAAAAACCAGTATTGAAATTTTTGATTTTTTCAAAAAATTATTTTCAAAAACACAAAAGTAGTGTTCAATCCCTCAATTTTGATTGGATATGGCTGGTTAACGAACTTGTCCTTACTTTTTCGGCTCCGATAAAGTGTGCCAAAGCTCAATTCAATCTGATAATTCTATCGTGAGTATTACCGCCCACGACCTACTACGGACAGACAGACAGACACTTTCGTAAAAACCCTTTTTTCTGACTCAGGGGGTCTCGAAACGTAAAGATTTGATGAAAATTTTTAAAGTCATTTTTCACATAAAACCAATACTTTCTCATCCATGATGAGAATGTAAAAAGGTCAAAATGAAATGAAGTGCCCCTCAGAAGAAGCAATAATACATTTTTGGGGGAAAAAATTTCAATCTAAATAAACGAGAAATCATTTTGTTCAAAGAAATATTCCTTCATTTAGTTCCACTTGTTAAACTTTGTTTTGAACAATTTTTTTTGTCATTTGTTGGATAAACAAATTTTATACAGTGTTCAATTACTGAATGTAATTTCAACCTTGTAGCTGCGGGGAAATTTCAGTATAAATCGACCTCTTATAAAATGCAAAATTTATACATAAAATCACTGGATATCTCAGGCAGAGTTCCCGATCTGACTGCTGGTCGATATATCGACCAGCCCCGCAGGCAACGTAAAGTGCAATGTAAAAAATTTGTCTCATTTGTCATGAAGGTTTGAGAGGGTATTTCTATGTAACTTCACGCCCTGAATATGAAAAAAAAAGAGTACAAAAATTCCCGCAAACACCCTTGACCTTGAAAATCGCCAATTCAAGGTCAAATTTTATTTCTAATATAAGCCAAGTTTTTAGAAGGTTTTCATATGTAGTTTGATGCGCTGAATACGTAGAAAATAGTTTAAAAATTTCCGCAGACACAATTGACCTTGTAAATCTCTATTTCAAGGTCGAGGATACTTCAGTGATTTTTTTCAATATTTTTTTTCGTATTCAGTCCATTAAATTACGTAGGAAAACACTTTGAAATCCTCTTTTCTACTAGAAATAAAATTTGACCTTGAAATACCGATTTTCAAGGTGAACAATGTTTCGTGCAATTTTAAAACTATTCTTTATGTATTCAGCACATCAAATTTTGCCTAAAAACATTGAATATTTTGTGCCTCTTGAGTAGTCGATATATCGACCAACCCCGCAGCTAAAAGGTTAAACAGATTAGCCAATTAGAATTGTTGAGAATACTCCAAAGAATTGAATGAATTTTTTTTATATTGGGATTGAATAAAAATAAAAATTTCAATAAACTATATTACGACCTTTTCAGGAAATACTTCTAATTAATGCCTGCTCTATTTTTTCTGCGGTTTTTGGAATCCGTGGTTTGAAAATGCGTTTGAGTTTACGTCAATGGATCGATTATTTATTCTTAAGTGAATAAAGCATCATTTAGAATCACTTATTCTATTCTCAAGAATTTAAACAGAAAAAAGTAAATATGATTCAATGAATTTCCCTTAGAATTTCAATGAATAAATGATTTATATTTTCTGTAACCGACATTAAAAATATTAATGATTTTTTATTAGATTTTCAATGAAAACATACTGATTTTCACTTATTTTCTACTTGGTTTGAGTAAATTTCCACTGATTGAAGGCCTGAGAAAAAAACTTTTATCATGAATGTTTTATGTTTTTCTGAGAATACGCCTACAACAGATTACAACCTTGTCTTACTTGTAACTGAAACTTAATCTTCCATAACGAAAGGAATATTACATACCCTAGAATAAAATCGTGTTTTTGACAATATAATTAACCCCTCTAAGTAATGAGCTGAGAATACCTATTGTCAAAATTATATATAAAGTTTCTCTATTATAGAGTAATGATATTTCTCAACTTTCACTCAGTATCTTTTTAATATTAATAATATATATTTCAATATCAATTTAAACTTAAAACATTCCAGAAAACATTAATTTATAAATTAACATTTGTATTTGCACTCGGAAACAATTAAGGCCATGGAGAAACCTGGTGAAGTGACTAGATCCCTACTTTACCGGCTATTCAGTCTGTGTAACCATATTCCTATAAAAAGTAAGATAGGTGACTGAAAATTTGTAGAATTAAATAAAATAAATTAATATAGGTCTCTCATGTTATAAATATTTATAATTATTAAAAAAATAATTTGTACAATTATAAACATTTATGACGAGGCAGACTTGGCTTAGTGCATTTCATTTACTCTCACAAATTTTCAAGTTGTTATCTCATTTCTACAGAAATGTGGTTACACAAATTTAAAATGCTGTTAAGGTAGGAATCTAGTCACGTGATCCGGTTGGTCCATGGTCTTAAAGGATAAAAAAATCAAAATTATTATTTTTGAAAAAAGTAGAAAAGTATAACGGAAATTTAGGAATAAAAATTAATTTTAAAGATCTATGGAATGTAATAATTGCAGAAGAAAATTATTAAGCAAAATCAAATTTCAAAACAGATATACAAACAGACCCTTCCATTTATTTAGTCTCCCGTCGCTATATTTTCTTTTCTGGCATATGAATGGATACGTACCGAATGAACGATTCAGAATCGAGATTCAGGGCAAAATCGTTTCAATCCAATAAAGTTATAAGAAAAACACAAATAATTAAATTTACCAGACTAAAATATTTAAAGAGGTCGAAAAGTACCAGGAAAAATCTAACTTAAGCTAAGAAATATGCAAAAAGAAAAATGGATAATAAAATTTAATGCCAGGGCCAGTGGCTACAGGACAGCCAGTTAAATTATAAAGACTTTGATACTGTTAGAAGCAGTATGATGTCAGAAGATAGCAAAAATTGTAGGTTATGTCACTTATACTCTGAATTATACTTCTCATAATCTAAATTATTCTGTCCAAAATCTAAATAGCTGTCCTATAGTCACTGGCCTGGGTATTAGATTTTATAATCCATTTTCACCGTGTCCGAATACAACATGTCCACTTGCCAGTAGAAATTGCAATTTCTACCAGGGTTCACTATACGATTTTTGTTAAAATCACAACTCATTCCCGAGTCGATAAATCGAAGGCCTCATTTGAGCCTCTGCGACATAATTTTGAGGCTGAAGAGGGGTAAAAGAGGTTCTTGTTCGTATTTTTGAACCTCTTTTAAGCCTCCAGACTTGACTTACGTCCGTTTTAGGCTCAAGAGGTTCAAAGGAGGTCATACATTACGACGGGAAAAGTGCCTGTGAGGCTCTTCTCGATCGAAGAGGTTCCTGAGCGTTAAAGGAGGTTGAAAAATAAAATACAGAGGCTAAAGAGGGTTAAATGATGACTTAACGATTATCAATAGGCTTTAAAGAGGTTGTGGAGGCTTAAAATGTTTCAAATGAGCTTCAACATCACCAAGAGGCTCATATGAGGCCCTCGAAATTTCGAATCGGGTTGTCACGCATTTTCAGACCATTCGTCCGGCTGCATTTTAGAAACAAGAGGGACTTAAAAATGGACTTACCATTGCGACTCTCCTACATTGTAACGATGGCACAGCTCCAGCTTCCTTCTCGTTCTAGAAGTCTGTGAAAATTAAAAAAATATTTCATTAAGTAAAATTTTCAGTATAAACTGCGTCACCTGAATTATTAAAAATATTTTCTTTCTTCACCGCAAATATCTATATCGCTATTCAATAAAAAATAATTCAACATTTCATGATTTTCCCGAAATTTATTTTTTATTAACTTGAAAAAATTTAAGTTATTTCGAATAATCTTATAATTTGTTTACATAAAAAAATTTGTCACAGCACAAGAAACAGTAATCAATCATTACAAAAACAAATATCAGCAAGAATTGGCTCAAATATTTGCAAATACATCATTTTATAGATGAATCCCTAAACTGAAGACGATTAAACTTATTTTGGTTGACACTTAGAAATTACCAACATTAAATAATTATTATCTCTTAAACAGAAGCCATTTCACCTGTTTATACTATTTTAACAAAATGCTTATCGTCAGAAACTGATTAAGATGTGGACACCAACTGATCAGACAATTTGATCATACAAGAAAAAAAGTTTTCTGTGGAAAGGTGAAAAGCCACCCGTTAAAAACAGAGTTAAAAAAAACTCTAACTTTTAGAGGAAATGTTAAACCCTCGAGTGCTTGTGCTATGAGCATTCCTTTTACGATTCCGAAATTTAAACTTGAGTATTGAATAAAGCAAAAACATTATAGAATGAAATGCACAAGTCTTTAGTTAAACGGAAATTAGGTTAAGACTTAATAAAGGACAATATTGTTATAAAAAATATAGCGCTTTCTACAAGTGTTATGTTTGAGGTTAGAAACCTATCGAAAACATTTTTTTTATTATTAAAACAAAAAGTAATCTATCTAGGTCAATTTTTATTTTCTTTACTATTTCGTAAAATTTAGAAAAAACCATTTTATGTATATTGGACATAAACATGTATAAACTGGATGAAGTTGTTCATATCCATTCCCGATTTTTCTTAAGTATCACATGCTCTTCAATTATTTGTGAACTTTATTTATCAACGACAGACACTATCTATCTGCATACTTTCCTTCCTAATTTAAAACTTTTAGATTCTACAGTCACATAATAGACAATAGCTCATTATTCACAACAAATATATCATTCTATATATAACCGTGTTAGTATTATAATTATAAAATTATTATTGAATAATACTCTATAAAAGTTACCTAGCCATTGTAGATCAACTGCCAGAGCATTCTTCTAAAACCACACTCCAAAGTTTCAGGTCATCTTTACACACTTTAAAGCACCATACACTCACGCACTCTGCATGAAAGAATTGCTATTTCCATAATATTGCAAAAAATAAATAACACTCCGGAACAAAATGATTCATTTTTCGTTCAGTAAGAGAAAATAATATAAGTAACTAAAGGAAGAATTTCAACGCTAGGATTAGGCCGTCAAATTTCTGTTTAATAATACTTTTTCCAACACGTTCAAAAACAGTCTTAGGTCTACTTGACAGTATTCCTTGTTGGATCAAGTATATTCATGATGCAATCTCATCCCCACTCACGATACACGGACCCGATTGCGAACGGTAAGAAGCGACGCACCGAGAACAAATCCAAAAGTTTATTGCACAATGAATAAAAACCAAAACAGTGGTGAGGTTAATTCACGAAGGTATAGGTTATTCAAAATATTTATTTGCTTCACTACAGCTTTTATTTGTGTGCCTTTATGGCTTTCGAGAATCACAGTATCAGTTATTATAACTTCCGCTACTGTTTATTATTCTTTATTAATTTAATATTTAAATGAACAGATTTCAACGAAAGAAAACTAATTTATAAATACACTTATGTTGAAAAATCAATTTTTACGATGATATTAAAGAAATTAAATTCAGTGTCTGATGTCTTTCTACTTGCCGAATTGCACACTTCTTTACGTGTTGCTTCTTACTATTCGCGTTCGGGACCTTGCGGCGTAAGTGGGGGTGAGATTGCTGGTGGGAGAGTTTCGAGGTAGAGTAACTCGAGGAATCAAAATGTCTTGTACGTGTTAGTGCAAGCGGTATCATGAACAGAAATTTATTAGTTTCAAAATCACGGTGGTCGTGAATTAAGATATTCGTCAGATTTTCCGTTTCATCAACTTGTACAATAGGGTGAATCGGTCAAGGTGTGAAATAGTATAGTTCGTATCCGATGTTCCTTGTGTAGTTTCAGCTCGACTCGTTCGCGGGGTTAAATACGTTCAGTACGTGATATAAAGGATATTTTTTCTCCCTGTATACCGAATATTAGCTGGGTCTGCCGTTTCAGGGTACGGAAAATTTATTTTCCCGCACTAGGGTGGTAAAATTTTACGTTTAATTTCATTTTCGAACACTTAAAATTTTAATTTTTTAGTGCGGGAAAATCGACTTTCCGCACGCTAAACGACACCGACAAGTCTAACTTTCGGTATACGGCGAATAATAACAAATTCCTTGGTTAAATTTAAATTTTTTACAGTGTTTTGAGGTTGACCCATAAAGTATTTGATCTGAAAATAGATTACTTACACAGATAATCGTTTTAATTACTGCCCTAAGGTATCTTGACTTATAAAATATAAAAGTCTAGACGACTTGTTGTTAGCATTAAAAACAATATTTTTGTCGAATATTTAATTTTCAGAACGAATACTTCATAAGTCAATATTTACACATTGTTCAATTTTACTATTAAAAACAAAAAGTTTTTCTCACACTAACCGGCTTACCCTATTCTGCAGGTGAACTTTAGTCACTCATACTATTTCCTCTTATTGAACGAAAAATGAATGATTTTCTTCGGGAGTGTTTTTTATTTTTCGAAATATTATAGAAATATCAAGTCTGCTAAGTAGAGTGCGCGAGTGTAAAGTGGTGTAAAGTGTTTGAAGTTGACCTGAACCTTTGAAGTGTATATCTTGGACAAAACTTGGCCAGAGGATGTACAATGACTAGGTAACTTTTATAAAGTATAATTCAATAGTATTACTCGTAAAATCTGCGGAAAAGGCGTATTTTAACGACAGAGCGAGTCGCTCGTAGGGTTAAATCAGTGGTTCCAGAACGTGGGAGCTGGCGGCCCCCACCATAGACCCCACCAGCTCATGTCATCTTCCTCGCTCGACTGCCATAGGTTGGTTGAGTGAGGAAGACACAATGAGCTCGTGGCATTCATGGTGGGGGCCGCCAGCTCCCACGTTCTGGGATCACTGGGTTAAATATGTTCCGCACGTGACATGAATGATTTTTTTCTTGGCTGTATACAGAAAGCTTACCGAGTCTGTCGTTTTGCGTGTTGAAAGTAGATTTGTCACAATAGTGCTGTCAAATTTTGAATTTGTTTTAATTTTCCGCATACTCCAAATTTTACCGCAATAGTGCGGAAAATCAACTTTCCATTCGCAAAATAATACCCACAAGGCTAACTTTCGGTGAACGGTGGACAACAAATTAATTATATACCTATAATGCTAATATCATAATATTTACAATTTTAATAAATTGGTAGTAAATGATTCAAGGGCTATGGTTAATTGAATAGACAATTGGTGTATGGCAATAGCAGTCAGGTTTGAATTTTTTTTCATTACCTTCTTTTATTACTTATCTGACACAATAAATAGAGGCATAATTTCTACTTGCGAAACTTTTTTTCTTGACTTATAATTGAATTTAGCTTATTCTTTCACTAGAAATTTCACTTATGAGAAATAACTTTAAACGCATACCTTGTCACTGTAATTGTCCTCCGAAAGTTGAGCGTTGTCTTCTTCTTCAAACAAATTGCACTCGCGATTTCTGCTTCTAAAAAATTGAAAACACGATAGCACTTTTCTGATATGAAACACAAACTGTTATCACTGGAGGGATCATTTATTTCTCGCTCAGTAAAGCGAAGAAATCATAGTTATCAGTCTTGTACTGTAGGAATGGCAGAACAGTAAAGTTAATGAATTTCTAAATTCTCGAATTTTAGCACTAGAATTAGATTGTAAAATTTCTTTTCATCAATAAAGTTTTGCCAATATGTTCAAAAACAGTCTTATGTCTACTTGACGGTATTCCTTCCTGGATCAAATACATTCGTGATACAATCTCATCCCCACTCACGACACACAGACCCAATTGTGAATGATACGAAGCAACACGCCGAGAATAAATCCAAAAGTTTATTGTCCAACGAATAAGAACCAAATCAGTAGTGAGGTTAATTTACGAAGGTATAGGTTATTTAAAATAATGATTTGCTTCACTAAAGCTTATATTTGTGTGCCTTTATGGCTTTCGAGAATTATAGTATCAGTTGTTTTAACTTCCGCTACTATTTAATTATTTATTATTAATTTAATATTTAAATGAGCAGATTTCAACAAATGAAAACTAATTTATAAATACACTTATGTTGAAAAATCAATTTTTACGATGATATTAAAGAAATTAAATTCAGTGTCTTTGCTGTCTTTCTACTTGCCGAATTGCACACTTCTTTACGTGTTGCTTCTTACTATTCGCGTTCGGGACCTTGTGGCGTGAATGGGGGTGAGATTGCTGGTGGGAGAGTAACTCGAGGAATCAAAATGTATTGTACGTGTTAGTGCAACCGGTATCATGAACAGAAATTTAACGGTTTCACAATCACGGTGTTCGTGAATTAAGATATTCGTCAGATTTTTCGTTTCTTCAACTTCTACAATAGGGTGAATCGGTCAAGGTGTGAAATAGTATAGTTCGTATCCGATGTTTCTTGTGTAGTCTCAGCTCGACTCGTTCGCGGGTTTAAATACGTTCAGCACGTGATATAAAGGATATTTTTTCTCCCTGTTGCCGTTTCAGGGTACGGAAAATTTATTTTCCCGCACTAGGGTGGTAAAATTTTACGTTTAATTTAATTTTCGAACACTTAAAATTTTACTCTTCTAGTGCGGGAAAATCGACTTTCCGCACGCTAAACGACACCGACAAGTCTAACTTTCGGTATGCGGCGAATAATAAAAAAATTTCTTGTTTAAATTTAAATTTTTTACAGTGTTTTGACGTTGCCCCATAAAGTATTTGATCTACAAATAGATTACTTACAGAGATATTTGTTTTAATTACTGCCCTAAGGTATCTTGACTCATAAAATATAAGGGGTTTTTTTGCGGTGAGCGAGTTCAAATGTACAAGGCTTTGTCAGTACGATGCCAACGCTATACGAAGAAGGAGAAGAATAAGAAAAATGTTATGATCCGCTGTATCGCAATATACTACATTACGCTTTTCTCTACTGTAGCATAAAAACGCGTTAATGCGCCGGAGGCACATAATAGTATATTACGTACCTAGGCACACAATGAGGGTTATTGCGTGACGAGCGACAATGCTCGCAGGAGATCGAAGCCAAGGCGTAGTCGAGTCGTAGGTGAGGTATAGTCGTGGTGTAGCCGAGACGTAGCTGAGGCAAAGCCGAGATGAATCCGAGGCGCGATCAGTCCTGCGAGCATTGTCGCAATTTCCCGAATTGTATGCATTGGCACGTATTCTATTTTATGTGACTGGTGCGGATACGAGTTTTTATGCGTACACTGGAATCTAATCTAGTATTTTGTTGTTTGCGGCGCTAGTCATTACACTTGATATGTCACGACTAATCCCGGCCATTTTGATTTTATCGATCTTGTGTAGCAGTAATGGATTCTAATAGACGCTTGCGCAGTTCAAATGTACAAGGCTTTGCCAGTAAGGTGCTAACGCTGTACGAAGAAGAATAAGAAAAAGATTGCGTTCCACTGCAAGACTATATCCGCATGCGCAGTTCAATTTCTACATTGTATTCCTCTGTAACGGAATATACAACATTCCTTTACTCTCAGCTGTAACGGAAAAACGAGTTTCCGCGGCTGAGGCACATAAATACAATTATAATATTTTAGTAGTGAATAATGTTCTATTTCGTCCCCCGTGACTATGCACAATTTATGAGTTTTAAATTAGTGCAGAAAGTAAGCAGATAGATATTATTCGTCGTTGTGACGTAAAGTTGAGAAATAAGTCAAGGAAATAAACAATGAAAGTTTAGTTTTGAGGCCTTAGTACCATCAGAAAGTATATCTGTATTCTTACCTAGCATGACGGTTGTTTTGCAGATTTTCTAGGAAGTGGGGTTCAATTTTTTGTCTCCATGCGTTAGTGAAGGGGGAAAGCTGGCACGCTCAGGTTTCGCATAAGTGTTTTTAATCTTAACTTTAAGTCACTTTTATATAACGACAAATTTTTTTTTCTCACATTATTGTGCTTCATTACGTCTTTACTTCATCTCCGAATTTTAGGTATACTTATAGTTCTGAACGTTCATTGAACGATGGAAAATATTTTCTTTGAAAAATAAGTGGTTTTTTTTTGCTTCAGTATATTAAAAAGTAGCGTATATATTATGCCAGATTGTATATTTGTAGGACCATAAATTTAAACATAATCATTAACTTTGTTTTGAAAGAAAAAAAAATTGTCATCGTTCAATGAACGTTCAGAACTGTAAGTATATGAATTTTAGTACATAATATAACACAGACATGTTATTTTACAAGAATTTGATCACGCGATCCGTTTGATGCATGGCCTCCAAATTGAGAAAATAATATACCTTAATTAGTTTTAAGATTTAGATTATGTTTAAAATTGTATTTCACACAACAATTCCTTTTAATTTCTAGATAGAAACTGAAGGACGGACTGATCTGAAGGCCTTGTACAAATAGGATGCTTGAGTTGCAGATATCAGCAGCCATCGTTTCAACAGGGTAAGCCGCGATGGTAAGTCCATTTTTGAGTTCCTCTTGTTTCCAGAATGCAGCAGGGCAAATGGTCTGCAATTGCATAAAACAAGTTGTAATTTTCTAATCAAAATCGCATAGTGAGTAGGGCGGCATTATTTTGGCGATATTTGAATTTTTTCGGCCTTACCCTCTAAAAACAATCATATTACGAAAAAAATGTGCAAAATTTGAAGTCTATCGGATATCATTAACTCATGCCACCGAGCGTTTGATATTTGGAATTCAAATTATATGTATTTTTTCGTGCATTCAACATTAAATTTTATAACTTCTACACTGAGAAAACAATGCTATTGAATCAAAAGCATTTCTTTCCGAAAGCATGTGTACTATTAATTCATAAAAATATACTACAAGAACCAATAAATATGTTACTAATTCTGTAGCATATTTTTTTAAATCCATGATATACATGCTTTTGGCAAAAAATTTTTTTGATTCAATAGCATTTTTTTCTCAGTGTATGCAACTCCGCGGAAAATTCCGAATCTTGGCAAAGTTTTAGTCCATAATGACAGGTAAAACACCTTACTTTTGTAGATTTTCCCTTATTTTTCATCATGACTTGCGATCTTTTCGAAAATTCATCTTGTCCCCTGTTTCTCCGTTCATCCCCATATAATCTTGTGAAATTATATATAATTATACTATAATCGACGTATGGTTCCTATATATTACCATATATATGTTCCGTATAAGCATGTATCAATCAAAAGTTTTTAGTTGATGAAAGGCATTATCATGCTTTAAAAGCTCGCAGGTCATAATAATTTGAAATTATCCTGGAATAATTTCAAATAAGATTGATATGAGTCGGTGTTAAATTTGAATATTTTAAAAATAAACCGTCGTTTTTTATGCAAGTATCACTGTCAGCATAGTGGTAGCAATGAAATCACCTCTATCTTGGTAGAAACTGTTTTGACAGTAGACTTACGTTTTTTTTTTTATGGGAAACGCACTAAAGTCAAGTTAAGTTAGTAGAAAAAGGTTTTAGTAAATCAAGGATGTTTATATTTTACACGAGCGTCGCTGAAAAGTCTCAATTTCTTAAAATTTGTTGTTAAATACAGCAGTCTACAGACTAGTGCAGAAAATACGTGCATGTACCTGCTTGTAGACGGTCATGTGAAAAAATCAATTCTAATGTCTTTTATCTCTATATTTATCTTTATTCAGTAAATTATTAGTCAATTAACGATTCTCCGATTGTCAATCAAATTTTTTACCGTTTATATCCTCAAAAAGTCAGTAAAATGTACTTATAAGCAAAACTTTTCATCTTACACTTTTGGAATATGATAATAATTAATTGAAAAAATACAGAGTTTAATAGTTTTTTAATAATATTTCAAAAGTTCTAATTGATTTTCATGCGAAAAACTTGTCGCTTTTCACAAAAATCTAGCACCATCTAATACAGAAAAATTTGATATACTCCTAAACTTTATTATAAGATATTAATTTATTTAAAAAGGACGCAATTATTAATAATGAAATGATTGTTTCCATTAAAACATTATGCAAGCTTATATGGATCGTGGTTAACAAAGTAATTCGGAATAAAGTTGAGTGTTCACACTGAGAAAAAAATGCTATTGAATCAGAAGCATTTCTTTCTGAAAGCATGAGTTCTATTAATTCATAAAAATATACTACAAGAACCCATAAATATGTTACTAATTCTATAGCATATTGATTTGAATCTATGATATACATGCTTTTGGAAGGAAATGCTTTTGATTCAATAGCATTTTTTTCTTAGTGCACAAACTGGTACATCCATTGTTCACAATCTGGTGTTGATAAAAATCTAGTGTCCACAAACTGGTGCAGTGATACTGCTGGAGAAAAAAATCATGTTAAATAATAAAAGTTTCAAAGAAGCATATAAAAGTATTTTCCACAACGTCAAAGAACACATATCACATGAAAAATTCATTTTATATCTCAAACACGCATTGATTTATTTTATTTCCGATCTATCATGCCTGCATATTTTACATGTCCACAAATTGGCACGTTTACCTCAAGTGTTTGCTTTTTGGTTTGCTTTTAAGTCTATGGAGCAACTGAACCATGAGACGTCAATAAATGCAGTTATAATACGTAAGTTTGTTCAAAAAATAAGTTATTAATTTTTTAATAACCTTGCATACTGTAATTGCTATTACCGTCGTCAAGTGGTCTCGTTGAGCCATACCTTAATTTGTATTAAAAAGGTATTCTGATTTTTAAATGTTTTAGAAGACCTTATTTCTTTATAGTCACGAATTCATTACGTCGATTTATTTTTTTATGTTTTTAAAGTTCTTTTTATTTGAAAATAGTATGAGTAATTTCAATTTTAATTATTTTAAGGCGTTAAAAACCCTTTTAGAGTTGAATCAACACGGAAATGTGTTGCGACGTCTGTATTAATGAAATGCATATCTAAAAAGTTTCTTTTAAAAATATAGTTTTTACGATTAAGATATTGAACGCGAAAAAGTTACTCGTGCTTATCAAATGATTTTGATGAAAATTGAAAGTTTTAAAATGTTTTTTTTCTTGAAACTATTTAAAGGTTACAGGATTTTTTTAATGTGCTCTCCAATATGTCCCAAACCGTTAGCTAACAATTTTTCTTATCGCAGAAAACCCTGGAAAAAACTAGTACACTTCTTGATTACTTGATTGAATTGATACATATGGCATTGATCTTGATCATTATGCACAATTGTTTTAAGGAAATTTGTTTAGTTTGACTAGTCTTATTTGACTAGTTTTATTTTTCTCGATATTTACAAATTATATAGGTACTTTAATCACATGTTATCATTGTTGAAGGGTGTTATTCAACTCGTTTAACATTTGAGAATTTTGATTATTTTATTATTGGAAATTTCAATTTTTATTCAAAACATAAGTGAAAAACGAAAATAACCGTAAAATTGTCAATAATGAAACTAAATGCATCTATAAAATTAGTCTTACGTAATCAACGAACGACCCCTTGCTCAATGAGTTTATGTAACAATACAAGGTATTACTTCTCTTTCATATTTATGTAAATTATTGTGAGCTGCTGGAGTGTGTATGAAATCGCAGTTAGATATTGTGTTGTAGACGTTGCTTCTGAAGAACTGATAATGAAAGTCATAAAGTTTTTAATTTTATAGCTTCTGGTTTTCATTTTCATCAAAAAACTTTTTCCATCACGGAAATTTAGTGAATCTGTATTCCGAACGCTTTAAAATCTGTATTCATTGCCTGGGCTGGTTACTACGACGGCAAAAAAAAAAAAAACAGTTTTTAGTTTCGAAGTTTAGATATAAAGTACGTGATTGCCGACACAGAAACAGAAGGAGTATAAATTCAACGCTTTATTTCCTCTAAAATAATAATAGATGTCGAGAAATGATGCTATTCTATTTTATTACTGTTTTGAACGTTTTGTAGACATTTATTTCTCTACAATGTGCATATTGCGTTCCAATTTTATTTCACTCTGGAATATCAATAATGCTTTACAGCTTTTCCTTAACGTTCATGTGCCACCTCTTTTCATTCGCGGTAGAACATGTTGAGTTCAGTTAGCAGTAACTTTATTTCATCGCATACATTTCGCGCGTGCTACTGGTAAAATTTTTCCTAGTATCAAATTTCTCATTCATAAAATAATTTAATTTTCAGTTTTGCTCAATTTTATTTCCGATTTTGCTCGCCTTCACAGGTGCAAATAGTGAAATAACAAAAAAGGATTAAAGAAGAATTTAAAATGATTCGTATTCATCCAAATAACTAGGTTTCATCAAATATTTTTTCTTCTTTTGTTTTGAAGTAGATAATAAAGGTTAGAAAAAGCTACTGTGGACATTCCTTGATGTTACTATTTAACTGGATCCTTTTATAAACTTCTGAACGTTTCCATATATGTGTATAATTATTTGAAACTCAAGTATCTAGAATATTTAATATTAAAGAATTAAAAATTTTCTTTTAAGTTAAAATTCTTTGAGAATTCAAAAGATTGGAAAAGTTTAAAAATATATATTTGGAGAGATTCAAAGATATTTTAAAAGGCTTTAATGGTTTCCAATGAATTTGAAAACACTTTGACAATTTCAAGACAATTAAAAATATGTGTAGAGAATTTAGCAAAATTTTTGAGAAATATAGGCGAGTTAAAAACATGTATGAATCTTCAGAACTCTTTATAAAATTTCCAGATATTCAAAAATTTCCAGATATTCAAAAAACAGGGTTTATCTTCTTAAATGCCTTGTTAAATTTTGAAAAGTTTCTGGACTATTTTGCATGATTCTAGAAAATTTTGTATAATTTTTAATATTCTGTGCAAAATTTTCCATGAAAAAAATTTGAAACACGGAATAAAAATTTTTATTTTTGCCCGAACTTTTTTTCTTATCACATGGAGCCAAATTTTTGAAATTTATGCAATTCTAATCTATCACGGATTATTTTTTCAGAAAAAAGATTCTCTACAACTTGACCGTTTCTAATTTTTGGAAATGAATCAATTATTATTAAATTCAGCAATTTGTTTATAAAAAATTCGTTTTGGAAAATTATTCTTTAATGGTTTTAGTCATTAAAAAATCCATTTGCAAAAATTGAAAATGGTCAATAATCCTCCACGATTTATTAAAATCGTATTATTTTTACAGCTTTGGCTTAAAGCGATAAGAAAAAAAGTTTGGTCAAAAATAAAATTTATTAATAAAATTATTTTTCTGTGCTTCAAATTCTTTCCATGCGAAATAATCTAACCTCTTTTAATTGATCCCCTCAATAATAATATTGCTATTTTTGAAAGAAAAATTATCTATTTTTGTTTGAGGCCTAATTTTTGCGAGTGTACTACCTTAAAGAATAGATTTGAAATATTTCAAGAATACTGTCAAAAACTAAGAAATGATTAGGGAGTTTCAGAAGTATTTGAATATTTTGAAAAATTGTGAAAGATTATCAAAAATTTCATTAAATTTAAACTTATTTTTTGGAATAGAAAATAGATGGCCTTTCCGGTCTTCCTCTCCGACCTTTTTCTTCTCTAAATTATAATACCGGTAACATCAAATCTACAAATTAAACGTATTTTTATCGGAGTAGAATATATTAAAGGGCATTTTTCAAAAAAATTTAGAAATTCTAAAACATTTTAAGAAAATTGAAAAAATTTCTAATGATTAAGAACATGCAAAGAATAATTTTGAGCAATGTTATTTATAAACTATTTTTCATGCGAAATAAAAGTTTTTCGATCCATTCTTTAAGTTTGCCTAATAAGGAAAATTATTTTGAGTTGCTAGTTTATGAATAATCTCGCCTAAAATAATTGATTGCCTTATTACATTCTCTTGAAAATTAAAGACATTTCCGAAAATCAAATTAGCTTCTGAAGGCTTCAAGTTTGTTTTATTTAGTTGAAAAAGCTTTAAAAAATGGTTATTGGTTCTATAACACTGTTTGAAAATTTAATATTTAAATTTATATTCACTACTTTTTGAATCTATTCTGATTTTGGAAACTATAAGCTTCCAAATTATGTAAAGTATTACCAATTATCAAACATTGGACCTCATTATATTTTATATGATTATTTTATTCATCCTTTTTCCCGATAAAGGCCAGAATAATTTATCTTTTCTTTCTTTCGATCTTTCATTCTTTCAATAGTTTCCTAATTTTCCGGGATTATGTTGCTTGTGGCAATGTATACAGATGTTAAAGCGTCTATCCTATGCAATTGCTATGTATGTACATCTGATGGAAAAGTTTTATAGTGAATGAAAAAAGGGTTGTGAAAGATGGAATGAGAAGAAGCAGGAAAACGAGGTGAAGGTAGGAGTTGACGTTTTACGTATTGTATCTGCAGGCTGAATTCAGAGAGAAATAGTCCACAAGTCTATTTCCCTAGTGTATTTCTTTATGGCCGCGTGTTAAGCGCGGAAAACATTGAATCGTACTCCAGGGTAACATACGGGCTGTCCCGGGATGGACTTTCATATGACCGGGAGGAAGAGGAACTTCATATAGCTTGATTTTCCTCAAAATATATAATGCTTCTTTCTATTCAAAAACGTTTCATAAAGCTGACGATAAGATAAAATCTATATTAACTCTTTGCCTACCCTAATGTGTCTTTATTAGTTTTCACTAATTTAGATTTAGAGAGATACGAGTCAAATTCTATTTGTAAAGGTAGTAAGAGCTGATTGAATTGTGGGGGATAAAGGAGGTTAGGTTTTTATTACATAATTAAGAACAGTGATCCCAGAACGTGGGAGCTGGCGGCCCCCACCATAGACTCCACCAGCTCATGGCTTCTTCCTCGCTCGACTGCCATAGGTTGGTTGAGTGAGGAAGACACAATGAGCTCGAGGCATCTATGGTGGGGGCCGCCAGCTCCCACGTTCTGGGATCACTGATTAAGAAGCACCCGTGTAGAAATTGAAATCAGGGCAATAGCAGGTCCTGATAAGGAAATCCTATCAGGCCCTGATGGTGTTTCGTCACGCTCGGCATGAAAAGGGCCGTATGTGACCAATCTTAGACGGTCCGTATCAGCTAACCATTCTTGTGCCTTAGAAATAAATAAGGTTTTCCAGCGGCAAAGTTAATATTTTCCTTTAAATAAATGGAATAGAACAAAGGAAACAAAGGGTGGTGGAGGTTTCTTGCTGTAACGAGGTAAAGAGGTGATAGATACGATAGTTGCGATACACTGAATGTTTTTAAGTAATTCAACAAAAAATATTTGACAGTTAATCAAAAATATTGCTGCAATAGTAATTCATATGGTTGGAATACACATACAGGCTGAACTACTACAAGCCATCCTTGGTATTCGGTAAATCTCCAATATAATATAGGTCAAGGAACCACAATTATGTCTGTATCGTTGAAATTTTTTTTTCAGTGTACAATAAGATTTTCCATTCCACTTCAAATCTTTGTAGCTTAAAGACTATACTAGACTGACGAGATTTTTTGGTATTTAGTTTGGTAATTGGATAAAATTATTTCCAAATAAAATATAAAACGTACAGGGACAAAACCTTCAGAACGCTAACAGTATAGTATAGTAAAACAGTACAGTTGAGAAAACTATACAGAATTTTAGTTCAGCAAAATACCTTTCGCGACTATACGATATTGGTATTATAGCTAGACTGAATGCGTATTTTCCCATCGTACCATTATAATTTCGTTCGTGCAACGATAGAACTATAGCTGTTCAACCTATACCGGTATATAGTGTCTCAACCTATGCGGTATAAGTGAGACAACTATACTGGTTTGCCGCGCGACCTATACACAGTGTGTCCCAAAAATAATCGAACTTTTTGGATATAGAATAAGATACACATTATATTATCTTTGAAAGTTATTATTTATTCAAAATAGGTTCCATTAGACTCAATACAACGTTTGGAACCATCAACCAATTTATCCATAGACTTTTTAAACTCGGGTTTTGGGATGTTCTTTAGCACTTGTGTCACAGCTGATTGAATAGTTGGAACATCATCGTAAAAAGCTCCTTTCATTGCAGTTTTTAGTTTCGGGAACAGAAAATAGTTACACGGTGATAGATCAGGCGAATACGGAGGGTAGTCCATGACACAAATCTGTTTTTTCATAAAAAATTCGTTGACTTTTTTGGTCTTGTGAGGTGGTGAATTTAAGGAGGTTGGGTAGTAGAATGAAAATGATTAAAAACTTTTGAAACTTTCACAATCCACTGATTAATATTAAAGGAAAATCACGTAAAAATTTTAAAAGGATTGACAATGCGGTTTTCGAGAAAATCAATGTCAAAATAGTCTTATACATGGGCTCTTATGGGAGAAAACTGAAGTCCATCAATCTCCCTTCAATATTTTTGTTAAAAATTATAAACTCATTGGAAGCTCTGTTGCAATATGAACTTTGAATATTTCTGAATATTTTTAAACAAAAAAAATGTGCACTTACAATGTAGTTATTTAGATAATTGAACTTGAAGAAAATATATTCGTTATTTTGGGACAAACGGTCAGCCGTCATCAAGAAGTGTGGCAACGCTGTGGTATCTGCTATATTATAATAGTAATACAGATTCGCAGGATTCATTGTAAATAAACAACGTACTTATGAAACATTACATGCTTAATCACTTTTATTTATTAGAGCGCTGTACAAACAATCTCATTATAAAAAATATCAAAAATAACTTATTATAAACTAAAGAACATTTTTTCAATACTTACAGACTAATCAATGTTCGGTTGCTTATAGTGTTTAAGGTTGTATGTAAAAAAATCGATCTCTGGTAGAATTTTTAAAAAAAGGAGCTGATATTTAATTAGAATAATTATTTATATGCATACAAAAAATCAGTTCAAACAACACAACATTGCCAAACGTCTTTCGTTATTTCAAAGAACTTCAAGTTGATAAAAATTAACTTTATTTCACATAAAACATGAATTTCCTGGTATTTAATACTAAAACAAGATATTTACACTACACTTTATTGCACATCGATACGTAAATAGCGTAAAAAAATCATATAATTTTTTTTATCTAAGGTTGGTCACACTACCGAACGCCCGTGTATAAGCATAGGCATACCCCTCTCACCGCCTGCCCCGCAAGTGATCTACCCAACCTCCTGAACTGATGTGGAACAAAACGTGCAAAGGCCTTTCTTTTACCAAAATCTTCAGTTAATATTGTGTAGATTGTACAGTAAGATAAATTTAATTCTTCTGCCAGCATTCTCACAGTGAAATTTGCATCGATAGCGATTATTTCACGTACTTTTTCCACTACACGGAAAAAACAGTATAGCTGTTCGATCTATACCGGTATATAGTGTCTCGACCCATGCGGTATAGATGAGACAACTATACTGGTTTGCCGCGCGACCTATACATTGCTTTGCATGCACGCGACTCTAACCTCGAAATGAGAAAGAAGTGTCATTTTTTCGAGGCGTTTTTTCGAAGCGTTTGTCGATTTGTTTGGATACCATAACGATGGCATAATATTTTGTTTACGATCGCTATACATGGTATTGTCATATCAACGAACTTGTATAGCTGTCTCCCCTATACTCGTATAGGACTGAGGACCATACCGTAGTATTGGTCTGATAGCAATATTTTCTTGTTTTGGGGACCAAAATATAGTTCTCTTAGCTATACTGTTTTTTCAGTGTAACTCAGCACGATTTGATGCTTCTGGTCGTCCAGGTCTTGGATCATCATTTAAATCGTCACGGCCATTTTTAAATCGTGTAAACCACGTATAAACTTGAGTACGACTCATACAATCATCACCATAAACTTTTTTCATCAATTCGTATGTCTCAGCGGATTTTTTTTCAAGTTTAACACAAAATTTTATATTTGCTCTTTGTTCCATTTTTGTTTTGTAACATTAGCACACTTTTTCTTTTATTAAAATGGCTATAACTTTCACATCTGTCATCCGATTACATGAATTTAGGTGCGTTTGAAAGAGGATGAATGTATCTTTTTAATGCTGAAAATTTTCAATAGATGGCGCTGCATGTTGTAAGATTTAAATATAAAGTTCGGTTATTTTTGGGACACACTGTGTATACCCCCTTAAGGACCGTGGTCCTTACTTCCTGGGACCTGTATCTGTGCTGCGATTTCAAGAAAAACCTTCCTCTTTATTTTTGTTTATTACGCTGGGAAAAATATCGTACTGCTCACTATTAAAATACTTATCCGTTTCTGAAAAATAGAATAAAGTACATGTTAGCAAAACAGATACAATCTATAGATACATTCTCTTACAGGCTAATGTTTGTCAAAACATGCAAATGGACAACTGCGGTTTAAATAATAATGCATAAATAAGTAAAATATAATTTGTAGAAGATAAATTTCATCTCTCTAAATACGTTAAATCTTTCAAAGTGCATAAACAAAAAGAGCCTGAAGTTACATTGATCGAATAAATTGAATAGATTATAATGGCCTGTATCTTGACTTTATTTCGAAGTCTTCTATAATCTACTTTACGTAAAGGGAAATTCTACTTAAAAGTTTGTTTCGTTCTCCAAGCAAAGGATAAAACCCTCTTGCATTATGCATTCAGCAGAAGATCTTTTTCATCTTTCTTAAGGTAGTTTCTAATGAAACATGTAGGCATGAAGACATCTCAGAATATAAGACTTACAAGTAAAACTAATTTTTTAGAGTAAAATTGTAAAGGGTAAAGTTGTAGAGAACCTTTTCTCTGAGAAATAAGCCGTGATTTATTATAATTGTAGCATTTTTAGAACATTGATAAAAAGGGGTATTAGACAAAAATTCAATTGCAAATAACATTATTATAATTAATTTAAAGAATTTGAAATTTTTCTGTAGAAAAGGAGACGTGTTGCGATATAAAAGTTTTAAATTATCTATGAGGGCACCTGTCGGAAACATATTCTATCTGATACGTGACTGTTACATTTCCGTAAGTTTTTAATTTTTTGCATGAATAATAATATTTTTCATTGCATAAGACACTATAAATAATATCATTACGACTCTTAAAATCATAGAAAATCACTAGAAAATCTATTTTTTCCGAAGATCTGATATTAGGCAAAACAGATAACTTAAAACAGTTTTCGAGACTGTCACTCAGAAATGTACAAGGAAATCTCTATGTCTTATGAAAATATCTCAAAATATGAGGTAAGCTATAAAAAAATGCAAAGTATCAAAGTTTTAAGCTTCAAAAATTCTAGAAAAATAATTTTCAGATCCTCTTTGCTATCTCTTACCGTTTTCAGATAAAATTTTATTTTTCATTTCTAAAATGAAAAAATTAGTCAGAATCATTGATAAAGTTAAATTTTCAATAACATATCCCCAGTAATCGTTAGCTTAGTTTTGGTCATAATAACAATAGTCTTACTTTTTGCGTAACTATAATTCATTTGGACTGATATTTCATGATCCGTGTTGATAAATTGTATTATCAGTTGCAAAATACCTCATTAAAATTTTTTTCCAGTGATTCTTTAAATTTTAAGTGTAAAATGACGGTTACAAGGTCATCTACTTTAGAATATTATAATTTTCTTTTGTAGAAAAAGTCTAATTTTTCCCAACATGGGATATTTCAGTATGTATACATTATAAAAGCAGGAAGGTGTTAAAAATTCCAATTTTCACTACCTGTTTTTTTTGCCTTTTTGTGCTGATAAGCATCTAACGTCAAAGTGTTTTTTAAAAAATAAAATTAGAAAGAAAAGTTACGGTGGTGTGGTTTAAAACAATTTTTAAAGGAAATCTGGACTAGAAAATATTTATTTTGAGAGTTAAATGCTTGTTGCAAAAGTTTCGTAGGTCACACAATGTAGTGGGTTTTTTTTTATAGGATGTCAGTATAATCAAGCAGTTGATGTCCTACGGTCAGATGAACGGTTATAAAGGTTTTGCGAAAGTGGAAACAAAAATCCCTTGACGGAGACGAAAGTAAATTAAAAAAGGTCTTGGCTTTTTAAAATTTAACATCCAATTGCTGACTTCCACATGCTGCAAAATCCCCAAGCGAGATTTCGGATCGCAATAACGGCGATCGAAATAGCTGCTTATTCCTGAAGAATTGTTATTTTGATGATTCTTTTCTGGTAGTTTAAATTGCCTTTTCACTTCACCACAATTTACAATTAAAAGATAATGATCATAAATTTATACACTCAGCATTTTTAAAGACTTCAAATTTTCAGATAAAACTACTTGAATGTTATTTAGGAAAATAAACAAATTTGATTTTTCCCATGATTCGTTTTTATCACAAGATTAACTTTGAGGAAATATGTTGAATCAACAGAATTTGCCATTTGATACTGAAAATTCTCATTTCTACGTAAACTTTCTTTACCTTACTTAGGGACAATTGTCCTGGTATAGGGACCTCGGGCTGTCGTAAAAGATATGCGGTTCGTTTAAGGAACATGGAGAAATACTTGAGTGAAAGATATCAGATTTAATATAAAGCTGAGACTGTCATTTGTAGGGCAGGCGTCAGTTGCCCCACTATAGGGACTTTGGATTATTATAAAAGACATGTGATTTATTCAAGAAATTTAAAAAGACAAACGGTTGTGCTAGATACTTCGCCCGCTTTTCGAAAAAAAACAAAAAAATTTTTAAACCACAAAATAAATGTTTTTCTGCATTTTTACAGATCAATAAAATGTTTATTGAGTAGCAAATACAAATTGCATTGTGCTGTAATGTCGAACCCCTAACTTAAAAACATTTTTTTTTAAATTGGAATTTTGCGAAAAAAGAATTTCCAAAATTGGAAACTTGTGCTGAGTTGTGCTAGGCGAGTACAACAATAAACCCTTATAACATTTTCCAATCAGATTACTATTTTCAAAATGAAAACTCATTTCTCATAGTTCCAAGAGTTCTGTTTACTTCTAGATTCTTCTCAAATAGTTCTAAAAATAAGTCCAAATACATTTTATTCTGAAATTAAAATAAATCTCATTCTCAACAGTTCCAAGAGTCCTGTTGAAAGTTCTGTATTCAACTTAAATAGTTCTACAAATAAGTCTAAACACATTTTGTTCTAAAATCGAAGTTCAAGAAACTATGACACTTCAAAGTTTTCAAAAATTTCGTTTTTGAGAGTTTCAAGAGTTCTGTATTCCAGAAATCTTTAATGAACTTCTCATTGAAAGTTTTTTCAACTCTAAAGTTCCCTCGATACTTTTTCTCGGCGAACTAAAAAAACATGTTTAGCGACCGGGCTCAATTTGTCATTCAATATTGTATTATTAGACAAAAAGGGATTTTCAGGTTTTTGATGACATTGCGTACATCACTAGACCTAGGGTGACCATAATTGATTTTCGAAAATTGTACCCTGATGCATTTTAATTAATAATCTATTGAGTTGAAAGATTATTTTTGAGTTGTTGAAGCTTGCCAATTGACGAAAAAATCGTTAGATGGCATTGAATGATGAACTTTTGTACAAGAAACGATCCAAAAGATGATTATAAAATAAAAATTTATCTTTTGAAAAATTCGGACGAAAACCCGGACAAAGTCAAATATCCGGTAGGACAACTCACACAAGCCTTAAAATGTAGACGTGTGCGGGGAAATCCGGACAGATGGTCACCCTAAGTAGACCATACATTGTGTGCATACCAAATTTCAATCAACAAAACTGTTCAGTTTTTAATTCTTAATTTTGAAAACAATTATGCTACAAAAAAATTTCCGTCTCGGCATTCTCCACGTGCGTATATTTTTGAAGCATTAATTTTAAGACTTTTAAAATTTTAAGTTAATATTTTCTCGAAAATGAGATTTTGAAATTTTTTTGAATACTTTGAAGTCCCATAGTTTTATGAATTTTTATTTCAGAATAAAATGTATTGGGACTTATTTGTAGAACTATTTGAGAAGAATCCAGAACTGGTAAACAGAACTCTGAGAAATGAATTTTCATTTGGAAATTATTAATCTGATTGGAAAATGTTATGAGGGTTTATTGTTGTACTCGCCTACTACAACTCAGCACGGGTTTGCAATTTTAAAAATTCTTTTTTTACAAAATTCCAATTTTTTGTTTCCGGTTTCTTCAAAAATATTTTTAAGTTAGGGGTGCGTCATTGCAGCACAACAATGCAATTTGTATTTTTACTCAATAAACATTTTATTGACCTGTCAAAATGCAGCAAAACATTTATTTTTGTAAATTAAAAATTTTTTGTTTTTCTGTTTTTCAATATTTACAGCCGTAATTTTTGATTTTTCAAAAACTCGTTTGCGGCACAAATCAGTAAAACTCTAGCACAACCTAGCACAACTTTTATTTCCTCAAAATATTATGTTTGCGGTTCTAACTTCCGGGACATCGTGTTACGTCATAACTACGTAAACGCTTACTTTATTCGAAGGCTCCTCGTTTTGAATTAAAATCTGATGATCCTCGCTTACGGATGAGGATAATATATTTTTGGGGAAGAGAATGGTCCCTCTTACGTCTCCCTATTTCTGGTTCCTCTTTTATAATTTTCGCATAGATTTTTAATAAATCTAGCCTGCGCGTATAAAGGCCATGGATCAACGAGATCACGTGACCAAATTCCTGTAAAAGTTCGTGTAAGATTACTTTAATTTTATAAAATATCTTCCTGAAAATTTGGAAAATACTACAGAACACGGTAGAGAACGTCTGTCAACTTCGTTTGAGTGAAAATTTTGCAAAAAATTTAACAGTTAACTGTAACTGTCTAATAGTTTTTTCCAAATCATTTCAGGCGATCATTAGATATCCGCTGGATATCGAACCCAGGACTTTTCAATTGCCGGTCGAATGCTCTATTATCATCTGAGCTACAGAGGTTCCACACAACTTTTCTCACAGAATCTATTAACGCCTATTCGGCTACGGATACATTCTGTGAGAAAAGTTGTGTGGAACCTCCATAGCTTAGATGTTAGAGCATTCGACCGGCAATCGAAAGGTCTTGGGCTCGATACTCAGCGGAGTAGAAGCGTTCCTTTTTTCACAGAAATTTTTTTCAAAAGAACTGTAACTGTCGATAACTTTTCGAATTTTTTTCAAAATAATTACTAAAAAGAAGTTAACAGACGTGCTTTACTGTCTTTTGTTACCTTCCCCAAATTTTCAGAAAGATATTTTTTGAATTAAAAAAGTTATCTTACATGAATGAAGAAATGTATAATTTAGTCACCTGGTCCGATTGATCCATGGCCTTAAATACATCTAAATACGTCGCGGGATGTGACAGTCGTAAGGGACTTACTTATAGTTCGTTTAAGGAACTTGAGAAGATACTCGAATTGAAGGTTTAAAATGAAGTTGAAACGTTGTAGAGCTCGATACAGAGTTTACAAGTAGATTGCTCAGAACAGTAAGTCGTGTTTTATTAAACAAAAAACATTATTTTTGTAAAAAGAAATGTAAAACTTACGAAAAATAATACTTTTAATAATGTTTTTTGCGGGTATTACTGGCTCACAAACTTGTTCTTTTTTATTGCCCAGTGTAGTTCGTGAAATGATATTACTATTGGATCATATTTTCGAAAGTCATCATATTTATAGATGCTAATGGCAAGAGATGTGATCTGACAAAAATTGTAATGATATGAAATTGGTAAATTGTACTTAAATAGCTTTCAAATCTACAGAATGAGTTATGCTTTCACCAGAGTCTAATATTTTTACTCTGTACAGTATTCAGAGATTGAACGTTATCAAAAAATATATTTTTTCTAAATATATTAATGTTATATCAATATGTCCTTAAAAATAGACAGTTATTTGTACATATTATCATCCCTACAATTTTTGTTCAAGAAAAATGACTAAATATGGTAATCATCAAAATTCATTTATTGCTGATATAATATTCTCATAGGAAGTACATTATTGTAAATACTAGTCACTTTTCAATAATCGTTCATTTTCCGGAAGTATATCTTTAATTATGGATGTATTTATGGTAACGATCTCAAAATCCCATTCATATCTAGAGAAATCAATAATTTCCCGGTCTGAAATAGCAATTCCCGAAAGTTTTCCGTTAAGAATTAAAAGATCTCCAGGTTGTTTCTGAAACATTAAAAGATTTTAATTGTTTACCTTGCATCTGAAGAATAGGTACAAGTAATAATAAACTTTTACTATTAATCCATTATTTAAATCAAATATATTAGCCATTTCTTCAGGGTTTCTTATTTTATTATTCATCAACGGTTATACTCACATTAAAGTCACTATTGTCGCGGAGATGTATATGTAAATTCGTTTCAATGAAAATTGAAGAAACAGTAATTAAATTAACATTTTTTATCCAGTACTTCTTAGTCTGTAACATATTAAATTTACGACTTTTACTATCTTCGACAAAGTTCAAATTATTATCTGTACTGGCAAAGCTACCGTTGCTCTTATGCTTTCTTAATTTTAGACATTAAATGATGTTTAACTGTGCCAGAAAAGCAGTCACTTATCTTCAGTTACATTCACTAAGAAGGCATTCAAAATTATCTGATTGCATAACTGAAAATAAACAGTGAACCAGTACTTTGCCAGTCTTATATTCTCACCTGACTCCATTTTAATATTGCAACGTCAGAATGCGGGAATTCTGATGAAAGCTGAATAACTGATATTTGTTCTGATAGTTCGATTTTAAAGCTTAACTGAAAGAAAATTGTGTTCAAATTTATCTTAATCTTTTTTGGGCATTATAATATAAAAGAATATCATTTTAAGTTAAAAGCTTTATATTTTCTGTGGATTCACTCACGGTTACGACTGCAATTTTACTGATTACTTCGAGTGTTTCAGTATCACTACAAAATTCCTTTTCATAATTTATTCCTGCAATTGGACGAGATGTACCACCATTTTTACCAAAAACTATTCCAGCCCAAACTTGGATAAAGTCAAAATACGGTCCATTTAATTTATATACATTAATAGCAGCAGTTAAGGCGTGTGACTCGGTAAATAAGACCCCGGTATACAAATGTTGATTACTTCTACTCGTTCTAAACGATACTAAGGAGCAAAGAGCATTTTCTGTTACATGAGCATTGCCAGTTTTTTGAGATAGCCTGTTAAAGAAACCTGTTAAAGAAATATTGAAATAATTAAAAATTTTTTCATTTAAGAAAGAGGATAGAGCGCATCTTAATTGAGATTCAAATATTTTGAAGAATTTTTACAAGAGGAAAATATACAAAGATATAGAAAGTCTTTTTCTCACTCATGAAACGAAAGTAAAAACCGCTTTGAACATTTAAAGGTGTTCATGACGTAACATTTTCTTCCGCTCTTAAATGAAAAGGTCTATTCACTTAAGAAATATCTACAAACTAGATTCGTATTATTTTTTAATCAGAAGCATATTTCTCATCTCAATTGTAAAAAGTATGCTCTTAAAAAATGATTCATTCTTGGACTAAAATACACAAGATGAAAAAACCTCATAAAATAACAGAAATTTCTTGAGGCTTACTTTTATAAAATTTGTTGAGGTGAACAAATTTGATGTTCTGCCTTTTTTTAGTGTTCAACTTAATTTGTCGAAAAAAATGGTAATTTTTGTTGCTACTTTCGATTTTTCAACTTTCCAGACAAAATATTCAATTTTAATTAATATCAAAAATAGAAAGTTACAAAGTTCTAAAAGTAATGTTTGGATAAGTTTTTGGGGTATAAACCGTCGATATTTTGTCATTTTTGGGTGTACAATGTCATTTGTCGCAAAAATTGAATACTTGGTTATTTTTCTCAATGTTTTTTGAAACTCGATTTTCTGTATACATTTCTGTAACTTTCCGATAAATAACACGTTTGAAATAAGTAACTTTCTTCGAAATATCTCAATGAGGGAATACAATCGTAGTATTGGTTTAAGCAAACGATTCTGTATTTCAACGATTATTTTGTATCTCACTTATTTTGGTTAAAAATGTAATTCTCGATTTTCAATAGTGTTTTTAAAATCAAAACATAAAATATACATCTTACTCTCTAAATCTGAATCAGTCAATTTTTAACCACGGAGAAAAATGGATATTGACCCATAATATCTAGATATTGAGGCACAATGTCAGTAGCATTCAACTATGTGACAAACATTTAGATATTCTACTTCAATGCCTGCAGATATTGAAAAAAAGGTATTAAACACCAGTATCTCAGATATTGAGCTTGATTATCTCAGATATTAAAAATGAATATTCAAGATACTAAACTTCTGAATATCCTCGTTAGTAAACTTGAATGTCTGAGGTAATAAAGTTGAATATCTCAGATATTTAACATCAATATCAGGTATACTGAAAAGGTAAGTTATAGATGTAACAGCTCAATGTCTAAGATACTCAAAAAATTATTTTAAAGGTTATAAAATAACTACATATTCAGTTTTTAGAAAAAAGTCAAATTATATTATGTAAATAATATATTTTTCACTGCTAAATCAGTTAATCTTCACTGATTGAATAAGTGAAAAATTATGTTTCACTGTTGAATCAGTTAATTTTCACTGAAGTATTCAGTGAAATTTGACTGATTTACAGTAACTTCTTTTTGGCTATTTGAATCAGTCAAATTTTACTGATAATCAGTAGATTTTGACTGATTCAGATTTAGAGAGTATCAAAAGATGTCTTTGATGATATCTCACATATTTTGCTCACAAATTGTAAAAATATAAAATTATTTACCAGAAAAATTCTGAAAATTTGTATTCACACATTTTTAGTTGAAATCTATATTTTTCATTTGGATTAAAAAAAAACACTTTTTTTAACTAAAATATGCGAGATATGGAAAAAACTTTATAATGCAAAACTGTTTGCTCAAATTAATTGTACATATTTGCTTTCACGCATTCTTTAAAATGATACTTTTTAAGATAAATGAACAGGAACCAAAAATAAAACGCAAAAAAATATGATGCGAGAAAATACGAAATCAATTAAGGTTTATACTGATTATTTCATTTGAATCACGAGTTTTGGTTCCTTATTTTCTCTCTAAACCTGAATCAGTGAACGGTCACTGATTCGCAGTGACTATTCACTGATGGCAACAGCTATAAGTCTTTCACTGAGAATCAGTGAAATAGATTGAACTCACTTATTGAATCAGTGAAAGCTTCAGGTGGGAGTAATAAAACCAGCAATATATTTTAACGATCGATGAATTCGTTTATTTTAGGCTAAACAACACTAAAACGAAATTACGTAAGGGGCCGTTCACATAATACCCCCCCCCCCGGCCCCCCATGTCACACATGGTCGCAAATCTCAGCCCCCCCCCTTTCGATGTCACGTGACACCTCTTAATTTTATAAAACATTTTTCGTTAACGCGTACAAAATCCAGTAAAAAAAGAACCTATTAATTATTAATGTGTGACGTAACGTAGAGGGCAGACCCCCCCCAAACATGTCACACCACGTCACAATTTGCAGACCCCCCCCCCCCCCCCTCCCATAAACTGTGAACGGCCCCTAATTATTATTATTTTTAAGGGACGATAAATCAGTAAAGTGTAGATGAAAGTTTGGAATTCGCGAATTCAAAAGTTATGTTCACGTGACGCATTCCCTGATTCCTCAGTGAAATCAAAGCAGGGCACTGATTCATCAGTTGATATATTTTAACTGATATAATCAGTGACTATTTCACTGATTTAGGTTTAGAGAGTTCGATTGCGAATATCGTTCGAGTTTTGTTTCTCACTTCCGCTGAACAGCTGCGACAATATGGGTTACATTTTTCTAATTTGCGTAGTTGGCACCCAACCTACGTTTTTGACATGGCTAGTATTCATGTACGCGATTTCAAATTTCCCACCGAGTAAATATCATATATATATGTATTATTGATATCTCGTCTCAACCTTGCGTGCCAGCTCGGTTACAACTCTGCCTGAATTTATTGGTCCTCGACCCAAAATGCGTGTTTTAGCTCCTTTCAACACAATATACACGGAAAACTCTGCGCGCGTGACGCCACTGTCGCGAGTGAGCAAACTGCCGAGTTCGTTTTCCGTGTACTATTTTACAAGTCATGATTGATCAGTTTTAATATATCAATGAATTATCACCTTTCTTTAGATTCGCTAGACAAAAGTATGCTGAGAATTTAAGAATCAACAAAATTCAATTACCTATTATTATGTACATTTTTACGAAATCGTCAAAAACCCCAGGCATAACAAAGAGCATTTTCATTATGATATTCACGAAGAAAGAGCACGAAAGTCATGTATGGAAGCTATCACATATTTTTTTCTTGAATATAAGCGTTAAAACAAATATGAAAATTGAATGATTTGAATGAATATTGCTAATACTTATTGCTAATGTATAACAAAAGGATTTATTTATGACGATTCTATCGCGGCGCCGCCCTGACGCGCGGCGTGCGTTTGATTATAATATTCCTTAACTTTGTCAATTTTCATGTAATTTACTTTATATTTTTACACAATCACCTATGAACATCAATTAATAATAATGGGTAATCAGATTTGGTTGATTGTTTAATTCACAGCATACTTTTTTGGCGAATCTAACGAAACGTGATTATTTATTGATATGTTAAAAATGATCGATTATGAATTGTAAAGAGAAGTTTCGAGCCTTGGAGGCATCGCTAAAGTGTAAGAATGAAGTGAATTTTTTTTTAATATCATAAATTTTTTGTTTTATTTTAAATGCAAATGTTAAATCCTTAAGTAAATTGAATTTCTTTTCTCATTCAGAATCAAAACCGAATTTAGTAATACTCTAAATTTTACATGGGTTTTAGTGTCAAATTTAAAAAAATGAACATTAGTCGATTTTAATCTGAAATAGTTAATATTGGCCAAATCCGTTTTATAAAATGTTATCATTATTTTAATATACGTAATTTCGACTCGTATCGACCCTCAAATAATAAATTTACTAAAGAATTGGAAAATTTTTCTGTGGAAAAAATTGCCGGTCGACTGCTCTAACCACTGAAATTCTTTAATATTTGAATTCATTTGCATTTATTTGTGATATAAGAGTTTAAAATTGTCTACGAGAACACCTGTCGACAACGTTTCCTATCTGATACCCGACTAGTGATCGTCCGATAATGTAGTCAGTGACAAAAATTTAAATTTCAACTGATTGATTTGAAAATAAATTTATTTATTCCAAATCTGAATAATGATAAATAAATGATAATGAGTAATAAATACCTTGGGAATAAACAGTGGTTATGAACGCACAAATTGATAGAACAGCTAGGCCTTTCATTTTGACAAACTCACTGAAGCTAACCGTGTGATTGCGACTATATTTATATGCATTACTCTCTGTTTGATTATTGTCATGAGCGCCTAGATCGACAAACTCGCGGCCCTTTCGAGAACGCGTAAAACATTTGTCCAACCGACAATGATTATCGATAAAAAAGAATTCGACAAAAGGAAAAAAATATGATTGAAAAACTCAATTTGATACGAAAACACGTTTAGATTAAATAAGATTGAATAATATTCTTTGTGATTTCCTGTGTCAAATTTATTTTTCATGTCAAAAACAAATTCCGAAATTAGAAAAAGTATGATACTAAACTCTCGTAATTTAACAAGGAATATAGATAGATAATATCTTGAAAAAATAAGAATAACATATTTTTACATACGCGGCATAATTCTCGATAGAATTATCGGACTAAATTGAGCTTTGGCATGCTTTATCGGAACCTAGAAAGTAAGGACAAATTTATTACCCAGCCACATCCGACTAAAATTATGAAAATAAGAGCATTTTTTGTCTTTGTGGAAAAAACTTTTTGAAAAAATCCAAAATTCCAATATTGGTTTCTGATACTGTTCATAAATCTCTACAAATTATCTTTACAACATTTTTCGATTAAACTTAAATTAGGACAGTTACAGTATGTTAAGACTTGAAGAAAGTAAATATTCCAAAATTCCATTTTCCAGTTAAATTATACGAAATACGAAAAAAAATTATGATACAAAGTTGTTAACTACATAAAGATCTACAGGTTTTAATCGAAACATTTTTTCATAAGATATATATTTTTCTTTTTGATTAAAAAATACTATGCACTGAGAAAACTGGAGTGTCAACCTAAACATTTGGAGGGAGAAGCAGACTATATTTGAGGTTAAACTATAGGACAGCCTTCTAGATAGTGTAACTTATTACCTGTGAATTGTGGAAATAAGATGGTCAACTTGAATACTTTAGAGGGAAAAGATGATCATCGCAGAGAGAAAAATAGACTATCGAAGAGGGAAAAACAGACTATAATCTACCTCTATGGCTAACCTCAAAACTATTACATTTAAGCTTTCACAATTATTATGTTATTATAGCAAGTGAAATAGCTACTCAACAATTAGTTGGCAAAAATAACCCTCGTGACACTTTAACACGTAATGGACGCGAAACCGGCAATGAGGTTAGAGTCCACACGGAGGAAAAATAGGCGAACCCACGTGACTTTACAATTTTGGCGCGTATTTCACCAATCGACACTCTTTATAGTGATTCTGACCCTCTGGGAACAGTTAAGCAAAATATCAAATGAGTGTCTCCTTGACCAAAAAGAAAAAATTTCGGAGAAAGTGTTGTACTATCTAGAAGTTCAAACTGACTATCTACATTTTGACATTCAAAGTTTGACACTCCAGTTTTCTCAGTGTGGAGAATCTAAAATTCAATTTTTTAACAATAATATGTGAAATACGCAAAAAAGTAAGTTTGCAAAATTGTTCCTAATACGGCCTACAAATTTTTTTTGATATCGTTTCTGGTAAAACGTATATTTTTCATTTTAATTTCAAAAAATACGATCAAAATTAGAAAATCCCATTATTTAAAAAACATATGTTACATACGAAAAAAACGCCGAGATGGAAAATTATTCGTCTAAATAAGGTCCACAAATTCTCAGTAAATTCCGTAAGGCCGACTGTGCCTTAAGTAATTAAAATTTCTTTCTTCATTTGAAATCAAGAACAAATTTAATAACTTTGGTAAACTGTAATTTACATTTACAATATTATAAAATTGACTTGAGCTTTATTATAAAATTAGAAGAAATAAACTTCAATGTATGCAATGAATATAAGACGGGAATTTTGTTA
This sequence comes from Diplolepis rosae, assembly GCA_030998225.1. Taxonomy (NCBI): domain Eukaryota; kingdom Metazoa; phylum Arthropoda; class Insecta; order Hymenoptera; family Diplolepididae; genus Diplolepis; species Diplolepis rosae. The sequence goes on from JAPYXD010000695.1 coordinate 1,071,169, forward strand.
TTGACCTTTTTCGGGTTTTAACATACTGTAACTTTTCTAATTTTGGTTTAATCCCAAAAATGTTATGAGAATAATTGGTATTTATTTATGAGTACCATTAGAAACCAGCATTGCAATTTATCCAAAACACAAAAAATTCCAAAAGTGATTTTTCACATAAAACCAATAGCTTCTTATGTGATGAGAAGTAAAAAATACAGGCTTATAGAATTTGTCAAGGCGTATCTTTTTTTACAATTCTCTAATCCCATTAATATTTTTAAAATTCTATACGCCCATATTTTTAATTTTGTCCTTTTTCCAACGTTTTTTTTACCAGAAGTCATTGAGAGATGGACAATACTTTTACGCGTTTTCGAAAGCGCGGAAAGCTTATCAATGTAGGCGCTCATTCGTTAGCTCAATTCGTTGCGTTATAGGTAGATTTAGTGATAAAATATAATTCTTTCCATCATAAAACTTTTTAACAGCGATATATAATCAGTGAAGTTATTGAATAATAGCAATAAAATTAACAGAAAGCGGACTTCACTTGTTTTTTTGGTTATACTAAATCCAAAACCAACATCAAAATGATTAAAAAAACAATGAGTCATGCATGCTTTCGTGAATACTGAGAAATCAAGATCGGCCATGTAACAAGTAAATAACATACCAAGGAAAATATAATCTCATTGCGAATGTCAATTGTCATGGAATTTTTAGAACTTTACGTTTCAAAGTAGTAAAATTAGGCATCAATTCAAAACCACAACTATGAGAAAGATGTCATGGAAATATTATTCCTGCACGGAAAAAAATAGTTGAAGTAGTTTTACTCAACTTCCGATCAAATTTTGAGCATATGGACAAGATAGAAGTTATTTAGTATCATTGTAATTATTTGTGATATATTAAATGTTCAAAAATGAATCAAAGTTGAGTAAAATTTAGAATTGTAGGGTGAAGTATGAAAGCCTGCATTAAAAATGTCTAAATATATATATTATTGCTCTTAGTTCCAAGTTATTATATTTAATAATGAAAATCAATTAAAAACATACAAAATACAATTACAGTTTATTTTAATACTCTCTAAATCCAAAATAGTGGATTCCACTTATAAACTAGGGATTTTAAAAATTGTGTTTTGTCTGCTCGTCACGAAGCTTTCGTACATGCTCCGCAGTGTTAACCACTATTTTTATTTATGATTACCGACTAGTTTATATAATTAATTTAAAATTTTCACATAATCTAGTCATAAATATTTTGTAAGTTTAATAAATTCTTGATTCATCATTTTTTCTTAATTCATTTATAATTAAATTTAAACAACAAAAGTCTTGATAAGTGTAATAATGCAATTTTTTAATGTACATTTGAAACTTTAGTATCATTAAACTTCATACATAGTGATAATAAAAATGTATACTAAATATTAATCAATAATTATATTATATATATCAACAATCATAATTATAATAATTTATTAATTAATTGCATTAATTTGAAAAAATATTTTATGAATAATTTTTGAAAAAATTTGATTTATTTTTACTTGAGTAAGGCTCAAAAACTTTATTGACGACACCTACTCTCACAAGCTCTGAATAACTTTTGCAGTCACTATATAAGAAAGTTCCAAGTTTTATGTCTGAGGATTGTAAGCTAGCATGTGCGCGATTCGACGAAAGTGTATCGTACTATATATAAGTGTAGTTATTAGGTTTATATATGTGAGGTTATATGTTTAACCCTTTAAAGCATGGTGGTAACCCACGTTACCACCTCAATTTTTTTTTATTTTTGCTATTCGAATACTTTTTAATGTATTCAGATGTGGTTTTTTTCTATTTTCAGATACTTAAGTAATGAAATAACATAAATATACAGTCAAATTAGCAAAATTGCTGATAATATTAGATTTATAAATAAACAAACTGAAAAAAATTGTACTTTTTTGGAAAAAATTCATTTTCGGAGAATCTTTCCAAGATAATAATTTGAAATTTGGTGAGAGTAAGCTTTTAGGATCGCTGGTTACGTTACGTCTACGAAGTTAGATTTTTATAATCCGATATGGCGGATCCAATATGGCGGACATCGGAACGTTATTTTTCAAGAATATTGATGAAAATATTTATCAAGAGGTTTCTTAGGTCGCTGATTACGAATCCGACGTTAGATTTTCAAAATCTAAGATGGCGTATCCAACATGGCGGACACCGGAACGTTATTTTTCAAGAATATTAATGAAAAGTAACACTTTGGCGGCTGCCATATTGGATCCGACATCTTAAATTTTGAAAATCTGACGTCTGATTCGTAATCAGCGACCCAAAAAACCCCTTAGTAAATATTTTCATCAATTTTCTTGTAAATTTACTTCCGGCATCCGCCATATTGGATCCACCATCTTGAATCTTGAAAATCTGACATCAGATTCGTAATCAGCGATCTCGAAAACCCCCGCAGACCAATTTTCACGATCATTGGACAATTACAAAAATGTATGCTTCAAAGGGTTAAGTGTATTTGTGATTAAAAATATGATTGGCTACGACTGAATGGTGTGAATGTATTTGTTTTCTGATTATGTATGTATGTATCGGATGACTAATTTTATTCGCACTGAGCTTTACTATACATCAAACTCATGTCTGTTTGGTCCAGCTAATTTATCGCATTCTAATTGATGGGAATCTATCATACAAGTTGAGTAGGTTTTCTTACAGATCCGTTCTAAGCAGCATGCGTTTGCTCGAGTTAGTACACCCGACAAATTCGTTGGCATCGTACTATATGCGGCGTAATTATTGTTATACATATCTATAAGTACTTAAAAATAAATAGTCATTTGTAAATATTATTGAAAATAACAGCCACTTTTCAATAATCATTTATCCTCCGGAAGTATATATATGGGTCATTTCATGGGAGATTTACAGTCAAAATTTTTTTTTCATATTTTTTTTTTTCAATGTGATACTTGAAAATTTCGAGATATAGTTTTTTTAATTTTAGCACTCGGGCAAAATTTTTTTTTTTCAACAGCTCACTGTAAAAGCAGTTTTGAATATGAAATGTAACCCTTGCACTTGAAATGCGCAAAAGAGTACAAGCTTTCAAAAAAGTTATAGCACACATTTCGTTGTTTTTTTGTAATAACAATATAGTACATTTTTATAAACAATTGAATTTTTTTTTAATTTGGAACTAATTTTTTTCCGATGTTTTTGTTTCTAAATCTTTGTTGGAGTTTTTTCAATATGCATGCAAAATTTTGGAATGGAAAAATGAAAACTGTAGGTGTAATTAATTTATAAAATCTGTCCCGCGCGTTGCAACGAGCGAGCTCGCACGCTGCAACTATGCTTAAGCTTGATTAGGCATGCTCGTACTCGAAGCACGTGTGGCAGTGAATGCAGTGACCGCTGTTTTAGTTTTCTGTGAATGTTCCTCAAGTGTTCACCTATTTCAAATTAATACAGAAATGCCAAGCTCTCGATTTAAACATGTCTGTTGCAATCCGTTTAATAAAAAAAATCATAGTGGAAAAAAGCAAAAAAAAAATTTGCGTCTTAAGTGTATCATTTAGAGTAATTTTATCGTAAAACTTCACTCATCAATTCATCATTATAACTAATGATTCGTTTTGAAATAGTCTACGCACAAGTTTGAATGTACTTACAACAAAAATCTTCCATCTCCATTTCATTTGCTTCTATTTTGCATTGTGTACAAGAAACATCATCCGGTTTGAAAATTGCAACGCGCGGGACAGATTTTATAAATTAATTACATCTACAGTTTTCGATTTTCCATTCCAAAATTTTGCATGCATATTGAAAAAATTCCAACAAACATTTAGAAACAAAAAAATCGGAAATTTGAAATTTTCAAAAAATACATACAGGGATGGTAAGTTTACATTTTTTACTTAACTACCTTATTTGAAAAAATTGCAACTTGCATTTTTTTTAATCATGTCTTGCGAAACGAAAGGAAAAACTGTTTTGTTATGGAGGTACATTTAGTACCTGAGATGCATTTTCGAAGTAATTTTTAGCGTAGAAACCGAATCTGGGCTCAGAATTGCTCTATCACGTTAGGTTTCAGAGTAATCCTAACCTAAAAGTGCGAAAAACACAGTTTTTCGCTATATTTCAGCATCGATAACTTCGCGAATTGTTGTAATTTTTTAAATATGAGATAACCACCAAAAAAAGCCACTTTTCTGCTTTCCATTTCGCTATTTACATGTATTATTTTAATTTTTCTAACCAGAGATATCGCCGATTGAAAAAAAAAATTGCAGGTTTCGCAATGACCGATATATGGCGGGAAAAAATTATAGGACGTCAAATTTGTTTTTCATTCTTATTTCTGATGAATAACACAGCAATACGACGTCTGTTTGGCACCGGAACGTCCAATAGTGTAAATTTGGTCTCGAATTTATCCACTATAGCACGCACAGCCTTTCGGGTGGGACGATTATTACGGCCGAAAATTGGAGTAAGCGCTCTTAAAGTTGCGACCACCGACTCAGAATTTCGGTAGTAATTTTTAATAATTGCTAAACGTTGCTGGTTCATGAACTTTACCGTGATGAAAATATTGACTTTAAGTAACGTTTTGACGTTGACAGTTCATTAAAAAAGTTTAAGGGTGCGTTCATATGAAGATACGAAATTGTTATGTCCCAATCGGAAAACCCTTTATATTATATGCCTAGGCGCATAATGAGGGCTATTACGCGACGAGCGATAATGCTCGTCGGAAATCGAAGCCAAGGCGTAGTCGAAGTGTACGTGAGGCGTAGCTGAGGCAATACCGAGACGAAGCCAAGACATAAATTATTTTATGTGCCTCTAGCGCATAAACGCCTTATTATGCTACAATGGAAAGTAGCGTAATATTGTGTATCATGATACAGAGGCACCTAATATAAAAATTGAACTGCGCACGTGCCTATTACCATACAGCGGAGCATAATCTTCTTCTTATTCTTCTTCGTATAGCATTGGCACCGTACTGATAAAGCCTTGCACATTTGAACTGCGCATGCGTCTATTACAATACGCTAATACTACACAAGATCGATAATAATGGCAATTTCGACCTTTTCAGATTGGATTCGAGTGTACGCAGAAAAACTCGTAAATGCGCCGAAATCACATAAAATAGAATATGCGCCAATGCACACAATTCGGGCAATTACGAGACTCGCTCAAAATGCTCGTCGCGTGATAGGATACGTTGTCGACAGGTGTCCTCGTAGACAATTTCAAACTCTTATATCACAAATAATGCAAATAAATTTAATATTTTATTGCTCATATTACATTTTTATAGGAAGTAAATTATTTTAAATACTAGCTTCTGTTGCGTAATCGTTCATTTTCGGGAAGTATACTTTGAATTCTGGGTGTTGTTCTGCTAACGATCTCAAAACGATATTTATATAACATGAAATCAGTAACTTCCTGGTCTGAAACAGCAACTCCCAAAAGTTTTCCCTTAAGAATTAAAAGATCTCCAGGGCGTTCCTAAAATATCAAAAATTTTTAATTGTTATGGAGTAGTAAGTGAAAATTCTTCTAATGTAACTGCCAATTCTTACAGTGTTGAACCTTGTGTAGCAAGTTCTTCTGCTTCAGAATTCACAAATTCCACGATTCCGGAAAGTGTTACTTTCAAACAGAAAGTGCAAGAAGCAGAGATTAGGATTAGTACATTTTTCGTAGAGCATAATTTACCATTCGCGATTTCATCAGAATTGATAGGACTTTTCCAAGATATGGAACCTTCGGTTTTAAAAGACGTTAGATTGAGCTACACTAAAATGGTCCTAGTTGTAAATAACGTCGTATGTGCTGCTGCAACTGATCGCATGGCAAATATTTTGCTGTCATTAATGGTTCGATATGTGGAGCCAACGACATTTTCTGTCAGGGTGGAATTGCTCCAGCTTATTAATGTAAATGCTTCGGATTGTTCTGCCTCTAAAATTTTTGATGCGTTCGAAAAAGCATTGTCCGGGCAGAAAATCCCTTTATCTAATATCTGTGCCTTAGCTTGTGATAATGCACAGGTGATGGTCGGCAATAGGTCCTCATTTAAAACAAAATTAAAGGAAAAAAGTCCCCGTTTAATTGTTTTCCCGTGTGTCTCGCATTCGTCAGCAATTGTAGCAAAATATGCTTGTGCCACAATCCCAGATGTAGAGGATTTAATCAAAGATTTGCCAGCTTTTCTTAATGCTAGCTCCAAGCGAACGGCTATTTTTCGATCGATTGTTTTGGAATTAGGAAATGACTATCAAAAAATTCCTAGTCATTCTTAAACTCGCTGGCTTGTCCGCTATCGATGCATAGATATTATAATAAAGAATTGGGAAGTTATTCTTCAGTATCTTATGGTCCTCGTATCTGAGAAGGTAGAGAAGGCCAAAGACTTGTTAGGAAAAATGCAGAATCCTTTGACACTCGCATATTTCCTATTCTTGAAATTTACTTTGAATAGGTTCAACGTATACAATGCGAAATTTCAAAGTCGCGAAACAATGGTTCAGGAACTCCAGCCAAACTCGGCTAAATTCTTCGTATGGATTCTTAGCAGTTATTTGAAAGAGGGTCTTCTTCAACCGAATTTATTCTTTCAAATCATTAGAAATGTTAACTTTGCAGATCCTAGTAATCAAAAGCCGCTTCAAGACATTGACGTTGGTAAGGAAACGCGAGAATATTTCCAGCAGCAACTTACAAACAAGAAATTGCAAATAGTAGAAGTTGATCTATTTCTTCGTAATTGCTTGAAATTTTATGTCACAGCAAGCGAAGAAATTCGCAATCGACTTCCTTTTGATGACATCTTTTTGTCTTGCGTTGCTGTTTTCCGGCCTCAAGTAGCTTTCTATGCTGATCGAAGCGAAACTTTTCCTAGGGTCTGGAAAGTTTGTCAAGATTTAGGGTCGTTTGATAGAATAGGTGTACAAAAAGAGTGGGATTCTTTACTCAAAATCAGACAGGAACTCAAAGAAAAGTGGTCGAATTTATCTTTTGACGAAATGTGGTCTAGTATCGGTGTATCTTCGACGAGTACAGGAGAAAAACTTTTTCCAAATTTGACCTCAGTATTGAATCATGTTCGGAGTCTTCCTCATTCAAATGCTGAGGTGGAGCGAGGTTTCTCCATGCTCACGGACGCGAAAACTCCCAAAAGAAGTCGCTTAGGAAACAGGACGGTCAACTCAATTTGTGTTACTCGATCAGCCCTAAAGGCGAGAGATGAAACAGCCAGAACAACGAGCATCACTTCGAAGCATTTGCAATTTGTGACCGAAAATCTATATGAGATGGCAGAAAGTGATAGGGAAAGTGGTTTATCGCTCTTCGCTCACGAAGGAGAGGATTAATTCTAATGGCCAAGGCATGGCGTTAATCAATTTCAAACCCCTTTCTTACTCACAAAATAATGACATTTTATTTCTTATATCAGAGATACGTTCTTTATTCCTTTCTTCGCGTGCCTCGGGTATGGAAATTGTTTAGTTTTAATTATTATTTTGTGAGTAAGAAAACATACTAAATTTGAGTAATATCACGCTTTGGGCATAAGTGAGAGGCAAGGGGAATCACAATAATCAAGCACCCCAAATCATCCCGAATTAATCAAACTTCTTCATTATTTGATTTAAAACAAAACATTTTTGTTCGACGTATACTGGCATTTGATAGAGGCAAGCCTGAAGTACGGGTTACATTTGTAGCGTTTTTAACCACTTTGCTTCATTTTTTTCCTTTTTTCTTTTTGCTTGAAAGCAAAAACCCTTTTCGTTTCGTAGGACGTGGACTAGGCCTACAGGGGATACCACGTAAAAAAAACGAGCCTTAAACTCTACCTCCGTGGTGGTGTGGAAAGGAGTTTTATTTCAGAATATTTGGGATTCTCTAAGAATGAACCAGCTTTTTTATTTTAATATTTCAAATGTGTTTTCTTTCTTTTATGTTTAAGGCAAAAACTAGATCTAAAAAAAGCAAAAAAACCTATTTCTCTAATTGCGTCCAAGATTAGAGCAGAATCTATGCAACCGATTGTTAAAGGCTTTAAAAGTTTTCGCTTTAATTTAAAAAGCAAGTCTTCATAGTATTTTACTAAGTAATGAAAGTATGTCTACAATTGTTTTCTTGAATCCTACCCAAAGGTCAAACATGGTGCAAAAATGTCGTAAAATAAGAAAAATGTCTGAGAACTTTGAAGAAGTTTTTCTAAATCGATATGTATCATATTCCAATAATATTTAGGAATATTTATTAAAATATTCATCTTCTAAATTTGTTTGATTAATGTACAGAGTACACTTTATATTTGAAATTTGTATACACTCTAAATCTGAATCAGTCAAATTTTCACTGATTGAATCAGTGATTTGCCTTTTCACTGAATCATCAGTGGAAACAATATTTTTTACTGTTAAATCAGTTACTTTTCACTGAAGTAATCAGTGAAATTTGACTGATTCACAGTAACCTGTTTTTAGTTATTTAAATCAGTCAAATTTCACTGATAATCAGTAGATTTTGACTGATTCATATTTGAAATTTGTACAGTTTTTAAAAAAATCCGAAACTTTTTTAATTTAGTTGTTTATTTATAAAATTTGAGAATGTTGTAGTTGATATTTCTATATAGAACTTTAAGCATTTATGGACATAAAATTTCATTTAAAGTTTCTTCTATCGGTATTCAAAACTTTCAACAATTTTGCAAGATCAGTCAAATGCAAAATTTGAAAGAGTATTTAATCAAACTATTTACATTTATTTTTTAAATATTTTGAAAATAATTCGACTAAAATAATGATTAATAAGATTTTGTAACATTGTGGGAATATTGGAACGATGCAAGATTAAATTTTGAGTACAATTTTCAATTAATGAATGTTTAAAGAATTGAGTGAAAGCATCAATTAAAAAATATTTTTACTTTATAAATTTGATTAAGTGCAGTAATAAGAAAATTTTGACTTTCTATAAAGCATTTCATTTATCTGATCAAAAGTCTGTCCATACGTCACTAAAACGTAAGATTAAAAAACATTAAACTGCTTTTACCATCAATCTATGAATGTGGATTTTAAACCGTAATTTAATGTGTCTTATTTTTTTTTGATAAAATATTTTTAACATAATTTTTTGCTTAAAGTAGCCGATTTACTCGATTAAAAATTGGTCAACTTGTATATTTCAAAATTCTGTAATAAAAGTATTTTCATATTATGTTTTTGTATCCTATGCGTAGAATTTTAATTTTAAAATTGAGATTTCTCATAAAGAAGAAAGATTGTCATATTAAAGCAGTTTATTCCCAGAAATTAAAAATCATTTACTTAATATTTCGATTCCAAACATTGAATATTTATTGACTTTGAATAAAACAGAAAAAAAATTTTTATGAAGTTTTAAAATCTTTTTACAATGTTACGAATTGGGCCGAATTTAGAATTACGAAATCTTTCATTAGAAAAAGAAAAAGTCACTCACAAGAAATAAACTTCTGTAAGAATTATCAAGATTGAAGAGGTGTTAAAATATTTGAAAAATAATGCAATTGTAAAATTGCAATTTATATCAATATTTGACAAATTTTTAGCTTTCTCAATCAAAGCATTATCCGGAAATTTTTAGTTCCTATAAAAAGATGGAATATTTATCAATTTCTTGAATGTTCATACATTAAAAAAATATCGAATTAGAGAATTATATGCAAAGTATTTTCCATTAAGAAGACATAAACATGACATAATTAGTTTTATATCTACATTTTCAGCTTACTTTTTTGTGGCTTAAGCACACATTTTGAATTCGAAATACAAAAATGCTCTACAGAGTTGAAGTATTTCCTGAATCAATTATTATTGATCCTGAATTCTATTGGAAAATTTGTTGTTAACTGTTCAAATCTTACTACGATTTCAGACGGACAGACAAATTAAGAACTACAAAATATTTCATCCAAAAGATTGCACTCCTCCATAAAATCTTGTCAAATTGTAACAAGATTTGAACACTTCGAACGAACATTTTTATGTAAAATTTAAAGTTGATTGATATTTATATGTTAATATGGAAATACCAATAAACACATATTTTAGCTTTTTAATTTATCTACTGCTATTAGACAATTTTCCATTTCCGTAGAGATTTTAAGTTTTGGAATGAAAAGTTTGTGCTTAGGCTACAAAAATGTGAGATGAAAATATTTCTAACATATAACTGAAAATATAAATTATGAACTTGAATTTTATGTTTATTTTATCTTGATAGAAAATATTGTTCTAATTGAAAAATTGTTAAATGTACAAAATTAGTAAGAAGTATATAAATTTGAATGGAAAATTATATATTGATTCAAATTTTATACATTTATTGTCATTAAATTTCACTGAAAGTTTATTTTTGAAGTGTTGAAATCCTCATGAAATTTTCCAAGATCATACTGATGTTTATTTCATGCAGACTTTCTTCAAGAAATTGAAGAAAAGTGTTATTTCTTGAACTATATACTTCGTAAATTCAAATTCGTCGTCTGCTTCGCGCCTCTTTTGCACGTACTCGAGAAAAATACAATTCTTAATTTCGACTCGATAAACGAAAGCGTGAAATCTAAAAATAACTTGAAAACTCAAGCATTGTAACGAAGTCCGTCTTCGTGCACCTTCGGCTTTACACGAAGCTGGTGACCGCAGCGTGTAGCAGAGCCGACACACTGACACGCCACGTTTGCATGTGTTTCTCCCAGATGGGAACGTGGTGGGGGCCGAAAAATCCCACGTTCTGGAGACAATGCTAAGAGGTTTTACGTCTTAGTTCGAGTCTCGATTCAGCTCTTCAGACCCTTTCGAGGCAGAACCAGGGGTTTTACGTCTCATTTGCGTTTGGATTCGTTTCTGCAATTGTAGAGTACTGGGAAGGATAAGGGGTTTTACGCCTTATCTGAGTTCGGCGCACACAACCTAACGCTTGTGGCACGCCGCGCGTTCCGACGAGACACTCAGGTATACCCTTAGGCTCTCTCATTAGAAAGATAGATAGGTAGAATCATAGGCGCGCACAATTTGAATCACTAAGCGCAGTGCTAGGTAAATAATATAAGGCTTATCGGACTTTGCCTTTTCCATAGTCAGGGTAGAAATAGCATAGTGTAATTAGAATTAATTTTACGAGTTCCTCTTTTGTCAATTAACCGCAGATTGTAAGAATATTTTATAAAGAGTGTTATACTGTATCATGTAATAGTTATAAGTTAAGAACCACACGATGGTCGCGTATTTTAGAATGTCTTATAAAATTGCGTTAATGATTTTAAACTAGTAGGAATCAAAGCGCTTCACTTAGATTTATCAGGTGCGATACGGTTTACATAGATTTTATGAACGTATGTAAGCGAAGAAATTGTATGTTAATTTTAATAATCACAACACTAAAGGATGATGTAGGAGATTTATCTTCATAAGTGAAAAATGTCCAAAGATTAATAATTAATCCAAATTCCGTATCTGTAAGAAGATAAATCTCACGGTAAAAATAAACGGCTTATAGTTAGATTGGGTCTTCACTTCTTCTCACGTAGCCGAAACCACAATTTACTATATCTCACATAATATGTTTAATTAATTTAATATTTTCTTCCGCTACCCATATAGTAAGAAGAAAATAAAGTTACAATATGTTTTTTATCACAAACTGCACTACAGTTAAATCAACATGATTTAGTTCTTCTCATTTTTATGAAAAACAAAAGCAAAATTTTGAGAAATCAATGTATATAACGATTTCAAACCGATACAAAACAGTTGATAAGCAGGTAAAATCTAATTCGTCTGTATAATTATTTCTTGAAGTTTACTATTACCAAAGAATTGCAAGTCATGTTTAGACACGAAACTTCCTTTATTTATCAGAATTATAATAAAATGCACTTGAGGGTGGTTACCGCTTTTATATTGATTTCTCGTCAAAATGCAAAAATACGTAAACTTTATTTTATTATCGCGTGTAACATATATTTTTTCCAGTTTTTTCGGGTTGTAATAATGCCCGTTTGGAAATGTTTTGTATAATTAAAAGTTATTGTGGGGTAGTTTACACCCGAAAAATCTTTTTGATAAAGTGGAAAAAATCACATTTTTCATCTTTTATTGTGAGGACATTGTTCGAGTTGGTTTGATTACAAAAGATTCTGTTATTATATGTGAAACAATTAAATGGGTATTTGGTACCACACTTTTCGGATGTAGTTTTTACCCCCTCAAAACCATTTTGGGCACGTCAGAAAAAATATGTGCCGCTTAGTTTTTCGAGTACTGCAACACATGTGTCACTGAATTAAATCGGAGGGGGGCACCTACTTAATGTTCCTTCTGAGTTCCATGGACTTTTGAGCATTGGTAAGTTTTACAAAATTTTGGATACTGCTTACTAAATATATATAGTTGTGACCTTTTAGTCAGCACAACTAATAGGATTTCTCTCAGAGTATCAGGAATTATAAACTTTTACTATTAATCCATTATTCAAATCAAATATATTTGCCATTTCTCCAGGGATTCTTATTTTAATATTCATAAACTGTTATACTCACATTAAGGGTACTTCTTCCGGGGAAAGTTATCAATAGACTCTTCTCAATTGAATTGTAAGGATTCTGTACAACAATATCGTTTGTCTTGTATTTATTATCAGCCTGTAAAATATTAAATTTATGACTTTTACTATCTTCGATATATTTCAAATAATTATCTGTATTGGGGAAGCTACTTTTGCTCTGCTGCTTCCTTAATTTTAGTCATTAAATAATGTTTAACTATGCCAGAAGAAAAGCAGTCAGTTATTTTAAGTCACATTCACTAAGAGAGCTATGAAAATTATCTGATTGCATAACTGGAATTAAATAGTGAACCAGTATTTTGACAGTCCTATATTCTCACCTGACTCCATTTTAATAATGTAGCGTTAAAATGCGGGAGTTCTGATGAAAGCTGAATCACTGATATTTGTTCTGATAGTTCGATTTTAAAGCTTACCTGAAAGAAAATTGTGTTAAAATTTATTTTAATCTTCTTCGGTCATTACAATATAAAAGAATATCATTTCAAGTTAAGAGCTTTATATTTTCTGTGGATTCACTCACGGTTACGACTGCAATTTTAGAAATTTTGTCTACTGTTCTAGTATTACAAAAATCCTTGTCAAAATCTATTTCTGCAATTCGACGAGATGTACCACCATTTTTACCAAAAACTATTCCAGCCCAAACTTGTATAAACCCATAATTCGGTCCACTTAATTTATATATGTTACTAGTAGCAGTTATGGCGTGCGTCTCAGTAAGTAAGACTCCGCTATACAAATGTTTACCAATTCGACTCTTTCTGAAGGAAACTAAGGAGGCAAGGGCATTTCTTGATATATGAGCATTATCATTATTATCATCTTGAGATAGCTCTGTCGAAACCAAACCTATTAAAGAAATATTGAGATAATTCAAATTATTTTTATTTAAGAATAACGCTAAAGCGCTTCTCAGGTGAAATTCAAATATTTCGAAAAATTTTTGCAAGACGACAAAAGAAAATGATATGGAAAGTCTTTTTTCCACATACGAAACAAAAGAAAAAACTGTTTTGAACATTTGTAGTTGTTCATGATGTCACATTTGTTTCCGCTCTTAAATGAAAATGTCTATTCACCTAAGAAATATCTACAAACTAGATTTGTATTATTTTCAATCAGAAGCATATTTCTCATCTTAATTGTAGGAAGACCTCTTGAAAAAATAATTAATTCTTGGACTGAAATATACGTGATGATAAAACGACGATGAAAAAACACGTTATTACACGGAAAAAATTTGGTAGAGATGCTGCACAACCTCTAGGGCTCCTGCGTCACTACACGGAAAAAAATGAACTGTCAACTTGAACATCTGGAGTGTCAAACTGATTATATTGGAGTTTTAACTATGGGATAACATTCTGCATGGTGTAAAGTACTGTCTGCGAAGGGTAAAAACTAGATGTTCAGCTTGACTTTCCCAGACTGTATGGGAATCCTGGAATGTAAACCTAAGTATCTCAGGAGCGTTAGCTCGATTATCTCGGAGTTTAAGTGTAGACAGGTTAACTATTTCAGAATGTAAACCTGACATTCTGTCGATATTCAAACAGACTATAAAATTATGGTCTCCCTGACTATCAAGGAAAAATGATAGATAGTACGTGGTACTATCTGCAATATAAAACTGACATACTTAAATTTTGACACTCAAAGTTTGACACTCGATTTTTCTCCGTGTACACTGGAGGGCGACTGCAGCGCTCTTTTTACGTTAGCAGGTTTACTTTGTTGTGGACTAAGTGCTCTCCCATAATTGTGGAAGATTGCATTGTTGTGCTGTAATGCCGAATCAATAACTTAAAAATATTTTTTTTCAATCGGAATTTTGAAAAAAAGAATTTCAAAAATTGGAAACTTGTACTGAGTTGTGCTAGGCGAGTACAACAATAAACCCTCATAACATTTTACAATCAGATTAATATTTTTCAAATGAAAACTCATTTTCAAAACACATAGTCCATCACCTACCCGGGATTTTGTACACTGAGAGAAAGTATTAGTCGTGGTTACCTATTTTTTTTGTAAAACATGGTCACAAGTATGTTTTTTTACTCTCTATCATCTAAATACCTTAGTCCTTACAGCTAGATTAATTGAGTAGCATTGATTAAAATTTTTAGTATAACTTACAAAATCCGATTAGTCGGTTCGTTTTGTAGCCGCGACTATTTTCATGCATTCCCACATTGTATCGAGCTTATAATAGATGTTACCAATACGTTTTTGTAAAACTTACTAATTGTGTTAATTGCTTTTACTATTTGTCCAGTGTAGTTATTACAAAAATATAGATTTTTTCGACATAACGGAGAAAAGTTGTATCAAAAACTATTCCAATATCTTAATTAGAAACTGATTAATTTTTTTCATCCGTACATGATTAAAATAGTAATCGCAACATTGAAAAAAATGTTAAATTTACCATTCTATCTATTTTATTTTTGTTAATGTCGATGGGAACTTTCTTAGGTTAGAATTGTTTAGGAGAAAAACTTTTTTAATTTTTTTTTTTTTAAATGCAACAAAGGATAATAACTGTTGAGAGGTTTTTCATCAAAAACTGCACAACAGTTTACAATTATACTTTAAAATTACCATGATTTAATTCTTCTCATTTTGATGAAGAACAAAAGCAACATTTTAAGAAATCAATATATATAACGATTTCAAAACGTTTCAAAACAGTTGATAAGCAGGTAAAATCTAATTCATCTGTACAATTATTTCTTGAATTTTAATATTACCAAAGAATTGCAAGTCATGTTTACACACGAAATATTGCATATTGAAATAAAATATTTACGTTTCTCAAAATAAATGAATTTGATCAATTTTACAAAAAAAATTAGTAGCATTTACAACATTTTTGGTACTGCTTACTAAAAATATATAGTTGTGACCTTTTAGTCAGCACAACTAATAGGATTTCTCTCAGTGTAGAAATAGGAATTCTGAAAAACTATTAGTTGTTCTGAGTTGTGCTAGTGAGTACAACAATAAACCCTATTAACATTTTCCAATCAGATTAATATTTTCCAAATGAAAACTCATTTCTTAGAGTTCCAAGATTTCTGTTTATAGTTCTGGATTCTTCTCAAATGTTCTAAAAATAAGTCCAAATAATTTGTATTCTCAAATTTAAATTCACAAAACTATGGTACTCCAAAGTATTCATCAATTTTTCAAAATATCATTTTCGAGAAAATATTAACTTAAAATTTAAAAGTCTTCAAATTAATGCTTCAAAAATATATGCACGTGGACAATGCCGAGATGGAACTTTTTTTGTCGCATAATTGTTTTCAAAATTAAGAATTAAAAACTAAACAGTTTTGAACCTGATATTAAATGAGTATTCAAAATACAAGGTAAAATCTTCCTAAGTTGGACAAATGTTGTTTAAGTTGATTGAAATTTGGCATGCACAACAATGTATTGTCTAGTTAGGGTGACCATCTGTCCGGATTTCCCCACACATGTCCTGATTTTAGGGCTTGTGTGAGTTGTCCTACAGGATATTTGACTTTGTCCGGGTTTTTGTCCAGATTTTTCAAAAGATAAATTTTTATTTTTTAATCAACTTTTGGATCTTTTCTTGTATAAAAATTTATCATTCAATGCCATCTATCGATTTTTTCGTCAATTGGCAAGCCTCAACAACTCAAAAGTAATTTTTCAACTCAATAGATTATTAATTAAAATGCATCAATTAGGGTTCAAGAATAAAAATATAAGGTGTTAAGCATTGACAACATTTAATAAAATAGTCACTTTTCTGTCCTATATCGTCCACATTTTCAAAATTTTCTGTCCTACTTTGTTCTCTTTTTCAAACTTTTCTTTCCTACTTTGTCCTATTTGAAAAAAAAAAAATATATATATATATATATATTTGTCCTCATTTTTCAAACCTTTTTGTAAACAGAACTCTTGGAATTCTGAGAAATGAGTTTTCATTTGGAAAATATTAATCTGATTGGAAAATGTTACAAGGGTTTATTGTTGTACTCGCCTAGCACAACTCAGCACAAGTTTTTGTTTTTCAAAATTCCCATTTCTGCAAAATCCCAGGTAGGTGATGGACTATGTGTTTCGAAAATAAGTTTTCATTTCGAAAATATTGATATAATTGGAAAATATTATAATGGTTTATAGTTGTACTCGCCTAGCACAACTCAACATAAGTTTCCAATTTTTGAAATTCTTTTTTCCAACATTCCGATTTTTTGATTCCGGTTTTTTAAAAACTTTTTTGAGTTAAGAGTCCTGCATTACAGCAAAACAATTTAATTTGTATTTGCTACTCAATAAACATTTTATTGACCTGCAAAATGCAGCAAAACATTTATTTTTATGAATTAAATTTTGTTTTGTTTTTTACGAAAAGCAGGCAAAGTTGCGAAATTTCTGCTAGCTGCACAAAATTTGGTGCACTTGAGAGTATCTAGTACAACCGTCAGTTTTATGTTAGGCCAAATTTGCGGTTCTAGCAAAAAAAAAGTTTTTCAAAATTTACAGCCGTAATTTTTGATTTTTCAAAAAATCGTTTACTCTAGCACAACCTAGCACAACTTTTAGTTTTTGAAAATTCTATGTTGGCGGTTCTAACTTCCGGTACATGAACTGCTGCCCCACAGGAGGGAATGCTGTTGCCCCGAATAGATTATTTTTTTAATTTCTTAAAATGATGTGAAATTATTTGAAATCTCAACATTGAGGTTAGGTTATTTGTAAACAGATCGCAATGCTCCAAAAAGTACTTATACTAATACGGGATACGTTAAAAGCGATATAATAGAAAATTGTTCTTTACAAAAAGATCTACAAATTTTTTCTTTTATTTTCAACGCAAATGTGGCTCTAATAGATATAAAGTAAAAATCTAGCGCCAACCGAGAGTATTACACTGAGAAATCGGCTTTGGTTCCTGTGCACATAGCACATAAATTTTTTGTACAGTAGTTGCCTTGACCAAAAAAGTTCAGAGAAGCTACTACTTTTATAGTTATCATGACAGTAATTTGGACTTTTTTGTGTATTCGGTTGTTGTGACCAAAGTTGATGATTAGAATCAGCTTTATACGTACCCCAACGGTTAGTACACATACATTTTCTTTATATGTACTGCCAAGCTCCTTTGGTTACTACAACCGCAGCGTTCGCTGTTACGCTAGACAAATCAAGTATAACTTTTATTTTTTACAACGAGGTAAGCCTGTCGTGACAACTATTAAATCTTGTAATAGTCACATAATTTAACTTGCACTGCAGTGGAGATAAGTAGTTACTTCCAAAAGGATATATTTTGTGAAAACTATAATCAGTCAAAAAAGTTTATGGTGATGAAAAAAGTGACAATTTTTTGACTTAATCGACAAAAGTTATCATAAATATCATTATACCGGATTATTTTTCTAGATCTTTTCGGTGAAACTTTATTTTTTGTAATCAAATTAAATTCGTATTTTGATAACTAGGA
Organism: Diplolepis rosae; assembly: GCA_030998225.1. Lineage (NCBI taxonomy): Eukaryota > Metazoa > Arthropoda > Insecta > Hymenoptera > Diplolepididae > Diplolepis > Diplolepis rosae. Next base: position 1,089,313 of record JAPYXD010000695.1, read on the forward strand.
GAACCATACCTATAACCTCAAAAATAATTTTGGCTGGGTATTTACTGTCCATAGACAATTCATTACAAATTAATATTAGAAAATGATCATAACCTAGTGATTCTGGTTTTTATGCAGAAAACTTAAAAAAATAAAGATGAATTTTCATAAAATAATGTAGATTCTATAAATAAAGCAATTTGATAAGAACTGTACTTGGTCATTTTAACTAAACTCTATGCGCGGCTTTACGATGGACTTTAGTTCCTATAACCTCACACATTAATCAAGTTTCTGCCACTCGGCCTACCAGAATCGTGGTCTCAGTAACGTTCCTTGCAGTTGGAGTAAACACTTTTCCAAAGTATGACAGCCACTACCATGATTGGCATGACAACTTTAAATTTTTTGTAAAGACGATTTTAACAAAAAAACTTTGGTTTGTGAAACCCAAAATTTCTCTCAGTGTACAATGCGAATGTGTTTCTCAGGGCCGTTAAGGTAGTACGATCACGAAAATTAGACCTCACGCAAAAATAGATAATTTTGCTTTCAAGAATAGCAATATTATTATTGAAGGGCTAATTTTAAAGAGAAAAGATTATTTTTCCTGAAAAAAATTTGAAACACAAAAAAATAATGTTATCTAATAAATTTTATTTTTGCCCAAACTTATTTTCTTATCGCTTCGAGCCAAGTTTTTAAAAATGATGCGATTTCAATAAATCACTGTTCATTTTTTTAGAAAAAAGATTCTCTACAACTTGACCGTTTCCTATTTTTGAAATTGAATTAATCATTATCAAATACAGCAATTTGTTTATAAAAATTTTATTTTGAAAAATTGTTTTTTTATAATTTCACCCATTAAAGAATTCATTTTCAAAAATCGGAAACGGTCAAGTTGTAGAAAATATTTTTCCTAAAAAAATGAACCGTGATTAATTAGAATCGCATCATTTTTAAAAATTTGGCTCGAAGCGATAAGAAAATGAGTTTGGGCAAAAATAAAATTTATTAATAACAAGATCATTTTTTGTACACATTTCTAAAAAGATAAATCTTAAAACCCAAATAATTTACGTGAAAATTTACCGTTCCGCTTTGATCTTCCCTAATATTGGCTAAATCTGTTTTATAGAGGGTGTATCATTATTTTAATCTACGTAATTACGAATCGTATCGACCCTTAAATAATAAAATTCTGTATTCCAAATCTGAATTATTAAAAATATATGATAATGAGTAATAAATACCTTCGGAATAAACAATGGTTATGAACGCACAAATTGATAAAACTAGGCCTTTCATTTTGAAAAACTCACTGAAGCTAACCGTGTGATTGTGACTGTATTTATATCTATCACTCTCTGCTTGATTATCATAAGCGCCTGTATGGACAAACTTGCGGTCCTTTCGTGAACATGTAAAACTTTTGTCCAACCGCCAATGATTATCGATAAAAAAAAATTCGACAAAAGGAAAAAAAAATATGATAGAAAGCATGCAATTAATTGTCCACCATAATCCTAAGCTTTTAAAACACTTTTCCAGACTTATGGGGTCTCAAAACGTAATCATTGGATGAATTCGATTTTTCACATAAAACCAACAGCTTCTCGTATGATGAGAATATAAAAAATATATGCTTATAGAATTTGTCAAGGCGCATCTTCTTTACAATTCCCCAATCCCATTAGTATTTTTCAAATTCTATACATGTGCCCATATTTTTCATTCTGTCTTATTTCGATTTTTTTTTTTTACCGAAAGTCATTGTGAGATGAACAATACTTTTGCGCGTTTTCGAAAGCGCGGAAAGTTTTTCGATCTAGGCGCTCATTTGTTGGCTCAATTCGTTGCGTCATAGGTAGATTTATTCTTCAAATATAACCCGAGTCGAAAAATAGATTCTCTGTTGATTCTCAATAATGTTAAATAAATTCTCTGTTAGTTCTCTTCAGTCTTAGAAGCCCTCCTTTAATTCTCTTAGATGCTTGTTAGTTCTCTTTTGATTCTCTTTAGACGTTTTACAATTTTCGGTTGATTTTAAAGTTCTCCTTTAAACCTCTATTAATCTCTATAATATTTTAAGTCTCTATTGATTCTCTAAAATCTCTAGAGTTATAATAATTATTCAACATAATTTAAATATGAAGTATTAACTATTTTTGATATGTAATAGTGTCTAAAATAATAATTATCTACTATTAAACACATGTATTCAAAAATAGTTAACACTAGTTTACTAATTTTATATAATAAAAACAATATTTTAATGCGAGAGAATATTAATTAAACTATATGGTGGAAATATTAATGTTAGAATAGTTTTATTCAAGCTCTTTTCGATTTATTGGTAATCCAATGTACACTGAATTGTCTACATTCATGTAAATACAAACTGATATCAGAGTTGTAATTGAAATTGCGATTACATTTTCGACTATTTCACATTGTTGTAGAAATGATAAACTATTATGGTAAAAAAAGTTGCCTTGAGTTTCAAAAACATTACGACAAATCATTTCGTTTTGTAAAATTGCAAAATATAATTTTTCACATTCGCAGTTCTGAATCTCACAATCACAATTGTGAACTTTAACAAAACAGTGTATGGCACCTAACTTAAATTCATGATTATGAACGTATTCCGCTACAGATGAACATGTTTGCAAGTTATCTTTATACGTATTTGCTAAATATAATGTACCATTTTTTAACAATCTTGAAAACGTCCATACTCTGAAATTTCTTAGAATTTGAATATTTTGCATTGCCCTTTGAATTAATTCAGACATTTGTATAGTAAGCTTATAAACTCCAACACTATAACAATGCTCCAAAATTTGCTCATTGATTTTGACTTGATGCTTTTTCTTTTGACAAAAACTTTTTAATTCGCCGTTAGGAAGCGTTTCCATAAGCTTTATCATTGCGATAAATTGATTTTGAGAATTTACTATTTGAGTATCGATATGATTAGTCCCATGAACAAGTCTCAGTAGTTGACCATTTAAATCCTCGTACTCGAAACAAGTATACACCCATAATGGTCCAAGTTTTTCTACGATGTCAGGATAATGCAAAATTTGGTGAATATTTATTGAACAGAAACGTAATCCATATAAAGTTTGAAATTGTTTAACATAAGTATTTAAAAAATCGCGACTTATTTGGAGCATTTGTGGTGTAATTACGTCAGAACTAAGCAATGCGATTCCTATCACTAATAGAAGATAATGTCTAAAATAATCTTCTCTAAGAATTCCTTGCAAAACTGGAATCGAATAATAAAAGAACCACATTTTTAATTCTGACGCCTTCCAATGAATTAATTCTGTAATAGAGCGTGGCATGCGATGAACAAATTTTGGAGGTTTAATTGATGTCAGTCTACTATTAATAACATCAATAAACGCATATAAAGAGAAGGGTTGTGCACGGTATTCAACATTAAATAGTAAATTTAATACTTTTTTCACGACACCACCTTCAACGCCATGCATGCGATCAAGCCCCATACCCAGAATTAAATCTGGCATAAGTTGCGAAAAAACTGTTGGTCCTTTTACACCCATTACGGGATTATCCGCAGAAGCTGTAGGAGCAAATCTCTGTGTGTTTTCAGAAGTTCTTATGCTTAGTTCATTTTGGTAAGGAAATGCAAAAACATGACCCTTCGGCTCCAAAGGAACATTTACACCTTCAATTAAACAAAATGAGCAACCGTATTTACCATTGAAGTTTGTAAAATTTAAGCATTCACATCTAGCAGGCGTATCACTAGTTCCTGTAAGAAGAACTCCCCTTACATTTAAAGTCTCATCAAGACTTGGTACAAAAATTCTAATACCATTCGAGAGTTTCTGTAAATCTGAACGAAGGCTGTGAAAAAATCTATTCATATCAGGCTTAGTATCGCCATGCCACAAGCCAGCAAGCATAGTATTCTCTCTTTTTTTCCTAATTTCGAAAGGCAACTCATTAATGGATAAATAAATGGGCCAAACACTAATCTTAGACGATTTAAATACTGGAACACCATCTGTGTACCAAGAAAGAGAAATGTTGCTTGAATCAGATAAAAAACCATTATCCATCCACGCTTGATATAAAGTACCATCGTAAATATCTGATATGGTATGTGGTTGATGCATAGGCCTGTGAAATCGATGTTGCAAATTATTATAGAAATCCCTTCTTTTGTACATTTCCTTTAACTGTTCCAAAAATGGTAATTGAACAAAATAACCATTTTTTTTCTTTGGACAAGATGGACAAATTTCGTCAGTTGATACAAGCGCACGTAAGCATATTGTACAATAATAATGCTTTTTCAAATTTTTATTTTCTCCAAGACCAAAATATTTTCGGAATTTATACAAACTATTCCTTTTTAAGCCTTGATTTAAACAGTGGAAATTAATTACTGCAATAATGTCAGAGAGACATGTCATCGTTACGTTGTGATGGAGTAAAATTGTTAAAATTAACAACATACTCTCTATGACCGTTAGCGGAGATCCTCGATATAAGGGTTGATCGTTAAAATCATCTTCGTTGTCAGAAAATATTTCTGCATATTCTTCGTTTTCAGATTCAGATGAACTGTTATCAGTAGTATAGTCCTCGCTGGATTCACTAGGTAAATCTTCATTCTCATATTGTGGTCCCAAGCTTGCGTCACTCGCATCATCCGACCCAGAGTTGTTTCTGTAATGTACGCCGAATACAATCAATAAAAATAGTTGTAATAGTTGAGTAAATTGAAAAAGTCTGTCAATAAATTTATAAAGAGCTTGAGAAATAAGTGCTTCAATTTCATGAAAAGCTGTTGTTTCTATACGAAAAATTTAAAATTAGTTTTTTCATAAGGAAACCATAACAAATAAAAATTATTCAAATATCAGTAAAACCATTAAATATGAACGCGTTCAAAAATAAATTTTTGATAAACTTCGATATTTAATCATTAAAATTATTTAATAAATATTGAAAACTATTTAAAATTAATTATTTACATTTAAAAATTCTCATATATGGTAAAAATATAATAAATTACACTGTTACTATTCTTTCTTCTAAGTTTATTTTAAAGTGTAAATTGTGAAAGACACTACGTTATAGGCCTTGTAAAATATCCTATTGGGAAATGAGTATTTCTTTTAGTTCTTTTAAATATGTTAACCCGTAAATTTCTAACTGGGCGGTTGGTTGTAAGAATGGTGTTCTTGCATTTTTAGTAGTAATCAAAATAATAAAATACTTACATTTCGACTAGCGATAAAAGTCTTGGGTTATTGGGTACTTCAGTTTCGTCTTCCTCATTACCATTATTGTAATTATCTCTGAGTAATCTAATCCGATCAGTTCTTCGACGACTGCAAAGTTCTCTCAGACCTTTTTTAGACATTTTTCACCTGATGTAGGTTATATTACCACTTAATGAAACACTCTTAATTTAAAAGAAAAAATATCACAAATGCACAGTCTTTTTCACTTTACTCCAAGATTTAGAGGTTGTGTACAGTATTCGTAATGCTCCGGGTCCTCACGGTCGATTCGGAAATCGATTATCGTTCAAACATTAACAAACGACAAACCCACGTTGATTTTGATTCACGACGGTTAACGGTGATTGCCGCAACCACATACTACGTCTTTTCATAATACTATCCACACTTTAATTAAAAAGTTAAACGTTTTTTTATAAGAATCATTTAAGCTTGGGGCTTATCATTAAGATATGGGGCGTAAAAAATACGCACTTATATGGTGGACAAACAGTTCTTATAGAGATGTCGTTCCACTGTCAACGTTTCCTGTAAAACACAGGTTTGTTAACGCAATTTGTGACTTAATGTGGATGGATAAACAAACGGCAACGAAAACGAAGGCTGAAGCGAAAATTCTTGCAATATCAGGTACGTATACATTTACTATACACCTATTAAAAACATAAATCTATTATGTGCAGTAAAATCTTGTATTTATATATATAATATATAATATTATATAATTATATATGTTGCATTATATATCTTGCTATAACCGACAAATTTCTTCGTTGCAAGCTACAATCAAGTTCCAAGAAAACTTTAAAGTCAAAATGTATCGATTTTGCTTTATTTTCTTATTCTCAAAATATAAATGATTTATTTTAAAAATAATAGTGAGACTATTAAAATATGTGAGTAAAAGCAGAGAAAACTTTTGCTTCTTTTATTATTTTTTAAAAAATCCATAATTTATTAAAACATTAATTACGGAACTATAAGAATATATTAGTAAAATCAATGGAAAATTTGAGGATTTAAAAAACTTTAATACAATGAATTGCATTTTAATTGTTCTGAAATAAAGCATAATTTCCAGAAGACAGAACTGTACTGGATAATATGTTCGTGTCAGATGAAGGAGAAATTTTGGATCCACCAATGAGAATTTTTTCAAAACAAGCGATTGAGGAAAAGAATAATTTTAACCTGAAAAATAAATTGAAGAAGAACATTGTTAAATCGAACAAAAGAAAATACGAAAATGCTTTTCTGAATGAGACGTCTATAATTCCCGACTATCTAGCTAATCTAGAAAAGAAGGAAAGAATAAGTCAGTCCACAAGTTCTGCAATCCTGTCAAATTCATACCTTCAGACATGGGAAAATGCTTCACGAAATAATTGTCAGCCATCAACTTCAGGAAATAATTTTCAGACGCCAACTTCAGGAAATGCATTAACTTCGCATTTTGAAAGATCAACGTTTTCACCATATAGGCAACAACAAATGCCAGTATTTGAAAAACATGTTCAGTTATTGAATTCAACGCGTACACCAAACATTCAGCAAGAAATTTCAGGACTTCATTTTCAGTCTGAAACTAAAAGAATTTCAGATGACGGACTCAAAGGAATTTCATCACTTAAAGGAAATGTAAAGCCGCCAGTTTCAGTGACTCCGTCAAGCGTGCACAAACATGATATTACAACATCGCAAGGAAATGTTCAGTCTCAAAATTCTGAACATCAAAAAACGTCAACGCAACATGGCTACTTGAAGTCTTATGAAATTGACAAGATAACCAATACGCAAGTACATCATCGAGTTCCCTCATCAATAACACCACCTGCAATCACCTCAGATATAATTCGCTCATCTTTGAATGAAGACAAAACAGCAACTTGTGGAAAAGTTAATCTTTCAAACAACGACGACGAGAATAAGTTTTCTTCATCGTCCGAGGACGAAGATTTAAATAATGAAAATTGGAGTGGTTCGATTAATGCCATGGCGGCAACGTTTCCTGGAATAGGCAATTTTTCTTATATTTTTAGTGTATTTTCATTGCATTTAACTATTACCTCACTATATTTATACATTAAACTTTTTCTTAGTTACTCAGAGCGATATTGCCTTTCAAGAACAACTATTGGCTGCAATGAAGTGTTCATATAAGTCAGCACATTCTACTGAAAATTGCAACAAAACATTTGAGGTGAAATTTACTTTTAGTTTGTAGGTGAAGCCTGCTTAAAAACTGAAATAGGCTTCATAGTTCATTTTTGCATAATTTCATCTGTATTATTCATTTTCTTTGATTTTTTCAGTTGCCGTCTCATTATTTACAACCCGCATCGAATATGGTAAAAGTATTCTTGATTAAAATAAATAATTTTCTTAATGTCCGAAAGAGTAACTTAACTTTTATTTTAGCAAGAAATTTCGCCGAAATGTGGGTTTTACCTATCGCAAAATGTTATTACTTATATCAATACGATGGCACAAACTGACGTTAATGTGGAGCAGGCAGACAAATGGAAGATTATTGTCCGTGAAGTTCTACTTGAAGTCTATGGACACACAATTTCAAAGTATGTGGCCAAAGGAAAACGGGGGAAAAAAGGAGAAAAACCACCGATCAATCCTTTACTGCTTAAAGGACTATCTCGTACGTTGCTTATGCTCAACCTCTAAGAGGAAACAAGTTTTACATGCTGATTTAAATTGTCCAATTGCAGAATGGGCCTTTCAAATATCCTCTAATCTCGTTTACAAGGACTTTATTTATTATATTAATAAATTTGCTGCCAATAAGCGAAGATATCAGCAGTCAAAAGCAAATAAGACACGAAAACTGCGTTCAGGTTTGTGTTGCATAATTCTATAATGAAATGTAAATCAATTTGTCAATGAATCACAACTTTTTATATTTTAAATGAAAAATTCCTTTATATATTGATTTTTATTTTTTAATTCATTTTATTAATTAAAAAAAAAGCATATTCTTAAATTATGAAATTTTTGGGGATATCTGACAAATGACCAACATTTACTTGAATACATTTTGATAATATAATCTAATTGATCATTAATTTAATAAAATAATTAATAGACAACTTTTGAATGTGCCTTACAAAACAATATGTTTTAATTTCAGACAAGAAGGAATTTTCGAAACACAAACAGTTGGTCATAGATAATCAGTTTGAAGAGACAAGTTACACAGACGAGGAGAGAGAGTTCGGCAAAACCACCAAAAATAATATTGAGGCTATAAGAACTGATCCTTCTGAAAGAGCTGGTGTAGCTTCAGGGACTTCAGAAGCTACGCCATTTATATCTCCCGAAATGGGTGCCCTTAATTTGTCAACAGTCTCGTCACCTTATGAATCTCACTTACAAACAGGTGACTATCAGATTATTACCAATTTGTTTTTACGGTATTGAAAATGAGTTCAATTAATCGAAACTATATGTATAAATCCAGGATTGAGCAATGGTTTTTGGATACCTCAGCAGGACATTCCGGATGAATCGAGGCAATCACAGAATACAAAAAACATAGATTGGGCTCATTGCTTACAGCCACTTTAAGTTTCTTCAAGTTTATGAAGTTTTGTTTATTTTGTAATCGCTAAGTTCGAACAGTATTATAGGTACTGAAATTTTAAAAAGTTTAAGCAATAAAAAAAAGAATTGGAAGAAAATTATTTTATTTTCATTATAATATTATAAAAAATTCAATATTTTTAACTTTTAAGATACTTTTGTGCACTTTTTGGAATAAGAAAAATTGCAATTCAAATGCTCTCAAACCATAATCATTATTAAACGTACTAAAATGTAAAATCAATTAACCATTCTCACTAACGAATTAAAAATTAATTCTAAGTATATTTATTGAATACATATAAAAAAATCTTTGGTTCTAGGATAAAGCTATTATTTATTATATTTTTCTAAAATGTTAGGGATTTGAACAAAGAGCGATAAATATGACCATTTTCCATCTAATTAAAACGAACAAGAAAAGGTTGTTATAAATTTTTAAAATTCATACAATATTATAAACTTTTTATATTCAATAAAATCACAGTACGTATAACGAACTAGAAGAGGATGTTATAAATTTTATGAATTTATACAATATTATAAATTTCTTATATTCAATAAAATCACAGTACGTATAATTTAATTTTGAGAATTTTTTAGTTAGAAAGGTTAATTGATGTTACATTTTAGTATGTTTTAATAATGATTATTTTAAAGAGCATTTGAATTGAAATTTTTCCTATTTCAAAAAAGCGCGCGTAGTCTCGGACGCATGCGCAATAGGACAGGACCGGTTGTATGGAGAACCTACGAGACTTAAAGGAGAATCTCACTATGTTCTCTGTTAGTGCTCTAAACGTGCAGAAATGGAAATATCTACGTATTTTGAGAACTTAAAGAGAACTTGAATTGTATTGAAATACATTCTCTCTTGATTCTCCTGAAGTCTCTAAGGTCAGATAATTTAGAGCATTAAAGGAGAACTTAAATTTCGACTCGGGAATTCTTTCCATCATGAAACTTTTTAACAGCGATATGTGATCAGTAAAGTTATTGAGTAATAAAAATAAGAATAACAGAAAGCCAGGGGCGAATTAAGACAATTCGCTGCTCCAGGCAGCTGCAAAATTGCCGCCCCTTACTCATCTTCTTCTAAAGGGTTTCCCAATAGGGGTGATATGATTTTGAATGTCCCTATCGGGCTCATTTGAACTGAAATTTTTGACGTCTGCTGTCAGTTGTCATCAGTAAGGTTTGCCATTTAATCATGAGTAGTTTCACGCTTCCACAACGTTTGGAAATTGTCCAATTATTTTATCAAAATTCGAGAAGTTTTGTCGGTGTTCAAAGAGCATATCGTGCAAAATATGGTCGTCATTCTGCTCCATCCGCGCTCTCAATTCGTCGAATAATCGATAAGTTGGAGAGTGAATTTACTCTATTGGATACTAAGCCTAAAAATCATATGTGTACAATTGGAGATCTTGAAACCAATATCCGAGCCGCTATAGCAGCCATACCACCAGAAATGCTCCACAAAGTCATCGAAAATTGGCTTGAACGCATTCGGGTTTGCAAGAAGAGTCTCGGGGGACATTTGGCCGATATATTGTTTAAATCATAAATGGCATAGAATATCCAATATAATAAAAAAGATTTCGATCAATTCCGAATGAATATTTAGTGCTTTTTTTCAATTTCAAAACATATCACCCTTATTGGGAAACCCTTTATATGGTTGTTCCGTGCAGGGTGACCAGCAAGACATGCGCGCTGTGGTTGCGCGAGACCATTAATATCTTGTATTAACTATGATCGGGCCTAAACTGACAACTTTGGACAACGCTGGAGCATTTCCTTGCTTTTCCTTTCCCGGGTCCGATCGTCACCCTACCCACCGGACACCTGCCGTCACTGGCGAGAGTGAACCTCACCACATTCTACTTGTTGTTACACGCGTTACTGTTTTAAATTCGAACGTGCTTTATCCTAAAGTAGTGGGGTAAGAGGCGTCGATGAGCTGCTAGTTGTAGGGAAAGATGACGCGCTCGTATAAGGGAACGATCATTGGAGGGAATCTGGAGTGTATGAGACTGGAATTTTGTTATTGACTTTTTTCGGGTTTTAACATACTGTAACTTTTCTAATTTTGGTTTAATCGAAAAATGTTATGTAGATAATTTTATTCTTCAAATATAATTCTTTAAATCATTAAACTTTTTAACAGCGATATATGATCAGTAGAGTTATTCAGTAATAACAATAAGATTAACAGAAAGCGGGCTTCAGTTGTTTTTTAGGTAACTAAATCCCACAACACCAAAATGATAAAAGAAGTAATTAGACATGCATAATAATAACGCTCAAATGACAAAACGTACTTTTTTGTTGATGAATTCAACACAGTGTTATATTTTTAACCTCTTAGCTGCGGGGTTGGTCGATACAATTAGTGCTCTCAAATCACCCTACTGCGAAATTTAAAACTTTTTAATTTTTTTAAATAATCGATGGTACAACTGGCTCACATAAAGCTAGCCCCTCCACTATTTCAGAACAGTATTGAGCAAAAATACAAAAGTATTCAATTTTTAGGATATTTTTGGGTTCCTCAATTCATCAAATATCGATGACAAAAAAACTACCCCTTCCATGAAATAATCAACCGTTGGAAAATAATTTGCAATTTTACAAAAAGAGACGCGCTGAATTTTTTGCTCTTTTTGGGCTCTTCAAAAATGGTTTCATCGATTTTTGCGCTCCAACCTTTGGCATCAAATCGCACCTCTGCATGGCCGTATAGAGACGAATCTGACTAAAAATCATCTTACTGTAAACAATTAAACATTATCGTCTAAAAAGACTCTCTGATTGTTGGGCTCTAACCCTTCACATTAACATTCACATTTTTTGAGAATGCTGACTGTGCCATTCGAAAGAGCAACCCCAAAAACGGTAGAGTATGGTGTTTCCGATCCTTTTTCATCTTTTTTCTATCAGTGGTACGACATTGTAGTCAACGTTAAAATTCTGCACATCTGGGCGTTAAAGAGTTAAATCGCATCCCTGCATAGTTATGTAGAGATGACTTTGACCACAACTCATCTTTTTGCAAACTGTATCGTCTAAAAAACTTTTCTGTTTGAAATTGTCTGTATAGATTTTTGGGCTCCAACCCTTAACATTAAAATGCACGCTTGCATAGCCATGTAGAGGCGACTTTCACTAAAAAAAATTTTATTGCAAACTATGATCTAGGAATATTCTCGGATTTTGGGACTTTTCGAAAATGTCTCTATTGATTTTTGGGCCCCAGCCCTTAACATTAAAATGCACCCCTGCATGGCGATGCAGAGAAAACTTTAACTAAAAATCCTATTTTTTGCAAACTTTATGATCTAGAAATACTCTCTGATTTTTGGGTTCCATCTCTCAACATTAACGCGAAGGTCGAGCTATTTTCGCAAGGAATATTGCTCTGAGAGCATATGACACTAACAATAATAGAATGCGATTGATTTTTTTATAGTATAAGACATTCCATGCGACAATGCACGATTATAATATTGGTAGAAGTTCATACCAATTTCGCACATAAAGTTTAGTGCTCTAATACAAAGTGTGCAGCTTACCATAATAGTTAGATTTTCTTCATCGTGTAGTGAACATTTTTGCTTCTAACTGTTTCATGCAAAATTTTTTTCCATTTCATGTTTATCGACAATTTTATTTGCGACGCCGGAATAGAAATCTAAAATTTTTTCCGGACAAGATTCATGTTTTCTTACTTAGTGTATGAAATTCAGTTATTTTGGCTTCTTTAAAGAGGCATCGGAAGTAGAGATTTTGATACTTTGTATCCTTTTTACATAGATATTCAGAATTAAGTGCTGAAAATGCCACTTAGAGATTATATTTTGTGAGTTTTAAAATGCAAAGTTGGGTCCCCTTCATTTTGAAATTGATTTTTTCCGATTATCATTAAATGACTTTAATATTCGATATATACACTAAGCTTTGTTAATTTCGTTCCAAGAATTGTTATGTAATATTTAATGCCAAATCTATTAATCGAGCTTTGATAATCATGTAGATTTTAAAAAACAATATATGCACTGATCTTTGATGGTGTCGTTCAAGGAATTATTTATTAATTTTTAATTCCCAATATATGGACTGAGCTTCGATGATTTTGCTCAAGAAATTATTTAACCACTTTCAATACCTAATATACACAGTGTGTCCCAAAAATAAGTGAACTTTTTGGATATAGAATGAAATACACATTATATTATCTTTGGAAGTTATTATTTATTCAAAATAGGTTCTATTAGACTCAATACAACGTTTGGAACGATCAACCAGCGCATGCATAGATTTTTTAATGTCATTTATAGGAATGTTCTTCAGCACCTCGGTTACGGCTGCTTGAATGGCTGGGATATTATCATAAAATGCTCCTATCTTCTTGGTTTTCAGTTTTGGAAATAGAAAATAGTCACATGGTGATAGATCAGGCGAATACGGAGGGTGGTTGATGAGAGAAATCCGTATTTTTATGAAAAATTCGTTGACTTCTCTGGTGTTGTGAGGTGTTGCATTTAACGAATGTGGAACAAAACGTGCACAGACCTTTCTTTTATCCAAATCTTCACTTAAATTTCTCCAAATAGTGTTTTTACTCGTATTTAATTTCTCAGCCAACATTCTCATAGTAAAATTTGCATCGATACCAATGATTTCACGGATTTTTTCCACCAATTCAGCACGATTACTAAATCCTGGACGACCTGGCCTTAGTTCGTCATTTAAATCCTCACGACCATTTTTAAATCGTGTAAATCACGTATAAACTTGAGTACGTCTCATACAATCATCACCATAAACTTTTTTCATCAATTCGTATGTCTCGGCGAATTTTTTTTCAAGTTTAACACAAAATTTTATATTTGCTCTTTGTTCCATTTTTATTTTGTAACATGAGCACACTTTTTCTTTTATTGAAATGGCTGTAACTTTCACATCTGTCATCCGATTGACATGAATTTAGGTGCGTTTGAAAGAGGATGAATGTATCTTTTTAATGCTGCAAATTTTCAATAGATGGCGCTGCATGTTGTATGATTTAAATATAAAGTTCGGTCATTTTTGGGACACACTGTGTATGCACTGAATAAATTAATATTTCTGTACAATATACTTGTATTATGAAAAATTAATATATGTTTTCATTTTCGAAGAGCCTAAAAATCAAATAATATTTTTAGACGATAAAGTTTACAAAAAGATGATTTTTAGTCAAAGTCCTCTCTACATGACCATGAAGGGGTGCATTTTGATATTAAAGGCTGGAGCCCTTAAATCGATATAGACATTTTCGAAGATTCCGAAAAGAGCTCAAAAATTCACGGAAAAACAGTATAGTTGAGAGAATTATATTTTGGTCACCAGAAACAAAAAATATTGTTGTCAGACCAATGCTACCGGATGGTCTTCAGAACTATACCAGTATAGGCGCAGCAACTATACTGGTATTTCTAACCTTCATATTGCTCCATGACGGATACAATTTCCTTGACATGACAATACGATATATAACGATTGTAAGCAAAATAGTTATACCTATTATAACAATTATTTCAAGGAAGGGGTATTTTTTTCATCGATATTTGATGATTTGAGGAGCCCAAAAAAAGTCCAAAATTTGGGTACTTTTGTATTTTTGCTCAATACTGTTTTGAAATAGTGGAAGTGCTAGCTTTATGTAAGCCAGTGGTACCATCGATTATTTAACAAAATTAAAAAGTTTTAAATTTCGCAGTGGGATTATTTGAGAGCACTAATTCAGCAATAAATTCTATTATATTGAAAAGTAAATTAGATTTACATACCTTATTATCAAAAAATATTTCTATCTAAATATATTAAAGTTATATCTATAAGTACTTAAAAATAGATCATTATTTTTGCATATTATCATCCCTGCAATTTTCGTGGAAATTGTGAAATAAACATGATTAAATATGATAATCATCAGAATTCGTTTATTGCTCATATTGTATTTTTATAGGAAGTGCATTATTTTAAATACTAGCTTCTGTTGGATAATAATCGTTCATTTTCAAGAAGTATACTTTGAATTCTGGGTGTTCTTCTGTTAACGATCTCAAAACTATATTTATATGAAATGAAATCAGTAACTTCCTGGACTGAAACAGCAACTCCCAAAAGTTTTCCGTTAAGAATTAAAAGATCTCCAGGACATTTCTAAAATATCAAAACATTTTAATTGTTCACCTCGCTTTTGTAAAATAAGTACACTGAGAGAAAGTATTAGTCGTGGTTACCCATTTTTTTTTAAAAAAAAGGGTCACAAGTATGTTTTCTTACTCTGTATCATCTAAACACCTTAGTCCTTACAGCTAAATTAACTGAGTAGTAATGATTAAAATTTTTAGTAAATCTTAAAAAATCCGATTAGACGGTCCGTTTTGTAGTCGGCACTATTTTCATGCATTTCCAGATTGTATCGATCTTATAATAGAAGTTACCTATACGTTTTAGTTAAACTTACTAATTGCGTTAATTGCTATTACTATTTGTCCAGTTCATTTATTACAAAAATATATATTTTTCCAAAATAACTGAGAATCGTTGTATTAAAAACTATTCCAATATCTTAATTAGAAACTGTTGAATTCTTTCATCCGTACATGATTAAAATAGTAATTCCAACTTTGAAAAAAATATTAAATTTATCATTCAATCTATTTTATTTCGGTTAAAATCGATAGAAACTTTTTTTAGTTCAGAATTGTTTAGGAGACAAACTTTTTTAATTATCGGTTTCCAAAAAGTAAAAAAGGATGATGATTATTGACATGTTCTTCATCACAAACTGCACAACAATTTGAAATTATATTTTAAATTCAACATGATTTAATTCTTCTCATTTTTATGAAAAACAAAAGCAAAATTTTAAGAAATCAATGTATATAACGATTTCAAACCGATACAAAACAGTTGATAAGCAGGTAAAATCTATTTCATCTGTACAATTATTTCTTGAAGTTTACTATTTACAAATTTTTCCAAATCATACCAGTCGATTATGTCGATGATTAGAAGAGTGTATCACTCACCATGATAACCGATCTCTACCATATCGACCTTATCAACCTGTGATTTAGAATTAATATCATTTAAGACTAGATGGAATTTTCAATATATATTTGAAAAATTTTCGATCGGCAATCGAAAGATCCTGGGCTCGTTACGCAGCGGAGTGGAAGCGTTCCTTTTTCCACAGAAAATGTTTTCAAGTTTACTATTACCAAAAAATTGCAAGTCATTTTTACACACGAAATATTGCATATGGAATTAAAATATTTACATTTCTCAAACCAAATGAATTTGATCAAATGTACAAAAAGAAAATAAGTAGCATACTTACAAGGAACATTAGGAAGGCGTCCCCCTCCGATTTTATTCGGTCTCACATATGTTGTAGTACTACAAAAAGTAAGCGACGCGTATTTTTTCTCACGTGCTCAAAATAGCTATGAGGGGCTAAAAACCACCCCCGAAATGTGTGGTACCAAAAATGTATTTAATTGTTTCACATATAATAACAGCATCTTTCACAATCAAACCAACTCGAACAATGTCCTCACAATAAAGTATGAAAAATGTGAATTTTTCCACTTGATCAAAAAGATTTTTGGGGTGAAAACTACCCCACAATATCTTTTAATTATACAAAACATTTCCAAACTGGCAACCCGAAAAAACTGGAAAAAATATATGTTGCACGCGATAATAAAATAAAGTTTACGTATTTTTGCATTTTGACGAAAAATCAATATAAAAGGGGTGACCACCCTTAAGTGCATTTTACTATATTTCTGCTAAATAAAGGAAGTTTCGCGTACAAAACCGAGCAGAAAAATTTCTTCACAATGAGAGTTGTAATAATGCCCGTTTGGAAATGTTTTATATAATTAAAAGTTATTGTGGGGTAGTTTACACACTAAAAATCTTTTTGATAAAGTGGACAAAATCACATTTTTCATCTTTTATTGTGAGGACATTGTTCGAGTTGGTTTGATTACAAAAGATTCTGTTATTATATGTGAAACAATTAAATGAGTGTTTGGTACCACACTTTTTGGATGTGGTTTTTACCTCCTCAAAACCATTTTGGGCACGTAAGAAAAAATATGTGCCGCTTAGTTTTTCGAATACTGCAACATATGTGAGACCGAATTAAATCGGAGGGGGGCACCTACTTAATGTTCCTTCTGAGTTCCATGGACTTTTGAGCATTGATAAGTTTTACAAAATTTTTAGTACACGGAAAAAATATGTCCAGTAAAAAGTGTAGAACTTAGTCTGGGAATCTTGGACGGGTACCAAAATGTTGTAAAAATTGAAAACCTCCTTCTTTGAATATTTACAAGATATTTCAATACTAAGTGCAAGAAAGAACTACATAAAGTCCTAGACTATCTAGGAAATTTCGATAAAGCAAAAACAATTTGGAGTCTGTAAAATGTCTAAGACAGTCTGGGAAAAAGTGTAGAGGCAGCGTGTACAATTTCCAAGACAGTATGGGAAAATATGAAGGGTTCTAAAGCAAAATAAAAAAAGTGAAGCAGACATCAGATTTGTAGTCTTTTGTTTACAAGTTCACACTACTAATACACGAGAAACGTATTCTTCACTTATCTAATACACACAAATCTTATTCTATAACCTAACTTAATACATAATACATACAACGCAATTCACTAACACGGTAACACGCAGAATATCGCACGCTGAGTATATCGGTCGAAATGGTCCTTATATAGTAGCTAGTCAAATTCTCAACGCTTGTGAGAAACGTCCAGTGCCGGGTATCTAAAAATTTTTGATGAAATAGAGAAATTTTTTATGACATTTTTTATGAAATAGAGATAAACTAACCTCTCTTAGTGAGATATTAATTACATTAATACTTTCTTCACAAACATGTAAAATAAAGAAATAGGTTGATGTTAATAGATTAAGTTTTGAAACTCACTAAAATTTAATGTAAAATGAAGGTGTTAGGTAACTATTTTAGTACAAAAGTTGGTACTTACGAAATACACTTCTAATCCTTTATCCTTTATCTCCTTTATATAAAATAAGATCACTTATTCACTTTACTTCGCACTACCGGCTGATGCGCTGATGGTCAACTGCGCATATCGAGGTGCAGATTATTTTTCTAGACTGTCCAGAACTTTTCGAAATACCAGCTCGCTATTTTTTACTTTAGGAACTTTTCATATTCTTTCGAACCGAATTAGAAACATTCACAACTTTTTTACAATTCGTCGTGAACTGAATTTGGCTTCTTACTTAAATTTTGTGTAGTAAATACAAAACTATTTTTCCTAGACTCTTATTGAAAATTTTCAAGACTCATTTGCATTTAGTACTGAAAAGTTTGAAATATTTTATTAAAAGTCATTCAAGATCTCCAACATTTTGCTACCCGTCCAAAACTCCTGGACTAATTCTACACTTTTTACTGGACATATTTTTTCCGTGTACTGCTTACTAAATATATATAGTTGTGACCTTTTAGTCAGCACAACTAATAGGATTTCTCTCAGAGTATCAGGAATAATAAACTTTTACTATTAATCCATTATTCAAATCAAATATATTTGCCATTTCTCCAGGGATTCTTATTTTAATATTCATAAACTGTTATACTCACATTAAAGATACTTTTTCCGGCGAAAGGAATCAATAGAGTCTTCTCAATGAAATTTATAAAAGGTCCTATTAAAATAATATCGTTTGTCTTGTATTTATTATCAGTCTGTAACATATTAAATTTATGACTTTTACTATCTTCAACATATTTCAAATTATTATCTGTATTGGGAAAGCTACTTTTGCTCTGCTGCTTCCTTAATTTTAGTCATTGAATTATGTTTAATTATGCCAGAAAAGCAGTTAGTTATTTTGAGTCACATTCACTGAGAAAGCTATGAAAATTATCTGATTGCATAACTGAAATTAAATAGTAAACCAGTATTTTGACAGTCCTATATTCTCACCTGACTCCAATTCAATACTGTAGCGTTCAAATACGGGAGTTCTGATGAAAGCTGAATCACTGATATTTGTTCTGATAGTTCGATTTTAAAGCTTACCTGAAAGAAAATTGTGTTCTTTATTTTAATCTTTTTCGGTCATTACAATATGAAAGAATATCATTTCAAGTTAAAAGCTTTATATTTTCTGTGGATTCACTCACGGTTACGACTGCAATTTTAGTAATTTGTTTTGCTGTTTTAATATTACAAAAATTCTTGTCAAAATCTATTTCTGCAATTCGACGAGATGTACCACCATTTTTACCAAAAACTATTCCAGCCCAAACTTGTATAAACCCATAATTCGGTCCACTTAACTTATATATATTACTAGTAGCAGTTATGGCGTGTGTCTCAGTAAGTAAGACTCCAGTATACAAATGTTTACCACTTCGACTCTTTCTGAAGGAAACTAAGGAGGCAAGGGCATTTCTTGATATATGATCAGTATCATTATCATTATCTTGAGATAGCTCTATCGAATCCAAACCTATTAAAGAAATATTAAGATAATTCAAATTATTTTTATTTAGGAATAACGCTAAAGCGTTTCTCAGGTGAAATTAATATATTTCGAAAACTTTTTGCAACACGATAAAAGAAAATGATATGGAAAGTCTTTTTCCCACTAACGAAACTAAAGAAAAAACTGTTTTGAACATTTGCAGTTGTTAATGATGTCACATTTGCCTACGCTCTTAAATGAAAAGGTCTATTCACCTAAGAAATATCAAAAAACTAGATTTGTATTATTTTTCAATCAGAAGCATATTTCTCATCTTAATTGTAGAAATACCTCTTGAAAAAATAATTAATTCTGGAACTAAAATATATATGATAAAACGACGAAGAAAAAACACGTTATTACACGAAAAAAAATTTGGTAGAAATGCTGCACAACCTCTAGTGCTCCTGCGTCACTACACCGGAGGGCGACTGCAGCGCTCTTCATACGTTAGCAGGTTTACTTCTTTGTGGACTAACTGCTCTCCTATAACTGTGGGAGAGCTGCTGATGTCCCGGAAGTTAGAACCGTAAACATAATATTTTCAAAAAATAAAAGTTGTGGTAGGTTGTGCTAGAGTTGTGCTGATTTGGGCCGCAAACGATTTTTTGAAAAATCCAAAAATTTTGAAAAACTTTTTTTTTGTTAGAACCGCAACATTGTCCTAACATAAAACTAACGGTTATGCTAGATACTCTCAAGTGCACTCAATTTTGTGCTGCTATCAGAAATTTCGCAACTTCGCCTGCTTTTCGTAGAAAACAAAAAAAATATTAATTCACAAAAATAAATGTTTTGACACATTTTTACAGGTCAATAAAATGTTTATTGAATAGAAAATATTGTATCTATAACATAATTCGTGCGGTTTGTTTTCAATATTTGAACGTTTATTTAAGAAAAACATGTACAATAGTATTATTCAAAGTATTGCCCATCTGAAGCTATGACTTTTTCCCATCTTTCTGGCAATTTGTGGATTCCATCCCAAACGAACTGCGCCGTCTTGGCGGCCAAGAATGAATCCAGCCAATTTTTGATACCCTGTTCTGATGTGAATCGTATTCCAGTGAGGACGTTCTGCATCGACCGGAACAAATGGTAGTCTGAAGGGGCAAGGTCTGGGCTATAAGGCGGGTGGGGTAAAACTTCCTATCCACTGTTTTCCAAATACTTCTTAACCGGAATAGCAACATGGGGCCGAGCGTTCTCATGATGGAAAATTATTGCCTCGTGTCTGGTCGCACATTCCGGGCGTTTTTTGGCTATTGCTCTCTTCAAATGAATTAATTGTGTTCGGTAGCGTTGTCCATTGATGGTTTCACCCGATTTTAGCAGCTCATAATACAGCACACCCTTCTGATCCTACCAAATGCAGAGCATTACCTTCGCGCCATGGATATTCGGCTTTGCCGTTTATTTGGCTGGTTGGCCCGGTTTCACATATCATTTTTTGCGCTTGGGGTTGTCGTAATGGATCCATTTTTCATCACCAGTAACAATCCGATGCAAAAATGACTTGTTTTTGTGGCGTTCCAGCAGCATTTCGGACATGAAAAACCGCGTTTCAACGTCTCTCGGCTTGAGTTCATGTGGAAACCAATTTCCTTGCTTTTGAATGTATCCGGCTGCTTTTAAACCTTTGAAATGGCCCCTTCAGTGACTCCCAAAGATTTTGTGAGCTCTTCTTGTGTTTGGCAATAATCTTTCTCGATTAATGCTTCCAATTCTTAATCTTCAAACTGTTTTGGCTGCCCAGGACGTTCTTCGTCTTCCAAACCAAAATCACCACTTTTAAATCGTGCAAACCACTTTTGGCACGTTCGCTCAGCTAGAGCATATTTACCATTAACCTCCAGCAAAATACGATGACTTTCGGCAGCATTTTTCTTCATATTAAAGTAATACAGAAGAACTCCTCGCAAAAAAACCCTTTTTCAGGCACAAAGTTCGACATATTTGAGTGAAAAAAAATTATTGTTGTTTACGCTTCAAATGAATGAGATATACTGGAAAAGACGCACAATGACAGTAGCTTTCCAACGTATGTTCGGAATATTGGAACGATGGAATAATAATCAAGTTACGCCATCTCTTAGCAAACCGCACGAATTAAGTTATAGGTCAAATATATTATACACCTTTTACATTTCTTGAGAATTGCAAGATCATTTTTTGTACCCATTTCTGAAAAGATAAATCTTAAAACCCAAATTATTTACGTGAAAATTTACCATTCCGCTCCGATCTTCCCTAATATTGGTTAAATCGGTTTTTATAGAGGGTGTATCATTATTTTAATCTACATAATTACGAATCGTATCGACCTTTAAATAATACATTTCTTCATTCCAAATCTGAATTATTATGTATATATAATGATGAATAATAAATACCTTGGGAATAAACTATGGTTATGAACGCACAAATTGATAGAACTAGACATTTCATTTTGAAAAGCTCACTGAAGCTAACCGTGTGATTGCGACTGTATTTATGTCTATCACTCTCTGCTTGATTATCATAAGCGCCTGTATGGAAAAACTTGCGGTCCTTTCGTGAACATGTAAAACATTTGTCCAGCTACCAAGGATTATCGGTAAAAAAAATTCGACAAAAGGAAAAACAAATATGATAGAAAAACTCAATTTGACACGAAAATACGTTTAGATTAAATTATAGTTTTATAAATTTTTTTTGCAGGGAGCCCATCTAGGTACAAATGAAGGTTTCTGCATATGATTTCATGTTGAAAGCATGCGATCAATTGTCCACCAAAATCCTAAGCTTTTAAAATGCTTTTCCAGACTTATGGGATCTCAAAACGTAATGATTGGATGAAAATTGCAAAAGCGATTTTTCACATAAAACCAACAGCTTGTCGTGTGATGAGAATATAAAAAATATATGCTCATAGAATTTGTCAAGGCGCACCTTCTTCCCAATTCCCCAATCCCATTGATGTTATTCAAATTCTATATATGTGCCCATATTTTTCATTCTGTCTTATTTCGAATTTTTTTTTTACCGAAAGTCATTGAGAAATAAACAATACTTTTGCGCGATTTCGAAAGCGCGGAAAGTTTTTCGATCTAGGCGCTCATTTGTTGGCTCAATTCGTTGCTTCATAGGTAGATTTATTCTTCAAATATAAATCTTTCCATCATAAAACTTTTTGACAGCGATATGTGATCAGTAAAGTTATTGAGTAATAACAATAAGATTAAGAGAAAGCCAGGGGCGGAGTAAGACAACTCGCTGACCCAGGCAACTGTAAAATTGCCGCCCTTTACTCACCTCCTTCTACTTATCTAGTTATTCCAACGATTCGACATATATATATAAAGGGTTTCCCAATAAGGGTGATATGTTTTGAAATTGAAAAAAAAACACTGAATATTCATTCGGAATTGATCGAAATCTTTTTTATTATATTGGATATTCTATGCCATTTATGATTTAAAGAATATATCGGCCAAATGTCCCCCGAGACTTGAGCCAAAAATGCGCCTCATCAGAAAAGATGATTTTTTGATGAAAATTGGGATGATTTTCAATTGATTCCAGAGCCCAATCCGCGAACTCCCGACGCAAACGATGGTCATTAGGCTTCAGTTCTTGGGCCAGAATCATCTTATAGGGATGCAGGCCAAGATCCAATCGCAAAATACGCCAGGTAGTCATCCTGGACAGGCCCAATTCCTGAGATCGGCGTGGCACGGACAATTCACGGTTTTCCTCGATACTGGCCTGTACGGCGGCTATATTCTGTGTAGAACGTGCGGTACGCATACGATTTTTAGGCTTAGTATCCAATAGAGTAAATTCACTCTCCAACTTATCGATTATTCGACGAATTGAGAGCGCGGATGGAGCAGAATGACGACCATATTTTGCACGATATGCTCTTTGAACACCGACAAAACTTATCGAATTTTGATAAAATAATTGGACAATTTCCAAACTGTGTGGAGCGTGAAACTACTCATGATTAAATGGCAAACCTTACTGATCACAATTGACATCAGACGTCAAAAATTTCAGTTCAAATGAGCCCGATAGGGACATTCAAAATCATATCACCCCTATTGGGAAACCCTTTACAAAAAAATAAAGTTCATTTTTAGCGATTTAACAATGTATTAAGCTTGTACGCTTTCACATGAAAAGTTCTATTTTGAGTCACCCATGTAGCATTATATCTAGTGTTAATAATCAAAATTTGCCGCCCTAGGCAGCTACCTACCTTGCCTCCTCGATAAATCCGCCACTGCCAAAAGCGGGCTTCACTTGTTTTATTAGGTAACTAAATCCAAAACCAAGACCAAAATGATGAAAAAAACAATTAGTCATGCATGCTTTCGCGAATACTGAGAAATGAAGATCGGTCATGTAACAGGTGAATAACGTACCAAGGAAAGAAATAATTTCATTGCGAATGTCAATTATTATGGAATTTTTAAAACTCTGCGTTTTAAAGTAGTAAAATTAGGTAATTCAAAATCACTACTATTAGAAAGATGTCCGGAAATATTATTCCTAAGAATCTGCAATAATAATTATTGAATATATAATTTATAATGAAGCTCAAGTCAATTTTATAACATTGTAAATATGAATTACATTTTCCCAAAGTTACTAAATTTGTTTTTGATTTTGAATGGAGAAGGAAATTTAAATTTCTTAAGGCTCTATGCGCTTTAAGTTCGATTTTCTGTACACATTTCTGTAACTTTCTGATGAATTACATGATTAAAATAATTTATTTTCTTCCAAATATTTCAAAAAGGAAAAACTATCGTAGACTTTATTTAAGCACAGGTACGTAAGGAATAGTAAGGAGTTTAGTATAACGTTGTCGACGACAGGGCATCAACATGCGTCAGTGGGTTAACATGAAATGATCCTCTCTTTTTTACATCGAAGAAGAAGAATTCGTTGGTTAAATTCGGTTGTCAATAGAATTTTGGAGTTTGAGTATTTCTTCCAGAAATGATTTAACAGTGATTTAGCATTCTCAGACGTTTCGACTCTGATTGGAACCCTCTACAGTGAGGATTTATTTCTATAAACACATAAATAAGGGGGGTAATTGTGATATTGTAAACCGTAACATTTTTATACTAGTTCTAGATGACTAACTTACTTAATAACAATTATTGAAAAATATTTAAACAATTATTGGAAATAAGAATGATAAAAGATAATTATTAAAAAATGAGATGATTACAAGTCGTGTTTTGAAAAATATTCCGATTGACGTGAAATTTAAAATATTGTTTTTACCTAAAGGACTAAGAATTGAGCATGTTAATCACTGGTAGAAACCTGAAGGTATATATATATTGATATATGTGAATAAATTGTGAAATGTACATGTGAAGAAGACGGGTACCTGAATTTTTGCGTCTCAAAAATAGGCATATGTGGGAATGAGTTACGTATTTTGTAAACTTACTGACCTTTATGTGGCGTGAAAGTACATTGATGCTGTATTGCACTGAAAAACGGTGAAAATTGGGTAAAAATTACTGCTTTTTTCCCCCTCATTATGAATTGTACGAAAGGACTGAAGTTATATAGGAAGCATACTAGTACAGACAATTTGAAAAAAAATTGTAGGGTAGGGGTATGGTATCTATGCAGAGTTTGAGTTTTGGGAAAGAAACCGAGAGAAAAAAGAAAGGAAAAAATTTGTAAAGATGCGTGCAAGATGGACGGAGTGTTGTGACCAGGAAGAATAGAGAATGTGAAAAGGGTACACTGAGAAAACGGTTTTGCTTGACCAACAAAATAATTTTGTTGTGATTTGTGCAACAAAACTGTTTTGTTGAGCCAGAAAATTTTTTTTGTTGGGTCTCTTTGTTAGTCTAACAAAACTGATCAGTTGATGTAATAAAAATGTTCTGTTGTCCTAACAAAATGCTTTTGTTGAGGCAAAGAAATTTTTTTATCAGCCCAATAACTTTTTGAAATAGTATAATTTTCTAGCTTTGTTTCAAATTTCATTTGAATTCCAAGCACTTCATTTTCTATAAATTTTGCGAGGAAGGAACTGCTGGTCATGAGAGCGTCAAATGCTTCTTTATCTATACCTTGCTCTAAAATGAAAAAATTTAAGTCTTAATATATTTAACAACTTAATTTGAGACATATATAAAAAGTATTTAAAAATAATAAAATGCATAACGATGAATATATCTAGGTTAACATTTTGACTATACTTAATACTTACATCTGAAGGTGTCAATGAGGCACCTTAAACCCAAGTCCTCTAGAAAACGTCTTGTTTCCTTGTCTGTTATATTATTTGAATTAAATACATCACATACAATCGACTAACGAATATATATTTCAATCGAGCATAGAGAACAACAGCGGCATCCGTCATATTAGACATGAACGTGCTCGCGTCTCCGGCTAACAATAAGTGATCACGCATGCGTGATCGCGTATCTAATCAGTCTAACTAAACAGTTTTGTTGGCTCAACAAAACTTCGTTTAGGCCAACAAAATAATTTTTTGCCAGCAACACAATATTTTGTTGGCCCAACAAAATAATTTTGTGATAACAACCAAAATTTTGCAACGGCAACAAAAACTGCTTAACAAAACGTTTTTGTTGTGATGCCTAATTTTTTTTTTCCAGTGTACTCTTGATAATGCTTTGGAAGTTTTTAATATTGTGTAAATTTGTCTGCACATTTGTAAGAAAAAATTGAATAATTAATGAAAGTAGTAAAATTTGGAATTTTTGTTACTTCAGTTGAGGGATTAAGAATTGTTATTCAAAAGAGGGAGATAAAAAATAGATAGATTATATTATCTGTGTCGATTCTCTGATTGACTGCATGTGGATTGCCAGCAATGTGGGTCATTTCCAAGATCATACGTTTTTTGTAGTGATCAGATCTATCGACGATTTTGACATTATTGAAGTTGAATGTGTGATCTTGGTGCCATGCACTGTTTTTTATTGTTAAACTATTTTATTTAAATTTTCTAAACGAGTGTAAAATAAGTTACGTGTTTTGGAAAATTCCGGCAAAAATTTCTATCAGTAAATGTCAAGTTTTACTATGAAATTCATCTTATGAAAAAAGTTGTACCTGATGTAATATTTGACAAAATTGTTATACAAAATTGTCTAAATAATTCTGTATGCTCTTACACTATTCAGAGGCTCATTTTTTACATTCTCATCATGGATGAGAAGGTATTGGTTTTATGTGAAAAATGACTTTCGAAATTTTCATCAAATCTTTACGTTTTGAGACCCCCTGAGTCAGAAAAAAGGGTTTTTATGAAAGTGTCTGTCTGTCTGTCTGTCTGTAGGTCGTGTGCGGCATAACTCTCGATAGAATTATCAGATTGAATTGAGCTTTGGTACACTTTATCGGAGCCGAAAAAGTAAGGACAAGTTCGTTAACCAGCCACATCCAATCAAAATTGAGGGGTTGAGCACTACTTTTGTGTTTTTGAAAATAATTTTTTGAAAAAATCAAAAATTTCAATACTGGTTTTAGATAGTGCTCATAAATCTCTAAAAATTATCCTAATAACATTTTTTGATTAAATCAAAATTAGAAATGTTACAGCATATTCAAATTCGAAAAAAGTCAATATCAAAATTCCATTTTCAAGTTAAATTATACGAGATACGAAAAAACGTTATGATACAATATTATTGAATAAATAAAGACCTACAAATTTGAATTGTAACATTTTTTCATAAGATGCATATTTTTCTTTTTAATTACAAAAAAAACTATTGAAAATCCAAAACTCAATTTTTTAACAATAATACGTGAAATACGAAAAAAACGTAAGGATACAAAGTTGTTCGTTTTAAAAAGATCTACAAGTTTTGTCTCACACAGTTTCTGATAAAACATATATTTTTCGTTTCAATTTCAAAAAATACGATTAAAATTCAAAAATTCCATTTTTTAGACAAAATATGTGAGATTCAAAAAAAACTTTGAGATGAAAATTGTTTGGCTAAATAAGGTCTACACGTTCTTATCAAGAAATTTCTCGACAGGATGTATATTTTAATTTTTTGATTTTTAATATTGAAAAAATTCGATTTTTTTCACCAAAATATGTGAGATACGAAATAAGCGTTGTTCTGCAAAATCGTTTCCTTAAATAAAGTCTACGATTATTTTTCCTTTTTGAGATATTTGGAAGAAAATAAATTTATCAATAATCATGTAATTTATTAAAAAGTTACAAAAATGCATACAGAAAATCGAGCGCGAAGCGCGAGTGTCATGATGAGAATGTGTTCCTTAAGGCCGATAGAGCCTTAAGTAAATTGAATTTCCTGTTTTACTTAAGCTGAAAAAGAAACTTAGTGAATTTGAGAAAAAGACTAATTTACATCATCTTTAATATCATTAAATTGGTTTGAGCTTCAGTATTAAATTATAAGAAATAAACTTAAACATATGCGAAGAGCACAAGACCGAGCGCGACGATCGAATCGCGCGCCCTAGGGGCGCTCAAACTTGCGAGCGAAGCGAGCTGCGCGCGAAGCGCTCAATGAGAATGTGCCCGCGAAGCGGGCAGATTTTTCTTTGGTAATGTTATGCCATCCCCTTTGCTGTTCTGGTAAATCTGGTAGTAAATACAACAAAATGTTTTTTGTCATTTCCAAATTTGTTAGGTCACTACTCTAAACAAGTTCTTTAGACTTTAATTACGAACTGTAAAAATGATTATTCAAAGATCCCAGTACCTTTTTCAGCGTTCAAAATTACTTTTTTGCTCGTAGTGCGACCTGTGAAATTTATTTCAGGAATATAGTTCAATTATTCTTTATTCATATTATCAATCATCTTATCACATTCTCAGCATCAATGAGAACGTATTGGTTTTTAGTATTTTATCAAATCTATCTGTGTTGTACCGACTTTGAATGACTGACATGAGAATAAAAGTGTCTTACAATGAGTAGCTGAATTCCAATCTGTAGTAGTAGTTGGGGTTCTTGCACTCTAGCCCCAATTTTAAAATAATAGCATTTATTTTAAACAATCGCGGATTCAGCGACTGAAAATTAAACATTTTTATTCTTATTTAATTTTTCTCTATTGGAAGGGGTTTAGTAAAAAATTACCAAAAAGACCGTGTTCCTATTAACAGATGAAAAAGGTGTCGTAGACCATTGATATCATTTAGGACAACAATATTGTCGATAATAAAATAATTATTATTGACAAGTTTCAATAAATTACACGGTAAAAACAAATTTTAAAATTTTTGCTAAACTACGTTTCAATTTAAGGGTAAACGTGTCATGGTGAAAAAATTTCGCAGAAAAATACTAAACTTAAGAAAAACTGTATGATAATTTACTGTAGGTTTTAGCAAATTTTACTATAAGCTATACATATAATTTATCGAATTTTAGTATTTTCAGTGCGAGAAATGTTGAATCTTCAAGAAATAATTACCATTCTCAACAAAATAGCAAATGTAAAAGCCCACATGATAAACATTAAGGATAAATACAGAGAGGTAAACAAATAGTCTATAGCTTTCTTTTAACACGAAAAATTCTTCCTTCTATTGCCAGGTTGGGAATAATTGATCTTTAGTATTGATTTTATTGCGCTGTTAACTCGAGCATTCCAATTGTTAGTCCATTATGGTTCGGGACAAAAACGAGCTTGAGTTTACGACTCTCCGTTTGACAACAATAACCTTCCTCATTTTCGTCAAATTTAGTTATAGATAGATTTTCTTTGCATGCCAAACCATTTGGACATCAAATCATTTTGCTTCTGTTCGTTGTTAAGTTCAGTTCCATGGTTTGTCATTTATTGGGTTAGAGCCGTGAATGCAACCGGAATTGCAATGCTAGTGCAATAAGGCGATACCAAATTATTGAATCCCGCGTGTTCATTCCTTACAATGTTAAATATTATTTGTGAATATTGAGTTTTAAAATATAAATTCGGCTAGTCTAATGAATTTTTTTTAGGCTTCAAATTTCATAAGCCTTTTTATCATGGTTAGTAACTAATGCGCCATAGTGCAATACATTTATATCACCTTATTAATTTTCGTGTTCGCGTGTGGAAGTGATAAAAAGTGCGGACCTTGAGGATGACCCTAGGATAGAGTTTGGATGGTGAAACGAGGTTAGTACTTGAATCATACATTTTCGACCAAGAATAGTATATTGTGCAACTAGGTAAAAAAAATTTATTTTGTGAGTGTGAAGTTTGATGCCCGAGCAAAGCGAGGGTAACAACCACACGAGTAAAATAAATATTATCTTGTGTCGCACACGATTGTTTTTCTATTAGGGGGTCAGAAACTGGATTTGTTGACCCCGCACGGGTCAGTAAAATCCGCTTTATAATCCTCTAGTAGAAAAAATTACTTTGAATATCTGGTGTCTCAGTTTCGCACGAGTGACTGGAGGTGACATCTTTATGAATACACCTTATCATGTCACTCTTTTGTACACTAAGGAAAGTTCGGTAGCTCATAGCATCCCGATTGAGGTCATTTAGCGAAAGAAACGGACAGTACCGAACAATGGCAGTTCATATTTATTAATGTCCTATGATCCATGTGTATATTCATAATAGGGGAACTAGGTTTGAGAACTTTCTAGAATTATTTGAATTATGGTGCCGTGCGAGGGGTCGAAAGAGTGTCGACAACTGGAAGTCGTTAGGTGCCGTAAGAAGAAAAGGGGGCAGTGCCACTTCGTCGGTTCGCTTTGACACTCTTCCATGACTGAAATAGTTCTTACGGCCCTGATTGTTTTGATCTCAGAATTACCTGAGTCTAAGGTGGCAAAACCCAAAATAGCCCCAAATATGAGTCTCTAGTGTAGCTCTAACACCTTGAAATTTGCCACTTTTTGTCCATACATCTACAAAATATCGAACTCTTTCATGGTGACGATGTAATAAAAAATAGTTTATGTGCCTCCGGCGTGTAAACTTGTTTTTTCGCTACAGTTAAGAGTAGCCCAATGTTGTTTATTGCGCTGCAGAGGAATGTAATGTGAAAATTGAACTGCGCATGCGCCTATAGCCATACAGCGGAGCACAATCTTCTTATTCTTCTTCGTACAGCAATAGCACCCTACTGACAAAGCCTTGTACATTTGAACTGCGCATGCTCTATTACAACACGCTACTACTACACAAGATCGATAAAATCAAAATGGCCGGGACTAGTCGTGACATATCAAGTGTAATGACTAGCGTCGCAAACAACTACAATACTAAATTAGATTCGAATGTACGCATAAAAACTCGTAAAGGCACCGAAGTCACATAATAGTATATTACGTGCCTTGGCGCACAATGAGGGTCATTGCGCGACGAGCGACAATGCTCGCAGGAGATCGAAGCCAAGGCGTAGTCGAGGTGTAGCTGAGGCAAAGCCGAGACGAATCCGAGGCGCGATCAGTCCTGCGAGCATTGTCGCAAGTCTCGTAATTTCCCGAATTGTGTGCATTGGCGCGTATTCTATTTTATGTGACTTCGGTGCGTATACGAGTTTTTATGCGTACACTCGAATCTAATATAGTATTGTAGTTGTTTGCGGCGTTAGTCATTACACTTGATATTTCGCGACTAGTCCCGGCCATTTTGATTTTATCGATCTTGTGTAGTAGTAGCGGATTTTAATGGACGCATGCGCAGTTCAAATATACAAGGCTTTGTCAGTAGGGTGCTAACGCTGTACGAAGAAGAATAAGAAGAAGATTGTGCTCCGCTGTATGGCTATAGGCACATGCGCAGTTCAATTTTTACATTTCATTCCTCTGTGGCGCAATACACAACATTGCGCTACTCTCATCTGTAGCGAAAAAACGAGTTTACGCGCCGGAGGCACATAAATTTATATTTTACCGACATTAGAATTTTTCCATATTGCAATCGAAACCGAAAGTTCCTACTGGCAGTAATAAAATCAGGGTGGAGCTCACATTTTTTATTTTGTATTTGGATTTGGATTATGTCAGGTGTATAAATAAGTTTCCGCCGTTTGACAAAAGTTGGCGTCAGCAGCAAGTTTTGGTTGAAATTGACAGATTTAAAACATCACTGTCGTAAGTTTGGACATCTGTCAACAACATAACCTTGAAATATTAGTGATTTTTATTAGTACAATATATTCTTTTGTGTGCGAAAATGTCGAGTTTTGAGCTCAATAAGCGTCATTTGCGGGAACTTTTGATTTACTTCTTCACTTTGAAGAAATCTGCAGCTGAGGCGAATTGATTGCTTGTAGAAACATATGGCAAGGCTGCCTTATGTGAAAAAAGTTGTCGTGAATGGTTTCAAAAGTTTAAGAACGGTGAATTTGACATCGAAGACAAAGAAAGTAGCGGAAGGCCGAAAATGTACGAAGACGCGGAATTGGAAGCATCATTGGATCAAGATTCGTACCAAACGCAAGAAGAACAATACGATGGACAATACTTCGAATAAGACATAAGGTTCCGGAACAAACAGACAGAGACCTTCAGGTTGTTGAATAGACATATCTAAAATTATGTTGATTGCTAGTAATTTCTACTAAAAATAATTAGCGTATAACTCTCGCCATTAAGGCGTCGAGAACATCGAAGGGCGAAAGGGCCCTTGAATTTCAGGTAATAGAATAGATGGAATTAAATAGTAAAAACTTTCTTCTACGGAAAGTTTTCAACACATTGTTAGGTTAAAATCACTTATATTCACCACTAAATTCTTTCGGCCATTCAATGCAGTAGATTATGCCGTTCCAAACAAAGTTACAACTTCGAAGAATTTTCTTTTAATTTCAAATTTTGTTTTTGTCGACAAATTATTGATTTTAAAGGGATTGTTATTCACAAAATTTTGAGATTAATTAAGATTAAGATAAGATTAAGTTGATTGGGTGATTTGAGAATTTTGCGGTTTTCAACAGAATAGTGCCAAGAAATGAGTGGGGTTTCATGAAGATTTTTGGGATTAATCACAAGCAGAATTGGGATCTGAAAACACGTCAGGGTGGCTTTCGCGTATTTGGTTTTGATTTTTCAGAGTGGCGTTTTTTAAAAGAAGCAATAATAATAGTATAATTGAATTTAACGATTTTTGAATGGGTTAACGTAAATAAATAAGTAGCAATAAGCATTCACGTAAAACGAGTCCCCACGGTGCCCTTCACTTCATACGACACCAAACGCTGAAGCGACCTTAAAGTGAGGGACTTAGCGTCCAAGTCTTTACGCTAAACAGACGTAGACGACCTTAACTCTTTTAGTGCCAAGCAACGGCCATACCATCGCATATGCAACGATATATCGTTATTTTGGCAGAAAAAGGGATAAGAGAACACTTAGAACCATCGATCAAAGGAACCGGGTTTGTAAATCATTCGCAAATTTTGAATTGTTAATAATTAAAATTTTTAAAATAACTTTATTGAATGAGAATAATATTTATATTAAATTGATATTCAGTTGCTCATTTTAAATTTCTACATTATAAATTATTATCAATTATTTTTTTCATTCTTCAACGGGTAAATCATATTTCCCACTGCTTTAAAAATTGAGGCACGACGTAAAATAATTTGAGTATATTTGAGCGGCCCTTGGCTGATCGTACCTTTTTTTTCTTGGCTTAATTGTCGATTATCATAGGATTGTTTCCTATCAAAATTTATAAAAATACGCTAATGAAGTGATTTTCAAAGGTTGGGATTTTCATTAGAAGGGTGTGCGAAATTGGAAGTTGATAAACTACCGATTCGTTTTTCAGTTTTTTAAGTGGAAGCGATTTTTATAAATATGCAAATCCACATGGTCTTCTCGATGCATTTATTTTTATTGTTTATGAGAGGTTCTGTGCCTGATTTCGAGGTTAGGTTCACGAAAAAAACTGGAATGTGTCAAACCTGCATGAATTTAAAGTGGGAAAAATGTCTAATTTCTTTTCCATACGAACCATTGAATTTTATCGTAAACCACAGAATTCTAAAACTGAATTTCCAATAAATACATGTATTATATCGCACAGGAATAAAAATAACTAATAATTTAATGGATTACAAAAAATTA
Source organism: Diplolepis rosae (assembly GCA_030998225.1). Lineage (NCBI taxonomy): Eukaryota > Metazoa > Arthropoda > Insecta > Hymenoptera > Diplolepididae > Diplolepis > Diplolepis rosae. Next base: position 1,122,839 of record JAPYXD010000695.1, read on the forward strand.
ATATGTATTAATAATAAATGCAAAAGATAATAGATTTGTCCCATTTTATATCTTTAAAGGTTGCGCGCATGCACGATAAGGGTACATGTGAATACAAATTACATGTCAATTTTGGAATTACCGTCCATTAAACTTGAAACCATTTTAATTTAAACAGATCCGCAGGATAAAAAGGACTTCGAGACATTAATGACGGAAAGGACAGGAATGGCGGAAAGGACAGGAATGGCAGAAAGACAGGAATGGCAGAAAGGACAAGAATGGCAGAAAGGACAGGAATGGCAGAAAGGACAGGAAGGACGGGAAGGACAGAAAAGCTGAAGCATGCTGCCATCACTACGACGAGGGAGAACCGAGCCGGTGAGTGATTTTTTGAGTCCCTCTTGTTTCCATCATGCCGCAGGATGAAAGGTCCAAAACGGCACGGAAGCAGGTTGTAATTTTGCAGATCATATAGTGACCGCTAGTAGAAAGTCAATTTTCAACTAGCGAGTGGACATTTGTTTTTATATAAATTAGCTTAGGATAGGATTTTCTTGGCTTTTTTATTTTCCTTTTCTATGATTTTTAATTTCGTGAATAAACAACAATTAACTTTTTAATAAGACAAAAATTTTCTTATTTCTAGAAATTATTATTTAAATTAAATATTTATTGCCAAGAAAAAAACGCGACGGGGAATTCACGTATCAAAAGAATTTTCAAATTACTTTCTGTTCTAAGGTAGCTTTTGATGCTCGGATCTCCAAGGGCTTTTAACATTTGTTTAATTAAATACCTTTCTAATTCTCATACTAAATGCAGCATTTTAAAATTGTATTACAGTTTTATGTTAATTTTAAATTTCTTTTGCTGTTTCAACTTTGAATTCAACTTTCAATTAGCTATAAAAAAATTCAATTCCTAAAATTAAAGATCGAAGCATTCAATATCAAAATTTTTCTGAAAATGATTAGATCGTTAGAAAAAATGATTGATAATTTTTCTTAGAGTAGGATGTTTTCAGCTTGAAATCTGCTGCAGTTATAATTCAAGATCATACTCTCAAAATTTGAATTAGCGAGAAGTACGTCATTAAATTATATGTCAGTGAGTAGTTTTAGTGATTCATCATGCAGTTTTCAAATTAGTAAAATGCACTGATTTTTTAATGAAAGTCCTCGTTAATGTGATTTGAAGATGCACTTTTTACTGATTGAAATGCATAGAGTAATTCAAATTATGAGTATGTTGATGCATGTAGAAAAGCTACTGGCCAAACAGCTTTTTGAGCTCAGGTGTCGGATGGTGTCCCGGGACGTCATCCCTAGGTTGTAGGTTTTTTTGCACCAGGGCGGTGTGAGAGAGAACCGTGGAGTGTGTGTGTTGGTGAGAACGAAACTTTGATTTTTTAAATATAGCTGTAGGTAGGTAGGTAGAATATTTTCTGGTGTGAATGATAAAAAAAAGTCTATTGGCAAAACAAACGTCCACCGCGGGCTTAGGGGCGCTGCTGCATGAAAACAATCATGGCTGTCGCAGGGCTTCGGCGTTCACGTATTTACTGTTGATCTGAATATGACTTTTCAAATTACGTTTATCTCTAATTCCTAAAAATGCTTTTGTTGTCGTTAAATACGTTATGCGAGTACGTACAAGCACTGCCTTTACGAGTAAAGTCCTTTCCTTTCCTGTGCTTCGGCGAGAACTCTATTTTCACGCTTATATTTATTTATGCACTTGTCACTTACTTTATATGTTAACTACATATTTATTTGGCAAACAATTGATGAATTATTGCGTTACACTGCGAGCATCTGGCTTTAGTATAGTATACACAATGCTGCGCGAAGCCCAACGGTAGCCATATTGATTAGTTCGCTTGTCGACCACCAGGTCTCGCATTGCAAGTTTGAATTGCCAATAGGTAGGACCAGAGTAAAATATTTCGTGCGCGTATGGTATTTTATTCTGGGTCATTGATATTGTTTTCAAGAGCTTGATTGCACGTTATACGATAAATATTATCCCTTGTGTAATTGTTTTCCTGCTTACTTTATCGATTCACTTTTAAATACAAATTAGCTCGTGTCGTCGTGAAAAATTCAAGTACTCGAGGTAATGAGCTGATTTCAAGGTTTTTTATGTTATTTTTTTTTTTAATAGGGAACTCGAGTACAAATCGCGTCGGTGGTAGGCATGGTGGGCTTGTATAATATGCCCACCAGAGAAGAAAGAAGAAGCTATATGCCGAAGAGCCCCAAAGATGAAGAGGGGAACTTCTATCAACACCCATTTATTCCGGAATAAATTGCTGTTGATAGCTTGTTATAGCCACGTCGTCACTATTGATTTGCTATTTTTCTTGCATGCTTTTTGTATTCAGGTGATTTGAAAATTGTTTTATTGAACAATGATTTTTCATTTGCATACATGGAAAAAGAACGTACAAAAAACTTTATGACTGTGTGAAAAAAGTCGTAATTTCCAAAATAAATGGATTTATCTGGAAATTCTGCCTTTTTTTAATGAGTTTCAAAATATTTGATCATCCTTTGTTAATGTAAGTATTCTGAAGTAATTTAACAAAGAAAAGCGTTGCTACTATTTTTGCAATTAAGCCAGTTCAGAAATGTTCTGCATACTTTTTTTTCAAATGAATTCAACACAGTATTCTATTTATAAAGATTAAAATGCTGCAACATTTGCTTTTTTGAGAAAGTATCCTTTTTAAATAGATGTTTAGGATTAAGTGCCAAAAAAACAACTTTGAAATGATATTTTGTGAATTGCAGAATGTAAAGTTGGTTCCCCTTCATTTTGAAATTTATTTTTTCCGATCAGAATTTAATGACTTTAATATTCAATATGTATATATTGAACTTCGATGATTTTGCTCAAGGAATAATTTTTCAATTTTTAATTTTCGATGTATGGACTGAGCTTTGATGGTTTCGCTGAAAAAAATATCATGTAGGTCTTAAAAACCAATTTATGCACTGAGCTCTGATGGTGTCACTCAAGAAATTATTTTTTAATTTTTAATTTCCGATACATGGACTGAGCGTTTATAGTTTCGCTCAAGAAATTATTTTGTGATTTTTTATACAAACTATGTACTGAGCTTTGATAATTTCGCTTAGGAGATGAATTTGTGTTTTCTAATATGCAATATATGCTCTGAGCTTTGAAGGTTCACTAAAGCAATTATTTTTTAATTTTTACATCCCAATATATGTAATTGTCTTTGATAGTTCCGCTTAAAGAATTATTTTGTAAGTTTTGTTACCCAATATATGTATTGAGCTTTAATATTTCACTCAAGAAATTATTTTGTAATTTTTAATACCCAATATATGCACTGAGCTTTGATGGTTTCGCTCAAGAAATTATTGCGTATATTTTAATATCCAATATATGTACTGAGCTTTGTTGGTTTCAGTCAAAAAATTATTTAATCATTTTCAATACCCAATATACGCACATATGCAATGAGCTTTTGATGGTTTCGCTCAAGGAATTATTTTATAATTTTTTATCTCTGATATATAGACTGAGCTTTGATGGTTTCGCTCAAAAAATTATCATGTATGTTTCAAAAACCAATTTATGCACTTAGCTTTCATGGTGTCACACAAGAAATTAATTTTTAATTTCCAATATATGGACAGAGCTTTGATGGTTTCGCTCGAAGAATTATTTTGTATTTTTAATTACCTACAAATACACTGAGCTTTGATAGTTTCGCTCAAGAAATTATTTTGTGATTTTTGACATGAACTATGTACTGAACTTTGATGATTTCGCTTAGGAGATGAATTTCTGTTTTCTACTACCCAATATATGCTCTGAGCTTTGAAAGTTCTCGAGCAATTATTTTTAAATTTTTAAATTCCAATATATGCACTTGTCTATGATAGTTCCGATCAAGAAATTATTTTGTAATTTTTAATACCCAATATATGTACTGAGCTTTGATGTTTTCGCTCAAGAAATCATTGCGTATGTTTTAATATCCAATATATGTACTGAGCTTTGATGGTTTCGGTCAAAAAATTATATTTTAGTTTCCAATTCCCTATATATGCACTAAGCTCTGATGATTTCACTCAAGAAATTATTATTTATTTTTTAATTCCCAATATATGGACTGGGCTTTGATTGTTTCGCTCAATAAATTATATTGTTAATCTTAATTCCCTATATATTCACTGAGCTTTGATGGTCTCGCTCTAGAAAGTATTTTGTAATTTTAAATACCAAATATATACACTGAGTTTTGATGGTTTCGCTCAAGAAATTATTTAATAACTTTCAATACACTATATATGCACTGAACTTTGATGGTTTTGGCAATAAATTATTTTTTATTTTTCAATTCCAAATATATGGAATGGGCTTTGATGATTTCGCTCAAGAAATTATTTTGTGAATTTTAATTCCCTACTTACATGTACACTGAGCTTTGGTGGTTTCGCTCAAGAAGTTATTTTGTAATTTTAAATATCCAATATATGCACTGAGTCTCAATCGTTTTGATCAAGAAATTATTTTTTTATTGTTCATACCCAATATATCAATTGAGCTATTATGGTTCCCCTAATGAAATTATTTTGTCATTTTTAATAACTAATTTGAAGCTTGTCACGAGAAAAGGGACCTAATGCTGCAAAAATCTCTTCCTAGGTTTTTGGATTTATTAGTAGTTTTTAAGCTGTTTTTATCAACAGACGAATTCAAAAATCTTAAGTAAATTACTTTGTCGTTAATTATCCTGCTTAATACTTAAAGAATAGCGCATTGCTCGCGGATGTTGGTGGCCCGAGAAATTCAGCCCCTCCACTTACTACTACAATTGTGGCAGCGGCCGTGTATGCGTTCGTGCGATTGTAGTGCTCAATTGTTGTGATAAGTGGAGGAGCAGATTTTCGGGACCTACCTTTCCCATTTGAGTTTTCGGTTTTGAGCCCCTTTCAGACTCTTTCAGACTTTCGCCCTATTATCAAACACTGCCTCGCAGCCTTAGGTCCTTTTCCTTCTGACAGTTCACTTATATAAAAGGAGCTTTGATGTATTTGCTCAAGAAATAATTTCGTATATTTAAATATCCAATATGTGTACTGAGCTTTGATGGTTTCGGTCGAAAAATTATTTTGTATTTTTAATACCCTACATATAAACTGAGCTTTGACTGTTTCGCTCAATAAATTATTTAATCACTTTCAATACCCTATATATGCACTGAACTTTGATGGTTTTGACAAGAAATTATTATTTTTTTTAATTCCAAATATATGGACTGGTCTTTGATGGTTTCGGTCAAGAAATTATTTTGTGAATTTTAATTCCCCATATATATACACTGGGCTTTGATGGTTTCGCTCAAGAAATTATTTAATCACTTTCAATATCCTATATATGCACTGAACTTTGATGGTTTTGACAAGAAATTATTTTTTTTTTTAATTCCAAATATATGGACTGGTCTTTGATGGTTTCGGTCAAGAAATTATTTTGTGAATTTTAATTCCCCATATATATACACTGGGCTTTGATGGTTTCGCTCAAGAAATTATTTTGTCATTTTTAATACTCAATATATGTACTGAGCTTTGATTTTTCGCCCAAAAGGTGAATTTGTATTTTAAGTAATAATATTTTAATTTAACAATGATTTCTATATATGAATTAAAAATGATTTTATATGTTGAAATCCTCAACATCTGGATTTTTCGTAAATGTTCTTGGATATCAGGTACACTAAGTAACATTCCAAATGCTGTCCATTTCAATTTTAAGGTCTATTTTTGGATGTGTGTGTAACTGACATTTGATTAAGCTTTGATGGTTTTGCTAAACAAATTGTTTGTTATTTCTCATCTTTTTGGGTCACCGCACTGAAAAAATACTTCGGACTGTGAATAATAATTGCAAATATTGTTTTTAAAGGCCACTAGTGTTTTTTTTGTGTTAAAAATCGCCTTCCTCCTCGTGGTGTGACCTGGGAAATTTATAACAGGGATAGAGTCTAATTATCCTTAAAACAATTTGAATTGTTCATTATCTTGTTTTAATCTAATCTATCTGCGTTATAAATTTGCTAATGCGATTCATTATTATCAACTATTTATGATTACGGGGTTTACAATCGAATCTGAAGTAATGATAAGCTAACACTATTTTTTTTTTTTTCAACATTTTCACTAGATTCTACCTTCTTTCAAGCAGTCAAATTACGACTAGTTATTTTTATAATTACATGTATATTTTCAAATAAGAAGTTGGATATCTTAAAGAATGATGGTCGTACAGAAATAGAAAAAAATGGATTCCAAAAAGGAAAAGTAGTTCTTTACGATGATATACATTAAAAAACGTTCACACTTTTGCGCGTTTTACTACAATATTATAAAAATGGTAAAAATCGTGATTTTTGGCCGATGAAAAATTTAACTGAAGTTTGAAACGTTTCTTAAAAATGAAAATTGCTTCTTTCACTAGAGGAAAAGATAATAACTATAAACAATTAAAATCGATAGAAAATGGAAATTTCACTGTGCTTTTTTTTTATTTTTTTATTTTTAAACATTTCTGTTGAAAGCGAATAAGGTATAGTAATTTTTTTTAGTTTTTAACTTTAATTAGGTCATAAAACATCATTTTTCTCAAAAACTCTACGTGATAGGAATTTTTTACCCCAGATTCGTAATGAGCGCTACAATATCCATTGCAAACGGCTTTAAACATGTAAAAAATTTGATGTTGACCAGTGTAATCACAAAGTCCAAAGAAAGAATTATTTTTGAATTTGGAAGTAATACAATTTTTTAAGCAAGATTCTGCTTTTTTCGTAGCTGTCATATATTATGTATCTTGAAAATTCATTATTAAATTTTCTTGAAAATATATGGTTGTTCTGTAGGTTGCTCTCAGATTTAACCAAAAGAAGTCACACCAAACAAGGACAGATTTATGCACTATACAGTGTACATACAGTTCTGAACGATCATAGAATGATAAATATTTTTTTCAAAACGAAATAATTGGTTTTGCTTTAGTAAATGAAAAAGTAACGTATATTTCGTTATTGATTGATATTTGAAGGGTCCTAAACATAGATATAATGAGAAATTTGGTTTTGGAAAAAAAGCTTACATCGTTCATTGAATGTCCATAATTGTAAATACATCGCCATACCGAGGGCTGACTTTCAGAAGTAACCATTTTCAGACTTCTGTTGTTTTGTGAATACTTCTTACAATCAGAATTAAAACCATGATGATGGGATATTATTACAATTTAGCCTGTTTTTAACTTTCTCTACATTGAATTCTAGTTGTATTTAATAATTAACTCAAAATCATCCCTGATCTATGCTAGAACGATTTCATTTTAATTCTTGTCAATTCACGACAATGAAAGCTCGAGCTCCGCTGAAGTAAAACACTGGAATTGTTTCGGGTCAGGAGGGCTAGTGAAATGAAATTTAAATTAAGTTCAATTAATTAAGTCGCTTCTCTCGTGGGAACTTTGCATTCTCTCCTAGTAGTTATTTGCCTCCAAAACCCGTCCCCGCTTTCCTCAAACCGGTGGGCGAAATAAAGTGATCTTTGTCTAGCAGCGAATACATACCTAATCTCTTTTTAATTAGTATTACATTTTGAACGACTTGTACTTCGTAGGCAAAATTATTAAATTCCAACTCAAACCGCTTCTCCTTTTAAAGGGTTCCTTTTGTTGGCGCATGTAGCGTTCAACCCACTATTTAAAGCAACCATAAACTCATTGCAGACTCTATTATCGCGTTCCGACAGAAGAGGCAACGCTTTTACCCGCCGTTTGAGAGAGTCCATTTTTGATTGAATTTTTTATAGGTAAATTTGGCATCAGGTGAACTTAAGGGGTTAGGCCACTCTAGAGGCAGACAAAAATAGGCATATTTTGTGATTTTTTGTCAGCGAAATCATGAAATAAATCAAGATTACAAAATAGGGTTTTAATTATACATGTAATTGACTGTATAAAATCTTTTTTTCAAAGCGATGTTAAAATGGCGACTGTGCAGAATTTTTCCGATGACGCCTTTATTTCTGGAAGGTCTGCGGCAGGACAAACAGCTTCTGTAATTTCTGAGTTATATGAGTCACTGAAGTTTTTTTGATTACACATAAGAATAGCTAGAGAAGTACGTAGGATTGTTTTATTATATTGCATAATTCCTTTTTTATTAAAAATTTTCATGATTTCGCTGAAAAACAATCATAAAATATGCCTAGTTTTGTCTGACTTTAAAGTGGCCTAACCCCTTAAATTTTAGAGGGATTGAAATTAGGACATCTACAATGGGGTACCGTTGCCGTTCACAACAGACGCCAGCAGTATTTAAGGAAGCAATTAGGTCGTATGGCCATATCGTACATGCTGATCGCAATAGATAAGTGCTGACTGCACCATGCAGGCGGTTTATAGATTTCGTACGATTGGCTTAACGGCAGATCGTAACAATTAGAGGTCACAATTGCTGATAATCATCTTTGTTGAAAAAAAAGCTATTGAACTATATTGGTGGACACCTATTGTGTCATCAATTTTTTTCACAATTTCTTTTTATACAACTAAAAAAGAAAAAGTTGTTAAATACGTTTGTTTAATTATACTCAAATAATAGTATTCAATTTTAAAATTATTTTATTTATTCTAATATAACATTTAGAGCAGTGGAAAGCCACTATAATGGCTCCGGAATTTTTTCAAAGTTGTTTTTAGTTTCGTTTTTTTTTCAATCTATAGTATTTGGGAAGTTGCAGGGTCACTGATTATGAATCCGTTTTCAGATTTTCATAATTGAAAATTTTTTTTCGTTTTTTCGGCCGGTATCGTGAATCCGCCATTTTATATTATGAAAATCTGATAACGGATTCATTACCAGCCACAGCTGGTAATCGCGAATCGCGAATTCGCCATCGTAAATCTGACATCGTAAATTCAATATTTTGAATTATGTAAGTCTGATAACGGATTCGTAATCAGCGATCCCAAAACCTACTTGGACACATTTTTCGATTTTCTCCGTCAATTTTAAGTCTGATGAAATTTTTTTTTTAAATGGGAAAATTTGACATTAGCATTATACTATTTCAGACCCGATAGCCACTATAGTGGCTCGGCCTTTTATCTGCACTTCACTTATGGTCAATCCATGATATAAGATATCTTTTTCATGCATATTCTTAGAGGTATCACATATGCAAAATGCCGTTATTCTAAAAATTACGTTCGTTATCTACAGAAAAACTCAAGTTTACAATTTTTATCGAACTACATACATATATGTATCAATTGAAAAAGACGTTATTACTGAGAATTTTTGACGTTAAAAATATTACATTTTTAATTGCTTTTTTACATTCTCATCATGGATGAGAAGGTATTGGTTTTATGTGAAAAATGACTTTTGAAATTTTCATCAAATCTTTACGTTTTGAGACTCCCTGAGTCAGAAAAAATGGTTACAGCATATTCAAATTCGAAAAAAGTCAATATCAAAATTCCATTTTCCAGTTAAATTATACGAGATACGAAAAAACGTTATTATACAATATTATTGAATACATAAAGACCTACAAATTTGAATTATAACATTTTTTCATAAGATGCATATTTTTCTTTTTAATTAAAAAAAAACTATTGAAAATCCAAAATTCAATTTTTTAACAATAATATTGGAAATACCAAAAAAACGTAAGAATACAAAGTTGTTCGTTTCAAAAAAGATCTACAAATTTTGTCTGACACAGTTTCTGATAAAAGATATATTTTTCGTTTCAATTCCAAAAAATACGATAAAAATGAAAAAATTCCATTTTTTAGACAAAATATGTGAGATACAAAAAAAACATTTAGATGGAAAATTGTTTGCCTAAATGAGGTCTACAAATTCTGATCAAGAAATTTCGGGACAGGATGTATATTTTATGTTTTGATTTTTAATATTGAAAAAATTCGATTTTTTTCACCAAAATATGTGAGATACGAAATAAGCGTTGTTCTGCAAAATCGTTTCCTTAAATAAAGTTTACGATTGTTTTTCCTTTTTAGATATGTGGAAGAAAGTAAATTCTTTTAATCATGTAATTTATTAAAAAGTTATACTGAAATGTATACAGAAAATCGAGCGCGAAGCGCGAGTGTCATGATGAGAATGTGTTCCTTAAGGCCGATAGAGCCTTAAGTAAATTGAATTTCCTGTTTCACTTAAATTCAAAAAGAAATTCAGTGACTTTGAGAAAATGTGTAATTCACATCATCTGTAATATTATTATTACATAATTTGAGCTTATATATATTTGAGCTTCAGTATCAAAATATAAGAAATAAACTTAAATGTATGCGAAGAGCACAAGACCGAGCGCGAAGCGCGAGGTCCAGAAAGAACGGAACGCGAAGCGCGACGATCGAATCACGCGCCCTAGGCGCGCTCAAACTTGCGCGCGATGAGAATGTGCCCGCAAAGCGGGCAGATTTTTTTAAGTTTTTTTATTTTACCATGAAAAATTTTCACTGGTTTAAATCCTCTGTAGACAAACGTAGTTTATTAAAAATTGTAAGTGCGGATCTTTCTGTGTAAAGTCGAACCCCTCATTAAATAATAATTATTCTTGGAAATTTCTGTCTATAACTCAGAGTCCTATCAGGACTGCCAGTATTTATTTACAAAGTTAGATTTTTTCAAGAACCTAACTTAATTTTATTAAAATAGGTCATTTTTCAAATCGGAAGCTGACAGTTCAAAATAGTAGACAGAATTTCAAAGTACTGTGCAGCAAATATAAAAAAATTTGCGCCATTTATTATTTATTTTTTAAGATTAGTGAGATTTTTAGTTGTATTAATTTGATTAATCAATAATGCTGTGTTTTTTTACATATTTTTTATTTTATAAGGATACTATAACGTAGGTAATTTTTTTTTTTCTATTTTTGGAATAAATTTTATGTTTGACATTTTTTAAATAATAATGGAGAACAACATAAAATGAAGGAATAGGTTTTGTAGCTTGCCTTACTTTTTTCTTTTTTTTCCTATTTTTTTAAGACATGTCTAAAGAAAATTACTTGAAATAAAAAACTCGAAGGTGATATTTTCTGTTTGGAAACTTCAAAAATTGAATGATGTTTAATGGGTTAGGGTCAATTAAAAATGTTTAAAAATCGATTTGTAGAAAATTGCTCTTGTCGAGGGTGCAAATGAAGCAGAAGGTTCACTATATGGTCCTGGAATCTATGACCGTCAGTTAAAGAAACAAAAAATTTTGTTTACTTGTAAACAATACTTCAAACAATACTTTAAACTTTACACGTGTTTTTTCATAACCACGTTTTCGAAGTCTATTGCCGCGATATCTCTGGAGAAACTTAACCGATCGCTTTCAAATTTTATTCACTTATTTAAAATATCAATATTAAGTGCCTGGAGGAAGGAACTTTCACCCCGATAAATATTTTTTTTTTTATCACCGAAAAATGAGCTTTTTTTAAATCGTTTTGATCCATCGTTACTGAATATTTTCTGAACAATGTTAAAAATTTGGTATAAGCCTCATAAAAAGTAATATTTCGTCATTACTTAAAATCGTATACGTTTACAAAAAAAAAATTTGTAATACCATCACGAAATCGAGGAAACAATTTTTCTCTTGTAGCATTCTCTGGGGGAAGTAACTGATTAAAAATCTATGTAGACTAAGATAGAAGAATAGAAAGAAAAGAACAAATTCAATAAATTTTTTATGAAGCACGGCCTTTTTCGCCAATAGGGCACGTCTACAATAAGCCACGGCTAACGCGTTTCTCACTTCATTTCATATTTTATGACAATGAATTAATGAGTGCTATTTTTCTAGGGATCTGTGCTATTCTTTATTTAAAGTATTTCTAATACGTGTTTTATATTTAAACTTACTAACTTTTACAAGTCATTTAACATTAGAACAACTTTCTTCTTATATATATAATTTGAAGATCCATAAAGTTTGGACTTTTAATTTTAAGTAAACTCCAATCAATTTTATGTCATTGTTTACTGAGAAAACAAAGTTGCCGGTTATTGGGTTAATTTTGGCTTGGATTTGTTTAGAAATCTATTATTTTATTTTTGAACAAATGTAAAAAATTTAATTGTCACTAAAAATTATGGCGTTTTATAACGATTTTGTCATATTTTTAAATTTAAGGCTGATTATAAGTTTAAAAGTAAGGTAGATTTTATGTAGTGGTTCTCAAGCAACCTCAAAAAGCACATTTGCACATGACTGTATTCCAGTAAGTATAGGCTAACGTACTGGATGTGGACAAATACCCCTGTGGACGTTAATAAAGTCTTATCGGCATGCCACCATGCACGTCGACTTGAACCCTGAAACGCACTAATCCACTATGCTAATTTTAACACCATGATAAAACTGGACATTTGATGATGTTAATTCATTCATGCCGGATTTAAAAAACATTATTTTTCTGACATACTTTTAGTGATGTTTGATCTATTATTAGAATTGCGTAAGGCTTATTAGGGCGAAGGCCTAAAGTATGTTAAAGGTAGTACGCTCGCGAAAATTAGGCCTCAGGCAAAAATAGATAACTTTGATTTCAAGGATAGCAATATTATTATTAAAGAGATCATTTAAAAGAGGGAAGATTATTTTCCAAGAAAAATATTTACAACACAGAAAAATAATTCTATTAATAAATTTTATTTTTGCACGAACTTTTTTTTCTTATTGCTTTGAGCCTAATTTTTTGAAAATTATACATATCTAATAAATCACGGATCACTTTTTCAGGGAAAGGATTCTCTACAACTTGACCGATTCCAATATTTAAAAATAAATCAATTTTTACCAAATCCAACAATTTGTTTATAAATATTTTGTTTTTGAAAAAAAATTTCTAACGGTTTTAGCAATTACAGAATTTTTCAAGTTGTAGAGAATCTTTTCCTTGAAAAAATGATCTGTGTTTAAATAGAATTACATGCTTTTTTAAATTAGGCTCGAAGAGATAAGAAAAAAAGTGTGAGCAAAAATAAAATTTATTAATAAAACTATTTTTTTGTTTCAAATTTTTTTCATGGAAAATAATCTTTTCTCTTTTAAATGATTTTTTCAATAATAATATTTCTATTTTTGAAAACAAAAAAATTTTTAGAAACTTTATCTAAAGTTAATACGATATAATAACTTTCATTACGCAATCATTCTGATTTTAAATCGTTTATGAGTTTTCGTTTATTAATTATCATGCCTGCTGTTTAGAAAAATAAAAATTGAAAAAAAGAGTTTAAAGTTTAGGTTTGTAGAATAGTAAAATAAAAAAATCGGAAATTTCATCCTGTACCCCCCTAAATGAATTTAGCCAAATAATGTTAATTTCAATATTTTTAAATGATCTGAAAAAGTGTTTAAAATAAGAATAGAATAGTCAGTATTAATTTGATACCCAATTAGAATATTGATTGATTACTTATTTCCTACAAGAAATTACTAGATTTTTCACATTTTCCTTAAGTAGAGTTTCGTGATATTGCAAAGCAATGAAATTAATGGCAACACTTGTTCCTGACTTTCTAAAATCAAGTTGTAAGTAAAGTTAACAAACGTAGTCTCTAAAATAATTCAGTGCCCGACAGATAGTTTAAAAAATTATATTTAAAAAGGAGAGAAATGAAAAAATATAATTTTTAAATTTATTTCTTTGAAAAATTTGCTTGTCATTCATGGGTGATGTATACGTAAGAATAATAAAATTGATTGAAATTCGGTATTTCGATAACTTTACTGTTGAGAAAGTACAAAATTACGCTTTTTACACCGAAACTGAAAACCTGTTCTATTTCGTTGACAAGAGGATCATTTAAAAAAATCGTTTAGAGAACATAGGAGATCCTTTGCACTGGCACTTTACGATTCATCCTGAGTTGCAGGATTAACGAAAATTAAGTCGTTGCCATCTTTTGCGTTTCACACTTTCTTCGCAGAAGAATAAAAGTCTTTTAAGTCATTTTTTTACTTAAATATGCCTTTTTGTAAAAGTTCCAGAACATGTAAAAGATAACAAGTACGTGGAACATATAAAGATATGCTAAAGGCTTTCGACTTGGCTCGCAAGATGGCATCAGTGCTTGAGTTGTGTGAATTACCATGATCACAAATTGAATCTGAAAATATAAAAATTATATCATTATTTATTCCAAAAACACAAAAATTCCATATATTTTTTAATTCTGATGAAATGTTTTATAAATATAAAGGAAATGGCTTGGTTAAACCTACATTGCAGTGACAATAGAAAGATTACTTCTGGTGATAGTATAACACGGAGAAAATCCTACACTACTGGTTACTTCTTTCTACACGACTCAGTCGTGTAGCTGAAAAACAATATCACCTATACGACTGAGTAGTGTAGAAATAAGTAATGTAGGATTTTCTCCGTGTACGCTTCATAATACTTTATGAAAAGCAATATTATTTATGAACTTGATTTTTTTTCGAGAATCATTTTAGATTGATGAACTTCGTCTGTGGATGCGTGAAGTTATAGTCAGACATCCAGGAATGCAATTCATTCAAAACTTTCTCAATATTGTTATTTTATATTTCCATTTAATTCAATTAAATTTATTATTGAACTAGTCATATCTAAAAAGAAATTATTTTTACGTTGAAAGAATACTATGCATTAATTACTAAAAATATTTTACCTTTTCTAGCATCAAAATAGTTCAAATAGTGCAAATAGTCTAAATAGTCCAAAAAAATCCCTTACTTTTTGGAATATGCCAACTTCGGCATGTTATTGGCATCTAGTTAATATTTTTTTGGTATGCTTTTTCCAAGTGATAATTACGTCGGAATTATCGTTTTTCATTGGTTTTTTAAAAAAAAGACTTAAAAATTGATTATTTCTGTGTTATTGTGTGAGTATAATTTTGCATTATAATGTTTAAATTTAAAAATAATGCGATTATACGTGCACTTGTGAAAATAACTATTTCAGCAAACTTCATGAAATAGTTATTTTTACACCGAATTAATCAATTTTTGAGTTTTTATTGAAAAAAATCAATCAAAAGCGATAATTCCGACGTAATTATAAACTTGGAAAAAGCATACAAAAAAATGCCAACAAGATGCCAAAGTTGGCATATTCCAAAAAGTAAGGGCTTTTAAATTTTCCTTCGTGATCAATTAAATTAGAAAAAAGGTGGAAAAATAGAGATGTGGAAGGAAGCCAGAGTACAAAAGAGGTGAGAAAATCTAAGTTCATCGTTGAACAAAATTCCCATCCCTGTCTGCTATCATTCTTTTTATCTTTCGCCTTTTCTTTTTCGCTCTCACCATAGAATTAACCCTCTCTTTCTCCCTCTACATAACACGAAAGCACTGCTTGAAATTAAACACGACCGAGTAACCCGATAAATCGTCCCGCCGATATTGCCGGGAATAAAAATTCTCTGTCGGCGGATTATTTAATTAAAAACGGGAACAGTGACTCATTTTTGCAGCATAAAAGGTTATCTCAGTCAACCCATTGGATGCCAATGAGAAAATTTGACAAATTAAAAATATTATTCTTTTATCCATGTGCCTTATACAATTTATCTTTTCTACAACAAATTTCTTGTAATATTACATAACTTTGTTTGTTTTCCAGTTGAGCATAAAATCTGGACCCTTTTTTCAGTGAATTTAGGCATGGAATTGTGTGACCAAGTCATTAAGGTGGCTGATAATATTTTACAATTGCAATTAGTCACATTTCAAAATACTAGCACGTCAAATTTTAAAAAGTTAAAAGTAAAATTTCACATTAATCACATGAGAGCGAGAGGACACACTCTAAATGTATAATTGTTGTTAAATTTTGAATATTTAAAAAAAAACCTGTAAGACACTGAAAAAAATGGTTAGTAAAACCAACTACTTCGGTTTGTAAAATATGCCTCAGCTATTTTATTAGTTGGCACAACAATTTTTTTTTTGGTGTTACTATCTCAATTGTTATCACAAGAACTTGGGTAGTAACACCAACAAAAAAAATTGTTGTGCTAACTAATAAAATAGCTGAGGCATATTTTACAAACCGAAGTAGTTGGTTTTACTAACCATTTTTTTCAGTGGATTTAGAAACAAACTTCAGGATTGATGGCTTGCTTAACATTCTTGATAATTGCAATATTACTAATCACAAATTATAAAGAATTATGTTATATGCATTATTTAAATTTTCTATATCTGTAATCTTGTTTAAGCTATTATTACCTTCTTTTTTCATAAAAATCATCTCAGCTAAGGTTCTTTCATGAATTCAAATAGTGCATATAACATAATCTTAATTAATTTGGGATTAGTAATATTGCAATTATCAATAATATTATCCAAACCATCAATCCTGAAGTTTGTTTCTAGATCTTACTGGTTTTCTTCTGAAATATTAAAAATTTAACAACAATTACACATTTAACTTGAGAGCGGAACGTGTGTTCTCGCTCTCATGTACTCAATGTGATATTTTACTTTTAACTAATTTAAAATTGACGTGCTAGTATTTCAAAATGTGACTAGTTTCAATTGTAAAATATTATCAGCCACCTTAATGATTTGATCATATAACAAATAATGGATTAATGTATTCTTCATAGTTGGTAATTTATCTACTATTTCAATTTCCTATGATAATATTAAATATTTCTGTTATATAGAATGCATGTTATTATAATTAACGTTTAAATATTATATTTAGAAAAAATGCCTGAAGATGCTATTAGAGGGATAGCGAAACGTCGATGTAATTTACTAATAAACACATTGTCCGATGGATTCGTACATACACTAAGGATTACTTATACCTTCAAGTATTATCATATATTTATTTTCCTAACTCGGAGGTTAAAAATTAATTGTTTTCAACAATTTTTATGAGGCATGGAATTCAATAAATGATTTCATAAGTGGAGATAGAATTTCATAGTCGGCCGTTAAAATTAAATTCAAAGTAAAAAATGTCGTTTTATGTATGACTTTCTCAATAGTTCAAGAGTTCTGACTACGAACATCATTTCAAAAACTTATAAATTGCAAAGCTTTTTTTTATTGCAGTTTGAAAATAAATCAAGTCTTTTATTTGTAATTCATAATAACAGACAAATTAACTTTTACAATTCGTTGTTATTATTACTATTATTAACAGATACTATTGACCAACGGATTTGTACAATAATAACTAACTTGATTAAACGGATTGCTTAAGTGAAATGTTACAAAATTCGAAAATATTTTTTATTTGACAGTAGTTTTTATTATTAACTAATTTAAGATCCGGATAATTTATTCAAATAACAGATTTTTACTCTTTCGACGTCTCTAAATGACTCGACCGCTAAACTTATTTTACAGATATTCTGCCTGAAAAATTTAATTATCACGTCAAATAACCCCAATTAAATTTCCAAGCTAAATTATTACACCAGAAATATATTTCCTGAGTAATTATACATTATACTCCATAGTAGCTAAGTAGTATTCAGGACATCGAAAACAGAACATACTGCTGACGACCTAAGAACCTTGACGTTATCGATGAATAGCGCGTGACCTGGCTAAGCGAAAGCGTGTACCAAGTCAAAGTCAAAGAAAATGCTAATTTCTTATCGCACCCGAGTTCCTTCGCACTCATGACACGCACTAACACAATGTTGGCGAAAAGAAATGTAGCAGATGGACTACAATGAAAGAAAAGTTAGGGCAAAGTGCTAGGGATTTATCACGCTTTGTAGCGATTAGCCATGAGGGTTGACATGAATATATAGTAGGACGAAGAAGGCAGAAACTAATAAAGAAAATTAGCAGGAAAATAATTGCTGTGTGGTTTTAAGCATGAAATATGCTTTAAATGAATTATCTTCAACAATCTATTAGCATTTCGTTACTTTTGATATATTCATACGAGAAGCACTTTATATTTCAAGCCTAATAATGTAAAACAGTAATTTTTCATGAAAATGGCTTTATTTTTTTTCAAAGTATTACACGGAGAAACTTTGTATAGCAATATTTGTTTCTCTAAATTGAAACGTAGTTTAGCAAAAATTGTAAACTTGGGTTTGTCCGTGTATCCTTTATGATCTATGGACATCGCCAAAAGTGGAAATAAGTTGATCGATGCATTCTTGTCTTGATAATCCATGTCAAAAGTCGTAATAAATCATCGCACGAAAATTTTTACGAGTTAATTACATTTTTTTGCTGAGACACAATTTTCAAGTCACTGTAAAAAAATGACAAAACGTTCCAAAGGTGGTTATAGTCAAAAATGTCAAACTTTCCAGTGTAAATGTCAGATGGCACCTGAGAACACTCAGTGTTGCCAAGGCTCAAAATCTAAATAGTGCATCTCGTATAAATTTTATTTAAGGGGGTCTTTTACCTTGTTGGTTCAAAAAAATCGATTTTTTTTTGCATTTTTGTGGCTTAGAAGGTGCTAGAAATATAATCTTAAAAGGGTATAACCAAAATCTTATTTTTCGTAAGGGATATTTTAAGGTCAAATCACGGTCAAATTGGAGGCAGTAAAATTTCAGTAAACTTTTTGTTGAAAGTATATAAATAAATAAGTTAAATGCAAAAAACCGCACCTCGAGTGCATTATTGGTTTCCCTACAATTCATTCACAAAAAACAGTATCAAAAACGAGGCCACAAGGTAGAAGACCCCCTTAAGTATGTAAGACCCATATATGATAAGAAAAAAGTTCCTTCCATTCTATCAATAAAAAAAATATAAAAAAATAACAAAAAACTCGAAAAATAGGAAACTCATTTGAATTACAATTTATTAATCAAAGGCAAATGATTCATTTCGTTTATTTAATCGTTTGAAACCATTTTAACGCAAATAAAGTGTTTTTGTTCAATTTTTAAATTTAAAATGTCTTGATTACAAAATTTAGTTATGCTAAATAATTTTTCTCGAAACATCATTTCTTTTAATTGTTTACCAAGTTTCTTTATTGTATTCTATTATATTTTACTACTTTCAGAAAACATTTTTGTAAACTGAAAAATTTATTTTGCAGGAATTAATTAATATACATTATAGTCAAGTGGACTGGTTGATCAAGAACGTTTCTTAATTATTACTCTGTAAATATGAATCAGTGATAAGAATCGTATAATCACCAGAATTTTGCTGATTTAGAGAATATATATTTTTTTAATATATATCTTATTTAACAATATAAAATTTAAGCAAATATAATAAGTGTAACCAAACCTTTTCCTCAGCCAATAGTAAACAAAGATCGTTTTAATTCAAAATTTCTGTCATTAATATTTATCATAAACTAGAATTTCCAAATGCTTCTATTCTATGCTATATTTTACGATCCCTATTTTCTTAGTACAAGAAACAATTTTTGAAATTTTACCAAATTCTAATTTTTATGAAACTAAGAATGATGTTCTCACTAAAAAAATGAAGATAGTGATCTTGCATATAATTCTAGAGCTTTTGAAACTTATTATAGAACATAACCCTTTTAGCATAGAGCAGAACCATTTTAAAGTTTCAAGTGTCACCAGATGTTCATAACAGGAATCTTCGTTTAAAACACTCCCTGCTTATTTACTCTGTCCATAAAGGACTTTAAAATATAAAAGCTGTGAATCAACCGGACCACGCGACCAAATTCCTGTAAAGGTTTCTGTAAGATAACTTAATTTACAAATTATATTTCAGGGAACTTTGAAATTACAACAGAATATAATAAATAATGTCTGACAATTTCATTTGAGTGAAAATTTTGTAAAAAATTTTACAGTTAACTATAATTGCTAATAACTTTTACAGTTTTATTTGCTCAAAAAACTTTTATCTGAAATATTTATTATGAAGAAGTTAACAGACGTTCTTTATTGTATATTATTATCGTTCTCAAGCATTCAGAAAGATATTTTGGAATGTAAATAATTATCTTGCAAAAATAAATCGATATATATTTTAATCACTTGGTCCGGTTGGTCCATGGCCTTGACGAACTTAATAATTTAATAAATTAACAGTATTCACCATTTGGAGCATCGTCAAATATGGTTTATATGGATTGAGTCTCTTCTGTATTCCTGGACCCAAGGCAGCTAAGAGGTAGTATGTGTACATTATCACATGTACCAGACAATTAGGCAGCATGACGAAGGTCCACATACCTCCTATAATCAGTTGAATCGTTCGGGTAGTCTGGCACAACTACGAAAGCCACTTATGAACTTATATGACCAGTAGCATAGCCAAAAATTGAAAAATTCTCATTTTTACCACACGGAGAAAAAAAAAACTATTGAATCAACAGATGTCATCTGCTGGAATAGGGACAGCAGTTTTTTTTTGTAATATTTACAGATTTTTCTGTTGGATTCACAGATTGTTTGTAAACTCAACAGATGAACCTGTAAAATCTACAGACATGTCTGTTAGAATTACGGATTTCTCTTTTTTCTTGAAATCCGCAATTCTAACAGACATTTCTGTAGATTTTACAGGTTCATCTGTTGAGTTTACAAACAATCTGTGAATCCAACAGAAAAATCTGTAAATATTACAAAAAAAATCTGCTGTCTCTATTCCAGCAGATGACATCTGTTGATTCAACAGTTTTTTTTTTCTCCGTGCACAAGTCTTTGAATTTCTTTGAATAACTTTCAATTACTTTGAATTTTCTCATCTTGTCTTGAAAATATATTCCTGAACTTTGAATTTCACAATATTTTTGCTTTGCTATACTACTTCCTCGGTTCTAGCGATAAAAAATTATCATTTTATTCGTATAAGATAACTTGTTTTAAATATAAAATATCTTTCTGAAAATTTTGGAGATATAATAAAATACAATAAGGAAAATCTCTTGTTGGTTTCATTAAAAATTTTACACTCAAGTGTAATTTCTGATAACTTCTTCCAGTCTTAATTTTTGCGAGAAAGCTTTACAAAATGTTTGAGAGCTCAAACCAGAAACGTGTTTCATATCGTGTTCTTTCATGTTTTTTAAATTTTCGGAAAGATATTTTATGTACAAAAAAATTTATCTTACAGGAATATATCCAACAATATATTAATTTGATCACGTTATCCGCTTTATCCACGACTTTGAAACAAAACAATAATAGTAATGACTGTATATAGTTGTAAAGGACCTCGTACCTTTTACATTAAAATAATTGTCCCCTATGGATAGTTTTCTCAAAAAAGGAATTTCTTTTTAGTAATATTTTATTGAGTATAAAGTAAAGAGGCATTCATTGAAGAGAGATGGATGGTAAGGATTCTTATCTGTAATACCTGACCTTTTTCTAATTATTGTTTTTCTCCCTCAAACTCGAGGAAATATTGCAATAAAATGCCATTGTTTGAGAAAACTGTCCATAGGAGACAATTATGCCATTTTTTTTTTTTTTGGGGGGGCAGGAGGGGGAGGAGGAAAAATAGCGAAATCTTTTTTAGACGTTGTACAGGACTCTCCTAGGACGGGTCTAGGCATACTGGGGCTTTTTACCGGGGCCGGATTTTAATGTAAAACGCACGGGGTCCTTTAAAAAAATATATCGTGAAGAAATGTTATGTTTTACGTATATTAATATCAGAAAAATATTTCACAATAAAAATAAGTAACTTCTGCCGATAGAAGAGACTGCGCACGAAAGAGTTAATAAATAATGAATGCTATCATCATTAATAAGAATTCGAATGAATTTTCTTTCAATTGATTTTGATCTTTTGGAAGTTTTCAGAATCTTATAAGGTTAATTATATTAACAATGGGTCACCTGGTGCATATTTACAAGCTACCCAGGCTAGGCCAGCTGTAGCAGCGTGGTGGTAAACGTGGAGGAACGTGCACTGGCCATATTTTTTCCTAAGAATGAAGATAATAGTATCTCCTAATTCTGTAATCTTTAGAATCAGAAGCCGCCAAACCCACCTAGCCATCTATAAAAAAATTTGTAACAGCCTAATTTAATTATAATGATAAATTGTATTATATTATTCCGATGCAGAAATTTTGGAACATCCCAAACCTAGCTCAGATCTGGCAAGACCTAGCTTGGCATAAAACGCTAGGCCAGGTCTTGAGCTCGCGTGATAACAAATTATTGTAAAGCTATATCTTTCAGCTTTTTGTTCTACCTGACAGGGTCCATATTATGTTCAGTATCTTATCCCAAATCCGTGTGAGTTCAGTAAATTTCTGCATGGGTTATTTTTTATTATTATGAAATGCTGGGATCTGGACATAGCCTGGCCGACAAATTGTCGCAACGCTATTTTCCGAATATTTAATCTGCCTAGCGTGGCCCAAGTTTGGTCCCGCGTGCGAACTTCTCGTCCAGTATTGCAATATCACTTTTTGGCAAGTGTTTCAAACTGGTTTTTTTGCAACTCCAGGATAGAAAGTCCTATTTTGCACATAACAGTGCGTAAAATTCTTCTCGCACTGTTGCATAGCAAAAATATTCTTGAACGGATCCGCAAAATTCCTTTCGTTGCCGATAAGTAGTACACAAAAGAGAACTTTCTACGCAGTTGTTGCAAAAAATAGTATTTAATATACTTGCGGTTTAGTAATCTACCTTTCTTGCAAATCGCAGCAATCACCATCGGCTCGCATTGCGAATTGCACACTTGTTCGGAATTACCAACTTTCCGCTCTAGTATTGTATCATCAAAATTTTTAAATATTGAAATTAGACAAATAAAAATTTAACGAATATTTCTTATTAAGTGGGTTTACCTGTGTAATATTTTTAAAAAATCGATTTTTTGTTGTTTTGGAATTTTGTTTCGCTCATTTTTTACACCTCATAATGTCGGTGAAAAAACGTGTAAAACGAAATTTAAAAAGTCCACCATTTTGGTGACTCAAAAATTTGCGATATCCCTACGTTTGGTACTATCATTTTGAGGAGGTTCCATTTCAGCCCCCATCAGAGAGACATTGAGTTGATTAAGCAATTGAAAAAATTTATGTAGAATATTGAATCATAAACAAACAAAATACTGTAATCATCATTGAAAAATCTTTAGTAGTTCTCTCACAAGTAATTTCTGAAAAACCCCTCGAAAATCGGTCATTTCACAGATAAACCCCCTTAATAATTTTTTTGTTTTATTTAGTTAGCTTTCTGGACGTTGATGGCTGAATTATGCAATGGATCTTAAAATAAGAAAAGTTTGATGTTCATTAGTAAAACACTCCCTATGCAAGTTTGGGATTGAAAAAATTATATTTTTTTCATTCCATCTTATTCCGAAATCTGTTTCCAAACCAATCCCCATTGACGAAAATTAAATCTAAAATTGAGAGGAATCCTACACTTGGGAAAATATATGGTTAATCCAACCAAAGAATTTTAATATTGAAGAGTTGACCAAGTATTTGATTCGACCAGAGATGGTTTGGTTTAATAAGATTTGGTTAAATCTAATATTTTAGTTGCTTTAACCAAATTTTTCTAGATGTTCTTTATCTTGAAACGGATTAAAATTTTGGTTTGGACTAGGTTCGGACTGATTCTATTTAACCTCCTCTGGAATGCACGAATTGAGATGAATTGAAGTGTTAAGTCGGATGATCGGAGAGTGGTTCAGAAACATATTTTGAAATGGGGTGGAATAAGGTGGACTCATGCGGAATGAAATCTAATCCGAAACTTGCACCAGGGCATTTCAAATAAAACATTTTCAAGTTATAATTCCCAAATGGATGCTTAAACTTAATTCTTTCTCAATAATATTGAAAATCAAAAAGTATGTAAGATTGTATTATAAAATGTATAGAATATTCACACTGAGAAAAATAGATACTAAAAATGAGATACTAGAATGTTGGATATTACGTTATACATCTAGATTATACTACATAATTCAAATTTAAAGAATTTGAAATCTTTCTGTATCTAATATATTCTCTTAAATATACAAGATATTAATGACCAATAACAGTTTATATTCGAAATTTACAATATTAGATATTGAACTTTAATATCTAAGATGTTATAAACAGTAGCGTGTACGTGCCTGAGGAAAAGTTTCGTGATTAGAGTCTTTGAATTTCATACAATTGTATTCTGATATGTTATGTATTTCAGTTTAACATCTGAGATATTTCAAATTAACATATTGGGTTCTTTAGTTCAATATCTTAAAATTTGCGAAAAAATATATTTTTTTTAATATCTGCAGAAACTCTGTTTCAATGTCTATATGGCTTTTCCGTAGTAAAATCGCAAATATATTATCTGATAATATCAAGATATTACGGATTATTATCTATGTTTCTCCGTGCATGGTCTTTAAAAAATTTGAAACGATTTTGGTGGTTTTTAAAAGATTTCCAACAGTTTGGAAAATTAACATTTGGCTCGTTTTGAAAACTTTGAAGTGAGTCTCTTTCATAAGAAGCAACACATTTTTTCAAGGTTGTTGAAATTTATTTACTGCTTCTTATGTAGGATGATCTACACGGAGAAAAATCTTTGTCTAAAATTACCATCCTATTTGGAAAAGTATGACAGATTCTAAAGCGACGTATTTTATTCTAATAAATCACATTTGTTCGGATTTCTAATTTTTTTTTCTTGTGAGGAGGAAAAATGGCAAAATTTTTCATAGACATAGTACGGGACTCTCCTAGGACGAAACTAAGCATACCTGTTAAAACCAAAAACAATCCTAATAAATGTGAATTATTAAAATAAAATACGTCGCTTTTTGAATTTTATCATACTTTTCCTATTGTAGGTTGATAATTTGAGATAAATATTTTACTCCGTATAGAGGATTAATCCCTTATTAAAATCATGACGGAAGAAAAGTCTTTTAACTATTGGACGAAGAAGAATTTTTCCGCTTTTGAAATTAAAGAACCATCTTATTAACAGCGCATTAGTAATTAAAACTCACTCTAAGTGGCTCCGGACTATTGGAAAAATCCACTGGTTCACAACCCCAAGACAAGGACGTTGTAAATCCTGAAGTGAATAACTGAAAATCGAAAGAGAAAAGGTAATCTGATTAAAATTTCTCTTTAAATGAATTTTTTAAGAGTAAATTACAGGGTCATTATCTCGGGTATTACATACATGATACTCACACAACTGTTGGCGGAGAAAAATTTGATTGTGGTAAAATACCTTGTTCATGGGATTTTTATGTACTTTGGTTGCATTTTTTCCTTTACATGTAAGCGTGTTAACATAATAAACCCGCAAAATGTATCCCCCGTGTTAAAATTTTCTACATTCTCAGTCGCATTGAGTTTAAATTCAATAATGTTTCTTATAATTATACATATTATTAAAAATATTGTTAAATTTAATATACAAAAGACGAATTAATTTTAATGTAATGGCATTTTAGTCTAAATAAATTTTTATATTAAAGAAAATGAATACACAAAAATATTAATATTATTATGAATTTATATTTAAATTAATGCACTTATATTAAATTTGTTATTTTTTTTTTTTTTTGAGGAAATTAGATGGCCATTCCGGTTTTTTGTATAATTATTTAAGTTTGTGAAATATGTAAATGGATAATATTTTAGATGGTAAAATATTTTAAGACCGACAAAAAATTTGAAAGCGTGCATCTTGCATGTGTCAGGAGGAATCGAACCTCCGAATATACTTGCCTTTCCGGGGACTTACTGTGATAAACGCACCAAAATCTATAGATTAATTATCTGGCCTAAAACCTTAACAAGATCTAAAAATATACAGAATAGGTAAATTTACCATCTAAGATTGTCGATTCACGGAAGTGTTTGCAATCACACCTAATACAGGTCACTTTAAGTCCTAAATTTCATTGAAATAAAAACATCTAAACTAAAAAGTGAAATATACCGAAAAATTATTTGAAATGCTGTAAACGGTGTTAGCTTGGTGCATTTATCACAGTAAGTCCCCGGAAAGGCAAGTATATTCGGAGATTCGATTCCTCCTGACACATGCAAGATTCAAATTTTTTTCGGTTTTAAAATAATTTACCATCTAAAATATTATCCATTTACATATTTCACAAACTTAAATAATTATACAAAAAACCGGAAAGGCCATCTGCTTTCCTCAAAAATTATAATACCGATAACACCAAAATCTATAGGTTAAAATTGTTATGCAACGGTTTTATTTAGCATTTATATATTTAGTGCCTCCAAAAAATGCAATCCTTGTATTTAGTTGATATCAGAACTTGTGGCGACATCTGTTAGATTCCAATTGCGAACAAGACCGTAAATCGATAGTTTTGGATGGTAAATGAACTTCATTTTTTTCTTTTTCTATATGTATATGAGCTGTATCTTAACTTGAAAGATAATCAGCATAAACGGCCTTCAAATTATAGTATTTTCTACTAAATTGTCACAATTTAATTAATTTATTCATCATAGTCGTAAAAAAAACATTTGCTAATAGTGTAAGACACGATTTATCTGAGCTAAATACAACTGTATAGAGAAACTTACTCTTGTAAGAGCAGAAGATGTAATTATCTGATTAATATTCAATTGATAAATACAAATAATGTTTGAATTTGAAATTTTATGAATATTTTACACTGAAAAAAAATTCTTTGAAAAATATATTTAAAAAATTAAAATAAGCACAGGGAGGTAAAATGACCATAACTAACTTATAATCCATGGTTCTCCAATAAAAAAAAATCTGCCCGCTTCGCGGGCACATTCTCATCGCGCGCTTCGCGCTCCGTAATACTCGATCGTCGCGCTGCGCGCTCCGGAATTTTTGAACGTCGCGCTTCGCGCTCCGAACTTTCTGGACCTCGCGCTTCGCGCTCGGTCTTGTGCTATTCGCATACATTTAAGTTTATTTCTTATAATTTAATACTGAAGTTCAAACCAATTTTATAATATTAAAGATTATGTGAATTACTCATTTTCTCAAATTCACTAAATTTCTTTTTCAGTTTAAGTGAAACAGGAAATTCAATTTACTTAAGGCTCTATCGGCCTTAAGGAACACATTCTCATCATGACACTCGCGCTTCGCGCTCGATTATCTGTATACATTTCAGTAACTTTTTAATAAATTACATGATTAAAATAATTTATTTTCTTCCAAATCTCTCAAAAAGAAAAAATAATCGTAGACTTTATTTAAGGTAGTACGATCACGAAAATTAGACCTCAGGCTAAAATGGATAATTTTGCTTTCAAGAAAAAATTCAAAAATAGGAAACGGTCAAGTTGTAGAGAATCTTTTTTCTAAAAAAATGAACCATAATTTATTAGAATCGCATCATTTTCAAAAATTTGACTCGAAGCGATAAGAAAATAAGTTTGGGCAAAAATAAAATTTATTAATAACTTAATATTCTAAAGAATTTGAAAATCTTTCTGTGGAAAAAATGACGCTTTCGACTGCGCTGGGATTCGAGCCCAGGTCTTTCGTGTAGCTCAGTGGTCAGAGCAGTCGACCGGCAATCGAAAGACCTGGGCTCGAATCCCAGCGCAGTCGAAAGCGTCATTTTTTCCACAGAAAGATTTTCAAATTCTTTAAAATATTAAATTTATTTGCAGTATTTGCGATATAAGAGTTTGAAATTGTCTACGAGGACACCTGTCGACAACGTATCCTATCTGACACGCGACTAGTGATCCTCCGATAATGTAAGCAGTGACAAAAATTTCAAACTCAACTAATTAATTTGAAATCATTTACAGCCGCAAGGCTGAGCCACTAGGCGATATAAGGAGATCTTCCTGTGGAGAAAGGGATGTCGGACGCCTGTGTAGCTCAGTGGTCAGAGCAGTCGACCGGCAATCGAAAGACCTGGGCTCGAATCCCAGCGCAGTCGAAAGCGTCATTTTTTCCACAGAAAGATTTTCAAATTCTTTAAAATATAAAATTTATTAATAACATTATTTTTTTGTGTTTCAAATTTTTTTCATGAAAAATTATCTCTTCTCATTCAAATTGGCCCTTCAATAATAATGTTGCTATTCGTGAAAGCAAAATTATCTATTTTTGTCTGAGGTCTAATTTTCGTGATCGTACTACCTTAAGGAAACGATTTTGCAGAACAACTCTTATTTCGTATCTCACATATTTTGGTGAAAAAAATCGAATTTTTTTAATATTAAAAATCAAAACATAAAATATACATCCTGTCGAGAAATTTCTTAATAAGAATGTGTAGACCTCATTTAGGCAAATAATTTTTCATCTAAACTTTTTTTATGTATCTCATATATTTTGTCTAAAAAATGGAATTATTGAATTTTAATCGTATTTTTTGGAATTGAAACGAAAAATATATGTTTTTTCTTAAACTGTGTTAGACAAAACGTGTAGATCTTTTTGAAACGAACAACTTTGTATTCTTACGTATTTTTCGTATTTCACACATTATTGTTAAAAAATTGAATTTAGGATTTTCAATAGATTATTTTTGAATTAAACAAAAAAATATGCATCTTATGAAAAAATGTTACAATTCAAATTTGTAGGTCTTTATGTAGAAAATAATATTGTATCATAATGTTTTTTCGTATCGTATAATTTAACTGGAAAATGGAATTTTGATATTGACTTTTTTCGAATTTGAATATGCTGTAACATTTATAATTTTGATTTAATCAAAAAATGTTATCAGGATAATTTTTAGAGATTTATGAGCACTATCTAAAACCAGTATTAAAATTTTTGATTTTTTTCACCAAAATATGTGAGATACGAAATAAGCGTTGTTCTGCAAAATCGTTTCCTTAAGGTAGTACGATCACGAAAATTAGACCTCAGACAAAAATAGATAATTTTGCTTTCAAGAATAGCAATATTATTATTGAAGGGCCAATTTGAATGAGAAAAGATTATTTTTCATGAAAAAAATTTGAAACACAAAAAAAATGTTATTAATAAATTTTATTTTTGCCCAAACTTATTTTCTTATCGCTTCGAGTCAAATTTTTGAAAATGATGCGATTCTAATAAATTATGGTTCATTTTTTTAGAAAAAAGATTCTCTACAACTTGAACGTTTCCTATTTTTGAAATTGAATTAATTATTATCAAACACAGCAATTTGTTTATAAAAATTTAGTTTTGAAAAATTGTTTTTTTATAATTTCAGCCATTAAAGAATTCATTTTCAAAAATCGGAAACGGTCAAGTTGTAGAGAATCATTTTTCCTAAAAAAATGAACCGTGATTTATTATAATCGCATCATTTTTAAAAATTTGGCTCGAAGCGATAAGAAAATAAGTGTGGTCAAAAATGAAATTTATTAATACCATTATTTTTTTGTGTTACAAATTTTTTTCATGAAAAATAATCTTTTCTCTTTCAAATTAGCCCTTCAATAATAATATTGCTATTCTTGAAAGCAAAATTATCTATTTTAGCCTGAGGTCTAATTTTCGTGATCGTACTACCTTAAATAAAGTCTACGATTGTTTTTCCTTTTTGAGAGATTTGGAAGAAAATAAATTATTTTAATCATGTAATTTATTAAAAAGTTACTGAAATGTATACAGAAAATCGAGCGCGAAGCGCGAGTGTCATGATGAGAATGTGTTCCTTAAGGCCGATAGAGCCTTAAGTAAATTGAATTTCCTATTTCACTTAAACTGAAAAAGAAATTTAGTGAATTTGAGAAAATGAGTAATTCACATCATCTTTAATATTATAAAATTGGTTTGAACTTCAGTATTAAATTATAAGAAATAAACTTAAATGTATGCGAAGAGCACATGACCGAGCGCGAAGCGCGAGGTCAAGAAAGATCGGAGCGCGAAGCGCGACGATCAAATCGCGCGCCCTAGGCGCGCTCAAGCTTGCGAGCTGCGCGCGAAGCGGGCAGATTTTTTTATTTTTTTTTATTGAAGAACCATGGAATATACGTTAGCTATGGTCGTTTTACCTTCCCGTGCTTATTTGAATTTTTTAAATTTATTTTTCAATTTTGTTTATGGTGACTTTAACTTCGCCTTGAACAAGTTCTTGGTTTCGTTTTATGGAAAGCGTACATAATTTTTTTCTTAAAACTACGCAATTTAGTAATTTCAATTTATACTTTTCTGCAAAATACAAGTCATCATTTTTTGGCCTTCTTTACTTCTGTGTCAATTTCAGGATTAATATAAATGGCTTTTTCTTCCAAAATCTTACTTCTAGATCAGTACCGATTATTTTTTATGCATTAGATGAAAGATTTTACCAAAAATCAGATACAAGTATCGCTTTTTTAAGTTCAGCTATAATTCCGTTACGATTTTATTTTTCTATTTTTGGAATTCAATATCACAATAACACTGTAATTTTCAAATAAGAAATAAAATTTCAAAATTGAGTAATAGATCGGTGTTTAGTTTTTGATTTATTTGGACTCATGAGGATTATATTCATTGCATATTGTAATTATATTAAAGAATTCAAAGTTTATAGATTCATGAAAAACAAATCAGAAAATAAAATACTATATTTAGAGTATTTACCCCGTAGAAGATGACACCGCTGGCGACAGCAATAATTACATTATAACAAATCATTAGGTTGTGAAGTTTATATGGAGGTCGATTTGCCATAAATCGAGGACCTAGATACAAAACAAAGAGAAGATACGCTCCAACAATTAATGATATGGGAAGTGGACCAGACATGAGAGGCCAATCAGCAACCCTCGGATCTGCAAGCAAATTAAACAATCAATTAATTAAGAAAGGCTAAAGAAAGCAAGGAAGGAAGCAAAAAGAAAGTATTTCGAAAATACATCACATACAAACAAAATTTAAAATAAAAAAAAAATATAAAAAAAATAAAAAAAGATCGAAATAATAATTTTAGAAATTATAGAAAATATAGAAAACTGTAAATATAAAAAGAATAGATTATCAGAATATTAAAATTATTCCGTTATTCAATTTTCAGATTCTTGATGAAAATTCTAGGTTTTAATTGCACTCCGTAATGCCTTCTTCCGCTTTTTATCTGGTAATATTCTATTCATAATAGGAAGTACGTAAACAAAGAAGGTTTTATGGGAAAAACTAAACTTTCAGTCACGAAAGGGTTTAGTAAATATCACTTATTATGCATCTAATAAAACTGGTTTATATAATGCATTTCCTGAAATTAAAATATACTATCAAGTTTGTTTATAAAAAAATATCCATTACTTGATATTTCTATTCAATAGCATACATAGTAAAAAGTTGTTATTAAATAAATTAAGAATAATAGAATATCTATTGGTTTCCTGGTCAGTTCTTTTTTATTAAAGTTTAAAAAAACAGTTATCTATCCGTCAACAAGAAAAAAAACATTTATGAATTTAAAAAATATAGTCGATATTAAGACCTTTTGATCCTAAATTAAAATTTAATGACACTAATGTTTTTCCAAATAAAGAACAATTTCAAATTTTGAATTTACTAACAGGTAACATTTTTTTTACTTTTTCACCAATTTTGATGAGTTCCGGTACGGATAAACAAAACTTTAGAAATGTACTTCCCGAATTAAAAATGGCTTAACTCCATAAGGGCATATGATATTTCCCAAATTAGCAAATTTTATTGAAGATAAATTTTACTCTCTAGATTGTATTTAGTTTACTATAGCTAAATATTTAAATTTAAGTTTCTACATGTTTATGTCCAAAGTATATAAAATTTTGTTTTCAAAATTTGGGAAATTGTAGAGAAGTTAAAAACGGACGTAGATAGGACTACATTTGGTTCCGAAAATGAAATAAAGTTCAATTTCACAAAATATTTTGAAAATTCGTGTTCCATTATCAAAATCAAAAGTTTTCTATCTATGTCTGTTTTTAATTGATCTACAGTTTCCCAAATTTTGAAAACAAAATTTTATGTATTTTGGAGACAAACATGTAGAAACTGTACCCAATTGTTAACAGTAACTTGCTAGTTTTCTTATTTATCTCATGTTCTTAAGACGTTTTTTGTGTCTTCGTTACCAAAAACAAAATTGGTATCAAAACAACTCAAAAATAGCGACTGAATTTAGAAATTGAGATTTTGCAAAATTATCAAATTGATCATTTTTAAGTATAGGTTTTGTACACTAAATTCATATCAACGAATCTGTTAACATATAAATACTCAGTTTTATTAAAATATAATAAATTTGTTTTTTTTTTTTTTCGCTCGCTGGGACACAATAAAATTATGTCTGCAGTCAAAGGGGTTATTTCAATAAATTTTTCTGAATTGGAAAATATTCTTTTCATCCAGGATTACTTTAATAAATTTGACTTGTGCTTTATTTCCCTTTGCGATTATTATCATAGAATATCAGTTACTTGTACTTTTTCATTTCGTTGTGTATAAAATTGTCTATGAACATAAAAATTGAATTCTCTTTCTTACACATAGTTATTAAAATAATATGTATCAACTGTCTCAATATGAATATTAATAATATTTGTTTTTTGACAAGAAATTAAACTTTTTCAGTCTTGCTTTTCTAGAATAATTTTTACGATCTTGAGATATTTTTTGTATTTCGTCTGTGAAATTACAATTATCTTCGATCCGCCTTATCTTCATGCATAATTTTACTACCAGTGCGTTTCATCAATTCACTTCCGTCTTGTTTCATGAATAATCACTCTCGAGTGTTGAGAATAATACTATGATTTTTTATTGATAAAACTATAATCTATAATCATATTATATATATAAGTAATGTGGATTGTTTTATTTAATCTTAAAACCTTTAAATCTTGTCTGAACTAATCAAAATCGATTTGAATTAGATGTAAATTTTAATGTATTTAAAAATACTCTGTTATTAGAATTGATAATTAATAGAAAATTATATGATTAATTGGGTAAAGTTCAGAAGAGATCAAAGTTTTTTTACTACCTGGATTTTACTATCAAATCACATCGATCCATTTCTCTGCATGTTTAATTCTTGGCTAACTAGCGGATATGCTGCTATCAACAGAGCATCCGCTACCTAATAAAAAAAAGTCTGGTCTTTTATTTCAATAAGTTCTAGTGTTGAGATTAATTGACTATTAATATATTTAAAATTATCGTTCTGCTTTGATTTCATTACTTTTTTAGACAGTTAATACTAATCGTGTCAAGGATTATAACCTCATGGCAACATATTCCTATAAAAGAAAAAAGTCTTTCATGCAGTTCGCTTAGAATATATTAAACATGAATAATTAATTAAGTTCTAAACACAAATGTCAATTATATTGCCGTACAGATTTAAAAAATTTGAGAACGAAAAAAATTTATAATTATTTTTCTAATTAGTACAAATGAGACTGCCTTGTGGCCTGGCTATCTTTGTATAAACTTACTTTTTTTGTAAAATATTGTATTATAAAATTATAATTTTCTGAAAAATGTCTTTTTTTCAGATTATCAATTTTGGATGTAAAGGTTAGAAATTTAACTTAGATGAAAAGTAGTTAATTCGAGATATAGCCAGCTGAGATTGTAAAGAAATTAATCAATCAGTGTCATTTTATACTGAAAAAAGTAGTTAATCCAAGCAGTTTGCTTTGTAAAATATGCCACTGCTAATTTATAACTTTCATAATTCATAACTTTATTTACTTTTTACCTTTATTTCTAGCTCTTTTATTTGCTCTTTGACGAAGCCTTATTTATTTAAAAATAAATATATTATAATGGAATATTGATCAAATTATTTTGTAGATGTTCAAAAATGAAGAGCAGACAACTATAAGGTGAGCTTAAAAATTAATGATGCGCGTCGAGACGAAAATACTTGGATCGTGAAATATGCTCGACTCTGCTCTCTGGACTTCTTTTGTTATTTCTCTGGTTTTTCTAAATTTTTCGTTTTTTCTATTTTTAAACCAGATGTCAAAATTTTGTTTTTTTACTTTAAATTATTCTGGAGCATTTTGAAGACTGACTTTAACTTAGAGAAAAATGCAAGACCTTAAGCATCTCTTGCAGTCATTTTTTATGTTCTTTTCGTTATTTTATTTATTCAATCTTAAATTTACCTGCGCGAGAATTCACTGAGACGATAATCTCGCGCAAGTTAACCGAGAATCTTGTTTTTATATGTCGTTTGTCGCTTGAATGCAGCACTACTCTCAATTCATAACGTGTAAACAGATTCAAAATTTTCTTTTATCTTAGTGTTATTAGAATATTTCTTTAACTGATGAAAGAAAATATTTTCCTCGGGAAATTTTTTCATTTAGAATGTTCTATTGTGTTTTTCTTTTTAAAAATGTGGAGAAAATTATCTGGAATAAAATGAGCTGTAAAAAAATTCAATTGGATAAAAATTATAGACTTTTTATGCTCAGAATCGATAGACAAATTTTAGGTGTTTTTAGCTGTCTTAAGATGATATGATTCCACTAATCAAAAATGTATAATTTTAATCTGATTGAAATTTTGAATAGCTCATTTTAATTAATTATTCAAGATGACATTTTTTACACTTTCAGAAAAAATTTAATAAGAGAAAATTATAAATATAAAAACGGGAAATATTCAATTCGTCTAACTTTTTTTCCGATTCTTCGTCCAATTATTTCTTAATTGAAAAGTGATAACGAAATAATAAATAATGAAATACAAAATCAGCGATAGAAAAGAGGTCGTTGAAGAATTAATGAGAGGAAATTGATGATGGAAATTGAATTAATTAAGGATTGTGGTAAAGCTTATGAAGCTGGTTTCCCATACGAGTGGGGGCAGCATCTCTTCTGAAATGAGTCCTGTAAAAGGATAAAATTATGAGGAAATGAAGAAGATATGAAAGAAATATTTGAACTCACCTGATATTTCCTCGACGAGGAAGCGATATGCCTCGACGGGCCCCATGTCCTGACGATCTGAAGAAACAATACGTACACAAGGAAACGTATACGTAAAAAAAATTATGAGAGATCAACCGCGATGCAGACGACGAAACTTGGCGTGGAGGATCGACCCGACCCCTCACGGTCGTCGTCGTCGAGAGCCGATCAGGGAGTGACAAAGTGATAAGTTAGCGGAAGCGAGAGCAGGTTTGCAAACTCATGCGTCATATGGGACCCAGTATAAAGTAGAAATGAAGTGGTGCACACACCGATTTCCTGATACTATTTATCTCACCGAGTAGAACAAAAAATAATCCAATATTCCAATCTTGGCACGACTTGTTTATCTTCAAAGTGCCACATCTTATTGTCAGTCGCGCTTTATTCTCACCAAAGAGACACATTTAATTAGCAGTTAGCATCATTTTAAGATGTCCTTTTGATCCTTCATGCATAATGAATTTTTTCACGTATTAATTGGAAATTTTGCACAATAGAGACTACAATTTTTTATACAGAGATTTTTATCTAATGAAAAAGGGGGAGAGTCTGATTTTGAATTGTAGTCTTTGATGGAAATATGTTTTTATAATAAAATAAAATTACATTACAATAAATTACAATAAATCACAGTAATTTGTAAGTTTTTATCTTTTATACAAATTTTAAAATGGATTGATGAATTTTGTAAAACTGAGAATTCTAGCATAAACTTTTCGTTTTTATGTATTTTTTTATGATTTATATATTTTTTTAAATCATCTGAACTTTTTTCGACCTGAAAGAAAAAACTACAATAAACTAGATAAAATTTTGTTTTCAAAATTAGGTAAATTATAGAAAAGTTAAAAACGGACGTAGATAGACTACATTTGGTTTCAAAAATGTAAAAAGTTTAAATTTCACAAAATTTTTATTAAAAATCTACACTACTATTGGAAATTTCTTTTGAATGCTTACTTTTTAACATTTGTTCAAATTATAGTAAAAATAATCACAATAATCTGGAGATAATATATTAATTCTTAAAAACTATATTATAATAAATAAGGGGGCGTTCACATAATACGTTACACAGTTTATGGGGTGGGCGGGGGGGTCTGCAAATTGTGACGTGGTGTGACATGTTGGGCCCTCTACGTTACGTCACACATTAAATGTGTACCCACGAAATTTGAAAAAAAAGTTCTGAAAAGATTATCTACAATAATAATTAATAGCTTCTTTTTTTACTGGATTTTGTACGCGTTAACGAAAAATGTTTTATAAAATTAAGAGGTGTCACGTGACATCGAAGGGGGGGGCTGAGGTTTGCGACCATGTGTGGCATGGGGGACCGGGGAGGGGGGGGGGGGGGTAAAAATAGCTAAAAATTGCGGAACTACACTGAAAAAAAAAATTCGACGATACAGACATAATTGTGGTTCCTTGACCTATATTATATTGGTGATTTACCGAAAACCAAGGTTTGCTTGTATTAGTTCAGCCTGTATGTGTATTCCAAACATATGAATTACTATTGTAGCGATATTTTTGGTTAACTGTCAAATATTTTTTGTTGAATTACTTAAAAACAATCAGCTATATTCATATGGCTAATAAATCCCAAGCATTTCTTTCAGTGTAGTGAAAGGAGGCGTTTATTATTAGAACTTTGAAAGAATTAAGTTTATCAAAAAAGCTACTGCTTTATAAAGTTTTTCTTCATTTTATAATAATATAATGAAATACGTTAAAAAAAATTAACGAAATTGAAGAAAAATTCACATTATATGAAAACTCTAATTGTATGTAATTTTTTATTATTTTTCTGCTTCTATAAATAAGTATATCACTTATTTTACAAGATATGATAAAGTCTGACAATTTCAAAATTCGTAGACAAAAACTATCGTTGATTATTGGCACATTGAGAGTGGATTTCAGTAGTCGTGAGACTGGAAGAACCGAAGGCCATTTTGAAGAGTAAAATGATTCGGTCTGAGCCATACATATTCAGAAACTATTGCAAAAATAGATGCTATGCTTATTTATTAATTCTATTTACGATTTATATCCTTAAGAAAAACTTCATCAATAAAGATTTTTCAATCCGTAAAAAATCAAAATTTTGAGTATGAATAATAATTAAATGCGTCCAAGTATTCAAGAAATGATTTTTGTAGATTTAAATTTTTTTTCTGTGAGTTGAATTAATTATTCGTACATTGAGAGAAATCCTATTAGTAGTGCTGACTAAAAGGTCACAACTATATATTTTCAGTAAGCAGTACCAACAATTTTGTAAAACTTACCAATGCTCAAAAGTCCATAGAACTAAGTATGCTATTAATTTTTTTTTGTAAAATTGATCAAATTCATTTAGTTTGTGAAATGAACTTCAAGTACTTCAAGAAATAATTGTACAGACGAATTAGATTTTACCTGCTTATCAACTGTTTTTAATCGTTTTGAAATCGTTACATATATTGATTTCTTAAAATGTTGCTTTTGTTCTTCATCAAAATGAGAAGAATTAAATCATGGTAATTTTAAAGTATAATTGTAAACTGTTGTGTAGTTTTTGATGAAAAACCTCTTAACAGTTATCATCCTTTGTTACATTTTGAAAAACAATAATTAAAAAAGTTTTTCTCCTAAATAATTCTAACCTAAGAAAGTTCCCATCGACATTAACAAAAATAAAATAGATAGAATGGTAAATTTAACATTTTTTTCAATGTTGCGATTACTATTTTAATCATGTACGAATGAAAAAAATTAATCAGTTTCTAATTAAGATATTGGAATAGTTTTTGATACAACTTTTCTCCGTTATGTCGAAAAAATATATATTTTTGTAATAACTACACTGGACAAATAGTAAAAGCAATTAACACAATTAGTAAGTTTTACAAAAACGTATTGGTAACATCTATTATAAGCTCGATACAATGTGGGAATGCATGAAAATAGTCGCGGCTACAAAACGGACCGACTAATCGGATTTTGTAAGTTTTACTAAAATTTTTAATCAATGCTACTCAATTAATCTAGCTGTAAGGACTAAGGTATTTAGATGATAGAGAGTAAAGAAACATACTTGTGACCATGTTTTACAAAAAGAAATGCACGCAGAGAAAAGATCAGTAAAATTTACAGGAAGTTCGGTACTTATTTGGACAACATGACTTTTCAGTAAGTTTTACCAGAAGTTGAGTTCAATTAACAGATTTTCTGTACGTTTCACTCAGCGTCCAGTAAGATCTATTGAATACGAAAAAATGCGAGTTAAGTTGATTGTACTGTACGCTAAGTGAATTGTACAGAAAATCTGTTGATTGAACTCAACTTATTGTAAAATTTACTAAAAAGTCATGTTGTCCAAATAAGTACCGAACTTCCTGTAAATTTTACTGATCTTTTTTCTGCGTGTGGGTAACCACTACTAATACTTTCTCTGAGTGTATGGTCAAAATCACATACAATACGATTTATAAAAAAAATTATAAAGAAATTGATTATTTTTTTTAAAGACATTTTAGAGGTTTGGTAAAAAAAATTCTAAAGCGATTTTTCAGGTCACGGATTAACTGGAACGGGTGTTGAAATTAAAACAGATTATGTTAATTCCCCTAGCAAAAGTATCGAATAGGAATTCATTCCGATCCAATCAGAACTATTCCGATTCATTCCGATATCTGTATCCGAGCCAATGCGAATCATTCCGAACCAATCCGAAAAACGTTTTGTAACTCGTTTGACGAAAAACAGTAAAAAATCGATCCGAACTAATTCGATTTGATCCGAGGCAACAATCCGAATGAATCCAAACCAATCCGAATTTTTCGGATTGGTTCGGAATGATTCGCATTGGCTCGGATACTGATATCGGAATATTTCTGATTGGCTCGGAATAAATT
Organism: Diplolepis rosae; assembly: GCA_030998225.1. NCBI lineage: Eukaryota > Metazoa > Arthropoda > Insecta > Hymenoptera > Diplolepididae > Diplolepis > Diplolepis rosae. Next base: position 1,161,633 of record JAPYXD010000695.1, read on the forward strand.
CCTATGCGATACTTTCGCCAGGGTTATTCCTGTAACATAATTATTTTGTTTAGAGAATATATTTCTTAGAATTCGAGAAATATACTCTCTAAATTTAAATCAGTGAAAATTTGACAGATTTTAAATTTGTAACTCACTTTTTTATTATGCAATCAAATGTTGTTAATTGATTTTTACTCGGAAATAACTGATTACATTGTAAAAAGGGAGTGGCTGCATTCAAATCTGTTTAATTCCAATTGATTAAAATTTAGACTCTGGCAAAAGTTTCGGAAAGGAATTCAATCTGAGCGGGTCCGTGCCAATCCGAATTATTCCAAACTAATCCGGAAAACGTTTTAAATTTCGTTTGGTGCAAATAGGCTGAGAATAAAAGCGACTTAATCCAATTCAATCTGAGACTTAAATCCGCATCAAACTGAATGAATCCGAGCTCGGGTTGATACTCGGATTCATTCGGGCTGATTCATGGTTCTGTCCGGCTATTGGGTACTGTCCGGCTATTGGTGCTTTTACCTTAACTCGCAACAGAATCATTTGAAAAAAAAAATCAAAGTGCATGTGTTAAAGGAGACGTTGCTCGAGGTAACCCTGGGAGGATTTTTTTCGATTTCTCAATTATTCGTAGCACTTGGAAGCCAAAAAACTGATTTTCGCTAAAAAAATCGGCAAATTTGTTATTGTAAAATTAATAATTATTAAAATAAACAAAAAAGCTCACAGGGATTCCTGGTGAATTATGTGAAGAAGTACTGTGCAAAATTTCAAAACGATTGGTGCAGTAGATTTTGAGTTATGATGTACACGGGCTTCAAAAATAACAAGTTTCAGAAAAACGCTTTAAAGTTTTGCTCTCCTAATTCGCAACTCGCAAACTTGTATAGAAACCCGGCCTGGAGCAACAATACTCATAACTTTGTCAATTTTGCTACGATCGACATGAAATTTTGACACAATATTCTTGAGATATTATGCAATCATTGCATTTTCAATCCGACTCAATCCGAGGGTCCCAGTCCAAAGCATTCCAGCCTCGGATTGATTCGGACTGAATCGTATTAAAAACTTGCTTCCAATTAATCGGATCAGAAGTCATAAATTAAATCGGATTGATTGTCAGACGTTTTTTATTAATCGAGATTGGTAAACTTTTTTTTCTGATTGACCCGTAATGGTTCGGATCAGGGTAGGAATAGATTTTGGATTGGCGCAGAATAAAATCCGATACGAAGCTATAATATGCCGACGATTGGTTCAACCGTGGCCCAGAGGTGTGCCGACTGAACCGTAACGGTCATCTAAAGCAATTCACCAAAGTTGGCCCGACAGTCGGCTCGAGTCTGGGCCATAGTTGAACTGACGGTCGGGCACATCTTTGTTTGCCGATGTTAGCTGCCAAAGTTGGTAAAACCGAAACTACCACAGTTGGCCCAACTATGGTCACCAAAACACGGTCGCCAGATTAGGGCCAACCGTGGCCCGATGTTCCAACTTTGGCAGCCGACATTAATTCGCACCTGGGGTATAGGTGAGACAACTATACTGGTTTGCCGCGTGACCTACACATTGCTTCGCATACACGCGACTCCAACCTCGAAATGAGTCTTTTCGAAGCGTTTGTCGATTTGTTTGGAGCATTTTTTCTTTGTTTGAAAGATCATTTTTGCGTATGGTGTATTGTTTCATCACACGCGAAAATTCACAACAACAATGGACTAACATAAGTACTAACATAGTTACAATAATTTGAATATTTTAAAGAATTTGAAAATCTTTCTGTGGAAAAAATGACGCTTTCGACTGCGCTGGGATTCGAGCCCAGGTCTTTCGATTGACGGTCGACTGCTCTTAACCACTGAGCTACACAGGCATCCGACATCTCTTTCTCCACAGGAAGATCTCCTTATATCGCCTAGTGGCTCAGCCTTGCGGCTGTAAATGATTTCAAATTAATTATGACAAAAATTTCAAACTCAACTAATTAATTTGAATATTATTTTTTCATTTCCTATTATTTATAATTAAAGCTCTGGATTACAGAATATGCGACAACTCTATCGCATGAATTGTTATAACAGGCATAATATTTTGGTTACGATCGATATCCATCATATTGTCATATCAACGAACTTGCATTCTTCGTGGAGCAATATTTCGTTTAGGAATACAAGTATAGCTGTCTTACCTATACTCGTTTAGTTCTGAGGACCATACCGTAGCATTGTCTGATTTTGTTATAAAATGCAAAATTAGAATGTTAATGAAGATTCTTATGTAGTTTTTATGAAAATTTGTACTCGAAAGTTAAATTTTGTAAAACTACACGGAGAAAAGTAGATAGTAAACCGCAATATCTTGATATTAGCAGATAATATATTTGCGATTGAACTATGGGACAGCCATCTAGATATTGAAACAGAGTATCTGTAGATATTAAAAAAGAGATGTTTTTTCGCAATATCTAAGATATTAAACTAAAGAACCCGAATATGTTAATTTGAAATATCTCAGATGTTAAACTGAAATACATTAGATATCAGGTCATAGTATTTGAGATATCAAACTGTAATATCTTAAATAATTAAAGTCAATGAATGCAATTGTCTAATAATTATGTAAAAATGCTGATTGAAAAATTGAAAAAAAAAAAAATGAAATTAAGAAAATAGGGGAGAGTCGGGTAGCCCCGGCCATAGGGTAGCCCCGGCCACTCATGACATTGAATAAACTGTACTCTCTGCGAAAATAAATTAACATTTTTTTCTTTCAGAATTGTGCCAAAGTGCAATTTTAATGATATGGAGTCGTATCTTTCATCAACTTAAAAGAAAATCCGGTCTAAATATTTCATCTCTAGAAAACAGGTGCATTTTGAGAAATATGTACCATCTTTATTATAAAATATTTCTAAAGCTAAAAGAAATATCAGATTGGTTCTGATTGAGATATATAAATTCACTTTCTAACTATGTGACCTCTAATTTTTGTTTAATATTTTCGCGTATTTTTTTATTTACAGCAGTTAGTTTTAGTGAAACTTGTCAGAGTCGGATAGCCCTGGCCATTTCGTGTCGGGTAGCCCTGGCCACATTTTTCTGCTAAGTTTCTAAGTTTACCCCCACACACGAGTCACAAATAATTGCAACCTCTTGATCAAAAATTCATGAAACCTTTTAAACAAGCATATTCGGAAAAGTGGGCTTTATGGATGCGCAGGAATACTGCACTGAGAAGAAAATGCTATTGAATCAAAAGCATGTATATCATGGATTCAAATCAATATGCTATAAAATTAGTAACATATTTATTGGTTCTTGTAGTATATTTTTATGAATTAATAGTATATGTACATGCTTTTGATTTAATAGCATTTTTTTCTTAGTGAAATATCTCGGTTTTTTCGATGGCCGGGGCTACCCGACACTATTTTGCAGTAATCTATTTTAAATCTCACTTTAATCGCTTTGTTTTCTTCCAAAATATGTTTATTTCTTATTTTCCTCTTTGCAGGTTGTTGGTAGAAACATTGACATTATAACTAACCTTCTAAATTTTAATTTTGATCCCTATAAGCCAAGTTATTATCAAAAAAGCTTAAGTGGCCGGTACTACCCGACTCTCCCCTATAACATGAAATAAATTATGATTGATTAAGGAATTCAAAATATTCTTATAAGCTCCTTTTTTCTTAAATTCTTCGATCTAAGAGTTTTCGCAAGTCCATATTTGGTTGATTATTCTCAAAGTCAAGGCAACGTGTTGATAAATGGAGATTATAAAAACGTTTAACATAATTGTAAACACTTGGAATCTATTACTATTCCAGTAAGCAAATTCCGATTCGATGTTGATTTTAAAAACGGTTACATAGAGAACGTGTTATTGAGAGGTTAGAAAATTCATTTCAAAGATTGAAGGTATAAAAATGACATACTTATATAGATGGATACTTAGTGATTACAGTACTAGTAATATGAAATTTTTTCAAAAATGACACTTAAAAACTTCATATAGACACAACATTATTAATTCAGAGTCGAAACCAAAAACCGCGCGACCGGAAAAGCTATGGGCGAGCGCGATAGACAAATTTCATATGAAATTCAAAGACTCTGATCACGTGACTTTTCCTCAGGCACGTGCACGCTACTGTTTATAACATCTTAGATATTGAAGTTTAATATCTAATATTTCAAATTTTGAATATAAACTGTTATTGGCCATTAATATCTTGTTTATTTAAGAGGATATATTAGATATTATGTAGTATAATCTAGATGATATAAGGTAATATCCAACATTCTAGTATCTCATTTTTAGTATCTATTTTTCTCAGTGTAGTTCAATTGTAGTAACAACTTTTAATTTCCTGTAGCTTTTCATAATTTTAAAAGAAAACTCTTATCAAAGCACTACGGTATATGAATAATTAATAATTAATATTCATTATTGTTTTTTTTAGAACAAATTAAAATGTTTTTCTAAGAATAACCCATGATGTAATGGTTTTGTTAGTTTTATAATAAATTAATGGGGGAATCGGACAACAAGAGTTTCTTTTAATTTTTAATAATTCTGAAGATAGTAACAGTTTTACAATGTTTCTTAAAACATTCAAAATGTAAATTAAAAAAAAAAAAAATTTCAAGCATTAAAAAAAAAATCAGTATTATAAAACAACAACAAAATTTTTGAAATAAAAATGCCGCATTTTCTAGATTTGAAATTCTTTAGAAATTCCAGACTATTTGTACAAGTGCTATCAATCTTTCTGAAGGTATTGTATTTTTTTTAGAAAAAGTAAATGATCATTTTGAGCTATTTCTACTTTCTCAATCTATGCTTAAACTGCAAAATTCAAGAAAATAATTGTTGTATTTTTATTAACTACTACGAAATCCTATAGAAATTTATCCTTGGAATAAAATTTATTAAAAATTGTTTAAAATTGCTTTATCTATTGAATAAATTCTTATGAAATAATAGTGATCATACTAAATGTTGGTGCTTTATTTGTTTATTTGAAATTTGTATAGTTATCAATGGAAATATTATTAAATATCCTCTACATTTCTTAACTTGAAAAAGAATATACAGAATACAATGAATTATTTCTTTATTTTTGTTGACATGCTGAAACGAAATTCTTCAAATTATCACTATAAAATTAAATTCGTGAAAAATTACCTAAACATGAAAAATTTCCATTTAATACTATCATTGATAATATTCATAAAGGTGTTATCACTATAAATTTATGCTGCTTTGGATTTTAAGAATTATAGTTACCCAAGTGCGAAATTAAATACGGCCCAACACTGGCCCAGCATTGCCAAAAATTTGCCGAAAATCGGCTGCCAATATCTTGCCGTTGCTGGAATGATAACTCCGGTATGCACTTGGTGGCCAATGCTGGCCCAAACTCTGGCCGCCAGCACTTGTTTTCGGCACAGCAACGGGCCAATGATGTGCCGAACTCTGGTTTTTTCACTTCCAGGATGGTTTGCCGTGGTAAAAGTGACACATGGCCCAGTAATGTGCCGTCCATGAGCCCGAATCTGGCTCTTCTACTTTCTGAACTGGATGCCATAGTAAAAATGACAATCGGCTTGGTATAGGGCCGATACTGGGCCAAGTTTCGGCTGAAGGTCGGTAAATTTAAACAGTCGAAAAAGGCCGCCGTCGTCGGCCCAGCACTTGACCGATGCAAACAGTGACACTGGCCCAATAACAATGGCCGACTCTTGGCTGCCGAGATTGGGCCAATATTGTGCCGTATTATCACCTTCGGCAATTCGCACTTGGGTAATAATAAAAATGTTTGTCTTGGCATTTGAAAATATTCCCATTTAGTCAAAATCCAATTAACTGATTAAGGTATTATATCCATCAAGAAAATACTTATAAAAAGGTTTTACAAATGTGAGATGAAGTAATGAAAGTGTTATCTCACGTACGTAATCACTGTAGGAGAGTTTGAAAATGAAGTTTCAAACGTCTACCTGTATTGTACAATATAATCGGCAAAATGTTGTAGATAACGTGCATCAAATATCTTATTTTTTTCTTGCGTTCAATTTCAAGAGAGTTGTAAAAATTACTATAAAAAGTAAAGACATGATTTGATTGAGATAATGATCTAAAAATACAAAATTTCAAATAGATTTTACTCAATTAATTTCAATTTTACAAAATTTATTTTCGTAGGTACTAACATATTAGATATAGCTATTTTATCAACAAATGTGACTATTAAGTTCAAATGAAAAATTTAGATAGTTACATCAAGTAATTAAATCCTTCAATTTTTTTCCGGTGAGTAAAAATCCTCAAAACTTCAAAACCTCAACAGGTCATCAGTTTCCCAACTTCACAGTCTAAATTGGATCAATATAAATTTTAAATTTGAATCAAGGATTAAAGTTATTTGGTAAATCATGGTTTTTTTCTAATCCTTGTTAACAGGATCTTTTCACGTATCATGATGAATTATTAAATACTCTGATGAACAATATCCATAATGGAACCTCTCAGTTATGGAAAATTGTAGTCTCGAAGTAATATATTTAATCAGGATTGTTTGAGTATCCTCCTCTTTAAGTATTCCTGCACTGATTGCAAACCCTAATCGAGTCACGAAGTCACGTAAAACTGCGAACTGTTTGAACTTTAATTGCCTAACTGATCCTCCAGAGGAAGAAATCGTTATCAATTATCCTGGTATTTCTATTGTTTTGATAATTGTGCACCAATAGAAAAAAATTTCAATTTGAATAAAGTGTATTCACGAAAAGTAAATCACACTATTCACCCACTAGTACCTTTGAAAGCGTTAGTAGTCTACTGTTCTAGTCACGCTCATCTACAGGGCATGCACCCCCGGTTAAGGCTTATCATCAGGGCTGTATATACTCATCGATGAACCCCACTAAATGCATTATACTTGAGACTAAGTTTCACCCTTTCAGGAAGAAAGTTCTCCGTTAAACTGAAGTTTTCTATCCATCTTTCCCGTCAGTTAATTTCAGTGGAAACTCTAGGAAAATAGGAGGAAAAATGAATGAGAATGAAGGAGGCAACAATCGTGATGTTTTTGTGATTTTCTACTCTTTAAATTGAAAATAGTTACCAATTACATACAACAACTTTATTAATAAAATAATAATTTAAATAAATTTTCTAGAGAATACAGCGATGCAGAAAAATGCAACGGATTTCTGTCTTCTTCGAAAAATTTGTTAAAATTATTATTTTGTTAAGAAAACGGTTTAATGCAATTGGTGACGTCAGACCCTACCATACGGCCTTAGCTAATTAGCAAACACACAAAGAGTCCACTTAAAACAACTAATATTATGGATAAGCCATATTTAATATTGTTCTTTGGTTAATGTAACTAGAAATCCAGATGAAAAGACCAGAATATTAACCGGAACTCCGGTTGTTTCAACTAGTGTTTTTTTGTGTGCAATCAAATTTAGTAAAAGTGGATTTTTAATTTGCAAAACATCTTTTTGTAGCATAAAAGACATATCGTTAATTACAGTTAACTTTGAACATTTTTGCATAAGTATCGCTCAAACGAAGTTAATAGGTGTTTTTTATCGTATTCTGTTAAATTTGATAAATTTTCAGGATGATATTGTGTAAAATAAAAAAGTTATCGTACATGAACTCTTACAACAATTAGGTCACGTGGTCTGGTTGATCAATGGGCTCAAAGGCATTAATATACCTAAAGTTTGAATTAAAGTAAAAGTTATTAAGAATTAATTAGTGAAGCAGTTAATAATTAATTTTATTGTACATATGAATTAAATGTCGTTGCGAGGCTGGAAACTGTTGTTTAGACAGCACAACAATTTACAAATTTTACAAATTACAGAATATTTGTATTAAAAAAATTTGAAATTGTTTTCATAATTGTATTAAAATAATCATCTTCGAATAGTTAAAATTTCCGGTCTTAGAAATTAATTGGGTGCTGAAATAATAAAAAACTTAATTTTAAAACTGTTATTCAAAAAAGACTTGTATCATAAAATTAATCATTATTGGTAATTTCATGATTTCTTTTATGTCAAAATAATATTATGACTCAATAATAAATTCTTTAGAGAGGTTGAAAAGAGTGATCATTCGATTTTAGTTTATTTTTGCTGCTTCTGTAAAAAACTAGAAATTATGAATCGTCGACTGCACTCAATCGTTATATCAAAATACTTTCATCGAGGATCAAAATATTTCTTGTTGTAACTATTTAATTTAGGTGGAATATTACATATCAGTTGTCAGAAACCAGGTAAAGAAATAACAAAGTGACATAAATGAATATAAATATAAAATAAATATTAAACTACTCCGTTTCAAAATTTAATTTAATTAAAAATGTATGAAAATTTCAAATACAAAAAGCTTAAAATATTGGTAGATAGAATCTGTATTTTATTGTGAAATAACGCCATTAAAGTGATAAAACTCATAGAATTTTTCTACATCATTCAGAATTTTTTCCAGGGAATTCTGTACCACTAAATTTTAATAAATGAAAATTTTCTAAATTAAATAGATCAAAAGCATTCACCATACGAATAACTATAGATTCATAAATTTTATTTTAAATAGAACTGATTGATTTCCAGTTAAATTTAGCTTTTATTTTATATACTATATAAAATAGTTAAAATCCACTTATTTGAAAGTGAATAGTTGACCACTAAAGTTAATAAATATTCCCAAAAAAAAGTTGTGATAGACTTACTGAATAACATTAGTAAAAAATACTGATTAATTATAAAAGAGTGAACCATTATAAATATAATTTCTTTATCCACGCCATAATCTAAAAATTTTCAAAATTTGAGTTGTAATTTTAATAATGCACACAACGAAAAAAATTCAATTAAAATCCAGTGTTTCATGAATATTGAACGTGGGAAATAAAATTCAAGAAATTCCGACTCGAGAGGTATAAAATGAGTTTTACAATATTGATCGGAGAAATGTAAGCAGAAAAAAAATTGGCATGGAGCCTCGGAAGTGAATGCAGCCCTGTTTTGAAGCGGGGGTGTCCAGCCATGGCTGTGAGCTGGTTCACTCAGGGTGGTATAGATATATGGCTTCCCCGTGCTGTCATTTGAATCAGGATTAGCTGTGAGTGCTGCGTACAGATGTAGGTATATACACATACAGGCGCACATTTATTTCTTTGCCGCTGGCACTAGGACAAAGCCAGGTACGAATCTTCCTCCTGCCGTGAATCAGGAATTTAACGCTGGTCGTGGTTGTCCTGTCTACCAACTTATTGATCTTTTTCATTTGGTTCTGCCGTAGAAGACTACTTATCTGCACGATACCTAAATGCCGTGAACTTTGCTGTTCTACTTCCACTTTTATGGGCCCTTAAGCGTACAACCAGAAGTTTCTGGGTCAATTTAAAACATATGATAAGATCAATCTGATATATAGGATGATCCATGAAAGAGGTATACATTACCCGTAAAAAAAATTGCACTAAAAATGATTCAAAAGTTCAATTGTTTCTAATCCTTGATTCTGCATTTTTTCTGAATCCATGAAATAAGAAAAACTAAACTAAAAAATCTGCCCGCTTGGCGGGAACATTCTTATCGCGCGCTTCGTGCTCCATCTTATATTCTTCGCATACATATAAGTTTATTTCTTGTAATTTGATACTGAAGCTCAAGTCATTTTTATAATACTGTATAATATTTAGTTAAGGCTCTATCAGCCTTAAGGAACACATTTTCATCTTGAAACTCTAGCTTCGCTCTTGATTTTTTATATACATTTCGATAAATTTCTAATAATTTACATGATTAAAAAAATTTTATCTTCCAATTATCTGAAAAAGAAAAAAAATTCGTAGACTGTTTTTAAGCAAACGATTTTTTATTTTAACGCTTATTTTGGTTAAAAAACATATATTTTGATTAAAATGCTATCAAATCTGTAGCATTTCTGGCAAAAGCATGTTTATCATTGATTCAAATCAATATGCTATAGAATTTTCAGCATATTTATTGGTTCTTATAGCATATTTTCAAATGAAAGTAAAGTGAAGTATTATCGGCAATTATAGCTCTGGAACTACATTTTCACAAAAAATGAAATATCGTCTTAAATTTTTGGGAAATGAATAAAAAATTACTGAAACAAGTCTGTTATGACTAGAATATTCATAATAATATTGAAAAGTTTTGATAAAATGAATTAATTTTAGAAAATTTGCAGAGTAAAATACCGACAGTGTTAGACGAGTGTAGCAAAACTGAAGAAACTTAGTATTAAAAATCAATTTCTTTTTAAATTTCATTTTAATACACTATGCTTTCCCCTATTTCTTCTATATGCTATTATTGATCATTTCCTTAATTTTGACCGATTTATTTTTATTAAAAATTTAATATATAGAGAAAAAAATCGTTAGCTAGGAACTGAATTTTTCAGGTGACTAGGTTCTTACCTTATCAGCATTTTCAATTTGTGTAACCCCATTTCTGTAAAGAAATAGATAACAAGATGAAAATTTGTAAGATTAAATGAAATACACTAAGACAAGTCTTTCTGGTCATAAATGCTAATAATTATTTTTTTTTAAATTTCAAAGAATTTTGTTTTTTCAATTATAAATATTTATGTCCAGACAAACCTATATTATTATATTTTATTTGCTTTTCGTCCATCATTAAAAATAACTTATTATTATATAATAATAAAAAATCGGATTTTAACAAAAGTATCAAAATAGTTTAACAGAGCGCATAGATGAGAAAAAGACAAAGTTTTAGACATAAAATATCTAACTTTTATCAAAAGAATTTTGTCATAGTTTATAATATAAAAATATATTCTATTTTTGTCATTCAACATTTATAGCAACGTGACCTGCAAACTCTACCTACAGAGTTTTGTCCTTGCGTAGCTATTTCTATCCCTTGGATTATCCTATAAATCACATTCCTCTTATCATTTATCAAGGCAAGACAATGATATGGTCCAGACAATGAAGGCAAGATTAGGAGGTGTTCCAGCCAATGAAATCAAAACAAGAACATAGTCCAGCCAAAGAAGACAAGATCGGAAGGTGTTCTAGCCAATTAAGCCAAGACAGGGACATGGTCCAGCCAATAAAGGCAAGATCGGGATGTGTTCCAGACAATGAACTCAAAAGAGGAACATGGTCCAGTCAATAAAGGCAAGATCAGAAGGTGTTCCAGCTAATCAAGACAAGACAAGAAGATGGTACATATAATAAAGGGAAGATAGAAATATGGTCTAGCCAATGAAGTTAAGACAAGGACATGGTCCAGTCAATGAAGTCAAAATCGGGAGGTGTTCTAGCCAATGAATTTAAGATAAGCAGATGGTCCAGTTAATGAAGGCGAGACGGAGATATGTTCCAGCCAATGAAAGCAAGATTAGGAGGTGTTCCAGCCAATGAAATCAAAACAAGAACATAGTCCAGCCAAAGAAGACAAGATCGGAAGGTGTTCTAGCCAATTAAGCCAAGACAGGGACATGGTCCAGTCATTAAAAGCAAGATCGGGAGATGTTCCATCCAATAAACTCGAGAGAGGAACAAAGTCCAGTCAATAGACGCAAGATCAGAAGACGGTTCATCTAATGAAGGGAAGATGGAAATATGGTCCAGCCAATGAAGTTAAGACAGGGACATGGTGCGGCCAATGAAGATAAGATAGGGTAATTGTCCAGTCAATGAAGGCTCGAATCATAAGAAATAGTAGTATCACGTTTCCTTAAATTCAATTAGCTATATCTAAGCAACAAAAAGTCGGTAAGGGCAAAAAAACGAGTGAAAGGTAATCATCTCTACTTTTTTGAAGAAATTTTATGAATACTGAACGAGTATAACTGAAAATTTTGTTAATAGTCAAAAATGAACAAAACTGGCATGTTTTTAACCATTTTACCCTCTGTATTTCGAAAAAATTGACGTGCTATGCAAATTTTTCGGCCAGATATTATTTTAAAACAAAAGTACACGGAAAACAACTCCCATATACAAAAACAACCTTGCAGGCCTATGTACATAGAAGAAAATAATAGTTAAAAATGAACTGCACCAAGTTTAAAAGGAATCGATTTGTTTCATTTTTAGCTTCAATCCAATTTCTTTTAAACTTGTTGCAGTTGATTTTGAATCTTTTTTTCTGCTTAATCTATGCACTATATTATGATTTAGTTTTACAAATTAGATATAATAAATCATCAAACATAAATTACTTAATACGAAGATTTAAGATTCAATTTAATGGAATTGATAATACCAAAGTTAATTCACTTAACTTACAATGACAAATTATTTTATTTAATCGATTACTTTGATCACACTCTATTTTCATAAATTTTTAAACAAACAAGTCGGATTTTATCAACCATCATAAATATGTTGATCTTATCGCGTATTCCCAGGGCGCAAAAAATTATTTACATGACTTTTTGCATACACAAAGAAAAATAGAATCTGGTCATAATGACTAGGAATAATTTAGTTGGAAAAAAAGAGTAATTGGAACGAGGGAAACTTGTTTCTACTTGACCCATTGCTACAGGAACACGATTCGTAGCCATGATAGCCATATTCCGAATACCTGGTCGTGGCGACTAGTTAACATCGTTGAAATTGTCCTTAACTCTTAAACCTCGCTATGAGAACTTGAAACATTGAGTTCTCATGGCTAGAATAAAGTAGTCGCTATAAGCAGCAAACTTGACACTCGTTGAATCGATTGTGTTTTGTTTTGTGTAATGCATATTATTTTTCATAGCGCCTGTATTGAAAATTCGATTTTCAGTACCTGCGAAGCTGGTTGAAACTGCGAGTTCCAACCCTAGGGTTGAAACTTTAAAGGTAGGGTTACAAATCACAGTTTAAACCTGCTCTACGCAGTTACATCTAATCGAATTCTCAAAAAGCTGCTATGAAAAATAATATGCATTACTAGAAACAAAACACAGCGGATGCAACTGGTGTGACAGCAGCCCTCGCTTCGCTCGGGCAGCAAACTTCACACTCATTGCAATCGCTATGTTCCGTCCCTTGTAATGCAATATATTATTTCATAGAAACTGATAGCAATTCTTTTGAGAAATTGATTTGATATAGTTTTAGACCGGGTCGAAACTGTGATTTTTAATCCTACTTTTAAAGTTTCAACCCGCTCTGCAGATACCAAAAATCAGATTTTCAAAAGAGGTGCGATGAAAAATACAATGTTTCACGTACTGATTTTATGCATTTGATTTCACATAACTTTATAGTTTATACTTACACATAGTGACTGTGACAACATTACATAGTTGCTGTCACTACATTACTTAGTCACAGCGACCACTTTTAGTACCTACACTGACGGGTCAACCATTGCTTGAATTCAACCACAAAAAGTAGTTAAGGACATTTTCAACTACATACCCAGGAAAAAAAATACCGATAGAACGCGCGTCTCTTTGAATTGTGTATCTGTCATTTGCATATTCAGGAAATAAAAATTCAATCGGATGGTGACACTTGGAATCTGCTATTTGTGCGCAATGTTTTAAATCTGCCATTCGACATTGGTTAAATCGTTAAGTGAATAGGGTTGAATAAGACTGATTAACCTCAAATAACTTCTAATGGCAATGTACGATTAATTGATGTTCGGAAGAATCGGTTGAAATTCCAAATGAAATGGAAGTCTTAAAAGGTCACTCTGAATAAGAGAAATACAATAAAAACAGAATACGAATTGTATTGTAAACGATTGTTCACTTTAAATACATTATTTTCTATCGGAAATATTGGTTTTCAATCTGTTAATGCTGAAATTCCAGTGACAGATACGCAATTCAGAACACCTCAAAGCCCATTCAAATTTAACGCAAGTGAATGGTTTTTTGTTTCCTGGGTATATCGCGTCACTATATGCGCAGGATTTTATCTTAGAGTAGATGTACGATACGTGCACATACACTTTTCATTTGAATATCTGAAATATATTCAAATCGAATAACAAATTTTATGCAACGGAAGCACATTTTTCGCGCCATTACAGAACTGTTTGGTAACATTAGCAAATCGGGGAATATTTTGGGTGGGGATTTATACCGTACTTGAACGGTAAAATATTCCTTGATTTGCTAATGTTATACTTTGTACTTCTAGATTTGCTTCAAAATATCCAAAGTGATAAAATTCAATTTTTTAAGCAATGAAAACTTATCAGTTATAATTAATTACCTAGGGTAAGAGCACCAGTGATTGGTACTGGCACCTATCGCTATCGCGGACCTCTAATTGGCTTCAAACAATAGGAAAATTCAAATATTTAACGTACAGTAAAACCTCATTTATCGGGACGCCCTTGAAATGTAAACACCTCGTTTATCGGAATTTGGAGGGGCTCCCCACTACCACCTACAGTCTCATGGTGGGTTGCCATGACTCTTGTTGTATGTTGACATTTAGTAATGGTAACAAAGGTATATATAATACGAAGGTATGTAAAAAAATTGACATAATAAAACTCCTGCAAATGAAACATCTGCAAACTATGTCACTATGTACAAGGAGTGGTGGCTGGAGCAGAAACAAAATGTCCCGATAAATGAGGTTGCGAGATCCCGATAAGTGAAGGTCCCGATAAATGAGTGTCCCAATAAATGAGGTTTTACTGTAGTCTGTTCGAATTACTCTCGTCTGAACCAAATATGATAAATGTTTACATTTTCGTACTGTTCAAAACAAATTACAAGGGGGTGCAAATTACTGGTATTGCAGGACTTCTTTTAGTTATTTCAAATTAAAAAACTTACTGTTGATTATTCATAACATATAAATATTATAAATTTGGTAATATTAAATTTTTAAACTAGACATGGCTCTCAGTTATAATTTGCTATAAATCAGTTTTAAATTAAGAAATCAATGTACAAAGTCTCTCACACGCATATGGGCATGTGATACTTCAGAAAAGTAGCAAGTTCATGTGAAAAAATTGGTTTAATTTCTACATGTTTATGTCCAAAATACATAAAATGTTGTTTCCAAAAATTGAGAAATTTTAGAGAAGATAAAAACGGATGTAGATTGACTACATTTGATTTCAATAATGAAACAAATGTGCCGATATATTTTGCTAAAATCGAACTTTTCTGCAATTTCGAAACCAAAAGTAGTCTATCTACGTCAGTTTTTATCTTCTCTACCATTTCTCAATTTTTGGAAACAATATTTTATTTATTTTGGACACAAATATGTGGAAATTAAACCAAACATTTGAACATAATTTTTTCAAAACACGATGACTTCTTTCTATTTTTCTCTCTCTTTTCAGAAATTAATAATCTACATAACAATTTCTCAGCATTTTATTTATGCAAAAAATCATTTATAAATTTAATAACTGATCCTCCGTAATCAAACAATTTTTGATTTATCATTGTTCAGAATATAAGAATTTGAATTCCTTTGAACTAGATTATTTTTCAAATTAAGTTTTGATTTAATCTATCATAATTTTATCATATTTATATGCAATGAATATTTAAAGAATTTGAATTCATTTTGCAATTATTTGCGATATAAGAGTTTGAAATTGTCTACGAGGAGACCTGTCGACAATGTATCCTATCTGATATGTGACTAGTGATCCTCCGATAATGTAGGCAGTGATAAAAATTTCAAACTCAACTAATTAATTTGCAATGAATATTATTTGAAAAAAAATTTCTTTTTCTTTTTAAACAATAAAGAGCATCTCATTTAAGTGCACCACACCCCGAATAACTTCCCTGGAAGCGATCATATTAAAAAACTGCCTGCGAAGTTATTCCGGGTGGTATTATATGCATTTAAATATTTCAGTAACCGTTTCAATAAATTTAACATTAAAATTATAAAACAGTATGTAATGACCATAAGTTGTTGATACTTTTGAAATAGAAGTGTAGCTACAACGGCTACAACTTTTTTTTATTTTATTAAATTTATTAATTAATATGAACCGTATTCTCATATTTATAAAACTATTGTCTTTTTATTACTCTACGAAATAATTATTCAAAATCTATTTTTATTATTTCTGCAATGGATTCGAATGGGAAAGTCGGACGGACTATTTGATCGGACCCCCAACTGTCGGTTTAGTTTACTGGCCGGATAATAAAATACCTTCTAACTCATACCTCATACAGATACAAATAAACGGTTGATGCAGAGGGCTGGTATTTTAGGATTTATCAAAAAAGATGAATATGGTAGAACTCTTCCTGATCTAGACATGTTACACATATTTAGTGTCTACCTAGTGAATTACCGTCAGTCGGTAAAATCAATATACTTTTATCATTCCATTTTCTTGCACGATTAATCATCAAATGGGAAATAAATAAATTTGAAATTTGAATCTTTTAATTTTTAGTAGAAAAAAAAAATTCAAATCTCGAATCTGCTTATTAATTACTAACAACTTGGAAATACTCTTTATACTTGCCTTATCAAAAAAGATAAAAAAAAGTTCAAAAAATGTTCATCTATTATTGTTGAATTTCAAACTTGCCTTATCACAAAAGTTCAAAAAATCTTCATCCATTATTGTTGAATTTCTATAACTGAATTCTTTCTCACTATTGACGTATTATTTCCATTAATCAAACAAAGCATTTTTCAATCATAACATTAGCTGCTCAGTTTGATAGTAATTCAATTTCCTCAATTCAAAACCTTTAAATTTTTAATCAAATAGTCTTATTACAATAAAAATGGAATGATAAACTACTTTACTACTAAAATATTTTTTAAAGATATGTTTGTTTTAAATTTTATGCCTTTAATATTTTAAATAGGTTTATGAATACTTACAATTAAAAATGAGATCAAGCATCTCAAGATGTTGAATCAAAATATTTCTATTATGGGCGAAAATATGCATATGCTTATATTTTAATATCATTTAACTCCACTCATTTAGATGTAGTCAATATGTCAACAATAATACAAGTTAAAATGTTGAGTCATGTCAATAAATTACATCTAAAACAATTAATAATATGATTTCAAAAATGTACAGTAATTTTTCAGTTTTCTATGATCAGTGCCGTGTTTAAATTTCGAGTAAAATATTCAATCTTATTCCCTATAATTAAATTTAAATTTTCGCATATTATATTAACAAACAATTGTTAGGATTTAGAGGCCCCTTTTATTTGTCTTATGGTTAATCTCATTAATTAGTTTCAAAGAAGATCTAAAATAATATATGTTGAAATAAAATTTTCAATCTCTGTGATCTTTTTCAGACCTTCATTTCATTCTTTTTCAATATAATTAATCTTTGCAAATAATTTTTTATGAAAGTTAATTTCTTTGTGAAATATTTTACCTTCATCCCATCATCATTTTCTTTTAAATGTTTACTAATTACTTTGTGGTATTTTTGATTAGATTTTATATTGTTTTTATGTTCTTCTTTTCTAATTCTTGAAGGACGTTTGAATTAGTTTTAAAAACTATTTTTTAATTGATCTTCTTAAATAATCGTTTGATATTTTCTGAAAAGTCTAATTCCTTTCATCATTGTTTTGATATGTTTAAAAGACAATTTGAATAAGCAGTTTAAAGTCGTTATATTAAAGTCTTATTTAGCAAATACTTTTTTCTCTAAGTCTTCCATAAAGAAATCGGAAAGAGTTTTGGAAATCAGAAAAGAGCCATAAGAGTAGCAAGGGTTTAGTACCAAGTACGAGATTTGCCTGTAATATTTTCCATCAGATTTAAAATATATGGGATGCATAAATAAACTGAACCACATTATAATTGTCCAAGTGAACATTTTCTGTAGGCTGAATAAATTGGAAAGAGTTTTTTATTCGAGAACTAAGTTTTAGAAGAGGATTGTTTAGAATATTATTGAAGTATTTTGACATTATCGATTAGGGATTGCGATTTTATTAACACAAAATACCACTGTTATTGATGGAAAATCTTTGTGAACTTTAGGGAGACAATACATTTTTGCTAAATTAGTACTATTCGTCATAATATGTTTCCCTTACATACTTAGAAGACTTAGTTTTCTCCATTCATTTAATTTTTAGAAAGTTGTTTTAAGACTTTTCCAATGGATTAAAATTAATTTCTTCATGAGTTGAAGTCAATTAAAGTAACTTAAAAACTAAAAAGATGGATCAAGCTTTCAAAATCATTTATTTTCCAGATACATATCATTGGCATGGTTCAACATTTTAACTTATATTATTATTGACATATTGACTAATGGCTTCAGTCTCAATTATTATTATGCCCTGATGATGCCTTCGAAGTAAAGGCAAAACATTGGCAGAAATTTTGATGCAATGAATGTGTCCGGAAAAATTTGTCTCTTCATTATTCGATAAAAATTCATCATGAATAAAATTGAAACTTGAAAATTTCTTTTTAGCAATTAAATATATATATGTACACTTTTTTTAATTGAAATGTATTCTTATAACACCAAACTACGAGGTTTTCTTTCCGTATTAAACCGTAAAAGACTAAGTCAAGTCTTTAAGGAATTTTGAAAACACCTTCAGAATGCAGAAAAGTCAATCAGTAATTGAAGTAGGGATGCACATAGGGGAATTCTGATTTATGCACAAGTGTAGAGACAAACACTTGAAACAAAGCATGCGAATACTTAACTTAAAACAGAGTGTACTTCGACTTTAGCGCAAGTGTTCTCGCAGAGTAAAAGATGCAACAAGACAGGGTATAAAAAAGTGCTACGGAGGCTGATTTCCTATATCTGCATAACTAAGAGTAGAGGAGTCTTCTGAAGGAAGTAGAGGTTTCGTCCTCATTTACTTCCAGTCAGTGAAAAACTTTTGTCTTTTATTTTTAAGAAAGATCACACGCTTTTCTTTTGATTTAAGTTTCCTCCTGCAGCAAAAACTAAAATTTGTGAGAAAAATAAAAAATTAATCTTGATCTTACAATGCAAAACTTAAGTAAAATGCTTAGTCTTGATTGTCTTTCTATCTAAAAATGATTATGATTTTTGTTAAATGATTCTTTGGGACTTTGTGAATTTATCGTACAGAAAGTGAGAAGAAAGGTTTTGCACTTGAATTAAAAAAGTTTAGGTAATCTGGTAAGTTTAAGTTTAAATAAAAAATACCAGTACTTCGAATTAAAAAAATAAATAATTAAGAAAGATAAGGAATTTATTAAAGAGTTAATATATGTACAGATTTATATTTACAGTGCTCGGAGCAAAATATGAATCATTTTGAAGATGACATTCCTTGTAATTCTCCTATACCGATTAATATTAATTTAATGTGAGCATTAGTACTAGCAACTTGTTTTCGAAGGTTTTCTACTTGTCTCTCAAGTAACTTTATTCTCACGTTTATAACAACTAGAGCTTCATCGAGACTGAATTCAACATAATGATCTAAACCGACGTGTAATAAAATTTGTGAGGCATCTTCAACCTTTGCCTGGACATAAAAATTACACCCCATATCTACTTTAGTTTTAAACCCACTCTTATCTGCTCCGGTATCTTTCAAGGTTGTTATCACACCTTTTAACTGCATTAATTCTGCAAGATCCGTATTTTTGGCGTCGAGTTTTTCCTCTAGCTTAGCGAGATCAGTTCGAAGAACTTCGTTTATGAAAACTTCGAACTCCAGGATTTTCTGCTGAATTTCTGGGTTCATGTTTTCTTAACAAACTCCTGAAAATAATAAATTAATTATTTTATGAAAATGTGTCTGCATCTCTTTAAATTTCTACTGTATTATCAATATTTATTCAATTTGATTTAAAAATTCATTTGAATTCTTTATTTAGTTATTTTTTTCATTTTATTGTCTCATTATTCAGCTTATTAACTAAATTAATTTTAATTCGACATTAAATAAAATTCATATAGTTAAAAATCAGCAAATCACCAGGATAATTCAATGAAGTGCATGTCCAAAAATTTAATATGTGGATTTTATACAATATTGTTGAAATTCAAATTATAAATAATGTAATAGAATCTATTATTTTAAATGGAAAAATTAATAAAACGACACTATAAGCTCATTATATACGAATATTTGTAAGCGTATATCCAACAATATATCAGTTAATACCATTTAGTTTATCATATATTTTAAAATAATTTAAATGATGATTAATCGGAATCATTCTGAATATATTATTATTTTATTCTCATATCCCGAAATGTTCATGCAAATTTCAAAATTAATCTTTTCATTTATCAAAATATTCATATAATAAGAAACGAGTGTATAATTATGGGTTTCAATCACGATAACATTTTGAGGTTATGTTTAAAAAGAATGAAGTCAAGTTTTTAAAGAAAAAAAATTATTTGTGCAAGTTTATTGCATTATATGGATGGGCTTTATTGTAAAGATAATTTACGTACATTATCATTCAAATTTTTATACTTTAAATAGAAATTTTTATATAAAATGTTACTTGTTTTAGGTTATATCGAAATCACGATTTTTCTTTATCCTTAAATTTTGAAATTCACGTTCTGAAAATACAAGTTGAATTATTTAGTGATACTTACATAAAGAGTCTCACACTGATAATAATTTTCTAATAAAACGTTAAGTTTTATCCAAATTATTTAGAGTTTTCTAGCAGATTGTGTTTAACCACTTCTTACAATTATTACATATGACATACCTAAATAACAGCGCCAAATTTTAACCTATTTGCTTCTCTTGGTACCACTTATTTCTTGAAGGGACTCTGTTGATAATCTAGAGAGCTGAAATTGATGGTAAGGAAGAAGCTTTTAGCTTAATACCTTAAAATTGAGTAAATTTTTTTTCAATTCTGCTAAAAATATCTGAGATTGAAATATTTTTACTGTTTTGATGAAAAAATTTGATTAATTTGATTAAAAACGAAGATAAGTTTTTGTTAACTTTTCAAGCACTCTAACTTCTAACTCGATTAAAAAAATGCAAGTAAAAGAAAGATTTCAAATTCTTTAAATTTAAAAATATAAAAATATAATCAGTCAAAACTATATTATAAAATTATTCACATTTGATTACTAATTACTTTAAATATCAATGTTTGAGAATTAATCATATAGAAATCTATCTACTATTCTGTAAATTACTTTAATTATTTGCCTTTGACATTCCACTGATAAAATTGTTAATCGATTTTATAGAATTTTTATAACATACAAATCTTAATGCTAAACCTTTCCAATAATGAAATTTGATTAATTTGGACAATGATTCAGAACTAAGAAGTCCAAAGTAAACGATAAAGCTTTTGAAATAAGGAATATCATACAAATATTTCATGTACAATATGGGACTTCCGGATTACACATTTGTCTAGTTTATGGATTAAATATTAGTGAGTGTGGTTGTGGAAATGAAACCCCTGGTATGAGTTCCGAATTGGAGTAATTTCTATCTGTTTTATTCCGCCCTGTTCCTACTCTCTAAATTTTAATCAGTTAAAATCTACTGATTATCAGTGAAATTTGACTGATTCAAATAGCTAAAAAGAGGTTACTGTAAATCAGTCAAATTTCACTGATGAACGGATGAAGAGGCAAATCACTGATTCAATCAGTGAAAATTTGACTGATTCAGATTTTGAGTAAATATGTTTTCAAATTAACCCCTACCGATGAAAATTCAACCCGAAATTCCAAGAAATTCTATTCATCTTGATCTGAATCAGAAAAAAAATTTACAATCGGATCGATCCGGAAATCAAATTTCTTTAAAAATGCAAAATATTTCGAATACAGTAAAAAATACGCAAAACGTGACAAAATTTGTTGGATTTTTGAAATGCGGAGTTCCTATCAATTCTCTAACTAATCACTTTAGAAGAAAATTTAAAATTAAAAAAACTTTTGAAAATTAATTTTTCATACAAAAGTTCAAAATATTCCAAAAACGGTGGAACATACGCAAAAACTTAAAAAATTTTGGATTTTACTCACATACCCCTTACTAATTCCATCGAAAAAGTTTCAAAAAATCAAAATATTTCGTTTAGATTGATTCGATTTGATCATCCTTGTATTGCACGGATTGACTCGGTTCGGAATGTCAGGGAATGTCAGGAATTGGTTTGGAATTGCGCAAACTCGCGGGAACTTGCACCAGGGAAAGCTAATTTATAGACGCCATAATTTAAAGAGAAAACTGCCGTGATACCTTAAGAGTCTGAAAACACTAAAGTTGCATAGAGCTGTAAAGGGATAATGGAAATTCAGAAAAGTATTTACGAAGGACAAGAAAAAAAGTCAAGTACAAAAGCAATGCGACCCAGTGAGTTGCACCAAGACGAATAAACGTGCATTGCATAGTGGGATGGCGCATTTCTGCTTTATCTAAGCAATATAATCCTTAGTTTATATTGAGACGAGGCAGTTAAACGGTACGAAGACTTTTATAGGCCTATGCGAATCCGCGCACTCACAGCGGTTATGACGCCCGTCGTGTTTCCACCTAAATACACACGTCAATCCTCGCGTATTTCGTGTACACGTTTATGTCGTTCTTATGAGCTCAAGCTTGCATTCGAAATCACCCACAGGAACTTTCTCGAAAACTTCACCTTCATAACAGAGATTACAGCAGTTTAGTAGTTTGCTTTCAAAAAAATAAGGGCTTTTTTAAGGAGACAATCTTATTCACTTTTAAAATACTAGAGTGTTGAGTATAAATGTTAATAAATTAAATATCTTTATGAGGAAACTCGATTTTCACTAGCAAATAAAATAACATTCTATCATTGGACTTTAAACTTGTTTAATGTCGAAGAAAGAAAAAGGAAAACATATAAACTGAATTTGAAATATTTTTTTTTCTGCTAGCGGGTAATAAAGTGCATTTTATTGCCCCTTGCGGGGCAAACAAATCTATTTTTCGTCCCCTCAGTAGGAAAAAAATCGTGTGAAGCACGAGAAAAACATCCATTTTACTTGTATGATTGTTGTCCGAGCAAAAAACCTCACACTCACAAAACAAACTTTTTTCTCTCTACTTGCACAATATACTATTTCCTACTAGCTTATCATAAATTTATCCATTTTCTTACCCGCTAGTAGAAAAAATACAATTTTCGACCTTCCAGTAGGAAAAAAATCGTATGCAACACGTGAAAAACATTTATTTTTCCCTCATTGCACAATATAATATTGTTCTACGAATTTGTATTGGGTGTCACTGAAAACCCCTTGGTAACATTTTTCAGAAAAAATTCGCTAATTCGTTGTATTTTTCAAAATTCTTTTCACTGTATTAGATACGCTATTTTTATCTTTAATACTAAATTTAATTTTTGCTAATTTTTGAATTCGTAACATTTTATGTCGTTATATTAAATCTGACATGTTGAATTTTTGCATTTCAACACAAAGTTTATATTCACCAACCTCAAAACCCGCTAATGGCTAATTTTGGGAAAAAGATCGCAACGCTAATGTAATTAATTTTTTGAAATTTTTTGATGTTGTACTGGATCCAACTTTGCTTAAAAATTCAGCTGTTAGTACTTCATCCATGTTTTTGGCCTATTTTTATGATTTTCGTCTTCATAATCAAGGTTTCCTTGACATTTCACTCTCTAAGTCTGAATCAGTGATTTACCTTTTCACTGAATCATCAGTGGAAACAATATTTTTCACTGTTAAATCAGTTAATTTTCACTGTTTAATTAGTAAAAAACAATTTTTTCTATTGTTAAATCAGTTAATTTTCTCTGAAGTAATCAGTGAAATTTGACTGATTCGCAGTAATCTCTTTTTAGCTATTTGAATCAGTCAAATTTCACTGATAATCAGTAGATTTTGACCGATTCATATTTAGAAAGCATAATGAACCCTAATAAATAAAATTGATGGCTGATGGTAAAAAAATGATGTACTTTTAATTCGGTCGTTATTCGTTTATTGTATTCAACGGTTAAAATACGCTAAATAGGTACACTGAATCCACGAACAGTAATTCGTGCATACATTTCGTACATTATTTGTCCCTCAGGATATTTTCATCATCCCATGAGATGTAAGTCTTACATTGTCTTCTCTTGAAGTGCATCCTTATACAAGTGCAAGTGGTGAAAAATCTCATTCTCAATGCGATTAAGAATCTCTAGAAGTTAATTACAATAAAATGAGATCTGCATTGAAAATAATATAATTCTTTGATAGTGGATGTTCTCAAAAGCTGCACTCACACAGAAGTCCGCTTAGACGAACAATTAGAGCAGCTAACAAAAAATAGTACATAGCGTTATTACACATTTTTATTTCCTCGACTCATTTTTTTCGGAACGTTTGAAGTTAAAACATATGAATAAAACCCATCGTTTCAGTCCACAATGGGGCGAAATAAAAAAACGAATTTCAAAACATGCGTTCATTAATATAATTTGTTTATAAAATTCATTCACAATATTTATTTAATCCTGAACGTCCAAAAAAGAATCCGAAATCTGTTGAGAATTACGTTCTAAATATTATTTCGAACCTCCTTTTTCAATTTCGCCCCACTGTGCAGCGGTTTCAATGAACAATTAAAATCGACAATTTTAACATTAAATAAGCTTTTATCTTTTCAATGAACATAACCTTATTATAAATATATTTCAACAATAAAATACAATTAACCAAAACCATATAATAATTATTATTTTCCAAAAACTTTGAACTGTTCAAATTTTTGCAAAAATCTTTCGTTTTTTGAAATTTGTTTACAAAATAGTACATTATTAGTGTTTATTGTATCTTATTAAAAATGAAATTTGCACCAGGGAAAAGTACTCTTTTCGAAAGTCTAATAATATTTTGATTTAGAAATATGTACATTTTAATACGAATGCTCTTTAAAAATGCGCTTGTTTTGATCAAATGTATTGACGTAATAAAATTGATAGATATAAATTCTATCAATTTTTCTGTCCAAGTATCATTTCACATAAAAATAGTTAAACAACAAATTCATTGCTTTTCGTTATTTACTAATCAAATACAATGATTGACATTGTTACCGCTTAACTTTTACAATTTGTAATCATACAGTTTTTCGTAATTGTACCCAATAATTGAGGCTTCGGATTCCATAACCGACGGAGCGCGTGGCCTAGTAGGCAAAAGAGGGGATACCGCAATGCGCGAACTTTAATTTCATTTAAATAAAAAGTTCGGAAAAATGATCAAAAAAACGTGACAGTACATGTTAAATGTCATTCCACATACTTTTTCTCCCATAAATTTTTGTGTCAGAACTCTAGTTTTTTTTATAATCGAAGAAAACCGTATTTTTTGAATGTACGAAATCAATCGATTTTTTACAATCAACTCGCTGTTTTTCGTACAAATTTGTCCGGAATAGTCTGCAATTTTATCAACAGACTCAAAAAACCCTAGAGCTTTAGATGGTTATGCGGGAAAGTTGTTCAGCAGGCTTTTTAGGCAGCTTTTTGATACATTTTGAGATTTTTTAATCCTAAACTGCGGTCAGGATGGGAATTTCTTTAACTGCGTCCAAGCGCACCGATACCGTCAAGAGATATATCGATCGAACGCAGAGAAAGAGATGCACCCATGCCTAAAGCACGCGATTCGACAGAGTTGCAATACCATTTTTGCCAATTCGTTTTCTTTATTTATATCTGTTCTGTAAAAATGATTTAGAAACACTCTAGACGAATGGGAAGAAATGATATATATACGCTTTATATTGGCAATAATATAACAAAGTTTGATCATTTATCGTTAAATATACTTCAAAATAATCGTTATTACAGGTTTGGTAGTTACATATTGAACATTAGCTCAAAATTTGTCGAATTTTTGAGGGCTAATACATTTTGTAAGATAAATAGCCGAAATGTTCGTGAAAGTGGAAGACAAGCAACCTATTATTAAAAACATTTCATTTGATATATCAAAATTATATGAATCAAATATAATAGAATTATGATACTGATAATGTTATTTAATTGTTATTCGAATATTAATATTTTTTCGCAGACTCAATAATAATTTTTACCAAGTGTACTTTGTTTCTGGCTTTCTTGCCGATATTCCGGCTCTACTTTTCGGGATTCTTTGATCTTTTCCATCCAACTTGAGGATTTGTTTCTTGGGACATTTTCACGACCACAGTAATAAAACGATAATAATAAATAATAATAAACGAATTGGCACAAATGATGTTGCAACTCTGTCGAATCGCGTGCTCTCGGCATGGGTGCATCTCTTTTTCTTCGCGTTCGATCGATATTGGCAAAACAAACGTCCACCGCGGGCTTAGGGGCGCTGCTGCATGAAAACAATCATGGCTGCCGCAGGGCTTCGGCGTTCACGTATTTACTGTTGATCTGAATAGGACTTTTCAAATTACGTTTATCTGTAACTACTAAAAATGCTTTAGTTGTCGTTAAATACGTTATGCGAGTACGCACAAGCACTGCCTTTACGAGTAAAGTCCTTTCCTTTCCTGTGCTTCGTTGAGAATTCTATTTTCACGCTTATATTTATTTATGCACTTGTCACTTACTTTTTATGTTAACTATATATTTATTTGTCAAACAATTGATTAATTACTGCGTTACATTGTGAGCATCTGGCTTTAGTATAGTATACACAATGCTGCGCGAAGCCCAACGGTAGCCATATTGATTAGTTCGCTTGTCGACCACCAGGTCTCGCATTGCAAGTTTGAATTGCCAATATCTCTTGACGGTATCTGTGCGCTTGGACGCAGTTAAGGGGGTCTCCTCATCAGTCAGCTTAAAAAAATCAATTTTTTTTTTCTTGCTTCAATCGTTAGAATTATTATCTGAGAATATTCTTTCAAAGTTTCAAAGTATAGCTGATTAACATCTCATGTCTGTAAGTTTCCTTTCAATTTGTATTAAAAAATCTCTTTTTACAATGTTATTAACGCACTTACTGCTAAAAAAAGGCCGAAAAATCGAGTACTTTTATTAAAAAATGACTAAAATATTCAAATTTCAACTTTCAATCACCATAATAGACTATACTGTGCACAAAAGCCTTCCGAATAAGGAAGTATTTTAATTTTTTGTTTCAGGTAAAAATTACGGGCTGAATTTTTCACGGAGTTTGAGTTGTCCGCGGCGAGCTGCTGCGCGAGATTGTTTATAAATCCGCCATTTTTATTTATTTTGACATTCAAAAAACTTTTTATTGTTGAATAAATATATGTTCAAAGATGCGCAAAAGATCATTTGTTTCTCTTGCTGTTTTCATGTTTTAAAAAAATTCTAAAAAATCACCTTTTTTATGAGCCACTGATGAGGAGACCCCCTTAAGGAAATTCCCATCCTGTCCGCAGTTTTCGATTAAAAAATCTCAAAATGTATTAAAAAACTGCATAAAAAGCCTGCTGAACAATTTTCTCGCTGAAAGTTCTCACAACTCTAAACTTCCTCGCATACTTTTTTTCTTTGAAGATGAAAAATGAGAATTTTTCCAGCCGCAGCTGTTATAATAGAAATTATTAGCAAATTGAGAATTTTTTCATGTTGAACATAACCATCTGAAGCTCTAGGGTTTTTTGAGTCTGTTGATAAAATTGCAGACTATTCCGGACAAATTTGTACGAAAAACAGCCAGTTGACTATAAAAAATCGATTGATTTCGTACATTAAAAAAAAAACTAGAGGTCTAACACAAAAATTTATGGGAGAAAAAGTATGTGGAATGACATTTAACATGTACTGCCACGTTTTTTTGATCATTTTTCCGAATTTTTTATTTAAATGTAAAAAGGAGTTCACACATTGTGGTATGCCCTGTTTTGCCTACTAGGGCATACGCTCCGTCGGTTATGGAATCCGAAGCCTCAATTGGGGACGATTATTTTCAAATTAATTGAATTCTTCGATTCCGATTGAAATTTCGTTGAGAACTTTCTTCCTTACTCCTTTCTTAGCGTATACCCTTATATAGGTAGTTTACAGTATGTTTAAACGTTAATTTTTAAAAAAATATGGCGACAATATATGAGTTTAAAAAGGTAAAGAGGTGAATTGTGACGCCCGAGCCAAAAGTAGAACACTCAGTCATTCCAAAGACTATGTCTCGTTAGAAAATTAGTTCATCAAAATTGATGACGACAAGAAAAGAAAAATATAAAGGAAGGGCTTATAAATATAGAAAAGATGAAATGAACTATATGTACTTTAGAACATAGATTCCCTCTGATGAGGAGAACCCTGGAAATGGAGCAAAAATAAAAAAACAATATAAACAACATAAAACAATGTATATTGGCTAAAAACTTATCATACAGTATTTAAAATTTTTATGAATTAAACAACTAAAACATATATAAATGATTATAGGATTACTGTAGCGATTGCATATTTACTGTAACTGAACATCATTGCCTTTAGGCTTGATTTTTGAGAGCACCTAAAATTTTGAACGTATTCGTTCACCGAAAATTTTTCTAAAAGAAAGGTTTTCTCTTTTCTTGACGTACCACAAATTCCATCTAAAAAAAAAGATACTTTCAAGCCCAATTAGTCTAGAATGATCTTAAAGGGAAAAATGTGTTCGCACTTTTGGTTTGGTACGTAAAATAAACCCACCAAAAGTCCATGTAACAAATTTTAGGTAGTCTAACGATCAGTGTTCGTTGCTTCCTCAAAATAAAGAACGTCTCTCGTATATCCAAACACACAATGAACAAACACGCCAATACACACATTCAAGCTCTCACATAAACGTGTATACAAATGCTCGCAAAGAATCTCGGAATGATCCCGTGTGGAAAAGTTTCATTGCAGTCTAATGTCGGATCTGGCCCAGATCTGGATATTTCAAGATCGTTTAGTCTAGAAGATCTAGCCTGTCCTAAATCTGGTGAAGGCTAGCCTTCCACAACATAAAAATTCCTAAGTATCAATGACAAATTTTTTTCTCTATCTAAAGAAAATTGACATGGTGTTTGAAATGATCCAAAATAAGGGATCATCACTACTAAAAAAAAGTTTTTTCTTCCTTATCGCCTAATGGTCTAGTCTGGCCCAGATATCTCGCTAGCTAGCGCAGTATCTGATATAAAAATTTCTAAGTATCTATCACCTACATTTTTTTCAATATTTGAAAAAATAATTCTAGGGTGTCTAAGATGATCCAAAAAAGGAGTCATATCATTGCTAAACAAAATTTTCTCACTTATTATCTTATGTTAAACAAATTCGACCCATTTCCCTTCCCCCTGCTTTACATCCATTTTTATTATAATAATTCTTTTATTCACCTTGCCTAATTATCTTCTAACAAGATACAGTATAGAGTCTAACTAGTGTCTTAATAGCCGCTAGCTTGCATCTTGCTAGATTGTCAAGCTGAAGAATTTACAAAAGTGTTACAGTTCTGGCTAGCCGCTAGCTAGAACGCTTAGTCTACGCCAGATCTGAGTCTAGACGGTCTAGTCTGTATCCAGACCTTGGCCAGAAGATTTTTCTACACGGGATGGAGGGTCAAACCCATTTTTGCAATCTGTCGCTGGTAAATGAACTTTATACAAATAAAAATGATTAGAACGTATTTATATATGTTATTCACTAGTGTAATAGTGTTTTTTAACTAACGGGTTATAAAGTGTATTTTATTGTCCCTTGTGGGTCAAATAAATCCACTTTTTGATCCTTCAGCAGAAAAAAAATTGTTTGTAACACGGTAAAAACATTTATTTTACTCGTGTGATTGCTGCCCTCGCTTTTGCTCGGGCATTAAACTTCTCACTCAAATAATAAACTTTTTTTTCCCTAGTTGCACAATATACTATTACTTTTTATCTGACTAAAGTAAATTACGTAAAAATCCGTTACTCTGTTTGATTGACCACCATTCGATTCCGAAATATTGTATTTTCTGTACATCTGGCTTCGTATACACGTAATTAACAATGGAACGAAAATTTGATACAACTTTAGGCTTATATATAGTCTCTAAAATAACGTTCAAAAGGTTTAACTAAGCGTCTCCTGGGGAGTTAGATTAAACATGACTTTTCCATTCTAGTATCACAATAAATAAAAAAACAAATCTTTAAATCGACTTGGATGTGGTACAAGTTTGTATTCCAGCGTTTTGTATGTTACACCATATCTTGTACTTCTTTCTCATTCGTTTGCGCTTTCTTCTACCACTTTTCACATTTTTATGATTTCGCTTCTCTATACATTTAACTGTGGTCGACACTTCCTGCTATCGCTTTATCACGGGACAGCTCTTCTTTTCAGCCAGACGAATAATTTCGTCCTCCTTGCTCTTACCACTTCCGGTACAACTGGTGGTGCGGCCCAATTCGATTTTATTTTATATAAAAATTAACCCATTCAAAACAGAACTCAAAAATGTGAAAACTTATTCTTCCTTTTGGGACCAAATGTCTTTCTTTCGCGATAAACAAATTCAATGTGAATTAAACTCCTTTCATATAGATTACATAGTACAAATTATGTATATGTATATGTATATGTATAAGGGAGCAATCTGAGAAATTCAAAAATGATTTTTTTAATTTCAAATCTTTTTAAATATTTTTGAATATCTAGATGAAGAAAGATAATGGCAAGAAGTTATTTAAAGTAACTTAAATCTGTGGCGTTTCTGTGTGTGCTTTATATAAAAAATTTTGTTTACTCTCGCAACATACGATGCTTCTGGATTATATCCATCATTCACGAAGTTTTTGAATGACTTATTATTAATTCTTAAAAATTGTTGTTAGTCAACTCAACGCTTCGCATTAGCGATACTGTTTAAAGGAACTTGTACTTTCGGAATAACGATGGATTTCGGGCTTCAGATAACGAAGTCGTTTTCCGTTTTTAATTCGGTTCGATTTTCTTCTTTGGATTCAGCCACTTTGCAGTCTCCATGCAACGAGTCACTTGTTAGGCTAATCTGAAATCAAAATAAAAGAGATAATTATTATAACGAGAACTAGTAAACATAGAAGTCTTTTGAATTGAATAATATTTTTTTAAATAAACCAACATTCGTTCAAATTAACTTAGTATTCCCGCATATCCAAAAAGAATTTGGTTGAATTAAATATATTTTTGATAAAATTAAAATTTTTAAATATTAAAACGTTTGATATTTATTTTCCCTTTTGATGAGATAATATATGTACAATTTTAATGAAAAAATCAAATTTATGAACAAAAGTAGAAAATCATGAAAGTTTAAACAAAAAATATTCAACCGAGTATCTCCAGTAAAATAAAAACTTCAAATTCTTAATTTTTTAAATATAATACTTCTTTAAATGTAGTAATCTTAACATCTGTGATGATTGAATTGGCATGGGGTCATAAATTTATCACTGTGGGTCAATAAAAAAACATGTACCAGAACATGTCTTACAATAATCTTAACATCCTTTAATCTTATAATATTCTACTCATTTTCAAGGCATCTAATCTGATTTTTCAAGGACAAATTTTACTATCTATCAATACTACATTCTTTAAGAAAATTTTGATGTAGAAAATATATAAATTAATGAAATTAGAAATTG
Organism: Diplolepis rosae; assembly: GCA_030998225.1. NCBI lineage: Eukaryota > Metazoa > Arthropoda > Insecta > Hymenoptera > Diplolepididae > Diplolepis > Diplolepis rosae. The sequence continues at coordinate 1,193,229 of JAPYXD010000695.1, forward strand.
AAGTGCAATAAGTTTTTAAATTGATAAAATAGATTTATAAAAAATTACACAACGATGACAGAAATTACAATTTATGAATTCACAAATATCTTTTTCATTCTTGATTGTCTAAAATATTTAAATCCTATGATTTACTATTTTATGTTCATGACATATTCATGACATTCTGAATGTTTTTACAGAAATGATTTCAAATTAATTAGTTGAGTTTGAAATTTTTGCAAGTGCCTACATTATCGGAGGATCACTAGTCGCTTATCAGATAGGATACGTTGTCAACAGGTGTCCTCGTAGACAATTTCAAACTCTTATATCGCAAATAATGTAAATAAATTCAAATATTAAAGAATTCGAAATCTTTCTGTGGAAAAAAATCGAAAGACCTGGGCTCGAATCCCAGCGCAGTCGAGGGCGTCTTTTTTTCCACAGAAAGATTTCAAATTCTTTAATTGTTTTTAGAAAAAAAATTTATTTCCTTTGCATCAAGAATATCATAATGTTAAAATTATTTTACTTCGATATTGATGTATCTAATAATGTAATACCGCTATCTGTTTTCAAAGAAAGAAAAAGTATTTCCGACAGATGTAATCTGTCTTACCTCGTATAGAATCTTGTACAGAAAGTACTTCTTGTAATTTTATCTTTCCTATATATTTACGTTTTTCCGTCGATAGCAGTCAGTTCTTTCGTTAATTAGTTTCAAACGAGAGTTCTAAAAAAGCCGGTTTAAGAGCAGGAAAACAGAGAGCAAGACCGGAAATAACGATCATAATGTAAAGTTATGTCAGGCAGATATTACATTTTTCATGTGAGAAGTTTAGCATTGAGAGTACCCGCAAAAGTATTGTCATGGAGGGTTAAAAGATATGCGACAAAGGACGAATAAGATGAAGATAGATGAAAAGGATTAAGAGAAGGACGAGGCCGAGAACGAAGAAAATCTGAGGATCTAGGTAGTAGAGGGCGAGAGCAGAAACGTATAATATTATGTTCGCCAAAGCAATGTTACCAACTTGAGAACTGGCGAACTAGCCGACAGTAAAATCCATTTTATGTCTCTCTCGTAAAGTCAGTCAAATGAAACCCGGACTTAGTTTTCATACGTGCACTCACCGCACCGACGCTCACCGAGACCAGACCAGGCGAGACACCCCGTTTCCTTTTCCTGCCCACCATATATTCCCGGGTCACGACTTCTTTTTCCGCGGGTTCTAATCTTCGAGACCCAAGAAGAAGTAAACCGTTCCTGACTCTCTGTCTGAGAGGCGTTATGACAGGTTGTTAAATGGAACGGTAGCGAGATCTTGGCACTGATAATTTTTCGCTAACCACTTTATAGTCTGGAGCTAAATTGTTAATAAAATTAATTTATTGAAGACATATGTTGATATTGATAGTTGGCTTTAGGGTCCAAGATTAATAAAATATCAAAATTTTACATAATCAGACGTTTCGGCTCTGATCGGAGCCCTCATCTGTGATTTATTTTTAATCTAAAAAATAGAGAAAAAGGTTTCTAACATAGGATTTGTTTCATAAAAAATTTAAAGTATTTAACATTTCTTTTTTACAAGTTGGTAAAGAAACTTTGAAGTTACTGTAAAGTAAATATTTCTTTCACATAACGCAAATTTCTAAATAACAGAAAAACATTTTTAAAAATGATGTTGGAAGAAAATTAACAATTTTTTATTAAATGTGCACTGATAAAAATAGTTAGTAAAACCAACTACTTCGGTTTGTAAAATATGCCTCAGCTATTTTATTAGTTAGCACAACAATTTTTTTTGTTGGTGTTACTATCTCAATTGTTATCACAAGAATTTGGGTAGTAACACCAACAAAAAAAATTGTTGCGATAACTAATAAAATAGCTGAGGCATATTTTACAAACCGAAGTAGTTGGTTTTACTAACCATTTTTTTCAGTGTGTAAATGGGAGTTAGTATTTCTTTGGTATAAAACAGATTCAAAAAGACATTGCTTCAGAATAAATACTTTGACAACTTGAAGAAGCTAATAGTTTGGGATTAAATGTCTAAGTATAAAATTTTTGATTGAAATTTGTGCATGAAATTGTAGATTTAAATTTCTTTGGTATGAAGTAAAATTTGAAAAAATATAAACAGTATTTCGGTATAAATGAAATGGGGAAAACTTTGGAAAAAAACGTGACATATATTATTTCAAGTTGTTTAAGTATTTATTCTGAAGCAATGTCATTTTGAATCTGTTTTATACCAAAGAAATATTTACTCGCATTTACACATTTAAGCAAAAATTGTTAATTTTCTTCCAACATCATTTTCAAAAATGTTTTTTGTTATTTAGAAATTTCCGTTATGTGAAAGAAATATTTACTTTAAAGTAACTTCAAAGTTTCTTTACCAACTTGTAAAAAAGAAATGTTAAATACTTAAACTTTTTAATGAAAGAAATCTTATGTTAACATCCTTTTTCTGTATTTTTTAGATCTAAAATAAATCACAGATGTGGGCACCGATCAGAGCCGAAACGTCTGATTATGTGAAATTTTGAGTTTTTATTAACCCAGAATATGTCCAGAATATGAAAATTAATTTATTTCTGATTTCATAAACACAGTGGAAAGAAAGTCTCAAGTTAATCACGTTTAACTATTATTATTAAATGTATAAACGCATACATCTATACCTTTTTAAAGGTCTAGTTTGTCTTTCACCTTAAAATTAGCTGACTTTTAGGCTTAAATTAAGACTTTTTTTACAGTGATTAGATGCATATCGAGCATTCAGTGACATTTCATCTGATTTCAAAATTATGCGATTCCTATTATTTATCTGCCAGGATTCTTTGGAATCTCCCAGTTTTCTCGCCGCACACCTGCCCGTCGCTTACTATTTCAATTCTAATGAGCGATTCCTGAGTGAAAAGCTTTAGTGAATAAGCAATCTTCTGTAATGCTCTTGAAAATAAGTTTGAAATCAATATTCAATTTCAAACAATTACCTTTTTCAGGATAAACTGTTAAAAATGTTTGTATTGGTAATCTCATGCCCAGTTTTATTTAAGCTTTTAGACGTTCCAATAAACTTTAAAGGAACTTGTTGGTCTCAAATTTTCAAAAATCGACATTCTTTTTGTCTTATATTGAAAGTAAATAGCAAGTAAACAAAAAAGGCTTTTTTAAAAAACTGCATCCATTTTGTTTATTCGGTCTCACATACTTTTTTCTTTCACAAAAATTCACATGAAAAATTAGTTAAATCGATTAAAAAAAATCTGCCCGCTTCGAGGGCACATTCTCATGGCGCACTTGGCGCGCAGCTCTCTTCGCTCGCAAGTTTGAGCGCGCCTAGGGCGCGCGATTTGATCGTCGCGCTTCGCGCTCGGTCTTGTGCTCTTCACATACATTCAAGTTTATTTATTATAATTTGATACTGAAGCTCAAACCAATTTTATAATAATATTACAGATGATGTGAATTACACATTTTCTCAAAGTCACTCAATTTCTTTTTGAATTTAAGTGAAACAGGAAATTCAATTTACTTAAGGCTCTATCAGCCTTAAGGAACACATTCTCATCATGACACTCGCGCTTCGCGCTCGATTTTCTGTATACATTTCAGTAACTTTTTAATAAATTACATGGTTAAAATAATTTACTTTCTTCTACATATCTAAAAAGGAAAAACAATCGTAGACTTTATTTAAGGAAACGATTTTGCAGAACAACGCTTATTTCGTATCTCACATATTTTGGTGAAAAAAATCGATTTTTTTCAATATTAAAAATCAAAACATAAAATATACATCCTGTCCCGAAATTCCTTTATCAGAATTTGTAGACCTCATTTAGGCAAACAATTTTCCATCTAAATGTTTTTTTGCATCTCACATATTTTGTCTAAAAAATGGAATTTTTTCATTTTTATCGTATTTTTTGGAATTGAAACGAAAAATATATCTTTTATCAGAAACTGTGTGAGACAAAATTTGTAGATCTTTTTGAAACGACAAACTTTGTATTCTTACGTTTTTTTCGTATTTCGAATATTATTGTTAAAAAATTGAATTTTGGATTTTCAATAGTTATTTTTTGAATTAAAAAGAAAAATGTGCATCTTATGAAAAAATGTTACAATTCAAATTTGTAGGTCTTTATTTATTTAATAATATTGTATCATAACGTTTTTTCGTATTTCGTATAATTTAACTGGAAAATGGAATTTTGATATTGACTTTTTTCGAATTTGAATATGCTGTAACAGTTCTAATTTTGATTTAATCAAAAAATGTTATCAGGATAATTTGTAGAGATTTATGAGCACTATCAGAAACCAGTATTGAAATTTTTGATTTTTTCAAAAAATTATTATCAAAAACACAAAAGTAGTGCTCAATCCCTCAATTTTGATTGGATGTGGCTGGTTAACGAACTTGTCTTTATTTTTTCGGTTCCGATAAAGTGTACCAAAGCTCAATTCAATCTGATAATTCTATCGAGAGTTATGCCGCACACGACCTACAGACAGACAGACAGACAGACAGACACTTTCGTAAAAACCATTTTTTCTGACTCAGGGGGTCTCAAAACGTAAAGATTTGATGAAAATTTCGAAAGTCATTTTTCACATAAAACCAATACCTTCTCATCCATGATGAGAATGTAAAAAAAGGGGGGTGCGGTGGAGTATTTTATGGTCCCTCGAGAAAATACTGTGCTGAAAGCTGCCCCGGTACCCCCGGGCTAGCGCCAGGATAGGAAGACTCTCCGGTTCCCCGGGTGAGCTGGAAATTTGAAGACGAGTGAGTGGGAAGGTGCTTTCCTTTGCTTCCTCGAGATGATATGAGGGAGTTTACCCAGGTGCCCCCGGAGTAAATGCTCAGGGATCGGATATTTTTCGGTTTCCCGAAAAAAAGGATGAGGTTGGAGAATTTTTTCAGTCAAAATACACGGAGAAAAATGGAGATCAGAAAAATATAACAGTACAGCACTCATTCCCAGACTGCGTAACACTCTCTTTTCACACCTGCTGATCATTCTTGATTTTTATTAACGATTCGTATTCTTCTGATCTCTATTTTTCTCGGTGTATACGAGCTACGAAAAAAACCTTATGATACAAAATTGTTTACTACAAAAAGATCGAAAAATTTGAATAGCAACATTTTTCGTTTCAATTTGAAAAAATGCGATTAATATTCAAAAATTCCATGTTTTAAATAAAATATGTGAGATATGAAAAAGACTTAGAAATGCAAAATTGTTCCCTTCAGTAGGGTCTACAAAGTTTGTCTCAACACAGTTTCTACTAAAATGTGTATTTTTCGATTCAATTTTTAAAAATTTTTTAGACAAAATATGTGAGATATGAAAGAAACGTTGAGACGGGAAATTATTAGCCTGAATGAGGTATACAAATTCTCAGTATGGAATTTTTTAACAATATGTATATTTTATGTTTTGATTTAAAAACTCTATTGAAAATCAAGAATTCCATGTTTTTACCGTAATATGTAAGATACGAAATAATCATTGAAATGAAAAATCATTCGCTTGAATAAAGTCTACGATTTTTTTTTCTTTTTGAGATATTTGGAAGAAAATAAATTATTTTATACCTGTAATTCATTAGAAAGTTAAAGAAACGTCTACAGAGAACTGAGCGCAAGTATTTTATGATGAGAACGTGTTCTTTAAGGTCGATAGAGCCTTAAGTAAATGGAGTTTAAATTTCAGAAATGTTTTTCCACTTATTTGCAATGATAAAGTCGATTTGAACATTGAATTAAATAATCTGGGACACTCAGCTGGAGGAAATGAGTGTTTTTAATAAACGCTATAAGTTTTATGAAAATCTATCATGTATACTTTTTTTAGCAATCAGGTACGCCGATTTTCAATTTTGCAACAAATGAAGTTTTGAAAAAAACGCATTTAAACATTTGATACATGAAAATTATGTTGTAATATTGTTTACCGATTAATCTGCAATAATACCAAGGCCTTACAGAAGTCCCTCAGTTTCCTAAAAAAAGTCGTTTTGCACATTTTAAACTATCATTTTGGAAAATAAAAAGTAATCGATTTTTTTCTTAATTTTTGAAACTGAAATTGTCAAGTTATAAAATTAGAGTTTGACGAAATATTATAATAATTAAAATTACTATACTAGTTTAGAATTTTTATTGGATTTAAAATTCTATAAAGTTTTCAACTTCAACAATTATAAGTATACAAGAGAAATTCAAACAAAAATTCAGGTTTTTAATTCGAAATATGGGATATTCTTTTGCAAATCGTACGGATTTAAAAACAAAAAAATTGTTCACATTTTTAAAAGTCTTAAATTTTTTTCTGTGGCATCCTTTTATTAATTTAATTAATACGTATATCGGGTTTCTCGAAAGAAAATTTTTTTTTGAGAAATATATTAATTTAAATTTTTGATAAAATTGGACAAAATGCTAAATTCTCTTGTGCTTAAAATTCATTATCTCCGGTTGAAATAATTAAATCGATTTCGAGTCTGTTTCATATTTTATCTTATTACGTTAGGTTTTAAGATAAATATTTTCATAATTTTTATTTTGTTAATTAACTACAGATATAAGCAATTTAATTGTTTAAACAATTTTTGCATGTTTGTCCCCTCAGTAGAAAAATTTGGAAACAATACTATCATATGCGCTATGTCTCAATATAACTAGCGCATATTTATTAAAAGTTTAAATTAATATATCTCTCAAAAAAATTGTTTTTTTCGAAAATCCCGATATACCTGTTGGTTAATTTATTAAAAAGAAGCTATACACATTATTTTATGCAAATCTAAATTCTGAACTCAAAATGAGAGTACGATTTGCAAAAGAATGTTCCATATGTTATAAGACTTGTCTTTTTAAATTTCCTTTTTATGTTTTTCAAAACCATTTTCTAATTCCTTGAATTTTTTATTATTTCCAAGTTTCCCATATCCTGCAGCGATTTTACAAAAATTCTTGCTTCTTAGAATATGTTTCTATTCTAAAAATTTCAGTACCTACCGATCAATAAAAGTAAAAAAAATCAACTCTATGGAAAAAAAACTGGAGTATTGAGTAACCTTTAACTATTGACAATTCGCCGCTAAAAAAACGAATCTCGAAAAGCGGTTTTCCCCGTGACAAATTATAAGAGCTCGCTTTTACAACAAAGCGGATTTGTCGATCTCTGCTCTCGTAAAAAGTCGTCAGCTCTGAACGATTGTACAATACTGCGTCTCCTAAAACGACAGGAAGATCGTAAAGCGAAACCCGAAGGATTCGCGGTGCCTCTAAAGATCAAGAATCACAGAACGAACGAAGCAGAACATTTTAGAAATTTAGATTCACCTGCGACTAACTGAACGTCAAAGTAACAATCGATCTTTCTCAAATACGTTCCTCTATATAAGACAATAATACTTTAGTATAAGAGGTTAAATATGTGTATCGTTTGATAGAATCGTCTTCAGTAAGCGTTATGGCAATCCCACGACGCAGCAAAGTCTTTTATGTCCAATTTCGTTTTCATTTCCTCCTCCTATCAAGTTCCTTTTTCCATCTTCAAATGGACCCTTAAAAAATTAGTATTCCAGAAATTTAATAGCTAATTTTCATCCAATCAACATAAACATGAGGTCATTTCGTTCATCAGAACATTCTCTATAACTCTACTCATTTATTTCAATTTATTGAAATAAACTTTTGTTTTGTTATTTCTAGTTTTTAAAAAGCGTTTTCAATTTGAGATTATGTCAGTGGATTTCTCTAAGAGGGTAAAAACAGTATATTTCGAACGAGCCCAAAAGATTTTAAAATATTACCAATATTTTAAAGGTATTTGAAAAGAAAACATATGTTAACGAAATTAAATAAAATTAAAAGAAAATTTAAGAAAAGTTCAAACCAATTTGAATAGACCTTACGGATTTCAACGGATCACTACAATACAAATTTCCTTTGTAAAAAATTGTATTTTATATTATTTTGTTACAGTTTAAATACCATTGATTTGAGAAATTTGGAATGTTTGCACATTCTTGCTATTTTTATAGCTTTATTAAGATTACAATGAAACTAACTTTTTTCTTTTTTAATAACAGCAGTTATTCAAAGAATGGCTGCAGGATAATGAAACTCAGATTAAAAAAGGCAATTATGTTAATAGCAGTCAATAAAATAAGTTGTGCGTTTTGTAGATATTGTTATTGAATTCAATAATCAAGCATTGTTAGAAATTTTTGCCAGAATTTTTTGAAACACATTACTGAAGCTTTATGCAGTAGCAATAACGTAAAATTAAGATAAATTTAAGAAAATTTTTATTTTATTTTTATTTTATTTTTTATTTTATTTTTTATTATTATTTTATTTTTTATTTTTATTTTTATTTTAAGTTAAATTTAGGGAAGAAATCCAGTAAAGTTGCGTAATTTGAAGATAAATTAAAAAAAATTTTATAAATTTTTATCAAATTTAAGAGTTGTTTCCTCAAAAATATCATAAATTTCTAAAAATGTTCCGCCACATTGTAACTTGAATGTTTCATCACTTTCAGAAAATTTGTAGTAGCATAGGTAATTCTAAGATAATTATTACGTAAATTATCGAAGTAAGTACTATAATATTTTGTCAAAAGTATTCAATCAATAAAAAACCATTGACTTAATAAAACAAAAATTTATTTCAAGGTATTTTCAAAAATATTGCTTGAGAACGTGAGATTTCTTTTTCACTAGAATTGTGAATAATTAAACATCATTAGAATTCAATTTCGATTCATAGGATGGAAAACCGGTCAGTATTTTCGTAGAAACCCTCATTAAGTTGACACATGTCAATCCCTTGCGCATGTTTCTTCATTTAGAAACCAAAATGTCGACATTTGTAGTCTCTCCAATCTACTCACGAAAAAGTACTAAAAAGTACAGAATTCTTGGAAAAGTTATAAACCCAGCAAAGTTTAGATACATTTTTATCGGACATTCAGAGACTGGGAACGTAATGAAACGGTTTTACCAGTTAAAATAGCATTTGTTGGAAAAATTTTCAAACAACTAATGTTCAAAAGTTTAGCTGAATATTCAACTTTACTAAAGTCAAATTCCAGTCACATAAATTTGAACAATGATTTATTAATAAAATTCTAAAACGGAAACAATGGCTATTTAAATTTTACTTAACTAAGTTTAAAGATCTAATTCATGCTGGCAAATAATACTTTGCAGATGAAATGACTCGTACCATTTTTCAGAATAGTACAACTTTTTGAAAAACTTGATGAAACAAATTTTTTGAATATTTTAGAATCCATTTTCATATAAATCACATAAAACACATAAAAAAAGTTCTTTAAATTTTACAGATGTGTATTAGATTTTTCTTCGTTATAAGCTCGACATGATTTTTTTTATATTCCGGAAGTTTCTCTACAAAATACAGGACTTTCTATAACAATTACAACAAATTTTTTAAAATAATTATAGGAAATTCTGGAATTTTTTTTTTTAATTTAGAAATGTATAAGAAAGTTTGTTTAGTATTACAATTAGAGAACAGGTTGTTTAAAGTAAACATACCATACCATTCAGCCTTAATTAAGACAAACTGATATGAAAAAATTGTTTGTTGGTCATAAATCAAAAAGATATATTTGATTAATTAATTTGTTTAATTATAATTCGTGTAATTACAAAGTTGGAAAATTCCGCTCGATGAAAACGAATCATAGGAATGAAAGTGTAAGAAAGACAGATGAAGCTGGAAATATATCCAGACGTCGGTTCGCAGTTCACATTCTTCTATTCTTCCCAACTGGCCTTCTCTTGATTGACCATGGGGTGTCTCATAAAAGTATGATTTACAACTATGCATCTTGGCCAGTCATGGTTGAGTTACTTTTAAAAGAAACTAGTTACCGTTACCGTTACATCACCAAAAATACTAACTAGTTATTAGTATTGTTGTTGTTTGACAAAGAAACTTTTTAAAAGTTATATTTTTTACTTAAATTTAAAGAATTTGAAATTTTTCTGCGGAAAAAAAGACACTTTCGACTGCGCTGGGATTCGAGCTCAGGTCTTTCGATTGCCGGTCGACTGCTCCAACCACTGAGCTATACAGGCGTCCGACATCTCTTTCTCCACAGGAAGATCTCCTTATATCGCCTAGTGGCTCAGCCTTGCGGCTACAAATAATTATTATTTAATTATACATTGCCGACAGGTGTCCTCGTAGACAATTTCAAACTTTTATATCGCAAATAAATTCAAATTACATTCAAATTTAAAGAATTTGAAATGTTTTGAAAATGTAAGAAATATTTACGAAGAAAAATGATTAACGCTTACTTCTATTTGCATTCTTTTTATATTCTTAACAACAATTATTGTAAGAAAGCTTCGTCGTTCAAAGTGGCATTAAACGTGTGTTTGCATTAAAAAAATATAGAATAGACCGGGACAACCTTGTTATTATTATTATTTCAATCAGACAAATAATAGGGCAGTATTTTTATAGAAAAAAAAACATCTTGGAATCGAAAATTTTCATAGTTTTATCGATTTATATTTTATGCATTTTAAAAGTAACAATTAAATATGCACAACGAGAAATAAAAATAGCTTTTTTGTTAAAAATAGTTTATATGCAGTAGAATATTTTATTTATTCCAGTTACCATCCAAGAATTTGCAATTATTTTTTTTTTACAAGTTTGCCCCAACCATGAAGTCTCAGTTATTCTCTAAATTTAAAATAGTTTGGACTCGAATCAAGTCTAATTTTTATAATTATATGATAGAATACCGTTTCTCTTATCAAAATATGCGGTATATATTGACTGATATCACAAACATATTATTCCGATCAGCGAATCTTCAATTAAGGAATAGTAATATTATTTCCAAAAATCAACATTGCCATAGTGGATAACTTTGCCCTGGTCTACCCTATTAACATAATCTATCTTACTTTCTGTCTACTAGTTATTTTCACCTTCAATCAGTAGTAACGAAAAAAAGTAACGATTTTTATAATTACTGTTACTGAAAAAAAGACATAACTAGTTACTAATTCGTTACTTTTTCACGAAAAGAACTGGTTGCCATCATCGTTACAAAAAATACCTACACTGTTAGACATTTCTACCGTAATTTAGTTACTTTATAGTAAATTGAATAAATAATTTCTTAATTTTCAATTACAGAGTGTTGAATATTCTGATATACTTGTATCTGGAAATTCTAAAACTTGTAACAGGAATAATTTTACGTTTTGGGTAACTGAAGTTTTATGCAGTTACATCAAACTGAAAATTTTGTTACTGTTTCGTAATTTTATTCTGAATTTTATAAAAATTCTATCACAGTTTGGTAGTTTTAAGGTAACTTTTATCAAAATTCAGTTGAGTTTCATAATATTGGGAAAAATTTTAGAAAATTAAGTACATTTTTTGCAATTTTAAGATACCTTTACTCAAAAATATTATAAATATCGTCAAATTTTACGTTACCTTTGTAACATATTTTTTTTTTTAATTCACGAACATTTCTAATAGTGTAGTTGAAGTAACTAGTTGAAAGTAGCTAGTTATTTACCATGACTGATCTTAGAGGTTCTAGAGGTTCGCCCTCCACCCATTCCTATTCTATGTTCTTGGGTTCAACGAGAACCACAAAGGTATGTGGCAAATGTTTAGTTTCCTTCTGGCTCTCTTGCAAGTTCCATTGATAGGTAACTAGTATATTACCAAGTTATATTGTTCGTAAATGTCTGAACTGTTCGATGATTTACACCAAGGAAGTAGATGTTCTTAAGTTCGTGATATAATGAAAATGAATAATAATTCTCGTTCGGTTAACTCTCAACTTTATATTAGTCAGAGGTATTCCGTATTTTATATTTGTTCTCTAAGCTATTACTGTTTCAACTTTAATAGCATATACTCTGAATGTCAGTAAAAGATAATCTATGATTTTCATTAAAACTTTGAATGGCTCAAGCTTTAGAGATTAGTATTTGTAAAACTTGTTAGTCAATAAAATTAGAGGAAAAATAATGAAATCATTTTTGAAACAGAAAATAATCACGAAAAGAACCGAAGAGATGTATGTGAGTAAAATGAATTTAAATAATTTCGAAATGGGGAAAATCATCGAGCTCTAAATTCTGAGTTATAAAATATTTTATATGCAAAAGTTACGAGATTCTTTGCCGGATGAAAATGAACTTCATGGAAGAAACACAGAATTTAAAGAAAATTTAATAAAAGTCACAAAATGAATCAATGTGGAATATTATATCGAATATAGAAACTTATGTTTTTTGTTGAATAAAAAAACATTTCGCTTGATTCAGGTATGTTTTATTTTAAGTATTAAATATCAAATTAATTTAAATGAATAAAAGTGATTTAAGAAATAAATTTCATATTGAATAGAAATTCAATTTATCTAAGTTAAGTAAATGTTTATTTTACACATTTTATAATATTGTAAATGTGAATTACATTTTGTTAAAGTTACTAAATTCGTTTTTGATTTCAAATGAAAAAGAAAATAAAAGTTACTTGAGGCTCTATCGGCCTTAAGGAACACATTCTCATCAGGACACTCGCGCTTCGTACTCGATTTTTTCTATACATTATTATAACTTTCTAATAAATAAATTATATAAATTGAAATAATTCATTTCCTTCCAAATATTTCAATGAGGAAAAACAATCGTAAACTTTATTCAAGCAAACGTTTTTGCATTTTAACGCTCATTTCGTATCTCACATATTTTTGTTAAAAAATTGCATTTTTTATTTTCAATAGTATTTTTTAAAAACAAAACATAAAATATATATCTTTTCAACAAATGTCCTAATGAGAATTTGTAGACTTCATTCAACCAAATAATCTTTCAGCAACGTTTTTTTCGTATCTCACATATTTTGTTTAAAACATGGAATTTTTAAATATTAATCGTATTTTTTCAAATTGAAACGAAAAATATACATTTTATAAACAATATTACTATTCATATTTATAGAACTTTTTGTAGAAAAAAATTTGGTGTCATCGTTTTTTTCGTATCTTCTATAGTTTAACTGGAATTTTTATATTAAGTTTTTCAAGTTTTAACATACTATAATTTTTCTAATTTTGGTTTGATCGAAAAATGTTTTCACGATAATTGGTAGAGATTTATCAGCACTATCAGACGTCGGACAGACATTTTCGTAAAAACCGTTTTTTTCTGACTGGGGGTCTCAAAACGTAAAAATTTAATGAAAACACTCATTTTGCACATAAAGGCAATAATACCTTCTCATTGATTATGAGAATGTAAAAACAGGAGTTTTTATTCCTAATATTAGTATGTTTTTAAATAAAAACAAAAATATACATATATACTCTGATTGGAGTCCTCATCAGTGATCTTTATTTCTAGAATATGAAAAAATAACTAGTGAATATTGCGCATGTGAGTCCCACTTTTGAGTACAACTTTGGTATTTTTTGAAGAATAAAAATATGAGAATATTTACATAAAATTAAACATAAACATTTTTTAGGGGAACACAAGAGAAATCTTATGAATAAATATTGAAAGGTAACACATACAGTTTTTAAAAACATCTACGATAAAAGAACTAGGCACGTTTATGTATAAATGTAATTTAAATTGTAGATTCAAGTATATAAATGTGAGAAAAAATAAATAAAAAAATACACAGAAAACTTCGGTAAAAACTTCAAAAAACATTGATTGAAAAATATGAAACCTATTCCACCTTTATGTATAAGTGTATATTAAAAAATAGAGATGTATTAAATATGAAAAAAACCTTAAAAATAAGCAAACAAACTCCGATAAAGACTTCGATAAAACTTCGATGAAAACTTCAAAAAACTTCGATTAAAAAGCAAGAAAATTCTTTGGAATTGCGTGACGAATAAAAACATAAGAAAATTTACATGAAATTATACAAAAATGTTTTTGGGGAACACAAGAGGATTCATAAGAGAATTAATATTGAAAAGTAAAACATACATTTTTTTTAAAAAAATCTGAGATAAAAAAAAATCTGCCCGCTTCGCGGGCACATTCTCATCGCGCGCTTCGCTCGCAAGTTTGAGCGCGCCTAGGGCGCGCGATTCGATCGTCGCGCTCCGTTCTTTCTGGACCTCGCGCTTCGCGCTCGGTCTTGTGCTCTTCGCATACATTTAAGTTTATTTCTTATATTTTGATACTGAAGTTCAAACCAATTTTATAATAATATTACAGATGATGTGAATTACACATTTTCTCAAAGTCACTGAATTTCTTTTTGAATTTAAGTGAAACAGGAAATTCAATTTACTTAAGGCTCTATCGGCCTTAAGGAACACATTCTCATCATGACACTCGCGCTTCGCGCTCGATTTTCTGTATACATTTCAGTATAACTTTTTAATAAATTACATGATTATTGATAAATTTATTTTCTTCCAAATATCTCAAAAAGGAAAAACAATCGTAGACTTTATTTAAAGAAACGATTTTGCAGAACAACGCTTATTTCGTATCTCAAATATTTTGGTGAAAAAAATCAAATTTTTTCAATATTAAAAATCAAAAAATTAAAATATACATCCTGTCGAGAAATTTCTCGATAAGAATGTGTAGACCTTATTTAGCCGAACAATTTTTCATCTCAAAGTTTTTTTTGTATCTCACATATTTTGTCTAAAAAATGAAGTTTTTGAATTTTAATCGTATTTTTTGGAATTGAAACGAAAAATATATGTTTTATCAGAAACTGTGTCAGACAAAATTTCTAGATCTTTTTGAAACGAACAACTTTGTATTCTTACGCTTTTTTCGTATTTCACATATTTTGTCTAAAAAATGGAATTTTTCATTTTTATCGTATTTTTTGGAATTGAAACGAAAAATATATGTTTTTTCAGAAACTGCGCCCGACAAAATTTGTAGATCTTTTTGAAACGAACAACTTTGTATTCTTACGTTTTTTTGGTATTTCCAATATTTAAAGAATTTGAAAATCTTTCTGTGGAAAAAATGACGCTTTCGACTGCGCTGGGATTCGAGCCCAGGTCTTTCGATTGCCGGTCGACTGCTCTGACCACTGAGCTACACGAAAGACCTGGGCTCGAATCCCAGCGCAGTCGAAAGCGTCATTTTTTCCACAGAAAGATTTTCAAATTCTTTAAATATTGAATTTATTTGCATTATTTGCGATATAAGAGTTTGAAATTGTCTACGAGGACACCTGTCGACAACGTATCCTATCTGATACGTGACTAGTGATCCTCCGATAATGTAGGCAGTGACAAAAATTTCAAACTCAACTAATTAATTTCCAATATTATTGTTAAAAAATTGAATTTTGGATTTTCAATAGTATTTTTTTTAATTAAAAAGAAAAATATGCATATTATGAAAAAATGTTATAATTCAAATTTGTAGGCCTTTATGTATTCAATAATATTGTATCATAACGTTTTTTCGTATCTCGTATAATTTAACTGGAAAATGGAATTTTGATATTGACTTTTTTCGAATTTCAATATGCTGTAACATTTCTAATTTTGATTTAATCAAAAAATGTTATGAGAATAATTTGTAGAGATTTATGAGCACTATCAAAAACCAGGATTGGAATTTTTGATTTTTTCAAAAAATTATTTTCAAAAACACAAAAGTAGTGCTCAATCCCTCAATTTTGATTGGATGTGGCTGGTTAACGAACTTGTCCTTACTTTTTTGGCTCCGATAAAGTGTGCCAAAGCTCAATTCAATCTGATAATTCTATCGAGAGTTATGCCGCACACGACCTACTACAGACAGACACTTTCGTAAAAACCATTTTTTCTGACTCAGGGGGTCTCAAAACGTAAAGATTTGATGAAAATTTCGAAAGTCATTTTTCACATAAAACCAATACCTTCTCATCCATGATGAGAATGTAACTAGACACGTTTATGTATAAATGTAACTTAAAATGTGGATGTGATTACACAAAAAATGTGAATAAATAACAAGGCAAAAAAACTCGATAAGAAACACCTATAAAAGAAACGTTTGATTAAAACTACTGTTTTTTCATTTATGGACCCTAAAGCCAATTATCCAACATTACAATATTGTTATTGAGGGTCGATATAATTCCTGTTCTAAATATTAATATATTGATTGTTTACAAAAAGTAGTTTTCAAAATTTTTAATCAAATATGGCTGGTTAACGAACTTGTCCATTCTTTTTTGGTCCTCTAGTCTGATTCAAGGGATCATGAAATGTATGGACATTTGTTGAAAGAAGTGCATTTTACATTATATACAAATCTAATACTTTCTCAACTGTAATGAAAATGTAAAGTAAATGAAGGATTAAAAATTTAAAAGAATTTAAGTGATAAATATCAGCAATATTTTTTCATTTAAATGATTGATTTCAAGATATTCTAGGGCAATAGGCATATTGTTTGAGAAAGTAAAAATTAGGATTCAATAATATGGTAAGATGAGATTGACTTGGAAGAAAAACAGTCTGCTTGTTTAAGATTGCTCGTACGAAAGTAAAGTCTTTTCTCACTATAGTCTAGCTAGGCAGATTCAAAGTGAAGCCTCGACTCCTCGAAAAGTCGTAAACGATCCCGTTTGAGAGGACTAAGGAGGAGAAGGAGACACATCCTGGCACGTAGCTAGAATGGAAACGGCCACCGTCTCGTACGAGGTGGGCGGAGGTTTATCGTTACTCGGTAAGTACTTCGCGGGTTCTCGCACTTGCATCCCCCAGTTTCAACCCCCCACACACCACTCACGAAGAGGCCGTAAAATCACCGCGGATCCTACAAAACACCTCAACCCTGCCTTCACTCGCTCTCTCCAAAGCTGAGATTTCAGTAGAAAACTTGCTTTTCAAATTATCTCTTTCAATTTTTATTCTAACCTAAAAATCATTCACGTATTTCAAATCACTCAGAGAGAAAATAAAATTGTCTGAATCGTTGAAAATAAAAATTTTATTTTCGAACGAACTTTTATTTGGTAAATATATAGATAAAAGTTACACTTGATATGAAGATTTTTCTTCGAATGTAGAACACTACTAAAAAACTTTGATTATTCGATTTAATAAAAGTTAAAATCTTAAATGTGGTCACGTGGTCTGGTTGATCCTTTACCTTAAGAGAAAACCAGGAATAAGATTTTAATACCTGGAGATAAAAAAGGAATCCCAATCTTAGTGATCATATATTAATGATTTGTAGTGCTGTTACCAAATATGAATTCGAAGAAATTGATTATAGCAGACATAAGAAGGATTTACGAGGGTGTTAAAGGGTAAAGAGGGGGCGACACTAATTTTCATTAACGAGGAGTGTTTCCTGTGTGAACCCCGGTGTTTCTCGTTCGCGGTCTACAGGTACAGCTGCATCGTATTTCATAGAAACCTCGCTGTATTTTCGCGCGTATGACTTTAACTGTCGATGCAAACTTTGCTTGTATTTCTTTTTGAGTTTTACTGGCGCTAGGTCGACCACTCTGAGCCGTAAATGTCAGTCTTCGCTATTACCTTGCATGCTGGATCCAACCATCTTCGGTTGTCTTCTCAACCTCTTTCGTTTCTCAAGTTTTTATTTTATACCTCAACCACGTTCTTTCATCACGAACCATCAAATAAACGATCGAGTATTGCATCCTGCTTGGACACTTGGTACTTTAAAGGATCCTTTAAAAGATGAGGGACCCTCCTTGTGAGTTTTTTAAAACTTATCGTTAATAAGCACGGTTTGAAAGATTTTTTTAATTTGAGTTACATTTTTTTAAACGAATGTCCACGTTTCATGACCCCCAGAATCCAAAAAAGGGCCTTTTCAATTTTGTGTGCCCATCTGTCGTCTTCTCTAGAGACAATAACTCTCGAAAGGATTATCAGATTTGAATACGCATTGGTACACTTTATTAAGGCCAAAAAATGATGGAAAAGTTTGTAAACCAGTCATATCTGACCAAAATTTAAAAAATTATAGTATTTTTGGTATTTTGTCGAAAAACTTTGTGGAAAAATCCAATATATTAATACTGATTTTTGATAGTGTGCAAAAAGCTCTACACGGATAGAAATTTAATAGTTGAAAATAGCATTTTTGACGGTAAACCAGAACCATTAGGAATTGATGTCAATTAGTCCCAAAATTATGCTACTTAATATAACACGTTTCGGGAAATATCACCAAGAATGATGGTAAAAATTGAAAATTCATATGCCAACTTTTTTTTGACAAAATATACCTTGAAAGATGTGTATGCATATCTTTCACGTTTACATTAAAAGACATTACATAGGTTAAAATATTACTTTGACGCATTTATGTAATATTATAATCGTAACGTTCGAAAAAGTTACCATCAGAGTTCAAACGTTGGTGCTTTAAAAGCCGTAGGCTCAATTCACCCTCGGTCGGACCCACTTAGGTAGATTTTATTCGGCTAAAATGCTTGTCACTTGACAAATAAATGAAGGGATTCGACAAGGAGCAATGAAGATCAACAGTGTCACTACACGGAGAAAATCCTACACTACTGGTTACTTCTTTCTACACGACTCAGTCGTGTAGCTGAAAAAAAAAATATCGCTTACATGACTGAGTAGTGTAGTGGAACGAATCAATCGTTTTCCCGCAATAACTATTTGTGTCAGCCACACGAATGCTGCTACAATCAAGAGTGTCGTGTCTCTAACATTTCTTAAATTTTGAAAAGAAAAATTTATGTACTTTAGACACAAACATGTAGAAACCTAAAATCAATAAAATTTGCTAATTTCCTAAGTATGACTTGTCCTTAAGTTGTAAATTCGTATGCGAATCCAGATATAAATTAGTTATTCTCCTAAATGATAAATGACAAAGTAAGTTCAGATCGATGTCAAAATATATTGTAATTATGTGTTTTTGATCTTCTTTTTAAAAAAAAAAAGAAGATCTAAGAAACTCTAAGAAATTTCCGTTATACTAGTCACAAAAATTCGTGTGACTTACACGACTCAGTCGTGTAGCAATACTACAGTGTATTGTAAACGGCACTACTCTTGACTGTAGCTCAGCATTCGTTTGGCTGACACGAATAGTTACTGCCGAAAAACGATTGATTCGTGCCACTACACTACTCAGTCGTGTAGGTGATATTTTTTTTCAGCTACACGACTGAGTCGTGTAGAAAGAAGTAACCAGTAGTGTAGGATTTTCTCCGTGTACCAAATGATGGTAAAATCCATTTTTATTGATTTGACCTTCTACGCCCTACTGTAGTCGAAATATGAAAATGTTCGAAAATGAAACGTATCCATCATAGATAGTAAACATTTGCCTCAATGTTTCCATTTTCAAAGACACGCTGATTCCAAAACTCTGCTCTATACGATGACATAATAAACTTTACCATTATGATGAATCTTTTTCACAATTTTTTACAATAGCTCTGGTTTACTCTATAAAATGGTACTTCTCATGAAATGTAATACATTTAGCCATCAAATTTCTTTCCGTGTACAAATTGTCCTTATGCAATTTTTCAATAAAACTAAATTTAGGAAATTTCCAGTATTTTAAAACTTGAAAGTCAATAATTAAATTCCATTTTCCAATCACATGAGAAAAGTGCAGCTCTGATAGGGAAATATCTTTGACCAGTTAAATGGTTCCAGCGATATCATTTGGTCGATTCATACATTACTATAGCTGAAACAGATATTAAAAATGGCTGTTATTATCACTGAGGAAGTGACGTCAAATGACATTTCGAGGCTAATTTAGCTTCTAAATACTTTTAAAGGATTAAACTGAATAAGATGCGCGTTATTGTCAATATTTAATTTTAAAATGTGTTTATCTTACAATAAATTAAAAATATTTCGTACAACAATACTTCTTAATTTTTGAGTTACAAATCCAGTTTTGCTAAAAAAAACGATATGTAGATATTCAACCATATCACAAACATCTTATATTTGATTGAAATGTCTGAATATTTAGCTGTAATATCTAAGATACTCATATTAACCTATTTTAATATTTAAGATAGTAAAGCGAAATATTCAGATAATAAAGTTCAATTAATTAGTTGAGTTTTGAAATTTCTGCCACTGCCTACATTATCGGAGAATCACTAATCGTGTCCTAGTAGACAATTTCAAACTCTGATATCGCAAATAAATGCAAATTAAATTCAAATTTAAAGAATTTGAAATCTTTATCCTGTCGGCAACGTATCTTATCTGATGCGCGACTGGTGATTCTCCGATAATGTAGGCAGTGGTAGAAATTTCAAACTCAACTAATTACCAATATCAAGAACGTCAAAAACATAGCATTTTGATAATTTTACTATTATCTTATTAAAATTGTATTTTTACGCCACCTACCGATAATTTTATTTTAGTGAATAATAAATATATGGGTAATTTTCCAAATACAGGGCACTTTTGTGTCCAAAGGATATCTTATTAAAACTGTTGTTAGATGCGAGAGTAGTCCCAGAAGTACCTGACCTAACAAATAAAACCCAAAAAATTTGGAAAAGATTACCTTTATTTCTTAATGTAGTCTCCTTTTAGCTCGATAGACGTTTCCCAGCGATGCTCAATAGCTTCGATACGCCGTTTATAGTGAGAACCATTGAGCTCCTCGAAATAGCCATTAAACGCAGACTCTACCTCTTCATTGTTGGCAAATCTTTGACCACCGAGCCATTTTTTCAAGTTTGGAATGAGAGAATAATCCAAGGATGCTAAATCTGGCGAATAGAGTGCAAGAGGAAGCAATTGGAACTTTAACTCATTCATTTTGGTCATTGCGATAACGGATGTGTGAACTCGTGCATTGTCTTGATGAAACAACACTTTCTTTTCCGTCAAATACGGCTCTTTTTCCTTGATTTTATCACTCATGCGCTGTAATAAGTTCGCATAATACTCACCGCCGATTGTTTTTACTTTTTGAAGATGATCAATGAAAATTATCCCACGTGCATCCCAAAAAACTGGTGCCATGACCTTGCCAGCAGATGGAAATATCTTCGCCTTCTTTGAAGCTGATTCTCCCCTTTTAGTCTATTGTTTTGACTGTTCCTTTGTCTCAGGTGTAAAGTGATGGACCCATGCTTCATCCATGGTTATGAATCGATACAAAAAATCGGCTTTATCGTTCTGAAACATTGCTAAACACTCGAATGAAACATCCTTACGATGCTGTTTTTGTTCCATTGTGAACATACGCGGCACCCATCGAGCACAGCTGTCTCATGTCCAAATTTTCAGTCAATATGCGATATACAGTACTTTGTAAAATGCCTACCATCTCTGCTCGCTCGCGCACTTTTACACTGAGAGAAATCGGCTTTGGTTCCTGTGCACATAGCACATAAATTCTTTGTACAATAGTTGCCTTGACCAAAAAAGTTGAGAGAAGCTACTACTTTTATAGTTATCATGACAGTAATTTGGACTTTTTTGTGTATTCGGTTGTTGTGGCCAAAGTTGATGATTAGAATGAGCTTTATACGTACCCCAACGGTTAGTACACGTACATTTTCTTTATGTGTACTGCCAAGCTCCTTTGGTTACTACAACCGCAGCGTTCGCTGTTGCGCTAGACAAATCAAGTATAACTTTCATTGAAAGATATGCAGCCTAAGTTGAATCCTGCCAATTCTCGTTCTCGATTCCTGGACTATATTTCACCGTGCCAAGCATTATCAGGTAAATAATTCTATTATAAATATAGTCTGACAATTCTTTCTAAATGGTAAACGAATTTCTTCGGGGACAATTCAATGCGTTCCAATGTTGCTGTCTCGTCGTATTTTGTGAAAACTATAATCAGTCAAAAAAAGTTTATGGTGATGAAAAAAGTGACAATTTTTTAACTTAATCGACGAAAGTTTCATAAATATCATTATACCGGATTATTTTTGTAGATCTTTACGGTGAAACTTTATTTTTTCTAATCAAATTGAATTCGTATTTTGATAACTAGGAGAACCATACCTATAACCTCAAAAATAATTTTGGCTGGTCATTACTTGGTCATTTTAACTAAACTCTATGCGCGGCTTTACGATGGACTTTGGTTCCTATAACCGCAGCGCTATGGTATTTCAAGTACCAGAATCGTGGTCTCAGTAACGTTCCTTGCAGTTGAAGTAAACACTTTTCCAATGTATGACAGCCACTACCATGGTTGTCATGAGAACTTTAAAATTTTTGTAAAGACGATTTTAACAAAAAAACTTTGGTCAGTGAAACCTAAAATTTCTCTCTGTGTAGTCGACGGTCATCCAATACCATTTTGTGGATTTTCTTCACCATATCTGTTGTGGTCACCTCATTTGGTAGACCACTGCGATGTTCGTCTTGGCGGCTCGTACGACCTCATTTAAACTCTGCCACCCAATATTTTATTGTTGTAAAGAAAGGAGCAGACTCCCCCAGAGTAGAATCTAGCTCGACTTTGATATTGGCTGGACTGAGACCTTTCAAATGGAAGTATTGTGTCATATAACGATGACCAATATTTTCCTTGTTTACAAATTCACTGAGAGCTTTCACTATTGATAGATGTCAAATAAATACTAAACAGCGTAGCGTCTTTAAACTTATAACTTAAGCTTTATAAGGTTGGTACTTTCGACCATAGTAACTTTTTTCGAAGAATAACCGTCATTTATGCGTCAGTTCTGGTACTTTTGGAACTACCCTCGTACGTTATGAAACTTGGTAAAGGTCTTTATTTTAGTGACTTATAATGTATTTTAAAGTAAAAATTCGATTTTTTTATCTTACGCCAGAATAAAATAACATTATATACCCGAAAAATGGCTTTAGAGCATGTCCACATATACCAAATGCATATTTTAGTCACATATAAAATATATAGAGCATTGCTTTGAAATTCATGCTTAATAGTCTTACAACATAGGTCCAAAGAGTACAATTCTCAAAAATAATATTTGAATTTAACTGAAATGTACATACAATGTTTACTGAAACATTAGTATCCACGAAAATATTTTTTTGTTTAGGTTGATACATAAACGGCTATCATTTAGCTACTATAGATATCTTTTTTATTTCGATTTTATCGTAAAGTTGTGGGAAAAAGATCTCACTACTCATTCATCCAAGATTCAAGAGGAAAAATTAAGAACTTTCTTCGCAAACTATGAAAAAGTTCAAGAAAACATTGCGTATTTTTAATAGTATCCATCGACGTACCTTGTAATATAGTTAATATTTATCAGTAAATCGCCATGTATCAGTAATAAAAATGTAAAACCGAGATGTATGGAACAATTTTCCAAAGGGTTTTTCATTTTCTTCTACCTTGAAGCTATAGGATCATTTTTTGTGTTGTTTTTTATCGACGTAACTAAACTTTCTGAGTTGTCAGAAAATAAAATATAAAAAATGGCACCCGTTCGGAAAAGTTTTGGATCAATAATTTTTTTTTGTTTAATTTGGAATATATTGAGATGAACAAATTTACCTATTTCAAAAGTGTCCCGTATTTGGAGAATTAACCATATATCAAGTAGAAATTTTTAAGGTCCTATCGTGATCTAATTAATAATTGCACAATCTTAGTTTGGCAGCGTGGCCTAACATAATATTCGCCCTACAAAATTTTTTTTTAAATAAATTAAAAAGAAAGTTGAAAATTTTAAAAAATGAGAAAAATTTAGCGTTTCTAATAGTTTGGACAGAGATAAACTAAAAATATATTTTTGAAAATTTTAATATTATTTTTTAAGACACCAAGCTGAAGCAAAATCTTTTAAAAATGCTAAAATCCCGTTTCAAAATATTTGAATTGGAAAAAATTTTCAAGAAATTTTAATTCAATTTGAGGGAAGGTAAGAAAGGGAGGCGGAAAATGTCGAAGGCGTATCGCCTGGAAGCTTAATTAAGGAATATGGCAAAATTTTTTGTGCTGCAAACGAACGTTGGGCTCGTCGAGAACCGGGGGCTTTTAAAAAGTTATGACAAGTTTTATGGGGGTTTAATTGTAGCCCACGACTGTGGTTAGAAAGTACTAAAACCCCTTTGCCTTCATCAGACACGAGCCTGTTACACTGCTTAACGATTCTCGCGTACCTTTCTGCAATAAAGAGGACTTAGTGCGTGATATAGAAGGAGATGTACAAGAAAACGAAGAAAAAATGCCAATATGGTTACTGCTCACGCACTTTGGTGCCGCTAATTATTGCTTTGTTTCAAAAATATCATCTTCTATCTCTTCTCTGTCCTTCCGTTCCACTGAATTGAAGTCGACGGGCGCATTCAAGGTTAAGGAAATTATTTACGATCGTCAGACACGTTATTTCGAAGGCCCGCATGAGTATTTAGCTTCTTTTATAGATGCCAATTATCCGTTTCCTGATATCAGAGTTTTATCTCAACTCAATGGCATTATTAAGATGTACTGTTTTATTTCCACCATCATGAATACCAAAGACTTTTAATTCAGGTTTCATTTTATTTTATGACAATTTACATTTCGTATATAACTTTAGATTACACTAGTTTACAAAATTAAAAAGATTTTCTGCCCACTACATCTTAATATGATTTTTTCTTGTATTTTGGCCCACTACATACGAAATTCACACTCAAAAATCTTTTTATGGAAGCTTTTTCTAGATATCAATGTTCGAATTTTTTTTTTCAATTTTCAGAGTAATTCCGACGTTTTTGAGTATATCTCTAGTTCTAATTGACCGATTTGCCTAAACAAGCATTCAAATTGAAGGCAATTGAATCCTTTACAACTTTCTATTCTTAACTTGTCAGATCGGTATAGTAATTCAGATGCTAGAGATTTTAATAAGTTGGAAAAGTTGGCTAATATTCAAATCATATTAAGATGTGGTGGGCAGAATTTTTTTTTAATTTTGTAAACTAATGTATAGTTTGCTTTGAATTGAAAATCTACAGCATTTTTGATGTTTTGATTTTTAAAGATGCTTTCTCAAAAGTAAATGAGGTGGCAAGCCTTAAAGCCTTCTTTGTAATTTTATAATGTATATGGAAATCTTCAAATAGTTGAGATTTGTATTTAAAATACAGTGCTTGGAGTTGAAAATTTTTTAAATTAACCGCGAAGAGAGTAAAAATTTTTGAATTAATGGAGTTTTTGCAATTAATTAATTGTATCCAAATAAAAGGATAAACCTCCGAAAAGTATTTACCTCTCATTTCCTTGAAACTTTGTATACTGACGTATTTTGACATGCTGATTACGAATAAGATGATAATAAAAATTTTGTAAAATTATAATATAGAATTTCAGAAATTCGGTTATCTGGAAATTCTGAAACCTGTGACATGAATAATTTAACGTTTTGAGTAACTGAAGTTTTATGCAGTTACATTTAACTAAAAATTTTGTTAAAGTTTCATAATTTTATGAGGAATTTTATAAAAATTCTATTACAGTTTGGTAATTTTAATATAACTTTTATCAAAATTCAGTTGAGTTTCATAATATTAAGAAAACTTTCATAAAATTAAGTACATTTTTTGAAATTTTAAGATACTTTCACTCAAAAACATAAATATCGTCAAATTTTACGTTACCTTTGCAACATAAAAATTTTGAAAATTTCTGAACATTTCTAACAGTGTGGGTGTAAATTTAATTGCACAGTAAAACCTATGAAAAACCCATAAAAGTCAAGGTTTGTCATGTTTATTTTGAGAACTATTGGGAAATTCCCAAAATATGGGGTGGGGAGAGGGGGGTCGTAGGTCTCTTCAAAATACACATTTTATGTTTTATCCATTTTCTTCGTGTAAATGATAATTTTTGAGGTAAGTGATGATACAGATAAAAATTACATGCCTCTAGCCCCTGTAAAAAATGTACACGTGCAAAAAGTCGTAATTACAAAATTACAAAAATCTCAGAAACACATTTATATCATTAGTTGAGCCAATGTTAGTATATGTTCCGGTAGTAGTATGCTTACTGAATCAAACAATTCATAATGAAAAAGTTGATTCAGTAAAAAGTAATTTTCTGCAAACTAGTATGTTATTGCAGCAAATCAAATTTAGAATTCCGTCTAGGCTATTAAAACAACACATCGTTTGATATTTATGAGCATGAAACTGAAGTGGGCTTGAATTATACTCGTTCAAAAATATGTAAATTCTTCAATTCGACTAATAATAACATTTCATATGATTTTGATATTTTCAGTCAATCCCTAAAAGTCAAAAGAATTTTTGACTAAATTTTTTTTTTTAAGTCGTTTTTTAGGTTTTTTTAATTTACACACACGGAAAATCCGATATTGCTGAGAGAACAGTGTCCTTAACCTATTCGGTACAGCTGCGAAAGCTATTCACTTTGTATCTTAAAAAAGCATATAATATTTTAGTGGGGAAAAGTGGTGTAACCCCTTAAGGGTGTGTGATACTTAGGAGATTAGAAAATTTTATTGATTTTAGGTTTCTACTTCTTTGTGTCTAAAGTGCATAAAATTTTCTTTTCAAAATTTGGGAAATGGTAGAGAATATAAAAACGGACGTTGATAAACTACTTATGGTTTCAAAATTAAAAAGTTCAATTTTAGCTTATTTTAGGAATATATTATCGTAAACTTTTTTTCATTGTCAAAACCAAAAATAGTCTATCAACGTTTACCATAGATCAAACAGATATTCTAACTGATTGAACCAAATTTTGTTTGACCTGACCATGATCTTGGTTCATTTAACAAAATGGTTTAGTCTGAGTGTAGAAAAAATCTTCGAAAATACGATTTATTCTGGTGATGCATGTCGAGCCGAGAAATGATTGTTATCGTTCGATCGTGCTCGGTTATTGTCAAATTTGTCGAACTGACAGGTTCGAATTTTCAATTGTTTCTTTTCGTCTCGTGTCGTCTCGAGATTCGATCGAACAAAACTTAAAATTTCAAGCTTTGACAACTTTAATTTTCAATATTTAAAGTATTAAATTTACTAAAATGTCTAAAGAAAGTGACACGGATTAATCTTTAAAAAAGAAAAGAAAGAACAATAAGGACAAAGGAGAAAAAATTCCAGAGGAGAATTTGAATTTTACAGCCAGGTTATCTTTATGAATTAATTCCATTTTTTTTATATTTTAAAAATGATGTTCAAATTTTAATAAAGTCAAATGAGAAATTAAAATTAAATAAACTTTGAAATTACTTTATATATATCCTAATCGATGGAGTGCCGAAGAGCGGAATTTCAAAAAATTCAAATCGAAAAGAAGAAAAAACAGTATCAAATGCTTAAGTGATTCTTTTGAATATTTTATTGAAAATGATTATAAAATAGGAAAATGTAAGCTGTGTGCACTAGATAAAAATGTGATCATTAGGAAAAAAGACGGGACAACAAGAATAATCTTATGCAGATTGTCTAGTGTCCGAAAATTAAATTTTCTGGATACTCTCTCTAAACCTGAATCAGTGAAAATATATCAACTGATGAATCAGTGCCCTGCTTTGATTTCACTCAGGAATCAGTGAACGCGCCAACTGACATAACCTTTGAATTCGCGAAGTTCCTGCGAACGATTAAAGTATAACGATGTATCTTTAATTTTTAATTATACATAATATAATTATGCACAATAATAATTACGTAATTTCTTTTTGGTGTTATTTAACCTGAAATAAACGTGATCATCGATCATTAAAATATATTGCTGGTTTTATTATTGCCACCTGAAGATTTCACTGATTCAATAAGTGAGTTCAATCTATTTCACTGATTCGTCAGTCGAATTTCACTGATTCTCAGTGAAAGACCTGTAGCTGCTGCCATCAGTGAATAGTCACTGCGAATCAGTGGCCGTTCACTGATTCAGGTTTAGAGAGCTAGAACAACACTTTGTTGATTTGCTGCGATTGATTACAAGTTTCATTCATTTAATCATCATATTGAAAAAATTTTAAAGTATTGCTCGGTTTGATCGATTTGACAAGATCCTCGTTTCTACGAGACAATCAGATCGATATTTGCTTTCAAATAAACAATCATCTTTCTCATGCTCGTTAAAATATCGACCCTCTTGATCGGCATGCAATACTAATTTATTTATTTACCAACAAGTCTGTTATATTTACAGAAGATTTGTAAATGGTACGCATTACAGAAACGGGTATGCTATTACATTTTCAAATATAGGGGCTGTGTAAATTTAACATATTTTTTTTTCATAATAAAGTCAGAACATTGTATCGCCAATGTTTGAAATAGAAAAAAAATCTAAATATGCTTTGCCCTTAAATTTGAAATGAATTGTCGAATTCACGTCATTGTTTGAAAGTTTTGAGACATGACAAGAGTCTTTTTTAGTTCACAAAACAAGACAAGACAACGATGACTGTCAAGAGAGAACTTCGACGCTACTAGCCGCTGTCACATAAAATCCAATAGTTTATGATAGTGCTCGAGGAAAATAAGCAAAAGACTAAACCTTGCCACTCACTCAGCTTCACAGCCCAAAGAGGAGGCGGAGGAAGAAGAAAAATTCTGCAAGCTGTAAACTGAACCGCGTTTACGACAGTCATTAAATTCGCTCTGAGCGGCCTGTCTGATTACATTGATGCTGCTTACTGCAAACCAAGCCTACCTTCGTCATTGGCTCGCTGTCAAAGGGTCGTAAGTCGCGCGGTTTTGAAACCCGCAAATCGTTTCCAACGATTCAAAGTACCAAAATTGTCTTGAACTGTGATACTTTAAATAAACTTTGGTAGGTGCTCAAACTTCATTGAAAACAAGAACCAAATTAAACACTCTTCAAATTCATCAACTCACAGAATCCACACTGTAGCAAAAAAAAATGTGATACTTCTTCCCTTTACTTTTAACAAAAATAACATTCTGTTTTTCTCAATGAAAGAAACTTTTTAAAATTTATTTAAAGAATGTTTTCACTTTTTTTATATTGATAATAATTTTGATGGATTTTAACATTCTTATCACATGAAAAATCACTTTAGGATTTTTCATCAAATCTTTACGTTTTGAAACTCCATGAGTCAGAAAAAACGGACAGGATAACTATCAATAAAATTATCGGATTGAATTGAAAATTTGCACACCTTTTGAGGGATTCTGATTTTATCCATAGAAAACTTTTTTAGTAAAAATTAAAAATTCCATTTTCCCGTAAAATTATCCGAGATACGGCAAAAATGTTGAGAAACAACATTTTTTATTCCAGAGATCTACATATTTCCTAGTGACAATTTTTTCATAGGAATTATATATTTTGTTTTTTAATGAATAATATTATTGAAAATAAAAATAAAACTCTTTCTAAGCAAAACTCTATGCGGAATACGAAAAAAAAATGTTGGGGATATTTCATTTTAAATCATAAACAAATTTAGTAACTCTGAGAAAATTGATTTCACATTTACAATATAATAACATTGAATTGAGCTTCAGTATCAAATTACAAGAAATAAACTTGAATTTATGCGATGATTATAAGCCCAAGCGCAAAGCGCGCGATGAGAATGTGTCCGCGAAGCGGGCAGATTTTTTAAATTGTAATTCAGCCAACGCGTTTCAATCCTTGACTCAGGATCCTTTTCAAAGCTATTTATTGAATATTATTAACCCATTGGCCTATGATATTTCTGTGGAAAAACTTGTCTAGAAATATGATTTAATTTTCAGTCTAACAGGGGAATTCATGAAGGTGGACAAAAACCTCAATAAATGCAACATAATGGCATGGAATGTAACTACTAACTACAGCTGCAAACCGCGATTTTTCTCTCTAAATCTGAATCAGTCGAAATCTATTGATTATCAGTGAAATTTGACTGATTCAAATAGCTAAAAAGAGGTTACTGCGAATCAGTCAAATTTCACTGATTACTTCAATCAAAATTAACTGTTTAAACAATGAAAAATATGTTTTCGCTGATGAATCAGTGAAAAGGCAAATCACTGATTTAAGCAATGAAAATCTTACAGATTCAGATTTAGAGAGTTAAACAGGCGAGCTACACTCGTCAAACCACGCAGTGGTCATCTTTTAAATATCGAGTACAATTCGTTGAAATAGGCTAATGGGTTAACAAAAATGGACATCTTTTCAGGCAATTTTTAAAATAGTGTGTGTTCAAGTATTTGCAGGATATTTGTTTTGATGGTGATCATATTTTCTGTAGACATTTTAGTGTAATTTCAGTGTAAGCCACATTTCTGGCTCACGCGTCTGTAAATGAAATTTAAAGAAGAAGCTTTTTTTAAAATTCATATCTTAGTGCATTGTACTTACTGAATCATCAAACTTTACTTCCATCAATGAACTTTTATTCATTTTGGCAAGTTTGGGAGATTTTTATAGAAGATAGTTTTTAAAAATTAAGTCAATTATATGTTTTAATCTAGGAATTCGATTTTTTCTTGGAGCAATGGAATTTTAAGTTAAGTTAGTCAGATTTTTTAATGATAAATTTTGTTACATCTATGTAACATAATATAATATATAATATTTATATATTATAATATAATATAATATTTAAATATAAGAATTTGAAATTTTTCTGTAGAAAAAAAGAAGCTTTCTTCTGCGCTGGGATTCGAGCCCAGATCTTTTGATTGCCGGTTGCCTGGGCCGAAAGCGTCTTTTTTTCCACAGAAAGATTTTCGAATTCTTTAAATATTTGAATTCATTGGCATTTATTTGCGATATAAGAGTTTGAAATTGTCTACGAGGACACCTGTCGACAACGTATCCTATCTGATACGCGACTAGTGATCCTCCGATAATGTACGCAGTGACAAAAATTTCAAACTCAACTAATTAATAAAAAAAAATTTAGGTTATAATTGGTTACTTAACAAAATGTACTTGGTCGTTTTAATTCGAAAGGTCGGCTACTTTCAGATTGCGTTTACGAAAAATATATTTATAATAATAAAAATAATATAATAATAATAAATAATATATTTTGAAATGCAAGCATGGCGTCCTGATAAAACTGCAGTGTTCCACAGCCGTGTTGGCTTAGTGTAACTCACGCTTAGTTCACATGAATGAGCAACGCTAATTCTTCGTTATTTTTTTCTCCGTGAAGTTAACATTTGATGAATTGAGAACCAGAACCGGTTAAAGATCAAAAGCCGTTTTACATACATTGAACAAAAATCGTCCTCAAAACTAAATTAAAAAATCTTACAACTTATAACTTATATTGTTTAAGATTTGTTGATTTTACGCTGGATTTTCACAGGTTTTTTTGAAAGAATTAATACGTGCGTGGTTTCACAAACATTGTATTTCGCCATACTGCTAATTACATGGTTTTGACAAAGGCTCTAGGCGACAGATGGCGCTGAGTGAGAATTTCTGCCTTGCTAATTCAAATTAACAACATACCCCCCGATTTGAAAGATCTATCTTTTAAAAAGAAAGCATACAGATACAATGCGAGGAGCTAATTTTCAAAAATTACAAGTATAAAACAAAGGAATAAAATATTAAAGAAAATAATACGTTGGTAAATAGCCGTGAACAAGTTTGATTTAAGGCATTTTTACACAAAATTTGTAGTTTTAATCAATGGGTAATGGACACAATTTATGCAGAGCAATTCGAGTCGTGTCAGTAGAAGTTCGAACAGTAGCGACACGAGCTATTCCGTCCTTTCCAGGATGAAGTTGAATGACTCTTCCCAACTTCCATCGTAGAGAAGGTAGCATTTTATCCTTCATTAAGACCAGAGAATTTTGATTGAGTTCTGGGTAAGGCTGC
Source organism: Diplolepis rosae (assembly GCA_030998225.1). NCBI lineage: Eukaryota > Metazoa > Arthropoda > Insecta > Hymenoptera > Diplolepididae > Diplolepis > Diplolepis rosae. The sequence goes on from JAPYXD010000695.1 coordinate 1,225,054, forward strand.
TTCCATTTAACTCTTTTTTGAAGCTCCGAAATATATTCCTTACTCCATCTTGTCCAAAAATGCTGTTGTAGTCGTTGAATTAGCTGCCATCTAGATAGTCTGTTTTCTGAAAGATGGCTCAAATCAGGGTCAGCAATTGAAGTAATTGGTCTTCCGATCAGAAAGTGAGCAGGAGTCAGAGGAGAAAAGTCGTTTGGATCGGGAGATAAAGGGGTTATCGGTCGGGAATTTAACACACCCTCTATTTGAGTCAAAAAGGTATAAAATTCTTCAAACGTCAAAGTATTATTGCCAGCAACACGCTTAAGGTGAGACTTTACGGACTTCACTCCAGCCTCCCATATACCCCCAAAATGTGGTGAATATGCTGGAATGAAGTGCCAAGAAATTCCTATATTTTCGATTCTTTCCACCAAGTTTTTACTTTCTCGAAGTAAAAACTTCCCGAGTAGTTCAAGCTCATTTTTTGCCCCTACGAAATTTGTTCCATTATCTGAATACATATGAGCAGGTTTCCCTCTTCTCGAAACAAAACGACGCAGGCTTGCCAAAAATGATTCTGAAGTTGCATCAGAGACGAGCTCGAGGTGTAGGGCCTTGGTGGAAAAACATACAAACAGGCTTATATAGCATTTACTAGTTTTTGCAAATTTGCCCTTCCTATCCTTTATGACGAAAGGACCGGCATAGTCAACACCTGTGACATAAAAAGGTGGTGACGGAGTAACTCTACATTCAGGCAAGTCACCCATTATTGGATTGATTGACTTTGGATTCACCTTAAAACAATTTACGCATTTTCTAACCACCTTTCGCGCTAAATTTCGACCTCCTACAGGCCAAAATTGCTCCCGTATCGACGCCAGCAATAATTGCGGGCCTGCATGAAGCAGACGTCTATGTTCTCCAATGAAAAGAAGTTTCGTAAAATCTTCCGAGGCCAACAAAACTACGGGATGTTTTTTCTCTGTATTAAATTGGGAGTTGCCGAGTCTACCACCGACTCTGACCAATCCGCGGTTATCTAAGAAGGGATTCAATGGAGCCAACCTTCCTTTAACAATTTTTTGATTTCTATTTAAAGCTTCTAGTTCAGTTGAAAAGGACCTTTTTTTGCGATTGTTTTACGAGAGAAAGTTGTGATTCTTGAAGCTCTGAAGAAAGTAAAGGTCCGTTCAATCGCTTATCCTTGTATCTACAGTTATTGGCAAACCTAATACAGTACGCTATTACTCGAATAAGCCTACTGAAGCTTTGAAAGCGTTCAACTCTGATATAATCTTCTTCAAATTTAGTTCGACTGACTACGTTAAAACACTGCTTAACCTTCAGTGGTTCCTCGACTAGCAAAGGAACGGACGGCCAGTCCCTTTCATCTTTGCTTAGAAAAATTGGACCCTCCCACCACAACTTTGAGGCTTCTAGTAGGTTTGGAGCTATACCTCTCGAGATACAATCTGCTGGATTGTCTTCACTGCGCACATGTCCCCAGCATTCAGTTTTCGTTAACTCTTGTATTTGACTGACTCTGTTTGATTCAAATACCGGGAGAGCGTTCGGTTCCCTTTTTAACCAGCCTAGAACTATTGTTGCATCGCACCAAAGAAATGTTTTGTTGATAGGCAAGTCGATTGCAAGTTTAACCTTGGAACAGAGTTTAGCCAATTCCAGGGCCCCACAAAGCTCCAATCGAGGAATAGACTGCGTCTGCAACGGTGCAACCCTAGATTTAGAACAAAGCAATCTTGTATTAATATTTCCATCAATATCCTTAGACCTAAGATACATGCATGCCCCGTATGCAGTTTTAGAGGCATCGGAAAAGCCATGTAATTGAATCTCTGTAGGTTCCGAGCAGATAATATGTCTTAAGATTTTAATCGAGTTGATAAAGGGAAGTTTCGCTCTATATTCCAGCCATTCTGAATGTAATTCCACTGGCAAGGTTTCGTCCCAAGAGAGTTTCTCAAGCCATAGCCTTTGCAAAAGGACCTTAGCCAGAATAATGCACGGACCCAGAAGGCCTAATGGGTCGAAAATTCGTGAGATGTCAGACAATATTTGTCGCTTTGAGACGATTTTAGTATTTGAAGTATTTACCGAGTAGTTCAAGTTGTCAGAATTAGCCTGCCATCTCAAACCGAGAGTCTTCATTTGCCCATCGCTTGAGAAATTTATTAAATTGGGCGAAAGGTCAGACTCTGCCATTTCTGCGACAGCGCGCGGGTCATTTGATACCCACTTCCGAAGTTCGAAGCATCCAGCCGACAAAATTTGGGACACTTGCCTTGCAATAAGGGAAGCTTGTTCAATTGTGCTTGCTCCAGTTAGCAAATCATCCACATAAAAGTCCTTGCGAATAATTCTAGCTATGTCCGGTGATTCTTCTTCACAATCTTGTGCTAGCTGCATTAGGCACCTGATAGCTAGGAAAGAAGCGGCAGCAGTACCATAAGTTAACGTGTTCAACTCGAAAACTCCTATTGGGTCAGTTGCATTTTCTCTCCACAAGATACGCTGCAAAGGACGTTGTTCTGGTGATATTAGAACCTGCCTATACATTTTGGCAATATCTGCCGAAAGGATGAAATTGTGTTTTCTGAATCTAACCAAGATTGAAAAAAGATCGTCTTGCAAATTAGGTCCAACCATTTGAAGGTCGTTCAGAGATACTCCACTGGTCGTGGATGCCGAAGCGTCAAATACAACGCGAACTTTGGTAGATAGACTTTCGTTTCGAATTACACAATGATGCGGCAAGTAATACGAGAAAGGTGCATTCGATTCATTTGCTATCTTCGACATATGCCCCAAATCGTTGTACTCACACAAAAATTCAGAATATTCACGTTTCAGTTCAGAATTTCTTAGCAATTTTTTTTCTATATTTAAAAGGCGACGCTCTGCCATTTGCCTTGAATCACCTAGTTGACTAAGATGTCCTTTGAAAGGTATTGTCACAACGAATCTGCCGTTCTCATCTCTCTTAACTGTCTTAGAGAAGTGTGAGTCACACAACTTTTCTTCCTTTGAATTCGCCCTTTTTGTCAAATTCTCTTCCAACTCCCAAAATTTAAGCAATTGACCTTCTACGCATAAATTTTGAGTTAAATTGCATCGAACCACATTAGTTTGCGGACTAAGATTAAACCTTGGCATAGGACCCGCCAGAATCCAACCTAACCTTGTCTTTTGCAAAACTAAACCTTCCCTATTCAATTTGACCTGACCCACCGAAATTAAATTCCAAAAAATGTTATTTCCAATTAGAATATCGATCTTTCCTTGTTTATTGAATTCCGGGTCAGCCAGTTTCAGATGAGAGGGCATCCTTGACGTTAGTTCAGCGACTGCTTTACTAGGTGTGTGTACTGCTATATCTGGTACCACTAGACAAGAAACCTTGAATTTGAAATTGTTTTGCTTGGATGAGATTTGAACATTGCACCTGTAGCTAACAGTTGACGCAAGATTGCTAATTGCACCTATTGTAATGTCGATCGGAATTTTTGGAAGCTTTAGCATGTTACACAACTTTTCAGTAATTAAGCCAGTTTGAGAACCGTTATCAAGGATCATGCGAGCTGATAGTAATTGTTTATTTGCACCTTCAACAAAAACTGAAGCTGTGGATAAAATCCCATCTTCACTTCCATTAACACAAAAAGACGATAAGACTACTGCTTCCTTTGTACTTGAGGAATTTGACGATAACCCTGTTTCAATTTTCTCAAAATGCAATAATGTGTTGTGCTTGCCTTGGCACTTCCTACAACCATTCGCTTTACAATTTTTTATGAAGTGACCAGACCTTAGACAGTTCAAGCATAATTTGAAACCCTTTACCTTTTCAGCTCTTTGTGGAGGAGCGAGCGCGAGGAAACTAGAGCAATCTTGTAAGTGATGTTCCCCTTCGCAATTCAAGCAATTTATTTTTGAGTTACTAGCGACTTAGTCCTTGAGTGAGTGCCCTGTCTCTGCTTGTTTGTCGACAACTTTTCTAGACTCAAATTGTTAATTTCTAACGTTTCTAGCATATCCGCTCTGGATTTCAAAAAACGTTTCAAATCTTCGAGAGTAGGAATTTGATTCGCAGTTTTTTCCCCTCCCATGCCCTTGCAGTCGTACTATCTAATTTAGTGGACACGAGATATATCAGCAACGAATCCCAGTGCTCCGTATGCTGATCTAACGCGTTTAAAGCCCTTAAATGTTTATTTATATTGTCTAGCATTCTACGAAGCTGAGAAGCGCATTCCTTGTTTATAGGCTCTATATTGAAAATAGCCTTTATGTGATTGTGTACTAGAAGATTTTTATTATCGAAACGACCGCGCAAAGCTTCCCATGCTATTGTATAATTTGCTTCGGAAAATTCAAGTGATTTTATAATTTGTTCTGCATTGCCTTCTAATGCAGCTCTCAAGTAGTGGAATTTCTGAATATTGTTGATTGCTGCATTATTATGTATCAGCGAAGCAAAGGTGTCTCGGAATCCTAGCCACTCCTCGAGCTCACCTCTAAATTTTGGCAATTCGATGGTAGGCAATTTAATGCCTTGATTTCCTGCTACATTCGGAACGAAAATTTCGCGTTGTTGACTTTCATTATTATTATGAGCCTGAGCTTGAATTTGAGCTTGGACTCTAGGGATTCCGCGTGATAACAATTCATCGGCCGTAGCAATTATAGAAAAATAATCATCTTCAATTTTCTCCCGATAACTCGTAGTATGTTCTTCATCATCGGTTAGTTCATCGATTTTACCTTGTATTTGTTCGAAATTACTAAAAGCATCTTGGACGTGAACTAATCGTTGATTTAATTCCGATTTTACGTGGTCTGGCAACGCGACTTCTTTGTTAGTGTACTCACCTACGATTTTATCCACAAATTTTTTGAAAATAGTGATTTTTGTTTTTGATGATCCGCGATTTCTAATTAATCTTTCCATTTTTGATAATTTAATTTTTCCTGAACTTTATTAAATCCAATAGAGAGAGCGTTACTTACAAGTGAGATTGGATTAAGGAATAGGAAGCTCACATAACCTTGCTTCTGGAACGGCGTCGATTATCATCCTTCAAAATTGTCCAAATGCCAAATATTGATAAATTCCTCAAAGAGTCTCCTTTAAACTGATGTTGATTATCCTTGGGCGAGATATTGTCCTCCTTTGTCCCAGATATTCCAAATTGGTAAAATTCAATTGTATTCTTAGTTGAAAAGGATTGTCGAATCTATAGATCCTTTTCCAAGATAAGTATGGCGAATATTTGGCGAAATTCGAGCTTGCTCTTCTAATATGAATAAGTAGCGTATCAACGATTTGTTTGAGCTTGATGTACTACAATTTCTTCCACGCGAATAAAAGGAAAGGAATGTTTTTAGTATCTTTTGCTTCAGCTCGACTATTTTTGCCAAAAGCGCTGTTGCCAAATCCAAGAAAACACACACTGATGCATATCAACAAATTTATGAGAGCGTCGTTTTCAATCGCCAAAGTTGCAAACACTAAATTGTCATCTTTTGAAGCTAATTGTCAATATATCCAAAGGAAAAAACGTTGTTTGTTTTGTTCACCATCAATGAGATCCGGCTCGAAGGACCATGTTGATTTTACGCTGGATTTTCACAGGTTTTTTGAAAGAATTAATACGTGCGTGGTTTCACAAACATTGTATTTCGCCATACTGCTAATTACATGGTTTTGACAAAGGCTCTAGGCGACAGATGGCGCTGAGTGAGAATTTCTGCCTTGCTAATTCAAATTAACAACAAGATTCATACTTTGATTCTTTTCTTTTAAAAATCTGTTCTTAGACATTTTATTGTTTGCAAATTTGTTTTGATAGTTATGATAATAAATCTAATTGATTGTATCAAGGTTAAATGTATTACTAAGGTAGATGTTTTGAGATTAACGGAACGAACAAAATATCTAGCTGGAAGAAATAAAAGCATAAAAAGTGGATTAATCCTCTGGGTGCATAAATAACCCGTTTATATAAGCAAACATGGCTTATATTTAACACATTGTAGTTTAAGCAGGCAAAAGATTCAATGTTGGTCAAAAACATAGAGAGTTGCCAGAAGAGATTTTCAAGAACGGATTTCAACGATGGAACTTGGCAGACTGCCAACAATGCAACGATTTCGGTGCACAAGTGATATAACACTTTACTCAATGGGGCAATAAAACAAGATGAGCTAATCAAAGAGCAATGGAAATATTAATTTTCAGATATAATTAATAATTAATAGCAGCAAAGAATAACATGAATAAAATTCTAAAGTTTGATATAATATCCTTTTCTTTTGAAACCTCTATTTTTACTTTTGGATTTTATACTGTAAAACTGAAATTTTGCTCTAAGCGAACGCGCTTGAGACGATATAGCCATTTTTTCACTTTTTGGGTTTTTTTTTGTTAAGGGTGGTTTATCTAATTTCTTCCCGTATTTTTTGAAAGTGCCAATCTGTCGGGCATTCCAAGACCCATTTATAGCAACATGAAATTTTGCTCTAAGTGAACGCGCTTGAGACGATATAGCCATTTTTCATTTTTTTGGGTCTTTTTTTGTTAAGGGTAGTTTATCTAATTTCGTCCCCTATTTTTTGAAAGTGCCAATCAGTCGGGCATTCCAAGACCCATTTTTAGCAACATGAAATTTTGCTCTAAGCGAACGCTCTTAGGACGAAATAGCCCTTTTTTCACGTTTTATGTCATTAAGGGGTGTTTTCCACCCCTAGTATTAAAAACTTAAAATTTTTTTGGTACTAATCGTATTTTTGAAGCACCCTGATTCCATATATACCCAAAGTTTTGCTTTTCAAGAAATTTTTTTCATCGTTCAATGAACGTTCAAAACTGTAAGTGCATCAAGTACTTCATTAGAAAATATATAAATTCTACTTTCGGTCAGTTGCCTCAATCCTTTAATTATATCATGGAACTATTCAAATTAACATTTTAACAAACTGAATATTTACTTTACATAATTAAATGTCTGAAGCAACTAACAATTTGTAGAATATTTCTTACTTATGAAGTGGTGTCGCAACTATTCATTTTTTGGATACCAACAATGAAAAATATTAATGAAGAATTGATAATATTTTGAAATATTTGTTGGCATTAACCAATCATTTTTAACCAAAAAATTGTGTTATGTCAACTAAATATTCTATTATCCGCATAATAGTAAAATTCTAGGGTTACACCAACCAAAGTTTTGTTGATTCAGCCAATTCCTTTTTTAAGTGTGATTAAGTTTCCATATTCGATTTGCATTTCATATATCGCCAAAGCAATTAATTTTAGATTTATCAAAATGTGTTATATTTGAATTACAATTTTTTCACTGAATGCGAATCTACACAGAAACATTTCTTTTCCATTTAACAAAATCGCTTTGTCGAATTTAAAGTATTTTTTTGACTTTAGCTAATTCTATTTAGTCGACTCCAATAATTACTTGAAAATTATTAGAAGTAACTGAAATATTTGGTTGGATTAACCGAATTCCTGGTTCAAATTAAATTTTGTTTATTGAACTGAATTTTATTTATTGAAAAAATTCGTTTTGATTAATTCACAAAGTGGCTTGTTGGACAAAAAAAATATTTTTTTCGTACATATACGGATAAAATGTAATGATTGAACCCACAAAAAATTTGTTATTGTAATCAAATCGTTTTCTGAGATTAATCTTAAAATTTTGAAATTCTATAATCTAACATGACGGACCTAATAGAAATAAGAGTCAAATGTTAAAAATCCAAATACAATTCAATATCCAAGAAAGTCATAAGCGTTTTCGATGAGATTCTTGTCAAAAACCTAAAATTCAAGGTATCTAACTGATTGGGAAAATCAGCCATATTACACTGAGAAAAAAATGCTATTGAATCAAAAGCATTTCTTTCCAAAAGCATGTATATCATGGATTCAAATCAATATGCTATAGAATTAGTAACATATTTATTGGTTCTTGTAGTATATTTTCATGAATTAATAGTATACATGCTTTTAGAAAGAAATGCTTTTGATTCAATAGCATTTTTTCTCAGTGTAGGTAATCTATTTTGAATTTCAAATTTTCAACTTTAGAATTGGAAACAACACCTCTGAAAGCCCCTGTAGCATGAATTTTATAAATATTGAATAGTATTTGCATTTTTTTACTATTTTTAAGTCGTCAATATTGGGTCAACCATACCGAATTTTTCATTTTAAAGTGGAAATTCTGAAGAAAAAAAAAATGAGCAAAAAACACTGAGAAAATTCTATGAATGCTATTGAATCAAAAGCATGTATACTATTAATTCATAAAAATATACTACAAGGACCAATAAATATGTTACTAATTCTATAGCATATTGATTTGAGTTCATGATATACATGCTTTTGGAAAGAAATGCTTTTTATTCAATAGCATTTTTTTCTCAATGTATAATCTGGATTGCGATGAATCAAAAACGTCGAGGGATGAGAAAGCGTATAAATATATTGTAAACAGCAGCTCTCATAAATTCAATTCTTTATAGTTTTGGCATCATTAAGAGTAGAGACCGTGTGCTTTAACTTTTCTTAGTGCTTCGTATTCAACATCCCAAGTTCCAATCTCTGAATGTAGTGGATTTTGATGAAATTTACGGCGATTCAGTTTGGTCCGTGAAGCTGTGAGACTAAACAGTCGAATCATTGCCAAAATTCAGTAAACTATACTTCGGAAACATATTATCGACAATTTGCGTCAATACCTTCTCCACATTGTTGCTTTTCGTACAAATCACTGGATTTTAATTGAAAAATCTTACAGCAAATAAAAAGTTAAGGCTCTTCTAGTTGAATAGATTTAAAATTTATATTCAAATTTGAAACTTGGAAATCAGAAAATTTGATGACTCAACAAGGACAATTGTAATGCGAAAACGGGATAGAAGCACAGAAACTGAGATAAAGAAGTGAAAGAGAAGTCAGACAGGCTAAGCGTCGTGGTCTAGCTCTCGGAAGTAAGGGCATTTTATAGCTTAGAATCTATTTTATGTCTGCCGGATTCGCGATTACGACTTCAACTCCGACGACCCAGACAAAAGAAGAATGCGAACTTTTATGGGCTAAAACGAAAACTAATCCTTCCAGAAGCTCAGCTTCACCCTCTCATTCCACTATTACAACAATGGCTGCCTTTTGCAATAAAAGAGTTAGCACGATCAAATTATTTTTCTTACCTATTTTATATTTTTACAATAATTGATGAAAATCATTTCTGTGGATTTTTTTAATACTAAATATGTCTCAAATTAAGGAGTAAAATACTCGTGTGGAGGAATTTCTTAGTTCCGATCTAGACCAAATCTGTACTTATCTAGACTGTCTAGTCTGGTACAGATTATAAAAAAATTTATTTACTTTGGCTAATTAGCATCTAACTAGCATCGGGATAGATAGTCTATTATTCGCCAGATCTGAGTTTAGACGGTCGAAACACAGAAAATTTTACTTAACCTAACTAAACCATTTTTTTAAATGGACCAGGATTCTTTGGTTAAGTCAAACGTATACAGAGAAACTTTTTATAACAATAAATGTTTTATTTTATATTATTTAGTTGAGGTCGAAATTTTTGCTACTGCCTACATTACGGCTTTTCCTAGCCGATTAGAAATTTTTCGCAGTCAAAATACTAAAGATTCGAAAAATTATATATGACATGTTTTTACCTAAATTGAAACGTAGTTTAGCAAAAATTGTAAACTTGAGTTTCTTCGTGTGATTTGGTTAAATCAACTAAAATATTTGTTTGATTTAACCAAACTGTATCAAGACAAACCATCTTTGGTTAAATCAATCAGACTTGGTCTACACTGAAAAAAAATATTTGATTGAATCAAAGAAAATGATTTGTTTGAACGACTTTCTTTGATTTAAAGAAATGATTTGTTTCAATTAAATAAAATTTTTTTGATTCAAACAAAATATCTTTGGACCAAATAAATATTTGTTCGAATCAAATAAACTTCTGCCTTAAATCAAGCAAATTATATCTTTGACCATATATCAATGCATTAATTTCTTTGTTTTGAAGAAAAATTAATTTGATTCAAACAAATATTTATTTGGTTCAAAGATATTTTGTTTGAATCAAAAAAAATTTATTTAATTGAAACAAATTATTTCTTTAAATCAAAGAAAGTCGTTCAAACAAATCATTTTCTTTGATTCAATCAAATCTTTTTTCTGAGTGTAATGTATGATATAATAAATTCTTTGGTTCATCTAACTAACTTTTGATTGGATAAACCAAATATTCTTCCGAGTCTAAATTCTGGTTCCAGACCAGTATCAGAAGATTTTCTCACACGGGTGTTATATACTCTGTGTTACAAGGGATATATGAAATAAAAAGAAGTTTTAAAATAGAATTCAAGTACTATAAAGATAATAAAATACTTAAAAAAGAATGTTGCAATTTGTAAGTGATTTTTTTTTATTCCAAAATGAGTTAATTATCTTAAAATTACCTGCTAAACATTTGAAGTAAATAAAATGAATGAGTATTAAAACAGGACCTCTTTTAAAGTCACTAAAATTTATAGGATATTTATTACAAATATAAACCGTTTCTCTGAATAACAGACGTTGAATTCTAAACTGAGAGAAGCTGATATCTGGCGGGCGTTTTGATTTTGTCAGAGTTAAAATAGGGCCGAACAAGAAGGAGGCTCTGAATATGATTTAAAATGGAAGTCGACATTCTGAAAAGCCAAATAAAACAGGCATAAAATATTCAATCTTTACATAACTGTTTTGTGGTTTTGGATACAAGCTATTACTGAACAAATAAATCTCTAAAGAAGTTTTGGATTTAAGCTGCTGACTATAACAACAGATTTAAGAAATCTTTCATTCAGGAATTACTCCAAATGAAGTTAATAATTTAATTGAGGATCGCTAAAGCCGAAATATCTATTAAATTTACAGAAACGTTATGTTGACATTATTTTAACGTATAGACTCAGTAAATCAAACAGATTCTTTTCTCCGTGTAGAATCTAAGTTCAATTAAAAAGTTTCAGCATTGCGATTAAACAAATTATTCTATATAAATCTAATGCAAAGAATTTATAAAGCATCTTTAAAAAAATAGATACATGTGCTTGCTTTTAAAATATACTTTTCCATTTATTGTGGATGTAGAGCGTGCCGAAAATGACCGATTTCAGGTTTATATGGGAAAATAGTATTTCTCACAGTACAAGTGGCATATGTCGTTTGTCAATTTGCGAAAAAACATGGTTCAGCAAATAGTCTAAAGTCCCGCTATTTTTCATAAAATTGCAAAAACAGACATACATTTAGATATTCGATAAAGCAATTTGTTCATTCGCAGTAAATTGGCAAAATCATGAATGATTTTAGAGCCTCAGAGGAGCTTTCACTTGACCTCTTAAAACACTTTCAGAGGAGCTAAAATAAAATATAAATATGAAATAAAAAATATTTCAAAATTGTGAAAAACTCACCAGGGATGCGTGTCTGGACGATCAGGAGGACTGTCCGGACTCGATGGAACTCTGGCCCCTAGAAGATGGGTATTTAGAGGGTGTGGAATAGAATCCAGGTGAGTGGCCGTCCCTGGAGGTGCCATTCCAATATATGGGGCTGGACCCAAATACGTTGGGGCACTTACGGGTCCTGGTGAGCTCCCATAACCGGTGTAATAATATGGCACACTGTGATTTATCATGCTCGATAAAAAGGCCATTGTTTGGATTTCGCTGCTTGCTGTTAAAGAAATAATTATAGATTTATTTCAAATATTCATATCAGTCTGTAATTATTTGATATTTTCAGGGAAATGATCCACGTTACGAATTGCAATTAGAACTTTTAGGCGTAAGTGAAGAGCAAAACTCAATTTACGCTTGATCAAACGACTTTATAATTATAATCTTTTTAATTTTATAATACACAATTTATGTTTTTAATCATTTGTAAGATATGATAAAATATAATAAGAAACGTCTGCCTGGTATGTTTTAATAAAACTTTTGCATGAAAATTTACAGTTAACTGTAATTGCCAATAAATTTTACAGTTTTTTTCTGTAAAATTGTTTACAAAAATAAATCAGACACAGGTTCCTTATTGGATTTTTTCCACAAAAAGGAGTATCTTACACGATATGTATACCAAATATACCTATATATTTGGTCACGTGATTAGATTGGTCCATGGCCTTAAGGATTTCCGTCTGCAGAATTTAATTAATAAAATCGAACATCAACAATATATCAATTTGTTTAAATGCTAATTCCTAAGCATAATTTTAAGTTTCAAAATGCTAAAACGAAGATGAGGAATAGATTTATATTTAAGACGTTTTAATACACATTTTAGTATATCCAATAAATATTAAATTTAATTATAAAAGGTTCATCTAAGGTAATGATTCTTTTCTAAGAATTCAGGAAGGACAAGAAACAAAATAGCAAGGGCTGACACGTGTAAGATCTTTGGAGTGATTCTTGAAACGATAAAATTTTTACGGATAATGGGCGCCTACTATTTTAATTGCAAACTTCTAAGAACTGAAATCCAAAGACCATTGGAAAGAATTTTAGGAAATGAAGATGGTTGAAGAAAAGACGCGAGAACTTCGATTTTTGGTACACTTAAGTGACATTGCTGCAGATTTTGAAATTCTTTTAGTACTTAATTGATGTATTTACTGTTCAATTACAATCACTCTAAAATGTCTTATTAACTTGCACTATTGCTGATTGATATCTCATCTCCCAGCCAACTCTTTTGGAATACATATAGATCAAATAAATTTTCAAATCACTTTGAACCTTTTCAGTTTTGCGTTTTACATAAAACATTTCTTGAAAAAGAATTTGAAAACAGCAATGTTGTAAATCCGAATAATCATTAGTAAAAAATGCATATATCATTCAACTGACTAAATATTACCAACTTTAAACTTGTACATTTTGGCCCCATTTTTTTTCTCGAAAGTAAAAAAAAATTACTATTACAATCCCCTAGAATATTAGTTCCCTCAGTATTAAGCGATATTTACATTTTTATTACCATTTTGACATTGACTATACACTAGAGACACATGATAGGGGCCATTTCGGGTGTTAACTCCTTCAACGCAGGTAATCATCAGATCAAACAATTAGGGCTGTATGAATTATTTCAGTCATGAAAGAGAGTTAAAACGAACACAATGAAATGGCACTGCCACCTTTTTTTTACAGCACATTACGACTTCAAGTTGTTTATGTCGCCGCTTTTTTGACCCTTCGTACCGCACCATCGCCAAACTAATTCTAGGAAGTTCCTAAACCTTGTTTCCGTATTATGAGTCCCTAGTGTACTGAGTCAACCATCTTGAATTTTTGTTTTCAGAATTGAAAACAGCATTATAGAAAAATCTAATAATACGAGCTCCGTGGATCTTTATAACAAGCAGAAATTTTTTTTAGTAGATTCAACTGTAGTATTTTGTTAGTGTACGGACAAAAAATGTTTGGTTAATGCCAAAAAATTACTTTGCCGACTCAAAAAAATCTTAGGCCAGTAAAATTTAAAAGTAAAAACTTTTAATAAATTTCAAGTATTTGCTATATTCAAGCAAAAAATTTGGTTAGGTCGATAAAATACTTCGTGAATTGAACAAAATTATGAGTGTAGTACTTGCATTTTTAACGTCTAAACCTAAGTCGTATTTTAGTTACCCATCTTGGATTACATAATTATTACAATATTATAGCAAACATGATGTAATCCTCATATAAAAAATTACTAATTTCAACCAAACTTATTTTACCAAAATGATCAAAAAACTATTCCAGAAATATAAAAGCCATATTTCGAACAATCAAATGGTATATTTGCAAAAAATCTCATCCAGCGACAAACTTCTAACTAAATTTAAATTTTTTATCATTCCAAAAATGAATATATAATTCAACTAATTGCATTATTGTATACAACAAGAATAAGAAAATATTGATAATTTAAAGTTTTTCAGACATAATTATTTGAACATCCAGTCGGAAAAAGTAGATAATATATTGTACTTTCAGTTTCTTAAGATAATCTGATTACCGGTGTAAAAGTTGAATTTATTCAGAAACCAAAGAGACGAATTAAGCACAGGAGGCTCGAAAACCGGGCGCAAAAATGGACTGAGTCGTAAATTATATTTTAACGGTGTTGCCTTGCATGCTTATATGATGGGTTGAGTTCAGAGACTGAGTTCTTCTTTCTTCTAAAGCTCTTGGTATTTGGTTTTGCATGGTGCATGAATCCTCTTTCCTTCGAGCAACAGAGCAGGCTTCCAAACAACTAATTAATATATTCCACCTCAGCTCTCTCTTTTTTCTCCACAATTCTCTCTCTCTCTCTCTCTCTCTCTCTCTCTCTCTCTCTCTCTCTCTCTCTCTCTCTCTCTCTCTCTCTCTCTCTCTCTCTCTCTCTCTCTCTCTCTCTCTCTCTCTCTCTCTCTCTCTCTCTCTCTCTCTCTCTCTCTCTTTAAGTTCTTAAAAAAAGAGGTGACCATGTAAAATCACCATTGTTATGCGTATATTATTCACATTTGCTACAAAATTCCGAGACTTTTTCAAATTTTCTAGAATTAGATTATCCTATTTTTTCAATTTAATATTTATCTTCAGCAACATTTTCTGTGCATTTTTTTATCTGTTTATTGAGAGAGAAAAAATATAGTTAATTTAACCAAACCATATTTTGTCCAATAAACCACGATTTTTAGTTGAATCAACTGGAATATCTGTTTGATTCAACCAAATTGTATCTAAACATACCATCTTTGGTTGCATGAAACAAATTATTCGATTGGTTAAACTAAAAATTTTGTTGATAGTAATTTCTGATTATTAACTTTCAATATAATTGCAATTTTCGATTCTGGAATGAAAAACGTTGCGAAATACATTAAAATTACAGTTCAATAATTAATGATGAAAGATCGTGAAATTTTATGCCACCTACAAAATAAAAACGTATAAATCAATTCATTTATAAATAGCGTGAATATTTCAACGCAAAAGGTATTTTTATTTTGAAATCTTGTGACATGCAATTTTTCTAAACATGGGAATATAACCGATAGCGGTTTTTGCCGAGGGTTGTTGCCACCTACTCATCACACATTTATTATTAATATCCTCGATGGGAAAAAATTTCACGCGTGTATCTGACATAAGGGTCCTAAGTTACAACAAGCATCAGAAATAGTAACTTGCAGCTGCAAGTGCCCAGGTTATACTTTAATTGCTTCAACTTCCGGTCTCCTTTCAAGTATATATGTAACGTCACTCCCACTTTTTCACAGTGCAACACTGCAAAATATTTCTTTAAATAAAGCATTGAGTAGGTTGCACAGGTAAACGACTTTATTGCCAATCTGCATTATTGACGATCACAATTTCGCAACCGGATTATGTGAACTGACCAATCACCCAAGTCCGGATATGAAAAACTATAAATTCTAGTGCAACTCAAGTCCATATCGTATGTACACTTGTCACATGAAAAGACGAAATTCAATCTATAATTTTACAGGAATTAAAGAACAATTTCATTTCATTAAAAAATTATGTTTTCCGCTCAAACGGTTCTTGAAAAATAGCTGTCTATTCATGTCTACTGTATTGGTGCTGTACAATTCTACTGAATTTTACTTTTCATTTAGTTCCATATTAGCGTTGCATACTTTTGCTAGTATTTTTTATTGTCCAGTTACTCTGTGAAAACCCAGTATAGATGCTAAACAGTATCCCTTTTTGAAATTAGAAGATAGTCATCCCAGAGATTGATCACTTTAATGATAAATCTTTCTTCAAATATCAGTAGAACATATTTTATTGTATAAAAAACATTTTTTGGTGCGTCAGTACACTGAGAAAACAGTTTTGTCAAATCAACAAAAATATTTTGTTAGTATTTAGCTAACAAAATTCTTTTGTTGTACCAACAAAAAATTTTGCTATATCAATCAAATTTTGTTGCTTAAACAAAATGTTTTGTTGGGACAACAAAATATTTTGTCAGGACAACAAAAAAAGTTTTGTTGGATACATTTTTTTCTCAGTGTATAGAGATTAGATTACCTATTCTGATCCAGTGCAGCGCCATTGTTTTTTCTACATAGTGAATTGTAATTTTAATTTAGCTTTTAAATTTTTCTTTTATTCTGTACTTTTATAGCAAGCTTGCCAGTTTGAAGCCAAAACATAAAATGCAGTACTAAAATCACCCGACATAATGCGAGAAGGGACAAATATAAGAGGAATGACAATTCAAGGAAGCATTTAAGTTGTTAGTATACCAATGGCTAGCAGTGCACGTTACAAAAGTGTAATATTATCTGAAAGTCTTTCAAAGTTGGGCGTTTCGAACGGCCAGTTTTACGACAGGCATCGCCATGGTGTATAATGCCAGAGGACGGTTTTACATATCGTAAAGAGCGTGTGCAAGCTAAGGAGCACGTATAAATCGGCCTGCCTGCGTTCCATTCAGTATTTTATGCTCAAAGCAGGCTCTTCAAGTTCTTTTGGAATCAAGCTTCAACTCTCGGTTGCACTGTGAACCTTCAGTAATCAAAAAAACGATATCTAAAGAATTTTGAAGTCGAAAACATTTATTGCTGCTCCATATAACGACAAAAATTAGCATTATTTACGGATATAAATTATGAAGCACAATAATTTCCATTAATTCATTAGGGCTTATATCGACTCTCGAATAATAAATTTCATACGATATCATTGTTAATAACTGGCTTTAGTGTCGGGAAATAATAACTCAGAAGGTTACATTCTTCCAAGCGTTTCGACTCTGTTCGGAGTCCTCATCGGTGATCCGCATTTCCATAATATCAAAAAATGTACAATACTTAAAATATTGCACATATGAGCTCTATTTTGAAGTACACTTTGGTGATGTGAAAAAATAAAAACATGCGAACATTTACATAAAAATTTATTCGGAAAAACTTCGATAAAAATATATGAACGTTCTTAAGAATAAGAATTGAATTATAGCACCTAAAATTTGAAATACTTAAACTAAGCAACTAGAATATATATGCACGGAGATGCCCAAGTTTAGAACTTTTTCTAAACTACGTTTCAATTTAGAGAAAAACGTATCATAGTGAACATTCTTCGCAACGAAGTAGTGAACTTTAGATAAACTATATGATAATTTACTATAGATTGTATCAAACTTTACTGTAACCTATACTGAAGTTTCATATAATTTCTCAAATCTTTAGTCTTTTGAATACGACAATTTTTCAGCCCGCTAAGAATAATTACCATTCTCCCAGGTGGAAATTTACAACTGGCGGGGTATCATGCTAGTACTGACGTCGTATTTCTGGTACTGGTGCAGTACTAACTAGGCTCCTAATGATAACTCAGCTGGAAGTTGGTAGTCAGTACTGGGCTGGTTCTTAAAAGCAGTACTGGTCCAGTACTATCAGCCGGTATTGGTAATAGTAATCAGTACTGCGCCCGTAGTAAACCAGTAGAGTGCCAACTGTCAATGATATCCCTACTTCAGAGTTTCACCAGTACTGCCAAAGAATACCGCGCTAGTACGGTACCAGTAGTAAGACAGTACTATACCAATGTTTGGCACAGTATTGACAGCGAATACTGGCAAATACTGGCTGGCCTCCAATTTTTTAACCTGGGGTACCTCAATTTTCCCTAGATTGCTAATATTTTTTTAGAATTATCACCATAAAATAAGACATATATTGCTATAAAAAGTTTCGACATGTATATATGAAAGTTACTAAAAATATTGATGCAAGAACACAAATAGTGCAAAACCTAAAACAATTGTTTATGAAAAGAAAAAATATTCGCCGCTTTGCTAATGTTACCAAACAGTCCCGGAATGACGCGAAAACCGTGCTTCCGTTGCATAAAGATTTTTTATTTTAGATCCGCACAAGTTCTATAATGATGTCATGGAAAATTCCTAAATTCGAATTCAATGTTAAATACTTAAAAGTCTGAATTTCAAGATAAATTCCACGACTAAATCTTATAACTTTATGTAAATTAGGTTTCCTTATGCAAAAAGAGCTTATATCCCCTTATTTCCAATGGATTAAAGTTATTAAAAATATAATTAAATAATTTAAAATATTTAATGAGTATCTTTTTTGTATAAAAACTCGGTTAAAACTGACGCAGTTTCTTAAAGGCCATATATAAACCAGATAATGTGACTAGAATATACATTAATTTATTTTTGTAAAGGTAATTTTAAATTTATAAAATATATTTTCGAAAATTTTGCAGACATCATGCAAGACAATAAAGAACGTCTGTTTTAAGAAATATTTTCTAATCTAAAATAGTATGTAATAGGTACAGAAATTTGGTGTAAAGATTTGAGTTGTTATACGTGAGGGGTGTAAATGAAACGAAACGTTGGTACAAAATATAACAAACTATGTATTTATTCGCTGTTGTGTTCAACTCTTGGGCAGTAAGTACTGACTGACTTGACCCTACAATTCGAAAACGGGTCTTCCTAGCTGAAAATCACAAAGGTAGGAGAGATGGTAATTTTATATGAGTGGAAAGCAAGGATGGCCACATAAAAAGGTTGTTTGTGAGAAACTATAATTTGGGAAAAAGTATCGCCGAAAGGGCGAGCCTAATAAAGATTAGCCAAAAGTAAGGATCTTAACAAACGTCGGCCTAGGTACACTCGGTACGCCCGCAATATACTACTTAAGCTGTAAAAGAACAAACTAGTAGAAATTTGTCGAGCATCTTCTGCGCAATAAATACAGTGAATATTAACAAGAGTAAAAAATAATATTCTGAATTGTACATTTCTCACGTAGGCCGAATATTTATGTGAAAAGGCATTTTTGTGCTTCGAAAATACATTTTGTAGAAATCACAAAAATGTCAAAACTTGCATGCGCCACAGATCTTTTTTTTTCAAATTAAAGAACATATTTTTAAACATATTTTTTCCAGGTAAAATATCAAATAGAAATAAATTATCAAATTTAATGACTTTAATGGATACTCAGACTGAAAACCTGATTTCTAGAGTATTCTACGATATAATAGTAAGACAATCTTCAATATTTTGGCAAAATATCAAATTAGAATCTATGCAAGCTCTGCAAATAATAATAACGTTTAAATACTTAATTTAATGATTTTAAGAGAACAGTGATCGTCGACAATATCAATCTCTATACATAACACGTATTATAACAGAGTTGGACTTTATATCATACCGCAGTAGGTAAATTTTATCACGCCACACATACACGTTATGTGGTTAGATAATCATAATAAATAAACCTGGGTGTATTAGTTGATAATGTAGACACAGTGTGTGCTGAGTGACAGACGTCCGCATTTGCTGTTAAGAGTAACATTGTAGATGTACCTATTCTAATGTCAAGGAAAACCAAGTGCCACTTCTCACTCACATAAGTTAATATCGACTAGTGTGAGTAAACACATATTGTGAACCGTGTGCATGCCACGTGTCGTGCTGCACATGTTCTCATCCTTTTTCATCTTTCAATATCAGTAGTGACGCTCTTTATCCGCCTATTATGCAAGAACGCAAGATACACTGCCAACTTTAGTAGCCAGATTGCCCACTCTTCTCTCACATTTACTCTTCTTTCGTGGTATCGTCGATTTCACTTGTTCTGCTTCTTCGAACTTCTAGATTATTATCCTTCTTCTTATAGTATTTACCTGCAGGCAATCTATGAGATACATCCTCTTACTACGTATAACGAAGGAAATATTTTCGTTTTCAATTTCTCAAACTTAGAGTCCCTTTGCAATCTCTTGTTTGGATGGAGATAAGTTAAAAATAAATATTTACAGACTACAATGCGACATTAACAAGATTAGTATGTCATTCTACAAATTTTTGATTCTTATCACTGTTTTCTGCTGTTCTTTGAAAGAACATCTGACGGAAGTTGAGAATGATGGTTCTGACAATTGATTTTCTTTTTTTAGACTTTTTTCGAACGACATTATTGTCTAGGAGTTTCTGTCGAAGAGTGCCATATTTATCAAACAATTCAAGCCCGAAATCTCTTATTATTTCTTTCAAATGAAATATTTCTGTAGCAATTTATTAAAAAATTGAGTTGACAGTTTATTTTCTTGTAATACTATTTTAGATTTTGTGAAACAACATTTTTTTCGCGTTTAATAATTAACTTTGTAAGTGAATTATGAGTAGAGTGACACTAAGATTAATCTAAAATTATGTAAATAATTACTTAAAAGCGAATAGATGGCAGGAATCTCACTTATCTAAAATCAAAGAGTACATTTTTATTTACCGATAATTAGGATGATTGAAGATTTCAGATTTAATGGTACATAAACATAACATATTCCTTTCAGAATCGTTGAGGCATTGATAATCTGTTTGACGATATCTATATTTATCATACATCTTACCCATAAAAGTTCTTCTCTAGATGGTAAAATAAATTGATTTATTAGAAAATTTTACTATCTAGATATGAGTTTTTATCTGTCCAAATAATTGTGAATTAGAAAAAAATATGTCGTTTTAGAATTTATCATGCGTTTCCAAATAGTTTGGTAATTTTAGACTTCAGTGTATACATTTTGATCTTCATATTGAAAAAATTTTAAAAGCTTATTATCATTAAAAAAAATCAAAATTTATTTTAAAAATTATATATCGTTATGCATAATATATCAAGTACGAACCCCTCTAAAATAACCAAAAAATAAATATTGAGTAAGCACAAATTTTATTCGTTATTGCTACATGGTTACTTATTGCCCTACACGAATAAATACAGGCTTTACAGCATAAAATAAATATAAAATTAATTAGAAAAAATGTATTACGAGTTCAAGTATGGGAAAAAAACTGAAGCCTACAAATATTTTTGAAACTAATTGATGAGGATAGCCAACAATAAAACTCAAGAATATATCACAATTATTAACCCTTTTATTAAATATTTGAATACAAATATGAGAGAAGTTCCTTTGAAAATTACTCCTGGGATGCAGCTTAAAAATTATAGGGGAAGAATTTATAGATCTATTCAAAGTTCAAATTAAGGACCCAATAAAATTTGCGACTTACCAAGTTAATAGTTTGAGTCCACCAAATCCTTATATGTCATTTGTAGAACAATGAGGTCAATTTAGATTGACGAATCTGATAATTTAAATTCTCCGGCAGCACTGATAATCCAATTAATATATTGTTTCACAATGAAGAACGAACTGATAAACCGCTGGAAATGAGTGACGGTTGAAATGTCTTTCTGAGAAAAGTATCAAGTTCTGAAATCACTTCTCTTAGAAGAGTTCCAAGGTTCAAGTCACTTTTTCGAAGAGGGTCATTTTTCTAAGAGTGTTCCGAGGTTCAAGGTGGTCTGAATGTCACTGAAGATTTTCGGATTTGCAGGTGCTTTTATAGACTGTTTTTTCGGTCGATACTTACATGGTATCTGCCATTTTCCGGTCGATACTAACATGACATTTCAAGATGCTGCCTAAAAGATTTTCTTCCAGCCAGATGAGACCATAATTGTTTCCACGAAGATTCCAACACTTTCTTTTATTTGTATCGATAGCGACATGATCCTAAATTTATTCCCACTCAGTTACAGGTCTTCTAAATTTTCATCCGTGTTCCTCTAGCTTTCCTATTTCCCTTTGGTGAATGAACTTTTTAGGTAGTAGAGGATAAATGGTTTGTGTACATAACGCATTATAATGCATTCCGATGGGGTTCCCCAATGAGTACAATTTCGTTTTGTCTAGACATTTAGGCTTTTTCTACGATCAATATATTCAGAACCTGTTGCTTTTACATGTTTAAAACTTTTAAATTATTAATTTTACACAGATTATTTTGTAAATAAATATTGACAGTCACGGGACGTGACACAAGGTCTGTCGCAAAAGTTCCCAGACAAGCTAAAATCAAGAATACTGAAAATGTTTCTGGCAAACTTGATTTATTTTATTCCAAATAGTCTCCTCGGTGTCCGCAGAACGTGGACGTAATCGGCCCCCCACCACTGACCCATGTGGATCCACACACAACTAAACGAGGCGTGTTGGTGTCCCCACTTTCTCGCTTCGATTTCAAGCTGTCGGCTGTTGATCCAAGATCGAGATATATGTTTCTCTCGACTTCGTGTAAAAGAAGCGCGATGCAGGCGACAAATTCGAAATAACAAAATATATTTTAAGATATTGGCTTTTTTTTATATTTTGATAAAAATTTATCTAAAATGAATATCTAATAGTATATTGTGCAAATAGGGAAAAAAAAATTTATTTTGCGAGTGTGAAGTTTGATACCCGAGCAAAGCAAGGGTAACAACCACACGAGTAAAATAAATTTTATACAACACAAGCATGTTTTTCTCGCTTTTTGACGCTTGTTTTGCAAGCATAAAGTTTGTCATTTAAGCCCTAGGGCGTAAATAGGGATGCAGTGCTTAAAAGTAGTCATTTAAGCACCCCCCACTCCCTATTTACGCCCGCAGGGCTTAAATAAAAAAGAGAAAAACATGCTTTTGTTATATAAAGTACCGTGTACAACACGGGGGTAAGATCATTTAAGGCGAGTGCGATGTTTACATTTCGAGGTGAAGGCGAGCGTGCATAAGGCGAAGCCGAGTGCACGCTCGCCTTCACCTCGAAATGTAAACATCGCACTCGCCTTAAATGATCAACTTTACCCCCTTGTTGTACAATGTAGTATTTTTCCCGTGTTGCACACGATTTTTTTTCTACTATGGGGTCAGAAAATGGCACGGGGCAATAAAGTCCACTTTATGGCCCGCTAGTAGAAAATAGTACATTGTACAACAAGGACGTAAAGTTGATCATTTAAGGCGATTGCGATGTTTACATTTCGAGGCGAATGCGAGCCAAAGCCGAGAAAAGTAAACATCGCACGAGATTTTAAATGATCTTACCCCCCTGTTGTACACCGTACTTTATACAACAAAAGCATGTTTTTCTCGCTTTTTGACGTGTGTTTTACGGGCGTAAAGTTTGTTATTTAAGTCCTGCGGGCGTAAATAGGGAGTGGGGGGTGCTTAAATGACTACTTTTAAGCACTCCATCCCTATTTACGCCCTAGGGCTTAAATGACAAACTTTATGCCCGCAAAACAAGCGTCAAAAATCAAGAAAAACATGCTTGTGTTGTATAAAAGATTTTTTTGAATTTTAGGGTGTTTTAAACACTTAAGAAATAATTTTTTTTGTAAAAAAAAAAGTTTGAATAAAATACTTTGGAAAGTTTTTTTTTCAATACAAATATACTCCTAAAGATTTCTCTAACACGTAGTAAAATTGAGAAATATTTCATTAGGATTAAATACTTTGAACATTTTTTTATAATATGTTACATCTTTCACATGACTACATCAATATACAAGTGTGAACAAAGGGGTTTCTACTATTAAAAAAATAACTAAATTATTTAAAGAATTTGAAATTGCACAAATTTCAAACCTAACTAATTAATTTAACTAAATTATATCTAATTTTGCATACGAAATTAGACCTTGATATTTCTTTATTATGAAGTAAAATTCACATATTTTATAATAATAAAATACTAAAAAAATACTTTTTTGAATACTCAGCAATTTCATATGACAATTTCAATATATAAGCGTGAGTAAAAGGTTTGATTTTAAAAAAAAATTAAAATTGTATTTTATTATTTTATTATTATAATATTGTCAATTTTGCTTCATACCAAAGAATTCTGAATGTGTTGTTTCGTATGCAAAACAAAATATAATTTATTTCATTTTAAAATAATTAATCCTTTTATTTACATTTATTTATTGAAATTGTCATAAAAGATGTAAAGTATAGTAAAAGTTCTTTTTGAGATAATTTATTCCAAAGAAATTTTCATACATTTTATTTTATACTGGACGAATTTAAAGTGTAATTTTCAATACAAAATTAAATATGGTTTTTTTATTTTTTCAATAATAAAACCTTCTATTCACAATTATGTATTGAGAAAAAGGCTCTTAAAAAGTGTTTCGTATTTTAGAAGCTTTTTCAAAGTATTTTATTATTATAATATCTGTCAATTTTGCTTCAAACTAAAGAAATCTCAAGATGTAATTTCGTATGCAACATTAGATTAAGTTTATATTGGCAATTCAAACTTACAGTGCGAGATCTGGTGGTCGACAAGCGAACTAATCAATATGGCTACCGTTGGGCTTCGCGCAGCATTGTGTACACTATACTAAAGCCAGATGCTCACAGTGTAACGCAGTAATTAATCAATTGATTGACAAATAAATATATAGTTAACATAAAAAGTAAGTGACAAGTGCATAAATAAATATAAGCGTGGAAATGGGAATCTCACCGAAGCGCGGGAAAGGAAAGGACTTTACTCGTAAAGGCAGTGCTTGTACGTACTCGCATAACGTATTTAACGACAACAAAAGCATTTTTAGCACTTACAGATAAACGTATTTTGAAAAGTCCTATTCAGATCAACAGTAAATATGTGAACGCCGAAGCCCTGCGGCAGCCATAATTGTTTTCATGCAGCAGCGCCCCTAAGCCCGCGGTGGACGTTTGTTTTGCCAATACAGGGTGTCCCAAAGTCATCGTTACAAAAAAAATCATAGATTCCTGACGAAATTCTAAGACACTTTTTTCTTTGCGACTTTTCAAAATTCGCTAAATTGACGGAGTTATTCATGATTTTACCGGGCCAATCAGAGCGCGACTTTGGGCACTGCTGAAAGGTCTGGCGCGAGCCGCTCGCAACGATCATGAGAACCACTTGGGGGGGGGGGGGGGGAGCTCCCCTGCCGTGCGGAACTCTGCGTGTTTCCCTGATACCAGCAGATGCCTTAGCTCACCCAGAGCGGCTTATCGATGATTAATGGTGGCAAGTGTCGTAAAACCAAAACATTCCTTTTTTTTAAATGTAGATCTTTGGATTCTGGGATTTTTTCTAGTGTACATTGTGGGTACATTTTTTTTACAAATTACTCGATATTGATAATTTTAGATTCCATAAACGGGTAATTTGATAATTTCTTAAGTGTGCATTTTTCGGACTACCTTGCTCTGCATGGATGAGCTGAGGCATCGGCAGGTATTCGGGAAACACGCCGAGTTTCGCACGGCAGTCGAGGGACCCCCCTAAGTGGTTCTCATGATCGTTGCGAGCGGCTCGCGCCAGACCTTTCAGCAGTGCCCAAAGTCGCGCTCTGATTGGCCCGGTAAAATCATGAATAACTCTGTCAATTTGTCGAATTACGAAAAATCGCAAAAAAAAAGTGTCTTAGAATTTCGTCAGGAATCTATGATTTTTTTTGTAACGTTGACTTTGGGACACCCTGTATATTTTAAAATAATCAAACCTCTTATATATACTTGTATAATGAAATTGTCATGTGAAGGATTTTAAGTATTTCTGAGTAATTTCTTATGTAAATTTAGATACAATTTATTTTATTTTATAATCAAACCCTTCATTTACATAGGCGCGATAATTATTTTATAATTACACATCTGTAATTAAATGTTCACCATTTATTGTTTTAGCTTTTGTCCAAGTGACTTAATTTTTATAAAAAGAATTTTAATTTTTCCACCTTACCTATTGTTTCAGGTATATATATATGTGTGTATCAAAATGCTCAGGTTACACATTTGTGAAAAAGTGGCGATAAAAATGGAAACTTGGCAGCCCCAACATGAACATCACGCTACATGGAATCGTTCGACTTTGACGAGCTGTAGCTCGTAAACTATGAACTTTCAGACTTTCGGCCCATGGAGACTTTTGTTCTACATATTATGAACTATCATTTCCCAAAGTTATAGAAAAATAGGCCGTGAGCCATTTCCCATAATGATTCTGCGGGGTCCTTTGGAGATTGAATAGTTTTGGTAAATAATTATTTCAAAGAAAAGAAGTTATTCTAGAAAGTTTGGTTTAAATTCGTATATTGTATGAAAAAAAGACACTCAAGACCAATTGCACTATTAATAATCTTTAATTATGTATATCTTCCAAAACGGTCTAGTCTCCACCAGTATGATCCCAAAATTAAAAATAAATAATATATAGAAAATAGGAGACCGAATATATTAAGATCACTCGTCTAAAATCTGCACCTTTCAACTCTTGTTGAACAATCTACTATTATTTTACTTTATTTTATTCCATTTTCTTCAACCTTTTTTTTGCTAATGAAGATCATCAGTGTCTTTTATGCTGTACATGAATGTCATTAACAAAAACTCAAATCCAAAGAATTTGAAATTGGCGACTCAATTTGAAACAATTAGTAAAACTTACAAAAAAAAATGTATGGCTCGTTCCATATGTATGTATATATGCATATCGCCTGAAACAAATGATAAAACAAGCATATTCGCGAAATAATTTTAATAATTTCAATTAATTATTTTAAGCAAGCGCTGGCACGAAATTACGCAACCAGTGAGGGCATTTAAATTTGTTAAAATATCTATGTCCATATCTTGCTCCCTGACTGGAGGTCAAGGCCGTTCACAAAATGACGACAGGTGGATTTGTTTTTCCGTGCTAATACGCGTTGTCTCTTTTCTTCTTATCTCTTAATGCATGAAACTGCAAAAGGGCAATTTTCTCGAGAACTAGAGAAGATAAAAATATGAGGAAAAACTCTTTTTAACGTTCAGCGAAGTGCGCACGATTCCGGCCGGACAAAATGCCAAAATCTTAATTATTTAATAAAAACATTATTATTTTGGACAAACTTCTTTCGAACATTTCTGTTGGCTCCCCATTTGAAATTATGACGAATTAAAGTGTTCGTGTTAGCCCTTCTTTTGGCAAATTCTAGAAAAGCAAAAATCGTTAGCGACGAATCGGAAATAAACCGAGGTGACGAGCAGAGTCAAAAATTAACAGAAATCACTTCGCTTTGGATACCTACTTTCAGGCAGTTTTCGCAGAACGTGGACGTAAACGGCCCCCACCATGGACCCTACCAGCTCATGGCTTCTTCCTCGCTCCACTGCCATAGGTTGGTTGAATGAGGAAGACACAATGAGCTCGAAGCATCTATGGTGAGGGCCGTTTACGTCCACGTTCTGCGAACACTGCTTTCAGGTAGGTTGGAAGTCTACCGCGTGCGTGATTAAAAATTGAGAAGAGGGCCCGTCGCTTGCCTAGGTGCATTGTAGCATCACCTAAGCAAAAGATTTGGAGAACTTATTCGGTATGTGCGCTCCAGCCCGCCGTGCTAGGGAGCTAAGTGCATCCAGTTTAAAAATTTCATAGTTGTCAGCAAAGTTAAATACGCATATAAATAGTGACAACTTCTCCTCTGTACGGATTCCTCCACATCAGTTTCTTTGAAAGCAATAATTCGTGACATCGGAACTGGTGTAAAACTTCCTCTCCTCAATAGTAAGATTGCTTTGAAGCCTTATTGGGGCATCGCAATCCTTGCTACTTTCTACAATCTCCTCACCACGTAAGAAAAGCGACTGCTTTGTACTTGAGAGAGGCATCGCAGAAGTTTTCCTAAATCTCACCCTACCCACTTTAATAAGATAACCCACTTTGTAGCCTTTTATTGAAAAGGGACATCATGGACTCTTGTTAATTTTCCAATTTTCACTTAACACCTAATCTGAAGAGAAGTTTTCGTGTAACTGCTCGTGTTCAGGGAGGTAGAAATATTCTTAGCTCAACCTTTTTTCTTACAGATGGAAGTTCTACTTTTTCGAAACGATTAGAAAACACTACCACTAATAGCATAACAAAATTACAACTTAGTTTTTTTTATGTCTGCAGAATATCCTCGCAAGAAGACTGAGATTGTAGTCTGAAAACGCGTCTTTCACTGTCGCCTCAATAAGATATACGTGAATAAAAGGATATAACCGTGAGTTATATTTCTCGTTATGAAAGGAAAATACGTTGAAAACGGCTTCACCTTCATAAACGTCCCTTTTGAGAATAAAATATTAAAATTCAAAAGTGTCTTTACTCTGAAATTTTTAATATGAAATATAAAGTTTGATATCTCTTCAACCCGAAAACTTTAGGAATAAAATATGAAAATTGATGTTTTCGAGTCAAAAATTTTGAGTAAAAATTAAATTAAACTACGTAAATTTGACATTTCCGCAAGGAAAAATAACATAAGAAATTTTCAGAGCAAAATATTAAAATATTCGAAAGAATCACTTAAAGATTTCCCACTATTTTTGTACACTATCATCGTATGAGAAGGTACTGGTTTAATGCGAAAAACTACTTTCGGAATTTTTGGCTCAGTCCCCTTAAGGCCTTAAGGTACTTCATCCACGAAAATTAGACTTCAGGTAATAGTATATTACGTGCCTAGGCGTACAATGAGGCTTATTGCGTGACGAACGACAATGCTCGCAGGAGATCGAAGCCAAGGCGTAGTCGAGGCGTAGGTGAGGCGTAATCAAGGTATAGCCGATGCGTAGTCGAGACGAAGCCGAGGCGCGATCAGTCTCGTAATTTCCCGAATTGTGTGCATTGGCACGTATTCTATTTTATGTGACTTCGTTGCGGATACGAGTTTTTATCATAGAAATATTATAGATAGAGGAGACATGCCAGCCTGAAGCCTGTCACCTCGGGCGAGAGTGAATTTAGGATTAGGCTGTCTCTCGCTAACGCCGAGGCTAGCGCGTACGCGTAGACAAAGACAGAAAAAACCAATTATCGTCTCTCTCTTTTGCTCTCACCGAGTTTGCAGACTGACGTTGCCACTTACAGAGCGGCCTATGGCATGTCTCCTCTATCTATAATATCTCTATGGTTTTTATGCGTACACTCGAATCTAATCTAGTATTGTAGTTGTTTGCGGCGCTAGTCATTACACTTGATATTTCGCGACTAGTCCCAGCCATTTTGATTTTATCGATCTCGTGTAGTAGTAGCTTGTTGTAATAGAGCATGCGCAGTTCAAATGTACAAGGCTTTGTCAGTAGGGTGCTAACGCTGTACGAAGAAGAAGAAGAAGAAGAATAAGAAGAAGATTCTGCTCCGCTGTAAGACTATATGTGCATGCGCAATTCAATTTTTACATTATATTCCTCTGTAACGGAGTAACAACATTCCGTTACTCTCAGCTGTAACGGACAAACGAGTTTCCGCGCCGGAGGCACATAAAAATAGATTATTTTGCTTTCAAGAGTAGCAATATTATTATTGAAGGACTGATTTGAAAGAGAAAATGTTGATTTCCAAGAAAAAATTTGAAATGAAGAAAAATGATGCATTTAACAAATTTTATTTTTACCCAAACTTTTTTTCTTATCGCTTCCTACCAAATTAAGAAAATTGTGTGATTCTAATAAATCACGGATCATTTTTTTAGGAAAAAGATTCTCTACAACGTGACCATGTCAAATTTTTTAAAATGAATAAATTATTACCAAATTCAGCAATTTGTTTATAAGAATTTTGTTTCGTAAAATTGTTTTTTAATGGTTTCAGCCATTAGTAAAATAATTTCCAAAAATTGGGAACTTTCTAATAATTTATAGGATTAAAAAAATGTATTTTCTTCCAAATATCTTAAAAAGGAAAACAATTCGTAGATTGTTTTCAAGCAAACGAATTTTTATTATTTTATTCGAATTTTGTATTTTTTCATAATTTTTTTTTCAAAAACATAAAAAATACTCCTATTTTAACAATTTTGTCGGATGCGACTGGTTAATGAACTCATCCTTAATTTATTGGCTCCGATAAAGTATGTCAAAGCTCAATTTAATCCGATATTTCTATCGAGACTTATCGAGTATACGACCTACTAGAGACATACAGACACTTTTGCAAAAACCGTTTTTTTCACTGAGGGGGTATCAAAACTTAAAGATTTGATGAAAATTGCGAAATTAATTTTTGAGATAAAACCAATACCTTCTAATATGATGTAAATGTAAAAAAATAGTGGGAAATCTTTGAGTGATTCTTTCGAATATTTTATTGAAAATGATTCTAAAATGCGAAAATGTAAGCTGTGTGCACCAGATAAAAATGTGGTCATTAGGATAAAAGACGGAAATACAACAGGAGTAATCTTTTGCAGATTATCTAGTGTTCAAAAATGAAATTTCCGGGTTACTTAAAAAACATTCTATTAATTTGCTGCGATTAATAACAAGTTTCATTAATTAAATCAACATATTAAAAATTTTTTAAAGTATTGCTCGGTTTAATCGATTTGATAAGATGCTCGTTTCTACGAGACAATCCGATCGATATTTGGTTGCAAATAAACGATCATCTTTGATTATTAAGAAGATAAATGTATGGAATTATAATAAAACGTACACAGAGTGCAAACTTCACATAATTCTATATTTTTATTAATTTTAGAAAATATTTGCCTCATACAAGTTTATGCGTTTCCTTGAATCAATTCGAAACACACTTAACATTATGATTTAAGGTTAAACTATCAAAGAGATCTTGAATAGTAAGAAAATTCTAAAGACATAAAAAAGCGTTTTAAGTAAACAACTCTATCTATGAAAGACTGAAAATATAATACTTTGTGCGAATCGCATTAGCGATGATGCAATAACTCAGCAGTACTTATACTAGTGTCAATAATTTCTCTAATCTCATCAATTTTTAAAGAAAAATAGATAATTACAATCTAGCTACCTATGATTGGTATTCGCAAATAATAAAAATATAATGCAAGAATTGAAACGAAGAAATCGTTAATGTGCGAATTGAAGAGAAATTTTAACATTGTAAGTGTGAGTTTAAAATTTCTTAAGTGCTCTTCTTAGCCCTCTATTAACTTTGGTGTCGACGACGAATTCCTCTAACTTCAAATGTATCTCTTTCACGATCAGTTTGTCTTTGCCAATTTCAATCCTTCTCTCTCTTTTTCTAATTGTGTATAACCTACTCTGCATACACGGAGAAGTATTTCTTCTTCTCTTCCTAACTCAACTCTGTCTCTCACTTTTCTCCTCGTCTCTTTCCCCTTATGCTGACTGTCAAAGTATCTATCACATATTCTCTCTCTCTCTCTCTCTCTTTTTTTTTCTCGCGCGCGCGCTCTCTCTTCCTTACTTCGAGACTCAAAGACCGCTGTAGATTGCAACTGTGTGCAAAAGTTACAAGTACCACTCATCAGCAGAGCTAGATATAGAGTATGGATAGTGCGACAGTACAGTCAAAGCTAAAAGTACACTGATCTAAGCGCTAATTTTATCCGTGACATGTCCAACGATATAACGGAAACGGACTGCAATGTGACAGAACGAAAAACATAGGAAAAGGAAAAGTCGGTTCAATCTGAACCCAAAATTTCCATCTTGATAAAGCTGAGCAAGACCACCCATCTTTCATTTCTTTAGCAATTCAAAAAACAAAAATTTTAAATAAAAATTATCGATAATAATATGAATAAAATAAATATTAAGGCCAGCATATCGTATTCGAACTCTCTTTAAAATTAGAGGTATTTCAGTCAATTCTAAGTAATTAATAAATTTTCAAGTTTCAGATCGAATTTGGCAGGTAATTAGTTTTTATTTTTTCAAACTTTTACTCCACTTCAACTCAACGAACTTTGCCTGTATATGCGTGTAAAAGTCAAAGATTTTCTACTAAAAAAGTGATGTCTGAATTGAGATTCAACCTTAAATTAGCTTGGGGTGAGCCGCAGGCAAATTCCTACCACAACAGCTGACTGTTCTATCTTTTTGGATTTTTGCATACAGAAAATAAATGACAACTATCTCATCTGCGGGAAGAATTTAGTCGAGTATATAGTATAATAGGTTACGTAATTAAGCTGTACAACATGCGATTCTGAAATCTTTAAAAAAGAAATTGTTTGTTAGATGAGGATCGTACATACTGGAAATATATTACATGGAACTCTTCGCTACGAGCCGGCATAAATTGCTGGTAGAAACTTATTAGCTAGAATATAAATATACACAAATCTTTTTTACGAGGCAACATCAATAATAATGTCTCCATCTAAAAAAAAAAGTCTCAAAATCACGTAACTAAAACCCCAGGTGTATAATTCGCATCGATCGACAAATCGCATTAATCACAAGTGTTTGACACACAATAACAGATAATCTGTGATATCGATAGATAATAGATATATATTGAATATAGAAAGATTTCATAACTTTGATTATATTAAACATTGTGAAAACTTTGCCTCTTTTTGTAATGAATACGCACAGATAATATTATCATTCTTTTTTCAAAAATTAGGAGTCGTCTCAAATTTATAAGAGTTTCAGGATATCTGAAATATCCTTTCGATAATATAATTAACAATGCGTGATATTGATCGATCGATCGATAAATCGAGTTGAGATTAGAATGACTAATCGTTTGCAACCTCGTAACTAAGTTTTAATAGCACACGCGACGCTATCTTCCCCCTCTAGTTTTCAAACCGGATAATTACTTATACACTGCTAGGAATTTTAATTAATTGCCTCGATGACAATATCAAAGAGATTACATATTGTATTTGCATCAACTCTGTTTTTGAGTACAAAACAAGATCTGAACTACGAACATGAAATTATTGGGAAAGGTAATAAACCTGTCAGAATTATAATTAGATTATTCCGATTCCGTTTTACAATCAATAATTTTGCTGTGTAAATACTCATAAATAAACAACGATACGTTGTATTAAATTTGAAGAATATTTGAAAAGGGGTAAAAACATTTTTGGTGGGATAATTTTGGATTGATGATATTGGAAGCGAAGGCTAAATAAAATCTGAAGTAAAGTTTTAACTAAAAATACATATCAGTTCATTAGTTTGAAATAGTTACTGATAGTTCTGACCTCTTATAGTCATAAGGATCTCATTCTCATGCTTATCGAGTGCGCAACCTTGCACTTTAGAATCTACATACATGTAAATGAAGCTTATGGAAACGAATATATCTACTTACAATACTCTGTTTAAAATGGATTTAGCAGTTTTTGTGATTAACTACTTATCAGAAATTTTATTCGAATTTAAACTTTTATTCAATTTTGAAACAAAATTCATGTTATTCCTTTCGTTTTGAGAAAACAAACAAGATAAATCTCCACTTTTACCATCAATTATTTACATCGCAAAAATGAGAAACCTATGCATTTTTTTAAATTTTTAAAATTTTGTACAAATACAAATAATTAAAATTCTTTTATTTAAAATTTTAAAAGAAATAAAAGTTAATAATGTTAAAAATTAATTCAAATGAATTAGTTGAGTTTGAAATTTCTGCCACTGCCTTCGTTATCGGAGAATCACTAGTCGCCAGTCGAAAGCGTTCAAATTCTTTAAATTTCGAGTTAAAAATTAAGTATTAACATTTTCAAGGAATTAAATGTATCAATTCATAAAAATATACCACAAGAACCAATAAATATGTTACTAATTCCATAGCATATTGATTTGAGTCCATGATATACATGCTTTTGGAAAGAAATGCTTTTGATTCAATAGCATTTTTTTCTCAGTGTAAGAAAATATTGACATTTTAAGTTTAAAAAAAAAAGTATAGAAGTTTTTAAAACAGTGTCAGACAAACATATTCTTAGTGCCCATCATACGAGACAGTGTCAATATGGAACATGATGATTATATGCTCGACACCTCAAAACTGATGTTCACATAACGCGCCATGGCGTAAACAATTAATTACCACTTCAAAAGCTCTTCTTATTCAAGAAATAGAAAAACTTACGCGGCAAGTCTCGTTCAATTTAATCGATCGTCCATCATATCGTTTTCAAGTCTATATCGTAATCGTACCACCGATGGTAATGCGGGCGCATTTAAATAAGAATTTTACATGAGTGCCCAACGATTAAGTAACTGACAGATCGACAGTGTTCGTGCCAACATCCAATTAGAAGAGTCGATTCAGAAAAATAAATTTGCATTCAATTACTTTTACTCGTCACTTATTGGACCTCCAAACTCATGGTTAGGGTCCTATTTTTTCACAATTTCATATTAGTTTTTTATACCCTTGGAACATACTTTTATTATGTACTGGAAATTAAAGCATTATCCACAAGATTTTCATAAGTGTAACGATAATTTTTTTAATATACCGCATATTTATTTTTCAAACGGTTATATTTTCTCTCTTGATTTTTATGTCATAATAGGGTCATGTATCATTAGCAGATCCCGACGTTACCGGCATTGTTATACGTTTAAACTCCCATATACGCGAAATGAGATGTTCATAGTTTGTGAAATTGAATAGAAGGCATTATGGAAGGTTTATCAACTTCTAAATGTTCTTAATTGGATAAAAATTATAATAATAAACACTTAGGAGTGAGCAGTTAAATACACAAATAATGATTTCAATAAATAATAGTAAGTTTTTTTGTATCGAACATTGATAATGATTTTCAATTGTTGTTGGAATTGATTCCTAATATTTATTGAATCTTTTTTTGCGTGCACATAGTACCTTTTATTATCGCATTTGAAATAAACATGAGTTTATAGGAAAAAATATGTCAGTAACACAGGAATTGATAAGTGATATATGGCTTTAATTATTATCTGAACAAAATGTATAGATTATATTATTATTTAAATGTTTTTTTGTATATGTTTTTTTTTTTTGTATATTCTAAAACAGCCCTGCGTCACAAAAAATCCATATGTTGTTACATTTTATGTTATTGACAGTAAACAAAATGCAGAATAATCTTGAAAAAATTTCTGATCTTTAGCAAACAAAAAATTTCAGAAAATTTTGCTGTAAAATTATTTTAGTCTATTGTAATTTATGTAATAATTATGATACCAACAGGAAATCTATTATGGAAATTACACAAAACATATTTTAGACTGTCCTCGTAACAGAGACAAATGTTTTAGAAAGCTAAAATAATATGAAAATTGTTAAGTATGTTGAATCGAATACTTATTTGAATGCATAATACATTGAATTGGGTTAAATTGAATAGTTTGAAGTGATATTTGTTACTGCTTTGATGGATGTTTTATACCCTTTTGAAAAAATATAACTAATATTATTTGGGTATTTTTTCCAATTATTTGGCAATTAATTAATTATCAAGCAACTGTTTGCATCTTTCTGGGTATATATAAAGCGATAAATGTTCCAGGCACGAATTTACATGATGCTTTTCCATTCAAGAAAAACGACACTTACCCAGGGCTATCGCTGTCAAACACGATGAGAACCACGATTTCGTGAGTCTCGATAATATGAAAAAAAAAATTCGCTCTACACCCTGAAACCTGGTGCTTTAAGTATTAAGTAATTTAACGCAATTATCTCAAGAACCTTGAAAGGATTCACCGCACTATCGTGTGCCTCTTCTGTAGGCGAGACCATTTTTCATATTCTACCCTCAACGCACACTGTGTTTCCTGTACAAACTTTTATATTATGTACATTATACCCTTTGACAGCTTAAAGGAACACGCGGGCTAGCTATATACTATTAAAAAAATCTAGACCCTATTCCGTGACGAATGTAATATAGTTTAGAATTTTAATAATAAAATGCACCAAGCCTTTTACAGCTTTTTTAGTTTTTCTATAAAACAAAATCTGCCCGCTTTGCGCTCAGTCTTATATTCTTCGCATACATATAATTTATTTTTTGTAATTTGATACTGAAGTTCAAATCAATTTTATAATATTGTAAATGTGATTTACATTTTCACAATGTTACTAAATTTTTTGATGTTATATGAAATAGGAAATCTAATTTACTTAAGGCTCTATCAGGCCTAAGCTAGTTCATCCAGGAAAATTAGACCTCAGGCTAAAATAGATAATTTTGCTTTCATGAATAGCAATATTATTATTGAAAGGCTAATTTAAAAGAGCAAAGATTATTTTTTATGAAAAAAATTTAAAATAGAGAAAAAAAATGCATTTAACAAATTTTATTTTACCCGAACTTTCTTTCTTATCGCTTTATACCAAATTTGAAAAAATCATGTGATTCTAATAAATTATGAATCATTTTTTCAGAAAAAAGAATCTTCACAACTTTACCGTTCCCAATTTTTGGAAATTATTTTATTAATTGCTGAAACCATTAAAAAACAATTTTCCGAAACAAAATTCTTATAAAAAAATTGCTGAATTTGGTAATAATTTATTTATTTTAGAAAATTGGAAATGGTCACGCTGTAGAGAATCTTTTTCCTAAAAAAATGATCCGTGATTTATTAGAATCACATAATTTTTTAAATTTGGTAGGAAGCGATAAAAAAAAGTGCGGGTAAAAATAAAATTTGTTAAATGCATTATTTTTCTGCATTTCAAATTTTTTCTTGGAAAACAATATTTTCTCTTCCAAATTAGCCTTTCAATAATAAGATTGCTACTTTTGAAAGTAAAATTATCTATTTTTGCCTGAAGTTTAATTTTCGTGGATGAAGTACCTTAAGGCTGATAGAGCCTTAAGGGGACTGAGCCAAAAATTGGGCCGGAATTCGAGTGCTCACGGTACAATGCATTTTCTCTGTCAATATGTTTTTCAAGTTTTAATATACTGTAACTTTCCTAATTTTGGTTTAATCGAAAAATGTTTTAGGATAATTAGTAGAGATTTATGAGCCCTATCAGAAACCAATAACCAATATTCTCATCATGTCACCCGCGCTTAGCGCTCGATTTTCTTTATACATTTCTGTAACTTTCTAATAATTTACATAATTTAAAAAAAGATTTATCTCTTTACAAATATCTCAAAAAGGAAAAAAAAATTCGTAGACGGTTTGTAAGCAAACGATGTTTTATTTTAACGCTTATTTTGTATCTCGCATATTTTAATTAAAAAATGGAATTTTTTATTTTCAATAGTGTTTCTTTAAAAGAAAAACATAAAATATGCATATTGTAAAAAAAAAAATTTATCTCTACAGACAGACAGACAGACAGACATACAGACACTTTCGTAAAAACCGTTTTTTCTGTCTCAGGAGATCTCAAAATATAAAGATTTGATGAACATTTGAAAAGTCATTTTTCATATAAAATCAATACATTCTCATATGATGAGAATGTAAAAAACAAGATAAACTATAATATTTTACAAAAAAATTATTTTACCAAGTTTTTTCATATTTATAAAACTACAAGATTCTTTAGATGTTTTACCTAACATGAGATGCAAAAACATAAATCTTAACTTTATTTTGTATTTTGCATTTATTGTTTTTTATAATGTGGGATGTAATTTAAAAAAAATACAATATAGAATTTCTTACATTCAGAAAAAAATTAATTTGTTCGAACCAAACTATTTTGTGATATGGAAAAATATTTTTTGTTAAGTTAAACATAATTTGAATGAATCAACCAAAAATTTGGCTAATCGTATATTGATCAATTTCTTTAGTTGATCTATCTGAATTCAAGTTCTATTGACCAAATACTTTTTTCAGAGTGTAATGTTATTTATTGCTTTATGATATAATAATTATTATGAAATAAATGGCTAGAAAACATGATATTTCTGCCTCTTTCATTCTTATCTTCTGAATAACATATCATTTAAATGAGTTAAACAGATGTTTCTCGTCCATAGTTTGCACGCGATTTTACAAGTAAGTATTTTAAAGATATGCAATATAATAGCGTGACTTGGATTTAATACCTTGGATCCTTCTTCACAGACTTTAAAAAAGATTGGATTGAATCGACAAAATTTTTGTGAATTCAACCATAGCTAGCATGTTGTTATACAGACAACAAAGTGTGTAGTAAATCAAACAAAATTTTATGGTCATAAAATTTGATTTATTGAACCAAAAATTGGGTTGATCTAACGAAATATTTTAACTTCTTTTAATGAATTTCAAGCAATTATTGGATTTAAGTAGAGAATTTGGTTAAGTCAATATAATGTTTTTTGAATTTAGCAAAACGATTTTGTTCAGTGAGCAAGATATTTTTTGAGTGTATGCATGTGCAGCATTTGACTGTAATTGTAAAATAAAATAAACTATTTTACTAAATGATTTTTTTCTCACTGACAATGAAAAAAAGCAAACAAAATTATATGTGCTACTGTTGGAAATTATCGATGATTTTACTTTTCAGCAATTGCAGTTCTTTTAATTTATATGATAGTAAATTAAACATTTTGTCTCTATAACAGCATGAAAACTTAGTGGATTTTTATACCTAATGGGCCTTAGTTAAAGTCAGTATATCAATTTCATAAGAAACAATGAGCTCATATCAAAGGAAAGTTACTGTGATATTTTGTTGACTTATTAAGATAGTTATAAGATTTGTTCTCTACATTTAAGCAAATAAAGATTAAACCTGAAATAAAAGTCGCATAAACCCAAGATCAGTGCTTTTAAAATTGTTTAATTAGTTGAAGGAACGCATGGAAGAACGGGATGCGCGCGTGACACGGAGTTGAACAGCCCCTGAAAGTAGGCAATTACCGCTGGAAATGACCAAACCGCGTTTTCAATTGAATACCGCGACAAATATTTGTCGCCGAGAAAACTTCCAGAGAAAGTTTGCCGACATGTCTCCCGAGTACGCATGCAAATTTTTGAGCATCTTCGTGCCATAGGACTGAAAATATCGCAAATTAAAGTGTTCGGCGCTATTGACACGCTCTTTTAATTGCCTACTTTCAGGGGCTATTCAACTTCAGGGCACGCGCGCATCAAAACTTTTTTTAGGCAGGTAAAATTTATATAACTTTCAATATATCGATACCCTCGTTCTAATATGTCGTATCCCACATTTGGAAAATTTTTCAGGAAACAATAAAAACGTCTTGCTAGCACAAATAAATGAATGTAACCAAATTTTTGTTTTATGCGTTTATAAAAATTCATAAATAAATCGTTTTATAATTAAATATTGTTTCATCCCATACATAAAATTTTTCTCTCTTATTTTGTATTGTTTATTTCATAATTATTATAATATAACATTATTGATACATTTTATTTTAACTATCTTTAATATTGCTTAAAACATTTTTTTTTTCATTTTAAGTACTCTTAATTTTTTTTTTTTTTACTTCAGGTACATTTTCTTGCTGAGATTGTTGAAAATTTCTTGTCCTCTTTCGTCTGGTATTATTACAATTTTTTTTATAATTAATATCATTATCTTCAGGTTTTTAAAATCTATTATTAGTACGCAGTACTTTGCTTTTAACACCAAGATTAACTTGATTAGCTTTTCGTTTCTTACTCTTATAGTCTTTTCAGTTACCTTAACTATATTTTTACTCTCGGCTTCCAAATTTTTTATTGATGGAGATTGGTCAGAAGCAAAGTCAGTATCATCAATATATTTTATAATATCATAGAAGCAGTGTGTATCTCTCAGCAACACTTTTTTTAATGCCTGTAATTGTTGCCATTTACTTTTATTTATTTTTAATCGATCTACAAACAGAGGTTTCAGCGGATGCTCTAGATTTAATTGGAGTTTTAAAAATATTATTTGTAATTACCTTCTTACTCATTTTATTATATAATTTCTTAAAATAAACTTAAGACTAATCACAAAATAAAAATTGACTGTCACATCGCTGGCGCTGACTTAACCAATGGATGTGGGATACGACATATTAGAATATTTATTTAAAAATATTAAATAAACAATTTCACTCACAAGATTTTAATATAAGCTGTAAAACATTATTATTAATCCATTTTTAAAAAAAAGTCAATTTCTCAAATTTTGTGGGATACGACATATTAGAACGTGGGTATCGATATGCTAGGTACTATGTTCAATATTTCACAATGTATGTGTACAAAAATATAAATTGTATGGAATTGTTATCGACATTTCAACTTTTTTTTTAATTTCTAGATATCAACTTATATAAATGACATATTCACATGCTAGTTTTCACAGCTTTTTAACTGATGGCAATGATATTAAAATGCAATGAAACGCGACTTTACAATTTT
Organism: Diplolepis rosae; assembly: GCA_030998225.1. Classification (NCBI taxonomy): domain Eukaryota; kingdom Metazoa; phylum Arthropoda; class Insecta; order Hymenoptera; family Diplolepididae; genus Diplolepis; species Diplolepis rosae. The sequence goes on from JAPYXD010000695.1 coordinate 1,265,139, forward strand.
TATGTGTGAAGCAAAAACACATTAAGTGAACCTTCTTTCCTCATTGACGTACATTAAGGCATAATTGGAATTCTTGAAGTATGAAAGAATGAAAATACATTAAAATTTTATGGTACAAGTTATATCTCTGACTTTTTCATAATTATCATATTGCTTGAGAATTTAATTTAATCTGCTGATCTGTGCAGTCAACAATCACAGAATTATTTAAACATAAATAATATATGAATGCTTATTACAAATATAATCAAAATAACAGTTTAGTCACATATACAAAAAATGGGAAAAGAAAGTGTTGGACTTTTTTAAATCTACTTCCCAGACAGAAAATTCGGACTTATGCCGGATCTTACGAACGGCATGGTACCGCGCCAGTTGTAAATGAGGAGCAATGGCAGTACTGATCATTAGTACCGCGCCGAGTGTTGGCGCAGTACTGATTAGTACTGCCCTAGTATGGAGTCCATGTGTAGTATTTTTTTTTAATAGTACTTCATAAGTTGGAATAACTTATTGCGAACTTGAATGCATAATTTCGTTATGAGATAATTTTCTTGATTCCAAAGTTTCATCATATTTTTGGAATTGAAAAAACTCAAAATTTTTAGATTCTGAACATACGTTGATTTTACTCTTGAAAACAAAAATTAAAGGAATCATAACCTGTATAAAGTATCACTAATATACAATAATAAAAGTTAATAATTCTAAAATGTATATAAATCTTTTTATTATGTAATGTTCTTTAATTCAAAAATTTGATCGCTTTCCTTCAAAAATATTTTATTTTATAGAAAATCGATTTAATAATTAAAAATCTTGAAATTTTTTATCAGAATCATAAATTGGGATAAAATCTAAAAATTCCCGATTACACGGGGCCTATACAGTTCTTACACGGCCCTGCAGGAGATGAAGGCTATAAGCGCTATTTTCGTTGTATTCCAAGCGTGCGCAGCCAAGAGGCTTAATCGTTAGGTTAGTAATGCGTTAATTATAAGTAGAGAGGGTTCGAACCCGCAGCGTTAAGAACAATTTTTAATACTAACTAAACGAGCGTTTCTGTAGTGTAGAGGGGAATGTGTGTTTGTACGTAAGTTTGTATATAAAAATAGTAAGTTAAAGTCTGCTTGAAAGTAAATAAAGTTTTGAAATGTACTAAGAATATTCATCGATTCAACTACTGCTCTTATTTGATTTACCTATGTTCCTGCAGTTCACTTAACTTTAAAAATGACACTGGGGCCTTGAGGAACTACGGAAAGTAAGTTAAAAAGTAGTCAAACCTACAAAGATTTTTTTTCGGTGTACGTGTAACAAAAAAGTATTGTCATTTTACTCAGAAAACATTTTCTAGCTTGAAAACAGATATTTTACTGTGAAAACAGTAAACTTAACCTACCAAGCGAATATCCCTCCGTTGCTGTTAAAAACGGTAAATATTATTCTTAACTCGAACTTTCCCTGTACTTTTTATCTTAGTACAATACAGATTTTCGGTACATTTCTCCATGCCGTCCCAGTACTAAAAGACAACTCCCATCCGAGTGACATTTTGTACTAATGCCAGTACCGCGCCAGTACAGTCCTTTGGTACAGGCATACTACTATTTACAGTACAGCGCCAGTACAGATATTTGGTACAGGCACAGTACCATTTTTAGTACCGCGCCAGTACCGACAAACAACTCCCAGCCGAGTGACATTTCAGACGAATACCAGTACCCAGCCGTTTTCCACCCGGTATTATGCCAGTAGAACGCCAGTACCGACATCCACCCGGCGGTACTGGCGCGGTACCAAGCCAGTTGTAAATTTCCACCTGGGTTCCTAGTAGAAATTAAGGACGTTAGCAATTTTGAAATATAATGTTAGTTCAATAAATTGTATAGTTTTTTTCCAATTTTTGCCAGAATATTGAAAATTTTATAAACAAATAATTTTGTACTGTTGAAAGACAACATATTTTCAATTATTTATGAATTAGCCCCATTTCAATTAAAATAAGATTATTATTTTTTATTATTATTAATTACTTAGGCTCTTAAAAGATTATATATTATTTACTTGATTTACAAAAATATAAATTGATTTTCAAATTACTTATGGTATCCAAGTTTTTAAAAAATGAGTTGGCCTGACCAACAAACATTTTTTCAATTAAATTTAATAGTTTGTTTCACTGTTTTTATTCAGTAACACATTTTTAGCTACTCAATCAGATAATCGGGTCTTATCTATTGCATTAAATTAGTAAATAAATTGGTTCAGAATATACTGTTTTTAATTTCTGTTCATTCAAAAATGATTAAAATAATAAAACTAGTAGATATTCCGTTCTGTCAACACTTCAAGATGAATTAAATTTGATTCATTAAAGTTCAACAGTGTACTGATTATCAGCAAAAGAATTCAATAAAGTTGAAATATGTTAAAATTCCAGAAAATCTCCAAATTCCTCTATAATCAAGTAAATGTAATAAAATGTTTTCATGATTATCCAAAGTAATTGAAACCTTGCTTGCATATGCAATGAAATTATTAGACTGTTGCCTCGTATTAGAAGACAAGTTTCATTAGTGTGCATATGCACGTGCGCCATTTGGTTACGTAAGGCAGACCAATGAATAGTGCACTACATCGGATTTACGTACATATACTATGTTTGTTACACTGTAGCAAGTGCAGTCTATTTTTCAGCTAAGCATTTTTGTCGCAGTGACGTTAAAATGAACTTTTTAGGTAGGCAGAGCGTTTCATTTAAATACCCCATGTGTTAGAAGTTCTAATCGAACCCTGGTTCAAATTGAACTGCAACAACGTTAACCCGTTTCGGCCGAAAACGTCACTCGCGGTACATGGGTCTTCGGGAGCTCATAACTAATGCTCTAGACTTCAAAAAATTCAGAGAGACATATTTTTAAAGTTTAAGACCTGCCCTTCTCCATAGCGAACTTCAAAATTGATACGACATATAATTAATTATGAAAAAATGTTGTTTAAACAAAAAAAAGCATGATTTTCCACTCTCTTTTTTTCAAAAACTGAATTTTCAAGAGCTTTCCTGTCAGCAATCAACCTGGAACCTTTTCAATCGGTGGAATAAAAGTCTGAACTTTAAGAATCCATGGTTCAAAGTTCGATTTTAGGCCTTGGTATTTTCAAAATGGCGCCCTAACCGCAAAATTTTTGCAAATACATTCATGATTTTTTTAATCGAAAACTATGAACTTTCGGAGAAAACACCAAGAGTGAAAAAGTTCTTAGAATTAGTCAAAGAATGCACTTAAATTTTTCCAACTGCTGTCGAGAAATTTTTTAATTTTTTGTATAATTTTTGGATTTTGCAAAAATTAACCATTTACAAAAATTTTCTCAACAGCAGTTGCAAAAATTTAAGTGCATTCTTTGAGTAATTTTAAGAACTTTTTCACTCTTGGTATTTTCTCCGAAAGTTCATAGTTTTCGATTAAAAAAATCATAGATGTATTTTCAAAAATTTTGCGGTTAGGGCGCCATTTTGAAAATACCAAAGCCTAAAATCGAACTTTGAACCATGGATTCTTAAATTTCAGACATTTATTCCACCGATTGAAAAGGTTCCAGGTTGATTACTGACAGGGAAGCTCTTGAAAATCCAGTTTTTGAAAAAAACAGAGTGGAAAAATCATGCTTTTTTTTGTTTAAAAAACATTTTTTCATAATTAATTATATGTCGTATCAATTTTGAGTTCGCTATGGAGAAGGGCAGGTCTTAAACTTTAAAAATATGTCTCTCTGAATTTTTTTTGAAGTTTACAGCATTAGTTATGAGCCCCCGAAGACCCATGTACCGCGAATGGCGTTTTCGGCGGAAACGGGTTAAACCACCAGCTATTTCTATGTGAAACCACAGACGAAAATATGAATTATTGTAGAAAAATTCTATACGGTGTTATTGGTAATTATTGGCTTTATGGTCCAGAAATAATAACTCAGAAGTACAAACTTTTAAACACTTCGACTCTGATTGGAGTCCTTACCAGTGATCTTTATTTCTGAAATATCAAAACAATGAATAAAATATTACACATATGAGCCCTATTTTGGAGTAAATTTACATAAAATTGTATAGAAAACATGGATAAAATACCTAAAACTTCCTTAGAAATTACAATAAATTCTAGCACATAATTTTGAGATACCTAAACTAAAAACCTAATATATATTTTTGTCTAAATGTTACTGGAAATATAAATGCAAGTACATATATAGTATAAAATTACAAAGGATTATCATGAAAATAGCTAAGAATTGCTAATACGAATTCTACACTATTAGGAATTTCTACCGCAATTTCCCGAAACATGTGACTGAAGTTTTATATCTGCAATATTTTATTTATTGTTTTGATATTTTAGAAATAAAAATCACTGATGAGGTCTCCATCTCCAATTAGAGTCGAAACGGTTGAAACTATGTAACCTTCTGATTTATTATTTCTGGACCCTAAAGCCAATTACTAACAACAACATCGTATGAAATTTATTATTTGAGGGTCTATACAAGTCCTATTTTATGAATATTATAGAAAAAACTTAAAAGAAACTAAGATACATTTCTTGATCATAAGACTCACTTTCTAGATTCTCATAAAACTCTTAATTAGTAAACAATTAGCGATTCATCAGGGATTAAATTTTGCCAAATCTACGTTTTGTTAATTAAACATCAATCTTTCCACAACCTAAAAAATTGAAAGTTCAAAAAAATTCGCATTTCAGAAATTTTTTAAAAATTTACACAATTTTTATGTCTCTTGAAGTTTCTATAACTTTCAGAATGTCGACAAAGAATTATTTGATACTCTCATGGTTTAAAATTTAAATCTATTGAATCCTTTATTAATCGAAAAAAACGTAAACATTATCAAATAATTTTTCTTGATCTCCTAGCCGAAAGTACAATCTTTCTGGCCGCATTTCACTCCAGAAACAACGACTTTTGTGGCTCAGTAGTGCCGCTAAATTCATCATATAATTCGTTTGTTTAATTTGTTTAATTCATCTGTATGTAACTTCAAATTATTAATAAATAGTACGCTAATCTTTCAAGTTAATTTTAACGTTTAACAATTGCGTATCTAATGTAACTTCGTGCAATTGCACAAAAGACTAACTATTGAAAAGAAAAACAAAAAATTTATGTACACAGTTTATTTTATATTAATAATGATATTCATAAAAGTAATAATAATTATTATAAGAAGATTAGTATTATTGGATGTGTGATTTTAGAGTTACTGTTGAGCAATATTAATATTGTTTCAAATTAATTAGTTGAGTTTGAAATTTTTGTCACTGCCTATATTATCGGAGGATCACTAGTCGCGTATCAGAAAGGATACGTTGTCGACAGGTGTCCTCGTAGACAATTTCAAACTCTTATATCGCAAATAATGCAAATAAATTCAATATTTAAAGTATTTGAAAATCTTTCTGTGGAAAAAATGACGCTTTCGACTGCGCTGGGATTCGAGCCCAGGTCTTCGACCGGCAATCGAAAGACCTGGGCTCGAATCCCAGCGCAGTCGAAAGCGTCATTTTTTCCACAGAAAGATTTTCAAATTCTTTAAATATTGAATTAATATTGTTATCGAAGAATAAATTTTCTCTGGTATTAGTTAATTTTTAAAAAAATTTTGATTTTCAATTTTTTTGTTGCAGTTATTGTATGATTGAATTTTATTTTAAAGTTTCTAATGCCCGCCCCGACCAGCAAAAACCTCGGCTTCGCCTCGGTTTTGCAAAAGTCGGGCGGACCTCCCCCTGCCCCCTACAAAACCTCGGCTTCGCCTCGGTTATGGGCGTACTTTCGGCTGGAGATCAAAAAAATAGTATACAACCCACGGCCAGAATGTTTGATGCTCTGGCGTATGTGATGTAAATGCCTCGGCTTCGCCTCAGCATTGATATCACATACGCCAGGAAATCAAAGTTTCTGGCCTAGGGTTGTAATATACTATTAAATCATTCTGTGGAGAAAAAAACACTTTCGACCGTGCTGGGATTCGCGCCTGGGTCTTTCGATTGCCGGTCGACTGCTCTAATCAACTGAGCTACACAGACGTCCAACAGAGCAGTCGACCGAAAATCGAAAGACCCGGGTTCAAATCCCGACACAGTCAAAAGTGTCTCTTTTCACACAGAAAGACTTTAAATGATTTGAAAATTTCTACTTTCAATTTGAATTTAAGCCTTGTACTGACACACAAAGTAAGAATTTTACCTCATATGAAATTTGAAAATATCAAGACTAAGAAATTAAGCCAAGAAAAAAATATTTAATTCATCAACCCATTTTTTTAAATGAATAAAGGCTTTTGGTAAGATGAAATAATAGGTCCATTGTATAATAAGCAAATTCTTTAATTATTATTATCGAAATATTTGTCTATTTATCTTCTATATCAATTGGAGAATTTAATATTCTAATTTGTAGAGCATAAATTATTCAGTGTCGCAATTCTATGCGACGTTAAAACTTGCTTTTGTAAGCACAAGAATTTAATTTACATAATTTAAACTGTGAATACAAATTATTAAAATATGTTGCAGAATGAACCAATTTCTTTTATTGTGCACTATTTATAATTTTATGAATGTTCCCATCATAAATCATCTCGTCATTTTATAAAAAAATAATCATTTAAGTAAATAAAGCTGTTTATACATTGTAGTTCAAGATAATATATAGCGTCTATGACATAGCAAACAATTAAATTGAGTTATACCTTATTACCTGAATTTGCAATATTGGATGCAGGTTTCTTTCTACGGAAAATTTTTTCAACATACTGTACTTCTTGTTCGTTTACATATATGAAAACAGTGTATAGTGACCTTCCACCCTATTTTTTCTAATATAGCTATCAAGACGGAAAAAAATGATTTACTGTCTAATTAACCTTTGTCATTTCATTAACGAAATAAGTAGTTTAAAGAAATATACACGTATTATACTTGAATATTTGATATTGAATATATAATACGTAAGATATTTTACTATTAAATTCAATATAATTAGGCAAGAATTAGCCAACATTTTTCCAGTTGATTATATACAACATAATTCAAAGACAAAGACAAGGCCTTGATACCGTGAGCGGTCATTATGGGTTATTATTCATGATCCACGTTTCTTTTTTTGTTTTTTAAATTAGCTCTACTAAATCATTTTCCTTCCTATGGTGGTTTTCAGAATTGTAATTCACTTCGGAAACCCTAGAATGAAAATAGCGATTATGTCCAATTTCAATACTTGAAAAAAGTAGCAAGTTTATGTGAACAATTTGGTCCAGTTTCTACATGTTTGTGTCCGAAATACATAAATTTTTGCTTTTATAATTTGGGAAATGGCAAAGGAGATAATAACTAACGTAGATTGACTAGTTTAGATTTTGACAATGAAAAAAAAATTTCTGATATATTTTGCTAAAATTGAACCTTTTTTCAATTTTGAAACCAAAAGTAGTCTATCTACCTCCTTTTTCATCTCCTCCGCCATTTTCCAATTTTTGGAAAGAAAATTTTATGTACTTTAGGCACAAGCATGTAGAAACCTAAAATCAATAAAATTTGCGAATTTTCTAAGTATCACATGCCCTTAATTGAAAGCACAAAATAAAACCAAAACCTTCTCATATGTTGAGAATGTAATAAATAAAACTCAAAATTGAAGATCAAGAAAAAATAACAATAAATAGAGCTAAATGATGGAGTTTTTAATGCTAAGAAAACGGATTTATGAATATACTGGCTAAAGCGATTTATAATGACTAGCTAGTGCAAACAGTAGCCAAGAGAGGTGATTACTCAATAAATTACGTATCAACCTTTTTCACGCCCGTTTTGTATCTTACCCTCATCACACCTAATATCCCAAATAAAAAAGTCGTTTTCACTTACGGATCACGGCAAAAAATTGAAATTGGTGACAATGTATCTTACAGAATATTTTATATCAAAATCAAATGCGCAATGTATAAACGTATAAGTCTGTCCTTTTCGAACTGCTATCTAAGTTTAAATATAACTAATTATATATATGTATATTTTTATGGATTATTCCATCCATTCATTTAATGAATTTTTTAAAATGAAATATTGTTTCTGCGTTCTTTGATCGAAAATATTCGACATATTTCTTTTATTGTAATATGATATTAAGACACGTTGAGTAATGAATGTTTAAACTTTTGATGTTCAGAAAAAGTACTTTTTTACGATCGCGTATACTAAAAAAAGTAATTTATTCAAAAAGTTTCTGCATATTATGAAATTTACACTTTTTTCACAGCTGTATAATGAGTTTATTTAAAAATCAATTAAACTTTTTTTAATAAGAAAAGGTCGATTTTTAAACAAATAGTTTTTTTGAATTTGGCACTATTTTTCTTTCGTTTTTTAAAATCAATAAATGTTCTCTAAATATTCCAAGGTATTAAAAAATTAATTAGTTGAGTTTGAAATTTCAGCCACTGCCTACATTATCGGAGAATCACTAGTCGCGTATCAGATATATGTATATATGCAATTGCAATGAATAAATTTAATATTTTGTGAATCTGAATTGTTAGATTTTAATTTGTATTAAAAACAAATTTAAAGAATTTGAAAACTTTCTGTGGAAGAAAAGACGCTTTCGACTGCGCTGGGATTCGAGCCCAGGTCTTTCGATTGCCGGAAAAACAGTTGTAAAACTTCGAATGTTGGAAATTTGTGGTGCTAGAAAAAAAAAATAAATAAATAAATAAAACAAGAAAATTTCGAAATGGGATAATTTAAATACTGAAAAATATGTAATTTTGAATTTTGATAATTTAAAAATTATAAAATGACGTTTCCGTCTGTCGCTCTTGCGTGTCTTTTAATATTACAAAAAAGAAAGAAACGGGTGTAGTAAATCAAATATGATGCAAAAAAATTTGAAATAAAGGGCGGAAATGCAAGCTTTAATTTTTCTGAACATGTGGGGTTGTCAAATTAGTTATGACCGCATTTTTACATAAATGTCGTTAAAGTCGTTTATGGCGAGCTCGCGTGGATTCGCTCACGTCCTTTTAACATTAACAGATCGCTGTGTAGATTTCGAACCTGAGTTTTAGATTTTGCCTATATATGACTATTTTATTATGGCATCGGTCATTCAATATATATAAATAATATAAGATTAGTATGGAAGGTGTAACTTCACTTTTATACGATTCTAAATACGAGTTTCTCTGCTCCGTAAAAGAAAGAAGACACGAATACAACCTTACCGTTAACTGAACTTTTTTTACTTACAATAAACCTGATCAGGTTGTATTTACCATCAAAAACCACAGGAATGAAAAAGGTATGCCAAGAATTTCACATCTCAATCAGCATTTGAAAAAGTAACTACTTTCCACTGAATACAGTTGTTGGAGTGAAATGGCAAGAAAACTGATAATATGTCAACGAGTCTTTCATTTGCAATAAGCTATTTCAGTTGCATATTCTATAATACTTGTTTCTCATGGCCAATTCAAATTAATGAACTAAATGATGAAATAAAATATGTACAATCTAAATTAGATTGCGAACATTTGAATTCGAATATGATAATAAGTATATCCTGATATTGTTGACAAAATCATAAATACTTGACATAAGTGAGAAACTGCTGGAACTCAAATTTCACAACTTATTAAATATGACCCTTATCCACAATGAGAATTATTGTGTCATTAAGTACGAAGTTGGAAGTTTCTGATGTATGAATTTTGACATTTAATATCTTTGACATTTTGCATTGGCATTCGTTTTTGTTTTGCACATTATGAAGCTACGCTATTATTCTTTCGACTAAGCTTTGAAATTTACAATTATCTTTTGAATAGCATTTTGTGCAAAATATTTTGTGAAACCATGGATAAGTCAAAAATTCATGCAATTCTCGAATATGAATTTCCTTCTGGAACCAACGTATCGAAGACAGCTTATAAATTGAATGGTGTGTTTGGAGAAGGTTCAACTAGCCATAGCACAATATCGTTTTGGACTGCAAAATTTCGTTGCGGGGATTTCAGCCTTGAAAATGAACTACGTGGAGGACCCCAACCCAAAGTGAATAATGATTAACTTAAAGCTATTGTAGAGAGTGATACATCTCAAACAAACATGAGTTAGCACTGAAATTTTGTGCTTCTATCCCAACCGAGAGGCTATTCACTCTCATCTGAATGATTTTTAAGTTACTCGAATCTATTACGAGTTACGTAATTCTTGCCAATAATCTTTAAAAAATAAGAAAAATCTGCGAGAATCTATAAATCTTGTCGAGTCTGATTTGAATAAGATACGCTTATGTCAGATTTGAAAATTTGAATAGAAATTTGAATAATTACAAATTACAGTTTCTCCAATTTCTACAAATTAATGATCAAAAATTGAAACAAATGAAAATTTTTCTATCAACTTCCTTGCAAATGAGTAGAATTTACAAAAAAATTAATGTTATTTCTTAAGAATTAAATGTTTTTTTATGATTGCAATAATTTTTTTCATTATTAATATCAAGTATTCAATAAAAATTATGAAAAAAATTATACAATGCCAAAAGTGCGAAAAATAAACATATCATGAAATCGCCATGACGTTATTTTCTGTTAAATATTCCAAAATTGTCCATATTCTCAAATCTATGCGAGTCCATACGAGTCATGGAAAATCAACGGGAGTCCACACGAGTCTTAGAGATTCGACGCAAGTCCGTTCGAATCTTATGGAGAGTCGACGCGAGTCCCACTCTTTGCATTCCGATCTACTCAAGTATATCAGAGTCGATAGAATTATTTGTCATTAAGTCGAATATCCAAGTTACTCAAAATCATCACCAATCTTTACAAATTATACAAAATTATTCGATATTATCGGATCCATTCGAGAGTGAACAGCTTCTGGATCCTAACCATATTGGATCATTTGCATCAAATCAACAAAGTAAAAAAGCTCCGCACGAATTAAACGCACATCAGATGAAAAAACATTATGATACTTGCGTTTCTTTGCTTTCTCGGAATAAAGGAGAGCCTTGTCTGTATCGTATCGCTACTTGTAATGAAAGATGGATCCTCTATGATAATCGTAAGCTTTAAGCGAGCTGGTTAGAAAAGGAAGAATCACCAAAACACAGCCCAAAAGCAAACATTTATCAAAAGAACCTCATGGTTACTGCTTGGTGGAGCAGCCACGGTTTAATCCATTATAATTTTATAAAATCTGGTCAGTCGACCACAGCAGAGACCTACTGTAACCAACTGGATAACATGATGAAGAATCTGACATAAAAACATCCAAGATTAGTGAACAGAGACAGGCTAATTCTCTTGTACGATAATGTACGCCCATACACTGCAAATTATTTCTAAGATGTTTCGGTAGTCACATTCAAGTTGCCTAAAGCATATTAATTGGAGACACGTAAAATATCTTGAGTTGAACCATCGGTAACACAGGTTACTTAAGTTACCGACAGTTCATGTTCCTTATAACCTCTACACTGTGAGAAAAAGCTTACGGCACACCGGTATCTGTTACACATGTGGTGGTTTACATGGCTGTATGTACTTCTTAAAAAAATTAATTCAAGAAAATGCTCTATTGGGAAAGGAGATAAGTGACTTAGCAAACGTATCCACTACGTTAAAATAGAAGGTATACCTGATATCGAGTTACGTGTTGCTGATACGATTCCCAATTTTTATATGTAGCTCCACATCCGTCATATCTAAAGTTTAAATAAAGGATCGTGTCGATGAAAATGAACAATATATTCCTCTAAATGTGTTGATATTACACCACAGAAGAAAAACATGCAACACTCAAAACGCTCCATTTTTTGAGGTTATGAACTGTAACTATAACCCTTTGAGAGATTCTATCTTTCGACCACTACTTCTTTGACACTTTACGTGTCTTAGTTTTTGCTAACTTATTGACCTGCTATATCTTCCCGAGTCGAACTATTGATTCTCTATTGATTCTCTAAGATGCTCCATTTTCGAGAACTTGAGAGAATCAAAAGAGGCGTATTAGCTGTTTAAATCAATGTAATTTTGATCCTCTGTTGGTGCTCTTCTCCTGCAGATATTTCCGTTTCTGCACCTTGGAGGATCTTAAAGAGTAGCAACGAAGATTCTCCTTACCTCCTCTATGATTCTCCATTTCTAAAAGTATATAATTCCTAATGACGTCAGGAATTAGCAACGATTTATTATTATTTATATTTATCGTATTGATTAAGAGAGAAACGAAAATATCGTAGAAGACTTTTGAAAAATAATGAGGAATGTATCAAAGTATCAATGTCTGGTACATGTCGAATTTTGTTTTGAAAACATTAATTTTGAAAAATTTTATTTTTCGAAATAAAAATCCAAATGGTACCGGAGATTGATTTTTTAATGGATTCCTCATTGTTGCCTACAATTTCATGATTATATTTAGATTTCTGTCCTAATCAACCCGATGAATATAAATAATATAAAATGGTTGGTCATTTGTGACGTCATTACGCATCACATACCCTCAAGTACTAGAATGAAAAGGGTTTAACAAGAGCGAGTCCTCGATTTTTCGAAAACTCTTAGAGATTTTAAAACGTTTTTTTTTTTAAATAAAAGTACTAGCGAAAGACTACGGCGCTACTATCTAATTGATAGTCCAGTCCCCATCGTTGTCCAGAATGGCCTGGCACCTTTTCGGCATGCTTTCCACTAATTTTTCAGCGTAGTCCGTTGGTAATTCTTGCCATATCTTCCGGATTTTTTGCGAGAGCTGTTTCAGGGTGAACATGCGTTTTCCCGCAAGCTTCCTCTTTGAAACACTCCAGACATTTTCGATTGGATTCGCATCCGGGGACTGTGATGGCCAGTCCAAAATTGTGATGCCATTTTCTGTTTTCCAGACGGTGCAGAGACGGCTTCGATGTTTCGGGTCGTTATTTTCTTGTAAGATCCAATCGGCCGTATCGGCTCCAAACATCTTTGTAGCAGACCTTAGAAGACCACGTTCATATATTTGGAGCATTTTCTGAGCATTCAAGTTCTCGGTGAAGAGCTCTAAGCACCCAAAACCGCACTATAAGAAGCATCCCCGAATATTGACCTTCACGGGGTGTTTTTTATTGGCTTTATAACGCGTACACAGAACTCATTATGACTCACGTCTGCTGTCTCCGACGATTCGAGCGCTACTAAATCGCCTTGGTAATTGCGCCGTAGTCCTTTAAATATACTTTCATTAAATCAAGAGAGTATAAAGAGAAGCAAAGGAGAATCAAAAGAGTATCAAGAGAAGCAAAAGAGAATCAAGAGAGTATCAAGAGAAGCAAAAGAGAATCAAGAGAGTATCAAGAGAACCAAAAGAGAATCAATAGTTCGACTCGGGTTACAATTCAGAAACATCTTATGCCAGAACCATCTTATGACACCCTAAACATCTTAAACTAAGATACATTATCTAACTCAATCAAGTATCTTATTTTGGAAGACGGAAATTACATCTTTATTCGTACCAAGATACGTAAGTCGCCTTAATTTTGAATAAGACACTTCGTGAGACATCTTATTTTAAGACAGAAGATACCAAATTCCCATCTCATATCTTACAGTAAGATACCAGGTAAGACACTTCTTTTTGCAGTGCGGTTCTCGCTCTCCAGACTTCTATGCAAAAGGCAAATACTTTGAATAATTGAAATGTTATTTTATTCGAAGAACAATAAAGCAAAATTTTGAGTCCAAACTTCCAATTTCATACTTAATGACCCAATATTTATTATAATAACTTCGAACTCATATAATTACGAGCTATACACTCTAAAAACAATTCATTTCTAAGATTTCTAAGATGTTTCGGTGGCCACTTTCAAGTTGCCTGAAACATCTTAATTGAAGACACGTAAAATATCTTAAGTTGAATCATCGGTAACATAGATTATTTAAGTTACCAACAGTTTATGTTCACTGTAACCTCTACATTGTAAGAAAAAGCTTTCGGCACACCAGTGTCTGTTACACATGTGGTGGCTTGCATGGCTGTACGTACTTCTTAAAAAAATTAATTTAAGAAAATGCTCTATTGGGTAAGGAGAAAAACGACGTTGCAAAACAGAAGGTATACCTGATATCGAGTCACGCGTTGCCGATACGATTTACACTTTTTACATGTAGCTTCACATCCGTCATATGTAAAGTTTGAATAAAGGATCGTGTCGATGAAAACGAACAATATGTTTCTCTAAATGAGTTGATATTACACCACAGAAGAAACATTCAAAACTCTCCATTTTTTGGGGTTATGAACTGTAACTATAACCCTATGAAAGATTCTATCTTTCGACCACTACTTCTTTGACACTTTACGCGTCTTAGTTTTTACTAACTTATTGACCTGCTATATCTTACAATTCAGAAACATCTTATGCCAGAACCATCTTATGACACCCTAAACATCTTAAACTAAAACACATTTTCTAACTCAATAAAGTATCTTAGTTTTTAGGACGGAAAAAACATCTTTATTCGCATCAAGATACGCAAGTCGTCTTAATTTTGAATAAGACACTTCGTGAGATATCTTATTTTAAGACAGAAGATGGCAAATTCCCATCTTATATCTTACAGTAAGATACCAGGTAAGACACTTCTTTTTGCAGTGTAGTAAGTACACACTTCGCTCAATTACACACTTGATAACATGTGTAGTATGTAAAAATTACACATTTCACTACACACTTGTTTTTAGAGTGTAAAGTCACAGTCTTTGAGTTGTTAATAAATATAGTAGATTCGGGAAGTAATAATTTAGCTTCACATATGTATAGTATGTAGATATATTCGGTTATAATATCTAAACATTCAGCTGTAATATCTAAGATATTCATATGGAAGATATTTCAATATTTTAGATAGTAAAGCTAAATATTCAGATATTACATTTCAACATCTAGATATTACAACAGAAAATATAAGATGCTTTTGTAACACAGTTAAATATCAATTTTTGTTATGGACGCACATCAAAATTCAGTTACTCATGTATTGAATTTAATGTATGTTGTTAATTTGATTTTAAGTAAAATGCTTCCTGATTTCAATAATTCTAACATTTTATAGAGTTACGCCCAGAAAAAGTTTTATTTGAATTTAAGAAATCGTTTTTTAAACTATTTTTTTTTAATTAGGAGTAAAAACACCTTTAAGACAAATATCTTATTTTATTTTAAGAAATCACGTTTTTAGCCTTTTTTAAATGGAAGAGATTTAATTTTATCTTTAATATAACTGTTTTAAACTGTTGTAAACCAGTAAACTAAAAAAAACTGGGATTACTAGTTAAATTTTAGTAAAATTGACTTAAAAAGTAGTCAAATTCAGTAAGAAATTGGTGAAATTAACTAGATTTTCAGTTTCGTTTAACCACACTCTAAAAACAAGTGTGTTACTTCTTCACGTGAAATACGATAGTAACTTTTTAGGTATTTTAAGTGTGTATGTTTAATGCACATTACAAACGTAAGGTTTAATTTTCAAACACTTTAACGTTTTGTACCCAAAATATGTGTTAAAAATACACACTTCAAATGCCTAAAAAGTTACTATCGTGATTCACGTGTAAAAGTAACACACTTGTTTTTAGAGTGCATGAAAAACGTAATCTCGCCATTCAACTAGTTAATTTTACTAGTTTTCTTTTCAGTGTAGGTGCTATAATTTTACAGCCATTTTTATCATATGCCTTATAGTTGATTCAAATATAAGCAAACTTTATTGGGACTATATAGTTATACTTGATAGGAAAAATAGCAATAGGTATAATTTACTAATTCATGTGAATAGTTGTTACTATTAAACTTTTACTGTCATTTCTTTTACAAAATTAGAACAACTGTTTTTATCTACTCGCAAGAATAATTTTATGACCATTTTATTTACAATAGTCGTAGTGATTGAGAAAATGATCACAACACATTGCAAATAAATTATGTAACATACACGAAGAAAAGTAGGAGTAACTTTGCTTAACTTTTATCAAAATTGGAACATATGTACAAGTTGAAGATTATTAAATATTTTAAATTTAAATAATTGGATCGAACTCAACCATCTGATTGAAAATTCTTGAATATTATTGTAATAATTTGTGACGCACCAAATATCAAAGAATGCATCACAGTTAGGTAATTTTTAAAAATATAGAGTAAAGTTTCAAAATGTCTGTCACAAATTATCACAATAATACTAAATATTTTCCAATTTGTCCATTTTTCCCAATTTTGCTCAAAAGTTAAATAGAGTTTCTCGAACTATTTTTCTCCATGTAATACATAGTAACGTATTAACCCTACCTCATATGCAGGTGAATATTCCTTGAAAACAGCGTTTTTGTCCACAATCTTCATTGAAGAGAGAATTTTTAAACACGCGAAAATAATTCCAGATAACAGTAATTTCCTGAATATTTCGAATTCGAAAGATGAATATGCTAAGTGCAAAGTCCATCCACAATTTTATAGGAACTTTTTACCGTCTTAAGAGCGCAGCATAAATACTCTCGCGCGAACTATAATAAACAGCGAGTAAACTTTTACGTGTAAACAATACATTTTGAACAGCAAGAAAATTCTTGTGGCCAATTTTGGTATATTGAGTAACATCCATTGATCTTCAATGTAAATCTTCAGAGCTGATCTTCATTAGGCGAAATCGTATGTCAAACAGGAGTCAGGTACATCATTTCTCGTCGAAGATAAAATCTTCCAATTGCGGATGATGAACCGTATCATTCGAGTCATTTTACATTATAAAAATGATTTTAGTTCTTATGAAATTCATTTAATTCTCATTAAGAATAAAAGAAAGTCTTCTTATCTCACTATTATGTCTTCCTTTATATTTTATAAAAACTTTGGCATATTTTAATTAATTTTAGTTAAGAAAATCTAATTTCGTAAAGTTAACAATGTTACATCATCGACTAACTTTACGAAATAATGTTTAAAGCTTTATTTTCATTTGCACTGATAAGGCAAAAATGTAATACTTTTATTTATTTTAAAAATGATTGACTAATAAATTTATTCTGAATAATATATACTGTTTCTATTACAAAATTAATTTCAAGTGACTAGATTGAATATTATTGTTGGAAACTTCAATTTTAGACGATAGAAGTCCACGTCTAGGAAAAAAAAATTGCATTTACTAACAATTGAAAAACTTTTTTTTTCTTATTAGTGAACTTAACGTATAGAAATTATTCAATAACTGATATCGTGCACTAAATTGTGAGACAAAAATTGTATACATTTTTTAAATAAGCATGCAAATTACGAGAATGGAAAAATAATAATTAAAAAATTCTAACCTTCTATTATACGCCTAGAAGCTTCGTCTATGTTTGCACTACAATCCTTTAGTATTACGTACATTAACGTAAGAGGCATCCCATACAAATATTGAAATCGTTCCATGAGTCTCATACTATATCCCAGTAAAAGTTCAACCTTTTGAGCTGTAAAAAACAAAAAACTAATTAGTTGTATAAAGAAAATTTGAAAAATTAAGCAATTGTTAAACTACATTCAATATATTTATGACACAGGCTTATGAAATGCGACCATTTTGAAAACAAACATTAACCAGCATTGATGTTTCTTATGAAATCCAAAGAAGAAATTTTCATACACCCAAAAAAAATTTTTATTGGAATCGCATCATTTTTAAAAATTTGGCTCGAAGCAATAAGAAAATAAGTTTGGGGAAAAATAAAATTATTTTTTCGTGAACGAACTACCATAACCAAATATTTTTCTGAGAGTGATGGTCACAAAATCAGCTATTTCGGTTTATCTTATTTCCCGAGGGTTAACTTTTGCAGACCCGTGTTATCAGTGTATAAATTTGTAGAAAATATTCCATAAATTGTATTTAATTCTATTCAAGGCAACCACAATATAATTTCATGTCTGTTAAAAAGATGAAAAAATCCAAATTATCGTATTATAGTTAAGCCATGTAGCAGTATTTAACTAAGTTTTTAAAATTTAACTGACAAACTGTAATAATAGAAATGAATGGTTTTTATTACACTTTTATTGAAGAAATTCTTTTAAACTAGGCCCAAAATAGGACCTGGACTCACATGTAATGCAAATATTAGATAAAGGGGGTCTTCTACTGTAACGCTTTTAAGAAATCGATTTTTTTTTATTGAATTTGTTCAATAGTTAAGGATGTATTAAATATGAAAAAAGCTATTTTTTATGGCCCTAGCATCGCCGTTTGATCGTAAATGTTGGTTTCCTCGAAAAATATTCACACAGAACTTTAAACGCGTTTTTCCCTAAATCACGTTTTTCAAAACGGTGGCCACGTTTTCTCATGACTGTATATTATATTTTAGATACAAATTATTTTTAAAATGTGTCAAATTTTTTTTTTAAATTTGTGAAAAAATTTATAAGTCGAAATTTCTTTATTATAAAGTAGAGTTTAAAAACAATAAGATTTTTTTTGTAGCATACAGTGATTTTTGTAAACAAGGTGAGTTGAAAGACCTGGAAAATTGTGTAGTCTCATGTTGAAGATTGTACAAATGGTAAATTTTGGAAAAAAAAAAAATTAAGTTGGATGCTGCAAGTGTAAATGAAATGTGTCGATATATACAACACCGTGACGTTATTAATAATTAGAATTTAGTTACTTCTAAATTCGAGAATTATGTTGTAAAAATTCCAATCCCTCGAGCGGCTGAAGGATTGGTAGTGTGGGATCTTGCACGGTTCAAAGAGTTACAACTCACCATACTATTACCAAAAAAGTCAAGGCCAATATAATTTACCATTTTAATTATTGTAATAATTTGTGACGTACATTTTTAAAGTTTACCAATCTGTAGTGCTTTCTTTAAAATTTGATACGTCACAAATTATTGACACATTATTAAATAATCTTCAACTTGTCCATATGTCCTAACTTTTATAAAAGTTAAGTAAAAATTTTCAAACTATTTTTCTTCGATTACCGAAAAGAAAAAATTCCTTTTTTTCCAACCTGGTTCTAACCATTCCCGAATAGTTTATTGGCAGATGTGAGTCCAGCATGTTTTCTGGGGACAATAGCTTTCCGACTCCTTATGACATGATATATTAGGCATTACAAGAGCCAATGGTGGCGTACCGACTAGTATGGAACCGCCCACCCGGGACTCGAGACCGTTTTTAAAGCTAAAATGGCCACCAGAAATAGACAACGCAAGGGATAGGGGCAGGTGCGCGCAACGTCGCGACGCCAACCGTCGGTTCCTCCTTTCTTGTACAGGTGTAAAGGCCGGGTGTCCAACAAAGGTCGAATAACCTCGAGAGGGAGAGAGATAGAGTGAAAAGGCGGAGAGGAAAGGGTGGAGAAGAAAGAGTGTGAGAGGAAAAGAGAATGAGAGGGAGAGAGAGAGAGAGAGGGGCTGAAAGAAGGGGTTGCCTGAGGAGAAAGGGAGTGAGTAAGTTGGGTGGGTGGAAAACGGGCGCGGTGTCAGGGGAATCCCCTTCGGTTCCATTTGGTTCTGTTCTGTCCTGTCGACACGCGTTAGAATCTCTTTAGTCGCCATTTTGTATATGATGTCATAGCTGCAAGCCTAGCATGATTTATGATGATATTTAAATCCATCAAGGTATAGCTAAAAAGAAAGCAATCTTTGATCAAACTTTCATAAAATATAGCAAGTGGCACTTAGAAACTTAAAAAACAAATAATTAAAGAAAAATAGAAATTTACGATTTTTGAACGAAGGAAAGGATGGAAAATCAAAAGGCTCTTTTTTTTCTAGTCAGTGATTTTCTACCCAGTATGTCACTGAATCTGCTATTCAAGAAAATGCTAACTCAATCTCTTAATCTGACCTAAGTTTGAGCCAAGCTTATTGTTGAGTCTAACCTTTTGAATTTCAAGCATAATTTCTTTGAATAAACACTCGAAATTGAAAAAAGTTATTTTCATTTCGATTAATTATTTTTTCGCTAGTTTCAATCAGAGCTATTCCGGAATTCGGTTCTGATTCAATTATGGGCTTAAATTTGAATTCAGCTACCTTGACAACCCCCTGCAACTCTTTTCCCTTTTGAATCTCTTAATCGATTCTACCTTAAGTTCCTCTGAAACGTAAAAACCATCCCTCCGATAAAAGGGGTGGTTTTCACCATTAACATTGCGCCATTACCAATATAATAAAATACGTGTCGAATACTTATTATAGCTCTACAATTTTCCAAAGTTTCATCAGAATCAGTCCTTAACAATTCCGTAAGGTTTACTTGTGAGTTTCTGCACGGAAAAAAATAGTTCACTAAAGTTTATATAGCTGTTCAAGAGTTTGAGATACAAGCATTTACGGAACAGAGTTCCGGAAAATTTACAAAACTCTGTGCCGTGAATGCCTGTATTCCCAACTCTTGAACAGCTCTATAAACTTTAGAGAACTATTTTTTTTCCGTGTGATTTACCTATAGGTTTTGGTTTAATTTCATTAGAATTATGTCTATTGAGATAAAATCATTTTTGACCATAAAAAAGGTATTTTTGAGCTCGAATCTCGGCACAATGTGCAATGAAAATATGCTTAAAATTGTAATTATAAATTCTATTAATGCTTAAAATTATTCAGAAAAAAAAACTTTTAGAGATTATGATGCGCTCACCCAAAAAAAGTCCACGTGATCTAACCAAACCATTTTGTTAAAAGAATCAAGATCGTTATTTAAATCAAAGAAAATTTAGTTAAATTAACTAAAATATTTGTTTAATTTCGCCAAATTGTATTGAAACAAACCATCTTTGGTTACATGAAACGAATAATTTGATTGAATCAACCAAAAATTTGGTCAACTGTATATTAAGCAAATTATTAGTGTGACCAAACTAAATTTTCGCTGGATTAACGAAATATTTTTCCATTCAGTTTACTAATTTATTAACACGAGTTTATGTCCCTACACATTTGTCAATTAAAAAATTTTTATTTTTAAGTCAGACGCGCAATATTTGGCACGTCATTGAATATTTCCAATATAATTTTATATAAAAATTACAAAACATATATTGGTTAATTACTTCCAATACTTTATTGGAAGTTTCCAAGAAAATTTTTTAGAGTGTAGATATTCAACTATGTGACAAGCATCTCATATATTCAATTAAAATATCTAAATATTCAGCTGCAATATCCGAGATATTCATATTAACCTATTTCAAATAGTGAAGCTGAATATTCAGATCTTACAGTTCTATATATATAGATATTAGAACTGAATATATGTCGTTTGTCACATAGTTGAATATCCCTTTTTCTGCGTGTAGAGGAAAAAAGAGAGTAAAAAATTAGCCATTTTTCATTGGGAATTCACATTTTTTTAGTCTTTTGTCGTCCCATAGAAAATTGTAAGTCAAGGCCAGACTAGAGGTTTTAGCTTGTACCAAACCTGAAACTGAAGCAAAAAATTGTCATTTTTACATGGGATACTACGAAATTCCATTTTTGGGAATTCAAGACGGACAAACTGCAAGGGGTAATTTAGTGAATAATAGCAATTCATTATACTAGCCTCCTAGTGCCTGAAAGATTTAGGGATTTAGGGTTTTAGAGTTTGCTAGTTGTTAAGTGATTTTCGTTGCTGCTAAAAAAATTCTAGGGTTGAGGACGGTTGTTAAGAAAGGGTCTTCGGGAAGTTTTCAGCGGAGGTTAAATTGCAAGTAGAAGGTATGGAGGTCGCAAACTCGAAATAATGGATCACTACTCTGAAAGGCAGGTATCCCTAGGTAACAAAGAAAATGGAAGTAAGTAGACCTTGTTTTCCAAATTAATAGGAATCAATTGACCGTGAAATTGCCGAAACTTTACCGTCGAGAGGTGGCGTGAAATGGTAGAGTTTAAATTACGATCTTAGGTTGAAATTTAGACTTTTAAAAGTTATTGATACAATATGAAAAAAGAACTGAAGTCCAACCTCAAAATATTTAAGCATAATCTATACATTTTCAAGTGGGTAAACTTTACAAAACATTATAATTTTGAATAGCATCATAAAAAATAAACAATTTGAGTTGCTCACCTTAAAGGCATATGACAGTACATTAGCAAATTTTATTGTTTTCAGGTTTCTACATCTTTATATCCAAAGAATGAAAAAAAAGTTAAATTTTAGCAAAATATATCAGAAATTTTTTTTTCATTCTCAAAACCAAAAGTAATTTATCTACGTTCTTTTTCTTTTTCTCTGCCATTTTCGAAATTTTGAAAACAAAATGTTACTTATTTTCGACAGAAACATGTAGAAACTGGAACAAATTGTTCACATGGAATTGCTAATTTTCTTAAATATCACATGTCCTTAAACATCTGAATCAGATTTGGAAAATCTTTTTTTTTTAAAGATGTTTAGTTGTATTAAATTTCATTTCTTGATGCGGGATTTTAAAATTGTTTAATTTGTGTACACTGGAAAAAATGGACAGTACCATCTATACAAAATAAATGCTATCAAGATACAATCTAAATGTTGAGTTTCAATACCCAGGATAAGTGGTATGTACAGTGTAGTCAAAATATCGAATGTTTTTTTAAAACAATATAAACATTTTTCATTCATTGCACATTCTGTCACATTCAACTCGGACTGTTATGGTAAGATTGTCATTTATCGCTATGCTTGCTTTGTTTGGCGTAAGTGAAAGGCAAATTGCGTCAATTACTAATCGTTTGTTGTGACTAATTAAAGGGTTTTTCTTATCTCTCCAGGACCAAGAAGTTTTCAACATGCAGTCGATGACCCCCGTCTGAGAATAATGTTACCGTTCAAAAGGATGTTGAAATGAAAACAGTCAAAACACTGTTGGTAGCAAGTTTAATATTTTAATCTGAGAAAGTAAACAATTCTTCCAATAAATAGTTATACAAATGATAATACTTTTTCCAGGTATAGATATATAGAAGAAGATATTCATTTTGTTGAATAGAAATCCTAAAAATTAAAGAAATTATAGGAAGACTCAGAAAAAAAGTTTGAGGGATTAAAAAAAAAATTGATTAGATTTATCAAATAAATGCATTGGCATAAATTCAATTAAAATTTAGTTTTATTCCTTTTGTTGGATCAATCAAAATTTTTCAAATAAACTCAATATATCTGTATTTTAAAAAAAAATGTTTGCTTAGATCCAAAAATTCGAGAACATCTAAAAATGTATGGTTTTATTTATATTTTTTTCTTATCTCACTTGTTACTTTAAGCATGATACAATTTACAAACATGAAACAATTACGTGAAAGCTATCTGTAAATCGCGTGCTCTATTGTTCTTCCCTATGAAAATAATTAATTCTTGCCACGGAAACTACAATTTAGATTCATATCTATGATGTCTCTCCGAAGTTCGAGCTCCTTTGATACACGAACTATTGAACATTTTTTAATGAAATTCAATGTAGAAGTGTATCAAGTCACATACAGCATGTGATATTGAAAATACGCAATTATGGGAATCATCTAAAAGTCTCGATGATACAGAATATCTTCTATTTTCTTTGATTAATCTTAAAGTATTAATGCTTAAGGGCATGTAATACTTAAGAAATGTAGCAAGTTCATATGAAAAATTTGGTCCTGTTTCTACACGTTTGCGTCCAAAATACATAAAATTTTGTTTTTAAAATTTGGGGGATTTGGGGAAAATTTTATTTACCTTAGACAAACATGTAGAAACCTAAAATCAATAAAATTTGCTAATTTCTCAAGTATCACATGCCCTTAAAAATCTATTCTCCAGAGGATTCATTAAAATTATTATTTTATTAAGGGAGCCATCGAATCAAATTGTTCATCTCTTTCAGTAATACAAGTTTACAGGAGGCAACTCTGTTATTAAATTAATCAGTATAATTTCCTGGAATCATTCAGCTCAATTCTAAAGCCTTAAGCTAAAAAAGACTCTAATTATAAAAATAACTAGTTTTTCAAATACTTACATATTGCGAGTAAATGGAAAATTATATGCATGTGGAAGAAAATAAACAGCTTTTATAATTTACAAACTGGATTCACTACAAAAACTATTTAAAAATTACGTGAAATCAAATAACATGAGTTGATTAATTTTTATAATTATATTGAATACAAATGTATATTGTTTTTCAATGAACTTAAAGGAGATATTAAATTTAATATACAATTTTACATGAAACTTGTTAAGGCCATTTCTAACAGTTTGGCTTTTACTATACCAACGGCTGAGTTAAATTATAAAAATTATTTACAAATTAGGTTTCAAACATTTTTGTACGCCATTCATGAAAAGCAATGAGAGATTTCTAGAGCCTCAAAAAACCTCACTAATTTAAACAGTTACATCTGAAAGGGCTTATATACATTAATGGAGAATTGCAAGAGACGAAGAGTGGAATGTAAGATGGTACATGTTTAGATGAGAAGTGACGGGACTTGAGTGGTTGATGTGTTTATTGAATTTCTGACGTCACATCTGATTTATATATATCAAAGATCTTGCAACTATGCGACTGTACCGATTTGCCTTTATCAAATCATTGCGCTTACCCGCAACATAATTCAATTTAATTTTATTAAGGTCATAGATCAACCTGATCACGTGACTTGATTATAGTTTACATTAATATAAGATAACTTTTTTCATACACAAAATATCTTTCTAATAATTTGTAAGATATGATGGAATATAATGAGGAACGTTTATCTGAATCGTTTTAGTAAAACTTTTGCAAATAATTGACAGTTAACTGTAATTGCCGTTAACTTTTCCAATTTTATTTTCTGTAAATAAATTTTGTTGCAAACTTTGCAAATATATTATAGCTTCTACACAAACTTTTAAATCTGTACAGAAAAATGTTGCGTGTATGCTTCCTTTAGAACTAAAAATTCTTCGTCTCCTGGAGATTACTCTTATTTGATTATTATAGCACATCTTGCATGAAGACATTTTCCTTAAGGCAATGTACGAGATTGGTTACATAATTAGTAGAAATAATTTACCAGCTATAATTTAATCCTACATATACCCACAGTATTGTTTTGTGTCATGCTAAAATTTTGGGATATGATAAAGATTATGCTGAAAATTAATATTTAGTTTGCGTAATTCAATAATTTTTCTTTTCTGTCAGTATCACAATGAATAATTTTATTGATTATTCGATCGAAAAAATTTCAGTATTATAGTCTAAAACAATAATTATTTTAAGAATAAGTTGGGTGCTACCCGCCTAAAGAGCCTAAAGAACCTAAAGATCATAAAGAAAGCTCAAAAGAAAAACACTTGACTATATTACAACGCAAAAATTACAAGTGTATCTAATTTTCTTGAAAGAACTTTATATCACCTCATATAATTATTTATTAAACAAATATCAATGCATGCGAATAAGATCTGATATCAAATACTAAATAGCTGTGGCAAGTATCACATTAACATACAGATGCATATTATGCGATAATAATTATTGTGGCTACATCATAGCTTATAGCAGCTTCTTTAATGACGATTCTCAGACTTTATACCACGGAACGGAAGTGAACATGAGTGTGAAGAAGAATGCTTCTAAGAATATAATTGTTCACTTACATTTATATTCATAAAATCTCTCCATGTAGCTAAATTATCTCCAAAATCTCGCTGAAAGTATTTTTTTGAGTTATGAAGAAAATTTACAGAATTTGAAATCTTTCTGTGGAAAAAAAAAGCTTTCGACTGCGCTGAGATTTCAAGCCCAGGTCTTTCGATTGCCGGTCGACTGCAAAAATTTCGAACTCAACCAAATATTTATGAAGAAAGTTTAGAATTTTAACTGACAAACAATGTATGTTATATTACAATGACTTCGTAGGAGTTTTAAAATATTTAATAATACGAACATTTTTTGTCGTGTTGGCGATTTATTGAAGTTTCAATAAAAGGCTGAAGAATTTATAAGAGTTAACTTGTACAGAAAACGATACGGACAGGAATAAAAGAAGAAGTTTAATGAAAAGAAGCAGATAAACTAAAGGAAGCCAATCCGAAACTGTGATAAGATAAAGAAAACGAAGAATGGTCAGCTTCAGAATATGCGGATCACCCAGGTTGTCATTCATTTATTTATTCATTCATTTAATCATCCATTCAATCATACAATCATTCATTCATTCATTCATGATAAAATTTTCGTCAAGAAAGTATATTGATTTTTAAGTTTATGTAAAGTTGGATACACCCATAGATTTAAAAGCATGTTTTTTTTTTTGCTTGTAGCTTCTTACTAATTAGTAAATAGAAATAACTGGAATCAGGTATTTAAAATGTTGAAATTTTAGTTTTTATATGCTACTATATAGATATTCAACATATATTTTGTTTTATCCTCCATGTAAGTTTAACGAGTATAATTGAAGAAAATGTTCGAATAGAAGTAATTAATAATTGCAGGGATCATAGTCTCTATTTTTTCTAAAATAGAGGAATAGAGGAATTTTTTCCAAAAAAGAAGACCTTTTTTCACAACAGGAGAGGACTTTTAGAGGATATTTTTTTTTTTAATGATGGGTACTATATAAATCAAGGTTAATAAAAATTTTACTTATGTTCAGATAAATAACTATATATTTTTTTAGACAAACTAGAACGAAGTCGATGGGAAAGAAAATATCTTCAAATGGTCGTATGCACATGAACATTTACATTAGAAACTAATACCCGTGCAGAAATTTCATTTAGGATATAGTAGGGCCCTGTCTACTTTTCCCTACTTCTAGTCGGGATCTAGTAGGGAAAAGTAGTCAGGCCCCATCTACTTCTGTAACGCTGTTTTAGGCAGGCCCTATTTTAGACATCTAGTCGGGCCCTGATTAGAACACATATCTATTGCCTAACCGTACAATGGGGCCCCAGCTACACGGAGAAAAATAGTTGAAGTAATTTTACTCAACTCTGTCGATTAAACTTGGGATATAAGGACATTTGAACATCTATTAAATCCTAGTCGGGTAAAATCAATTTGATATATACCTAATTCACCAAAAGTGAATAACAATAAGCGTTACATATTATTTCAACTGGCAATGGTATGGTTCTCTCAAATAAAAAAAAGTTCTTACCTCGAGCCTGCCAATAGTCATCCGGTATATACATAAACAACTTACAAATACATTCACACCATTACGGACGTAGCCAATCATATTTCAAATTACAAATACACTTAAACATATAACCTTACATATATAAACTTATATATAGTACGATACGCTTTCGTCGAATCACGCACACGCTCGCTTACAATGCTGAGATATAAAATTTGGAACTTTCTTATATAGTGACTGCATGAGTTATTCAGAGCTTGTGAGAGTAAGTGCCGTCAATAAAATTTTTTAGCCTTACTCAAGTAAAAATAAATCAACTTTTTTCAAAAATGATTAATAAAATATTTTTAAAAATTAATATAATTACACAATTATTATAACTATGATTATTGATATATATAATATAATTATTAAATTACATTTAGTATACATTTTTATTATAACAACGTATGAAGTTTAGTGAAACTAAATTTTCAAATGTACATTAAAAAATTGCATTATTATTAAGAAGTATCTTGTATAAAAACATTTAAAAGAAGGTTCTTTTATTTTCTGTGTTTTATATTTTCAAAATATGGATTTTACATTTGCGAATTCCAAATTATTATTCTGCCTGAGTAATTTATGTGATATTTCATATTTTATGTAATACACTTATCGATTTTTTTTGTTTTAATTTTCATAAGATCAATTTAATTTTAAGAATTTAAGTTTTTGAAATTAAAAATTTTTCATGTGTGCCCAAGGCGCAGATTACTTTGATTCGTTCCTGCGTGAATAGATGTAGCTGTTGGAATAAATCTTGCGATTCACGGTTTACTCAACTCTCGATTGAAGCGTAGAGTAGAATGAACGGAAAGCTCTACTATTTTTGTGATTTAATAAAAGATTGGTTTTTTATAGTTATACTACGAGTAATAATATATATATTTAAAAATTTTTAATGCACGCTTTCATACTTCACCCTACACTTCTGAATTTTACTCAACTTTGATTAATTTTCGAACATTTAATATATCACAAATAAATACAGTGATACTAAATAACTTCTAACTTGTCCTTATGTCCCAAATTTGATCGGAAGTTGAGTAAAATTACTTTAACTATTTTTCTCCGTGTATGTAAAGGCCTTTTGCATGAGCATGCGCAGCAAAGAATATCTAAACTTTTTATTAAAATAAGGAACTACCTAGGGCCTGACTAAAATCCAAAAATAGGGCCCGACTAGAAGGAACTAGTTTTTCTAGAAACCAAACAGGGTGAACCTTATCAACGCCTCGCCGGGGCCCGCCTAGAACTTCCTAGTCTACTTTTTCTAGCGAGGGCCTAACCGTAGCCCTACCTTAAATGAGGACAAATCGGGCGATTTCTGCACGGGTAAAGCTATATGTATGACCATATATGTTAAAAATTAATGAAGCTATATAAACTCTTTAAATGATGATAAAGTTAATAAGTTACAACTTAAACATCGTAAAGTACAGTCTTCTAGCAGTCATTTTATACCTAAGTTAATCTTAATTTGACTTGTTTTAATAGACTAGCACACGTCACACACCTTTCCGGATTCGGTAATCAATATATGTATCAAATGGATATATGTGAAAAAGAGAGGTTATGTCCAGTATCAATTCAATCAAACAAGGAACCGAGATACGATAAACGATACCCCCGCACAGATGCGCGATATCGATATTGCGATAGAGCGCACAAATATTCAAATACCGAAAATTGACCGTCATTATGAATTTTCTTTGTCCTGATATGATTCTGTTGTTTAATTTTTGGATTTGGCATGTAAATTAAAAATTTAATTCTTAAATTCACGTGTTTGACTGAAATAGAGGAAATAGAGGACCGGCTGTGATCCCTGCATTGCTTATTAAGATTAAATAAAAATTAAAGCTGGTTGTTAAAAAGTATTTTAAACATTTTAACAACACTGTTAAAAAACATTATCCCTTTTCAACAGAAAATGCTGCATATTGAACATCCTAATATAATATTATACACTGTTAGAAATATTATTAAGTTTCACATAAGTACATTCATATATGAGGTTTAAGATCTCTGTATATTACTTGTAGAACAGCATATTAGATTTAATATTTATAAAATAGGACTTATATCAACCCTCAAATGATAAATTTCATACGATCTTGTTAATAATTAGCTTTAGGGTCCAGAAATAATAATTCAGAAGGTTACATACTTTCAAACATTTCGACTCTAATTAGAGTCCTCATCAGAGATCTCTATCTCTAAAATATCAAAACAATAAATAAAATACTGCGCATAAGAGCCCTATTTTGTAGTAAAATTTGGTAATGTGAAAAAATGTAAAAAAACGTGAGCAAATTTACATAAAATTGTAAAGAAAAAATCGATAAAATACCTAAAACTTTCTTAGGAATAACAATAAAATTCTAGCAGATAACTTTGAGATAGCTAATCTCAAAATTTCCAGAGACAAGTATTAGAATATTCATCACATTGTAACTGAAAATTACGAAACTATAACTGAATAAAACTTCACACCCAGAAAACAGTTTCTTTGATATACGGTCAAAGAAAAAATTTCTTTGATTTAAATAAAGTTTTGTTAATTCAAACAAATTTTCTTTGATCTAAAGAAATAGATTTATTTACATTAAAAAAAATTTGTTTGTATCAACAAAACTTTCTTTAATTCAAAGAAATTTTTCTTTGATTCAAAGAAACTGTTTTCTCAGTGCAATCACATGTTCCGGGAAATTGTGGTAGAAATTTTTAACAATGCAGAATTCGTAATAGCAATTCTTAGCTAGTTTTCATGAATAATCCTTTGTAATTTTATACTATATATGTACTTGTATCTTTATCTTTAATAACATTTAGACACAAATATATACTATTTTTTCAGTTTAGGTATCTTAAAGTTATGTGCTAGAATTTCATGGTTATTCCCAAGAAAGTTTTAGTTATTTTATCGATGTTTTCTTTACAATTTTATGTAAATTTTCTCACGCTTTTTTACATTTTTTCACATTACCAAAGTTTACTCCAAAATAGGGCTCTTATGTGCAATATTTTATTCATTGTATTGATATTTTAGAAATAAAGATCACTGATGAGGACTCCGCACAGAGTCGAAACGTTTGAAAGTATGTAACTTTCTGAGTTATTATTTCTGGACCCTAAAGCCAATTATTAATAACAACATCGTATGAAATTAGACTTTATGTACGAGTATGCAAAGTATACTAAGTATAATAAAATGAACAATTCACATAATTTCATTTCACATATATACTTTTATACTAAATTAAATAGAAAAACGTCCAAATATACGGGAATATTATAACACATATGCAATTTTTCTGGGTGTGTAAGGAAGACTCAGTAAGATCAGAACGGCATATTTCGATATCCCTAAAGCTGTCACTATACTACAAAGGCTATACAGTAGTCATCGTCAAAGGGTGGTCAATTTTATGCCAGGTGGAAATACTCTGCGTGAGGATTTGCGAGTGTCCAACTTGCTAGTGAAAGCTCGAATAACGTAGAGAGAAGAAGAGAGATAGTATGATTTACATGAAGTGAGATGGAGGGGGGTGGGGGGGGGGGCTAAAAGAGTCTACAATTCCCCACAAATCCATGCACACATGGATACTCGACATGCTTTGTAAGAATGATACTCTTGTCGCTTGAAATTGAAACCGGCAGGTGACGGGGTCGGTTTGATAATACGAATAGTTTTCAAAATCGATACAATGCGAAAATTATATACCTTCACAGAATAAAAGCTCATAAAATTTTTGCAAAAGGACTGTTTTTTTTTTTTTTTTTTACTTATACACTTAACTGTAAATGTCATCAAAATAAGGATAATTTCTAAAAGTGAAAAAAAAACGTGAGGATGGTCAGTTAGTAGGACTGAGCGATTTTAAACTTGATGACCTTTTGTCTGGCATAATGATGACTAATTAATCTTTTGAGTTTATATATATATATATATATGGTTGACTCCATACATGATTGAAATTTAAAAATGTTTTTTTGCGTTCTTCGGTCAAAAATATTCAACACGTATTTTTTTATTTTAATATAATAGTAGATATTTTTGAATAGTTGATAAACAAGTACACATTATATGCATTTTTAATTTTGGGAAATTTAATTTCCATGAATTATTATTCGCAATATATTCCTTTATCATTTGTCTTAACAAACAGGCAAAGAAGAGAGGAATTCATACGCAGGGAGTATAACAACTCATAATAACGTGGGTCGTAAACATTATTCGTCAACGAACGTTCATCATACCGAAGAAAATGAGTCTTCTTCATGGGGTTTAGAGATATTAAAAACTTAACTAAAAGCGACAATGCCTTTTAAAGATACTTCAATGATGCCTTAAAGAGGAATCAGGCTTAAAATTTTATTTAAAAAAAAATACAATTACTGCATGATACATTTATGGATTAATTATAAATTGTACGATAAATTTAATATATACATAACTTAATGGTTACTTACTAAATCTGAATTGATGGAAAGTTACCAAGGATACCAATTCGAAATGAAGGACATTTTTTCTAACTATTATCAGTCACTGTTTACTAATAAATAAAATCGTTAGAAAGTTGGTATCTATTCATTGAACTACACGCAAAAAAAAGATCAGTAAAATTTACAGGAAGTTCGGTACTTATTTGGACAATATGACTTTTTAGCAAATTTTACAAGAAGTTGAGTTCAATCAACAGATTTTCTGTACAATTCACTTAGCGTACAGTACAATCAACTTAACTCGGATTTTTTCATATTCAGTAGATTTTACTGGACGCTGAGTGAAACGTACAGAAAATCTGTTAATTGAACTCAACTTCTGGTAAAATTTACTGAAAAGTCATGTTATCCAAATAAGTACCGAACTTCCTGTACATTTTACTGATCTTTTCTCTGCGTGTAGTGGCTCACTTTCCATAAATTCAGATTTAGAGAGTAACACTATAGATAAAAAACTGTCCAGAATTTCGAATTGATCCTTTCTCCGTTACTGACTCATCAAGTCTGAGTAAAAATCGCAGAGAAAATTTACCGATTTTCATTCGAACGGAAAGAAATAAAACGTGAAAATGTGAACATACTGGTGTATTATACTTTTACGACATTTGTTACGGTGGACATGCGCGGAAAAGAAGCGATAAAAAGTGATCTGGGAGAAAAAGTGACAGATCATTTAACCTTTAGATCGTAAAATCTTCTTTCGTCAGCCAACTCAGTCTGTTAGATTCACCATACTTTAGTGTCCCTTCCGAACTCACAAATATTTTATGTTCACATACTGATTTCAGAGACATCATTCCTCTTACTGCTTCAATATATTTATCAAAATAAATATTTATATATACCCTAGCGGACCCGATTGAAAGAACAGTCAAAGACTACTCTGACTGTTCTCTGACTGTTCTATGACCGTTCTATGACCTCACATTACTATGGCTAAGAACGATAAAATAACATTTAAAACATTGCAATTATGATTCTGTGGCGAATTTTGGAATAGAAGGTATAGGAATAAATACTATAATTTTATATCTCAGCGATAGAAACTAGGAAAACATCATATACCTGTCATTGAAGTCAGTGCAGTGGTTCAACATGTGCGGAACGTCTCTATCGTCAGGGTTGACCATTGATTGGAGTGAGACGCAACTACTTTTGTCTCACTTCTACCTATAGCCAATCGTGACGGTGGAGACGTTCCGCAAATGGTGAACCACTGCACTGCCTTCAATGACAGGTATATGATGTTTTTATAACTTTTTTCGCTAAAGTATAAAATTATTGTATTTATTCCTACACCTTCTTATTCAAATTTGATCGCAAAATAATAATTGCAATTTCACTTTTCTTAGCCATAATCATGCGAGCTCAGAGAATAGTGAGAGAACGGTCAGAGCCCGGGTCCGCTAGGGTATTTGCATTATTTCGTTCGACACGTAAGTTTTTTTCCATTTTACATACAAAATTGATGCAAAGCAAAGGCATAATAATGCAAAAACAGAAATCATCTAAGAATGTACTTGCACATGTGCATCTTTTACTACTTACATACTTTTTGAATTAAAGAATGATAAGTACTGACATTAAAATCGTACGGCGTCTTTTTGTATTGGTATGCTTATAACCATCAATTGAACCATTCGTGAGCAAAGCACGCCTTGGCGCTTGGAGACGACTGTAACAGGAAAAAGGATGTACCATGTCATGAAGCAGAAAATAATTCACATAACTACGTACCATACTCTATAATAGGGTACCTGCGCGTAACGTATTAAAAATAGCTTTTTCTAATTTTTTTGTGCATTGCTATAATTGGATTATTTAAATAAAACAATAATTTGTATCGTCAAAAAATATACAAAATGTCAGACTTGGTTCGGTCACCGCAAGAAACGACAAAACAAACTTGGGCGTAGCTTGACTGTCCGAGGAAGTAAATGCAACGCTATTGTTTAAATGCCCAGACCTGGTTTGGCATTTCACGTGAAACTGAAGTTTCATTTCGATCCAGGATTTGCTAGGTCTGGGCCTAGTTTGCCTAGGTTCATAATTTGGTTTTTCAATTTTACTAAAATTTAGACCAAGTCAAAACCTAATGAGCTCTGAGTTTGTTTTAAACGTGAAATCGGATCTGGTCGGGGCTCTGCAAACGAATTATCACAATACAGTCTTTCGGATTTTTAATCTACTTGATGAAGCGTAGGAAAGATTATGCAATGTATAATTATTATTGATAGTATTGATCAATTTATATTTCACACAATCAAAAATTTTTTTGGTGAAACATAAAACCTCAATGGAGCGTTAATTAGTGAGTACATTTGATAATCAAATTCAATCGTGATCGTGAGTCTTTCTCAAGGGATTTGACGACTTTTCTGAAGACAAAGACTTTTCAACCCATTGCACGTCCATTTAAGTACGGAGCCTTAAAGGTTTATTCCCAACAACCCTGTTCTGAGACGATAGATCGTAACTTTCGCATCAATCGACACGATGTTACGGACTTCACGACGGAGACCCGTTTCGAATCTACTTTGACAATTCAAATGCATCCACAGAATTATAGGACGCTTGTAATACTTCTTGAAAACTATTTTCATGTAAATTTGTTTTTCACTTGAATTGAAATTTTCCCCTTTGCATTCTTAAAATGTAAAATCAATGCAGAAAATCCCTTGATTTGGTCTAGGATGAATCATTATACCCAATGGGTTTCTCATGCTAGACTCGAATAATAAAATGGCTCTATAATATGGAACGAACCAAAACTATGTCTGAATATGCCTGGCCTGAGCCAGTGTGAAATTTCTGCATGATTGATAACATATTTGAGATTTTGTTTCAACTTGTTTTCTAAAATTTTTTAAATATTAAAGGAGTGAGCCTAGGATCTATATAAATTATTTGTTTAGTTCTTTATTTATTAATTATTTATTTATTAATTATTTATTTATTGGAAAAAGGAGAATGTACAAATCTATACAAAAATTGGGACTGAAAAGAAAAAAACCATCTTAGCTACAATATAGTGACTAAAATATGACAAAATTTGAATTTTATATTGACAAAAATTTAACAAAATTTACAAATAATTAATTCTGATGTTTTGTGCAAATCTAGAAAGATTTTATAACTACAGAGTAAATAGTGAAACAAATGTTTTTTTGACCTGAAGAGGATGACATAATATCATCGAAATGTCGTCATTTTGAAAGAAAATAAATTTTGAGAAACATCCCAAGTCGAAATATAAGTACATTTTTGATCATCCATAGTGCTGAATGAATCCCCATTTAGATCTATTTACTTAGTCATTAACATCCTCATTGGATTCTCTTATGTACTATTTAGTCCGCTTTTAATTCTCGGTTAGTCTCTTTAATATTTTAAGTCCGATTTAATTCTCTGTAACAAATCAACAAATGCTTCATAGATTCCTAATGAAGATATTTCGAAACATTTTGAGATGAATACGCGTCTGAATTCAAGAAGGATAAATTTGGAGGATTGTTTAACACCACTTTAAGATTGAAAAAACATTTCGATGTTCTCAGTCAAACTGCTTTATTTGTTCGATATCTTTATAATACTTATTTTACGTTTGGACAGTATTAAGAACTATTATATCGTGACATGTTTCCGTACATGTTCAATGTTTTATTGACCCACAATAATAATTTTGTAATAGTTAATTTGGCATGGGGTCAGTTTTGATACGGATTTATTTTTTTAAGTGATAGAACACATAAAAAATACAAAAGGCAAACGTTTCGGCCACAAATGGGGGCCCTCTTCAGTGCCAATTAGCTTAATAGTAACCTTTAAATATTTATTAACTAAGACATGCAACTTAATAATTATTGTATTTTTTGTTTTTTTCTTTTTTTCCTTTGCTTATTGATATTAGAAAAAAACTGACCCTATGCCAAATTAACTATTACAAAATTAAGAACTATATTTCATCAAATTTAGTCCATAAGATATTTGATACCAAAAAAAGTTATTTAATATTTATTAAAATATCTTTCGTATTATTGAAAGCTGCGACTTTACTTTGATAAAAATTTTCTGCGCTTTTTAAATAAAATTTACCTGACAAAAATTATTCAATTTTCATTATAATATTATCGGAATATTTATAGTATTAAAAATAATTGATCGTACTTTTTGCAATAGCAAAAATTTCATTTTAAATGTTCTTAATAAATAATCACTATTAAGTATGCAAAAAATTAACATCAATCTTCGTTCTTACTTAACGAATGAATTATAAACTTATAAATTTATAATCTAGTAATAATTTCTTATATTCAATAAAATCGCAATATAATTATATTCTGCATTTGTTATAAGTAAGAAGGTAGATTGATGTTAAATTTTTGCATTCTTAATAGTAATTATTTATTAAGAATATTTGAATTAAAATTTTTATATTTAAAAAAAAAGCGCGCCAAACGAAACATGTGCAATAGAATATGTATAGTAGTGAATGAAGGAGTTACGAGAATCTAATAAGGATTTAATTAAGTCCGTTTTAAGTCCTCAAAACGTGTAGAAATGGAAATTTTCGCACATTTTGAGCACTTAAATAGGACTTGGATTATATATTGAAATAAACCCTCATTAGATTCTCGTAAATTATCTAAGGTAGAGAATTTTAGAGTATCAAAAAAGATATATTTCGACTCGGGATCCATTTGGTCCGAGTTTGGTCATTCTCCTTTTTCCAATAAAGAAAATTAATCGGACGTAAAATTATCTTTTTAATATAATAATTTATTTATTTATTACTGACTCATGGAATGATAGAAATATACTTAAAATTATGTCTAATATAAAAAACTAAAGAACTAAGTTTTCTTAAAACATCAAGAAATATAGGAGAAATATATAAAACGAGGGTAGACGAAAGGGATGCTGGGATCTAAGGAGAAAGAGATTTTCGTAAACCACGACACTAAAATTCAGTGAAGTCAGCAGCGATAAACTGAATGCCTTAGATGACCTAACCATTTAGCCTTTATTCGCTGCACAGAGAAGCACTTTATGTAGGATATACTGTGCACATATTATTGCGTTTTGCGGATTTCAGAATAATTATTACTAGTGGAATAGAAGGCTTATCGTATTTACACGCGTGCTTGGTTATCTATTCCATTCGCAACACAACTGTCAACGCGCACTAGTCAAGTTTATTTTATGCATCTTCATAAGATACAGATTCTCCTAGAGTTTTTTTATTTTATATTTTTGTTTGTTTTAAACGTAGGAATTTATAATGAATCTAAATATTTATATTCTATGGGGAAAAAAACACTCTTCAAAAAAAAATTAAGTTGATTGTTTTTTTTTCACTTTTATTGTAATAAAAAATTTGTTCTGATCTCGGTGAATGAAATAATTGTACTTAGTTGAAAAGATAGTGGCATTCAGTTCAATAAAGTCACTGAATTCCATGGAGTGAAACTATTTTATTGTCACATAAAAAATGTTTTAACCTTTATTTCCTTCATAGTACCAATCTACAAAGTCTCCCTCGTTTGAATTCCTTAGCCACAAGTTTTGTTTACTATTTATGTGGTCAGGCAACAAGGATTACGCAGAGCAATTTGCGATACTCGAGATTTCGTTGAATGAAATAGTATAGGGAATACGTGCTCTGAGCTTCGACACTGAGATTTAAGCAACTGCTTTGTATTTGCTCAGAAAAAAAATGTTCTTCTAATTTTAAAAATCCTTTCTCTAACAAAAACTTTTTTAATTCATAAAAAAATAGTTTTCAGAATTAATTTTATTTCAAGAAATAGCATTATTTGTATTTTTTAACTAAAATAAATTAATAAATTTATAAATAAAAAAGCAGAATGTTCGATTAAATCAAAAAAGCAAGAAAGCCAAAATATTTTTCAATATTAAATAAATTTTTTTTCGTCTAAGAGCTTATAAATTTTATTGTAAGATATTTTCATTGAATGGAAAATAATTTTTCCTGAACGTTCTACGTGACACAGTAAATAAACTAATAATATAATTACTTTACTATCCATGCAGAACTAAACGGAAACTTATTGCTTGTTAATTGTGTTTGTACGATAAGAACTTAAAGAACTTAAAGAAAAGGGAGTGAATTCCCCTTTGTGCGTGTCTCTTCGGAAAAGAATGGTACAAAAAACTTTTGAATGAAGTTCAGAGCAAGTATTTAATTTTCATACTTTTTTATTTCTAACTCTATCAGAAACATAATGATTATCTTGGAAAATAATTTTATATTTGGCTATCAGCTCAGCCAGTTTCGTTTACGCGTAACTGCTTCTAAAGTATACAAGATAACGATTCTGCACACTTTTAATACTAGTCAGGGCAGCCTTTTTTTTATACAATGTAACAGCTTTTAAATCTTTGAATTTTTCATTAGCATAATAATTCCTGTCATTTTTATAATATAACTTTATTTCATTAAGATAAATTAAATATTGTTTAACAAGGAAATTTTGTTCAGAAAATTATGATTGTATGCATTTAATATTGTTTATAAGCGTGAAAGTACTTATAAAAACATTTCTTGCTTCAGTCAATTGTTTTGAATTGATTGTTTCTCAAATTAGTCAAAAACAACCAATTTCAAAGTAAGAAGTTACCAAACAGACATGAAACTTCTGGGACAAAATTGTAAATACCTTAAAAATTAAATTATTAATCATTTTTAATAACATTTTGGCTTTATTATTATCTTTTAATTTCAAACAAAGGCACTTAAAATTTGGAAAATTTTTTTTTCCATGCAAGTATGAATTTGGCGAGTATATCATGCTTGTAAGATGGGGAAAAACTGCGCGGGAAGTAAAAAATATCGGGAGTAAAAACAGTTTCTAGGGAATAAAAATAATGGCAGCAATGTAAGTTACATTGCCGCCATTAATTTTACTCATTCCCGCTACTCGCAATTGAACAAAAAAAGGGCGATTTTTGCCCCGCCTTACAAGCATAAAAAATGCCCAATTCATACCTGCTTAGAAAAATAGTATATTGCTGTGTTGCTAGGAGCTGAGGCATGCTTTTTGGGTCGGGTACTGAATACATCGGTCGAGGCCCAAAAAGGCCTAGGTCCATAGCAGACACAATTTTTTTCTTCAAAATACGTTCTTAAATAAGTGCTTCAAGCGTCTGTAGAGCGGTATTGAGGGTGGTGTCCATTTATGACTCGGTGCACTACGAACATGTTATATTAATCGACTTGAATACTAGCACCATGGTAGTGACCATATCAAAAACGTAGGCTGTGTGCCAACGACGAACATTGGAAAAATGTAATCCATATTATCACAGCTTTTCAGCAGACTCTTAAGGCCATGGATCCATCGAACTACATGACTAAATTTTATATTAATTCGTTCATGTAAGATAACTTTTTCAATATATACAAAGCATCTTTCTGAACATGTGGGAAACGTAACAAAAGACAATGAAACACGTCTGTTAACTTCAATTTAGTAAAAATTTTAAAAGAAATGGGAAAATTTATCGATAATTACAGGTAACTGTAAAAATGATCGCGAAATTTTCAATCAAACGAAATTAACAGACGTACTGTATCGTCTTCTGTTGTATTTTCCAAATTTTCAGGAAAATATTTTGCATAATGAAAGAATTATCTTACATGAACTTTTACAGGAATTTGTTCACGTGACCTGGTTGATCCATGGCCTTAAGGCCGTGTGGTAGGGTCTGACGTTATCAATTGCATACAATTACTTTATTAATTAAATAATAATTTTAATAAATCTTCCAAAGAAGACAGCAATACAGAAAAATGCGATACATTACTGGTTTCTCTGAAAAAATAGTTTAAATTATTATTTAATTAATAAAATGGTCGTATGTAATTGATGGCGTCAGATCCTACCACATGGCCTTAAGGAACAAAAGTAGAATCTAAGGAACGAAAGCAGATACAATATAAAAACAACGCTTGTAAATGGACCTCCTTAATACATATCTATAGGGAATCGAAACACTTTTTAGTCTGTATTTTGCGAAAAAGTATTTTATCTTCTCCCTATACTTTTCTACAATAAAGAATAATTTATATTGAATTATCAGGACATAAGAAATACTATACTACCGGAAGTCTGTAGATTCTAATTTATTACTGTTAATGATTACAAAATAGGTAGTTACATTTTTCTCCCTAGGTCTATAATGTATACTATTCTTGATCACGTGATTCACTCAATACATGCTCTTAAGTAAAAATGACCTATCTTTTAATCACA
The DNA here is from genome assembly GCA_030998225.1 of Diplolepis rosae. Classification (NCBI taxonomy): domain Eukaryota; kingdom Metazoa; phylum Arthropoda; class Insecta; order Hymenoptera; family Diplolepididae; genus Diplolepis; species Diplolepis rosae. The sequence goes on from JAPYXD010000695.1 coordinate 1,305,169, forward strand.
AAAATTTGTTCCTTGGAAAAATGTATTTTTTTTTTTTTTTAATAGAATTGATTATTTTATGTATTAAAGAATAACTTTACGAGAGCATGTGGTGACAAATACTGACCCGCTTTTCGAAGTGGACCTACCCCAAGCACATTTTCTACAATTCTGCCCTGTATTTGCCAAGCTGAATATCAGAGAAACGTTGTAGCTTTAACTGGAACGTGTAATGTAACCCAAGAAAGTCGTAAATGCCACCCTAAGTTGCCACGCGACCCCAAAAACTGCTGCTATAATCGTCCATGTCTTAAACTTCTACACACACAATCCGCATTTTCTTTTACAATCTACAACTCCACTACAAATTTAGTGTAACGAGGGTGGCGGGTTCTCCGTATTACCAGAATGCGAAGGTCTACGTAAAAAATTGTCAGAAATACGAAAGCTGTCTATTAGTGTGAAACTGTTAAGTTCGTCGCGTAAATGGAAAGACGATATTTGGAAGCAAAAGAAGCCGACGAACAATTTCGAGTCACGGAAGATTTACGATCCTATGCTTAGCTGGTAAAATTTTCGGAAACAGTGTGTAAGAGCGAAAAAAAGGAAACCTGAGAGTTAAGACTCGAGATGTTTAGGATCGTAAAATATGAAGAATCAAGGAGTAAAAAAAGCAAAGAATATAGGTAAAGGAAGGAACTTTCTCTGTGACCCTAAGTAGTATTTCGATTAAGTATGCAAGATTGTCATTAACAAGTATTATAAAAATCCACATACAATTTATAAATTCATTTTTTAAAAACCTGCTCGCTTTGCGGGCACATTCTCATCATGCGTTTTGCTCGCAAATTTGAGCGCGCCTAGCGCGTGCATTTTGATTCTCGTGCTTCGCACTCGGCCTTATATTCTTCGCATATACATTCAACTTTATTTATTGTAATTCGATACAAACACAGAAATTAATTTTATAATACTGTCAATGTGAATTATATTTTCTTAGAGTTACTACATTTGTTTTTGATTTTAAATGAAAAAAGAAATTGAATTTACTCAAGGCTCCATTGGCCTTAAGAAACACATTCTCATCGTGACACTCACGCTTTGCGCTCGATTTTCTCTATGCATTTTATTTTTTTCCAAATACTTTAAAGAGGAAAAACAATTGTCGACTTTATTTAAGGAAAGGATATTGCTCTCAATATAAAAACTGATAATGTGTATAGCTACTTATAGAGTAAGCTGATTAATTTTTCAAATACTTAGATATTATAAATAATTTAAATTAGTGATCATCCAATAATGTAGACAGTGGCAAAAATTTCGAATTCAACCATCTAATTTGAAATTGAATGTGTATCTATATATTCTATATGAAAGAAAATAATCTACTTTATTATTTACAACCTGAATTCACTGCAAAAATAAGTTTATTTGTAATTACGTATAATAGAATTACGTGAATGGTTAATTTTTGTGTATTAAATTATGTATATCTGAATATTAAATTTAATATACCAGTGTATTGTTCATAAGTAATGCATGCAAATTTCAAATTAGGTCTTTAAGTTCGAAATTTCTGTCACTGTCTACATTATCGGAGGATGACTAGTCACATATCAGATAGGATACGTTTCCGACAGGTGACCTCGTAGACAATTTTAAACACTTGTATCGCAATAATGCAAATTTAATTCAAAAAAGAATATTAAAAAAAACGAAAGCGTCTCTTTTCTCCAAGAAATATTTCAAATTCTTCAATTTTTAATGTACCGAAATATTAAATTTCATATGCAAAAGTGTATGAAATTTAATAATATTTTAAATAGTCTAGATTATCAGTGCGAAAAAAATAGACGCTAATTAGTTTTTCTAATTAGAGCCCTGGTAAAAATGGATCAAACTCATTGAAACCTATCTGAGCCTATGTACAATCCCTATAGCCCAGTGATTCCAATTCAGTGAAAATTTGATATATTCAGATTTAGACAGTGAGTTTAAAATATGTTCCGTACTTGGTTGAGATATTTCTCAAAATCAGTCTTACTTCAGAGTAATACGTATTTATGGCTAACTTAATGTGTTTATTGTTTTTGTGCAGGTGGTATCTTGCAAAAGATCCATACGCTCATAATGTATAATACACAAGTTATAGGTACAAATGGAAGAGTATACGAGGCACAGTGCGTTTTCGCAGGGTATGTCGCCATCATAATGACGAGTGATAGGTTATTAAAAGCCGCACTCAATGGCTCGAAATGCAAGCTCGTAAAGACGGTTTTACAACCCCATATATCCGTCATAATCACCCCAGGACCAGGAACGATCTAACCTTGCCTCAACTTCCGCCACGGTTTTCGAAGTAATGCCAGCTCTCAAGCCACTTTTCCATTACCTATAGTGCCGATGATAGAAAAGCCGGTGGTTAATTTTGTGGATACATGAAAACAGTCAAACTGAACGATGATAAATCAATTAGTATCCCAGATATTTTATTACTGCTTTTTGCAACCCTTAACCTTCTATAAAAGCTACATTATGCATATATTTTCTGTTAACTAACAAAATTTATATAAGCAATGAATGAAAATATTTTATATGAATGTATATGGGTAATTCCACCCAATATTTACATTAAAAATATTTTTTTTGCATTCTTCGATCGAAAATATTCGACACGTATTTTTTTATTTCAATATGCGATATTAAAATCTTTTGAGTAATTTAATTTTTAGAAAAGTCAACTTAGAAAGTTTTCCCAAGTAAGGAAATGTTTTTTTGACACGATAGCAATTTTGTGGTTTGTTTGGTCTAAAAAATGTTGTTATGTTATAAAAAAAAACTCTTTTCTAAGTTATTCGTTTCCAGGTTTTAGTCTTTTTTGACAAAATTACTGACTTGAGGACATGGAACAATCAGAACACGTAACGTTGGTAATTGCAATTATAGTCTTTAAGGTTATTGATATATTACTAACTAAAATATATTTTCTGTACAATTTCCCACAAGTTTTAAATATCCTTATAACTGTAATTGTAATTAACGATATCATCTGGTCCATTGGAGAATATTTTAAAATAACAATTGCAACGAGCGAGCCTGAAATAATCATACATTTAATACATACAATTTTGATGGATCACGTACTTTATTTTCATCTACGCACGTCGAAAAAGAACTTCCGTTACAAGTTCCTTAGAATTATTCGATTTTTCTAACACTATAATTTCTTGATATTCTATCGGAAAACATAATTTAGTTTAAAGTGGCACTGAGCTGAAAAGAATAAGAAAAGAAAGCATAAGCATAAGAAGAAAAATTTTAAGTGTCCAAAATAAATCTGTTCGATTCCCTTTCAATGGACTTCAACCTCCCTCTTTTTCTTTCATTGGTAACAATCTTATACTAAAATACACACATCTCTAAGCTGCTCGAATCATTATGCCGCTGGTACACAAACTATTTCACCGAAAGCGAGCAAAATAACGATAACTTTTTAAAACGAGTCCGCTCGTAAAAACCAAGAGCGAGCTTCTAGGTTTCGGCTTTGGTTATAAGTTCGTATTATATTAGCCAGGTTCAAATGGCCAACCAGCGAATGAGAACGCTCGTAAAACCAGGGTTAACATTCGGTCGGGTTGTCAAGTGAAAGAGTGGCTTGAATTTCGTTGGGATCATTGTGAATGACATTATAAGTGTGCATACAGGGTGTCTCATGATTTTAGCTCAAAAAATAAATAAATTTTCTTCCTATATTTTCCTATTTATATGTGAGTTTTGTTTTTGCTACACAATTTTTTTCCTATTAAATAAAACAATTTTAAACTTAAAATATTATAAGCTACACGGAGAAAAATATTTGGAAACGCATGATAAATTCTAAAGCTACGTACTTTTTTTCTAACAATTCTACATTTATTATTAGATTACTATTAGAAAATTTTCTAATAAAAGAATGTATTTTACCATCTAGATGGGGATTTCTATCAGTAATTTGGCGTATTTTATAACAGAAATCCTAATAAATGTGAATTATTGGAAAAAAATATATCGCTTTAAAATGTATCATGCGTTCCCAAATACACAGAGAAAAAATGCTATTGAATCTATAACATTTCTGTCAAAAGCATGTAAATTGTTTATTCAAATCAATATTTTATAGAATTTTTATCATATTTTTTGGTTCTTATAGTATATTTTTTTTAATCAATAATATACATGCTTTTGGCAGAAATTCTTTAGATCTAATAGAATTTTTTTCCGGGTACTTTGTTAATTTCAGACAAGATATATTTTTCTCCGTGTAAGTGCTTAACGTTTCACAAATTGCCTTGGAAGTGGAAGCAAATTTGCACTGAAAATAATTTTATTACGCATTATAAATATTAAATAATACAAAAGAACAGAATTTATAAACTTTTTTTTTGTTGAGTTCTGATCATGAAGACAATTTAGCAGAAGGGCAAATATTAATATATATAATATATATATATATAATCCATGGAGCGGTGAAACTGGAATTCAATAGTTACAAAAATGAAAAAGAACTCCACAGATTCTATAAGAGCATCGTTATCTTTATGCAATAAAGATAAAGAAATGAGGGATAAAAGAACAGGATTGCGTCTGTCTCCATATCCAGTTGCTGGACACTTATAGGGGATACCTTGCAGGCAAATTACTCAAATGAAAGGAAATCATATATGCGATGAAACAATAGAATAGACTGAATAGCGGCCTTTGTTTTCAGTCTGTTTCATTTTTTTATTCAATTTAAAAAAAGGCGTATCTGAAACTTTTACCGAAATTGAGTTTAGGTCATAATCATAATCTAGAAACTCTTCTTTAATTGTACGTACAGGAATACATAAAAATGTCCCCTTTAAAAGTAGTTGAATTTTAGAAAATAGTTTACCCTTTTTTGCAAAAACACTGAAATCTAAATGAAACTGCTATATTTTACGTCAATTTCCTCCGCGGAAAAAACGCATGTATAAATTACCAAGTGCCACGACACCATTTTGTATAGTAAATTTAAATAAAATTTTTTTTTGTATACCTTAATACATGTATAATAAAGTCTGAAAATTTCATTTTATTTCATTTACTAGTTTTCGAGAAAAAAAAATTCCCAAAAATAGGTTCATTTTTCAGTGTTTCTGGGTAGTATATAACCCCTTAAATAATATAAGTTCGCAATTATGAAAGCACTTTGAATCAATTTAAATGATGTGGAAAATAATCTAGTGTGTTCATATAATGACAGACTCATTAATTAATCTTAAGAAATAATTAATTTAACGATTCTTGAACTGCAGAAAAATTTGAATACAATGTAGATTCAAAGCAAAACTATTTTCACATATTATTTTAGTTATATCTGCACTTGATTTGTCTATCTCTTCAATACATATTAGTAGATATACAAAGAACAGTTTGTTTGGTTCAAACAAATTTTATTTTATTCAAACAAATCATTGTAAATTTGAAGAAAACGATTCTTATTATTCAAACAAACGTGAAGTTGCCTAACCTACAAATAGGCCTTTTTCATTTACTCGGCAGAATATTAAAGCAATAAATAAAGCGGATCACTCAACGTCGGTGATCGTAATCTTAGTCTACAAGGCTATTCAAAAATTAAGACCTAAAATGAATTTTTTCTACCAAGCAGAAGTGAACAAAAAGGCAGAGTCGATCTGTCTAGTACAGGAAATCACTTTCAATTACTAATTTTTTTAATTACACAGAGAGAAATTCCTGGTTACAGTAACCTTATGAATAATGTTAAATTTGTCTTTGACCACATTTTCAGGTCAGAACTGAGTTTGGAAGAGTTGTACTGGTGTCCAATTTTTCTGATTACAGGAACCAGAATTATTAATCACAGTGACCTGTGAGTTAGTCAAAGCGTTAAATGATTCTTTTTTTTCTGGTTCCAATAACCACATTTTCTATTTACGAAAACCATATTTTCTGGTTTCAATAACCTTAAATTAGCTTGTATGTTTTACAACGGAAACGAATAATTGTGGTGCCAACATAATACAACGTAGATTTAGAGATGAAAGAAGAAATTGAAAAAATTCTTGAAAAGGTGATGATACATGCTTCATAGTATTTTTTTTGTGCCAGAATTATTCTCTCCCGTTGTAGAAAATGTAGTGAAATAAGCAGTATGATTTTACATTGATACAAAACAATCATTGAAAACTGAACTTAATATGAAGTTAGCTGCAGACTAGCGTGTGACAAATCGAGATAAATCGAACCTTACTGCCAGTGTGTCCAGATTTGACACGCGAACGTTACGCACACAACGCCAACAGCAGGACGTAGGTGAGAATGGTTGCGCGCGCAGCGTAGTGTGTCTGCTGTTCGCAGTGGTTCTCTGAGTTTTCTCTGGCTAAAGGCTCCTTGTACCTACAGCTGATATTCCGTGCGCGAGGAATCACATGTACGCACTTTTAGCTAAAGTTGCGTAAGTTAGATTGCTATATGAAACTCAACAGTGTGTAGGAGCACTGCTTACAAAATACAAATCGACAGCTTGCTCGGTTTTTATGTTTCTTTCGACTCTGCTGGATTCCGTGCAAAAGAGGCGCGAAAGAAATGCCGAATTCGAAATGACGGAAGATATAATTTGAAAACTTAACCCTAAAATCAAAATTTTATAATGTGTAAAATCTTTTACATGATAGTTTTAATAAACAAGTGTTAATTAAGGGGTTCAATATTTTAGCAAGTTAATAATTTATATTCTAATTCACATACGAAATTACAATTACTAAACAATTTTTTTGTATGAACGTGATTCGACAAACCTTTATTATGGAGTAAAATACTTTAAATACCATATTTTGAAATACATAACATCTTTTACGTGACAATTTCAATATATAAGAGAGAATAATGCTATTTTGGTGAAAAAGCGATTTTATGAAAAAAGATTTGAAACAAAATTTAAGCACAGAAGATAGTGTACCTTTCCAGTAGTAATTATATCATATTTTTTAAATTAATTTTTTCATTACTTTAAGAAAGTAAAACATTTATTTGGTTACCAATTGGATGTGGTAAAATTTTGGAGAATATTTTTTCCTAAAAAAAAAGTTCTCATTCGTCAAATCCCCACCATAATCAAACAAATTGTATTTGCCTACTTAGAAAACATTTTACGTCATAAGTAAAAGTTCTATTGAAAAATATTTTCTTAATATCGCTTCAAATTAACTTCCTTGACTTCCCGAGTCGAATTTTCGAGGGCCTCATATGAGCCTCTTGGTGATGTTGAAGCTCATTTGAAACATTTTAAGCCTCCACAACCTCTTTAAAGCCTATTGATAATCGTTAAGTCACCATTTAACCCTCTTTAGCCTCTGCATTTTATTTTTCAACCTCCTTTAACGCTCAGGAACCTCTTCGATCGAGAAGAGCCTCACAGGCACTTTTCCCGTCGTAATGTATATCCTCATTTGAACCTCTTGAGCCTAAAACGGACGTAAGTCAAGTCTGGAGGCTTAAAAGAGGTTTAAAAATACGAACAAGAACCTCTTTTACCCCTCTTCAGCCTCAAAATTATGTCGCAGAGGCTCAAATGAGGCCTTCGATTTTTCGACTCGGGTTGTTTATCTTTTTTCACTAAGAAAAATTTTGCTCCTAATTTTGTAATTGAAATTTTTTTTATGATTGTTCAAACATTTTAAAAATATTTTTAAGTATTTAAAATTTGTGATTGAAGCTTTAATTCAAGAAGCTAAACATTTTTTTATATCTCGTCTTGTAACCATAAATATTTATTGATATTAATTTTTACTGAAACACTTTTTTGAGTGTTTAAAACATCCCAAAATATATATAAAATCTTTCATATATTTATTTCAGGTGAATGCTTTTAAAAATATTTAAACAAGAATAAGGGTCATTTTTTAAATAATATATTTTGAATTTGGCGTCTCTTTCGCGCCCTTTTTGTATGGAATCGAGAAAAACAGAAAATCTGAGCATGCTGGCAATTTTTAAGAAGTTCTTTAATACACGCATTGATTTCATATAGCGATCAAACTTACACAACTTTAAATGTCAGTGCGTATGAGTGAATCCTCGCGCACGCAATATCTGCTGAAAGTTCATATTTGGGAACAAAATTTCTTAATTACCTAAAATTATTTTTAGAAAATTCTAGTATACAAGTGTGAATAAGAGATTTGATTATTTAAAAAATTGAAAAACATGTTTAATTTAGCATAAGAAATTTAACTTTGAAATTTTTCTAGTAAGAAATAAATTTCAAAAAATTTCCTTCAGAATAAAGTACCTCAAAAAAGTTTTTAGAATACTTAAAACCTTTTAAATGACAATTTCATCAAATAAATGTAAATAAAATATTTGATTATTTAAAAATAAATTATATTGTATTTGGATATAAATGATTTAGAGACTATCGAAGTGTGAATAAATAGTTTGATTCTTTAAATATCAAATATATTATATTTAAATTTGAATACTAAATTACATGTTGAGATTTCTCTGATATGATGTGGAAAATATTTGTGATAAAATATCATTAAAAATTTGTGGAATAGTTAAAATCTTTTACATCACGTGTTATTATAAAAATGAAGATGCTTTAACAGTAGATAAAAGTACAAGTGAACCTGTAATTTCTGATGGCAGTACATATACTAAAATTATCTTTTAAAAGATCTTACGTATTCCAAAAAAATTATTTAAAGTATTTTAGTTTACTATAAAAGTTTGTCGAATTATCTTCATACCAAAGAAATCTCAATTTGTAGTTTCGCATGCGAATTCAGATATAATTTATACATTAAAATTGTCATATACAAATTTTTAAGTATTCTAAAACTTTTTTTTATTTATTTTATTTTTATAATATTGGTCACTTTTACTTAATAACAAAGAATCACAATGAGTAATTTCGTATGAAAATGTAAATATAATTTATTCATAAAAAAAAAAGTAACCTTTTGTTTACACTTATATATTGAAATTGTCACGTAAAAGATGTTATGTATTTCAAAATATGGTATTTAAAGTATTTTACTCCATAGTAAAGGTTTGTCGAATCAAGTTCATACAAAAAAATTGTTTAGTAATTGTAATTTCGTATGTGAATTAGAATATAAATTCTTAACTTGCTTAAATATTGAACCCCTTAATTAACACTTGTTTATTAAAAATATCATATAAAAGATTTTACATATTATAAAATTTTGATTTTAGGGTTAAGTTTTCAAATGATATCTTCCGTCATTTCGAATTCGGCAACTCTTTCGCGCCTCTTTTGCACGGAATCCAGCAGAGTCGAAAGAAACATAGAAACCGAGCAAGCTGTCGATTTGTATTTTGTAAGCAGTGCTCCTACACACTGTTGAGTTTCATATAGCAATCTAACTTACACAACTTTAGCTAACAGTGCGTACATGTGATTCCTCGTGCACGCAATATCAGCTGTAGGTACAAGGAGCCTTTAGCCAGAGAAAACTCAGAGAACCACTGCGAACAGCAGACACACTACGCTGCGCGCGCAACCATTCTCACCTACGTCCTGCTGTTGGCGTTGTGTGCCTAACGTTCGCGTGTCAAATCTGGACACACTGCTTACTGCCTCGAAGCCACTACAATTTTCAGGTTCTTGTAACCAGAAATCTTTAAAAGATATAACTTGAAATTGTGTTTAAAGACCTTTTTAACTACGACGTATGGTTACTGTAATCAGAAATAGGAAATCGTATTGAATCTGGTTATTGCAACCAGTTTTCAGGTTATTGTTACGGGATCGTTTGTCACCCAGACTGTGCTTTGTAGTAGTGGTGACCATATTCAATTCAACCAGATTTTTCTGGTTAATGTAACCACGACTTATTTCTCTCTGTGTACCTTACAGAATGTAATTGTAACAATCTATATCACTTGGACGGACCGTAGCTCTTAAAATCTACGTACGGCTTCATATCTATTTTCTTATTACACAAAATTGTATTTAAGTGTTTCTTTGTATAGTTACTTTTCACAACCTAACAATTTCTGAGCAAACACTAACAAGAATTTTCTTATTGCGCCAGCATGAACCAGAATTTTGCGCTCTCGAATACTATTAAATACGTCTTTATCGTTAAAACCACCTAAAAGAACGTATAAACTGTAGCAGAGATAAAATATGGAACTGAGTAACCAAGGTAAAGAGACTACTGGGATAAAAACCTTATTGAAGATACAACACTCTTTTACGGCTTTGTGGAACCTTGGCTTTAATAGTTTTCGCTACTGCTAGGCACTAATCATAATGTTGCCATAAAATATCCTAAAGCTATTAAATCTTTCTTTCATTATTATGTGATTATCTTTTGCTTTAAGACTCATAATTTATCCATCAATAAACCCTTTTAAAATTCGAAAATCTCTTGAAAATGTCTTGCAAACGTTAATTGGTTTGAAATGCCATTTTCTTTAATTATGTATATGTAGATAACAAGAATTACTAAGTGGTAAAAGCCAATTTAAATTTCAGTGATGTAGTTCGGTGTACTTTGAGAAAAAACTGGGCGGAGTAATCATGGTGCTCCTTGATCCAATCAATGTTACAAAAGAGGTACAGATTTATAAGGGTACGCAATTGTACTAAAAACAAAAAAAATTACAAGAAATTTTACAACTTCAGAGATATCAATTAAACCAAAACTAGGAAAATTACAGTATTTTGCAAGTTGAAAAAAAAATCAATCTAATTTCATTTTTCAGTCAAACTATTCTAAATATTGCTATTGCCACTATCAGAAGGCAAATTTTTTACTCCTTTCCCAATAAGAGAAATTAGTACTATTAGGTCGTAGAAGCCATATTTAAGATTTTGAGTCATTCTGTAACCAGGGTCATATTTTAAATCCTAAAGATTGACATTGTTAATTTTATTTACCTACAGCGTAAATAATATTATTTGTAAAATACTATGTTACGCATCGTACGCTATACTAAAAGTGAGTTGACTTCTGCAAACATTAAAGGTAAAAATCACGTTCGCGCACAAACTTCTATAATCTCTTTATTATTAGAATCTGCTTTCGTAGACACTATTCTTATAAAGGGTTTTCCAATAGAGACATAACAATTTTATCTATGAATAAAACACAGAAATATTTGAGATATTGAATTCAAATTTATTGTGGGTATAGTGCAAGCATTACATTTTATGAATGAAATTCGATAATGGTCATATGACCACCACGAGCCCGTTTACAGCGGTCGATTCTTTGGACCCAATTTTCCACCACTCTGGCACACATTTCGACCGGAACGTTGGCAATTTCGCGTTGGATGTTGTCTTTAAGGTCGTCTAAAGTTGCTGGCTTGTTGGCATAGACTAGTGACTTGATATGGCACCATAAAAAGAAATCCAATGGCGTTAGATTGCATGAACGAGGCGGCCATTCGACCGGACCATTTCTCGAGATAACACGTTCACCGAATTTGCCTTTCAATAAATCGATTGTTCGGCGTTTCAAGTGATCAAGTGGCTTTAGTTCTTGTGTCAATTTAATCTTGAAAGCATGTACGCCAAGATCTTTTCGCATAATACGCCACAGTGTCGTTTGAGCGATGCCCAATTCTTGAGAACGACGTGGAATCGACTTCTCTCTCTACCCGAAATTAGAGAAAGACACAGTCTCGACCCTTCTCTTACGTATCCATATTCACCATGTTAAATTTTCGCTAACTTTTGTATCATTTCTTAAAGCCACTTATAGTATTTCTTAGTCACAAATTCTTGAGCTTCAATACTAATTTATTGAATTGTCCATTCTAATTCATACTCTTCTAGAGTATTGATAGTAAATATGAAAATACTTAATTATATTAATGTAATGTGAAAAATTAACACTGTACTGCATATTTCCCTAAAGTAGAACAGTGAATTGCTAAATTTTTCTACTGATTATAATAAATGTTGATGAGGCAACCTATGATATTAACATAATATTTTATACAGTTTTAAAAATGTAATATTTCTCAGTGCCCAAAGTCGATTTCCGAATTTAGTATTTTCATCCGTTAAATTGTAAAATTATTCAAAGCAGACCTTAGACTTTCTCTCATGATTTTTTCTTCTATTTAGCATTTTTACTAGGTACCTGCATCTAGTCATTGAAATAACACCTGCAGTTAGCAGGGCGGCACGTCCGCACTGTAAAGTTATAAAAATAGACGGCCTGACCCAGGTCAAGATTCAATGTTGCCAGATTTGTATTATATATTATAATAGTTTTCATCCCTTTTCATCAGCAACAATGTCAAACTCAAAGCAGCCCTTGAGTTGCAGTTTGAAAGTTAGTGTCTGAGTAACCTTGGGTAGAACAAGTTGAAAATTCTCCGCGCGGCACGGCTCGACACTAATAGTCTGTTGTTCAATAAATGTGTTTTATTTTTTACCTGTTAGAAATCACCGGTTTGTTTCATTCTAATTAAACTTAACGCTTAAATAAATACCGAAAGGACCTACAATGCTGACCTCGACGTGTTTCGAACACGCAACACACAAATTCTTTTTTTTTCTCGAGAGAACTCGTCAACTCTTGGAACGAGAAGAAGTCGGTGATCGAACACCATCACAATTTTTACGACGCCTTCGAGGTTTAGCGGGCACTATTTTTTCGGAAGATGCCCTACGATCGCTCTGGCTAGGCCGATTACCAAGCACGATACCAGCAATTCTTGCTACACAGAAGAACGTACCGTTAGAGAAAACGCCTGAACTCGCCGACGCGATCATGGAAGCAACTCCAAGGGTTCACATAGCAGAAACTGCAATCTTGGCTCCCATAGAAGCTATGTTCCAGCAGTTGACTCTTCTGACTGCCAGAATACAAGAAGCCTCATCAGAACTGCGAGAAAGCCACCTCTATGAACAGTAATTATAGACGGGATCGCTCTCGTATTCGCCCGCATAACCCCGCGAAACCTTATCAGCGGATGAAGATCAAATTTTAACTACACTCTTTTCGCGGCAAACGACTCAACAATCGCGACGTACGGGCTCGAAATGTTCTGTCTCAATTTCGGGCTCAGATGAGCATTCAACTGGCGTTTTGTCATCGTGAACTTCAGTAAGCCCATTATCAGGGATGATTTCCTGGATCATTATGGACTCATGGTTGACATCAGGAATCAGCGCCTCGTAGACAGTTGAACTACACTCTCCGTAACAGGACAGGTTTCTCCATGCAAGGAAGATTGGTTGCGAATCCGTGCAGTTCGAGAATCCTCATCCTGGCACGAACTTTTACAACAATACCCGGAGATAGCCCGTCCAGCAGGCACTAGTATTGGAATCAAGCACTCGATCCATATCACACTCGGGCCACCCGTCACAGAAGAGCCTCGACGGCTCGCTCCAGATCAACTCCGGCCGGCCAGGAAGGAATTACAGCAGGATATGCTGCAAATCAATTTGGCAAGACCTTCAAAGAGCAGCTGAGCACCACCTCTACATATAGCGCCAAAGAAAGGAGGTAAATGGAGACCCTGCGGCGATTATAGAAGATTAAATTTTCGGACTATTCCCGACAGATATCCGGTGCCTCATCTCCAAGATTTCACTCATACTCTTCATTGTAAGAAAATCATTTCAACAATAGACTTGGTTAGGGCTTATAATTTGCCAGAGATTTATGGATGAGGTATCTAGAGATTTTGATTTTCTTTATCTTTATATAGACATTTTAATAGCATCACATTTAGAAGAAGAACAGAAGGAGCATCTTCGTTAAGTCTTCCAACGACTCGAAGAGTATGGCATCCTTATTAACCCAGCTAAATGCACTGGGGAATGGCCTCGGTAAATTTCCTGGGTCACGCAGTAACGCAGCATAGAATAAAGCCTCTACCAGTAAAGAGCGAGGTTATTTTAAATATTTTTATCAATTATTAATATTTAAATTATCCCCTACCTAAATCGACAAAAGAGGACAATTAATTTTCACAGGCTCGCGGTTCCTAACGCAAGAGATAAACCAGGAATTTTTAACATTCTAAAGATAGTCGGTAACAAAATACCATGCGCGTCCCAAAATACGGATGCCATAACCTTGCCATCCCACTGTTGAGTTTTTGGTCGCTTTGGACGGCTTTCACCAGCTGCTGTTCACTCAGCTGACGTTCTTTTTGTTTCAGGTGTGTAGTGGTGGGTCCATGCTTCATCCATTGTCAACTGCCGACGCGAAAAATCCTTTTTACCTCGCTTGAACAGCTCCAAACAGCGCTCTAAATCCTCGACGCGTTGTTGTTTTTGGTTAGGTGTGAGCAAACGCGGCACTCACTTCGAAAACAACTTACGCATCCCCAAAGATTCGTGCAAAATTGTAAACACATCACCTTCTGATATCCTTAAGGTGTCAGCTATCGCACGCAACTTTAATTTACGATCGCCCAAAACTATTTTGTGGACTTTTGTTATATTTTCCGGAACAACTGCTGATTGTGGGCAAGCAGAGCATTCAGCGTCATCGGTGTTTGTGCGACCGCGTTGAAATTCGGTATACCAGACGATGATTGTTGATTCCCCTGGTGCAGAGTTCCCATAACGCTTAGGAATCCACTACTTTGCTTCAACAGTATTTTTTCCCATTAAAAAGCAATGTTTGATTAACAATCGAAACTCTTTTTCGTCCATTGTTTTGAAATTTACAAAAGTTGCTTCGACAAAACCTCTGTGACTTCTAAACTAAACATTAGATTGTTATGGAATTTTGATACTTAACGTTTGAAGGTTGGTACTATCCAGAAATCATATGAATTTGGCAACAGTGATGCCATCTATATGTCAGACTGGAAACTTATTGAGTGATGTGTTACACCGACCACAAGCTTCTCACTTTTGCATTTAATCAGAAGCCGGATAAATGTTCTCGTCAATTTCGCAACTTAGATTTCGTTGGTCAATTCACCACCGAAACTAGGCATATTTCTGGAAGTTAAAATGTCGTGGCTGATACACTCTCCAGGATCGAAGGAATCACAAATTGAATCGACTTTACAGCACTCTCTCAATCACAGAAAAACGACCCAGAGCTACAAAAACTCCTGCAACCAAGGACAGCTCTTTCAATGAAACGAACGGGCTTCACTTCCAGAAACAGGTGTAACCCTGTACCGTAATGTTTCCACCACAATAGCCCGACCGTTCATCACGGAATCCTTTCGCCGATCAATTTTCAAGACTTTACACCAACTAGCACATCCTGGAATAAAAGCGACAGCATGGCTTGTGCCTGAGTGATATATGTGGCCATCTGTCAAGGTCGATTACAGGAGATGGGCACGCGCTTGTGTAAAATATCAGCGAGCGAAAACATTATTGCTGATACCGTCACCAAAACTCTCTTTACCGGATGGATTGCCAAGTTCTTAGTTCCTCTGCGAATCACGACTGACCAGGGTATGTAATTTGAGTCGCATATATTTAAAGAATTAAACTTCTTACTCGGAATCCAGCATTTTCACGCAACTGCGTATACCACCCCGCTTCCAATGGCATGATAGAACGTTTTCACCGACGACTCAAAGCAGCTATTAAATGTCACGCTGACAAAAACTGGACAGCTCTTCACATTATACTCCTCGGCATCAGAGCAGCTTGGCACATTAACCTCAAATCCACAGCGGCTGAACTGGTCTGAGGCAAATTTTTGACACCTTGCATAAATTCGAATTTCAAGACAACACAGTTCGTCCAGAATCTAAAGAGGCACTTCCATGATTTGAAACCAGTGCCTGGCACTTGTCGCGAAAGCAAACGGGCCTTCGTATTCAAAGACCTTCATATGTGCGACTACGTTCTAGTTCGCCACGATGAAATTAAGGGAACGTTCCAAATGCATTGCGGTGGCCCATATTCAGTTATCAGTCGATCTGACAAGACATTCACAGTTCTCATCAATGACAAAAATTTCACATTGTCGATCGACAGCCTAAAACCAACTTACCACCTTGATTTTTGTGAAAAATCGAAACCACACACAAAGATAGATGTACACAATACAGCGTCACTTCAACAAATGTCAAGCTATCAAGCTGAAAATCTGAGAGAACGTCAATGACACTTCTACCAACGCAACAAAAAAAGAAGAATTGAAATCGGCCTAACGAGAGTGCCACACGGTGACGAATCCTAAAACTTTTGATCAAGGTGGTATATCATCACGGAAGAGAACGCAGGGCCACTTAACAATCCAAAAATGAATCATAATCAACAGCCTTCAAGAGGAAAATAAGGAGACCTTCAGAAACTCTACGAACACCATATGGAAGATAAGTAAGGTCTCCAGAACAAATTCAAGGGGGTTTCACATAATAATTATTAATTAATAATTTTTTATCGTGACCTACTTATTCTTACTTCCATATTCACATCGACTCAATCACTAGCAGGAGTGTGTATGTGGCGACCTATGATATCAACATAATATTTTATACAGGTTTAGAAATGTAATATTACTTAGTGTCCGAAGCCGATTTCCGAATTTAGTATTTTCATCCCTAAAATTGTAAAATTACTGACAGCAGACCTTAGACTTTCTTTCATGGTTTTTTCTTATATTTAGCATTTTTACTAGGTACACCTGCCTCCAGCCATTGAAATAATACCGACAGTTAGCACGTTGTCACGTCCCCACTGCAAAGCAATACAAGTAATCGGCCTGACCCAGGTCAAGATTCGACGTTGGCAGGTTTTTATTTTATATTATAATAGTTTTCATTCTCTTTCATCGGCAACAATGTCAAATTCAAAGCAGTCCTTGAGTTGCAGTTTGGTAGTTAGTGTCTGAGTAACCTCAGGTAGAACAAGTTGAAAATTCTCCGCGCGGCACGACTTGACACTAATAGTCTGTTGCTCAATAAATGTGTTTTATTTTTTACCTGTTAGAAATCACCGGTTTATTTTATTCTAATTGAACTCAATCGGTAAATAAATACCGAAAGGGCCCACAGTTGATATACACGGTGACCCATTTTAATCTATAATCCGAAATATCTTCTAAAATACTTTATCTACGAAAAAATGGTTCGGACAAAGGTTGACTAGGACCGAGGGGGACATTTGACTGTACCATCAATTTTGACGTTGAGGTTAATTTTTGACTGCGGACTTGAAAAGAGAGGGAAATTTCATGTAAAAAATGACCTGTGGAAAAATGGTTTTTGTGACCTTGGAATGGTGAAAAATTAAGGTCAAATGACTGAGAAACGACCAGATACCCTTTTTCTGAATTGTCTTGGTTTTTCGGCGTAAACAAACATTCAAGATGCTTCACAAAAGTCGATGGAATGTTAAGGTGTACATCATTTTGACCATCATGAGCTTCAGGTCAATTTCTATTACCTTATAACAATGCACAAATTTGTTTGATTCAAATAATTTTTTTCGAAACAAGTGAAAGACAAAACTTAACTATCTAAAAGTTTTTGCTCAGCCACCCACAACAAGAGAAGATCTGATGGAAAGGATTCGGAGAGCTTGCGTAGCCATCTTTTGAGAAACTTTGCTGAAAACTGTGGACGGTTGTGAAAGACGTCTACGTTTGTGTCTTCAAGCCAATGGAGAGCACTTCGATCAGTTACTCCGTGGCTGACTGTAAAACTGGTAGCAACAGTGAAAGGCAAGGGGACTCACGTTAATCAACCATCCGAAACGTGACAGGCAAGGGGAACTCACGTCAAGAAAGCACCCCAAAGGAAAAAGAACTTACTAAGTCCACGCTGTTTTTTCTGGGTAACGCTAAAAGTAAGGACAAAGTGTCTTTTTTTGTTTTACTAGTCACAGAGAAGTGACATTGTCAAGATTGTCACTTTTGTAACTACATAGTCACAGCCTTTATATCTTATACGAAATGATTGTTACGGTCTGGGTGTGTTGGGGGGGGGGGGGGGGGGATAACAATCCACAGCCTGAAGTCTACAAAAAAAAATGTATCCAGGCACAGAGTTCAATCTAAGAAAAATCGTCTTGACCTTCAAGTAACTTTCAAAATTGACTTGAAGGTCATGATGGTCAAGGTGATGTACACCTTAATATTTCATCGACTTTTGTAAGCGTCTCGAATGCTTGTTTACACCAAAACCAAGAAAATTCAGAAAAAGGACATTTGACCTTAATTTTTTACCATTGCAAGTCACAAAAGCCATTTTTCCACAGGTCATTTTTGACGTGAAATTTCCCGCCCTTTTCAAATCTGCAGTCAAAAATAGGGGTTCTCATTTAATAAAAGGGTCTTGGCTCCATTTGACCTTGAAAATTGACCTTAAAGTCAAAATTGATGGTACAGTCAAATGTCCCCCTCGGTCCTGGTCAACCTTTGTCCGAAACATTTTTTCGTAGATAAAGTAATTTAGAAGATATTTCGGATTATAGATTGAAATGGGTCACTGTGTATAAAGTTTCTCTGTGTAGACGTTTGTTTGGATATTCAAAACTTATAGTTATATACTGGTCTAAGTAAATCTCTATAAATCAATGTCAAATTTACACCATCACATAATAGATGAGATTTTAATAGAAAAGATTTATGAATATTATGTTTACTGTAAGTGATTTTTAGTCAAGATGTAATATTCAATGAATATAAATTTAATTTATTGTCATATTTTTAAATTTTCTTATCATTTAAAAAATGTTTTCCTTTCATAATAGTTTATACTGATTCAATTGATATATCAATTACTAATATGTTGCAGATTTTGATATTTACTTATCATAAAGTTTACAAATCTCACTTGAACAAATCTTTGGTATTTAGTCTTGATACAACTCGTAAAGTAATATCAAGGTTCAGCAAAATAACCCTCCATTTCAATTTCAGTCCACAATTATGGTAAGCTTTCATGGATTATTTTTCTCTGCGTAAAATAGGAATGAATTGAAACGTGCAACAGGTAGAAAAACGTGGCATTAAATGCTGGAGTCTTTCATAGCACGACTATGTATACAAATCTGTAAGCAAGCAAGCAAATAATCCCAAAGAATACATATATAATCCTTATTTCTGTCTTTAGTTCCTTTAAGTAACCGAATTTTGTCAGTTCGAAAGCAAAATAGGCAATTTCAAGCAAAAATATCAATTTTTTTCAGAGAAAGTAAAAATAGTGCATCATTGGAGTTGATTGTATAATGTATATTATAATAAAATTATAATAAATATTTTGACTTTAAACTTGAGTCTTGAATTCATTTTGACTTGGACTAAAATAAAATATAATAAATAAATAATGATATAAATATTCATTCACGTTAATAAACTCTAACTAATTAAAATAATTTCGATACAGTGGAACATTAAAACGTTTTGTATATTTAGTTGTAAAGTTCAAAACTGTAATTTAAAATTCTTGACACTTTTAAATTTTAATTTCATTTAAACTTAACGGATAGCAAGACTTCCAAATACTACTTTTCGAAACATTAAATTTGAAAATTTTGACTATTTTTAACTGAAAATTGTCTTTTGCCTTATTTTACTAATTATCAAATTCAGATTGTTCAGAGCTGAATTCACTTATTTTTAACTATCTGATTTTATTATTTTAAACTATCTGTGTCTTTTTATATGACAAAAAAATATTACAAGAAATAAATAATAAATTAAATTTTCTGTTGTAGAAAAAGACTTTACATAGTTCTGTGAAGTTACACAAAAATAATATTGCTGCTTTCGTAATATGGTTTCTCCATCGTATAATTCTCTGAATAATTATACAAGGATGCATCTTATGTCTCACTTCATCTTTCAATTTTTCTGCTGTAGAATAATTGAATATAGCTTACATATGTATAACTGCACAATACACATCTCATTCGAGAACAATTTTCTGGTGTCTAGGAAGTCAGTACCGTTTTTTTAAAAATGTTTTTCCAATGATTACTAATGTAAGCTAACCAGTTATAATTTAAAAGTGGATTTCAAGATTTGAAAATCATTCATCTAAATATTTCATTGAAATTATTTACCACCAGAATTCACTAATAAAAATATAAACTTTCATTTGCATACGTCTTCATAAAGTGTAGCACGCAGAGCTCAACCGCATTTCCGGCCCACAATGCAATACCTGTGGATGTTTGAGACGTTATCCCTGACCGCATTTCCGGTTTACAAAGCATTATTACTAAAATGTCTCAACTGTTCAATAATCGAGGCTAAATTTGCATTGATATACATCTTCATAATATGCAACACACAATACTTAACCGCATTTTCTGTATGCAATGCAGAATTTATTGGCCATCGATAGACGTTTGTAAGAAACTGCCTCAAAATTCTAAATCGCTTGAGGTATTTTCAAGAAATTTAAACGAACTTTATCTTTGTATATGTATAAAAAAGATCAACGCAAAGATTTGATCAATTTTTATAACTCTAACCTGATTTTTAAAAAACCAACTCTGGGTATGTGACGTAAAACTCCTGGTGACTCGTTAGTCGACGAAAGGGAGCACAGGACTCGTAAAACAGTCTAGCGATGTGAATCTTTTTTTATTAAAATGGCTAAGCCAGGGGAAAAAGCAAGTACTCATAGAGATCTGGACAAGATTAGTGTTCCTTGCGCCAATTTCTCGCCAAGCTCACGAAATATCAGGAAATCGTGGCACCATACAAAAGTTCTCGTATATCGTTGAAAAATGATTCTAAATTTGTTATAACCTCGTAGAAAAATGTTAGTTCTTTTGAAAAGTGCCCCGATTATCAACCCTTTTTTTATTTGAATTTTAAAACTTACGTTTTCTCAGAAGGTTTGAGAAAAAAATATGAGTACTGATTGATAAAATTAATAATTGAGGAAAACTCACTGTTCTGAGACTGCGGAGGGTGTGGCACTGCTGTCGAATGCGAAGGAACGGGTGGCATCTTTCTTGCCGAAGGAATAGTGACAACGCCGCTAATACGGCTATGAATACTGGTGCTTCCATGATTGCTAATCGGAGAATCACCGCTGCTACCATCGTAGCTACCTTCAATACTCCTCACCGGATTAGCAACAATAACTATCCTCTTAGAATCGTAGTCCACGGGTACTGGCTCCACCTGCTTGTCATACAAATTATGTAGATCACCGAATCTCGATTATGAGATCGGATTACGATTGCGAAAGACCAAATGATTTTATCACTTTTATTCTGATTAATTAAAAAAACACTCATTAACGTGTTCTGTAAGGATAATTATCACAGAACACTCATTAGCAAAGTACGAGTACTGCATGTTTCCTATCATAACTAGCCTGGGCAGTAGACTATTGTTTACGGTTGAGTGTATTTCTGATCTTTTATGGCATAATAAATACTCTGCAAATCATAGACTTTTCTCAAAACAAGTTGTAAAAAATTTCAACGCACGATTAATACAGGTATAGGAGAAGAGAGTTAGAGAGAAAGACAGTAGATTAACTATACCATGATGAATGCCTTGAGGGAATTTTAAAAGTAAATATCAACTTAGACTAAAATTTATCGCAAGTAATGAGATTCTAGCTATAAAATGAATTCAGTGAATTGAGTTTGATAAATGTTTTTAATAATGATAGAAAATAATTTGAAAAATTGTCATCAGTCAAATCGAAAATTATGATCATATTGGTGTTTCGAAATTGATCTGATCACACATATAAAAATCATCTCCGGGATGAACAAGGAAAAACTAACCTCTTCCGGTGCTATTTCTCGTCCTTCGTCCTGCTTTTGAGCCCTTTTCATAGCAGTTTGCCGACGCATATTATCTCGCCTCTCGTCGTGAAGGAGACACGGACCACACGTGCAATTCCTATACCGGCAATACCTCTTATGACCTTTAAGCACAATATTTATACCATGAGTTTTACAACGCCCACACTTCGGTTGCTTTCGTCGAACAATTGTACGCGATGACGACGAGGCATTCGAATCCATACGATCTCGCAAGGAATCTTCTTCGTGATCCATCTCGAGCTAATCACTTCAATATCACACCACACCACACGCCGAAATTACAAGTCGTCTCCAAAACAATTGACACCAACACTCGCGATAATTAGCTAGGCTTAGGAAAATCTGCTCTTCACAATATTTTCTTCGACTAACTGAAACATAAATATTCATCAATTATTTATAATTAAAATTTAAAGAATTTTTCAAATTCCTCGAATGTTAAACAATCATCACAATTTCAATTTGTAACTTGAATTTAACGAGATCAACTACTGTTCTCAATAACTTTTGCCAACTAAGATATACAGCCACGCACAATGATTCAATCTATCCATTTTTTACTTTTCTAAAAACTTTGAGTTAATCTTTCATAAATTATCTTTAAAAAACATATTTAGTTCAGATATTAATATGGAGATTCTTTCGTTTACGCTAACATGCAGGTATTGTTTCGACAAAAGATGAGAAAAAAATGACCAAGGAAATTAAAAATGACAGATGTGGCCCACAGATTTTCCGAGCATTATAAAATATGGTTTCAAAGGAATAATCTCTCTATACTTTTGAAACCATGTCTTTTTCAGTGAAGAATGAGAACCTTTATTTTTAATTTCAATAAGAGATTCTTCCTAATTCTTAAGATTTTTTTCTTACTATCTCTCATCGTAAATAAGTCTTTTTAGGAACCAGTCTAACCTGCGCGCACGTTTTACACTGAAAAATAAACTCCTGACATTTTAAGTTGGCAAGGTACCTAATTTAAAAGTCTAATCATGTACTCACAGTATTGAACATTTATTGAACGATGAAAAAATTGCTCCTTTCAAATATACAATCTGTCGTTAAATAAACGCTACTTTTTGAATTATTACTGGGGCAAAAACCAATTATTTCGTTTTCGAGAAAAAGACTTTTTATCATGCAATGAACGTTTAGAACCATGAGTACACAGTTTAATCACCAATTAGCAGCAACTAGTCTCCTGAAAATGAGAGAAGTCATTTTATATAATTTATTTACATGTTAATTTCTAAAAGTTGAAATGTATATTTAGAATTGCATAATAACTCAGACAACACATATCGTGTCAATACGTGTACGCTACACTGTTAGAAATAATGCCTGTGAAGCTGTACCCACACTATTAAAAAACCAACTTTTTTTTTAAAGTTCTGAGCTCCTTTAGAATAGTTCTAGAGTTCCTGATAGTTTTTAAGAATAGTTCCGGGGTTTACATGCCTCAAAAATCAGATTTTCAAAATGGGGGGCTAAGTTCACGCTCCTCCCCACTTTCGAAAAATTTCAATTTTTTTCAGAGTTCTGGGAAGATTTAACATAGTTCTAGAGTTCCTGACGCTTTTCGACAATAGTTCTACAAAAAAGCCCCATAACATTTTTCTCTCAGATCAAAATCCAAGAAGTTGTGGGACTTCAAAGTTACCAAAAAATTTTGAAAAGTTCCAAGAGTTCTGATCAGAGTTCTGTTCCCCCACGGAATAGTTCTACAAAAAAGCCCTATGACATTTTTCTCTCAAGTCAAAATCCAAAAAGCTATGACACTTCAAAGTTACCAAAAAATTTTGAAAATCAAGTGTTCTGTTATAATTTAGTTTTTCCAAAGTAAACTTTATTCCTAAAAATCATCCTGTTTTATTTATCGATACCTTTTTCTTAAAAAAATTGTGATTATCACAGATATATTTTACCAGTTATACGAAATAGTAATTCGAAGTTGATCAATTGCAGAGTATTTGCTTCACTTCAGTCCCCTCAGTTTCAATGAACCCCTCATGGACTGAAAGAAGCTACTTTCAAAAAATTCAAAAAATCTCAGGTATTTTTGTTTCTTGAACAAAACCAAATTTACACATTTTTTATAAAAAAAATATGTTTGCGCCAGCTTAACGTTATGCTGGCACTACACACCATAAAACATATTAATAAAATGATTAAACCAATTTATTTATGTACCATAATTTAAGGCTTATTTAAGGCTCTCGAAATATCATGGACCGAAAGTCTTAACATTATTTTTTTCAACATATGTGTTGTGCTAGCTTAACCTTATGAAATATTCGGAAATCAATAGAACAAAATGATTAAACCAATCCATTCTTATAGTATAATTTAAGGCTCATTTTAGGCTCTCGAAATACGATAAACCGGAAGTCGTAACATTCTTTTATTTTTTTAAGATATGTGCTGTGCTATCTTAAGTTATGAAATATTGGAAAATCAATAGAACAAACTGATTAAGGCAATTCATTCTCATATCATAATTTAAGGAGGTCCGATCAGCTGGCACCTCCACAACGGAATAGAAATATTTATTTCATGTGCCTCCGGCGCGTAAACTCGTTTTTACGCTACGGCTGAGAGTAGCGTAATGTTGTGTGAATATTACGATACAGAGGAATGTAATGTAAAAATTGAACTGCGCATGCGCCTATTACGATACAGCGGAGCGTAATATTCTTATTCTTCTTCTACTTCTTCGTACGGCGTTGGCCAGAACGTTAATTATTTTTGCTACTTCATTCATAGACGAATATACGAAATAAACGAAAAAGATAGATCAAGACACAACTTTAAAGTGTCATAGCTTTTTGGATTTTGATTTGAGAGAAAAATGTTACAGGTCTCTTTTGTAGAACTATTCCGGGGGGGAACAGAACTCTGGCCAGAACTCTTGGAACTTTTCAAAATTTGGTTTTCAAAATTTTTCGGTAACTTTGAAGTCCCACAGCTTTTTGGATTTTGACTTGAGAGAAAAATGTTATAGGGCTTTTTTGTAGAACTATTCCGGGGGGGAACAGAACTCTGACCAGAACTCTTGGAACTTTTCAAAATTTGGTTTTCAAAATTTTTAGATAACTTTGAAGTCCCACAGCTTTTTGGATTTTGACTTGAGAGAAAAATGTTATAGGGCTTTTTTGTAGAACTATTCCGGGGGGAACAGAACTCTGACCAGAACTCTTGGATCTTTTCAAAATTTGGTTTTCAAACTTTTTGGGTAACTTTGAAGTCCCACAGCTTTTTGGGTTTTGACTTGAGAGAAAAATGTTATGGGGCTTTTTTGTAGAACTATTCCGGGGGGGGAACAGAACTCTGACCATAACTCTTGGAAATTGATTTTCAAATTTTTTTGGTAACTTTGAAGTGTCATAGCTTTTTGGATTTTGATTTGAGAGTAAAATGTTATAGGCCTCTTTTGTAGAACTATTCCGGGGGGGAACAGAACTCTGGCCAGAACTCTTGGAACTTTTCAAAATTTGGTTTTCAAAATTTTTCGGTAACTTTGAAGTCCCACAGCTTTTTGGATTTTGACTTGAGAGAAAAATGTTATAGGGCTTTTTTGTAGAACTATTCCGGGGGGGGGGGGGGGGACAGAACTCTGACCAGAACTCTTGGAACTTTTCAAAATTTGGTTTTCAAAATTTTTAGATAACTTTGAAGTCCCACAGCTTTTTGGATTTTGACTTGAGAGAAAAATGTTATAGGGCTTTTTTGTAGAACTATTCCGGGGGGAACAGAACTCTGACCAGAACTCTTGGATCTTTTCAAAATTTGGTTTTCAAACTTTTTGGGTAACTTTGAAGTCCCACAGCTTTTTGGGTTTTGACTTGAGAGAAAAATGTTATAGGGCTTTTTTGTAGAACTATTCCGGGGGGGGAATAGAACTCTGACCAGAACTCTTGGGACTTTTCAAAAATTGATTTTCAAAATTTTGGGTCAACTTTGAAGTCCCACAACTTTTTGGGAATAAAAATTTTCAAAATTTGAGTTACACAGAACTCTAGAACTCTTGGAGTACTACAGAAATATATCGATAAAAAGTGAATATGTAAAAAGTGGGGGGCTGGAATTTTTTTTTTGAAAGTTCACTGTGCCCGGAAATTCACGGAAGTATTGTCGAAAAGCGTCAGGAACTCTAGAACTATGTTAAATCTTCCCAGAACTCTGAAAAAAATTGAAATTTTTCGAAAGTGGGGGGGAGCTTGAACTTAGCCCCCCATTTTGAAAATCTGATTTTTGAGGCATGTAAACCCCGGAACTATTCTTAAAAACTATCAGGAACTGTAGAACTATTCTAAAGGAGCTCAGAACTCTAAAAAAAAAGTTGGTTTTTTAATAGTGTGGGTACAGCTTCACAGGCATTTAGAAATATTCGGATATTTACGAAATTTTTATGTGTCAAAGAGTTATTGTATCAAACGAAATTTTTAGTCACATGTAACTAAATAAAACATCAGCTAGAAGAAGCGTAAAATTTTTCGTGTCCACACGGGCGGAAAAAGTTCATACAGCCCGCTCCAACGGGCCATAATGTATACCTGTAAACCTTACCCCCACTACAATGTAACACATCACTCAATAAGTTTCCGGTCTGACATATAGATGGCACCACTGTTTTCAAATGTATATGATTCCTGGATAGTACCAACCTTCAAACGTTAAGTGTCAAAATTTTATGACAATCTGACGTTTAGTTTAGAAGTTACAGAGGTTTTGGTCAAGCAACTTTGGTCAGTTTCAAAACAATGGATAAAAAAAAGAGTTTCGAGTGGTAATCAAACATTTCTTTTTAATGGGAAAAAATACTGTTGAAGCACAGCAGTGGCTGAACGCTCTTGTCGTCCAAAATCAGCACTTGTTCCGAACAGTGGTCGCAGAACGTGGACATAATCGGCCCCCACCACTGACCCGTGTGGATCCTCACACAATAAAATCCGGCGTGTAGGTGGTCCCCACTTTCTCGCTTCGATTTCACACTGTCGGCTGTTGAGCCAAGATCGAGAATTATGTTTCTCTCGAATTCGCGTGAAAGACAAACAAGAAAAAGAAGAAGAATTCGCGTAAAAGAGGCGCGAAGCAGACGACAAAATCAAAATGACAAAATATATAGTTTCAGATATTTTTTTTTTTTTTTTGATAAACATTAACCTAAAATCAATATATGAAAGATTTTTTTGAATTTTAGGATGATTTGAACACTTGAGATATAATTTTTTAGTGAAATTTATATTTCAATAAGTGTTTAAAGTCTAAAAACAAAATATCAATTTATAAATGTTTTAGCCTTGTAAATAAGTTATTTGAAATTAAACAATTATGTGGTGAATATTTCATATCAAGATAAGATAAATCATGAAACTCAAATTTAAAAAAAAAAAGATTGAATAAAATACTCTTGAAAGTTTTTTTTATTACAAATATACACCTTGAAATTTCTCTGACACGTAGTAAAATCTTTCACATAACTACTTGAATATACAAGTGTGAACAAAAGGTTTCTATTATTTAAAAAATAGCTAAATTATATCTATCATAGAAGATGTCACGTATAATAAAAGTTCTTTTTGAGGCATTTTATTCCAAAGGAATTTGCACAAATTTTATTTTATTATTTAGTTGAGTTCGAAATTTTTGACACTGCCTACATTGTCGGACGATCATTAGTCGCGTATCAGATAGAATATGTGTCGACAGGTGTCCTTGTAGACAATTTCAAACTCTTATATCGCAACAAATGCAAATTTAATTCTAATTTAAAGAATTTCAAAATTTTTCTGTGTAAAAAAGACACTTTTGACTGCGCTGAGATTATAATTATAATATCTCTCAATTTTGCTTCATATTAAAGAAGTCCTAAGGTATGATTTCGTATGCAACATTAGATATAGTATATATATATATATATATAAACATTTTTTTTTAAATAAATAAACCTCTTATGTATACTTGCGTATTGGAATTGTCATGTAAAGGATTTTAAGTATTCTAAAAGCTTTTCCAAAGTATTTCATTCCAAAGATATATAGTATTATATGTCAGGGAAATCTCATGATCTTATTTCTTATGTAAATTAAGATACAATCTGTTTTATTTTATAATCAAACCCTTATTTTACACAGGCATGGAAATTATTTCATAATTACACATCGGTAATTAAGTGTTCACCATCTGTTGTTTCATATACCCAGCGGAGTGGAAGCGTTCCTTTTTTCACACAACATTTCTCCACACGGAGAAACTCTTCATTGCAAAATTTAGTATTATTATATTTATTTTTACTAAAAGTCAATAGGAAACGAGGATATAACGTCACTTTTTTAGAAATTACTATTTTTAATATTAAACTATGGAGTTACTAATAATATTGGAGAAAATGGTGATATAATTGTACTTATGCCTAAAAACAAAAGAAAATTTTATTACTTGAAATAGTAAAATCGTAATCAACACATCGAACGAATTATATTGAAGTAAACCCAATAAATGTTTCATTAATTGCTAACAAAGAATGTTAAGTTTACAAAAGACAATAGTAAAGTCACATATTCTGTCTAACCGAATTACCATAGTCTTTTGGAGATAGTGGAACCATATTTATAACTTTTCCTATCGAAAATAGGAAATAATTGCACCTCCATGATATAAAAAAATCAGTCATTCGTCAATTTTACCATAGTTGTTATTAGATTTTGTGAGTTACATAGAGAGAGTATTCATAAACATAGTTACATATTTACATACACATACACGTATATATATATATATATCAATATAAATAATAAACATACCAATGCACGCTCAAATACTAATTCAACGCAACTTAACCTAACTGAACAACGCACACATTCATAAACGCATCGCAGTGATATGTCAATATTGTCAATTACAATGTAGCAGCTTCATTATATACTGAACTGTGGAAACTTTTACGATTTGTGAGGAAAAGCTCGGTAGTCCCTCTGCTAGAAAAAATCGTAAGCTAGAAAGGCGCCATATTCAAATGTAAAAAAATATATTACTATATCGGCTACCGACAAATAATCATAACGAGCACATGGAGCGATTCTCGGGTAATATCAGAAACGTTCGGCGTATCTGACGTCACTCGGCAGTACATTTAATATTTCCAATGGGAATTTTGACAACGGACTATTCCAATATATGATGTATTCTATTGCAAAATATTCAAGTCTTTCTCTCTTCATTCTTCATTACTATTGACAATGGTAATTTCTCTAAACTATTTTGCAATCTATATTATTCAAAAGACCAATTCTTGCATAGATAGTTTTACTGTTTATTTATATAGGTATCACTTATTTCTAGTTTCAATTTGCCATCAAAGATATTAATCTTTGCTACTCTCAATGGTAATTTATAAAGTTGCCATATATTTACAATTGGTTCAGAAAATGTATTTCTTCCTACCGCTATGGTAAATAGAACTAGTTTTGTTGCTATATCCTCGCTTCCTATTGACTTTTAGTAAAAATAAATATAGTAATACTAGATTTTACAATGAAAAGTTTCTCCGAAGATACTACAAAAATGTCAAATTTTGATATTTTGTAGTATGAAAAAGTTATCTTACATGAACCTTTACAGAAATTTGTTCAAGTGGTCTTTGTTGATCAAAATAATGTATAGACTATAGTCATCATGAAATTTTACGACTTTTTAGTCAATATTTTGATGAATATCCCTAAATTTCATTAAGGTATGGTATACATTGCTTTTTAAAAAATTCTTGTAAGAAGCTACACGTTTTTAAAATTATAAAACTTTTATTGTATCATATTCGACCCTAAGATAGAATACAGGAAAAAAATTCTAATAATATTTTAATTAGCTAACAAAATACTATGAAGACATACTTTTCAAATAAGACCAAAAACTTTTTAAATTGTTAATTTTTTCACAGATTTATTAACGTTCTATTGATAGTTTGAATTTCTCAAAATAATGTATAGCCAATGGTCATCATGAAATTTTACGACTTTTTAATATGCAGGAAAAAAATTCCATAAATATCTTAATTAATTAGCCAAAAACTATGACTTACCTTTAAGGCCATAGTTCATCACTGAAAAAAATGGTTAGTAAAACCAACTACTTCGGTTTGTAAAATATTCCTCAGCTATTTTATTAGTTAGCATAACAATTTT
The DNA here is from genome assembly GCA_030998225.1 of Diplolepis rosae. Classification (NCBI taxonomy): domain Eukaryota; kingdom Metazoa; phylum Arthropoda; class Insecta; order Hymenoptera; family Diplolepididae; genus Diplolepis; species Diplolepis rosae. Next base: position 1,335,079 of record JAPYXD010000695.1, read on the forward strand.
TTAAGTTAGTGTTACTACCCAAGTTCTTGTGATAACAATTGAGATAGTAAAACCAACAAAAAAAATTGTTGTACTAACTAATAAAATAGCTGAGGCATATTTTACAAACCGAAGTAGTTGGTTTTACTAACCATTTTTTTCAGTGATGTAAGATAACTTTTTCATATTACAAAATATCAAAATTTGACATTTTTGTAGTATCTTTCTATGAAATTAACATTTTGCTTCCAGGTTGGGCTCATTAGATGCAGAATTTTATTAACTTTCATGATATTATCAGGAATTTTTGAAAAATTGTTATCGAAATCAAGTCACTTTCAATATACCTGAAACAACAGGTGAGGTAACAAAATTTAAATTATTTTTATAAATATTAAGGCCATGGATCAACCAGATCACGTCACCAAATTCCTGTAAAAGTTTGTGTAAGATAACTTTTTTCTTTTACAAAATATCTTCCTGAAAATTTGGAAAATACTACAGAACACGATAGAGAACGTCTGTCAACTTTGTATGAGTGAAAATTTTGCAAAAAATTTTACAGTTAACTGTAATTGTCGATAAGTTTTCAAATTTTTTTCAAAATTTTTACTAAAAAGAAGTTATTAACAGACGTGCTTTATTATCTTTTGTTACGTTTCCCAAATTATCAGAAAGATACATTTTAAATTAAAAAAGTTATCTTACATGAACGAATAAATGTATAATTTAGTCACGTGGTCCGATTGATCCATGGCCTTAAGTCACTTGAAAAAAAGCTGAAACAACAAATGGTGAACATTTAATTACCGATTATAAAATAATAAAATTATAATTAAATTCAAATTAAAAAACAAAATTATAAAATAATTCCCATGCCTCTGTGAATAAAAGGTTTGATTATTTAAAAATGAGATAAATTATATCTTATTTTGCATAGGAAATTACACATTGAGAATTCTTTGGTACGAAGCAAAATTGACAAACATAAGAATAAAATACATTTAAAAAAAGATACATTTATTATTTGTTTAAAATCAAACCTATTATTTACGCTTATATATTGAAATTTTCATATAAAAGTTGCTGAGTATTCAAAAAAGTTTTTTTTAGTATTTTATTATTATAAAATTTCTCAATTTTACTTCATAACACAGAAATCTCAAGGTTTAATTTCATATACAAAATTAGATATAATTTAGTTATTTTTTTTAATAATAGATTTCTTTTATTCACAATTGTATATTCAAGTAGTCATGTGAAAGATGTTACATATTATATAAACAAGTTTTCAAAGTACTTTAAACACTTATGGAAATATTAATTTTACTAAAAATTATTTCTCAAGTGTTTAAATCATCCTAAAATTCAAAAAAATCTTTTAGATATTCATTTTAGGTTAATGTTTATAAAAAAAAAAAAAAAATATCTTAAACTATATATTTTGTCATTTTGATTTTGTCGTCTGCTTCGCGCCTCTTTCACGCGAATTCGAGAGAAATATAATTCTCGATCTTGGCTCAACAGCCGGCAGTGTGAAATCGAAGCGAGAAAGTGGGGACTACCGACACGCTGCGTTTGGTTGTGTGATGAACCACATGGGTCAGTGGTGGGGGCCGATTATGTCCACGTTCTGCGAACACCGGTTCCGAAAAACATAACAAAAATCCACAAAATAGTTTTGGGCGATCGCATATTGAAGTTGCATGAGATTGCTGACACCTTGAAGATATCAGAAGATAGTGTGTTTACAATTTTGCACGAATTTTTGGGGATGCGTATGTTGTTTTCGAAGTGGGTACCGAGTTTGCTCACACCCGACCAAGAACAACGTGTCGAGGATTCAAAGCGCTGTTTGGAGCTGTTCAAGCAAAGTAAAAAGGATTTTCTGCATCGGTATGTGACAATGCATGAAACATGGATCCACCACTACACACCTGAAACAAAAAGATCGTCAGCTGAGGGGACAACAGCTAGTGAAAGTCCTCCAAAGCGACAAAAAACTCAACAGTGAGCTGGCAAGGTTATGACATTCGTACTTTGGGACGTGCATGGTATTTTGTTTATTGACTATCTTTAGAAAGGTAAAACCATTAACAGTGACTATGACATGGCATTACTAAATCGATTCAGTGCAGAAATCAAGTAAAAACGGCCTCACATTCAAAAGAAAAAAGTGATGTTCCACCAAATCAATGTATCTTGCCACAAGTCTATGAAAACAATGGTCAAATTGAATGAATTAAGTTTCGAATTGCTTCCTCACCCACCATATTTTCCAAATCTGGCCCCCAGCGACTACTGGCTCTTTGCTGACCTGAACAAAATTCTCCAGGGAAAATTTGGCTGCTATGAAGAACTGATTGCCGAAACTGAGGCTTACCTTGAGAGCAAAGACGAATCATCCTACAAAAAAGGCATCGAAAAGTTAGAGAAGCGTTGGAATGAATGTATTACGCTTGAAGAAAACTATGTTCATGAATAAAGTTGAATTTCTCGAAAAAAAACTGATTTTTCTTAGTTAGACCGGAAACTTATCGAGTGATGTGTTACATAGTTCCGACCCGTGACCCCTTGAATAACCACCTATGGAGCTAATCATATTGTGTTCAGCCTAACCGAAAAGGACTGAATTTTACAAAATAAAATTTATTTCATTTTGTACGAAGTAATTTTTTAATCTTATATTCTTTATCCACGTTTCACTACGATTATATACTTATAAGCATTTTCGCAATTATAACAAATTAAAAAAATTAGAAATAATCGGGTCATTACAGTTTTTGGGGCGACAAGATTTAACTAAGGATTTATCATCTATTTACCAAAAGAAATTGAAATTCATAAATAAAAAGGAAACAAAATTGGCATTATTTTGCCTGTTTTTCGTTGGTTTTGGTCCGGAAAAGAGCAAAATTCTGTTTTTTTTTAACAACGATGGGAAAAAGAGGTAATGTACAATTAATATTTAGCTCTGTTCCGCAGTGGACGTTTTTGTTAAAACACGATGGATTGAAGAGGTATGGTACAATTAATATGTACCCCTGTCCTGTAGTGGACAGTTATTTTTACATTCTCATCATGGATGAGAAGATATTGGTTTCATGTGAAAAATGACTTTCGAAATTTTCATCAAATCTTTACGTTTTGAGACCCCCTGAGTCAGAAAAAAGGGTTTTTACGAAAGTGTCTGTCTGTCTGTCTGTCTGTCTGTCTGTAGGTCGTGTGCGGCATAACTCTCGATAGAATTATCAGATTGAATTGTGCTTTGGCACACTTTATCGGAGCCGAAAAAGTAAGGACAAGTTCGTTAACCAGCCACATCCAATCAAAATTGAGGGATTGAGCACTACTTTTGTGTTTTTGAAAATAATTTTTTGAAAAAATCAAAAATTTTAATACTGGTTTTAGATAGTGCTCATAAATCTCTAAAAATTATCCTCATAACCTTTTTTGATTAAATCAAAATTAGAAATCTTACAGCATATTCAAATTCGAAAAAAGTCAATATCAAAATTCCATTTTCCAGTTAAATTATACGAGATACGAAAAAACGTTATGATACAATATTATTTTCTACATAAAGACCTACAAATTCGAATTGTAACATTTTTTCATAAGATGCATATTTTTTTTTTAATTCAAAAATAATCTATTGAAAATCCAAAATTCAATTTTTTAACAATAATATGTGAAATACGAAAAGAACGTAAGAATACAAAGTTTGTCGTTTCAAAAAGATCTACAAGTTTTGTCTTACACAGTTTATGAAAAAACATATATTTTTCGTTTGAATTCCAAAAAATACGATTAAAATTCAATAATTTCATTTTTTAGACAAAATATATGAGATACATAAAAAAAGTTTAGATGAAAAATTATTTGCCTAAATGAGGTCTACACACTCTTATTAAGAAATTTCTCGACATGATGTATATTTTATGTTTTGATTTTTAATATTAAAAAAATTCGATTTTTTTCACCAAAATATGTGAGATACGAAATAAGCGTTGTTCTGCAAAATCGTTTCCTTAAATAAAGTCTACGATTGTTTTGCCTTTTTTAGATATTTGGAAGAAAATAAATAAATTGTTTTAACCATGTAATTTATTAAAAAGTTACTGAAATGTATACAGAAAATCGAGCGCGAGCTTCATGATGAGAATGTGTTCCTTAAGGCCGATAGAGCCTTAAGTAAATTGAATTTCCAATTTCACTTAAACTGAAAAAGAAACTTAGTGAATTTGAGAAAATGAGTAATTCACATCATCTTTAATATTATAAATTTGGTTTGAGCTTCAGTATTAAATTATAAGAAATAAACTTAAATGTATGCGAAGAGCACAAGACCGAGCGCGAAGCGCGACGATCAAATCGCGCGCCCTAGGCGCGCTCAAGCTTGCGAGCGAAACGAGCTGCGCGCGATGAGAATGTGCCCGCGAAGCGGGCAGATTTTTTTAAACACGATGGGAAGAAGGAGTATGTTAGAATTAACAGGTAGCCCTGTCCCACAGTAGAAAATTGTTTTTAAAACACGATGGGAAGAAAAAGTATGTTGCAATTGCAATTGCAGCCCTATTTCAGAGCATACAGTTGTTTCTTAAACGTGATGAGAACAAAGAGGATGGTACAATTAATATACAAGTATAACCCTGTCCCGCAGTGGACGGGTTTTTTTAAACACAATGGGAAGAAGAGGTATGGTAGAATTAATATAGTATGGTATGGTAGAAGTAATATGTAGTCTTGTCTTACAGTGGACGGTTTTTTCTTAAACGTGATGGTAGGTGGAAGTTTGGTAAAATCAATATTTAACCCTGTTTCGCAGAAGACAATTTTTTTTTCAACACGATGGGAAGAAGGGCCAGCGTGGAAAAATTTCATGGCAGTCTAATGTTGGATCTGGATCAGATCTGGATATTTCAAGACCGTCCAGTCTAGAAGATATAGTCTGTCCCAGATCTGGTTTAGGCTAGCCACCCATAACGTAAGAATTCCTAAGTATCAATGATTTCAAATGATTCAAAATAAGAATTCATCACTACTATAAAAACGTTTTTTTCTTCTTACCATCTTGACAGTTTAATTGGTCTCTAATCAGTCTCTATTAATTTCTATTACTACTATTATAAATAACTGGCTTATATCGACCCTCAATAATATTAATAGATAGATGATTTTTTGCTTTGGCTTTAGGGTCCAGAAATAATGTAAACTCAGGGTTTCATTTTTTCCTCAAACGTTTCGACTCAGATTGGAGTCCTCATCAGTGAGATTTATTTCTATAAAAATACAACGAAAGAAAAGAATAAAGAATTAAAGAATAGAAAATTGCACGTGTGACGGATAACATTGTGTTGACAAACGATATAAATGAATTGCTCTTGTGAACCTATAGAATAGGTCTAACTAAATTTACGAATAAAAAATTGAAAATTGTAACAATTTGCTATAAAAATACATAGGGAAGGGACTTAAAAAATTTTGAACACGTGTGACGGATAAAATTATGAATCATCTATCTATTACTACTATTACTACCCACTTTCAAATAATTGACAGGGTATCTAAAATGGTCTGAAACAAGAAATTATAACTACTATTAATTTTTTTTCTCTTATCGTCTTGACATGTTAGTCTGACCCAGCTCTGTCGCTAGTTAGCCCAGTATATGCTAAAAATAATTTTTCCTCACTTATTATCTAATGTTTCACAAATTCGACCTACCCGCTCTGCAATGTACTTACAGTTTTGAACGTTCATTGAACGATAGAAAAATTTTTTTTTAAACTAAATGATTAGTTTTTGGTGCAGAAAATTAAAAAATAGTGTACTGTTCATGAACGATTGTATATTTGAAGGGCCGTAAATATAAATATAATAATTAATTTTTTTATTGAAAAAAAATTGTTGTCATCGTTCAATGAACGTTCAAAACTGTAAGTACATCGCTCTGCACCCGTTTTGATTATAAAGATTCTTTTATCCACCTTGGCTAATTAGCTGCTAGCATGATGCAGTCTGGAGTTTAAATAGCGCTTGAATAGCCACTGGCTTGCGTCTTTCTAAGTTGTCTAGCCGAAGACTTTACAAAAATTAAATTCTATGCGCCTGAAAACTCGAGACAAATAATTATACGCACAGGGACTATACACAATTATATATATTTAACAATTTTAATATTTTTAACCAACTCACCAAAGTGAATCCTATACCATAAAAATCTACAACTGAAACAAGAGATAATAATTTGAATTTTGGACATTTAAATAAAGTTTACACAATAAAACTCTGTACGATAATAGAGAAAACTCAACTGAATGTAATTTCATTAATAATTTTTTAAGCACAATCAAATTGTACACCTCGAAACTGTACACTAAATTATAGAAATTAAATTTTGTACATTTAAATGAGCTCTATTAAAATGTACGAGAAAATATTCTACACACGATTAAATACTTCTTTATTAGTTTAATTTGAAGGCCATGACACACTTACCTGATTCCTACCTTACTTTTTTAAACCAACTTTCGGCCACACGAAATAAGATATCGATTTGAAGTTTTGAGAACTTAAATTAAAGGCACTAAGGAATGTTTATGTACTCAAAAATGCTTATAATTAAAAAATAATTTTTTTCTGTGACTTTTATTAAAGAGCCCAAAATTTCAACTTGATATCTTATCTAGAAATGTGCAAAAAGATTCGATTTGATTTTAATCCGTTATTGGCCTTCATCGAATGTCGAATATTTGACATCCGAAGCGCGCTTCTTCGGATGTCGAATATTCGACATTCGACTGATGGACGATCGAATGTCAAAAATCCGACATCCGATGGCCGCTCGAATATTCGACATTCGACAGAGACCAATATCGGATTAAAATCGAATCGAATCTTTTTGCACACCTCTAGTTTTGACTCGCTAGTAGAAAAAAAATAGTATAGCCACCATCGAAAATGGATTTTAAGCCTAAAGACGAGTACTATACAATGCTGTTTTCGGATGTAAAAAATAAACTAAGTTTATTTTGCAATAGTGGGATCTCCTCCTTTTCTCGTTATTGCTCGTTATAAGGAGGCACATCAGTCCCGATTTATTCGTTACAAGGGGGTCCTACTGTAATTAGTTTCCACAAGATAATAACCATTTTATTGATATCAATAAGTTAGAATAGGGAAGAAAGATGATGGATTTTAAAATTAATTCTTAATATCGGTGTCAGAAAATTTACATTAGGTAATTTTAAAAAATTTGATCATATTGGTCTTTCGAAATTGATCTGATCGTCTATAAGAAATTATCTGAGTAAGATGTACTTACAACTTTGAACGTTTATTGAACGATGAAAAATATTTCAAAAATAAATAAAATTATTGGTTTCCACCCCAGTAAATTTGAAAATAGTGAATTTTTCATAACATATTGTATATTTGTAAGGCCCAAAGTATAGACGTAATAATTAATTTTATATTAAAGTAAATTATTTTTCATCGTTTAATGAACGTTCAAAACTGTGAGTAGGCTGAGTAAGGAAAAAAGAAAAACTAACCTTATGGGGCGATCTTACTCGTCCTTCAACAAGCTGTTGTGCCCTTTTTAAGGTGTTTTGTCGAGCTAGTATATTTTGCCGCTCGGAGATGAGGATGCACTTCTCGCAGATACAATAGCGATACTTGCAGAACCTCTTATGACCTTTAAGCGTGATCTTTAATTGATGATTTTGACACCTAGCACAATTCGGTTTAGAACGAAAATTTATACTTGTACTTGATGATGAGGCGTTCGAATCAAGGCGACTCCGCAAAATATCGTCATCGTGATCCATCTCAAGACGATCATCCGATACCACTACCAATACGTATAGGCGTGTAAAACTATTATCACTAATTTATTTATTTGAATTAACGGATTCGCATACTACACGTAGGAATTACAAGTCTTCTCCAAACACGTTAACACCATCACTCGCGATAAATAGTTAGACTTTGAGAAATCGACTCTCCACAATATTTTCTTCGATCAGCTGAAACATAAATTTTCATCAATTATTTTAAATTATGCAGCATTCTATAAAATACGATAGAATGTTCTAAAAGAACAGTGGATTAAAGGCGAATATTGTTACGTTAAACTGAAATATATTTTCTATACGTAATGAGGATCCAGATCTCATAACTCTTCTTGGCATGATACAAAATTAAACCAAAAGAATGTATTAAAATCTGATTATAATAAAAAAAAGTGTTCGCCTTTATCCAATAGTCTTTTTGTTGCAAATTATTTGTTGTTCTTTTTAAGAAAGAATGTTTATGAAAGTTCAAGTAAATCCATCCAGGGTAGAAATATGTTTGAACATAACTGGGTTCAATTTAATTGTTAAGCAGTTAATGAAAAGTTTTTTTCAAACTATAAAATCGGCTTTAGCATAAAATTAATTTTTTTATAATTCTTGAAAAAGGAAGTAAGAGATTAACTATTGTATTTCTCAGAATTTTTAAAGAGTGAATTTAAAATTCAGAAAAGAACACAGATTTGAATAATTTATCGCCACTCAGGAAATAAAAACTGATCTAATTCAGATAAGAATTTCAATGCAAGTACTAATTTGTCATTGGATAGAAAAATTTGCCGCAATTAAAATAATAATCACGACCCAAAGGATGCGTCACTACAGATAAAAAAATCTTGGCACAATTCAAACATGACTTTTAAAACTAACACTATCTCATTGCCAGACATTAATTTTTTATCCAATTTTGAATATTTCTTTCGACTTATTGACTGGAAACTCATTACTTTACCAGTTATTGTTCGCAAATTTTATCTTGAATAGTCTTAGTCAATAACATTATCTCACGATACTGCCGGAAATTATTCCACAAAACGGCGAAAAATAAAAAAAGGTTAACCTTTGAATGTACTTCTTAAAATTTCGACCTATAATCCAGTGTTGCTTGCAGATGAGGATTTGATTTTGAAGGGTTCAGATCATTTATAAGTCTTAGTTTGGCTTGAAAAGGTATACTCCACATCACATTCTCTTCGTGCAGCTAAAACAGAAATATTTTTAAATTAAATAAACACTAACTGCATACAGGGATCAGAGTATCTTCTTACAGTTCTGAACGTTCATTTACTAGGGGAAAAACGAGTAATTTCATTTTGAAAAAAAAAAATTTGACTCAATAAAAACAACTTTAATGAAAAGAATTAAATATTTGATGCGAGATAATATTTGTGGTCAGGATTATTATATTGTCTTTTGTTAATTAAACTCACAATAATATATTGAGCAATGAGTGCGGGAAGTCGCCGATTGCCCACGAGTGGGCACACCACCACGAGTCATATAAGTTATGTAGTTATTAAAAATAATAGAGAAACGGGATTATTTTTTCAAGCGTAAATAGAATATCATGCAACTAGGGAGAAAGAAGTCCATTTTGCGAGGACAACAATTACACGATTAAAATAAATGTTTTTCCCACTTTGCACACCATTCTTTTTCTAATGGGGATCAAAAAATGAATTTGTTTGTCACGCAGGTTGCAAAGAATACACTTTTTGATCCGCTATTAGAAAAATATATTTATTCACGCTAATCGATGCTGCCGAAATCTCTTGGTATGTTAATAAAACAGTGGAAAATCGATCGCGGGGAATTTATTATTTTGCGCTGGCTAATCAGACGTTCAAAGTAGTCTTTGTTACGCACGTATAAAAAAATAGTATATTTACATATCTCGTGGCGAATGGCGGTGATGTTTGACGAGTGTGAAGTTGGCCACCCGAGCGAAACATCACCGCCATTCGCCACGAAATATGTACGTTATTTTTCATGACAAGCGAATCGAAAATTTTGCTGGCTGCCTCTTGAAAAATAGTAAAATACCAAATGAAACAGCCGCAATTGAAATGTGGATTTCGGATCTATAGCTGGTATTTTTATTCGCTCCACGGGGCGAAAATTTATTCGCCCCGCTCGCTCATTTGTTTTTCGATTTGTCAAGAATTCGCCGTTCTTTCATCGCTCAAAAGGCACACGGAAAAAAATAATTAGCTGCATTAGCTAAATATTCGCTACCACAGCTAAGAAAGTTACTTGATATACGGACAGCGAATCTCTTAGCTGCTAATACTAACGTCTATTTGCTACAGTACTTTAGCGATGCCAGCTAATTTACGTTAGCACTGGTAACAACGATTGTGAGCAGTAGCCTATCGATCGTGTTATCTTCCTGTTCTAACAGCGTTTGAAGTACTAGTTAATTTTATTAGAAATTGCTGCAAATAGAGGTAGCACTCAAAATCATTGATTTTGAACTTCCAAACCTACATTTAAATACAGTTACACCTGGGTGTTTAAGAAAAAAATTATCTCGTAACCCTTCTATACTCACAAAAGTCTGCTGGCAAGTTATATCAAAACAACTAATTTCTTGCGACATATTATAACCTGCAAAATTAAAAACGAAAAAAACTGATTCAGTTCTAACCTTAATCACAGCATAATTTTTCAAGAATAAGAATAAAACGTGAGCTGCTTTGATAACCAAACTTATAGCTACAAGTAGAAACATTACCGGGAACAGTAGCGACTTATTTGCCAGTCCAATATAATGTTTTCAAAAATTGTACAAGTATACAACACTTAGAATTAAGATAACCTCAGTAAGAAGATAATAAATAGCACAATAAAGAACCTATTACAAAACCTACAATACAATCTTCAGAGATCAGTTACAAATCAGTCATTTGCATTATAAATTAACGCGAATCGTCGAATTATTTATAAATTAAATTTAAAACAACGCGACAGGTGTACAACTTACCATTTATAGCAGAATATCTGACTAGTCGCGCTTTGTGCGCATGAGCAGCACAGAAAACGCGGGATGTCTAAGCAGCCGTTAGCAACCGCTGCTAACTTCTTACATATCAGCGCAAAATTTTAAAAGCTACGAGTACGAATTTTGAGATTTTCTAGGAGAGTAAACTGTTTTAGCAGCAACAACCAAATGATTAGCTACAACTCTTAATAAGGTGCGTAAACCTGGAAGTACCACCATGTCCAAACAATGTATGCCCTATGCCAAAATTAAGGGCTCATTTAGGGCTAATTTAGTACCCATAAGCCAAATTTAGGGCTCTGCATTTTTTTTAAATAATGCATGGTACTGCCAACTTGACGTAAAGCCAGCAGTACCATAGACTAAATATTGGTTTTATCAACTTTTTTCTTTCACAGGAATTAAGGGCTCATTTAGGGCTAATTAAATACCCAAAAGCCAAATTTAGGGCTTTGCATTTTTTTTAAATAATGCATGGTACTGCCAACTTGACGTAAAGCCAGCAGTACCATAGACCAAATATTAGTTTTATCGACTTTTTTCTTTCACAGGAATTAAGGGCTCATTTAGGGCTCTTTCATGGCCCCAAAACGAAATTTTCAAAAACCACCCCGATGCCCAAAAAAACAACCCTCTTTCTAAATAATAAACCCTCCAGAAATTAAAGTGTACCAGAATTTTGGGCTTTTTATGGGCTCTTCAAAAATATCTCTATTGATTTTTGGGCTCCAACCCTTAACACCAAAATGCACCCCTGTATGCCCATATAGAGAAAACTTTGAATAAAATTAATCTTTTTTTAAACTTTAAGGTCTAGGGAGACTCTCTGATTTTTGGGCTCTTCGAAAATACCTCTATCGATTTTTGGGCTTCACCCTTAACACCAAATCGCACCCCGGTATGGCCACATAGAGAATGACTTCGAATAAAAAACATCTTTTTGCGAACTTTTGCGAACTTTTTGCGAGATTCTCTGATTTTTTGGGCTCTTCATATATGTCTATATCGATTTTTGGGCTTCAACCCTTAACATAAAAATATATAAACGACAAGGTGACACGAACAAAAATTTTAGTAAATTGCAATTAAACCGGCAGGGAAAATTTCTTTAAAAGATGTCCAAAATAATTCTTTAATAACAATAAAATAGCATACATGGATATGATAATAATTGATATTTCTGTAAATGTTGCTTGAAAAATCAATATAAAATGAACTGTCGGGAAAGATGATATTTATATTAAAAAATTAAATGGGTATAGGATAATGGTCTTTTTCAAGGAGGTAGAGAACCTCTGAGGATAACATTAAAAAATAAAATTGTCAGTCAGCAAAGCCAAATGTCGCGGATTGATTTTTAACCCTTTCAGTCACAGGAGTCATTATAGTGGCCACCTTTTTTATTTTCCTTTTTTGTCATTAAATTTTTGAAAGCACGCACAAAACTGGAAATTTTATGCATTTTTAGTTAGTGAAATACTTCTACTTTAGTGTGATCAAGATATTTTATGAATTTATAAAAATGAATTATTGTCATAAACAAAGGTATGCGGAAAATAGGGTATAATATGAATAAGTGAAATAAAACCTCGGCTTTCCCCATTTTGAAACGATACTATCCTAAAATATGATTTATTTTTATCATTTACTCTAGCAAAAAGTCTCTCAGTGTAAATTATTTGACGAAAAAAGTAGAGAGGCTGATGAACAGATTGAGCATATCGAAAATTAAATAAAAATTTTATTCAGATAATATCTTCTATATCTTTTTATATCTTTTATGGGTTTAAGAATGTTCCAATCATTTTCTATACTCTTTTTGTACTTAATGTGTCACTTTGATTTTAGGGTAGTTTTTAAATGTTGGGTGATGATTTTTGAAAATTATTTTGGGATGAATTGGAGAACCTAAAAGTAGTCCTTAATTCTGATTCGTTCAATTTTGGACTTAGTGCATATTTATTCTTTGGGGTAGTCTATTCAGTGCTAGGGGTTGTTTTTGAAAATTTCGTTTTAGGGCCATGTAAGAGCCCTAAATGAGCCCTTAATTCCTGTGGATGATAAGAGTGGATACAACCAATATTTGGTCTATGGTACTGCTGGCTTGACGTCAAGCTGGCAGTACCATGCATTATTTAAAAAAAATGTAGAGCCCTAAATTTGGCTTTTGGGTACTTAATTAGCCCTAAATGAGCCCTTGATTCCTGTGAAAGAAAAAAGTTGATAAAACCAATATTTAGTCTATGGTACTGCTGGCTTTACGTCAAGTTGGCAGTACCATGCATTATTTTAAAAAAATGCAGAGCCCTAAATTTGGCTTTTGGGTTCTAAATTAGCCCTAAATGAGCCCTTAATTTTGGCATAGGGCATACATTGTTTGGACATGGTGGTACTTCCAGGTTTACGCACCTCTCTTAATACGCTAAGAAGTCCAATGCAAATTTTCAACTTCGATTGCAGCTAACATTTTTTAACTGTCCCAGCAAACTGTTAACTCTCTCAGCAAACTTTTTATCAATCACAATTAACTAGTCGACAGCTAACTGCAGTTAGCAGTAGCAGACATTTCATTTTTTTCCGTGCAGCGAAAGCCAAATTTTTCGTTGCGCGTGTCATGAAAAATATTTTTTTCTACTAGCGGGTCAAAAAGTGAATTTTATTGCCCCCTGCGGGAAAAAAATCCACTTTTGACACCCCCCCCCCCCCCCACCAGTACTAAAGAAATCGTGTGCAACACGTGAAAAACATTTATTTTCCCTACTTGCGCAATACACTATTACGATTTTATTCAATCTCACTCCATTTGTTGACAGTTTGATTAACCAAAGAATTTTATTACTATGCGGTTGACCAAACTTTTGGTTGATGCAGTCAAAGAATTTGTTTTATACAAACAAAGATTGATTTTTTCGTTATGATTTAGTTAAATGAAATCTTAGTTCATTTAACAAAATACACGGAGAAACTTTTTATATCAATTTTTACTATAGTATTTTTCAATTTAGGGAAAAACGTACCACTTTGAGAATTTTTGTTAGTAACAATACTAAACTTTATAATAATGATATGAAACTTCAGCATAGTTCATAGCAAATTTTACTATAGTTTATACTAAAGTTTCATATCATTATTATAAAGTTTAGTATTTTTACTAATAAAAATTCTCAAGGTGGTACGTTTTTCCCCAAATTGAAAAATACTATGGTAAAAATTGATATAAAAAGTTTCTCCGTGTAGTTTAGTTTTTTTTCTGGGCGTAGTGGTTTCAATTGATACTATTTTAATAATAAATTTGGCTTAAATATACGTCAATAAATAATATAAATTCACTCTCCAATATTTTATAACGACACGCAAAAGTAAAGTAGTGATTTTATTCATTAATTATTAATTTGAATATTTTTCTACCTTTTGTATATTTTACATAAAAAGGTAACCATTGTTTCACCTTAAAGATAGCTTTGTAGATAATTGTCTTTTGAATAAAATTCAAATGATCGAATCTTGAAACGCCGAGGGTAAACCGAGCTGATATTATTTTCACATTTTATAATACTGAGAATTAATCCGATTGCATTCTATACCTATTAAATAGATTTACATTAATTTGTGTAAAAATTGCACTAAAACTACACGAAGAACTATGAATATCTAAGTATTGCGTGTTGCTTCATTGTTGCAACCATTAAATTCATTATTATTTAGAGAGCTATCGATCCTTATAAACGAGTCGATAGTCTGTTTCCTGAACGCGGACTGAATCTGCTGTTAATACATATAGAGAATAAGCCCTTTATTTTTCTTCGTCATTCAAATGCTAATTCTTTTGCGGCGTAATTGCACTAGCTGCTACTTGAATACTGTCTGGACAAATAATTGGTTGTGGGATAATGACAATAATGCCATATGACTTGGAACATACAATTTTCAACGCCTTCTGAGTATCCAAAAATGAGAATTATTCATTTTCGTTTAGATTTATAATACAAGGAGGTAATATTTAAATGATTTAGGAACCTTTCATAAGAAAGGATAATAAAAATTAGTAAAAAAAATTAATAATATTACCAATTCAGACGTTATCTGCTCAAAGCATGATTTTAAACTTTTACTCACAACAGTTTTTTCTATTTTTCCTCTTCTAATATTTATTATTGAATTTTACAGCAATAACTATTTAAAATATAACCAACAGTATAAGAAAATAATAAATTAATGTAATTCTTTTCATCCATTAACTATGTATAGCAATCAGTATGATAATTGAGAACATAGTAATCTTATGTAATTTTAACTTCATTTACATGCCTTAAAGCCAACGTTATCATGAGCTCATAACGACATTTGATAAGAATTTCATGCATAAATTTTATATACTATTTATTGATGAAAAATAGCATCATATTTTTATTTTTTTATATACAGTGCCCGAGTCGAAATATAAGTACAATTTTGATCCTCCATAGTGCTGAATGAATCCCCCTTTAGATCTACTTAGTCCTTAACATCCTCATTGGATTCTCTTATGTTCTATTTAGTCCGCTTTTAATTCTCGGTTAGTCTCTTTAATATTTTAAGTCCGATTTAATTCTCTGTAACAAATCAACAAATGCTTCATAGATTCCTAATTAAGATATTTCGAAACATTTTGAGATGAATACGCGTCTGAATTCAAGAAGGATAAATTTGGAGGATTGTTTAACACCACTTTAAGATTGAAAAAACATTTCGATGTTCTCAGTCAAACTGATTTATTTGTTCGATATCTTTATAATACTTATTTTACGTTTGGACAGTATTAAGAACTATATTGCATCAAATTTAGTCCATAAGATATCTGATACCAAAAAAAGTTATTTAATATTTATTAAAATATTTTTCGTATTATTGAAAGCTGCGGCTTTACTTTGATACAAATGTTCTTAAAAAATATGCGAATGTTAAACTTTCTATTAAATATTGAAAATTATAAAATAATAGTCCATCCAACTTCAATATTAAATATCCTATGAGAGGTTATTATAAAATGAGTTCAAAATACGTTATGTTTGAACCGTATCAAGTACTGCGTTTTTGAAATAAATTTTACCTGACAAAAATTATTTAATTTTTATTATAATGTTATTAGAATATTTATAGCATTAAAGATAATTAAGCGTACTTTTTGAAATAGTAAAAATTTCAATTCAAATGTTCTTAATAAATGATTTCAAATTAATTAGTTGAGTTCGAAATTTGTGCCACAATCGCTATTAAGTATGCAAAATATTAACATCAATCTACCTTTTTACTTAACAAATGAATTATAAACTTATCAATTTATAATCTAGTATTAATTTCTCATATTCAATAAAATCGCAATATATTTATATTCTGCATTTGTTATAAGTAAGAAGGTAGATTGATGTTAAATTTTTGCATTCTTAATAGTAATTATTTATTAAGAATATTCGAATTGAAATTTTTGCTATTTAAAAAAAAAGCGCGCCAAACGACGCATGTGCAATAGAATATGTATAGTAGTGAATGAAGGAGTTACGAAAATCTTATAAAGATGTAATTAAGTCCGTTTTAAGTCCTCAAAACGTGTAGAAATGGAAATTTCCGCACATTTTGAGCACTTAAATAGGACTTGGATTATATTGAAATAAACACTCATTAGATTCTCGTAAATTATCTGAGGTAGAGAATTTTAGAGTATCAAAAAAGTACCTATATTTCGACTCGGATGTACACTGCACAGTGCAACAGAAATACAATTTACGTTTTAACCAGATTAAATTTTAATTTTCTTACAGAGCTGGATATATTTACGGAAAGCCCATCGATTGGCCCCGTTTTATGCAAGTTAAATTTAAACCTTAATTTAAAATGTAACAGCTCTTTCATTGAATAAGGCAAACATCACTGCAAATAGAAACTCATATGTGTAAATCCGATATCACTAAACGTCACTCGATTACAGCTTTTCTCAACAAAATTTGTGTACTACACACATAAAAATTACGTAACTTCAGTCAATTGAATATAAACTGTTCGTAAAATCTCAAAACGTAAGGATTTGATGAAAATTTCGAAAGTCATTTTTCACATAAAACTAATATCTTCTCATTCGTGATAAGAATGTAAAAGTTAGCTGCAGCAGCTAATAATTAATTATTCGAGAAACTAAACTTAAAATTAGCTGTAATAGCTCATTTCTTTGCTAAAATAGATCAAAAAATTTTTCTTTCGTAGCTGATTCTTAAGTATTTTAGCTAACTTTTTCCCGTGTAAAATTACTTGAAAAAATCGATTTTCGTGTTTGCATTTATAAGTCGGTTTTTAAGTAGTTATTTCCAATGTATGAATCCAAAAAATTATAATTAATTTATTTCTTCCCTAATTCGGCTGCAAAGTATTTGGTAAATAGCGCATTTTTCAGAGATATTCGTAGCACAAAAAATCCAGTCCCTCCACTTACAAGCACAATCGAGGCACGGCCGTTTTCGTGTCACGTGACACGCTCGCTCTGTAATGTACTTACAGTTTTGAACGTTCATTAAACGATGACAACATTTTTTTTCTTTAAATAATATTTTAATGTAAGTAAAAAACCATGTTTTCGTGGCTGTCCCAGTAGAGTCTCTAATAAATTTTAATTTTTGGAAAAATTCCAGCGACAAAGTTGTTTCTTACCGTTAGAAGAAGTTTTCTGGAAATTTTCAGAAATATTTGTTTATTATTGTGGATTTGGCAGCGATGTAAAAAGTGCGTCACTGAAAATTAATCGACTCTGTGAGCCATACGAAGGGCTCCCGATCTTCAGACATAGTTAAAAATGCGTAAGACGATGGAGCGATTTTCGAAATACATCGCTGCCAAATCCGCAATAATAAACAAATATTTCTGAGAATTTCCAGAAAATTTCCTGTAATGGTACGAAACAACTTTGTCGCTAGAAGTTTTCCGAAATCGAAAATTTATTAGACTTCCTGCCGTGACAACCACAAAAACATGGTTTTTTATTTACATTAAAATATTGTTTAAAGAAAAATGTTTTGACATGTTTTATTTAATTTATTGGCTCTGCTAAAGTATTCCACGTCTAATGATAAGAATAGGAAACGATTTCGTCAAAAATGGACCGAGTAACAGCAATTTATGTATTGAAAAACACTGATTTTCGATCATTTTTTATGACGAAAAATTGAGTGTTTTTAATTTTTATCTAAAAAACTATTAAGGTTGCATAAAAATTGTATTATGATCAAAAATGGGTCATGAAACATTCTACAAAAGGGTATTTTTGTTTTTGTGAATGACCAAAATTTTATAACGATTTTCGTGCGCTGACGATACTCTCTAAATTTGAACCAGTCAAAATCTACTGATTATCAGTGAAATTTGACTGATTCAGATTTAGAGAGTAGTTTTCCGCGATTTCGAGCGCTCGACGAGTTATTGCTGGTGGCCCTTCAATTTTATTGTTTGATCAATTTGTTTTTTAAAACATTTATTGTTTAATTCGGTGCTCCAATAAAAATTAAGAAAAATTTGTGTATTTTTGAAGACGTTTATTAAAAACTGTACAATTTTATAGATTGAGTTTTAATAAATGTATGTACTACTCTGAAATATATTAGTTCTTATCTGCCCATCAGAATATTTTCTAATCTAGTAGGTTATGTTTGTTGAACTCAATAAGAGCATTGCGGTGTATAGAAATCGGTGAAAAAAATGATAGAATTTTGAAACATGCAACAACTCTTTTAATTTAAAATCATGGTTTTTTATGAAGTATATTTCCATACGTAAGCAATATTTCGAAAAGAAAAAATGTTGAGAAATGATCAGAAATTATTATAAAATGAAATTGGATGACAGTGATCTACTCTCTGAATCTGAATCAGTCAAATTTTCACTGATTGAATCAGTGATTCGCCCTTTCACTGATGTATCAGTAAAATTATATTTTTCACTGTTACCATAAATCAGGTATTTTTCACTGTTAAATCAGTTAACTTTCACCGAAGCAATCAGTGAAATTTGACTGATTCTCAGTAACCTCTTTTTAGCTATTTGAATCAGTCAAATTTCACTGATAATCAGTATTTTTCAACTGATTCAGATTATTGACTTATATGTTTACTATATATATAGTAATTATATTATACATAAGTAATTGACTTTTAGAATATCATTGCAAATAAAAAGAAATTAAATAACCTTATATATCCAACTCAGAGAAAATTGAAACTTGATATCGGTCCTAACGCTTGCTACGTGTTATGTAAACTTTTTAAAAGTTTAAGACAAACTAGTTCGAAATCTACCTCAAACCGCAATTCTCTTCGTTAAAACGCATGGTGCTTTACCACTTAACACTGGATGCAGAACAGAACACTTTTATCCTCTTATTACTTTGTTATTTTTACTTTTTAAAAATGAGTAGGTATACAAACAGTAATGTATACTTTGATTTTTTGTTTTACTATTAATTTTAGCTTCAAGAAATTTTGCCTGGTTAAAGTTTTAAAATGAACAAAAAATGGAAACATATTTATGAAATTTTAAAGAATTTGAAATAGTTCTGTGGAAAAAGAGACGCGTTCGACTGTGCCAGTATTCGAGCCCGGGTCTTTCGATTGCCGGTCGACTGCTCAAACCAACTGAGCTACATAGGCGTCCAACATATCTCGTTTTCCACAGAAAGACCTCTTTATATCGCCTAACGGCACTGTCGAAAACTATCAGAAATTAATTGAAGCAGGTATAGAATAACGTGCTATACTGATATTAAATAAATTCAAGATTTTTGCTAAATTTTATGTTTTCTCCGTCTCTAATAACGAGAACATCAAGAAACATTGTCTATACCCACGATTGAGAAAAACCTTTTGTATAACACTACGGACTCTAAGTCATCGCAAAAAAACTGTGTCAATTTTTTCAATTATTTTTGCAAAAAAAGTATCACAGGAGACAAAATTTCAAGGAAAATATGCCAAAGAAAAAATGCTAAATTAAATAAATTTTTTTTACAGTTTTCACTTCATACCAAAGAGATTTGGATGTTTTGTATATTTTTAAGAAAGAATGTTAAAAGATTGTATATCTACATATTTAAGCAGGATTTGGCAGTTTTTAACGTTGAAGAATGTTCATTTTTTAAAAAAGGTATTTTATCCTGTGACAGTCTTGCCCTCAACTAGCCATGAAAGATAGATATAATCACTGATATATTTCAATACTTAGCTTCAAATAAAGAAAAGTCAATGTTGTGTATAATATTGCATATATCTAGTATGTATATAATATTGTATATATATAATTTATGTATATGTATATATATGTATGTGTGTATATGGGTATATGTGCATATGTATTGTATTAAAAATTACACCAAAAAATTTCAATCTACAACTTCATGCACGAATGTCAATTTAAAAATATTTTTATACTTAGACACTTACAAGAAATCCTATGTTAGCAAACCTTTTTCTTTCTGTATTTTTTAGATTTAAATAAATCACTGATGAGGGCTCCGATTAGAGCCGAAACGTCTGATTATGTAAAACTCTGAGTTTTTTATCAACCTTGGACCCTAAAGCCAATTACCAACATCAACATATATCTTCAATTTGTATAAGATTATTTTCTCAAAGTCAATGACAATTCATGACATCGAAACCAGAATATTGATTTTATCCATCCAGCGAATTCATCTATAAATAAGTTTTCCCCACAACGTGTAAGACTCTTTTTGTTACATTATCTTCCGATAATGACTGTCGATCAATAAAATGAATAACCATAATTTCTATGTCACATCCTGTACTGTGTAAAGTGAAATTTTGGAAGTATATACCCATTTATAGAGTGGAAAATATAATCTACATCAAAGCAAATATTAACAAAGCCGTAATATAATAAAAGTTATGGTCTCTTGATTTGCTAAGAACAGAAGGCTACGCAATGATAAGAGTTGTCGGTTATATGTCAAATGCTGATACATTTTTATTAAATATTTGAAATTAAATATTACCTGTCCTCACACTCCCAAGGTGGGGTAAATTTTTGCAGTCGCTTTTGCCCTCGAAAGTAAACATTTTGTTTCCGGACATTTATCCCTTACAATGCGTATTTCTTGAGGTATTTCTGTGATGAAAAACTCACCCTGTATGTTTTACTTGAAAATTGCTATTTCAAACTTATAAATTCAATTCGTGGAAAGGATTAAGTATTCGTTAACTAAATAGATAAATTTAGTCGGTAAGTTGAAAGTATAATTATAAGTTTTACCTCTACTGAGTAAACTTTTTTCTAATTATAGGCCTGATAAGAAGAGTCTAGACTCTAGATAATCGGTTATAGAATAATTTCTGTAAAATAGAGATGGGAGTGAAAAAATTCAACAAGGAAAATTTGAAATTAGAAAATTATAAATCTTCAATAGAAATTCATCTCATGATGAATAATAAAATAAATTTTTAAAATTTAAAATTTTAAGAATTTAAAATCTGTATGTGGAAAAACAGACGCTCTCGACTGTGCCGGGAATCGAGCCCGGGCCATCGATTGCCGGTCGACTGCTCTAACCAATTGAGCTATACAGGCGTCCGCTTTGATTAGACATACAAATATTGCTATATCCTTGATTATTTTAACGTATTAAATAATTTTAAATAAAAAGTTCAGCCGTTCGAGCACCAAAGAAGCATCAAAAAAGCGCACGTAAACTTCTTTCCCTGGGATTTAAAAGGCTTCTTACCATTTGAAAATCAAGTTACAAATTCAAATTTTTTAAAAATACATTCCCATAGAGAATTTTACCACGTATCTTTTTGTAATTAAAAAATGTTGTGTATCTTTTACCGTTTTCGAAATATTTACAAGAAACCAGTTTATACACAGGATTTTGTATATAAAGGGTTTCCCAATAGGGGTGATATGATTTTGAATGTCCCTATCGGGCTCATTTGAACTGAAATTTTTGACGTCTGCTGTCAGTTGTCATCAGTAAGGTTTGCCATTTAATCATGAGTAGTTTCACGCTTCCACAACGTTTGGAAATTGTCCAATTATTTTATTAAAATTCGAGAAGTTTTGTCGGTGTTCAAAGAGCATATCGTGCAAAATATGGTCGTCATTCTGCTCCATCCGCGCTCTCAATTCGTCGAATAATCGATAAGTTGGAGAGTGAATTTACTCTATTGGATACTAAGCCTAAAAATCGTATGCGTACCGCACGTTCTACACAGAATATAGCCGCCGTACAGGCCAGTATCGAGGAAAACCGTGAATTGTCCGTGCCACGCCGATCTCAGGAATTGGGCCTGTCCAGGATGACTACCTGGCGTATTTTCCGATTGGATCTTGGCCTGCATCCCTATAAGATGATTCTGGCCCAAGAACTGAAGCCTAATGACCATCGTTTGCGTCGGGAGTTCGCGGATTGGGCTCTGGAATCAATTGAAAATTATCCCAATTTTCATCAAAAAATCATCTTTTCTGATGAGGCGCATTTTTGGCTCAAGTCTCGGGGGACATTTGGCCGATATATTGTTTAAATCATAAATGGCATAGAATATCCAATATAATAAAAAAGATTTCGATCAATTCCGAATGAATATTCAGTGTTTTTTTTCAATTTCAAAACATATCACCCTTATTGGGAAACCCTTTAATAAGTAAGGCCAACTACTTACTTTACCAAATTGTATAAACACTGCAAATAATTTATTTTACATAGGTCAAAAAAGGATTCTCCTCTTTAAACTTTATTTTCTATAATTTAATGATACACGCGCGTTAAGTGGAAGAGTAAGATAAAAAAAGGAATGACCTTAAAGTTTTAGCCATAATAAATAAGCCCAGATAAAAATTATTTAAATAACTAAATGAATAACTTAAATTTTTATCAACGTTTACCTTATCAGAGAATCACGAAATTCACTTAAATTTGTGCAATAAAAGTAAAACGAATGTGTTGCGATTTTAGTAAATTCAGATTTGTGCAAAATTCGGAAGAGATTTTTTCTTGATGCAACAGGTAATTTTAAATGCTTAAGGCCATGGATTAATCGACTCCCGTGACTAAATTATACATTTATTCGTTTACGTAAGATAACTTTTTTAATTTAGAAAGTATCTTTCTGAAAATTTGGAAAACGTAACATAAGACAATAAAGCACGCCTGTTAACTTATTTTAGTATAATTTTTTTTAAAAATTCGAAAACTTATCGACAATTAGATTTAACTGTAAATTTTTTTTCGAAAATTGTCCTCAAACGGAGTTGACAGATGTTTTCTATCGTATTCTATAGTATTTTCCAAATTTTCAGGAAGATATTTTGTAAAATAAAAAAATATCTTACACGAACTTTTACAGGTATTTGGTCACATACTTTGGTACATAAAATTTTCTTTTCAGAATTTGGGAAATGGTAGAGAACATAAAAACGGACGTACATAGACTACTTCCGGTTTCGAAATTTAAAAAAGTTCAATTTCATCAAAATATATCGAAAATTTTTTTTCATTGACAAAACCAAAAGTAGTCTAGCTACGTCCGTTGTTATTTTCTACTATTTCTAAAATTTGGAAAACAAAATTTTATATATTTCTCACGGAACCGTGAACAAATTTTCTATGTTTTGTATAACTTTCAGAAATTAATGTAGAAAAAATCTGGAGTAACTAAAGAGTACTGTAAATTTTATATTTAATCCCTAGTTGAAAAAGTTCTATAAAATGTATAGAGGAATTCATAAAAAAATGTTGAAAATTTTCGTAGAAATCAGATTCGAGGTATTGAGAGTTTGTTATCACTTCATTATATTATAAGGTCTAGATAGCCCAGTTCAAATAAATAAGGGAAAAATTCTTGAAGAAATTTTGAAAAATCTCAGAATTTAGATCCCCAGCGGAGTGGAAGCGTTCCCTTTTTTACAGAAAGTTTCTTCAAAAATTATATTGAGAAAATTCCATCTAGTCTTACGAGACGTTACATTAATTGAAGAGTGGACATTCAAAAGGGCGTAACCCACAATTTTTCAAAAATCGTTTTTTTGGCGAAACAAATTCTTGAGGTTAATGCCAATACAATAGCGCAAACGATTTTTTTTTTTCCAATCGGAAATATTTTTATTTTCGATTTGGAAATCAAAAATCTGTATCTCGAGGTGTCGAAATGGGAACGTTTCTGTGCCGCCGTGTAAATTTTCAGAAATGTGAGTTACGCCCTTTTGAATGTCCACTCTTCAATTCTAAATCACAGGTTGGTAGGGTCGATATGGTAGAGTTCCGTTATCACGTAGAGTGATACACTCTTCTAATGATCGACATAATCGACTGAAATGATTTAGAAAAATTGGTTAAATAGTTCATGATACATCCGTAGCCGAATAGGCGTTAACAAGATTCTGTGAGAAAAGTTGTGGAACCTCCGTAGCTCAGATGACAGAGCATTCGACCGGCAATCGAAAGGACCTGGGCTCGATACCCAGCGGAGTGGAAGCGTTTCTTTTTTCACAGAAAATTTCTTCAAAAAAAAAAAAAGAAGAAATTTTGAAACCATAAATTATTTAAATCTTTAAAGCCGAAAATTTTCTATGAAATGTGTAACAAACATTTGTCAGACGGCCCTGCAGCTGTAGCTTATATGTCAGATTTTTTTTTATGTATGCCAAGTTTGATTAGTCGCGAAGCTTTAGGCGTTAGGAATGCGAATGAGGGTTCTATTCCGCTGCGAATAGAAATTTTAATAGCGTGCGAATGTAATTAGTTGAAGTGATTCATTGTGTAATAGTGTACAATTGTATTTACTTGAATGTGTAAAAAAATAGAGTATTATAATAATAATAACATAAAAGATATATTTTTTTCGTAGAAAAATTGGCCAGCATTGTTAAATGTCATTCCACATATTTTTTCTCCCATAAATTTTTGTGTCAGAACTCTAGTTTTTTTTTAATGTACGAAATCAATCGATTTTTTAGAATCAACTCGCTGTTTTTCGTACAAATTTTCCGGAATAGTCTGAAATTTTATCAACAGACTTAATAAACCCTAGAGCTTCAGATGCTTATGTTCAACATAACAAAATTCTCAATTTGTTAATAATTTTTATTATAACAGTTGCGGCTGGCAAAATTCTCATTATTCACCTTCAAAGAAAAAAAGTATGCGAGGAAGTTTAGAGTTGAGAGAACTTTCAGCGGGAAAGTTGTTCAGCAGGCTTTTTATGCAGTTTTTTAATACATTTTGATATTTTTAATATCGTCAAGAGATATATCGATCAAACGCGGAGAAAAAGAGATGCATCCATGCCGAAAGCACGCAATTCGACAGAGTTGCAACATCATTTTTGCCAATTCGTTTTCTTTATTTATATCTATTCTGTAAAAATTATTTAGAAACACTAGACGAATGGGAAGAAGTGATATATATATATACTTTATATTGGCAATAATATAACAAAGTTTGATCATTTATCGTTAAATATACTTCAAAATTATCGTTATTATAGGTTTGGTAGTTACATATTGAACATTAGCTCAAAATTTGTCGAATTTTTGAGGACTAATACATTTTGAAGGATAAATAGCCGAAATGTTCGTGAAAATGGAAGACAAGCAACCTATTATTAAAAACATTTTATTTGATATATCAAAATTATATGAAACAAATATAATAGAATTATGATGCTGATAATGTTATTTAATTGTTATTCGAATATAATTACTTTTTCGCAGGCTCAATAAAAATTTGTACAAAGTGTATCTTGTTTCTGGCTTTCTTCCCGATATTCCGGCTCCACTTTTCGGGATTCTTTGATCTTTTCCTTCCAACTTGAGGATTTGTTCATTGGGACATTTTCACGACCACAGTAATAAATTTTTAAAATTTTTTAACTTATTTAACGTAATAAGTTGCCGTTGTTAGCGATTAATTACATGTTTCCTCTTCGAAGGTAAATCATGAATTGACTTAAAAAGAATAAAAACAAAGAAAAGCTTCAGAATATTTTTCCTAAAATTTTATTCCGAACCGGCGTGAGCACACAGAGAAAATTCATTTTTGAAAATTTAATCAAAAGTTGAGTAAAGCTGGGACATAGTGGCTGTTTGAGAAAATTAAAATTTTTTTGCGTATTCATTCAATAACGAATTTCAAAAATTTATTATTGTGGTTGTGAAAATGTCCCAATGAACAAATCCTCAAGTTGGAAGGAAAAGATCAAAGAATCCCGAAAAGTGGAGCCGGAATATCGGGAAGAAAGCCAGAAACAAGATACACTTTGTACAAATAACATTATCAGCATCATAATTCTATTATATTTGTTTCATATAATTTTGATATATCAAATAAAATGTTTTTAATAATAGGTTGCTTGTCTTCCATTTTCACGAACATTTCGGCTATTTATCCTTCAAAATGTATTAGTCCTCAAAAATTCGACAAATTTTGAGCTAATGTTCAATATGTAACTACCAAACCTATAATAACGATAATTTTGAAGTATATTTAACGATAAATGATCAAACTTTGTTATATTATTGCCAATATAAAGTATATATATATCACTTCTTCCCATTCGTCTAGAGTGTTTCTAAATAATTTTTACAGAATAGATATAAATAAAGAAAACGAATTGGCAAAAATGATGTTGCAACTCTGTCGAATTGCGTGCTTTCGGCATGGATGCATCTCTTTTTCTCCGCGTTTGATCGATATATCTCTTGACGATATTAAAAATATCAAAATGTATTAAAAAACTGCATAAAAAGCCTGCTGAACAACTTTCCCGCTGAAAGTTCTCTCAACTCTAAACTTCCTCGCATACTTTTTTTCTTTGAAGATGAAAAATGAGAATTTGGCCAGCCGAAACTGTTCACATGAAATTGCTACTTTTGTCAAGTATCACATGCCCTTAAGCTTCAAAGTAGGTTTAGATGCATATTTGACACACATAAAAAAAACTAAATAATTGAACGTCTTATAGTAAAAACCTCTATATCTTATTGTTAGTCACGTAATAAAACAACAATAAAAGAGTCTTTCCCGCCAAATGTTGTAGCGTTAGGATTTTGTCAGCGGTCAATATGTGCGTCTACCAAGGATGCAGTTCTTAGGTCTGTGAAGTTGGCACCCATGTATTTGAATAGAACATTCTTATCAATGGCCTACGTTTGTCCACGATATGCCCACATTTGATCACCCATTAGTTTTTTTTGTCCAGCCTTCGTTTATTTTTTATTAACAATTTTTAAAAAATGGTTGAGAACCACTGATTATAAAAAATTACATTACTTTCGTTTGCTCACCCTTCAAAATCGAAATATTAAAAAAACAAATTTCACATAAAGCGCAAAAAAATTTTTTTAACACTTTCTGTGTAGATGAATGTCTTTTAAGAAGGGAAAATAAAACTAGTGGTTGGACAAAACTCTATGCAAAGTGAACAAACGATGCTGATCACTAGAGTTTCCCTTTGACAATTTGTTTAAACAATATGACCTTTTATGCATGTACTCTGAGGCCAGATAATCGGAATTCCTCAATTTTTGTTATATCAGAATTTTTGGCCTTTTTTGGACATTGTTGGGCTCCAATACTTTTTCAAAAAAATCATTTTTTGTGTGGAAGTGCTAGCTTGAATCAAGCCAGTACACAAAAAACCTGACCAAGCCATTAGTACAAAATGGTAAACAATAATAAACATTATATAAGACTATTCGATTCGTATTTCAGTTCTTAGTTTTAGAAACCTTGCTGCCATTGTGACGTCCCCGAGGTTTCTTAATCTTTACCTTTACTTTACTATGTACTTACAGTTCTGAACGTTCATTGAACGATGACAATTTTTTTTCATTAAAAACAAAATTAATGATTATGTTTATATTTATGGTCCTAAAAATATACAATCTTTCATAAAATATATGCTACTTTTTAATTTACTGAAGCGAGAACTTATCATTTAGTTTTCAAAAAAAGTATTTTCCATCGTTCAATGAACGTTCAGAACTGTAAGTACATTACTTTACTCCACTTTTAAGACACAAAAGCAGAGAGAAATTTATGATATTATGATATTTTATGTATGCACTCTGATCAAAAGTTATTTTATTTTCACTCCTTTCAACTTTTATAGCAAGAAAAAGTTTTATATCTTCCAAATTTGTCATTGAAATTTATTCTTTAAATAATTTTTTTATTTATTCCTTGTGTCAATGCTTGCTGTAATTATAACAAGGTCATCTACACAGAGCACAACATAAATTTTTTAAATATACTTTCTCTATCTAAAATGTAAATAAATTGAACAAAAGCTGAATTTCAAAATCCTTTTTCTAATAAAGCATTTCAAAAGGTTTCAAACCAACATCGCGCTGCTTGTTCTAGGCCATAAATTGCTTTATTTAATCTACAAATTTGATTGCATTTACATTTAACACCTTCACGAACATTCATGTAAATTTCTGCTTTTAATTTACCACTTAGAAAGCAGTTTTTACATCCATATGATGTATTAACAAATTATTTTGATTTTAAAAAGCTAATAGAAATCGAAATTAAACAAAATTAAAATTAAAGAATTTGAAATCCTTCTGTGGAAAAAAAGAAGCTTTCGACTGCGCTGCGATTCGAGCCCAGGTCTTTCGATTGCCGGTCGACTGTTCTAACCAACTGAGCTACACAGCTCCCCTCTCCAAGATTAGAGGAACTACCCTTAACAATTTATCGTCAATTTTTAATCAATCTTAAAGCTATTATCGTGATTCATTAATAAAACATTATTTGTGTCATAGTGATTGTAAATTAAAAAATGGTCCCTAACTATATCAAAAATTGTTTTACATTCAATATCAAATTTTACGATTCTTCCAGACAATCTTTGAAGAACGGAAAAAAATTATTTCTAAATTTTTATGTTCGAAACACAGTCTACTAGTTCATTAAAATATGTATTTCGAGACTGAAAATTTAAAAATAACTTCTGATATAGCTAGAGGTCAATGCGTAAGATTAAAAAATTGTGTTTAGATAGACTACTTTTGGTTATGATAATGGAAAAAGAATTTCAAAAATATTTTTCGAAATTGAACTTTTTTTCATTTTCGAAAGTAAATGTAGTGTATCTACGCTCGTTTTTAATTTCTTTACAATGTCCCAAATTTTGAAAACAAAATTTTATGTACTTTGTACATAAACATGTAGAAACCTAAAATCAATAAAATGTTCTAATCTCCTAAGTGAAAGAAAACCACCTCTAATGTTTGCTGAATTCCCATTTAAATTGTTCAGGTTACAATACTCTGCGAAAATGTAAGTAATGAAAATAAAACCGATAAGGTATGTTTTGCAGACCCAGTGCGTCTTTAAATTGCAACAATGTCTGATTCTTATTAAACGCTTTTATCTGAAGTGTGCCGTTTACCTTGCCCAGACGTTAAGAAAAACCCGTTCCTTCCACCTCGAATCCAATTAAGATTCCCACGTTCTCTGAGATCGTGTGCGGAGAACTCGACAGCCGAGTGATTCACTCTATGTCGATTGTCATGTGCGTTCAAGACAGGAACACGCTCTTTATTATTCGGTTCACCACACTTTGCCACTAAAAGTGCACACTGATCATGAATCCTAACCTCTTCTACTCGAAACTCCAGACAAAAATGTAGTTACCAATTTCCGTCGAATTACAATATACAAGAAACACTTGCCACAAGTGTTTCGAACCTCATGTCACGTGTCCGTGTTCAAGAGCGCGAAACTTGCACGTTTCAACTTACTAACACGTGTGCACGAACAGGAAATCACAACTTCCGGAAATAATAATCACACAATCACATCTCTGCCTATCTTACTTATTAATTATTGCCTTCCAGCATGTGTCTCATGAAAATCACTGTGGATTGAGCGAATAACATGCGTTTCATGTGTGCACCAGCAATCAGTTTCTACGGCTCTTTCTTTCGACCGGTATCACTTTCACAGCGGGCACCTTGTCAACTTGTACCACAAGAAACCCGATCGTCCGCGCTCTCCAATACGAAAAATGTGCTTGCCTCAAGATACGACAGAAATGGAACTGTTACTGTCCTGTGTCTCACCTCTTCCCCACTTATTACCAACGGTCATGCACGTACTGTATAAAGTGAGGTATCTACAAACTTTTTAAAACTGGCAATGTATCTTCGGAATTGAGGTCAATTGCATGATAAGTTGAGGTTAGGTTAGAGAATACAGCTGATGTTGAACTTGACTTGAAACTCACGATCAACAGATTTAGTTAGTTAGCCAATTGAAAAATGTGGAAACCACAATCTAATAACTGTACACAGTTTATATACGAAATCACGATAAAACTTGTGAAAGAAAAATACACAAATCGCAATGTGGGTGAGATAAGAATAAAATACCGGAGAGCAGTACGATGCGCACCAACATGCAGTCCGTAACTCACTAGAATGTGGCTGCTGGTAGCAGTGGCACATCAGTGAAATTCATGTTGGCTCACGTTCGCTTGGCGGATGGTGGGAGAAGGAAGACGATTGTCGTCATGAAGTGGTGGGGGGAAGTACTGTTTCTCTTCAGCGAGAAGGCGGAGAACAGCCACGGTCGGACGAAGAGCGGTGGTTGGGCGGCTATTGCTATTGCATTATTGTCATTTTGCTAGCGTTAACGGGGGCGGAGGTCACAGCTTTACGCGTTCAGGTTACGATTGAATTCAATCTAACAGTCGCGTCGTCTCTCCATTCAACAGTAGTGTACTTGGTTACAGGTTAACCCGCGCGAATACATACTCACCTCATTCTTCTGCTTAGGGAGCGTCCATTAATCCCGTATCGCAAGGGAGAGTAGTAGGGAGTTGAAAAATCTTATCAACCCTCCCATGGGGGATCTTAAAGTTTTTCTTACCTAATTTTCCCCTTCATTTAAAGCTTGAAGAGAGTACATCTGTGTAAAAGTTGAAAGAAGAACGTAAATTGAACGAATTGCGCGTCCTTGGCGCGCTCAAATTCCCAAACAAAGTGCCCAATGAAAATATGTTCGCGAACCAAAAATCATTAAAAAGTATCAATTAATACATTTTTTTTTTATTAAGTCATCTACAACAACTTATTATTTGTGATCTTTTAAAAAGTCTCTTTTTTTTGAATTTTTTAAATTGAAATTAGAAAAATTGTGGTTCTTGAAAATATCACATTTCATAGCCATCTTCCGATAAAGTGTCGAGAAAATAAATTGCAGTAGGCTTAAGGCCGTACGGTAAGCTTTGACGTCACTAATTACATTCGAACGCTTTATAATAAAAATAATAATTTCAACAAATGTTCCGGAGAAGACAGTAATGCGTTGCATTTTTCTGCATTCCGACTCTGAAAAGTTTATTCAAATTATTATTTTATTAATAAAGTGAGCCCTTTTTGCATATAATCACTCAAGTGTTCCTGATACGATACGATCTTGTGGTCAAATTGTTTAATTAGGTATTGATAACCTATGAATGAACTTTAGGCGAAAAAAATGTTTATTTATGGACACCATTGCTGGAAATATTGAGCAATCATCATCAATTTTTAATATGATACTCTCAAATGTATCCAGAATAAGTCAGCATTAAGGGGGGAATACCAAGTAAATGGTTCAAAAAATTGGATTCTTTTTGTTAACATGGTTTTATTTTAGAACGATTCAAGAATATTTCTGTAAAATTTTAAACCGAAATTCCTAAAATTGGAGGAGGTATGCATATTTTTGGGTAACGCTGCGCCCGGCCCTTGTCACCCAAAGCCAAACTTCAAACGGGTTTTCCCGAAAACCATGTTTTTAAAACGGTGTCCCTAGTTGCAAAAAAACCGCTCGACCGATTGTCCTGAAATTTTTACCATACATGTAAAACACTTTGGTCTAGTCCCTGACGTTCTCCTTTTTTCCATGAAAAATGTTTATTCACAATTTTTTGTAAAAAATAACTTGCAAAAAATCGATTTTTTTAGTTTTTACGCCACTGCAAAAAATTTTTTTTTTTCAAGAAACCAAAAACGTAAGGGACGAGTAAACGCAATTACGAAACTAATTTGTTATTACTTTTTTGTTGTAGGATCACTTCCTGAGTCTGTATCAGGGACACCGTTCACCTTTGCCCCGAGTGCAAACTCGAATTCGCGCACTTATATTTTTTAACCGGGCCGGAATTTCACACTAGAGATTTTTTTATTTTATTGTAGTAATAAAATACTACAAAAATCTAAATTTTTGTGTTTTTGTCCGTTATAGTTTTTTTTTAATCCGTGCTCAAAGAAAATATAAGATTTTGGCCGTTTACTTGATATTCCCCCCTTAAACGTTTTGACCCAATTTCCAAAGTTCATTGGAATTTTTTCGCCTAAAGTATAGGTTATCAATACATAACTAAACAATTTGACCATGAGATCGTATCAGTAAGAAGCGCTAAAGCCTGGAGAACATTTCTATTTAAGAATGAACTCAATCCGAAAATTATTTCCTAAAATACGACGAGTTGATTATTACGTTGTAAATAAATTCGTCGTCGCGTTTGCCGCGCGTCATCCCCTCTCCTGCCTACTGGCTGAGCGCATCTCTGGTTCTTGCATCGGGCCATTCAATTGTTTGTAAAATAATCATTAAACACCTGTTTTTAGTAAGTTTTTTACAGTTTTTCAGTTCTTTTGGAGCAAAAAAGTTATTATAATCCATTATAAATGTATAATATACCTTTTTCTATTAGAAAACTATTAATTTTTTATAGTAAAATTATTTAAATATCTTTTTTTTATTATACTTTTTGACCCGTTTTAAGTATATTCAAGATGCAAAAAAGTTATTATGATATATTATATATTGTAAGCATAATAGATTTTTCACTATTGTTAAAATTTACTTGCAGTTAGTGCAAATCACTTTATTTGCATGAAAATTTTTAAACATGGCTGTACTTTACACGTATGATACACAGAGATTATATGCAAAAAGGATCCTTTATGGAGGGTCATAACTTGTGACTTATTAGGGCCAGGACACTTTATTTCACACCATTTTACACAAGATTGAGTCTACTTTAATTTCTTTTCTCGACCTTTCTATCGAAAGATCGATAGGAAACGAGGTATTTCTAAAAAAAACACAATTTTTTTTATTTCAATTTTAAAAATTCAAAGAAAAGCTATTTTTTTTGGCAGATTACAAATCAGAAACTGATAGGACAAGAATCCTCTTTTCATTTGATTCACGTAGAATATTGTTTACTTCATTTCATCTTCTGGCATTACTATCGTACTTTGCCCATAGAACGCCCTGTTTTGAGAAAACTCCGGAGGGGGAAATTGTCCTAAAAAAATAGGTCAAAAGTAGTCCACTTTTAGAGGTCATAACTGCCGACCTATTAGAGTTAGAACTTTGTCCTTTGTCGCAAATTAAAGATAAACTCTTGAATTTCCACTTGTTTCCTATGCATTTTTTCATGAAAACTTTCGGTCAGACGGTACACACAAAATTATAAAAAGTAATGACTTTTCGACAAAATCCGGAAAAAGGGTATTTTTAAACTACCGTATCTCAAAACTTATTGGGAATAGATTGTTTTCATTTTTGTTTTGCTTGTAATTGTGTATCCTTTATTTTCTGAATTGAAGTTTTTTATCACAATACAGAGGGTATAGTCTGTTTACACAGACGTAAATTTTAAAAATTCTTTTCAAAAATCCCCATTTGGCAATCGATCTGTCCTACAAATTTTTAGAGTCGCCTTCTTTTTTCTGTCCTCTCTTTTTGTTAGGTTATCATGATTGTTAATTTGATGAAAAAGCTTGAATGATTGTCTTGGTCGTTTTGGTATTTTGAGAATTCGGATTGTTTTGGATTACTGGAAATTTTAAATGTCTAGTTATACGCGAACTAATACCTTCTCATATGTGATGAGAATGTAACTAATGAAGTCCATTTTTCTATAGATATTGAAGCAAATATTCCATATAAATTATTAGCTGA
Source organism: Diplolepis rosae (assembly GCA_030998225.1). Lineage (NCBI taxonomy): Eukaryota > Metazoa > Arthropoda > Insecta > Hymenoptera > Diplolepididae > Diplolepis > Diplolepis rosae. The sequence continues at coordinate 1,368,914 of JAPYXD010000695.1, forward strand.
AGAAAGTACTGTAGCGGTCAAGAGTTTACGCCACGCCCCCTTGAAAATCAAAATTTGCTTATTTCAACGTGATAAAAAATTATAATTCAATGAAGCAATCACATATCTAAATTCACTCGGAGAGGAGTATATTTCATAAAAATAAAAAATTCTTCAACCTTTTTATTTAAAAATTATAACTTTTTTAATTTCTCAAAATTGATAATTTTGCACTTTTAGTTGGAATTAGAAAATAAATAATAAAAAATTCAGTTTCTCAAGTTTGTTTTCTTTTATATCTAAAAGACGTCTGTAAGAGCAATAAATTGCGATTTGATATAAAAAATTAATTGTTAATACCATAGTCAAACAACACCGATTTTCATCTTTCAAATAATCGACTTTTTTCAAAAACTAATTTAATACACAGGCCATAGTGGAAGTGCCACTCTTTTGCCCTGGAACCAAGCAAGACTTTTCCTCAACTGACTGCATTGCTCAAAAAGTTCAAAAAGATTGTAATTTAGTAATGATTTAAGGCTGTTTTTTTGCTAAAAGGGGTAGAAGAATTTGGGTTCTTCGAAGGCCCAGTAGAGAGCAACAAATATATCTGCACTATGGAGAATTTTATGCTGTCTTCAAAGATGAATCTTTTCGATCGCCAAAAGTGTTGGCTTTTCCATCAAGACAATGCTCCTTATCACAAACCGAGGGAAAGTCTTGCTTGGTTTCAAGACCATAGGGTGATTGAGCTTAAGTTTGTGACGTCTCGTGTGACGAATTTTTTTTTTTCTTTCTTGGTCGTATGACCAACAAAACAATCAAAAATTTGCAGAATAGTGATTTTTGACCAAAAAACATGTTTTAATGCGAAAAATAAATTTTTGAAGTTGGACAAAAGCAAGCCATTTCTCGACAAACTCGTCGAATTATCTCGAGAACTAAGAACGTGGCCAAAAAACAGAATTTGGTTTTTGATTGCAGATACATTATGCAACATTAAAAAATATATAAATTAAAATTTGAGTTTGCGGAGCGAAACCAAAATTAGGAGAGTTTGACCCGGGGAAGCCATTTCTCGACAAACTCGTAAATTATCTCGAGAACTAAGAACGTGACCAAAAAACAGACTTTGGTTTTTGATTGCAGATACATTATGCAACATTAAAAAAAATATAAATTAAAATTTGAGTTTGCGGAGCGAAACCAAAATTAGGAAAGTTTGACCCGGGGAAGCCATTTCTCGACAAACTCGTCAAATTATCTCGAGAACTAAGAACGTGGCCAAAAAAAAAGACTTTGGTTTTTGATTGCAGATACATTATGCAACATTAAAAAAAATATAAATTAAAATTTTAGTTTGCGGAGCAAAACCAAAATTAGGAGAGTTTGACCCGGGAAGCCATTTCTCGACAAACTAGTCAAATTATCTCGAGAACTAAGAAAGTGGCCAAAAAACAGACTTTGGTTTTTGATTGCAGATACATTATGCAACATTAAAAAAAATATAAATTAAAATTTTAGTTTGCGGAGCAAAACCAAAATTAGGAGAGTTTGACCCGGGGAAGCCATTTCTCGACAAACTAGTCAAATTATCTCGAGAACTAAGAAAGTGGCCAAAAAAAAGACTTTGGTTTTTGATTGCAGATACATTATTCAACATTAAAAAAAATATAAATTAAAATTTCTTAGTAAACTAGTAAACTTTCTTAGTTCTCGAGATAATTTGACGAGTTTGTCGAGAAATGGCTTCCCCGGGTCAAACTTTCCTAATTTTGGTTTCGCTCCGCAAACTCAAATTTTAATTTATATTTTTTTTAATGTTGCATAATGTATCTGCAATCAAAAACCAAAGTCTTTTTTTGGCCACTTTCTTAGTTCTCGAGATAATTTGACGAGTTTGTCGAGAAATGGCTTCCCCGGGTCAAACTTTCCTAATTTTGGTTTCGCTCCGCAAACTCAAATTTTAATTTATATTTTGTTTAATGTTGCATAATGTATTTGCAATCAAAAACCAAAGTCTGTTTTTTGGCCACGTTCTTAGTTCTCGAGATAATTTACGAGTTTGTCGAGAAATGGCTTCCCCGGGTCAAACTTTCCTAATTTTGGTTTCGCTCCGCAAACTCAAATTTTAATTTATATTTTTTTTAATGTTGCATAATGTATCTGCAATCAAAAACCAAAGTCTGTTTTTTGGCCAGGTTCTTAGTTCTCGAGATAATTTGACGAGTTTGTCGAGAAATGTCTTGCTTTTGTCCAACTACAAAAATTTATTTTTCGCATTAAAACATTTTTTTTGGACAAAAAACACTATTCTACAAATTTTTGATTGTCCTGTTGGTCAAACGACCAAGAAAAAAAAAAAATTCGTCATACGAGACGTCACAAACTTCAGCTCAATCATAGGGTGACATATTTTATTTATCATGGCCACATATTCTCCTGATATGAATATTATAGAACATGCCACAATTTGAATAGTGAAAGTAAACAAAATCGTTTCCAGAACAATCAACTAGATTGAATGTCTTAATAGAAAAATTCCTGTACAATATTTTGGAAATATTAAAAAAAGTAACGATTATTATAGCTATCGTTACTGGAAAAAACTTAACTTATTACAAATCCTTTACTCATTCGCAAAAGAAACTACTTACGAGCATTGTTGCAAAAAGTAACTAGTTAAAGTAACTGGTATAAAAAGCAGCTAATTACTCACCATGACTGACTTCAATCTGTTATTAAAACTTAATTCTATACTACTATCGCGTCTATATTTTCCAATTTTCCTTAGTTCTTCACCTATTCTTATCAATTATTCTCTATTCCTTAGCAATCTAATACCACGTATACCGTTTTCAACCTTATCTTTCTATCCAAATATATTCTTGTTCCATTTATTTTAATCAGTATAAATGCAGCGATTATAAATAGATAGTTTCAGCAATATGTAATGAAAGACAGAAAAGGGTTGGTGATAAAAAAAGGATAGATTCAGATAGACAGGAAGATATTGAAAAATATATGTTCAATAGTGCATTCTGAAAGAGATAGAAAACAATTGGAATACGTGTAGATAGACCAAGGGTAGATTAAATTGAAAAATAGGAATTGAAAGTGATCAAAGAAAAGGTATAGACGTGCACAAGTTAGAGATAGAAAGGAATAGTAGGCTTGAGCTTCAAAATGATAGATCTTTATTATAGATCAAAGAAGAAATAGAATTGATCGTTATGAATAGCAAAGGATAATTTTCGAATAAATTTTACCGTTCCATTTCAATAATGAAGATTGGAATAAATCTAAACAGATGAATATTATATCTATTTACTATCAGCAGAGTAATAGATTTAAAAAAATGATAGCCCGATAGGTTTTTAATTTTCGTATGTATCGGGCCCCAATAAATCCTGATTCCTAGCTCAAGTTCATATCTATTGAGCAGAGTTTGGAAACTTGGAATACTTAGTAAAAGGATGACGAAGTCCCCTTCCTCTTGAGTTTTATGCCTTCCTCTTTATCGCTCTTTTCCTATCCCTTCTACGTCATCGGAACTCGGATCTCGGTCGTCGGTCGTAACACCGGCACAGCATTCTATGGACCGCTGATTATACTGTCAATTCAAATGTGTGCGTCCTTATTGGTGCAAGAGGTTTGGTTGGTTATAAAATTCGTGTGACTGTGAGAGTGCCCGTATATTTAGCCGGTTAAACATTTTGCTAGCGTGCATGAGTGTAAGAAACAGAGAAAGGGTGTGAGACTTGAAGGACAGGCTATGAGGGAGAGGAGTTGTGAGGAGATTTGATGGAGGAAACGAGTGAGGATGAAAGTAGTAGGACAACAGCATTCTGGTTCAAGATGCTTTCGTGAGCGCGAGTTTGCGTGTGGATGCAATTTTGTGCGTGCATGTTGAATATGTCTGCAGGTCGTAAAATCGAGAAACCACGCAAAAATATTCTCCCTCGTAGAAACATACGCGCATTATAAATATACTTGCGCTTTTCGTGATTTCAAAATACATTTGCTGATCGAATCGCGACCTTTAAACATTCGCGTCTACGGTAGATGTGTCAGAGACGGTTAAACCAATTGTAAATTGTAACCTTTATGCTTAAGGGCATGTGATACTTGAGAAAAGTAGCAGGTTCATGTGAACAATTTGGTTTGGTTTCTACATGTCTGTGTCCAAAATGAATAAAATTTTGTTTGCAAAATTTGAGAAAAGGTGAAGAAGATGAAAACGGACGTAGATAGACTACTTTTGGTTATGATAATGGAAAAAGAATTTTCAAAATATTTTTTTGAATTGAATTTTTTTTTCATTTTCGAAACTAAATGTAGTGTATCTACGTTAGTTTTTAACTTCTCTACAATCTCCCAAATTTTGAAAACAAAATTTTATGTATTTTGGACATAAACATGTAGAAAACTAAAATCAAATAAAATTTGCTAATTTTGAAAATATATCACATGCCCTTAAGGCATTCGAATTTTACTGCTAAATGACGTGTTTTTTTCCAAATCATATGTTCTGTCAGATTTTTCAAATCTCAAGGCTTATTTTAGTTTAATAGTAGTTGTTTGGACTTTATTTGTACAGTAATATCTAATTCGATAAAGTTGTATAAAGTTTTTCATTAACAAGAGCTTAACTCATAAGAGTTTCTGAATTGGCATTGAATTTTAATGATATCTTATTGACATCTTTTTTGTCCATTAACCAATTGTGCTGAATTTCGTATTTGCAGTTGACTTAAGTTCATATTACAAACTTAAATACTTTTCGTCTGACTCATTCTTAAATTAAGATCATGGATCAACCAGATCACATGACCAAATTCCTGTAAGAGTTCGTGTAAGATAAATTTCTTATTTTACAAAATATCTTCCTGAAAGTTTGGAAAATATACTACAGAACACGATGGAGAACGTCTGTCAACTTCGTTTGGGTGGAAAATTTGAAAAAAATTTAGCAGTTAATTGTAATTTATTGTCTATAAGTTTTCGAATTTTTTTCAAAATTTTTATTGGAAAGAAGTTAACAGACTGATAGCTTCAGCTTGAGCTACATGTTCTTAATTTCCTGTTATATTTCAAGAAATTCCATTTCGAGGAGGAATGACTCATTGGCATAATTGCAACCCGGAGAATCATAAGCTGCTGAGTCTCATCGCTTATAACGTTTTCTTTTTTTTAATCGAAAGCATCACAGGTTAGATATCCGGTTTAAATATCCGCATTTGTGGTCTAGCGGAGAACACTGTGGACCAGAAAGCATCGCAGCTCCAATTCGAGATCCAAGTGTTTTCGGACTTTGAACTACACAAATTTCATAGCAAACGAGTATTCCATCATGGACCAGACTTCGCAACATCCAGTCTTATGCATATTACCCACATTTCAAAATTTTACTCGAAACATCACATATTCAAAATGAATTCAAAAGAACGTTGAAAAATAAGCCAAAATGACACTTCTTGGTCGTATCCTGAGAGTTCCGTCATGGGCGATGCTAGTCCCGAAAGTGCCTGGATCAATACCTTAAGGTCGGTGATTGTCATTGTTAATTGTGAGTTCAAGGTAACTGCTAATATCGTTGACTGTGTTGTATCTTCTTGACATTATTCTGTGGCTGCGGCGTGTCATTCCAAAGTAATTTGCTGATTATTTATCGCGTTATCTTCGGTCATTTTGTTGGTAGGTTCGGTAGATAGAGCGCCAGCGGATTTTTATTTTGGTTACTTCCGGAAGTGACTACAGCGGCACGGGGGGAAATAGCATACTCGACAGTTCTTTTGTTTACTCGAATGGATTTTCCATAGCATATTAACATACCTTGATCTTTCTTTTGAGTTTATATGCTATGGGAAATCCATTTGAGTTACTAATTTAAGAATGGGAAGTAGGAAAAATATTGGATAAAGTCACGTCAATGAGATGCCCTTAAGGGCCGTAGTTGGAGAAATTTTTTTTATTTTTCGAGCGCCGTGAGTTGGGTCGCCAATTAATAAAAACCCTTCGTGAGGGTTCTAGAAGAATAAAAGCATTAATAAGTGAGGATGATTCCTACAAAGACAAACTACAAAAACATAATTATCGAATAATGAGAGAATTAAGAAGGAATAGGAGAGAACAGCAATATAGGATGAAGAGCCGAGCAAGAAGGCTACATAAAAAACATTGGTATACGTCTCCAAGCTTCTCAGATTCATTTTCTTTCTCATCAGAGGGTACTTACAGTAGTAAGTACACATGATCATACTCATCTCAACTGCTCGTAACCTAACAACGATTCACGTTTGTTTATAAGTGATAAATTCTATATGATGAATCCAGAGTCCGGTCAAAGTCGCGTTCGAGGTCTCTTAGCGACGATGGGATGGGATGAAGGTGCGAATCAAAATAAAGACTCGGAAACTGCTCTGGGCAGTAATAAACCTGTTTTGAGTAAGAACATAATGAATGTCATTAAAAAAAGAATCTACGAAAAACGAGTGCTTGCCCCATTAGTGATCAATTCAGATCTTACTGTGCATTGGGAACACATCATGAAACAGAGCTGACCTAATGGTGAAAAAACAAATTCGTTTAAAAACTATCCACCACCGGAAAACTGCTGACTGATCGACCCATCGAAACTGAATCCAGGAATAAAATTGGTTATGCAGGAATCAGCTCGTAAAAAAGATCCTCGAATAATTGTATCGCAAAACTTATATCATAAAATATTGTTTATTTAAACGCAACAGCTAAGAAACACTAAACGCACTCAATAAATAGTCTACAATACAAGTTGTACTTAATATACGCGAATGTGTCCATAATCAAGCAGTCGGAGGCAGCTCTAATCTTAAGCCCTCTTGTCCTCAAAACAACTGGCTTCTATCTTGGTCGACATCCGCGACGTCGACCTCATGTATCAAAATCATTTGTCTTAGAGGACCGTAGTGTAGTTTGTCGCCTCCAAGAAATGTTTGTATACATTTTTGGTAAGGCGATACCGTTCGATGATTCGTGTTCAAAATGAGTGTCATAGAAGTATGCTCAGGCGGATAGCAACAGAGTAACAACATTTCTCTTCAATTCTAAAGGAACAAAATATTGCAGTCTCCCTAGCAAACCATTGGGAATGCTTCTTCAATGACTTTTCAAAAGGAAAATACGACAAAGCATCTAGCAATTTTTGAATGTTTGAGTGATGCAAGCAAGCAGATTGTTAGCAGAGCTCCGGCATGATAAATCAGCTGTGGCGTCTCTTGTCACGTACGCCAGTACAAATTAATACATTGTTCCTTTGGGGAAATTTCGATTATTGCTACTTTAGATTTTATTTTATTTTACGGCTGCAAATACTTAGAAAAATTTCAATTTGTTAAGGCCCGGTTCAGACTAGGTTGTAGCCTGGTGAGTGACTCCTCGCGTATTTTCTGCCGGACCATGTGCGTTCAGCACGAATTCGGCGTAGCCATCGTTTCGAATAGTCCAAGACCCGTCGGGCCTTAGAGTACCGGGCCTGCGTCCGCCGACGCAGGCGGAGGAGATAGCGAGGGTCCTCGCTACCTGGAGGCGGTGAGGGTCGGCGAGTGACAGGCGTGAGGGGTAGTCTGTCGTCAGAATGTAGGGCCTTTCCCTCTGAGAGTAGCCTGTCCTTGATTTCGTCGCTCGACTGTGTTCTCGAGCGGTTGCCCTGTTCTCGGTGCTGGTAGTTGCCTCGTTCGACGGTGTTCTTGCCTCTCCACCATGTTGCTCCTTGTAGCCGGCTGTTGTTCTCTCTTGGGTGTCGGCGGTGGAGAGGTTTCCTACCTCCCTGAGACGCTGGAGTTGTCGGCTGATGGCGCGGGCTCGTCTCTGGCGGGGATAGAGACCCATGCGCCTAATCAGTCTAGTCTAGACGGTTTTTCTCGAGCCCGGATTCACCCGTGTAGCAAGGATGGCGTCCGGAGGGCATCACAAGCTACCTGGTCGTTGTGAATCCGGTCGATGGTGCGATGTCTGGCCTCCCGAGAGTTCGTTTAGCAGTAGAGATGGCGCCTGTAGGGCATCACAAACCGCTGAACAGCTGGAACTCGTCCTCAGATGATGTCCGAACAGAATTATTCTTTATTCCTGACAAGGACTGGTGTTCGAAGTTGTAATACAACTTCAGAGTTGTTCAAATAGTCCTAAAAAGGACTAGAGTTGTTCGTATAGTCCTGAGGACTGGTGTTTGAAGTTGTAATAAAACTTCAGAGTTGTTCCAATAGTCCTGAGAAGGACTGGTGTTGTTGGTGAGGGTTATTGACCAAGACGTTTTGTAATTGAGCCTGGAGTTTTATTCTCTATATTATTGTCGAGCTAGAGAGCGTCGCTGTGAAGTACTCCGACGTGTCCGGTACAGTGGTCGGACAGGTTCTGACCTAGCTGCCTTGCGGCGCTTCATTTTACATGCTTTTCGCTCGGGTGCGCGCACTCTGACCGACGGTTGCGCGCACCAATCAGGGCTGCCTACCGACTTTACGCGTCTCCCCCCTCCTAAAGTTCTTGACCAATCAAATCATTTCTCTGTCGGACTCGGTACATGTTAGACGGTTTCTACCTCGCTCTCCAAAACTCTTACATATTAATATAAACTTATACAATATAAATGATTATATAAACTAATATAAACTAATACAAACTTATATAAATAAAATATCGAAGGGAAGGATAACTGTCCTTCTTTTCCTATAAATCTCCAATAACTTTTCAGTCACTTCTATATCACTCTTACATATAATAATTTTAATATAAGTAAGCTCGATCTCTCTTTGGATCTTTCGATCATCTTGTTTTCTTGAGACACAACACGATTCCCTGAAAATTAACCTAGAGAATACGATGATTTTTAATAGTAACTAATGCTGCCTGCATTTTACTTCCTAATTAATTGACTATTTAATCTATAATTATATGATTTATTATGAACACTAACAAATTTAACCATAACCAAACGTCTCTATTATTCAATTGAATTAACCTGTTAATTAATTATTTTGTTCGTTCACACCTACAAAAAGACCACGGATAATTGATCAGGTCATCCGTAGTACCTAGAGCTGGTTATCAAAACATCAAATCAAAAGTAAAAATAATTAAATTATAAAATAAGGAAAAACTAGAAATTCTAGAAATTAATTCTAATTAAGGCAGACAAATAAAAACAGTCAAATTTTAAACATAGGAAGTATACAATGGGAAAAATTCTAGAAAGTAATTCTAATTTCCCAACTACGTGCTATCCTTTTGATACTTCGAACCTCCGTTACAGATGGGCGGAGCACTTGGTCCCGGCACGTCATACCGCTGTACCTAGAGCGTACCTGAACGAACCCTAGGCTTGCATTCTTACAATCCTTAGACATTATTTACCCCTTTATGTCTTTTAAATGAGTAAGCAAGGATCGTTTTTGGGAAAAACGAAGGACTGAAATACCACAATTAAAATTTCAGGTATAGAATATTAAGTACTCCTTCGTTTGTCGCCTTATAAACCGATGGCGCATATCAATTTGTTACCACTTTAGATTTTATTTTATTTTACGGCTACAAATCCTTCGTCAAATTTTAAATATTGCTTCTTTAGATTGTATTCTTCTTTATAATCTCTAATCCCTAGCTCGTGTCTTTTTCTTCAAGATTCAAAAGTTTTTTTTAATATAGCTTAAAACTCTAATGACCTGCAGTTCTACGGAATATTTTATAACATTGGTTCCGATGAATAAAAAATATAAAATTTCCTTGTTTTACCCTCAACAGTGTCTACATTTTTGCACCCTATTCACCCCTAAGTAACTAATACCAAAGTGGTGATCCCAACGTAATCTGATTTAGTGATTTGAAACGCAATCTTGTGTATAGTGCATAGAGTGAATACGTAGTGCTGACTTGGCTCACCGCGACTGTGTTGATTTTTTGCTAGTGTCCATCATGCCAAACGATAACGTGCCTCAACAGAATCCTGCAGATTGTAAGACTGTGCTCGCCAACGTTTTGGAGAACGCTCTCTCCAATAAGTGTGTAGCGTGTCGTCTTCCGGCATTTATTTCATCAGACTCAGAATTGTGGTTCTCCTGAGTGGAGCGAAGTTTCGCGGCATGGGGCGTACGGGAAGATGACGAGAGATTCACAACTGTAACCAACGCCTTGGACTCGCTAGTGACCATGGAATTGCGTGACGTGATAGTGAATCCGTCTAGAGAGAACGCGTATAATACGTTGAAGATTCAAATAATCAAGCGTCTCAGTTCATCCCAGGAGCAAAAAACGCGCCGTCTCTTGGAAATTGAGGAGATGGGAGAGAGGAAGCCTTCGCAATTTCTGCGTCATCTCCAAGGACTCGCTGGTACCTCCGTGCCGGAATCTATGCTGCGCACTCTATGGAGCGGTCGCCTGCCATTCAACGTACGGGCTATTCTTGCCGCTCAGAAGGATCTTCCCATTGAAAGATTAGCTGACCTGGCCGACTCTATCAGCGTGCAGACAACATTAAATATTATCCGGATTGGGTTACAAGCAGTTATCCAAAAACTGAAGGAAATCTCATAATCCAGTGGGTCATCTATCAACCATCCACTCAAGATGTCATATACGAACTTCTACAAACTTTACTGACGAAATACGAAGCATTTAGTAGAATCCGGTCATCATTCATTCACATCTTGTGGTCTGCAGCAGCGTCAAGAACTCAACCGCCTGCATCCAAGAACTCGAAACAACACAGCATCTGAAAAGTTAGGCTAGTCTATTAAATCACCATTTCCCATATTTCTATTTATCCCAAGGTTGTCTTAATTTAACTTGAAAGATTTAATTTAAAAAGATGACTGAAGTACAAAAAGAAATAATCGAGTTAGTTAAAAATCGTGGTAGACTAACGAGAAGATTAAAGTCCTTTGAAAAAGTGCTGAATGATTTCGAGGAGGACCCAGACGCCGACTTTGAAAATTTCCCAGCTTCAAGGCAGTTCCAGGATCTGCTAATGGTTCGATCAATTTGCAGAACTCAGGCAGCCCCATGAGTACCGGAAATCTTGTGCAGTCACAGAAAAGTGCGCTGTGCGATTAGGTTTGTCCAAAAAACCTTTCGACATTCCTCTCTTGTCAATTGACGACATGAAAACAAACATTCAATTGAAAACAAGTCCGATTATTAAATCTCGATTTAACAATAAAAAACAAAAACTTGATCTTTTAATTATGAAGACAATCTCAAAAGCTATGCCTTCGATACCTCTTGAGAGAAGCAACTTTCTAATTTCACCTAACATTTTCTTAGCTGATCCAAGTTTCCACGAATCAGCTCCCGTCGATATCCTTATCGGCGTAGAGTTCGCGTATTCATTTTTATGCGGTGGTCAATTACGCATTAAGGGATATTCCGCTATTTTACAAAAAAATATTCTTGGATGGATAGTCGTCAGGCCAGTTTTTGACAAGAAATATACGGAAAAAATCCGCCCAACTCAAACAGTTTGCAATTTTTTACAAAATTCAGAGCTACCTATTTTATGGGAACTAAATGACGTACCGTCTGCTTCCACTCTCTTTAAAGAAAAGCAAGCGTGCGATGAACATTTTCAGAATCATGTCCAACACAACGACAGCGGTCTTTATATCGTTAAATTGCCATTTACAGAACAAATAAATCAACGCGGTGACTCTCGTAACACTGAATGCATTAGAGAGAGAATTCGCTAAAAATTACTTGTTGCGTCAAAAATACTCTGAGTGCATTAATAGCTATTTAAAAGAGAATCATATGTACGAAGTCTGTGATATAAAATCTTTATCTAAGGGGTACTATCTCCCTCGCCACTATGTCATAAAAGAGCACTACTACAAAACTTTGGCCCGTTTTCGACGCGTCCGCGTCTTTCTCTACAGGAATCTCTCTTAATGATTGCCTAATTGGTCGGTTCAACCATTCAAGACGATTTGTTCTCTCTTATTATTAGATTTTCATCCGTTTTATTTGCAGTTACAGCAGAGATCGAACAAATGTACCGTCAAATTTAAGTAACTCGCGAAGATAATGCGTATCAAAAACTCTATGGCGTCAGAGCAAGGTTGAACCTATTGAAGCATACCATCTTATCAGTTTTGACCCTGACTGGTCCAGTTAAACCGCGCGCGTAAACCGAAACGGTAAAAAGTTTTTTTTCTAGGTTGTTAACACCTCCTTTGGCAGTCGTTTGAAGTTTGAGCGGGAGACGTCCATTAGTGTGTGTTTAGCAGCCATTGGTTTACGACACGAAAAGTTTTTCTGTCGATTTCTACTATGGAAAAAAAATTGAACAACGAGTTTGCTTGAAATTTTGTGTTTTCAATGGAATTACGGTTGCGGAATCATTGAGAATATTGCAGAAGTGTTTTGGGGAGTCTACTCTATCGAGAACGCAAGTATTTGAATGGTTTAAAGCTTTCAGTGAGGGTTGTGAGGACGTAGAAAACTTGCCTCATGCTAGTCGTCCCTCCACCTCTGTTAACGACGACAACATCGATGAAGTGAAGAAATTTGTGCTCGAAAATCGTCGTGTTCGAATTAGAGAGGTGGCAGAGGCTCTCAACATCTCGTATGGATCGAATCAACACATTGTGGTTCATGTTTTGGGTATGTAGCGCGTCGCTGCCAAACTCGTACCGAAAGACTTGAATTTTTTGCAAAAGGAACGTCGAGTAGAGGTCGCAAAAGACCACGTCTAAGTCGGTCAAAAATCAAGGTGATGCTCATCGTTTTCTTCGATTACCGTGATGTGGTTCACCATGAATTCGTTCCAGAGGGTTAAACGGTCAATAAGGAATACTACTTGGCCGTCTTAAGGCGTCTACGTGAAGCAATTCGTTGTAAACGGCTGGATGTGTCGGAAGACAGCTCATGGATTTTTCACCACGATAATGCGCCGTCACATTCCATCCTGATTGTGACTAAATTTTTGGCTAAACACGAAACAAAAGTCATTGCTCAGCCTCCGTATTCGCCAGATTTCGCTCCCTGTGGCTTTTTCCTGTTTCCAAAACTCAAATATCCGCTCCGCGGAACGGGCCACAAGTCGATTGAGGATACAAAAAGAAATTCGCTGGAGGGACTAAAGGCCATACCGGCCGAGGCCTATAAGAAGCATATGGAAGATTGGATTAACCGTTGGTACGCTTGTAATGGCTCAAAAGGAGCCTATTTTGAAGGCGATAATAAAGATTTGTATTAAAATACATAAAAATGTTGTCTTTTTTAACCAGTCCGGGTCAAATTTGATCAGATGGTATGCTTTGAATCGAGTAATCTTCAGTACAGCGTGCGCACCTTATCTTGCAACGCGAACCCTGCTCCAATTGTCATAGGACGAGCGCAAATCCCACCCTGTTACTTCATAAGCAACTTTTCCAACAAAACAACAAGCGCTCACATGTCCCTCGATTCTACCGAGACTGTAAAAACGTTTAGACTTTTTTGGGACCCTCAGACAGATTTGATTGTTTATACAGTTTATATGTCTAATTCCAAACAACCAATCACAAAATGATCTATTTTATCACAGATCGCAGAACTATTCGATCCCTTAGGCTTATTGGGATCAGTCGTGGTATTGGCAATGATTAGGTTAGGAGGATCCAATTTCAATTGATTTACAGAACCCCCGGGCAGAATATAAAAACCAACTACCTCTCTTAAACAACGTTTATTTTAGGCGATGTATTGTTACTTCAGAGATCGTTGAAACTCAGATCTAAGGTTTCTGTGACGCGAGTAGGAAGGCTTATGGTGCTTGTTTATACTTGCGATCCACAGATAAAAATGGCAAGCACCACTGCATTCTTAAATGATGCAAATCGTGAGTGGCTCCTCTCAAGCCTATCACAATTCCGAGGTTAGAACTACGCTTGGCAGTCTTATTAACTAAACTGTATCAATCCACTGTCCAGTCGCTTCATATGTCTATAGATAAGACATTCCTTTAGTCGGATTCCAGTATCATTCGTGCCTGGACCCATACTGAACCAAACAAACTTAGAACTTTTGCCGCGAATCGAGTCACTGAGATACAATTGGTCACACACTCTCACCAATGACTTCACGTTCTGACACGTCATAATCAAGTATACTTCATTTTGCGCGGTCAGAATCCGCAAGATTTTCTAGATTCGTGCATCTGGCAAAATGGCCCAGTATAGCTAAGTCAGGATTCTGATTCTTGGGCACAGTCTCCACTTATTAAAACTGATGTGCCAGAAAAGAAACCCGTAATAACATCAACAATCTCGAATCCTAAGAAAAGATTCTAAGAACCCTCTCAAAAATCTGTTTGAAAAATATTCGTCTTTGCGAACTCTTAAGCATGTAGTGGCATATTGCCAGCGCTTTATCAAAAATTCTAAAGTCAAAAACGAAAAACAAAGATATGAAGGTCCCATTTCAATCGAGGAAAAGTCGTGCAACATGCTTCTTTCCCCAAAGAAATGAGCGCGCTTTTAAACGGTGAGATTGTGGATAAAAAAGCAGTCTCTTGTGTCTAAATGCATTCCTGGATCAAGGAAATATTAGGGTAGGGGGTAGACTCGAGCTCGCTAATTTACCACAGTCACAAACATTCTATTGTCCTCTCTCGCAATCATCATATCACTACCTTAATCATTCGCGAGGAATACATCAAGAGAAGGCACGCTGGAGCCCAGGCAACCCTCTATGGTGTCAGAGAATTATTTTGGCCAATCGAAAGTCGCAACACCACGCCTCACATAATTTACCGTTGCATCAAATGTTTTCTCCCCAAGCCTCGCGTAATAGAACATATAATGGAAAATCTACCTGAGAAACGTCTGACACATTCTCGTCCTTTTCTCCATATCGGAGTCGACTACTGCGGCTCGTTTTATATTAATGATAAATGACATCAAAACCGCGGAGAGGAAATGGTCTATGTTTCGATTTTTATTTGCTTTGCAACGAAGGCCGTTCATTTAGAACTTGTAAGTGATTTAACAACTGAGGCTTTTCTCGCAAGTCTCTCGAGATTCTTTTCTCGCCGAAGAAGGTCTCGCACAATCCATTCAGACAATGGAAGAGATTTTGTAGGTGCGAACAGAGAGATAATAGAATTATAAATTTCTTCAAAAAACCGAACAAGATCTGGAAGTTTAAACATTCCTTCTAAGCAAAAGAGTGAACTGGAATTTTAATCCTTCTAGTTCGCCACATTTTGGAGGCCTCTGGGAAGCATTTGTGAAATCGTAAAATTCTCAATGATGTAATTGGAATGTGCTCACCTATTCTCTGCGAATTAGATATATCGAGCAGTATCTTCTATACTGAGGGAATCTCCTTGGTCAAAAGTTTCCTCTTTTCATCAAGGCCTTGAAAAACTAGACCACTTGACGTCTGCAATTACAATTACAGTAGGTAAGGTTGTTCGAAAAAAAAAAATCTGCCCGCTTCGCGGGCACATTCTCATTGCGCGCTGCGCGCGCAGCTCGCAAGTTTGAGCGCGCCTAAGGCGTGCGATTCGATCGTCGCGCTTCGCGCTCGATCTTGTGCTCTCCGCATACATTTCAGTTTATTTCTTATAATTTGATAATGAAGCTCAAACTAATTTTATAATTATATTACAGATGATGTGAATTACACATTTTCTCAGTCACTCAATTTCTTTTTGAATTTAAGTGAAACAGAAAATTCAATTTACTTAAGGCTCTATCAGCCTTAAGGAACACATTCTCATCATGACGCTCGCGCTTCGCGCTCGATTTTCTGTGTGCATTTTTGTAACTTCTTAATAAATTACATGATTATTGATAAATTTATTTTCTTCCAAATCTCTCAAAAAGAAAAAACAATCGTAGAACTTATTTTAGGAAACGATTTTATAGAACAACGCTTATTTCGTATCTCACATATTTTGGTGAAAAAAATCGAATTTTTTAAATATTAAAAATCAAAAAGTAAAATATACATCCTGTCCCGAAATGTCTTAATGAGAATTTGTAAACCTCATTTAGGCAAACAATTTTCGAGATAAACGTTTTTTTTGTATCTCACATATTTTGTCTAAAAAATGGAATTTTTGAATTTTAAACGTATTTTTTAGAATTAAAACGGAAAATATATGTTTTACCAGAAACTGCTTCAGACAAAATTTGTAGATCTTTTTGGAACGAACAACTTTGTATTCTTACGTTTTTTTCGTATTTTACATATTATCGTTAAAAAATTGAATTTTGGATTTTCAATAGTTTTTTACATTCTCATCATGGATGAGAAGGTATTGGTGTTATGTGAAAAATGACTTTCGAAATTTTCATCAAATCTTTACGTTTTGAGACCCCCTGAGTCAGAAAAAAGGGTTTTTACGAAAGTGTCTGTCTGTCTGTCTGTCTGTAGGTCGTGTGCGGCATAACTCTCGATAGAATTATCAGATTGAATTGAGATTTGGTACACTTTATCGGAGCCGAAAAAGTAAGGACAAGTTCGTTAACCAGCCACATCCAATCAAAATTGAGGGATTGAGCACTACTTTTGTGTTTTTGAAAATAACTTTTTGAAAAAATCAAAAATTTCAATACTGTTTTTTGATAGTGCTCATAAATCTCTACAAATTATCCAGATAACATTTTTTGATTAAATCAAAATTAGAAATGATACAGCAGATTCAAATTCGAAAAAAGTCAATATCAAAATTCCATTTTCCAGTTAAATTATACGAGATACGAAAAAACGTTATGATACAATATTATTTTCTACATAAAGACCTACAAATTTGAATTGTAACATTTTTTCATAAGATGCATATTTTTCTTTTTAATTAAAAAAAAAAACTATTGAAAATCCAAAATTCAATTTTTTAACAATAATATGTAAAATAAGAAAAAAACGTAAGAATACAAAGTTGTTAGTTTCAAAAAGATCTACAAGTTTTGTCCCACACAGTTTCTGATAAAACATATATTTTTCGTTTTAATTCCAAAAAATACGATTAAAATTTAAAAATTCCATTTTTAGACAAAATATGTGAGATACAAAAAAAACTTTGAGATGAAAAATTGTTTGGCTAAATAAAGTCTACACATTCTTATCGAGAAATTTCTCGACAGGACGTATATTTTAATTTTTTGATTTTTAATATTGAATAAATTCGATTTTTTCACCAAAATATGTGAGATACGAAATAAGCGTTGTTCTGCAAAATCGTTTCCTTAAATAAAGTCTACGATTGTTTTTCCTTTTTGAGATATTTGGAAGAAAATAAATTTACCAATAATCATGTATTTTATTAAAAAGTTACAAAAATGCATACAGAAAATCGAGCGCGAAGCGCGAGTGTCATGATGAGAATGTGTTCCTTAAGGCCGATAGAGCCTTCAGTAAATTGAATTTTCTGTTTCACTTAAACTGAAAAAGAAACTTAGTGAATTTGAGAAAATGACTAATTTACATCATCTTTAATATCATTAAATTGGTTTGAGCTTCAGTATTAAATTATAAGAAATAAACTTAAACGTATGCAAAGAGCACAAGACCGAGCGCGAAGCGCGAGGTCCAGAAAGATCGGAGCATGAAGCGCGACGATCGAATCGCGCGCCTTAGGCGCGCTTAAACTTGCGAGCGAAGCGAGCTGCGCGCAATGAGAATGTGCCCGCTAAACGGGCAGATTTTTTTTAATTAAAAAGAAAAACATCCATCTTATAAAAAAATGTTACAATTCAAATTTGTAGGTCTTTATGTAGAAAATAATATTGTATCATAACGTTTTTTCGTATCTCGTATAATTTAACTGGAAAATGGAATTTTGATATTGACTTTTTTCGAATTTGAATCTGCTGTATCATTTCTAATTTTGATTTAATCAAAAAATGTTATCTGGATAATTTGTAGAGATTTATGAGCACTATCAAAAAACAGTATTGAAATTTTTGATTTTTTCAAAAAGTTATTTTCAAAAACACAAAAGTAGTGCTCAATCCCTCAATTTTGATTGGATGTGGCTGGTTAACGAACTTGTCCTTACTTTTTCGGCTCCGATAAAGTGTACCATAGCTCAATTAAATCTGATGATTCTATCGAGAGTTATGCCGCACACGACCTACAGACAGACAGACAGACAGACAGACAGACAGACAGACAGACAGACAGACAGACACTTTCGTAAAAACCGTTTTTTCTGACTCAGGGGGTCTCAAAACGTAAAGATTTGATAAAAATTTCGAAAGTCATTTTTCACATAAAACCAATACCTTCTCATCCATGATGAGAATGTAAAAATTGGATTTTTTATACCAGACAGATGCGAACAATAGAGTTAAGGTCTGCCTGGTACAGAAAATCCACTAATTATTATTTTTTTTGATCAACCTTACTTACTGTAATTGCAATTACTGTGGTCACGTGGTCCTGTTCATCCATGACCTTAAAGGCAAATATTATCCTTATGTACATATTTTACTTTTTATATTCCTTGATTATGCACTTTGAGAAGAAATCATATCTAGTATACATATTTTAGGTAGAAATGTGATTTCCTTATGCAAAGAAAATCACTTTTATCCCACATAAAGACACACAATGAAAAAAAATCTAACCGTCTTTGACCGTGTAAAACAAATTCTTTGGCTGGATTAACTAGAAATTTGATGAAAAGTATAACATATAAATTATTTGGTTTATCCAAATAAATTTGTATTGGGTTAACTAAATATTGTTCTGAGTGCGTGCGCAATAAGCATACAAAAATGCAAAAAAAAAATTAATATTCTCGGATTCCAAAAAAAATTGTTTTAATAAAACATTTTTATGAGCGAAATTATTTTACTAAACAAACACGAGAATTTCTTTTGTTGACATATTATATATGATTTATACTTGAACACGAGGAGATGGGTTGCTCTTTGTGTTCACTTCGTGAGTGCAGATCGAAAAATCTCCAGTTTATGCGGATCGAGTTACCGGACTAGTTCAAAAAGACTATAGAATTTCGATGCGCCGACATGTTAGAGCTCGTTGCTCACGACAGCCATGCAAAACAGAGGCATGAGCCAAGCCATCACTGAGCACAATTGCAAACCACGTACGTGTTATTTATGATACATCATATATGATGACTTTTGAATAATAAAAGAAAACAATCAAAATTCCAAAAATTAGGATTAAAATTAAAAAATCCACACTCGGAATAGCATATTTTTTTGAATTAATAATTGATATGCTATTAGCAAAAATGTTATGGATTCAATGGCATTTTTTTCTCAGTGTATGTGCTAAGGTGAATGTACTAGTCCTCGGACATGTGCCAGAGTCCGGATAAAGTCAATCGTTTCCAACTTTTGTTGAAAGAATAATTAATAAATTTTACTGAAATTTTTCTTTAAGTAAGCTGTAGTTAAGAAGTAAAGATGACACGAAACATTTTGTTTTCTTGAGCAATAGCTTAAAAAAAATCAATATTGTGTAAGTCGATGTCAATTATTTCTCAGAAAATATTACGCGCTCACTGTTTTCGTTAAAAACAGATTGAATTTCATAAGGAAATATACACCTCAATTTTGACGATATGAAAGAAGTAATGCATGTATACTTTGTAAAAATGAATTTCGCATACAATGTATTTATTTTTTTAAAGATTTTATTATTCTTATGTTAATAAATAAACAATCCGGACACTGGATCACGTAACATGCCAATGTGCCAGTCCTCCGACACTATCACCAAGACTAGCACCGCAACCTTTTTGTGTTGTGCCAGTCGCCGACAATCGAAAAGTTATTGACTTTTTATGCTGTAATAGTATATTATGTGCCTAGGTGCATAATGAAGGTTATTACGCGACGAGCGACAATCCTCGCAGGAGATCAAAGCCGAGGCGCGATCAGTGCTGCGAGCATTTTAAGCGAGTCTCGTAATTACGCGAATACTTCCGGCCATTTTGAATTTCTCGATTTTGTGTAGTAGTAGCGTATTGTAATAGACGCAGGCGCAGTTCAAATGTACAATGCTTTGTCAGTACGGTGCCAACGCTGTACGAAGAAGAAGAAGATTACGCTTCGATGTATCGTAATAGGCGCATGCGTAGTTCAAGTTTACATTAGATTCATCTGTATCGTAATACACAACATTACGCTACTCTCGACTGTAGCGTAAAAACTCGTATACGCACCGAAGTCACATAAAATAGAATACGTGCCAATGCACACAATTTGGGAAATTACGAGACTCGCGACAATGCTCGCAGGACGGATCGCGCCTCGGATTCAAACATTCTCAACCTTACGCTGCAACGGGAGACGGTTGGATGAAATGGTATAGAGATCACGAGGAAAAGAAACTCGCAATTCAGCTTGAAAAAGAAGAAAGGGTAAAGCTGAGAAAACAGCAACAAGAAGGAAAACCAGTGTTGGCAAAAATTAAGAAGGAGAAAGCAATAGAATAAGCGAAGAAAAAGACGGAGGAGCGTGCTGAGTTTGAGAGGATTAAGAAAGAGAAGCAGATTGAAAAAGCGAAACGAAAGCAAGGATCAAAAGAGAGGAAAAACCTGAAAAGAACAAACGAAGACAAGAAAATCGAAAAGCAGAAGCAGTTGAGAATCAAACACTGACCAAGGGGAAGAAGACAGAAAAGGACAAAGCAATCGACGACGATATTAATGATGACTAGCGCTCGTATGCGTTGTAATTCAATAATGAAATAATTTTTGTTTAACACAAATATTGATTGATTGCATCAAAAAGTTCGTTAAAAATAAACGTGTTATATATTGTTTCAATTAATGTACTTTTAATAATTATCTTGTCCGGAGACTCGAGCATGCATTTTCGGCCACTCACGCAATCACATTTGATTTGTCCGGGGACTGGCACACGTGTATCAATCATCATAATTCTTTTATATTATCAAAATTGATGACTCAAAACCATTATCAAGTATATTTTTGTGAATAAAATGATATCCCTAATATTTCTACTATGATAAATGAACAATAGATAGCAATTTCATGGAAAGGTTAATTATTTTTTCCGCTCTGATGTCTTAACTGTCCGAGGACTGGTACATTTACCTTACAATACTGCAACAATAAAAATTGTTATATCTTCAATTTTTCATAGTGATGTTCCCCCTTGACAAAAAAAAAGTTTATAGTTATTGCTCTAAATCAGGGTTTCAGAAAACTAGAAATTAATATTGTTAAAATATGAATTTGTATTTTTCTGTCAGCAGTTAAGAACGAAAGAAACAACTTCAGCAAATGTGCGTGCGATAAGATTTTCCATTACCTTTTAAAATGCATACATATATTACCATATACGCACACTGTAAGTTACTTGGTCCCGACTTGATTACGCTAAATAAAATCCTCTATTTAAACTATTCATGAATACACGTACATTCTGCTTCGATATTCTCCAATTAACCACGTTTTCTCCAGCACGAATACCTCTTATTACTATAATTTTTTCTTTCAAATGTTTCACTTCTTGAGTTTCAGTGGAAATATAAGGAGAGATGGAAAGAAAAAAAAGAGGGTACAAGAAACAGGAACTTGCATCCTCCTCTTTCTAATTGTTCCGCTTCTTTTTCTTGTCCATATTTTGCTGACCAAAAATGGCTTACATTCAACTCCTTCAGATAAATATGTATTGCAGTGAATTGTATGTTCTGTAGCATTCGAATCCAAAGTTTCCGAGATGGGATTTGTGAACTGAACTTCGCGCACATATTGTATGTTAATATACATTGTACAATTTGTGTCAAGGGTTTATTTACGATTTCTCTCAGTAGGCGCTGTTTCTTGATGAGCCTATTAAGATACACACTCCTCGTTTAATTTGAGATAAAAATAGGAACAAAGGTTATCGATGAAAATCCTTCCTTTCCCTCTATGTTTTCCTGAATAGCCTACGGACATCGCGGCGCTTCACACTTCACACTTCAAAACAAGCACAAGCACGGATAAAAAATGTTCATGAAAAAGTCTCAAACTTTGTTCCTATGTCTTGGATAAGAGGTTCAGTTAGTGAGTCGTTCATGAATTCCAAACATTCGATAAGAATTTCAGAACTACACAGGGAAAGATATTTGTCTAAAATTACCAAACTATTTGGAAACATTTGCGAAAAGTTTAAAATTTTGTCGCGTATTTATTCAAAAATGAATTCTATATAATACTCGAGCAGTTGAGTAATCTTTCAAAGCTTTACCTAAGTTGAGTAAAATTTGTTTAAAAAAAAGAGATTTTTTACATTATAAAAATTATGATGTTTAAACCAAATCTCAGTTGAAAGTTTACTGTGATTTTGAATATTATCTCAATTATATTATATGAGATTTTACCGATATTGGCTATTCTTGATATCTTGAGTAACAATAGATATTAGTAAAGAATTTACGATATAGAAGTACAATTAATCAAACAAGCGATATTTGTAAGGAAGGGTCCATGAATCTTCTGTGACACCCCTAGCCTAGTGAAATTCGAAAATCACGCGATCAACATGTCGGAACACGCCGGTTAGTTTTCGACGCACGTTTTCACTCAACTATCATTCATGTTGTGATCGTTAAAATAGTTATTATTAAAAGTCGTTTAAAGTGATAGGGCAAAAGAAAATATTGCATCATTTTCATTATAAATATACTTTTGTCAATTTGTTTCCTGCAACCTAACATTCGAATAATATTAAATATTTTGATATACCAGGGGTCTTAGTTGAAATTTGCCGGTTTTATTCATAGATGTCGCTAGAGATATGTATACATTTCTATGATTTGGCATCTATGTCATATTTTTCTATGGACAATAACCTTCAAAAATACACAATTACCTTCTGCCAAAATAATAGCATCATAGTTGTTTACCTCAGTGAATATGTCGAGTTTCGTACCAAGTAAATCGCATTTGCGGCATTCGCTGCTTTTCTTATTTCATCAAGAGAAAAAAGCAGTTGAAGCTCATCGATTGCTGGTAGAAACTTATGGTGAACATGCTCCAGTGATTAGAACATGTGAGACATGGTTTCGTCAATTTAAAAGTGGAGATTTCGATATAACAGACAATGAACATCCTGGTGCAGTGAAAAAGTTCGAAGACGAGGAATTGCAGGCGTTATTGGATGAAGACCCAACCGAATCGCAACAACAATTGGCACAAACACTAAATGTGACCCGAGGAGCAATTTGCCAACGTTTAAAAGGCATGGGAAAAATCCAAAAGTATGGAAAATGGGTACCACACCAACTGAACGATAGACAAATGTAAAATCGAAAAACTATTTGTGAAATGCTGCTTCAACGGTTCGAAAGGAAATCTTTTCTGCATCGAATTGTCACGGGGGACGAAAAATGGATTTATTTCGAGAACCCGAAGTGGAAAAAATCATGGCTTTCACCTGGTGAAGTCGGCCCATCGAATCCAAGGCCAAATCGCTTTGGCCGTAAGACAGTGCTCTGTGTTTGGTGGGATCAGTGTGGTGTGGTCTACTTCGAGTTATTAAAATCTGGTGAGACGGTGAATACGGATCGCTACCGACAACAAATTATCAATTTGAATCATGCGTTGATCGAAAAACGGCCGGAATGGGCCCGAAGACATGGCAAAGTTATCCTACAACATGACAACGCACCGTCTCATACCGCTAAAGTGGTGAAGAACACATTAAAAGCATAGAATTGGGAAATATTATCGCACCCGCCGTACTCTCCAGACCTCGCCCCGTCCGACTATGACCTTTTCGCATCAATGGGACACTCACTCGCAGAGCAGCGCTTCGCCAATTTTGAAGAAGTCGAAAAATGGCTCGTCGAATGATTTGCCTTGAAAGAGAAAAAGTTTTTTTGGAATGGTATCCATGATTTGCCTGAAATATGGGCAAAATGTGTAGAATCCAATGGTCAATACTTTGAATAAAAAATTTTTGAGATTCCCTTGAGAATTAAGTGTTTTCTTTATTGAAAAAACCGGCAAACTTCAACTAACACCTTTGGTATTGAAACAATAATTCATTTCATTTTTCATTGGAAGAAATCATATCTTAAACGTTAATTGTTACAAATTTCCCCATGACCCTGTACTGGTAGACTAAAGGGCCCTACAATATTAAATCCGGCATTTTTTTGACAAGCGGTGATATACCTTTGGCTTCAGCGAGACGCGAGCGATATTTAAGGTAGTAACGCAGGCGTGAGAAATACCATTCAGAGTTGACCGAAATTTAACATATAGGTAGATTTTAGTATAGAAATGACTCAGTTAAATTTTTATGTATGTAGGGTACGTGAGAAAAAAGTTATCCAAATTTACTTTTTCGATCGTTTAACATTGAGTCTTGTGGGAAAATACGGTTTTTACGAAATTAAAAAAACTACCTTTCAGATTTGAATGAAACTTTGCATGACGTTACTTTACAATCTAAGGAATATTTGAAAAGTTTTAAAACAATGATTTGATACGTATGAGCTAAGTTATTTGTTAATGTATATGAAATTGAGACGATGTGGCAACGTCGCAACAATCCAACATGAAGAGAAAAACAGACGCAGCAACGGAGACGTATATATACTATATATACTTTTCGTCCTGCTACACAACGTTGCCACATCTAAACACCACATAGTCAAATGCGTGAATTCGCTTGCTTGACTAGGTAAGTTTTTGCGTTACTACCTTAAACCTGTAGTGACGTATTATTATATCCAGAGAATGGACGAGCGTAGTCTGAAGTTGCGCACCGAGCGTAGGCCCGGCTCTCTTGTTGCAGAGAGCCCCTGAACCGAGCAAGCGAACGTGCGCACGCACGCCGGACACATACGACGCCTCGTGTCGGGCACGCTCGAACACGCAACCCCCCCCCCCCCCCCCCATCTAACCCTCATTTTTTACTCATAATATGCGCGATTTATTTGGTTGAGAACATATGCTCAATGTATTTTTGAGTACATTCTGCAATGTAATGTGACAAGTATACTTTCAGTATAAACGCGAATTCTTTCATACACAGTGTGATCTAAAAATAACCGAACTTTTTAGTTATAGAATAAAACAAGCATGGTATTATGTTTCAAATCTAATATTTATTCTAAATAGGATCCATTTAACTCAATACAACGTTTGGAACGATCATCCAATTAATCCATAGACTTCTAAAACTCGGTTTTTGGGATGTTCTTTAGCACCTGTGTCACAGCTGCTTGAATGATTGGAACATCATCGTAAAAAGCTCCTTTCATTGCAGTTTTTAGTTTTGGGAACAGAAAATAGTCACACGGTGATAGATCAGCGAGTACGGAGGGTGGTTGGTGACACAAATCTGTTTTTTGATCAAAAATTCGTTGACTTTTTTGGTCTTGTGAGGTGGTGCATTTAACTGATGTGGAACAAAACATCCACAGACCTTTCTTTTACCCAAATCTTCAGTTAATATTGTGTCGATTGTACAGTAAGATGAATTTAATTCTTCTGTCAGCATTCTCACAGTGAAATTTGCATCGATAGCGATTATTTCACGTACTTTTTCCACTAACTGAGCACGATTTGATGCTTCTGGTCGTCCAGGTCTTTGATTATCATTTAAATCGTCGCGGCCATTTTTAAATAGTGTCAACCACGTGTAAACTTGAGTACGACTCATACAATCATCACCATAACCTTTTTTTTAATAATTCGTAAGTCTCAGCAAATTGTTTACCGACTTTAAAACAAAATTTAATAGTTGCTCTTTGTTCCATTATATTTTTACAACATAACCACAAAAACTACAGTTATTAAAACGTGCGTAATATTGTGACCTGCCATCTGATTTACTTGAACTTGATTGCGCTTGAAAGAAGAAAAATATACTCGTACCTTTCTAACGCTGCCAACGTTTAATAGATGGCACTACGTGGTCTATGATTTAAATTAAAAGTCCCGTTATTTTCAGATCACACTGTGTAGTTTTGAATATTTTTAGAACTAATGAAGTTTACACATCTAAGAATAAAACTGTGGTTTAAATGTTCATTACTAGTTTAATTATTTCTAAAGGGACTGTACAAAACTTCCTTTTCTCATATTATAAAGTGTTTTTTTCCGTTTCTATGTTCATAGTTCCAGTGGATTTGAGGCCTATAATAACGGACTTGGTATTTAAAAAAAAAATGTATTTCATAATAGCCAACGCATTTCGGTACACTTTATAAGAGCCCGAAAAGTAAGGACAAGTTCATTATCTAGCCATTTTTGACTAGAATTTCAAAAATTAGAGCATTTTTGGTATTTTTGAAAACTACTTTGTGGAAAAATCTAATATTTTATAAATAGTTTCTGATAGTTTTCAGAAAGCTCTACAATTTGTCCTCATATTTTTTTAAATAAAACCAAGATTAGGAGAGTCACGTTTTAGTAGAAAAAGTTCTACAAGTCTCGTCTGATACAGTTTCTATTAAAATGTATATTTTTCGTTTCAATTTTAAAACATACGATTACAATTCAAAAATTCCATTTTTTAAACAAAATATGTGAGATACAATAAAAAACATTGAGACGCAAAATTATTTGCCTAAATAAGGGCTAAAAATTCTTATCAGTAGATTTTTTGATTTTAAAAACACTATTCAAAACAAAAAAATTTAATTTTTTAATCAAAATTTGTAAAACACGAAAAAACGTTAAAATGCAAAATCCTTTGCTCAAATAAAGTTTACAAATTTTTTATAGTCGGAATACCAATTTCAAGAACATTTAATTACTATAATTATTATAACTACTGTAATGTAATAATAAATTACATTTTTTTCTAAAAAGATTCAGAAACATTTTGCATTCTATATATGACTTATTTTAAATGAAGGATTAACATTCTGCAATTGGAATTGATGACAAATCGTTTGCAAATAATACACTCCTCATATCAATTATTACACACATAAATTTTTACCTTACACGGAGAAAAAAATCTGACTATAATAATAAGAACGCTAGTCATGTTTTTGTAGCAGGTTTCGTTCCTGCTATCCTGGTGAAAAAATCATAAATTTTAAGCAGGGATCCCTTCATACTAAAAAAGTACTAAGTTTCATGCTTTTAGAGCAGCTGTGCCTTGCGAAAATAGTTCGAACTTCGCCTCACTATGGTTGCAAAAAACCCATCCTATTTCAGTATGAGTTCTCTTACAACCGAAATGTTTATTACATTATTTTCAAATTTTCCTCAAATTTAGGGTAAACTTATTTTAAAAAAAATTTTCTGTATATAAGATAAATAAACAGAAACTAAAAATAAATGAGAAATAAAAAATACTTATACTGATTGTTTCTTTTAAATCACGAGCCATAAATCAACCGAACCGAATTTTTTCCTTACCGGCATTTTTTGTGTGTTAACTCATGTCCATGCAAAATGGGATATCGAGTTCAAAATTTGCGAAATTATAGTAAAGGCATTATGAAAGGTCTATCAACTCTCAGATTTTTATAATTACAGAAAAGTTTTGTTATGAGTAATAAAAATCTAAGAGTTGATAGACCTCCCCTAATGAATTTTACTTAATTTCAAAAATTTTAAACTCAATATTTCATTTTGTATGGGCATAAGTTTAGAGACAAATGTAAACCGGTTAGGTAGGAATTCGATCATATGTATTCAGAGTTAAATGAACTGGACCTTTTCCCATATGGAACGATACGTATTTTCTCAGTTTTCACGATAGAAGTTTACTGCTAATAAATTCTTCTGAATATTATTTGGAATCAATTTTATCTTTCCACATTTTCAATTTTCTAAAGTATTCTTCAAAATACTTAAACTCAACTTGCATGAGAACATTCATACCAACCGTCGGTACAATGGGTAAAATCGGAGTGTGTTCGTATAAAGTAAGGACCATAAAAGTGCCGCAAGTTACGGACTTACTTTGGCCATAGGAGGTTGGAAGGGTGAGAGGAATGTAGGATAGACAGAAAGGTGGGTAGCTGAGAAAAAAGACGGTTAGGGACTAAAGGATGGAGAGCAGGGCCAAGGGCAATAACCGCAAGACTTTACGATAAAAGTTGTTTTACTACACCCGCTTACAGTCCTTACCTTTGACCAAAACCCTTCTCCTGTCGGCGTCAAAGAGCCGCGAGACAGCAGAGATTTCTTAAGTGTTCAATTTTATAGGTTTGCAATAAATTCAGATACTTGATCGACGAAAAGTGCAGGCATGAGCTGGAAAATAAAATAAATCATCGAGCCATAAACAACAGTTTTTAGTACTACATACTATAAATTTATCTAATGTACAAAAAAATGCGAACTGCATGCAAATTTAACTATTTTTCTTTCGTATAATTCACTCGTGAAACGTATTTTTCAGTCAAAGAATTTTCTATCCCAGTAAAAGAAAAATTTCCTATTTGCCATTTCTACTTCGCAATCAAATCAATAAATACAATTTTTCTAGGGATGAGAAAGTGAATGTACCGAAGGAAACTGAAGAATAAAAGCAGATGATATGTAAGATACCTCGAGTTATAACAGAATTATTACCAATTAAAAAATACTGCGGCATCTTAATCTCGTTTTTTCCCCCTCTCTATTTACAGTAAAAAGTATGGAATATTTTGGCTCTCAACTAATTTAGAAGTCTACCTCAACAGAGTAGCCACGAGTGTGTTGCAGAATAGGAATATACATAGTGTTAAGACTAGTATACCATATATAACTGCTTTACCGACTGAGAAAATTGAACTGCATGCTCAACTATTTTATACTATATAATTCCTATTCTGAAACTCACTTGTGGCGATGTTGGTATATAAACATATTGTTAGAGATAAAGATTCAGGAAGATTGTCTTTAATAACCCCCTCGGCCGATAAATCTTCATCCAAAAAGACCTTACTCAGATGCCAGCACCTTTAAAGAGATCAAGGAGACTAAAAGAACTCTGGCCAAAAATCCAAGCGAAACTTATAGTCAGGCTCTTCAGAGTCATGTGAAAATGGCCAGTGTAGCTGAGGGGTGTCCCGAAACAGAACTCAGCACATGGCTGTTAGAAGCTATTGGTGGCCTGAAGACATGGAAGGTTTCTAATATTAAAATTGTTGATTGTAAAGACCTCCTAAAATCTGTTGTCTGTGTTTAAGAAGATGAAAGTCTAAAACCCTACCCTTAAACATGGGCATGACACGCAATGTATTCTCTTGGGTCAACTAAGTTTTGGATCAATGCTTCATCGTGATATTCGAGATATCGAGAATTAAAAGCAATTGAATCAGACAGAGCTACACATCTCTTTAGGGATATGTTGTAGAAGCGTGAACTAATTCTTGAACTACTGCTCATAAATGTTCTTCTACATAATTATTCACAATATAAATTAAAATACATAATATAATATTTAATTTCATTTACACTTTTGAAAATCAACAAGAACTGCTTAATTTTTGTCCTAAAATTATTTCATATTGCGGTAACTTACACTGTGGAGGCGAATATATGTACATGAACATACCAGGTTGCACATGAACGATATTAGTGCGCCTCTCATGAGGTTTCTAGAAGCTCCACAATCGCTGGAAGATTGGCTTCCCAAAACTGCAGGACATACTTGGGTTTGAAGATTATCCAGATGAGGGTTCTTTCGAAATAAAAGGATAACGTAAAAGAAGTAGAACAACCTAATGCTTTGCATCATTTGGGGTAAGTTCTTAATGTATTGCACAAACTCCTCGAATGCCCAATTTATGCAGGTTAGCGCTTGCATCACTGTAAGGAAGTGTCTGCAGTTTTGAGCAGGTGTTTTGTCCTTATACAAAAGCATCAGACATAAAAAGCAGGTATCAGAGGAATTAACCAAAATTAAGTGCCAATTTGACACTGTTCAATAAATGTAATTGGCCTGCTTATGCCATTTCTAGGTGTCAAGAAATATTTGATTTAACATTGTTCTTTTTAAATATAAATGAGTTGTTTAAGGATTGGCACGTGTCGTCTGATAGAGGATAGAGAGGACCTCGGGGTAGTATTGAGTAACCGTACCTTAGACAATCAAGTCTATCAAACTAGTTGAAATGGCGTTGGACGTTGTAAAGCAATGTATGTGGAAAGCATACGAAGATAGTTATCTACTTCATAATAGGAGGGCTAACCAGAATGATTATTGGTGTAACAAAGCCTTGAAGTCCTGAGTAAGGAAACCAGGAGGATGTATAATACAGCCAAAAAGATCAGTAAATCCTAGAACACCTAGAAGATGGGAAGACGCCTGTAGCACATCCTCATTTTAGTCTAAGTGAAAGAGCTAAGAGGGAGGATGGCAGGATATCTAATTGTAAGAAGTTCGAAAATTAAATGAGTTTTTTAACAATTCAAGCCATCTAAAGCTGCAGTTGATGATGGAATATTCCCTGCCTTGCGACA
Source organism: Diplolepis rosae (assembly GCA_030998225.1). Classification (NCBI taxonomy): domain Eukaryota; kingdom Metazoa; phylum Arthropoda; class Insecta; order Hymenoptera; family Diplolepididae; genus Diplolepis; species Diplolepis rosae. Next base: position 1,399,263 of record JAPYXD010000695.1, read on the forward strand.
AGAAAGTATGGAAGGTTTGATTTTTCCGTTGTGCATTGTCTTAATTTCATGCATAGCGTTGGGATATGCCCTAGAGGCGTAGAAAAGCATTATGTTTATCTTCATCTTGTAACCGGGGTTTGCCTCACAAAGAGACAAATCAAATATTGATGTGCTGTTCGCGTTCACGTCCAGAATCCAAAAGGGATTATGGAAAGGTTAAAGCCGTACTAACATTTTTAAACATAGGGGGTCCATTCAGCAACATCTCTTAGAATCTATCTACAATTCAGGTAGTAAGGATGCCGTTAGTTTCATTGTTAATAAGTAAATAAATTATGATGTTCGCGAGAGGAACGAAACATCCGGATGTCAAGGAGGATTGTTGAGGCTGTAATAGAAAATTTTTGAACTAAAGAGGAGCGTAGGTATGGCCACTATGCTTTGGGCTTGTTGGTTTATTCACATACTTTTAGACATTCTCACGACGTTTACACTCTTTCCGAAAAAACATCGCAGTTTCATCGTCCACAAAAAATTTATAAAATAACACCTGCAAAATTGGACGAAATTATGGATTCCTCAAAGGAAAGGCTGTGTGTTCTGTCAGCAAATTTACGGCGATACAATAGGCTGGTGCAAGAAATAACCAGAAAAAGTCCTTGAAAAGGATAAAAAGCTATTCTACTATGAAATAAGTAGAGCACAATTACAAAAACAGAAGATTGAAGTTCCTTAGGTCAAAGACATGACTGATTACACTGGGGAATATTTTTTCTTTTTTCATGTAAATGGGATGTGATTTGGTGTTTTCGAAAGGTTTTTTCGTGCTGAACACGAACCTGGGCTCGAATGTTGTCTATCGCGTCACGTTTTCGAGTGACGTTTTTGGCCATTTTTGGGTAAACGTGGTCACTAAACCCAGAGTCCTAGAATCTTCAAAAATGTCTCAAATGGAATCTTATAATTTCCTTTTTCGACCTCAATAAACCCAATCGCAAAAAATGTAAGGGTACATTAAGCGACATAAGGGTTGTTTTTAGAGGGTGCGATGTGCTTATATTTCATCATAGAATGTTCAGAATGTCTTTGGATTATCCAAAAATGCTTACGTATATGTATCCTATTTTGGCAAGGTGCTTGCAAAATATCATTGATGATCCAGAACTTTCACATTCATTTATGCTGAATGAAATTACGTATATGCTTTCTGAAAACCAGATGCCTATAGTCTTTCAGATTTTAGACCAACAGTCTGACTTCCAATTGTTTAAAAATCCTCTCAGAAAGGCTGTTGCCAACCTAACTTGCACATCGCGTATATTGACTATAAACAAGCTTTACCTCCGGCACGCCGAAATTATTTACTTGAGATCCTCCAAGCATACAAAACCTGCCCACGTATAATCCAATTTCTTGGACATGTGATGTTCTTTTGGGTCACTAGGACTAATTAGTACAACGATTTCTACGGATACAATCGTGGAAGGAAAATGGGTAGCTACTAACTTACCCACCTTCTTGATGTTGACTTGTGATTGAGACATGAGGAACAAGCTTTTATCCGAACAATGACTTGGGGGAGTTCCAATAAATACTTAGGCGTCTAGCAATTGAAGGATTCAATTTTCCTCATCAGAATCAGTTTAATAGTCTATGATAAAAAGTTATTTTTATTTTTTTTCATTCTTCTATATCCTACAAAAATCATTTTGAGATATAATCTCAAAAACAGCTAATAACCACACTGTGCTAGTACACGGACAATAACTCAAAATGCCTAGATTGGGATCGCTGTATACAATGTCTTTTTTCATTAGTGTAACATTCTTTTACATTCATGTTAACTGTTGACGAAAATGTCATTAGATTTGTTTATTTCCGTATGTTTTTTCTAAGAATAGTTTTATTTGTATATAAAGAAGTTGAGGTATAATATTTTAACCGTATCAAATTGCAGTCATGCTGAATTTAAAATAGAGAAATAATTAATTACTGGCTCTCTTTGATTATTGAAGTTTGTTCTTGGTATTAGGTATCAAAGCTCGTCCGGAATTCCACGCGTACATACCTATGTCTCAAGTGATAAATATGTAGCAACTGTTATGCTTATTGCGATATTGACATGATACTCATATATTTCCCATTGATAATTTGGTAAATATATAATATCTGCAGATTTCATTCTTGATTTTTTATCCATCCTGGTATAACGATGATATTTTTCCAATCAATCATAAGATCGAATATATGAAGACTGGGCATAGTATTGTATTGTACTGAGTACAATATAGAAAGCAGTAGATTGTAAATACACACAGTAATAGTTACTATCATACTTGGGTCTGTATTGTCTCTACTCTATTTGTTTGTATTGCACATGGTACAATACAAATTGTGATCCTTACAATATTCATGCATCAATTATCTTTTGAATCATGCTCACTACCACACACATGGTGATGCGTACGATATTTTATTCTTTGAAAAAAAATATTCGTTGGGTAAAGCCACATGTTTCCCTCAGTTTCGGAACAGTTTCTCGTAGATTAGGATCTGAGGAGTTCACTCGGTTTAAGACTCCTACGTAGATTGTTTTAAATTCAAATTACACAATATAAAAAAGAACAAAAAGAGTTTTTCAGGGAAAAACACTAACTATAAGACAGACTTCCCAAATACTCTCTTCCATCACTCTGACTGCCGAAACTTCCCCCACTACTCTTAGCTGACCAGCGTGGCTAACTATACTTGAAATGAAAAATCACAATCGGACGCATAAAAACACGAAAAAACACTAAAACTGGAACACTTCAATAAACATAAATAAAAATTATAAAAACAAAGCAATCATTGTGCATATAATACAAAACTAACTTCAAGGATAGGCACAATTACTATAAAATTAAGTTTGCATATTTCAAATTATTCATATTAGATGTAACAGTGAAGTATTTCATTCATGTTTAATTAACTATTGTATACAGTGTATTTTGTTATTTTTCCAGCAAATCAATGTGCAATTTTATTGAAATTTCTATTTTTCAAATATTTTGAGAAAAATAACAATAGGAATAAGTGAAATATAAAGATGAGTAAAACAAGTCAATAAATTGAACAATTTTTATTTATGGACTTATTTCTTTTCAAAGAATAGAACAAAGGACAGTACAACATATTTAAAATGTTTTTAATACAAAACTATTTTTTACTCTACTAAATACAAATTCAACAAATCAAAAAATTGATTTGCTATGTGTGAGATACAGCGTCTGGCGAAAGCGTAATAAAATAAATGTGTACGTTAGAAATTTAAAATAATATTACTTGTATTGTAGTTGTAAAATTAATGTTGGGAAAGTCCCGGACGTGGACCGCTCATAGTCCTGTGGATTATGACAATAAAGCAATTGACGAAATACGAACGTCGGAAGGAACCCTTAGGGATAGCTTTTTTCATGAAGCAATGGTCAGCAATGAGCTTTTAGGTATTAATATTGTTAAGGGGCAGTCCTTTTGGAATACTCGAGCGAGAAGGTTCACTCCTTGTACTTTTCGCGTCTTGTACATTTTTTGTATAAATAAATTAAGTTTGATTGTTCCGTACATTAAAAGCACTTTCTTTCACTTCACCGTTTCAATACCAAAATATAATTACCTCTCCTATTTTGACTAGAACACTATTGGAGAATACTTCTTATTGGACCATATTCTCTGTGCAATCAAGTGATTAATCGTTAATCGTTATACGCTATTACGACCATTTGATTTGGTGTTGAAAAGCAGTGGATTCGAAAAACACAAAAAATACCACAAAAAAAAACGTCAAAATCACTAAAAATAAAATTAATACAGTAAAAAATAACTAAGTTGTGTTTTCAGACAATGACCGAAAAAAAACACAACGCGCCTTCGAAAAACACTAAATTTCTGTTTAATCACTAAATTGTCCACCCTGCAGCTTACTTATAGTTATTATTTTCCGCTTTGATCCACTAGTTACATCATAGCTTTCAGAGGATGGCAATATCAAACCACCGCTGATGTAAATTTTATTCTTAGCCTAGCTCCTCTCCAAGGAATAGTTGCATTTTATTTTTGAAGGGTCCCTTAGCGAGTTTTAGCACATTTTGATTACTTTTACTATATATCCGTGTGTTTCCACTTGGAATATTTCCTCCAACCTCTACTGAAGTCGCACTGTATCAGTATTGCAGTCTTACTAATCATACACTATACTTTTTCTCAAATTCAGACGCCCGAGTACAATGGTACTTATATGGTGCTGAGAATTCGATTGCTATGTGTTCAGGATGAATTATTGTCTCCTTGGATAATTTTTCAGCATAAACGACAGCAGAAGTCCCTTAGCTGTTATAAAGTACATTGATTTCGGCTCGTGTTTATGTCAATTTGATAAATGAAAAAAATTGGTCATTCATAAATGAATAACTTATCAATGAGTCATGATTGAATATATCAAAAAATGGCTGGAAATATTTTTACACTTTTGTCCAGAAATGTTCGCCGTGAATTTAGGGTGAAAAACGAATAGAAAATAATTAAAAAAAGGATATCTGGAAGTATTCAATCAATAGTATAATAATGCCCACCGTTCCGAGTTTCCAACAAGAATAAGCTCGTCAGAAGAGAAACCGATGGACTGACTACGACATGAAGGATATCGGGTTTCCAGGTTGGTCAGAAGCGAAAAATCCCGTAGACCGACTTTTGTATATATATATATATATGTACTTAATGTGAAACTTAAATAATTAAGCATATATCAATTGAATTAATGAGGAAAGATTTTCACAGATTAATCAATTAAATGTAGATATTTTCCTATAAGTTTACAAAGGTCAAAAAATTAAATTTTTATGAGTAGACTTTTTTACACTAGCATATCAAATACGCACTTTCACTTACGGTTCATTCAAAACAATATTATGGATTTTATTGATCATTTCTGGTGTAGTGATATCATTTTGACGACCTGGACTTGGTATAGTTTCTGTGCTCGTACAACCACAACGATATTCGGTAAACCACTTCTGAACCATTCTATACGACAGAGAAGAGTCCGAATAATATTTTTTGAGCTTGGCCTATTTACTCATAAATCCCCTGCTAACTGTTTCTTGTAAGATTATTCAACAAAATTTCCTTTTGATTTTATTGCACTACAACTTGAATTTTCTATGAAAAAGGGATTTCAATATTTTCTCTTGAATCATGATAAATTAGGTTTATTAGGTATATTAAATTTTCGATTCAAGTTTTTCTTTGTAATTACACCAGGCTGTTGATTTCACGTACTGTTCAGGCATGGTGTTCATATAATTGGATAGATTTAGTAAAGTGTGGAATCATAAACAACCAGGTCCATATCAAGTGTGCACGTACATACATATGGACATATGTAATAAATTTTAACAAGTGTTTCTTTCTTGCTTGCAAAAAGATATGAATATTTTTCTTCTAGTAAAATGAAGTTTGATGAAGTTTGATCGATTGCAAAGATTCGATCTCAGATGCACTACACGCAGAATGAAAAAGTTATGTTCGCAACGTGCATTTCACATGTAACTACAAACACACTCAAATGAGCCTACACATATTTAAAATTCATTTCCCGTAGCACCTTCGTGTCATTTACAAGCCCATTGGATATGATATCACAATTGGTACCTGTTAGTCGGTATCAAGATATGCACAGATAATTGCAACTGTGTACTACACTGGGAGACTTTTCGTTAGAGTAAATCATAAAAATGAATTATGTATTTTAGTATAATATGATAGGTAAATGAAGTTCGCAGCGTTACTGTAGCAACGAAAAAGTAATTTTTGAGCATTTGGGGTTGAAGACGACAAACATCCCTGCTAGGTTGGGGGATGAATTTTTCCCCCTAATTAATTGGCACTAAATGCTACAATATCCATTCCTAAACTTTTAGGTATCGAGCTCAGTTCGGTTTTTTGTTTTCTTTTACGTTTTTCGGTATTCAAGGGATTAAATGCATGCGGAAGGGTTGTTTTCGGGCTATATTGCAATTTAGACTTGATTAAAATAGATTTGAACGACTAGAACCTTTTTTTTTCCTAAACTTGGAATTTTACTTTTTCGTTGCTACAGCAGCGTTGCGAACTTCATTTACCTAATATGATATCGTTTCAAAATGAGGCAAACAGGGTTTTACTATCAGATATTAATACAGCGGTTTTCAAGCGGCAAAGTTAATATTTTCATTTGAATAAATGGAATATATGTTCTACACTATTTATAATCGTACACGTTTGAATTAAATTTCAGAATCGTTTTTGGTTTCGAACTCTCTAACCTTATACGGAAAAAACAGTATAGCTGGTTGACCTATACGGGTATATAGTGTCTCGAACCATGCGGTATAGGTGACACAACTATACTGGTTTGCCGCGCGACCTATACATTGCTTCGCATGCACGCGACTCTAACCTCGAAATGAGAAGGAAGTGTCTTTTTTTCGAGGCGTTTTTTCGAAGCGTTTGTCGATTTGTTTGGAGCATTTTTTCTTTTTTTGAAAGATCATTTTTGCGTATTGCGTATTGTTTTATCACACGCGAAAATTCACAAGAGCGATAACGATGGCATAATATTCTGTTTACGATCGCTATACATGATATTGTCATATCAGCGAACTTGTATAGCTGTCTCACCTATACTCGTATAGTTCTGAGGACCATACCGTAACATTAGTCTGATAGCAATATTTTCTGGTTCTGAGGACCAAAATATAGTTCTCTTAGCTATACTGTTTTTTCAGTGTATACTATTTCCGCCAAAAGCATGTATACCATTGATTGAAATCAAAATGTTACAGAATTTGTAGCTTATTTAATGATTCTTATAGCATACTTTTCTGAATCAATGATATACATACTTTTGGCAGAATTACTATAGATTTAATAAAATTTTTTTCTCAGTGTATATATCATATATATTTTTTTTTCATAATATTTAGAGTAGTAGAAAATTATCACAATTTCTGTCTATCTAAAAAATTTGAATGTTATGTTACGTATTTATTTTCATTAAATTAATACGGATTTGAGAAAAACTCCACCTGCAGCAAAAAGTTATTTGGGATTATTATACTACATGTACCTATATATATCTTTACTAGAAACATTCACTTGCATTTCTACTTTGATTGCAACGTTTAGGCAACCGCTTTGAAGCTTCAGGACTCGAAAGAGATTTATGTGCCACTATATCTCGGATTTCAGTTTATCGATCAGAGTATTTTACTACCAGCGTCTGTCAAAGTCATTCGAATCCGGAATTAGAGGGTATCGTAGTATAATTGACCTAAAAACAGTGTTACTCTATTTCAACACTTACCAAGATATAATTCATTTTGTTTTCGGTTGTAGGATATTTTTTCTTCTTCTAGCAATAGCATTTTAGTATAAAATGAAATTTTTCATGTCAAAATTAAAGTTTTCTTAAGAAAGCAAATATAAATTTAGGCATTTTGAGGAGAGTTGCGAGTTATTTTTTATATCTTTTTTAATAATCAAATGTTAGGTCGCTTAAGTAGTTAGGACCTTAACGAATCTGCACTTAAACACTAGCATAATATAGGTTTTTACAATTTAATCTATTTAACAAGAATAGTAAAATATATATAACAACTTATTTCTTATTTCTACCTTTTTCGTTGTTCATGCCTGGTTCAAATTGAACTGCAACAACTTTAAGGTGGCTTAATCGTTTTTGAAAAAAATTACAGATTGCTCTGAAACTTAGAGATTATCTTAATAAAATATACTAGATTCATTTGGAAAAAAGAAATACCATGGTTGACGATGTCAATGCCGAAAAAATCGCTACCGAAAAAATGTCAGTTTAACACGTAGTCTTATGGGATTTCTCATCAAAATCGGCGAAACTCCGGAACAAAATCAGAAGTCCCCATAAATCAAATATACAATAGTACTTTCGATTTCGAGGAATCTATTAGTATTATAAAAACAAAGGGTTGACGACTTCAATCAAGAGAAAATTGCGAGAAAAGTACAGAATATAAAAAACCGCCTCGAGGTGAAACTAATAAATTTTTACTATCACTTTTTTCAGGGGACATTTCCGTGATTTGTTACCCTTCTACTCAGATGTAACTATAATACATATGATTATTAAAAAAATAAGTAGCAATGAGCATTCATGTAACACGTGCCCCCACGGTGCCCTTGACTTCATACGACACCAAACGCTCAAGCCACCTTAAACCACCAGATATTTCTATGTGAAACCACAGACGAAAATATGAATTATTGTAGAAAAATTCTATACGGTGTTGTTGTTAATTATTGGTTTTATGGTCCAGAAATAATAACTCAGAAGTACAAACTTTCAAACATTTCGACTCTGATCGGAGTCCTTACTAGTGATCTTTATTTCTAACATATCAAAACAATGAATAAAATATTGCTCATATGAGTTCTATTTTGAAGTATACTTTGGTAATATGAGAAAATATTAAAAAAAACCGTGAGTAAATTTACATAAAATTGTATAGAAAACATCAATAAAATACCTAAAACTTTCTTAGGAATTACAATAAATACTAGTACATAATTTTGAGATACCTAAACTAAAAAACTTTAATATATCGGTCCTGCGAGCATTTTGAGCAAGTCTCGTAACTACCCGAATTGTGAGCATTGGCACATATTCTATTTTATGTGACTTCGGCGCATATACGAGTTTTTATGCGTGCACTCGAATCCAATCTCGAAAGGTCGACATTGCCGTGATTATCGCCCATCTCACTTGACATTTCGCGAATACTTCCGGCCATTTTGATTTTCTTGATCTTGTGTAGTAGTAGCGCATTGTAATAGACGCATGCGCAGTTCAAATGCACAAGGGGTTGTCGGTACGGTGCCAACGCTTTACGAAGAAGAAGAAGAATAAGAAGATTTCGCTCCCCTATACGGTTATAAGCATATGCGCAGTTCAATTTTGACATTAGATTCCTCTGTATCGTAATACAAAACATTGCGTTACTCTCAACTGTAGCGTAAAAACGAGTTTACACGCCGGAGGCACATAAAGGTATATTATGTGCCTAGGCGCATAATGAGGGTTATTACGCGACGAGCGACAATGCTTGCAGGAGATCGAAGCCGAGAAAAAGCCAAGACGAAGCCGAGGCGCGATCAGTCCTGCGAGCATTTTAAGTGAGTCTCATAACTACCCGAATTGTGTGCATTGGCACATATTCTATTTTTAGACCAAGCAACAGGGAATTTGTTATGACATTATTTATTTCAGAAAACGGACTGCGCCATCAGAAGAGAGGTTGGTCATAGAGTAATTGTGTCATGTTTTGGACAACGAAATATGATTTTCAAATTTGTTATTAACATTTAAGACAAAAAAATTTAGTTTAGTTTGATGTGATTGGATAATTAGAAGCGGAGAAAATTCGGAAAAACCGGGAAATTGAGCTTTTGTTAAACAAATTAAAATCTCAGTTAATTTTTAACTTTTCAGGTTGAGGTTTGGTGGAAAAGTAACCATCTTTATGCTCTTCAAATGTATAAAAAAAAGAACACTTTAAGATAATACGTTTCCGCGCTATTAAAACTTTAATTTATTTCATGCGTTAATTGTAAAATGTCTGCTTGCCGCAGAGGTGGTCCGATTTTTATTTTGAAAACGGCTTTTAAAAATATAAATCAAGCACAATAGAACGTCAATCTTGGTTTTTCGCTAAAATGTTGCAAAGCTTATTAAAAAAAGGTCCAAACATGGCTCTAAACGCTTGAACGCAGCAAAGTGACAGTGGTGGGGGGAGACGGCGAGCAGGCTCACTGTGTCACTTTACTGCGTTCAAGCGTTTAGAGCCATGTTTGGACCTTTTTTTAATAAACTTTGCAACATTTTAGCGAAAAACCAAGATTGACGTTCTGTTGTGCTTGATTTATATATTTAAAAGCTGTTTTCAAAATAAAAATCGGACCACCTCTGCGGCAAGCAGACATTTTACAATTAACGCATGAAATAAATTAAAGTGTCAATAGCGCGGAAACGTATTATCTTAAAGTGTTCTTTTTACATTCTCATCATGGATGAGAAGGTATTGGTTTTATGTGAAAAATGACTTTCGCAATTTTCATCAAATCTTTACGTTTTGAGACCCCCTGAGTCAGAAAAAATGGTTTTCACGAAAGTGTCTGTCTGTCTGTCTGTCTGTCTGTAGGTCGTGTGCGGCATAACTCTCGATAGAATCATCAGATTGAATTGAGCTTTGGTACACTTTATCGGAGCCGAAAAAGTAAGGACAAGTTCGTTAACCAGCCACATCCAATCAAAATTGAGGGGTTGAGCACTACTTTTGTGTTTTTGAAAATAATTTTTTGAAAAAATAAAAAATTTCAATGCTGGTTTTAGATAGTGCTCATAAATCTCTACAAATTATCCTCATAACATTTTTTGATTAAATCAAAATTAGAAATGTTAAAGCATATTCAAATTCGAAAAAAGTCAATATCAAAATTCCATTTTCCAGTTAAATTATACGAGATACGAAAAAACGTTATGATACAATATTATTTTGTACATAAAGACCTACAAATTTGAATTGTAACATTTTTTCATAAGATGCATATTTTTCTTATTAATTTAAAAAAAAAAACCATTGAAAATCCAAAATTCAATTTTTTAACAATAATATGTGAAATACGAAAAAAACGTAAGAATACAAAGTTGTTCGTTTCAAAAAGATCTACAAATTTTGTCTCACACAGTTTCTGATAAAAGATATATTTTTTGTTTCAATTCCAAAAAATACGATTAAAATTCAAAACTTACATTTTTTAGACAAAATATGTGAGATACAAAAAAAACTTTTAGATGAAAAATTGTTTGGCCAAATAAGGTCTACACATTCTTATCGAGAAATTTCTCGACAGGATGTATATTTTAATTTTTTGATTTTTAATATTGAAAAAATTCGATTTTTTTCACCAAAATATGTGAGATACGAAATAAGCGTTGTTCTGCAAAATCGTTTCCTTAAATAAAGTCTACGATTGTTTTTCTTTTTTGAGATATTTGGAAGAAAATAAATTTATCAATAATCATGTAATTTATTAAAAAGTTACAAAAATGCATACAGAAAATCGAGCGCGAAGCGCGAGTGTCATGATGAGAATGTGTTCCTTAAGGCTGATAGAGCCTTAAGTAAATTGAATTTCCTGTTTCACTTAAATTCAAAAAGAAATTGAGTGACTGAGAAAATGTGTAATTCACATCATCTGTAATATAATTATAAAATTAGTTTGAGCTTCATTATCAAATTATAAGAAATAAACTTAAATGTATGCGAAGAGCACAAGACCGAGCGCGACGATCAAATCGGGCGCCGTAGGCGCACTCAAACTTGCGAGCGAAGCGCGCGATGAGAATGTGCCTGCGAAGCGGGCAGATTTTTTTTTATATATTTGAAGAGCATAAAGTCGGTTACTTTTCCACCAAACCTCAACCTGAAAAGTTAAAAATTAACTGAGATATTAATTTGTTTAACAAAAGCTCAATTTCCCGGTTTTTCCGAATTTTCTCCGCTTCTAATTATCTAATCAGATCGAACGGGGGCTCATTTTGTTCGCAATTCAATTTTCTACAACTTTTCAATTAATGTCATTAATATTGGGTAATTACCTTTAATGTTATAAACAAAAAACTAAAAAAAGTGCGATTTTTTTGTCTTAAATGTTAATAACAAATTTATAAATCATATTTCGTTGTCCAAAACATGACACAATTACTCTATGACCAACCTCTCTTCTGATGGCGCAGTCCGTTTTCTGAAATAAATAATGTCATAAATCATTCTTAACAAATTCCCTGTTGCTTGGTCTATTTATGTGACTTCGGTGCGTATACGAGTTTTTATGCGTACACTTTAATCTAATCAAGTATTCAGCATGATTCTCGCCCATTCCACTTGATATTTCGCGACTAGTTCCAGCCATTTTGATTTCCTCGATCTTGTGTGTTACTAGCGTATGGTAATAGAGCATGCGCAGTTCAAATATACAAGGCTTTGTGAGTACGGTGCCAACGCTGTTCTAAGAAGAAGAAGAATAAGAAGAATATTACGCTCCGCTGTATGGTTATAGGCGCATGCGCAGTTCAATTTTTACATTACATTTCTCTGTATCGTAATATACAACATTACGCTACTCTCAACTGTAGCGTAAAGTCGAGTTTACGCGCCGAAGGCACATAAAATATATTATGAGTTCATAATACAAACGATTCGAGAACTCCGACATAAAACTTGTCTATAGCATCAGACTCGAGTTTCTCCACAATTTGAGACCCAGATTAGGACAGTCATAAATTTTATGGTATAGCTGCTCCTGCAAATCGCACCAGAAGGAATAATTTCAATGGGTTTTGCCCATTGAGACCAGCCTTGGAAGCCAGTTACATCGGAAACATTCGGGCTAATTTAGTGTGGATTACCACCTTCGCATACTTTCCACCAATTAGATTAAAGAATCGGATTTTGCAGAACCGTCAGTTTTGCTTATATACTTTTACTTGTCAGTTGTCATGCACTAGCGATAAGTATCACTTCACTTAAAAATAAATGTTATAATCGTACAGGAAACTTAATTCATTTTCCTAACCTAACAAAAAACGTCATAAGTTGCGATGCCACTTTAATTTGGAGCATCTTTTAACATAAAGGGAATGTCAATAAAATACAAAAAGAATTGACTGGTTTTCAAGTGTTAAAAACTTTTCATTTATGGAGAGACGATATAATTAAAATGAAACAAGTGTTTATTGTTTAAATCGCTTGATTTTGGAGTGGAAACAACAGGTTTTCCATTTTTAATCAATTTTTGTCAACAAAATACTCTGAATATTTTACTATGCCGGAATGAGGCTAATGTTTTTCAGGAATTGAATGATTGTGTAATATGCCATTTCTGTTGAAATATAGAGAAACATAGAAACAATTAGCTTCGTGTTGCAATGAAAATTAATGTTGCTCGATGCAGCTGATTGTAAGAAGCAACAATGTTATCTTCTATGGGCAAATTTTTTAATTCTTCGCTCGTGTTTCGAAATCTTGATCCTGAGTATTTGACCATTGTTACCTGGCAACCAAGTGTATCTCCACATAATGTAAAAATAATTTGTCTATATGAGAGACGGAATTGTGGGACATAAAACAAATTTCAAATTAAAAAACGTAATAAGTAACGAAAACTTATAAAAGAGAGTAAATCATTCAACTAAATACTTTTACTACGTTGCAAAAAGAAAGAATATTTAACTGCTTCGATTGAATACAATTAAAGTAGGTATTATAATAACTAGGTTTTCCGGAGAAAAAGACTTTCACGTGAGTTTTAGAACTTGTCAAATAAAGTATGGCAGACTTTCCATAATAGAATATTGCAAAGTATTAGCCATTTATCAAATAACATTTGGAATTAGATTTGAGTAACAAATAATCTTGAACACGATTCGCATTACTTTTCCTTTGATTTTTGAACATATCGATACCCACGTTCCAATATGTCGTATCCCACAAAATTTGAGAAATTGATTTTTTTTGAAAAATGGATTAATAATAATGTTTTACAGCTTATATTAAAATCTTGTGAGTCAAATTGTTTATTTAATATTTTTAAATAAATAATCTAATATGTCGTATCCCACATGCCGATTTTCACGAATTCTAATATGTCGTATCCCACATCCATTGCTTAAGTCAGCGCCAGCGATGTGACAGTCAATTTTTATTTTGTGATTAGTCTTAAGTTTATTTTGAGAAATTATTTAATAAAATGAGTAAGAAGGTAATTACAAATAATATTTTTACAACTCCAATTAAATCTAGAGCATCCGCTGAAACCTTTGTTTGTAGATCGATTAAAAAGAACTAAAAGTAAATGGCAACAATTACAGGCATTAAAAAAAAATATTGATGATACTGACTCTGCTTCTGACCAATCTCCATCAATAAAAAATTTGGAAGCCGAGAGTAAAAATATAGTTAAGGTAACTGAAAAGACTAAGAGTAAGAAACGAAAAGCTAATCAAGTTAATCTTGGTGTTAAAAGCAAAGTACTGCGTATTTTCCAAATGTGGGACACGACATATTAGAACGTGGGTATCGATATATTCTTATCACATATGAGAAAGTATCGTTTTTATGTAATCAACATTTTTTATTGTTTTTGGACTAATTTTAAAGCTAAATTTCTACAAAATCGATCAAAATTCTTGTAATTGATGTGTAATTTTTTTCTTACATACTGCACGAGGTTAAAGTTCAAATAAAAAAGTTGGAAAAATTCCAATATTGCTTTTGCTTAGAAAAACATTTTTATAAGATATATAAAACATATAATCATGAATTTTGTATCGAATCCCCTTCAAATATATATTCATATGATCTTTATTATGATTTACTTACAGATGAAATGTTTTCGAAATTTCCCTACTTTTTTGTTACATTTTTAACTCCTTGCATTATGCAAGAAAAAATTTATAGATTTATAATGATAATTAAATGCGATTCTGTAAAATCTTAGCTCTAAAATGAGCCCAAGAACATTTAAAAATGTTGATCACTTCAAAAGTTATTTAAAATTTAAGAAAGCTTGAAATCTTGACTATTTCTGCAATAACTTCTTCAAAATTTAACAAAACGAATTCATGCTGGGTTCATTTTATAAAGAATTTTGATAGCTTAAAATTTAATCAAGAGAACAAATTTTTTCACTTATATAATTCAAATTAGGATAATTAAAGCAATTATCGAAAAACAGGTGGCCGGACAATTCTGGCCGGTACTGTATATTTCTTTCTAGATTTCTTTGATTGAAGATCTAAACAGCAAGCCAAGGTGTCAACTATCGTGCCGAGGGCTGCGTGGCACCAGGAAGTGGTGGCTTACACGGTGTCTCTAGGAAACCAGGCCACCTCCTAGAGTATTAAGGCCTTACCCCTGCATGCGGGGCTCTGCAGGGGCGGACCGAATACTTCCCTAGCTAATCGTGGGAACAAAATGGTGTATAATAAACTAAATAAAAGTATGTGCGAGGAGATGTTTGGAGGGGAAATGGATGTGGTGGAGGTGCCTGATGAGCTCAACAGCGAGAAATCTGAAGCCAGGCAGCATCGTGATTGGTTGCACGATCTGCACAATAGAGATATGGAGAAGCTACGAAAGGTGATATCGACGCTAATGAAGATGGAAAGTTTTTTGGAAACGAAGAAAAACATGTTCCTCTCCATCTTGGATGGAATCTGTGTCTCGCTTCAGACGCTGAAGATGCTGAAAACGGACATGGAGAATCGAGATGGCTACCTCGAGCATTTCGAGTACGACTTGAGAGCCAGGATGGTCTCGAAGATCAAGGAGGTGGCCTCTCCTAAAAGTAAGGAGTCTTAGATGAAGGTAGCCAAACCCTCTCACAACCGGCTACGTCTACTCCGGACCCGCTGTTGGAACTGAAGTGCCCCAAAGAAGGCAGAGAGTGGCTAAATTCCGCCCAGCATTAAAGGAGAATAGGTCGAGCAGGCTGTTAGGGAATTTTGCCACCAAGGACCGGAGATGGAACTCACGGTCTCTATAACAAAGAGACCTTACAGAGGGTTCAGAAAGGCGTATGTCTTACTGGAGGGGGCAAAGGCCTTAAAACTACTTAAGGTGGCCCACATCAAGATCGGGTGGGTCTCCTGCAGGGTCCGCAGGAAAACTGGGATAAATAGGCGTTACGTCTACCTTGGTTTTGGACACATGGCGGCGGACTGTCGGGGACAGGACAGAAGCATGAGCTGCTGGAAATGTGGCGAAAATGGGCACACCGCGGGGACCTGAACAAGGAGTCCGCGGTGTTACTTCTGCACCGCTAGAGAGGAGAAGCCCCGGGTCGATCACATCCTGGGTACAATGCGTTGTGCGGCTTTCCGTGAGGTATCCCCAAAAAGGAAAAACTTGGAGAGGCTGCGATTAAAGTCCAAGCTGGCAGGCTAGGAGGACGCTGAAGTTCGGCGTATTGCGCCTATATACAAGGCCATGAAGTTTAAAGTTAACGCGGTTTCGGGGTCATGTCTGGCGAGGAAACAGGGAAGTGTTGAGTTTAGTGGGTATTGCTTCAGCCGAGTCTCACACAGCGTGCATAAATGCATTCTCTTGATAATTCCCGATTTAAATATTCCTTCTCGAGTCACTAGTAATACATCCTATCCGGGTTCTCTCGATCATTCGAGTAGTTTATCTTTAGATGTCACATCTCAAATTCTCGAAAAATTAAGCTTGATCGAAAGGAATCAGCAGTTGTTTACGGAAAAGATACTTGAATTAAACCAAGAAAATGTGAAGAGGACTGGAGAAATTGCTACGATCTCTAGGCATTTAAATATGCTCGAAACCGAAGACGAGTCTACAGGAGATGAAATAACTGAATTTCATACCCCGCGCACAAAGAAAATCTGAAAAGCGATACCCGTCGCGAAGCAATTCACAGACACAGACATTCGGAAACTCAAATGTTCCTACTCAACAGAACACAGGGCTCACAAGTACAAGCCAGCATAAGGTACAAGCGAACCAACTCCTGCACACTCATGGATTTTCTAACGCACCCACACAGCCGAATCCAAGACTTACGACATGGACGGAAGCTCGCGCTTTTCCAACAGATACGCAGAACGCAACCTGCTTGCTACCTGCTGAAGATATTGTTAAGACAATGGAAATTCTAGGAGGAAAGGACCCGACAACTGTGAATATTTGGGACCAGAACTCGAATATATAAGACATGTTATTATAGCTGAAGGTGTTAAACCAAATTCAATAAAGATAGAAGCAGTTCATAACTTTAAAAAACCTTCAAATCCAACTAATGTCCAAGCATTCTGCGAAAAGGCTTTCCAAGATTTAAGGTAATTTTTGTGCTCCTCACTCGTCCTACGATACCCAGACTATAGCAAAGAATTCACACTGAATACAGATGCCTCCAATGTCAGACTTGGCAGAATTCTATCACAGGATGGACATCCGTGCTGTTATATATCAAGAACCCTCAATAAGCCAGAAATAAACTACAGTACAACAGAATAAGAGTTCTTAGACATCGTGTGGTCTGTAAAAAGATTACGACAGTTCTTGCTTGGCAGAAAATCCAAGATACAAACGGACCATTAAGCATTGAAATGGGTATACAGTGTTATTAATATTGAGGTTACGCCTTGAAGAATACGATTATGAAATAGAGTATATAAGAAGGCAGCTGATGCTTTGTCAAGAGTACTGCCTGTTTAAGACTTTAAAACAGAAGAGACAAAACAAATATTGGGCGATGTTGAGAGACAATTAGAATATGAATTCACTGACAATGTAGAACTGGGCATTGATAAACATGCAACAAATAAGCATCCAGAATTTCAAATAAGAGATGACGTCCAATCATTCATATTTATAGGAGTGTATGAGCAGGTGGATTCATCAGCTGGCTCTCATGAATCAACCGAACCACGAGAATACGAATTACAAGAAGCCATACTCCAATCCATAGGGTGTAAGCGAACCATAGTTCGATTGCATCCCAGCTATCCCACAGCAACTTCTTTAGAAAAGCTGGAAATTCTACAACTCCTCAACTTATTAGAGTTCTAGTACCTACACTTACAGTTTGCATTGTGCACAACTCTAACAGAGCATTTATCACAAGATGATAATATCCTATCTTTTTCTCGGCTTTCCGTTTGTGGACAGATTATAAAACAAAGTATTTTCAAGGTCTTCTGTTTGTATGTGTTTAAGAGTGTATGTTTAAGCACGTGCGTACTTTCACGTGTAATATATAGTTCATCACTCAAATCGTAATTACTGTTTAAATTTTAATTTACAATTATAAATCAAAAAATTCTTTGATAAACTACTTTTTCATTATCACCTCATGGTAAGTAGAGATAACAATGTAATTAATAAGCTCGGCTTAAAGACGTTACAATTGATACTTTGTACATTAGACATTCTTAATGATTCCAGTTAATTTTTTAACATTAACGTAATGATTTAAATTTGGTAAAATCCTAGATTGTTGCATGTAAAAAGAGCATCAATGATTTAGTAGAAAAAACGACACTTTCGGACATTTTCTTAATCGACACAATAAGTTTAAACTTCTGTCAAACTTTATGTTGTACTTAACTATTATTCTTTTGAGTTAAATATTTTTTAAAAAAATGATTTTAATGTTTTGAATATTTCCTACTAAACAACTAATATTACAGGAAACTCGATTTCAATATGATATTTTCAGCCAGTTGGTAAAAACTCATATCCCTGATAAGGAGATACATTTTTGATCTCGAAACGTTGGACCTATTTAATAAAATGATTTAGTCCGAAAGTGTCGTTTTTTCTGCTACACCATTGATGTTCTTCCTACACGAATAATCAATATCCTTTGATGTAAAAGATCAATATTATACTTCAGAAGAAAAATAAGAACTTTGAGGATGTTACTATTATTCATAATTTTCTTTCATCAATTTAAAAAAAAATAAATATGTGGAAAATTCACATGATTGAAAACATTTGTTTTCTTCCAAACATCTCTGAAAGAAATACAATCGTAGACTTTAATCAAGCAAAAGAAATTGCATTTCAACGCCTATCTTGTATCTTACATATTTTGGTGAAAAAATAAAATAATTGATTTCAATATTCAAAATCAAAACATAAAATATACATCATGTTACAAAATTTCCTACTGAGAATTTGCGGACCTCATTTGGGAAAACAATTTTCTATCCTAGTGTTTTTCTTGTATCTCACATATTTTATTTGAAAAATGGCATTTCAAAATTTTTATCGTATTTTTGGAAATTGCAATGATAAAATATACGCTTTATCAGAAACTTTGTCGGAAAAAATTTGTAGACTTTATTAATGCAAACAATTTTGCATTCTTACTTTTCATTTGTATTTCACATATTATGGTTAAAAAATTGAATTTTCTATTTTCAATAGTATTTCTCTAAATTAAAAAGAAAAATATAAATCTTATAAAAGAATGTGGCAAATCAAATTTGTAGATCTTTTTGTCGTAAACAATTTTGTATCATAACACTTTTTCGTATCTTGTATAATTCAAGTTGAAATGGAATTTAGATATTGCCTTTTTTCAAGTTTTAACATAATGTACCTTCCTAATTTTAGTTTGATCGAAAAATCTTATCAGGAAAATTGGTAAATTTTTTAAGCTCTATCAGAAACCAATTTTTGATTTTTTCAAAAAATAAATTGCAAAAACCAAAAAATGCTCTTATTTCAGCAATTTTGGTCGGATGTGGCTGGTTAACGAACTTTTCCTTTCTTTTTTAGCTCGGATAAAGTATGCCAAAGCTCAACCCACTACTATAATTCTATCGGGAGTTATAGAGTATACGACCTACTACTATTACTACTACTACTCCCTGTCCTGCATTGGTTTCTTCGGAAACTGATAAGGGGACCTTAGAACAGGCGACCGCGCGCATCCTTGGTTTACTGGAGGCAAAGATAACCTGAGTCGTCTCGAACGTTATCTGAGATACAGTATCACACAGTTTTAAGCTCATTATATTTCTCCTTCATACGCACTTCCAGGAGTACTTTATTCTATCTATGCAACTGCGTTGGGCGGCCAAATTTACAAAGCACCGGAAGCACTTGCTGGCCAACGTCCTCGTTTGCACCCTGCAAGAGACCGATCCGATTTTGATATGGGTCGCCTGCATAAGCCTCAGGGCACGCGCTTCCTCCAGTTCAATGAAGACCTTTATTGAATCTCTGAAAGGCCTCTTCGTTATCAATACCTTTACTTCTTATATTGGCTCCTTGTGTACACAGCTCCTGACTACATCTTCGACCTTCTCGATCTCTGCGGCGAGGTCGATGTCCATGATCTCCACCTCGACCATGGGGACGAAGTGGCAGATGGATGCAGTCTCGCCAACTACATCGCAAAAGGCAGAGTCTAATCTCCCTCTTTCCTTCGCAGCGTACTTTACCTCAACCAAGAGGTCCTTGGCCCGTTTTGGCCTGTTCAGTTTTTTGTCTCCGGCTTGGGTTTCTTCTTCCGAAGGTCCATGCTGGATGGGACCTCCATCCACTCTTCTTCTTTCCTTGAGGTTATTGGCCTCTTGTCCACCGGTTTCTTGGCAGCAATCACCTTCGGGATAACTGTCAGCTCCCTTAGCCGCTTGCGTGTGTCCGAGGAAGACCTTGGCGCCGGCTGTAGGGGGGTTTGGCTGCCCTCATCCAGGACGTCGTTCGCTTTTGGGGATCTTACCTATTTAATTGTCGAGGCCATCAAATCTCCCATGTGGCCCTCGAAATGGGCAAGGAAGTTGTCCCGTCTCACCATACTTATTTTTAGAACCTCCAGTTCGTGGAGCGCCTCACCAATGTTATTTCTGTTGGGAAGAAACATGTTTTTCTTAGACCTGCAGAAACTCTCCATTTCCTGTAGGACCCCTAACACCTGTAGCACGCCCAAGTCACTTGTGTGGCGCTGGTGCAACCAATCCCGATTATTGTCTAAGTTTAAATTCTCCATAATAATCCCACGAGTAACTTTGGAAGTATTCGGTCAACCCCTGCAGAGCTCCGCATGTAGGGGTAAGGTCTCAATACTCTATGAGGTGACCTGGTTTCCTAGATACACCGTGAAAGATACCAATCCCTAGTGCCATGCAGCCATCAGCCCGGTAGTTAGCACCTAGGCTTGGGGGTTATTCCTTCGGGACCATCCCTGGAACATTGTCTGCGACTGCTCATTTAGTTTTGTGTCCGTATTGAGCAGTAACTCTCGGCATAGGGCCCTTCTATCTGCAACCCGAGGACGCGCCCGGTCGCCTCTTCTAAGGCCCCCTGATCAGTTTCCCGAGGAACCAATGCAATATCGGGATTAGTAGTAGTAGTACTAGTATTAGGTCGTATACTCTATAACTCTGGATAGAATTATTGGACTGGGTTGAGCTTTGGCTTACTTTATCGGAGCTAAAAAAGAAAGAACAAGTTCGTTAACCAGCCACATCTGACCAAAATTGTTAAAATAAGAGCATTTCTTGTCTTCCTGAACATTTATTTTTCAAATCAAGTACTGTAAGGTTGGTTTCGGATTGTGCTCATTAATCTAAACCAATTATCTTTATAACATTTTTCGATTAAACCACAATTGGGAAAGTTACAGTATGCTAAAACTTGAAAAAAGTCAATGTCTAAATTCCATTTCCACTTGGATTATACGAGATACGAAAAAACGTTATAATACAAAATTGTTTACTACAAAAAGATCTATAAATTTGATTTGCTACATTCTTTTATAAGATGCATATTTTTCTTTTTAATTTAGGAAAATACTATTCAAAATAGAAAATTCAAGTTTTTAACCATAATATTTGCAGTGTCCACATCCGTGACTTTTATTTCTCAAAATCATTGAAATTCGTTAGATTTTGAGTTAAATTTATTTTTAGTTTAAATTCCTTTCCTTCTGCATTTCTGTTTTGTGAAACACATGATTTTCTTCAAAAACACTGCTACAAATATTGTTATTGAGGGTCTACGTAGTTGGTGTTCTTTAAATATTTTAACTATAATTTGTGAAATACGAAACAAACGTGAAAATGCAAAGTTTTTTACTTTAACAAGGTCAACAAATTTTGTCCGACACAGTTGATGATTAAATGTATATTTTTCGTTTCAATTTCAAAAAATACGATTGAAATTTAAAAATTTTATTTTTTAAACAAAATATGTCAGATACGAAAAAGAACGTTAAGATGGAATATAATTTGTCTAAATTAGGTCTACAAATTTTCATTAAGACATTTTTCGACAGGATGTATATTTTATGTTTTTGTTTTAAAAACACTTGAAAATCCAGAATTCTATTTTTTAACCAAAATATGTGTGATATGAAATAAGCGTCGAGATTGCAAAATCATTGTAAAACCATCACTGCGGAACGTTACCAACAACAATTGATGCAATCGAGCCGAGCATTGAAGTTTAAACGCCCCCAATATGCCAAGACGTGACAAAGTGGTCTTTGCTAAAGTCGTCAAGGAAACTTTGGAAGCACTTAATTGGGATGTTCTACCCCTATAGAGATATTATAAAGGGTGATCAATTTAGAGGTATAGGATTTTAAATTGAAATAAAACAACGAAAATTCAAATTGATAGGGCAATCTTTTTTATTCTTGTGTAGAACTATTCACGATATTTATTTTTCAAAGATAACCCCTTTCAAACGTTGGCCGCAACTGCGCTTTAATTCGTCCATCCGTAAACACCAATTTTGAATGACTCGCTCGAGGACTTCGGTCGGTATCTCGCTAATAACTTCAGTAATGTTGGCTTCCAATGCCTCAATAGTAGCTGGTTTATCCACAAAACATTTAGACTTTACATACCCCCACAAATAAAAGTCCAAAGGTGTGATATCACACGATCTTGGAGGCCAATCCACCGGTCCGAGACGAGAGATAAATTGCTCACCGAAACGACTACGCAGTAAATCCATTGTTTCGCGGGCTGTATGACATGTGGCGCCGTCCTGTTTGAACCAAATGTCGTGGAGATTACGGGCTTCAATTTCCGGCATCAAAAATCGCCCAAGTAGTGCCATAAGATAGGCCAAGTTGTTGAGATCGGTGCCGAATCGATTCTTCCGTGTCTTCGGCAAAACTCTCATTTACAGCCGCAATACTTTATATAGAGGAGCAAGCTATAGGCCGCTCTGAAAGTGGCAACGTCAGTCTGCAAACTCGGTGAGAGCGAAAGAGAGAGATGATGGGAGGTTGTTTCTGTCATTGTCTACGCGTACCGCGTTAGAGAGAGAGCCCAACCCACAATCTCTCTCTCTCTCGCCGGAGCTGACAGGTTTCAGGCTGGCTCGTCTCCTCTATCTATAATATCTATATGCCTACCCCACCCGCCGTATTTGCCTGACATTGCTCCTTCGGACTACCATTTGTTCTAGTCGATGGCTCATGGCCTAGCTGAGCAGCACTTCACTTCTTATGAAGAAGCCAAAAATTGGATCGATTCTTGGATCACCTCAAAACTTATTTGTACACTTAATATTTTATTAGAAAGTTACAGAAAAGTATACAGAAAATGGAGTGCGAAGAGCGAGTGCCATGATGAAAATGTGTTCCTTGAAGCTAATAGAACCTTAGGCTGGTCCTACAATGTGTCCTAAGATTCATACATATCGTCGATCATATGAAACATAGAATAATTCAGCACAACTTTTTCTTTTTTTAAAAAGCAAAATGGCGATGCTAATTTCCTGCACGTGTACCTAGTGAATGTTTTACAAACTTCTAAAAATATACTGATAGAAAAAACTTGAAAATTAATATTTTTCAAATTCATATGTGTAAATAAAACTTCAGTTACTATTGTTAGAATTTTTTTTTATACACGTATAGTTTAAATTTACTTATAACCATTCTTTTTGAATTTTTTTAAAGAATATTGTACAATGATTATTGTGTTTTGAATCAATAATACCTTGGAAAAAAATTCGGTTCAAAACTGAATTTGAGC
Organism: Diplolepis rosae; assembly: GCA_030998225.1. Classification (NCBI taxonomy): domain Eukaryota; kingdom Metazoa; phylum Arthropoda; class Insecta; order Hymenoptera; family Diplolepididae; genus Diplolepis; species Diplolepis rosae. The sequence goes on from JAPYXD010000695.1 coordinate 1,422,883, forward strand.
GAATCAGAGCCATTTCGATGTTCGTTGACGAACCATTCTGAATCATTAGGTACCAATCATAATCTCATTTGATGTAAATCGATTAAAAATGTATCTGAATCAATCCATGCTCGGATTGATCTTAAGTAAATTTTTTATTTGCTCAGATTGAATCTTAAATCACTATGCAAATATTACAATGACAAGTTTCGGAGTTGCAGTAGACAACATTTTTCGTCAATTCAATTTGGTATAAAAAGAGGTTTGAAATGGAAATGTATCAATTAAGAACAGTAAGCTCTACAGACTTTTCTGACAATGTATTTTTGCAATTAAGACAGTAATTTCTGCATAAGATTTTTAACTTATATTCAAAAGTAATCTGACCTAAATTACGCTCCTGAAACCGCTAATAATCAATATCAGAAAGAAGTTTACTTGGCAACAAGTAGATAACAAAGCTACTTCGAGGTTATATATAGTAAGATGGAACCCGATAACGAAAGAAAGACCGATGGTGTCAAAGAGCACGACTTGGCTTCCGTCTGACGTTATCTCTGCACAGTAAAACATTTTAATTCAAAAAATATGACATATTAACTACAGTTTCTGATATTGAGTATTTAAACTTTACGTCACATGCCATCGGTAAAATCAATTTCTTTGCACTTGTTACCATCTTGCAAGCACCTTAGTATTTTTCATATATGGGATTGTTAATATAAAATAATTTAAATAATATTGACGTAAGAAAATATCATACAGCGATTTTAGTATGTATATAATCTTATAAACGAAACTGACAAAGCCGCCAAAGCTGGTACCATCAGATTAAACTTCTTGTTTTTGTAAAAAGTAAAGTAAGAAAAATTGTTCAAACAAATGAAAAATTTTATTGTTTTATGTAAGATATAATACGAAACATAATGAAATATGGGCATCGAACATAAAGGCCATAGCCGGATAGGCACGTGTGAAATGCCCCCTCCTTGATCTAATTGCGGTTTTTATTGTCAGTTGGCTTTGATGAAAGATAAAAGTTCCCGAAATATAAACGTTACCGAAAGATAAAGTCTAAAATAATATATTGTGTTGCCAAGAGCTAAGGTATGTGCTTTGGGTCGAGGACCGATGTATTCAGATCAAGTCGCAACCAAACGCGGGAAGCACGGGAAAAAAAGCAATGGTTGTAACAGCCACATAAATATTGTTATTCATAATATTATTGGATTATCTATTGCAATGAAATAAATAACCTTAAGTATGAAAGCATTTAAAAAAAAGGGTTGTATCAGCCATGCTATATTGTTCAGCGAGGTATGGATGTACCAATCATAGCTATCGTTGAATGTACAATATATTAGGTGTACAACATATCTCTCGACCTTTTTACAATATTTCAATGTTTATTTATAAAAATAATGAATGTTAATCAATTTTGAAAATAATCCTACTCACTCTTAAATTTTGGGGCCGAGAATTAGGTTGTATAATAGTAATGGCTCCGCTGTCCTATGGTTGTCCTATCCATTCCTCAATGCTTCGTGCCTCTATACTTAGGCTTCAATTTTGGCGCCATGCGGTATCCATATTAGTGTCGAGTTGCCCTTTACGAAATTGTACATGTACATCGTTATACCCTCAGGGCGGAACACTGCGGTTATAACAAAGATACTTTCCTAAAAAAAAAGATCACTCCTTGTCAAAGAGAAATATGGTTTTTGGTTTTATAATATTATTCTTTCTGCAAAGAATACGAGAATAAAGTAACAAAAATAAGAACTTAACCCTTTAAGGGGCACATTTTTCTGGTGCATCTACTCCAGATATGATAGTGACTATAAGGGTTTTCGGGGTTTCTGATTACGAATCTGAAGTCAGATTTTCAAAATTCAAAATAGCGGATCCGAAATGGCGGTCAAAATTTTTAAAAAAGGGCAAATTGATGCTAAATTTTGGATATAAGGGTTTTTTCAATTGCCTTCGATCTGGTGATCCCGGAAGAAAGGAATGAGATTTAGGAATTTGTTCATAAAAAAATTAATAATGAAAGTACGCAATGATAATAGTACTGTTTCAATGACTTATGTTAGGTCTGTCGTTTGCGAGCGTATCACTACATTTCACCGCAATAACACTCTTTACTAAGATTCACCTAGCAGTCACGGTAAAAAATGATTAAGAAATTTTGTTATGGGAAATGCTGAAAACTAAATGGTGACGAAAAGAATTGTATAACTTTTATCCTCTGTTGTGGGGTCAGAGTAATAGTGCGTGTAACATGCACATTGACCATTCAGTGTGAAGAAAGTTACTAGGACCTCAATGATGACATAAGATCTTATAGTTATAAAGTTGAATAAATATATTCATGAAATTATAAATAATTTGCCCGTAAACAATGTTAAATAAATAAGTAAATTACGAAATATGAAAAAAAATTCATTATTCGAAATATTTGAAAATTTTTTTTGAAAAAACTAGCGTACGAAAAAATCCGAAAAAAATACGTCAAAAAAATCAGTAGAGGCTCACCTTTGCAGGTTACGGAAAACCCGATTTTTTTCTGAAAAAAAACGTCGTTTTTCGTGTTACTTTTTTATAGCAAACAAATATATAAATAAAATAATGAAATTTTTCACCAGATTATAATAACTCAGACTTCTAAGAGTCTAATAAGTATATATTTGCATAGATAAAATGCCAAAATCTATCAGAAATATAAAAAAAAACTAAGACAAAAAAGGTGGTACATAATCGTCCCACCGCCCCTGAAAGGGTTAATAGGACTCTAAATTATAATATATTGTCCTTACTCACTTTTCTGCGAAATTTTCATTCGAAAGGTAGATAAAATAAACTTATTTTATCAAAAATGTATACTTAGTAGCTGATTGGGTAAATAATCAGGCGTATGAAACCCCAAACTCCTATAAATAATGTCATAAATCAAATCTTATAAAAATACTAGAAAAGTATTAATTATGCTACGTTTATCTCAAATGTTCTAACTTTCTTTTTTCGAAATACACTTAACCTCTGTGTTTCCGTTTTTTGTAAAGAATATCGGAACGTTGCAAAATAACATACACCGGGAGAAAAACAAGTATAGTTAACTAGTCGACTTATTGTCTGGTGATATTATTAGTTTTTCATGATTAGTGTAACCAGAAATCTAGTTGATTTCACCAATTTTATAGTTGATTTTACTTGAGTTTAGCTAATAATCCCATTTTTTAAATATATTCTTATTGTATCTAAAGATTAGGATTGTTTACTGATATATCAGTAAATTTTTATGTTTAATCAGTAACTCTTCCCTGATTAAGTGATGAAAATTTATTTGAAATTTATTCTTCTAAAAGTTTCTTCGGATTTTTCTTTTATATTTTGAAGGTTTCCTCTTAAAAAAATTAATAAAACTATAAAACTATGTTAATTATCAAAATAGTTCGAGTGCATATTTATAGGATTTTTCAAAGGTAACCAACTTTTTCTGATAACATTGTTTCGCATTGAGTAAATGTTAAATGGATAAAGAAAATTTACAAAATTGCCATCGCGGTTTTGAAATTTGAATGTAAACCACGCGTTATACCAGGTCTAGAAGTATGAAACCGGAATTTTTTTGCAAAAGTTACACGTCTGTTGCATAAAAATGATCAAAAATATTTTATTCAAAGTAATCTCCATTGCTATTTACACATTTTTCCCACCACTCCAGAAGGTGAATGCCACGCCAATAAAACTGTTCGTCTTTTAAATCAAACCAGTTATCCAGCCATTCTCGTACATTTTCGTACGAAGTGAAGCGTTGTTCAGCGAGAGCGTGGCCCAGTGATGCGAACAGATGGTAATCCGACGGAGCCAAGTCTGGAGAATAAGCGACATGCGTCAGTATTTTCCAACTGAACGTCTCGATCGTTTCCTTGACCCGTTTCCGCTGTGTGTGATGGGGCATTATCATGAACAAAAATGACGTTGTGTTGCCTTCTTCGATAATCCGGTCATTTTTCTTGTAATGCTCGATTTAAATCGATCATTTGCTGTTGATAGCGATTCGTGCTGACAGTTTCACCAGGTTTTAGCAGCTCATAATAGATAACACCCTTCTGATCCCACCAAACGCACTTTTTCGTTTGTTTTCCACGATCTTCGTTTCTCACATCAAAATTACCACTTTTGAATTTTTTAAACCACTCGAAACACTGTGTTTTGCCAAGAGCATGTTCACCGTAAGCTTCGACAAGCATTCGATGCGATTCTGCAGCAGTTTTTTTCGAGTGATAACAAAGAACCAGTGCTGTCCGCAAATCGTAGTTCGTAGGCACAAAACTCTACATGTTGATGCTTGTAGTACATTACACTGGTATATCGAACTTGGGTTGTTGTCTACTGAAAATCTTTCTCAGCTGCTAAAGGGAGAAGATGGCGCTGCAGAAGCGGTCGTACGGTCCATAAACTGATGGCAAGCACCATCAATAGGGAAATTCCGGTTTCATACTTCTAGACCTGGTATATTATGTCACGGCTTGTGAGGTTAGAATAAAAAGAAAATAGAGATTTATTGCAATCTTCCGAGCGGCTGAAAGATTGGGTCACGGGATTTGCTCGGTCTAGAGTTGAAACTCACCTTGCTTATGCCAGAAAATGAGAGAGAAAAGAAAGGTAATACGGGTGAAATATGAAATAAAGATAATGTTACACAACAATTTTAATGGGTAAAACCCTATTTATAGCCATCGGCATGAATTATTAAAGTAAAGAGAAAACGAGAGAGACGGAGTCTGGAAAACCCAGCAGTAAATGAGGAAAAACTCACCTTGTCGCAGAATTCTCTTAGCTTTGTCCATTTAGGATTATTTTTAATTAATTTATAAATCTCTTGGCCTAAATTGCGTTGTTATGTTATTATACAAGATAGTTGTGAAAAAACACTTATAACTTAGTTACATGTATATGCATATGTAGGCATGTTAACATTTTAATATGATCTAATTACTAATAATATTAATTATGTGAATAAATCATTATGTTTCTGCATCCCTCGGCTTGAGAAGTGTGGAGAAGGAATAAGTGTTGCCTCTAGACATCTCGGGACGTCACTCATATAAAAAATAATCAAATTTAACCTAAGAATCCGCATTATTATAAATTTAACCCTTTTTGTGCCAAACGACGATATATCGTTGCATATGCGATGGTATGAACGTTGCTTAGCACTAAAAGGGCTAAACACCAGAATTAAATCTGATTTATTGTGTAACCTCAAAGGAATAATAAAAAATGGTAAATTATAAGGTAATGAAATGCACAGCAGATACCCTAAGAATGCTACACCCGATCTGGGGGAACGGGTTGTTAAAATTCCCTATGCCAAAAAACGGACAACATTATGTCTTGAAATTGTGACGAGAACAAATCACCTTAATGATCAAATTTTTAATTGAAAAGCTGAGGTGTTATCTTTTTGTTAAAAGTTTCTGATAAAAAGGAAGAGAAAGATGAGTAAAATGCAAGCAACGTGAACAAAACTAATGCTGTAGTGCATTGTACATAACCTATAAATGCGTTTTGACCATCACTTTTAGCTAAAGGATTCGTTACACACAGAGAAAAATGGGGATCAGATGAGGAGGAATGATTTCTGGAACACAGGAATAATTAATAGAAAAAAGTATTAGATGGTATAGAAATAAATTTCAACTTCGTGACACTCCCTTCTCTTTTTCAGTAACCATTTATACTCTCCTAACCTTTAATTATCTTCGAGTAGTAGGAAGAACAAGCATATTTTTCAAAAATTTTGAAAATTGTCCAATTTTCAAAACTTCTGAGTTTCAGTCTGGCTAACAAACTTGTCCTCTTTTTCAAGCCCTGATAATATGTACCAAAGTGCATTTCAACTTAATCATTTTCTCGAAAGTTTTCGTGTCACCAGACAATGACAACGGCAGACAGAACTGAATGCAACCCTTTTTTGATTTTAGGTTATTGAACGTGGATATTTGTTTAAAAAAGTGTATGGGCCTGAGCTCAATCTATGCCGAGTTGACTTTACCACACGAGATGGTGAAGACGAAACACAGTTTCCTTGCCATCCCAACTCTATTTCCCGTTTTAACCAATTGCACCTAAGCAGCCAAGGTATTACATACTTCAGGTAATTATAGAAAAATTACTACAGCTCGGCCGTCTTGCGATTCGTAACGTCTCCGTCGCGACAATCTTTTTATCGTACACCAGTTTTAATTCATTTTATGTTGTGTCTTTCGACTTGTTAAGGTTGACAGTATTATCAGCTTATAATTCCTGTCTACAGATCTATTTATTCTTATTTCGTTTGGCTACAAATTGTATGCTATCTACTGACATAGTGACGTTGTAGGGTCGCGCCCTCTGCTGTTCAGTTTCAATTTCTTGTACAATGTATCTATCCCTGCCTTAATTTTGTATCACCTCATAAAGGATCATTGAACGCATGATCCATTATAATCTTTGGCTGACTTTCGTCGCTTATCAAACTACTCCTTCAACTTATCGCTATTCTTACTCTATAGATTGCTCATAAATTCTCTATCTTCCTCTGAGTTCAGTGAATCATTGAACTCCAATAACTCTCTCGTGAAAGGATTTGTGTTAATGCCTACACCTTTCTTTTTGTAAATTAATTCATAAAGAGTCGATTCAAACGTTTCACCTGACCGTTTGCTTTTGGAGTCGACGTCGCAACTTTTACATGATGGATTCCCGCATCTTGACAAAATTTTTCCAATATTTTAGATGTGTACGCAGTACTCCCTCATCTTCGAGAAATAATATGTTTCTTTTAGCGCTCAAAATGTTTCATCGGCCCCCATGTGACACAGATTTCATTGCGTTACCATTAAAAGTTCTTGACGTTATTCTTCTGGTACATATAAACGCATCCTACCCTTTGTTGTATGATAAACGTGCGCATAAATAATCGTAAATTTCTCGTATATTTTGTGTCTCCTGTCTCTGATCGATATTTGATAGTCATGATAAAAAGAAACAGACGGCCAGGAAGAGAGGGTTCCATGTGCTGCTCATTAGCGAGCAGTTCAAATGGTCCGAAAGCTCTGCCTGATACTAGGATGCATCAAAGAGTTCCGGGAACCTTGTGTTCAATCTTGACTATAACATCGGGAACTTTCTGGAGACTGACGTAGGGTTCGTTTGGGTGGAGGCATGAAAAACAGCTAAAACAGCTCTGAGGCGAAGAACTGTTAACTCTTGAAGAACTAAAGAGAGCGAGCGAGAGACTTAAAGCCAATACGGTGTCTAAGATCGACTAGGTGCCAAACGAGATCCTCAAAAAGGTGATCACGGTATACCTGGAGATCTTTCTAGAAGCCTTTAACTTCTGTCTTCGAAAGAACAGGTTCTTTGACGAATGGAAGGGGCAGAGGTTGATCCTTCTCAAGAAGTGAGAGTAACCTCTGGAGGATGCCTCATCTTGTAGACTGATATGTCTACTGGATAAAATAGGGAAGCTTCTGGAGGAAATGATTCTACAATGACTACAGAGTCACATAGTTGGCGGGAACAGTCTGTTAGAGAACCAGTTCGGCTTTCGAAATGGCAGGTCCACAGTGGCTGCCATCTAGGCAATAATGCACATCGCCATTAAAGCAAGAAGAATCTTACGCGTTAATTAGCATTGGCATCCTTAATACTCAACAATCAACCATTGTCGAGATTTTCGCAAGTAATTGACAAAAGTGCCACAAAATACGCTTTTTTTCAAATATCTCGGAAACGATTTTTTATAAAAATAAATAAGTGTTATTTTCTTTTTCAGCGACCCCAAATTAGTTCTAAAAAGCACTTGTTCTTTTAGGTACTCGTGATGGTCAAAAAATTTGTGAACTAGTGTGATTGAATGGAAAAATTTACTAAACACAAATGTCAAGAAAATGTGACTTTGACAAATGTCATTCTCAAGTTATTCCCATTAGAAGATCTCGTGCAGCTAAAAAACACACTGTACAATGAACATGTAAAACGCTCTCATGCCGGAACTAACGCAACTCTGTACGGAGTACAAGAAAGATATTAGCTGTTTAGATCTAACCACTGGAGCCTTTCTAGCCAGTTTAAAACGCTTATTTTCCACAGAGGAAAGGCAACACATTGAAACAATTGAAAAGAACGAAAAGTTTTCAAAATTTTTAACTAGCGAAGGAGTGACTTGGCGCTTTATATCACCCAGGACTCCACATCATGGTTGGCTCTGGGAGGCTGCTGTGATGTCTTCTGAGACTTAATTCACACGACTTGCCTGAAAAGCATTATTAAGTTATGAGCAATTACATAATTTTATACTAGAAATCATGGCAATCCTCATCTCATGTCCCTTATATACAATTTTTTCCTATCCAAACTACTTTTCCACAAGAAGACTTGCATCATATCCTTGCCAATCGCTTAAGATTTTGGTTACACATTCAGCAAATGAGACAGCATTTTTGGAATAGCTGGCATCGAGATTATATCAATCAGGTAATTTTTCGAAGCAAGTGGTACGTATGTGTTGATCATTAAGGTCGTCACCCTGGTTGTCATGAAGGAAGACAACCTTTCCCCCCATGGCTTGGAAGCTGGCTCGCAACGTGGAACTTCACCCTGGAAGGGATGGAGTAATTCGCACTGTTACAGTAAGAAATTCCAACAGTGTATTTAAGGGACCTTCAAAAAATTTATATCTGCTACCTGTCAATTCTACGAATGATTAATTATTTTTATTTTTTTATTTTTTTATTATATTATTATTAACAGAAGATCTTTTTCAGCAGATCATTCATTTGAATAAGGATTGTTCAAAGGGGTGCAGCGTGTTACATTGTAGAAACATTTCTTAATATTTTAAAATTGATTAAAAATAATTCTACAATTCTAAGACTCCAGCTCCATAAACTAATCCATTATTATTTAAACTATACTTCTTCAAAATAGTAGCTTTATGTTTTTTAAAACAAAACATGATGTTTTTCTGTGTCCTTAAATTGAGTTCAGGCCGTAACTGTATTTCTATAGATTATTATTAAAGACCCTCAAATAACTTACCGAGAGTACTGTATTGAGACTCAAGAATTCCAAATGTACTTTCTGCTATTACAGTTTATGTACTTATTCTACAAAGACTCTGATCTATTACATTTGACAACGGTAATTTCTTGGCATTTCCATATGTGTGATTATTACAAAACATTTCTTGTAAGAAGCCCATTAAATGTATCCAGCCACGCAGCAATAATTTCATTCAGAGTGCAAAAGTTGTTTAGATGGTAAGAACTCAAGCTTGTGAGAGATTACAGGACCAGTCAGCGTCATTCGTCATTAAGATAATATACATATTATTGCAAGCTTGTAAATTACTTGACTATCACCAATTTCGCGACAGTTTTAACGATTTAGTTTTTATCTGCCGACTATAGAGAGACATAATGTTTTCGAAGAGATACGTAATGAGGACATTGAACACTGTAAATTTTAATTTTTATAGAAAACTACTCCTATAAAATAAAATATTCCTAACAATCGTATTGAAATTGAACATTTTTTACTAACGTCGATAATTATACAATATTTTTTTGAACTTAAAAATTAGTTGGAACTACTTTTCTGGTTGATTGTCCTAACCGAGTTGTTAAAATAACAATGCAAACAGTGACATAAATGAAAAGGATTAAATGTTGACAACCAATAAAATATCAGTGGCATATTTTACGAACTGAAATAGTTCGATTAACTAAGCATTTATATAAATAGATCTTTATCGTAGTTATATGTACATGGAGAAAAATATTTCGAGAAACTTTACTCAATTTTTGAGTATCGTTGGAACATATGGACAAGTTGGAGATTATTTAATATTCAACGTTTTAAAAATTTTAAATCTTTCTGTAGAAAAAAAGACGTTTTCGACTGTTCTGTGATTCGAGTTCAGGTCTTTCGATTGCCGGCCAACTGCTAACCAACCGAGCAAGACAAGCGTGCATGCGTTCGCTAAGCCAACCCATGGGGAGAGTTTAGCTGTCCCTCTCAATGTATTTTCAGTGGAATCGTTCAGTTCATTTAGCTATTGAAAGGTAGAAACAGTACGAAAAATCTAAAAGCTTATAAGTTGATACTCTAACATATGTCTAAATGTTGGAAAAATCTGAGAGAGAGAATTTGCTCATGGGACATTGGAAAGAGATAGATAGAGGTGAAGAATATGGCGTTCTAGCACACACTGACGCCTATAAAACAGATAGATAACCCTATCCAATTATAAATTATTTCTCAGTTTATCTTTGAAATGGGTAAAAGGAAGGTCTGAAGAAAAGGTATCTCATATGCCACTGCGTTCATCAACTGACGCCCTAGAAGCTTCAAATGATAGTTTCTTTTGAGTAAAAAGAATTCTTTTCTGGAGCCCATCATTAGTCCTCCAATGCATACATACATACACGGCATGAAAATACATACTACACTTATATATAGAACGATTCGCTCTCGTCGAATTTACGAACACGCATGCTCACAATTCCGAGGTTTATAATTTGGATCTTTTTTACATAGTATTGTAATTGCAAGAATTATTTAGCGCTTGTGAGAAACTACTAGTATCGTGACTTTAGATCTTGGGCCTCACTCAAATAAAAATTAATCGATTTTCTCTATAAATTATTAATGAAATAAAAAAAAATTTCGGGCAATATATTTCATTCATTCATTATTTACTTAATTTATATTCAATACAAAATTTTGTTATAACTATTTATAAAGTATAATTATTATATTATATTAATAATCGAATGAATGAAAAGAATTTAAGTAAAAATAAGAATGTAATTATAAAGCCACACGGAAAAAATTAATTGTTGAAACTTTTTTTGATTGTCATCAACTTTTGGATAGGGCTGTAATTGTAAAAAAATTCATTGACGATTTAAATGATTCCGTACACTTTTCAATAAAAGGTTCTAAAAAAGTTGCATTTTTGTATTGAACAAAAGATTAGCTTTTTATAATTATACTACAAGTAATAATATATGTTTTTAGATATCTTTAATATATATTTTCATACTTTACTCCACACTTCTGAAGTTTACCAAACTCCAAATCATTTTCGAACATTTGGTACGTCACAAATAATTACAATAATTCCAAATTAGGTGGTTGAGTTCGAAATTTTTGCCACTGTTTAAATTATCGGAGGATCCGTAGTCGAGTATCAAATAGGATACGTTGCTGACAGGTGTCCTCGTAGAAAATTTCAAACACTTATATCGCAATAATGCAAATTTTTTAAAGAAGTAGGCAGTGGCAAAAATTTCAAACTCAACCACCTAATTTGAAATCATTACGGCCGTTAGGCGATATAAAGAGGTCTTCCCGTCGAGAAGGAGTTTTCGGACGCCTGAGAAGCTCAGTTGGTTAGAGCAGTCGACCGGCAATAGAAAGACCGAGGCTCGAATCCCAGCACTGTCGAAAGCGTCTCTTTTTCCACAGGTAGATTTCAAATTCTTTGAAAAATTACAATAATAGGGGAGAAGCGGCGAAATTGGCGCGTCGTCTAAATTGGCGCACCCTATTTTTCAGAAAATGATAACATAACAAAAAATAAAAATAGTTGTATCGTGTGCATTCTTGTATGATATGTATTTGATAGAAAAAATTATAAAAATCTAATTGCTTAATACAGTTTTATTGCGATTAATCGTTTTTTGGCATAATGGTTATGTTCGAAGCCATTGAGTTAAATCGTTAAATAATAGTAATTTAAGGTGAATTAGATTAATGCAATGATTTTATAATCTTTGATATTTAATCTTACGATTAGGATAGAATATTTGTATGAAAAAATAAGCATTTTACGTAAAAAGTATTTAATTAATGAACGATACACTTGCGGCAAAATTGGCGCATACGAGATTCAAATCAGAGGCGAAGTTGGCACACGTGTTGCGTTTCTGGGAACCGGTGACTGAAGTCAAGTGCTCGGATGTTTATGATTGAAAATATAAAGAAGATAGTAAGTACACAATTATTAATATACAGATATATACATTTGAATGTTGCTGGACTTTTCTGCTAATCTTTTTCTTACGATTTTTTGTGACATGGGAGGTAATGTGGTTCGCAAAACTGATGTAACGACTTTGTAAGGTTATATTCATTTGAACAATCAGTGGTTAAATTTTTTTTTTAAGTTTGAGGTATTAAGGCATTTTAAAAGCGATTTTTAATAATTAAATTGCAGTCTGATAGTGTTTTGAAAGTTTTCTCGATTTTAAGATGTGAAAGCAATGTAAGTAAAAAATGTGTATTTTTGATTGATTGTTTCTATTATTTATAAGTCTTCTAAAGTTAATAATTGTATATACTTCTGATTACAAATTCAAATAATTCTCTATAAAAATGATTTCAATTTGAATATTCACTTAAATATCCACAATTGCCAGTATTTTATTGTACAAATATAAAATATATTTTAACTTTGGCTGGTTTATGTGAATAAAGGTATAAAAAACTTCACATATCTTGATATACTATCTCAAATTTAGTTTCAAATTATAACTACCTCTTTTCATCAACCTTTGCTACTGAAATGTAATTCTAAATCTATGAAAATATAACTAATACGTGGCAAGAGAAGATTATAATATTAGTGCGTCAATTTACCCGCCATGTTGGGTAAATTGACGCAGGTGCAGTCCTTCGGAAATCTGAATAAAAACCTGCTTTAATAATTTTCAATGCAATCTTTATCCATTGGAAAGTATAGAAAAGATATCCAGCTATTAAATAAATATTTTTTCATAATTTTTAGTCATATACTTTCTTTTTAAACTCGCACTTTCTATTAGGTGCGTCAATTTCGCCGCTTCTCCCCTACTAGGTGGGTCCATGGCCTTAGAGCCTATTTTTTATTACCAAAAAACATACGAATTTTTTTTGCAAAAATTCATGGACGTAAGAATATATGGATGGATCCCAAAATCCCAATTTATGCGAGAGGAATAACCCAACTGAGTGGAAAAGGGTAGGTTCAGTAAAGTAAAGGGCCTATATTACTTGAGAACTTTTCAAGAGTTGGAGATACAGGCATTCACAAAACCGAGTTCTATAAAATTTAAAGAACATTTCAGAATAAAATGCAGAATTTTCAATGATTTTTCCTGAATGTTACGCATTTCAATCTGTAAAATTCTGTACATTTTCCAGAACTTTATTCTGTAAATGCCTGTATCCCCATCTCTTAAACAGTTCTATAAACTTTACTAAACTATTTTCTTTCGTTTAATATCTAAATTCCGATTTCCAGTTAAATTATAGAAAATACGAAAAAAAAGCTATGATGCAAAATTGTTTACTGCTAAAAGACCTACGAATCGTAACATTTTCCTATAAAATGTATTTTTTTCTTTGTAATTCAAAAAATTACTATTGAAAATCTAAACTTCAATTTTTTAACTAGAATGTGTAAAATACGAAAAAAACGTAAGAATGCAAATTTGTTTGCTCAAATAAGATCTACAAATTTTTTTGATTGTTGAATGTCAATTTTAAATAAGTCAATAAAGCAAGGCAAATATAATTTTTGAAGTATCTGTCGTGTCGTTGCCGTTGTTTATATAGATACAGTGACTTTTGAACGAATTGCTTAACCGATTCGGGATTTGTAAAGTGGAAAAAAAAATATATTTCTTTAGCCAGCTACAGCTGAATAAAACTGAGAAAATTGGAACATTTTCAAAATTTTTGAAAATTACTTTTAGGAAATTCTGAACTCACAACGTCTGTTTCTGGTATTAGTCAAAAATCTTTAGGAATGATTCTAATTAAATTTTTTAATTAAATAAAAATTAACAAAGTAAACAAATTGCAAACAAAATATTACATTGTGTATCATTGGAGGAATGGTGACTTTTACAAGTGTGAAATTTGCATAGAGATATTACAGATAGAGTCGACAAGCCAGCCTGAAACCTGTCAATTCGGGCGAGAGAGAAGGTGATTCGGAGGGTTGGGCTGTCTCTCTCTAACGTGGTACGCGTAGACAAAGACAGAAAAAAACCTTCCATCGTCTCTCTCTTTTGCTCTCACCGAGTTTGCAGACTGACGTTGCCACTTACAGAGCGGCCTATGTCTTGTCGACTCTATCCATAATATCTCTATGGAAATTCGGCGTCCCAGCACGCGAGTCAAAATCGCCTTCCGCATGTGATGCATACAACAACTTTTTTACACTCCACTTGAAAACAAGAATTTTCAATACATGTGAAGCTGGTGTAAGTCAATGTACACAATAACTTGAAATACTTCGAGAAGCAAGAAGGAATCCTATAGCATGAACAAACTTATCGGAAAAGTCGCGATTTCAATGCGGGTGAGACAAACAACATTTTCTTGATTTAGTCAAATAAATCAAGATCTTTAGTCAAAGTCAAACAAAATTTGGTTGATTTAATTAAAATATTGGTTTGACTTAAGGGGCTATATCAATGTGACACTTTCAAAAAATCAATTTTTTTTGTGCCTTTTTCAAGAGTCCATTGTATGGGCCAGGTATAGCTGATTAACAGTTTTTATGGTAAATATCATTTTATCTTGCAAAAATCGATAGTTACATCTTTAAACGCGTTTTTATCGAAATGAGATTTTTCAAATTTCCGATTGACTTGAAATTTGTACTGAGTACTATTGAATATATTTACTCTACAATGACGTAAGATATTTTTGATTGTTTGAAAATTGACAATTTGGCATTGAAAAAACGACCATTTTATAGGCAAGAAAACAGACTTTTTTTCATAACTACGGCATTTTGTTAGATTTTGATATTTTTCGAAAATCCTACGTCATTCTACAAGAATATAGGATATAGCCAAGTATGTTCTTAATTTTCCAAAACATTTAATTGAGTACTTTTCTTCCAAAAAATTCCCAAAAATCACCCAAATTTACAGCGTTCACACTAGTATAGCCCCTTAAGCAAATCAATTTCAAACAAACCATCTTCACTTGCATAAAACAAATTCTTTGGTTGATACAACTAAATTTCACTTGAATTATCCAAATATTTTTCTGAGTGTCGGAAAAACCAAATTGTGCGGTCACTTATTTTGGTTACTCACAAAAATATTTTGTTGCTTTGTACAATTTTTAACACAACAAAATATAATACACAAAAAGAAATTTGCATTGAAAATCAATTTTGTTGCAATTTCTTATTCTCTTTTCAATCTTGTATTTATTATTGATGCACATTTTTAGAATAGCATAGATTGATTGTAAATGAATACATATATGTATAATATGAATTCATAACGTATAAGTACTTTTGCCATTAATAAAAGTAATGGGGAATCTGAGACGTCACGTCGCGACAGTGCGTACCTATCGTAAATGCACATACATCCAACTAAAAGTGCACACATAATCTGTTTACGCACGCGTGTGCGGATGCACAGGCGCATTCAAGTAAAGTCGTCGGTATAGTCTGTTAAGTCGTCTCGAGTGTGCTGACAACTCTTTATAACCAGTAACGGATCTAGCAACTAAATATGTGAATGAAGGTGGAATTTCCGTTATCTCGCATTAATTAATCGGAAACTTTTCAATAATCATAGCAGGTATAAGCAATTTGTCGGGACTCTTAGAAAATGTATTAATTTTGTTTCTTTCTTTTTCTTAACAAGGAAGTAAAACTAATATAAGTTTAACTGAATAAAATGGTTAAAAATACTTAAATAGAATTATGGTCCGCGGACTTGTGTTGGTTTTTTTTGCTGTCTGAGAAGATTTTTTTCACACGAAAAAAAAGTTCTTTAAAGTTTATAGAACTAATTATAGTTTAGCGGATACAGACTATCATTGCACATAATTTTATATAACTTTTTAAACGTTTAAGAAATACTCTAGAAAAATTCTATTGTTTTTAAAGTGAATCTCAATTTTATCAATTCAAGACTATTTTTTACTTTCTAAAGACAATCCAAAGACGATTTAAAGAATTCTGATTTTTGGCAGAAGAAGTTTTTCTTTGCATTAACACTTCATATTGAAGTATTAAACTTGTATTTTGAAGAAAGTAAAAATAAAGAAATTTTTCGTGACAGTAATACTGTCCCTATGAGGAAGCAATATCTTAAGATATCCTAGCCTAACGTGACTGTTATCACACGCAGGTCATCATATTATATACGTGAGGTAGGACCAGAAAAATAGACGAGATTCTATTTATAAATTTTTATATCAATCGTATTCATAAGAATAAATTTATACCCCTTTTTAGTCCCAGCTAAAAAATTAGCATTGAAAAATGAATGAAACTTTTTGCCCAAACTATTTGATGCAAAAAAAACTGATAAGTAAAATTATTCAGCTCAAAAATATTTGCGATATTAAGTTGCATAATTATTTTACACTACGCGGATTTAATATTTTAATTATTGAAGGAATGCTATTAAAAAAAAGATGATTTACTTTTTAAACTATTTTATACGGAATATGAAGAGATGTTATTTGAGACAATAGATCTTTCTTAAAAATTCTATAAACTTTCGTTCGAAAATTTTTCATGGAAAACAGTTTTTGCTTTATTTATTTTTTATTTGCAAAAGTAAATTTATGCAAATTTTAGACAACACACATTTTTTGATAAAATGTATATTTTGTTTTTAAATGAAGATAATACCATTGACAATTAAAAATCAAATGTTTAGTCAAACTCCGCGAATCACAAAAAATAAATAGGGGAGCAGAATTATTGGATTATTTATATTTATTTATTTAGAATTAGTCTATTTTTTAATAGGACATAGTAACTCATAAGAATTATCTTTTCCGCTCATTATAATATCAGTAGACAACCTGAGAGCACAAATTAACTCAAGAGGATATTTTGAAAAGATAAGAGCCGCGTTTAAAGATACGCTCCCGAGAATAGTCTCTTGCCGAGCGCAGCGACAAGCGTCCACACTTCTACTTCGTCTATCCCATCGTTTCAGATATCGTTGATACTTGCAACTCGTATGTATTATATATATCACGTACAAAGTAGCAGTGTTTGCAGTCAGCCTTGTCGCATACCATCCATCTTTCTTGTAGTTGAAACCATGCGCACGCACGAACACGAGTATTCACTGAGTACACAAAAGGCCGTGTCCTCAAGATTATCTTCCAACACGCAAGATCGTTACGCTCTATAACTATGATATCTCCAAAGTCTTTTCTCAACTCCCTCTACTCGCATTTTTCAATTATTTACCATTCAAATTCCCAGGAAAACTAATTTTGGAAATTTTCTAATTTTGAGGTAAATAAACCTCAAAAAAGAAAAAAATTCTCTCTTCGAACGTTTTTCTTGTTTAGTGGAAAAATCTCCAAATGGAGAAAATAATTTTTCGGTCATACGTTCCAATTTTCGTTTATTCAAATAATCAAAATGAAATAAATCGACGTTTCGGCATCTCCTTTGGGCCTTTATCAAGGTATAAAAATGTTACATTATGTACAAATATTTACAAAATGTTTAAAAAACGATAACTGTCATTTAATAAAAAACTAAGTCATTCAAATATTAAAATCTATTTACCTAAAACACGTAATTTTTAGATCTAATTTTTTATCACAGAGTATACTATTGTGAGGAACTTTTATTACCCAGGTGGGAAAGTCGGATTTATGCCGGATCTTACGAACGGCATAGTACCGCGCCAGTTCCTCCCCTCGGACTGGTACCTTGACGAAGTCCTTCTCTTGGCTAGGCCAAAAAAGGACGGGTGGGGAGGCTTAGCAGACGGCCCTCGGGTCATGGAGGTTTTAGTGTCCCGATGAATCGGTGAACAAATGCAGGGGGCTCTATAGACGGGCATCTTCCCATTGCGTGAAGGGTGCCCTATAAACGGGTCTATCCCAGGTTGAGAGTGGGGGACGCTATAAACGCGTCTATCCCCATGCATGGAGAAGGATGTATGCCCCAGGTAGCGGCGCTGAGAGTGAGTCTGTGAGTGCTTGTGAGGAATGAGTGAAGTGAACGAATGTCAGCGCTGCTTGACTGTGATATGTGTCCTTCGAATGTGAGAGGAGAACCTATAGACGGTCTCCCTCTTGAAAGAGGCTAAGAGCGAATTGGTGTATGGAATCTCCTGGGGGACACTGCAAACCCTCCGCAGTCTGTGACCAAGAACAGTCCAAACGATCGTTTCCGTATGGCATCCCACTGGGAGTGCTTCGTCTCCGAGTGGTGTCTTCCCCGGCCCACGAGGAGGCGAGGCTGCTGTGAGCCTAGCTCTGCCGAGGTGGTGTGCCATGCGGGATCAGAAGCCAGCCCCTTCGGGACCTTGATCAGGTAGTGCGTATTGAACACAGGTGTCGGAGCCTGTGTTGCCTCGAGCGAGTCCGGTCTGTCCGTGTATTCCGGGACCGGCTAAGCGGAGGTTGGGCCTCAGGGAACTGGGGTAGGACTTCGGTCCGAGGGTACACCCGTTCCCAACTATTCCGACCCGCTCCTCTACGCACGATGCGCTGGTAAAACGAACATATGGAAACAAATTTTAAAACGGTGGGGAATACAGATTCGGGTGCTTCTTCGGGAGCTGAGGGATGGAAGGACGTCCTTCAGCTCCTGAAGGAGCAAAACAATAAAATGGAAAAATTGGCGAGGGCTCTCAGCGTCATCCAGCAGGGTATGCTGAGAAACAACCCTCGCCACGTAACGGATAGTGTGAATGAGGCCACTGAGGTGTTGGGCGGAATGCTCAACACCCATAAGTGCCTCCTGGAAAGCGGGGTGAGAATCCAAAAAAATGGAATCCCACCCTGCCATGAAGAAATTGGGGATCTTTCAGAGACCACGCTCGGCGTCTCTGGGAGATACCCCAAAAAATCAGGTGAAGGGGGAGAAGAGATCCGCGCCCTCCCCCCCTCTGGAAAAAACTCCAAAGAGGGGAAAGGGTGGCTCTTCGCCCTCTTATGCCGAGGTGGCCACGAGTCAGCCCCCGAATAAGGAAGGGGACTGGCATGTGGTCACAAAGAAAAAAGAAAAAAAAAGAAAAAGAAAATAAAAAAAAAAGAAGAAAAAAAGGAGAAAAGGGCGGAGGACCCTGCCCAAAAAGCGCAGGGGACCACCGCCACTCCGAAGTCGAAGCGCTCTACGCCTGCCAGGTCGGGTGACGCCATCAAGGTGTCGGCGAAGGACGGCCAGTCCTACGCCGACATCTTGAGGGAAATGAAGGCGAAAGTCGACCCCCGGAAGGCAGGACTTGAGGTCCTGTCTATCCGGAGGACCAGGAAGGAAGAAGTCCTTCTGGTCCTCAAAAAGGGGGAGACGTTTCGGCCTTCCGAAAGGAGCTCGACCTGGCGGTCGGGGAAAGGGCGCAAATTTCAGCCCTGGTCTCGACGAGGTCCCTCGAAATTAGGGACCTCGACGAGACCGTTGAAAAAGAGGAGGTTGTGTCTGCCCTGTGCTTGGCACTGGGCATACCGGCCTTGTGAGGGGTCCTGCAGGCTCTTCACCCGCTGTGGTGGGGTGAGGACTGCAGTGATCCGCCTGGCTGAGGCAGACGCCGCGCGTCTGCTTCAGCTAGGTAAACTGAGGATCGGGTGGGTCGCGTGCCGCATTCGCGGGCACGTGGAAGTCGCCCGCTGCTTCAGGTGCCTTGGGTACGGCCACGGGTCCCGGGGCTGCAGCAACCCCGACAGAAAAAACGTCTGTTGGAGATGCGGCGCCACGGGACACTTGGCCAGGAGTTGTAAGGCGCCACCAAGGTGCCTGACATGTATAGACAGGGGCGACAAAGATGTCGCCCATGTGTCAGGGAGCGGCTCCTGCCCGGTCTTCCAGGAAGAGCTTCGGAGGTTGAGAGGCAGGAATTGAAGTTCCTGCAGCTCAACCTCGGAAGGGAGGGATGCCCAGGATCTCCTGATGCAGACTGCCAGGGAGAGGGGGGCCGATGTACTGCTCATTAGTGAGCAGTACAAGTGGTCCGAAAACTCTGCTTGGTATCCAGGATGCATCAAGGAGGGCCGGCATTCTTGTTTGTAACCCTGATTTGGGCGTCGGAGACTTCCTGGAGACCGACGCGGGGTTCGTTTGGGTGGAGGTGGCGGGTGTGCGTGTGTACAGCTGCTACTTCTCCCCCGGCGATCCCTTCGATGTCTTTGAGACCCAGATCCTCCTCCTTGAGGAAAGCCTCAGTGAGGCCATCGGGCGATCCCTCATAGGGGGTGACTTCAACAGTAAGTCGCCCGAGTGGGGTGAGGCCCGCCTAGATAGGAGGGGAATCTTGGTTGGCGAGATGGTCGCTAGGAACGACCTGATCGTCCTGAATCAGGGCGGGGATTTCACGTTCAGACGAGGGGCGGGAGGGTCAATAATTGACCTCACGATCGCCGCACCTCGCCTCGCTTCAAGGATAAGCGACTGGTCGGTCCTCGAGGTAATAACCTTGAGTGACCACCGGTGCATCGAATTTAGTCTGGAACAAGGGTGTCAAGCGGCGGAAAAGGGTAGGGGCGGCGAAGGAAGGAGCCCCTCCTGGAACACGAGACGACTCAGTAGGGAAAGACTTCGCGAACACCTTGAAGAAACCAGGCTCATCGATGAGCTTGGTTGGGTCTGCCCTGCTGGATCGTACGAAGCCGCTGTGCGCTCGGTGAGGCAGAAGGTGGTCGCGGCTTGTGACTACTCGATGCCTCGCCGTAAGCGCAGGCAAGCCAGGGGTTCGATGTACTGGTGGAACGACCAGTTGGCAGCCCTACGTCGAGAATGCCTCGCAGCGCGGCAGAAGAATTCACCCGTTCAAAGGGGGATGCTACGCTGCACGAGGCATGGAAAGGGGCAAAAACAGCTTTGAGGCGAGGCATAAAGAAAAGCCGACTTCAATGCTGGAAAGACCTGATCGGTGAGGTCGAGAAGGATCCATGGGGTCTCGCCTTCAAAATAGTCACCAAGAGATTGGTGGCTAGAAGAAAGACCCCGGGCCTGGATAATCCCGATCGAGTCAAGTACATTGTGCGAAGCTTGTTTCCACACGTGGAGCCGTTCCAAAGACAGGACCGAAGTTCCTGCGTGGTCCGGCGCGAAGAACTCTTCACTCTCGAAGAACTAAAGAGAGCGGGTGGAAGGCTTAAGGCAAATACAGCGCCGGGTATCGACGGGGTGCCGAACGAGATCCTCAAAGAAGTGATCGGGGCGTACCCAGAGATCCTCCTAGAAGCCTTTAACTCCTGTCTTCGGGAGGGGAGGTTCTTCGCAGATTGGAAGAAGCAGAGGTTGGTCCTGCTGAGGAAAGGCAACAAACCTCTAGGGGTTGCCTCGTCGTATAGACCAATATGCTTATTGGATACGATGGGGAAGCTTCTGGAGGAGTTGATTCTACAACGGCTTCAGGCTCTCTTGGTCGGGGAGAACGGGCTCTCGGAAAACCAGTTCGGATTCAGGAAAGGCAGGTCCACTGTGGACGCCATCCA
The DNA here is from genome assembly GCA_030998225.1 of Diplolepis rosae. NCBI lineage: Eukaryota > Metazoa > Arthropoda > Insecta > Hymenoptera > Diplolepididae > Diplolepis > Diplolepis rosae. Next base: position 1,444,354 of record JAPYXD010000695.1, read on the forward strand.
AGCTGTGGTTAACATCGCCACAAATGCAAGAAAAGGAACTGGTAAGCGTAAGGGATTCTGTGCGTTGATTAGCATTGACATACGCAATGCGTTCAATACCGCGAGATGGAACATCTGCATCGAGGCGATGGTGCGGAAAAAGGTTCCAGACTACCTGTTGCGAATGATAGATGACTATCTGAGCGACAGGTGGGTGATATATGAGGGCGACAAATGGTCTCTCAAGGAGGAGATGACATGTGGCGCCCCTCAAGGGTCGCGGGTGGGTCCACTCGTTTGGAACGTCATGTACGACGATTTCCTGCGCATGGACCTGCCTGCTGGAACGAGCATCGTCGGCTTCGCGGATGACGCACTTGTCGTGTGCGCCGCTGACGACGTCGGAATCCTAGAGCTGAGGATCAATGAAAGTCTGTGGCGAGCGAAGCGCTGGTTGGATGGCAGAGGTCTTAAAATGGCCCCTGAGAAAACCGAGGCTTTGCTCGTTACGGACAGGAGATCCTTCCAATACCCGAGGATCGTTCTCGGAGAGCATGAAGTCGAGTGGAAAACAAGCATTAAGTACCTGGGGGTGCAGCTGGATCGTAGGCTTAACTTTGGCGAACACCTAAAGATCGCAGCCGCCAAAGCCATCCAATGTGGAGCAAACTTGGCCCGGCTTATGCCAAACATTGGTGGACCCAGGGAAGCGAAAAGAAGATTGGTGGCGAGCGTGGTCCATTCGAAGCTGCTTTATGCAGCTCCGGTCTGGGCCAATGCCTTGCAAAACCATGCTATCCAGAAGAAGCTGTTCTCGGCGCAGAGACTTGTCGCGCTGAGAATAGTTTCGGCATATAGAACTATCTCGACGAGCGCTGTGCTGGTCCTGGCGAGCGTCCCGCCAATAGATTTATTGGCGGAGGAAAGGCAGGAAACCTTTCAGCTTCGCAAGGAGCTTACCTGCGCCGACCTGCAGGAAATCGCTCGCGCAAAGGAGGCCATCCGCAAGGATGGAAGGCGCAGACTCGTCGAGAAATGGCAGATGAGATGGCATGGTGGGCAGACAGGGAGATGGACCTACCGCCTGATCCCGGAGCTCGCCACCTGGCTGAACAGAAAACACGGGGAAGTCGGCTTTTACTTGGCACAAGCGCTCTCGGGCCATGGCTGTTTTAACGCGTACCTGAGGCGCTTTAAGAAGAGAGACGAGGAGACGTGTTGCTACTGCGATTCCCCGGTGAATAACGCAGAGCACGCACTCTTCGTCTGCGCAAAATGGGGTGTGGCTAGGGGGGTCCTCGGTCAGGCGGTGGGTTCCGAACTCACTCCTGAGACGATGGTCCCCCTCATGCTCCAGTCTGAACGGTTCTGGACGCTCATCGAGTCATTCGTCACACTTGTGATGAAGACGAGAGAGCTTGATGGGCGTCGAGAGCGAAACAACGGGGAGGGCCAGTAGAAATCGCATCGGGGCCTGCACCCGCGGTCCTGCGTCTCGGGTAGACTTGGCTGTCCGCGTCGTTCGGGGAGGAATCTGTTTGTTTCTCCCCTGGGTGGCGCGGCTAGTCGGTTATCCTAGTGGGCGTGTGGCCGCGGGTGGAAGTTCCGAGCGAACGGATGACGGAAGAGTCGTAAGCGACTTTAATGGAACCAACCACCCGTGAAGTTTAAAGCCGAAAGGCGGTTCCGCGTGTGGTGTATTGGTTCGAGAGAGGGGGTTTTTTGGTTTTAACAGGTATGCCTAGACCCGTCCTAGGAGAGTCCTGTACAACGTCTATAAAAGATTTTGCCATTTTTCCTCCTCACCAAAAAAAAAAAAAAAAAAAAAAAAAAAAAAAAAGTACCGCGCCAGTTGTAAATGAGGAGCAATGCCAGTACTTATCATTAGCATCGCGCCGAGCGTTGGCATACTGGTTTAGTACTTCCCCAGTATGGAGTCCAAATGCTGGCTAGAAGCCGACTTAGGGATTTATGCCGAGCGTTGGCGCGGTACTGGTTTAATACTGCCCCAGTATGGAGGCCAAATGCTGGCTAGAAGTCGACTGAACAGTTGTGCTAAGGGTTGGTGCAGTACTGGCTTAGTACTGCCCCAGTATCGAGTCCAAGTGCTGGCTAGAATCTGAATTGGGAATTTTCCCGAGCGTTGGCGCGGTACTGGTTTAGTACTGCCCCAGTACAGATACAGATTAATTTATTTATCTCACAATAATTAATAGTTTAATATATTTGACTAATTAATTATATAGTGATATTATTTTTGATAATGTTTCTATAACATTTTCTACTAACATTTACTTAAATTAAACGAACAATTAGTCAGTTTTGACTAATTCGGATTTAAAGAGTGTAATTTAAGAATTAAATTTATTTATTATCAAAAATTGGAAATATACAAAGTTCATTTTGAGCTGTTTGTGCGTTTGAAAACCAACGCCTTTAAGACGTTTCAACTTAATATCATTATTTTGTGTGGACATAAGCATGGCAATAAAGACCCAAATTTATCATAAAATTCATATTGTAAAATTTATATTGTAAAATTACTTTTTAGAGACAAATTTTTTGACGTATAATTTGACAAGTATGTTTATTTAGTTCCAAAATGAATTCTTTACAAAGCTGTAACCTAAAATCGTTTTCTTACACGGAGAAGGTAGTTGAAGTAAATTTACTGAACTTCCGATCAAATATGGGACATATAGACAAGTTAGAAGTTATTTAGTATCACTGTAATTATTTGTGATATATTAAATGTTCAAGAATGAATCAAAGTTAAGTTTCACATAATCTAGTTATATAGATTTTGTAAGTTTAATAAATCCTTGATTCATAATTTTTTCTTAATTCATTTATAATTACTTCTTTCTGTTTTACTTAAGTTTTTTAAATTGAATTGATTTCATGAAAATTTAAACAACAAAAATCTTGATAAGTGTATTACATAAAGTTTGGAAAATCTACACAGGATTTAAATTTAACATAAATTTATTACTTATTTATTATTACTACTGTTTACAGTTCAACGCCAGTATAGATTTTCGGTACAGGCGCAGTACCATTTTTAGTACCGCGCCAGTACCGACAAATAACTCCCAGCCGAGTGACATTTCGGACAAATACCAGTACCCAGCCGTTTTCCACCCGGTATTATGACTGTACAACGCCAGTACCGACATCTGCCCGTCGGTACTGGCGCGATACCAAGCCATTTGTAAATTTCCATCTGGGTATATTTTCCATCATATGGAAACTTAAATAACGTTACTAGTTTTACAAACCACATAATCAGGAGGCGTCAATAAACATTAGATAAGAACGGACGACATTTTGGCACACAAAATCTGTCATTAATAATTTGTAATAGAAGGTTGATAGAATAAATATTAGTAGAACAGAGCGTGATAAAATTTAAAATTCATTTGAGATACATTGATAGATAGTAAATTGGATTAAATAGATTGTAAATTTATACATAATTCTTTATACATTTTTATATAAATGGATTCTGAAATTTTCCTTTTAAAAGCGACACTTTCTCTAGTAAAGATCTTAATTTTTTGAAAGTAAAAATAAAAAAAATGATCTAAGGCCCATGCATGTTTTGACAAACCTGTATTTTTGTGTGCAATAAAGTTCTATAGATTCGCATTTGGATGCGATATGCAGACATAAGGGGTCAGCCACACCGGTGGTTATTTTGAGCTTTATCCAGCTTTCACATATTTACAGCTTCTGATTTCAAGCAGTAGCTTGCAATAGTATGTCGTCATAAAAGATATCGATACCCACGTTCTAATATGTCGTATCCCACAAAATTTGAGAAATTGACTTTCTTTGATAAATGGATTAATAATAATGTTTTACAGCTTATATTAAAATCTTGTGAGTCAAATTGTTTATTTAATATTTTTAAATAAATATTCTAATATGTCGTATCCCACATGCTGATTTTCACGAATTCTAATATGTCGTATCCCACATCCATTGGTTAAGTCAGCGCCAGCGATGTGACAGTCAATTTTTATTTTGTAATTAGTCTTAAGTTTATTTTAAGAAATTATTTAGTAAAATGAGTAAGAAGGTAATTACAAATAATATTTTTACAACTCCAATTAAATCTAGAGCATCCGCTGAAACCTCTGTTTGTAGATCGATTAAAAAGAACCAAAAGTAAATGGCAACAATTACAGGCATTAAAAAAAGTGTTGCTGAGAGATACACACTGCTTCTATGATAATATAAAATATATTGATGATACTGACTCTGCTTCTGACCAATCTCCATCAATAAAAAATTTCGAAGCCGAGAGTAAAAATATAGTTAAGGTAACTGAAAAGACTAATAGTAAGAAACGAAAAGCTAATCAAGTTAATCTTGGTGTTAAAAGCAAAGTACTGCGTACTAATAATAGATTTAAAAAACCTGAAGATAATGATATTAATTATAAAAAAAAATTGTGATAATACTAGACGAAAGAGGACAAGAAATTTTCAACAATCTCAGCAAGAAAATGTACCTGATGAAAAAAAAAAAAATTAAGAGTACTTAAAATGAAAAAAAAATGTTTTAAGCAATATTAAAGATAGTAAAAATAAAATGTATCAATAATGTTATATCATAATAATTATGAATTAAACAATACAAAATAAGAGAGAAAAATGTTACGTATGGGATGAAACAATATTTAATTATAAAACGATTAAATCAAGTTTCTTTCTAAAATAATTTTTATTTTTTCTTCTTGCGTAACCCACATAAATATCATAAAATTTATTTAAATAATTTTTTTTGCCTTAATTATTATTATTTATGCATTTTTATGAACGTATAAAATAAAAATTTGTTTACATTTATTTATTTGTGCTAGCAAGACGTTTTTATCGTTTCCTGAAAAATTTTCCAAATGTGGGATACGACATATTAGAACGTAGGTATCGATATGCTTTTCTCGTATGAGTAAAAATGGTGAACGCTTCATTGTCGAGCTAAATTTGCCCCAGAAATTCTTGGTGCTTTAGTCCGCCTTTTTCTTGTTTTGCATATGCGAATTTGTAAATAGATGTTACTTTGGCGCTACCCTCCTCATGTTTTCTTATCAATTCACACATTTTCATGGGACAGATAACCTTCTCCAAATCTCTATTAGTAAAAAAAAATACTAATTGAAACAGGGTGAAATTGCTGTAATCGGCGTTTCTGCTAATTATCTTTCTACTAATTCACAGGGAATATTTTACTGAATTAACTGGTAGTAGTTCAATTTATATTTTTTTCTTTAATAAACGAAACTGATTGGATTAATTATTGGAGTTTAATTGAGAATTATAAGTTAAAACACTAGTCAATTATATAAATACTTGCTAAACAAATTAGCAAACGATTTAGCACTATTTCAATTAGTAGTTTTCTATTAGGTGCATAATTTTGCTGGTCGAAATAGGCAGATTAAAAATGTTATACAGTAAGCTTGGACATTTATCAACATAACGACAGCACCACATTAGTGAATTTGGGTTTGCATTATAAATTTATTCTCGATCGAAGATGTCAGTTTTCGAGATAAATTCTCATCACTCGCGGGAAGTTATGATTTGCTGCTTTCATTTGAAGAAAACTGCGGCTGAGGTTCATCGAATACTCTCTATTACTTACGGTGAGGCTGCTCTTAGTCAAAGAACGTGTCGTGATTGGTTTCAACGCTTCAAGAGAGGTGATTTTGATGTCCAGGACCAACATGGCGGTGGAAAAGAGAAAATTTTCGAAGATTCAGAATTGGAGGCATTACTTGCTGAAGACTTGTGCCAAACGCAAGAAGTATTGACAGAATCATTGGGAGTGACTCAAACAGCCATTTCGAACTGCCTCAAAGCCATGGGAATGATTCAGAAGCAAGGAAATTGGATTCCGCACGAGTTGAAGCCGATAGATATTGAACGGCGTTCCCTTGCTTGTGAACAGCTGCTTCAAAGACAGAATCGGAAAGGGTTTTTACATTGCATTTTGACTGACGACGAAAAATGGGTCCACTCCGATAATCTCAAGCGCAGAAAATCATGGGGAATGTCCTGACACCCCTCCACGCTGATGGCCAGACCGAGTATTCACGGTGCCCAGGTTACGCTCTGCATTTGGTGGGACCAGCTTGGTGTGGTGTATTGTGAGCTGTTGAAACCGGGTGAAACCATCAGAGGGGGTCGGTATGGAACGCAATTGATGCGTTTGTGCCGAACATTGAAGGAGAAAAGAATAGTGAAAACATACTTACAAACGCTGAAATTCCAGCTGGCCAAACAATTACTGGCGCATAGTATTTCAAAGTTTTGAAGCGTCTGTTGGCCAGAATCCGTCGTATTCAACCTGAATATCGTGATCCTGAGATCTGGTCTCTGTTGCACGGTAATGCACCGAGTCTCGCCTCACTCATTGTTCGTCAATTTTTGGCTCGATATCAAGTCTGTGTGCTAAATCATCCGCCGTATTCACCTAATTTGGGCCCGTGCGATTCCCCTCTATTCCTAAAATTGAAATTGAAGTTGAATAAATGTTTTTTTAATGACATTTCGACCATCAAAACAACTACAACACGAGCACTAGAGGCAATTCCACAAAATGAGCTAGAACACGCATTTTAATCACGGTTGAATTGCTGTAACAAGTGTATTGAAACTGAAGGAGAATATTTTAAATAAAAAAGTCGAAAAATATTCAGATATCTTGTTTCAATGATGTTGTCCACGGCTAGTCTCGAAACTTATTTGTCGCACTGTGTATGATATGTGATCCTAATAGTTTTCTTTAAGTATTATGCTGAATGTATTCACGCTTCCTGCTTGTGATACACCCTTGACCTTTTTTTTATATTACATTTTCGAAGATTCTCGACACGCACGAGTGCCAACACCTACCCAAGGTTGGTTCAAATGGCCACTAGAGTACCTTAAAGAAAGTTACGTAATATATCCGTTTCTAGTTTTCTGAGAACTTAGAATATAAAAATAACCAGGAGGAAATGGGCTTGATAGTTATTGTGCTGCATTTTGGCATTAGTGGATGAATCCCCTAAAATGCTTTTCCGCACGTGATTTAACCCGCCCTCCGTGCAATATAGGGACTTATTGGTTGAAATAAATCTTGTTTGAATCGCGCAATAGTTAAATAGAATTTTAATTACCCCTACGGAAAAGAGACAGTTCAGTGTCGCTGTTTTTTGAAACCTCAAGTGGTGATTCCTTCTCTATCGCAAGGATTCAAAGAATAGCTTCTCATATATTCCTCACACACCTGAAGCATAAAAAAATCTAGGGTGACTTCATTCCCTTCGTGGATTTAGTCACCTCTTTTTTTAATTCTTATTCACAAAGACTCAGCCTTCTACCTCAGGGGAGCTGGTTTTAGTGACCTTCGTTCCTCTTCGTTTAAAAAAAACCAGCCAGTGAGGTTTCAACTAATAGAAATACTTTATTTTTCAATTAATAGGGGGGGGGGGGGGGAGTAAAATGGCAAATGATGATTCGGTCAATTGAAAAGTATCCATCCTGAGATCATACAATTTGACAACTGATGCCGAGCGCGTTTCTCTAGAAATTCGAAGTAATATCGGAGGGAATAAATTAATAGACACAGTGATGAATGTTATAAAATAATGAGTCCGAAACTTGTATTTTCAGATAGTAGGTACTTCCCAAAAATTATACCGTGAATTCCAGAATTATAATGTATACTTTTATTATTCGTTAACGAATCCGCTTACACAAAAATCTCTGTTGGAGCTGTAAATTTCAACCGCTTGGATTTCGTCTCACAAATTAGTCATTTAAGACTGCTCTCTAAAGTGAGATGAATCAAGTGAATTATACAATTTGATATACTGAATATTTGCAACGCTCGAAATTTTACCCCCTTCGGCAGGCCCTTTTTCTTTAAGTATATTTAAATTTAATATTATTTGAAGTTTCAAAGTGACATGTTTGAAAACATGTTTCTTCTTATTTTCTTTGATTAAAATTATTATTAGATTTAAAAATGCGCAAAATAAAGAAAGGCAAACGTTTCAGCCACATATGGGGGCCCTCTTCAGTGCCATAAATTCAAAGATTAATTCAAAATTTCTGTAAAGGATTAGAATATATAAGATAATTAAAAAAAGAATTATCATAGAAATTAAAAACTTATCTCATAGCTTGCAATTCAAAATGAAGTAGTCCAGTATGCAGCATCACGAATTGAAAAAATATTTGAAGTTCACTATGAATAAAAAACCGGATAAAATGAAAAAGTATAAAAGATTTTACACACGAACCGACCGGAATTTTTTTTCAAAAATGTTTATTATTAAAGAAGGATGTCAAATTGGTTCTCAATGGCAAAACGCCAACAAGTTTGCACTGAAGAGGGCCCCCATATGTGGCCGAAACGTTTGCCTTTCTTTATTTTGCGCATTTTTAAATCTAATAATAATTTTAATCAAAGAAAATAAGAAGAAACTGGCCCTATGCCAAAGAAATAAACAAAACATTATTTGAAGTATTTCATAATACCTAATAACGAAATTGTTTTCTCTGTATTTGTTCCAAAGAGCACTATCCTTTTCCGTTTCCTTTCTAGCAAGCATTCCTTTATCTAGCGCAATATTTAAAATTTGCATACGTGTATGATTTAATTTCAAATAAAATCCATGTACTCAGTAGCATTTATTCATGTACTTGAAATTTTACGAATCACAAATTGACGGTTTTTCAAACGTAGGGATTAAATTGCACGAAATATTGTTATTTAAAAACCTTCGTGCCCCACGTTGGGAAAATGAGTTCCATCGGCAGAGATAAAATGAACAAATTTATCGCGTGACATTGTCAGCGCATCTCGAGTCTGAGTTACGAGCAGCAGCTTTTTCTTCATTAAAATCATGATCTTCTGACTCACTAGATTGGGGTATATAATTTTTATCTTAGTGGAATAAGGTTTTCATGCAATGACGAGTCATTAAAGCTTCAGATTGGGAGTCGATGTCTGCATTGTATGCGAACGAATCAATGTAGGATCCTCTCTTAACAACAGCTTTACTAGCTGGTTTGTGGGTTGGCTGAGAAGTTTTCTCACAGTCGCGAGCAGCCTGATAGCGCAGCCTAAAACGTGGAGAAATTCCGAATCTATTTGGGTCATCGAGCGAATCTGACCTCCACACAGGCACGTTTCCGAATTTAACCTAATTCCTGGAACGTCCTGGTTTTCGTTTGGGGTTAGACTGAACCATGAAGACAGGGGCTATACTTTCATTCTCGGGGTTACGCGATAAAGCATCTACGTTTTGTAGTGTTTTGCCGGCACGATAACAGAATTCTTAATCGTAGTCAGAAAGTCGCAACCGTCATCGCATTAATCGGAATGAAGGATTTTTCACTTAGTAATTAGACCAGCGCTTGTTGGTCCATCACTACAGTAAATTTTCGTTCTAGAAGGAAACGTCTAAAATCTTTAGTGAAAGATACTACTGAGAAGCACTGTTGCTCAGTCACGGAAAAATTCCTTCTCGTGGAATTTAATGATCTTGAAGCATAGGATCATGATTAAGAGCATCCTTGAGATCAATAAAACTGCACTCTCGCTTATCTGTCCAACAAAAAACGTTCGTTTCGAGGAGCTGCAAAATTTTAAATATCTTTCATTAAATGAGAATCAGGTTGGTTGCCATCTTCCTAAATAACATGTCCCAAGTAACAAATCGTTGCTGGTAAAAAGACGCATTTCTCCGATTGAAGTCTTAATCCAGCTTCTTTCAAGCTAGTGAAAAGCTTACGCACCTTGATGGCGTGTTCTTGAAGTACACAGGCGTATACCACGATATCATCGAAGTACACAAACAGTTCCGTCTCCTGTAATACCGTGACAACTCAATCCATGAGACTCTGAAATGTAGCTGGAGCTTCTTTCAGACCGAAGGTCATGCGCAAATATTAGGCGTACAAATTTCCTTTCGCCTTTTTCCAAAATTTGAGGCTTTATTCTTAACAAGTGATTACCTGTTTATGATCCAAACTACTGTCCGTACGGAGCCACTACTTTTTTCCATCTTTCTGGCAATTGTCGGATACCATCTCGAAAGAACGATGCGTCTTTTGAGGCGAACCACGAATCGATCCATTTTTTGACATCTTCATAAGAGCGGAAATTATGATGAGCCAGGCCGTGTGCCATCGGTCTCGACAGTATGGCGGGTGGCGTAAGACTTTCCATTTCAGCGTTTCCAAGTATGTCTTGACCGGTCTTGCGATATATGACCGAGATATCATGCTGGAGGATAGCTTTGTCGTGTCTCTCTTGATACTGTGGACATTTCTCCTTTAATACTCAGCTCAAACGCATCAATTGCGTTCAATATCGATCCCCTGTGATGGTTTCCCTCGGTATCAACATCTCATAATACACCACATCGAGTTGGTCCCACCTAATGCAGAGCATACCCTTGGCACCGTGAATATTCGGTCTGGCCATCAGCGTGGAGACATGTGCGGGCATTTCCCATGCTTTTCTGCGCCTTGGATTTTCGTAGTGGACCCACTTTTCGTCACCGGTCACAATGCGATGTAATAACCCCTTCCGATTCTGTCTTTGAAGTAGTTGTTCACAAGCAAAGAAACGCCGTCTAATATCTATCGGCTTTAACTCGTACGGAACCCAATTCCCTTGCTTCTGAATCATTCCCATGGCTTTGAGGCAGTTCGAAATGGCTGGTTGAGTCACTCCCAATGATTCTGTCAATACTTCTTGCGTTTGGCACAAGTCTTCAGCAAGTAATGCTTCGAGAATTTTCTCTCTTCCGCCGCAATAACGGTTATGATGCAAACAGAAATTCAATAATGTGGTGCTGTCGTTATGTTGGCAGATGTCCAGCCTTACTGTGTGACATTTTTGATAGGTCTATTTTAACCAACACTTACCGCTGCAGCCATTTATCGAAAAAGGGCGAAAGCAAAGTTGTACACGCAATATTCATAGTGCCCGTCGGTTGTTGAAAAGGCGGCAGACTTCGGGCCATTCTCCGGACTCATCAAAATTTGATGGAATCCAGATTCTAGGTTGAAATCAAAGAAATATTTTGCTCCTGCCAGGTTGTCTAAGATCTCTGAAATATTCGAAAGGGGGTATCTGCCACCTATATACTTCTCATTCAGCGCACGGAAGTCCAGTAAGTAAGAACAGGTTGGTAAATTTGGAAATAAATTCTTAGACGTGTGAATTTTGTTAAAAGTTAAGATAATCTTTACGAATTTTGTTATTAATTAAATGTACACGTGTTCTTGTGGGAATATCTCAATACAGATTTACGTCGGGGTGATGTTTATTGCCAATTCGCAACAACATCCGTCTTTTGTCGAAGCAACCGCCTTCCCAATGAAAAGTCCTTCACCAGCAATGAGTTGAGGAAGGTAACCCTCGGATTCATCACGGTTGATAACGCGTATTAGTATAATCTGTCTACTGCGAGCTTTTATACGGAGGACTGTGGCTTCCTTTATTATGCCTCGTTGAATTGAGTAGTTACTTGTGGGATGAGAAAATTTTGAAAATGGAATAGGTCGAAGTGGTTGGCATTATGTCATGATAGTATTGTGAAGGAATGAAATTTCTGCTTTTGCGCGGCGAAGAAATTTTACTCCTATGGTTCCGTCACCCGGAAGAGGCAATCGCTCTTCAGTCACGTGAAATGGTACTCGTTGCTGAAATACAAGAATTTTTATCGATTCGAGAGCCGGGAGAATCGTTGCGTGAGTACTAGCCGTGTTTTTCCGAAATTTCAACCACATGTCTTTGTTCTTCTATGGCGCAAGTTATGGCGCTGCTAAGATTTTCTGGTTTACAAGCCAATACGTAGATCTCTAAGTTTTCACAAAGGCCCATTACAAATGCTGATTAGAGTCGCTGATTAGAGCCATCTTAGCCTTTTAATCGTGTTCACTAGCTCTCTTGTATGTGCTTTTTATTGCGGTTTTTGCACCATTTACTAATCCTTTAATGCACTCAGCCTGATCCATTCATTAGTTTACAAGTTACAGTGTCTGAAAGCAACCAACTCCTGGTTTTTTTGCAAAGATGGAAAAAAGTGAATTTCGTGTCTTGATTAAACACTACTTTTTGCGTGGAAAAACATTTTCAGAAACCAAGGCACAAAAGAATATATTATATTGATAAAAATTCACTAATATTTCAAGGTTATGTATAAGTAAGAAACTCGATCGATGTAGGAAAGGGCCAATATAAAATGAAAAGACCAAGTATCTTCTCAGGTCAAAGTGGCGACGTTTCGTTGGCTTGGTTTGCCAACCTCATCAGGCTAATTTATTGAAAAATCAAAACATTAAAATTCACTAACACTTACAAGTAAAATACATTTATGGTTAAAATTTTACATAGATTGAAAATTACCTTAAGGGTTCAGTTCGAATTAAAATTACAGATTTGTGAACAGTAAAAAATTTTCAAAACATATTTGTCCCGACGGTGTTCTGTCTACTGAAGGTATGTCATGATCGCTTGTCGTATTTATTTATTAATGACTAATACAAGTAAGAAGACATAAACAAATATTGGTGACTGGTATATGTCTAACGGAGAAGTTTTAAAATAGAAGTCAATCATGAATTTATTAATTTGAGAATCGGGAAATAAATTTTGTTTAGATTATAAATATCTTCTTTTTTGTTAATGCTATTATGATTGGATTTTATGTGTATCATTTCTGACGTTAATCTTTTCTTATAATTTGATTCTTGATCTAGAATTTTAGTTTCTTCCCAATTAAATTCATGATTGTAATTCATTTGGTGTTGATAAATTACAGATTCTATACTTTTTTTGTTTTTATGCTCATTAATACGTGTTTTTAAAGATCTCTTATTCTCACCTATATGCGTTGCTGGGCAGTTTTTGCATGTAAATTTATAAACTAAATTTGTTTGATTCCATTTGTCTAAAGTATCCTTGCCCAATTTTACAATTGGTCTTAAATTTTTACAAACTTTTGGTATTGAGCTGAAGTTATATTTCTGAAAAATGTGCGATAGTTTCAAAAAAAAAATTCTATTATGTATGGAATATGAACTTTTATTTTTGTTTGTAAATATAGGTTGGCTTGTTGTTTTTTTATTATTATTATTATCTAAAGAGCAATATTTTATTTTAGACATACGTCTTTTTACATTATTTTCAACAAAGTTAATAGGATAATTATTCTTGGTTAATAAAGATTTTACTTTGATAAGATTTTTATTGTGAAGCATTTTTTCAGTCAATAACAACGCTCTTTCCACAAGATTATAGACAATGTTTTTTTTATGTTGGATTGGATGATTTGAAAGATAATTGATCATTCTACCAGAAGTCGATGGTTTTTGAAACCAATCAGTAATAATGCAATTATGGTATCTAATTAAAGTCATATCTAAAAAATTAATTCTATTATTGTGTTCTAATTCGAATTTGAATTGTAAATTGGAGAAATATGAATTAAAATTGTTAATTATTAAATCGACTTGGTTTTTGTGGACACATAAAATAGTGTCATCTACATATCTGTAGTAAAAAATAGGAGTACAGTTATGATTAATTTTCAGTTTTTGTAAACAATATACTTCCAAATCATCCATTACAATATCAGCAAACAACGGTGATATAGGCGAACCCATAGGGGTGCCTTCGATTTGTTGATAAAAACTGCCATTGAAACTAAAAAATGTATTTTCAAATAGAAATTTGGAACAATTGACATTGGCATTAACAAAAAAGAAGATATTTATACTCTAAACAAAATTTATTTCCCGATTCTCAAATTAATAAATTCATGATTGTCTTCTATATTAAAACTTCTCCGTTAGACATATACCAGTCACCAATATTTGTTTATGTCTTCTTACTTGTATTAGTCATTAATAAATAAATACGACAAGCGATCATGACATACCTTCAGTGGACAGAACACCGTCGGGACAAATATGTTTTGAAAATTTTTTACTGTTCACAAATCTGTAATTTTAATTCGAACTGAACCCTTAAGGTAATTTTCAATCTATGTAAAATTTTAACCATAAATGTATTTTACTTGTAAGTGTTAGTGAATTTTAATGTTTTGATTTTTCAATAAATTAGCCTGATCAGGTTGGCAAACCAAGCCAACGAAACGTCGCCACTTTGACCTGTGAAGATACTTGGTCTTTTCATTTTCTATTGGCCCTTTACTACATCGATCGAGTCTCTTACTTATACTTAATCATGGAGGGCGATAACTTCTACCATTCATTTCAAGGTTATGTTTTTGACAAAAATCCAACCTTACGACAGTGATGTTTTACATCTTTCAATTTCAACCAAAACTTACTGGTGACGCCGACTTTTGTCAAACGGCGGAAACGTATTTGTGTACCTGATATTATTTGGACTCTGCTCTATTGTATGGAATGGTTCCAGGAGTGGTTTATCGAATTTCATGGTGATCGTACGACCACAGAAACCATACCAAGTCCAGGTCGTCCAAATGAAATCACTACACCAGAAATAATCACTAAAATTCATGTTATTGTTTTGAATGACCCGAATGTGAAAGTGCATCAAATTGCTGAGATCTTATCCATCTCAAATGAGCGTATTTTCAATATTTTGTATACAAATTTGTGAATGAGAAAACTCTGTGCAAGATGGGTGCCGCGATTGCTCACAATCGCCAAACACACATTTGTGACGATGGATGAAACATGGATTCACTACTATACTCCGCAATCACGTGAAGGGTTAAAACAGTGGGTCAAACCTGGTGAAATTCCACTAAAGCGTTCGGAAACTCAACAATCGGCTGGGAAAATTATGGTTAGTGTTTTTGGGATGCACATGGAGTAATCTTCATCGACTACCTTAAGAAAGGAAGGACGATTACTGGAGCATATTATGCATATTATGCATAGGCAAAAAAGCATAAATTGGGTTTCAAATCGTTTCCGCATCCATCGTATTCTTTAGACCTGGCACTCAGCGACTATTATCTGTTCTGAAGCCTCAAGAGATGGCTGTGTGGTAGCCGTTTTGGGTCGAAGAAGTTGCATTGGAAATAGAAGGGTTTTTTGGAGGGTTTCACAAATCGTGTCGATATCAAACACCCTAGTATAGAAATTGTGAGTTCATCTTCGAACAACAGTAATTTATTGATCGCGTGAATTGTTTCTACAATCTATAAAACTATAAAAATCAAATTCATTGTGACCACGAGTCACATGTGTTTCAATTTCTTATCGAACGAGAAGTTGATGGTGAATCCCACCGCTGTAACCAAGAAAAAATTTCACTGATACGTCCCAAAATCAATGGGTGATAACCCTCAGTGAAAATTTGCAATATATTTAATTATGGGGAAAAACGTCGACGAGGCTCCTCTCTCAAACATACAATTATGAAAATAATATAAAATATTAAGTACAAAAGAAAGTCTACATAAATAAAAAGTGATCAAGTTTCAACATACTTAAATCAAAAAAATTATAAATATAGATAGTTTTAATTGTTATTAAGTTCTCTTTGCTCTCGCATCTTGAAAGCGAGATAAAAGTATAGGTACAAATCATGTTCGTTGTCTCCTAAAAATAATTTTTTAGAAAATCTGACGTCATACCAGATCAATCATTACAAATTAGTTAAACAAAATGATCGAAATACTTCTTTTCTTGATAAATGACGTGAATTATGGGAAAGAGGCAGAGTATTGAAGTTTTTTACTTCAAAAAGTTCTACAAAAATGGTTATCAGGATCTTTCCACTATCTCTTTTCGTCTTTGAATAAAATTGAATTTTTACGTTTGCATGACATATGAGAAGTGTCAAATTCGAGATTTATTGTTCCTAATAAATTTCCACGTTTGACCGACATTTTAAATGGAAGTTAGAGCTGAAATATAAGCCATATATCAATTTGACCTTTTACGTTTCACTTCTTCCCACCTCTCAACCCCTTCACTGCCCCTCCATAAAGATCATCAGATTCAAGTTGTAAATACTCAAAGAGTCTCAGCGCCTGCAGGGTGGCCCGAAAAACCGGTTTTCCTTAATGACAGACTATTCTGCATCCGCCGTCCGCAGATTTTAATGCGGTTTTCTGGATTCAATAACACCAGCAGCGGCTCGTGTTTCGTCTCTCGCATACCTTAGCGCTTGCTACTGTTCATTGCCTTCTTTGCAAAATATCAATGTATACATTTTGTATACCTTTTGATAAACTCAAATAATTGTGTCTTCTAGAATTTTCTTTCTGCAAACAATACTTTCTCTTTATTAAAATAATTTATTCGTAAATGGAAAGATCAATTCTTATCAATTTGTTATTTAAAAAAAACATACTTCCAAAGTGGGATAAATGTTAAACGATTTCAAATTAATTTGTTGAGTTTTAAATTTTTGTCACTGCTTACATTATCGGAGGATCACTAGTCGCGTATCAAATAGGATACGTTGTCGACAGGTGTCCTCGTAGACAATTTCAAACTCTAATATCGCAAATAATGCAAATAAATTCAAATTTTTAAAGAATTTTGACAAACGCTTTTTCCACAGAAATATTTTAAAAATTCTTTAAAAATTTAAATGTTAATTATTGAATAAATGATTAATCAATAAATTAAATATTAAGTAAAAAAATATTACATTATAAATGAGTATTAGAAGAATAGAATGTTTTTAAGGCAAAGCATATATATTGAAATTGTGATAGCATAAGTGATTCTTTAGATTCCAGAGATATAACTTTTAGAGCTATAACTAAATTAAATTTCCTCTTTCATTTGAAATCAAAAACAAATTTAGTAATTTTAAGAAAATGTAATTCACATTTACAATATTATAAAATTCACTTGAGCTTCAGTATAAAATTACAAGAAATAAACTTGAATGCATGCGAAGAATGGAAGACCGAGCGCAAAGCACGACAATCGAATTTTTCCAATAAATCTGTTTCATTTGCAGAAAATCGGTAAGTTGTACTGAAATATCTGTCAAATTAACAGCATCAGCTATCTCATGATGTAGTCTCTAAATTTTACAAAATTGTTCTTCATGTTGTGAGTTGCTATTTGTATACTGCAAGTTGCTACTTGCCTGCTTATTACATCCACAAAGAAAAAAATCTGTTACATTTGCTGATTCCATGGGTTAGAATAGTGACAGGTTAAAATTTCTGTATATATATTTGACAGAAACAGATATGTTAGTACAACCTACAGCTTTTTTGACAACGTGACAGATTTGTCGATAAATATTACAAAAATGTCTATTAAATTTACAGAATAAGAAGTTTCCTTTAAAATTTCATTCAACAGGCATTTATGTATTATTTAGAAACAAAAGTCTGTCATTTTTATAACAAAACCGTGAATTGTACTTAAATATCTGTTAAATTTACGAACATCGTATTAAACATAAAAAAAATTACTTGATCTAACCATCAACAATCTTTTTTAAAAGAAGCAAGATCTTTGGCCAAGGCAAACAAAATTTTGTTAAATAAAGTGAAATATTTGTTCGATTTAATCAAATCATATCCAAATATACCATTTTAGGTTGCATAAGAAAATTCTTTGTTTGGATTAACAAAAATTTGTGTCAACAATCTCATAAGAAAATTCTTTGAATGACCCAACCAAATTTTTGTGATTGTATATGTTATCTCAAGAATATTTTTAAATCACCATCCTTGAACCAAATTTTGTTTAATCTAAATGTAATAGTAATCAACGTGTACATTTTAGAAATCAGTATAATAAAATTTTAATTTTTCCATCGTTTCGCCTCCCCTCCAGAGGCATCATCAGGACATGCAAAATATTTTCCAGTATACGTACATTACAAGAAGGATTTCAATGTAATGCGAGGTCAAACCATGACAGTCAAATTGATAAAATCTAAAGATAATAAGAATATGAAAATATTTTTTTTAAAAAATAAAAAATATTACATAAATTTAAATTATTTGTGATATAAATATTCACCATTAAATGTAAAACATCAAATTAAACTTGTTACTAGAAAATATTGATATGTACTGAAGAAACGTATCATGAAATGACATCACAATACTACTAGTCCAATTGAACCTAATATTATTGAATATAACATATTCAAATTGATATTTAATCAAAGTTAATAGATAAGTAATAAATTTGTGAAGAAATTTTAATTAATAAAAAATTATTATTAAAAAAATTTTTTAAGATAAGTAATCGAAAATCATATAATAAGAAGAATTTAAATGTACAATATCGGTGATTTTATTGAGGCTATTGTCATTTTTTTTTATAAAAACCATTTTAGAAAAGGCTCTTTTATAGCTATTAGTTTCTTTATGTAAAATTTTGAGATCATTTCAATGAAAAAAGTGATTCTCCTGATCATCTTTATATTTCTTTCGGTGTTTGCTAATAACATTATGAAACTTTTCACTGAGATTGAAATTTTTAAAATGTTCATCTATTCTAATTCGCAATGGCCGTTTAACGTAACATTTACCACAGTTGCATTAATTTTTTCTCCAATTTCATATAGATCTTTACCCAATATTATAAATTTATCTAATTTGGAATTTATTCTAAAAGCAATTTTTACATCATATTTCTTTTGAAAAAAACGTTTCACATTTTCTGATAAATTGCTATAATATGGAATTGAGACAATTGAAATGCTTGTGTTAATTGTATCTTTAAGTGGATTTTTCAAGACATTATTATAATTATTTGCTCTAAAATGAATTTCTTTGAGTCTTTTTCTAATATGTTTATCAATGAAATGACTATGATAACTATTATTATTTGTTTTTATGTAAATGGTTTAAAGAAAAGTAATTAAGAAATCTGCCAGAAAATTATTTTTTGCGAAACCAGTTAGTAGAAACACTGTTATCGCTATTTTTAATAACCAATACATTCATAAAATTTCAACAATGATTATTTCCAATTTCACAGGTAAATTATAATCCATTGTGATATGAATTAAACGTAGCTAATATGTCATGAATTTTATCTTTAGGAATCAATAAAAAGATGTCATCTACATATCGCAAATAAATAGGAATATTGAAATCTAATTTCTAGAATATATCTGTTTCCAAATCCTGCATAACAAAATCTGAAAGGGTAGGAGAGCTTAGAGAACCCATTGGAGTGCCAAAGGTTTATCTACACGGAAACAAATGTGTAGCTGTCAAAAGGATTTTTTAGGTTATATCAGCCATATTTATGGTTAGGATAGTTAATAATGTAACTGGAACAGCGATATGTTTCTTTGTACCAGCTACACATTTTTTTGTGTGTATAAAATTGATGATCAAACTTGAAAAAAGTTTGTTCTATTAACATTTTAACACCTAGATTAAATTTATTATTATCTTGGTGACTTTCCAAAGCCGTTAATTCTTCTCCTACAAATCATTAACAGTCATTAAACATATATTTATTATGATAAAAATATTATTTTGTTTTTGCAACTAATCCTGTTTATATACTTGAGTAAAGATTTGTAAAATTGTTCATGTATTTTAATTTAGAATGCACAGAGTATCATTTCGTAACATTTCGAAATAAATATTTGAGGAAGTGGATACAGGTGTTCAAGTTTAAACGCGTTTGTAGGTTTTGGAATACCGATAGAAGAGGACAGCCTGGCGCTCTCTTCAGGTGAAGAAAAGAATTATTTTCTTTGCAAACACTCATGATACATTGAAGTCAAAAGTTTAACGTTTTGTAAAAAAATGTATTTTCAACATGGATACGGCAATAATATTTAAATACAGGTTCAAATATTACAATTTTCTCAATTTGCACTTGGTTTTAGTGAATTTAACTTCTTATTTCCTGTTACTGTTAACTTGATCAATTTTTCCATGTTTGCTATTCAATTTTAGTGAAACAGAAAATCAATAATTATTTCGAGTTTGCTATCATAAAGTATTAAAAAATTTAGTCTACTTATTAATATTTAGAAAGGTAATTTTTGCTGGAGAAAAATACATCCTCAGTCGGTTGATTAGCGCTCTTATTTACCGATACCACTTATGAACTAATGCTTTCAAGTAGTTTCAAGTACTCGTCTCTAGGTTCGCTACCTACGCTGTGTCAACCACTTTGCACCCTTTCCCTATTATCAATATTCAAATAAGGGTTTCTGTCCCTTCTTTGTTTTAAAAATAGTTGTGAGGCCATTAAGGTAGTTCATAAAATCTCAATTTATAAAGATTCTTATAAAATTTTAATCCTAATAACTGATAGTCATTTTTTGGGTGAAAATATGAAGCAATGTATTTAGAGAACTTTAAAAAATTGTGTATAATTAATAAAATATTTTTCATCGCAAAAATTCGATTTTTGAAAATTATTAATTTTTTCTCTCTTATTAAACATTTTTTAAAAAATTGGCAATAATAAATAATTTAGTTAATTATTTTACTTAAAAAAGTTTCAGTTTTTGAAAACTATTTGATAAGAATTCTTTAAATTCACTCATCGACAAATCTTTTTACTCTAAAACATGTAAATCTGTTTTATAATTTGAGGTGTTGACTTTGAATTACAAAACTATCAATTTTCTGCTATAAAATTGTTTTACAAAACCCAATAGGTGTAATTGGTGACCGAAGCTACAATTTATGCCAAAATTATAAATAAATTTTTGACACAGTGTGCGTAAAATGCGTTTATACACACCCATATGAGTGCGTAAAACGGCTTATTACGATACACTGTGCGTAAAATAAAAAAAAAATTATATACATTTATATATATTTTATAATTCATGAAATGCAATAGTTTATTTCAACAACTAATTCATTAATTAATTAATTTTTTTCCGTTATTATGAACTGTGCTTAACTTGAGAATTAAATTAAGTTGTATAAAGTTACGAAACGCCTTATAAACATTTATTGTGTATTTCATTTTGAAAATAACATAATTAAATATAATAATTTTCACAAATAATTTCAATTAATTTATTTCAATTATGTTTATTCCAATTAAAGAATTATGTAATTAATTACCCTTCTAATTATCTCTATATGGGGGGGGGCTCCGCCCCTCACCCCCGGCAGGGGCTTCGCCCCCTGCACCCCCACCAGGGCCTGCAGCCCTGGACACGCCCCCCTCCCGTTACCCCCCCACGTCACTCCCTTTAGTCTCTATCAACCTTACTTTCGGCATATTTTCTGATGTCATTGAAACGCATTTTCCGCACACTGTGTCAAAAAATATCGTATGCAACTCGTGCATGCGATTTACCCACTTGTGGTGATAGCATTGAACTCGTGCCCGGCTTCGCCGGGCACTCGTGCACGTCATCACCACGCGTGTGTAAAACCGCACTTTATGCACACGTTGCATAATAAACTATTATGATATATGGCTGTTTTAACGTTGGGAAAATTTTTTTGTTGACAATTGAAAAAGTTTTATTTGTAAAAATTCAATGTTATTGTTGACATGCGATTCCATTGAAAATTAAAATTGAGAAAGCTTTGTATACTATTATATTTGAAATATTCTACAAAGAAATTCTAGTGCTTCAGTACCAATATTATAGAATTTTATATTTGAGAAATCATAAATAACAAATTCACAAAATAAAAGTAATGCACTTAGAAAGATATTTGGTTGATCTAACCAAAATTTTATGGGACCAATCAAAGAATTTCCTTATAAAACATTTGACATCATTGGCTTATTTGACCAAAGAATTTCTTTTATTTAAAGAAATGTGGTTTCTCTGGTTAGGATTTATTTGATTAGAAAAAATATTTCAAGCAATTCAACTACATTTTGTTTGGTTTAACCAAACATTTTAATTTATTTAACAAAATGGTTTGGCTGTGTCAAATTTATTTTTCTGATTGTGTTTACAGCCAGGAAAAAAATATAATTGATCTGACTAACACATTTTGTTCAATGAGCCAAGATTTTTGGTTGAATCAACAAAAATATTTGTTTGATTTAACCAAATCGTAGCAAAAAAAAATACTTTTCTGAGTGTATAAATGATTACTACCAAATTTCATAAGTGAAGTGACAAAAATTGAACTCGAAATTAATCGGTTTTTTCTTATTTTTAGGGGAAATATTTATCCAACAAGATATTTTTATCTACTAGTGGGTCATGAAGTTCATTTTATTACTTCCTGTGGGGCAAACAAATCCATTTTTTGTCCTGGCAGTAGACAAAAAATCATGTGTAACACGGAAGAAACATTTATTTCCCTAGGTGCACATTATACTATTCTGCAAAATTTCAAACTTTCTTATTGTCTGTAGCTTCAGTTACCTTAACCCTTTCGTGCCTGACGTTACATATATGTATCACTACTTTCGAAAAATGCATTACTTTCACAAAAATCAACGCAGAATGTTTCTTAATGGCTTGTTTTGAAGATTAAGGATATGTATAACTCCAAAAAAAACCACTGAACCTCTCGTAGTCACCCCTCCTTGTGCATACCCTCTCAAAAATCGTCCTAAATGAAATTTTTTTTAAAATTTCCATAATTTTGAGGGTGATTTTTTTGAAATTACCCAGAAATTATTCTAGTAATGCGAATATGAAGTCATATTCTAAAATTTTCCAAAATTCAAGACGGCGGATCGAAATTACAAAATTCGATCTAACTTGCATGAAACTCGGTATCTTAAAGTTTTTTAGGCCGCTGAATGTGAATTAGAAGTCAAACTTTAAACATTCAAAATGCCCGATCTAATATAACGGACTGAAATCGCAAGAAATAAGTTGATTCGCATGAAACTCGGAATCCAGGAATTATTTCAAATTAATTAGCAGTCTACCGGTAATCGAAAGACCTGGGCTCGAATCCCAGCGCAGTCGAAAGCGTTTTTTTTTCCACAGAAAGTATTTAAATTCTTTAAATATTATTTCAAATTTCCAAATCAAGAATCAAAAAATAATTCATGGTAGTGCGTTTTTTCTACAATAAAGAAATTCAGAATCAGATGAAAATTAACTGATCATGGCACTCCATGAGGTGGTTCTGATTATTTTATGTGACTATTCCTTTTCCTCGGGGGGTGGTTTTTTATGCAAAAGGGTTGTTGAATGGCTGGAAAAGTTATGAAATATTTTTCCCACATCTGAAATCCTTTATGTTTTGGGGGGGAACACAAGAGAAATCTTAAGAATTAATGTTGAAAGGTAACACATACATTTTTTTAAAAACATCTGAGATAAAATCTAGACTCGTTTATGTATAAATGTAACTTGAATTGTAGATGCAAGTATATAAATGTAAGAAAAAAAATATAACTCAAAAAATACACAAAAGACTTTGGTAAAAACTTTAATAAAACTTCAAAAACATTGATTGAAAAAACATGAAAATTATTCCACGTTTATGTATAAGTGTATTATAGATGTATAAAATATGAAAAAAACCTTAAAAATAAGCAAACAAACATCGATGAAGACTTCAATAAAACCTCGATGAAAACTTCAAAAAAACTTCGATAAAAAAGCATGAAAATTCTTTGGGATTGCGTGAAGAATAAAAACATGAGAAAATTTACATAAAATTATACATAACATTTTTTGGGAGCGCAAGAGAATTCATAAGAGAATTAATATTGAAAAGTAAAACATACATTTTTTAAAAAACATCTGAGATCAAAAACTAGACACGTTTACATATGAATGTAACTTAAATGTGGATGTGAGTATATAAAAAATGAGAATAAATAACTCAAAAAAAGGCAAAAAAACTCGATAAGAAACACCTATAAAAGCTTCGATAAAAATTTCGATGAAAAACTTCAAAAGAACTTCGATAAAAACATGAAAAAATTCTTTGCAATAAAATTCGAATTTTGTAAGTAATATAATATTATAATATAGGATCCAAATTCATCATCTCATCTGTTATGAATATAAATTTTCTAACCTTAAGTCATTGTAATCCCTTGGGTTCTGATACATTTAATCTTGGTTTTAATTTCTGCTTTTTGGTACTTCGCTGTTTTTTGAGGCACTAGATGATAGGGCAGGTAACAATTAAAAATATCTTTTATCATATATTTTTTTATTAAGTTTATTTTATATATCGACAACAACACGTCATACATTAGAAAACAGAAGGTTTCTTGAAGCAAACTTGAATGAAAAGTTTTGTGGAACAATCCGAGAGACACTATGTGAGTGTGCCGCGCCATCATCTATGGAGTCGTATATATATAATATTGTGTGTCTCGCATTTGTGTGACCGTGTATATAATGAAAAGTGTGTGTATTTGTGTGTGTGTGTACATGTATCGTGGGGGTGTCACTGCATTTGTCATGATACTCTTGTGTGTCTCCTAGCCTCTTTTTTATTTTGTTTCTCTCCCGCTCTATCGCTCTTTTATTCTCTTGCTTTCTATTGCTTTCTCTTGCACTCTAGGTGTAGCACTTCGTGTGTATTTATATAGAGTGGCCTTTTCGTGCGTGAGTATGTACAGAGGCCCGGTAGAGTCCGGTTGTTACACACTGGCACACAAACATGTACAAACATGAATAATAAACATTGTGAATGCCGAACAAAATATTTCTGATCTCACTACGCCGTCCTCACACTTTTCTTATCACCTTTCTTACTAATCATAATTTTGTTAGATTAATCTTGATTTTCATCGCAAGACTCGGAACTTTCGTGAGATCAATTAAAAATCATCTCCAATACTAAATATGATATGTAGTATTGGAAAAGACCCATTAAAAATAAGCCGCTCGTCAACATAGAAAAACTTTGAGAAAGGACAAATTTAATGAAAAACAGATACATAAAACGATCCTTCCTCCTTCGTTCGATTTATCAATAAATTCTCAGATATTTTCACTAACTTTGATTTTGGTAAAAAAAGCAGTTGAGACTTACGATTGATCGTAGGAAAGAAGAAGGTTCGTATTATAAGACAAGCCGGCATTACAGAATTTGCGTTGTGACGTAATTGCAGGGATGCTGAGAGCCTTTTGGCGACAGATTTCGTCATAATTTTTGGATAATTCTCGCTCCTTAATAGATTTTGTATTCCTCTTACAAAGATTTACTCTAAACTTGCCACACCACGCGATTGGGCTCGGGGCATCTCTCCGCGCCTCCTCTTCGCAATTTATTTACAATTTTACAACCTACCGCACCGCCGACATATAATTTTTTATTAGTTTTTCCCCTTTAAGTACACGAATAGGACCTAGACATCGTTAATTTTTACACTATACTAACGAAATCTAAACGTTCAATTTTCGTTTTCACCACACTAGGAATAATAAATTTTGACGTATCGTTAGTATACCTTTTTATAGAAATATGCTTACAAAAATAGAATTTCGCGAGGCGCCGAGAGCGCGTCGCAGTCCAAGCGGGCGGACAAGTTTTGGTTTTCGATCCTCCATCTTTCGTTTCTTTAAAAATTCTACTAATAATTTTTACAATTTTGCTTATTCGCAGACGCCAAAATGGAGCGAGAAAATTTTTCTACTTTAATCCTTTTTACATGTTGCGTATATTGTCGAGTTCTTGGACACCAACAATCCCCGTGCAATGTAATTTCGCGTGTGAATTTTTCCTCCTAGTAACCTCATCATTTTTAAAAAACTTTCTTTCCCTCCCTGCAGTACTCGACAGTTTTTGTCAAACATATACAGCATGTGTCTCGAAATTGTGTACAACTTATACCATTTTACCGTCATGTATAATATACTATAAATACAATTTTCGACGTGACAATAAAAATACAATCATAGTAATAATAATAATAATAATAATAATAATAATGGTAATCAATGATTACTAATTGTTACAATGCTTAAGAAAATAGTGAATACAGGGGAATGATATAATAATAATCACAATAACCGTGGCAATGATAGTGAGTGGGTTGATCGTAAATCGTTAATGTCGACAATAATCGTACACATGATAAACGAAAACGTAAATCTTTTGTTCGTATGCACAATAACCTCTTTTTCTTTTTTTCTCATTCACGTGCACTCTCACGCGCGCTTCTAAACCTCAAATTAATTTAATCATTTAGACTCATCATTACAATATTACAATATTAGATTACATTATATCATAATATGCTAGCGTTTATTCAATAAATTTTACATACTTTGATACGCAGTATGATGGTTCCAAAAACGGTCACCGGCCAACCAAATTTTGTTCACACATCAATACACCTACGCTCAGTATTCGAAGTAATTTGTACTTGTAGCCATATATTATAAATATTTTTAATAGTTCGGCCCCACTTTTTGTTTCTTTTTCTGTCTCTCCTTCACTTTCTCTCAATTCTCTTTCTTCTGTTATCACTCTCGCGCCGCTAGCCGGTACAACTCGAGGCCCTACACATTTTTTTCTTTTGATACGAATATTTAAATAGTACTTTACCCCCTTTTTTTACTTTTAGTTTTTCGACCTGTCGAAATCTCTACACGCACGTTAGCGTTGCAATTTTCTCCCTGTCTCTACATTTGTTGCGCTTAAATCTTAAATAGTATCGAGATATCATTGCCAAAAATAGAAAAAAAACTCATAATCGTTTCCGAATCGAAACAAGTGTGCGTGCTCATGTGTCAAAATTAACATGGGCGCCGATTTATATCCCATGGAATTAACTTTCTTCACAAGTTACATTATTTTTCATAACGGCGCCCCTGATATTTCGAGCCTGAATCGAGATAGAGGCGCAGTCACCGGGCGACCAGTTCACCCTCCCAAAATTTATACAATAAAATTTGTCTTCATTTTTATCTTTGTCTTTTATACCTTGCACTCACCCTCTCACCCCTTCTTTTCGTCCTCTCTCTCTCTCTCTCGCTCTCTCTCTTTTCTATTTCTCTCTCTCATTCCTTGACTCTCACATCGCATTTATACAACATTTTCTCTTTCTTGCACGCACGACCCCTCCCATAAAGTTTCCTCCCCTATAATAGACCTTTTTACAATAATTTCTTTAGAACTCCCTAAACCGCGAGAAATAGTTAATTTTTATACACCTAAAGTTACTTGCACCCGTTTCGGACGGGGCCGCCGGTGACCATGCCGTCAATCGCGACGCGGATGCAACCTATCGATTTTCCTTTTTTCTTTTTTTCTCTCACACATTCTTTTTCTTTCTTGCACTCTTGTTTCTCTCGCTCGCGCGCGTGCGCTCGTTATTTCTATCTCTCTCTTTCTCACTCAATTTATTCAATCCTGTCGCTTTTCTGCCGCTTTGAATTCCGAAATGTAACCGTTTAACCCTTATAAAATGTACACTCACTATACTTTATAGTATTTCTTTAGTTTTAAAGATACAACAACATACTATACGTATATGGCTCTACAGATGTTCGCTTGCACTGTAACTCAAAAATTGTGTCATGGTCTAGTGAACGTCTCTCGGGTTCGAAACGATCGACAAACCAAAAAGCATTTCGAAGCATTCAAATTGGATTTTCGAAAAGTCGACCTTTCCCATATCCAGAGAGTACGTGAGTACGGATTTAAAACTTAGGACATCACCCGGGAATCGAATCATAAAACTCGAAATCACCAGGGATTTCAGATATTCCTACCCGCGTTATGCTTCTTTCGGGATACCCGCGAGCAACACTCTTTCGAACGTTCTAATGGAAGTTGATCGAATTTCCCGTTTTCTCTTTATCAAGTCTGATTGGGTTTAGTGAAGGACCGAATGTGAAAATCAGGATGTTAATTTCGTCGGGTCGAAAAAAGCTCGAGTTTCGAATTTCGAGGGCCGATGTGAAACATTTTAGTTCTCCCTTTACGTTTAATCTCGAGGCAAGAGACCCGGAGCCTATTTTTTTTCTCTTTTACATGAAAGATAAAACGTATTTTGATTTTTATTCAGCTACCGGATCTCTCACATCGAAAATAGGAAACGTTGTTCTTTTATCGAATCGTCGTTCAGTGTTGCAAGTGGGCAGCCCCGTTCCTGTCTACCAAGATCAATTGTCCTTGGTAACAGTTTACTGTATACAAATATCATTAAGTTTTACATCACAATATGTTGTTAATAAATATGGCAAATATGTATACGCATTGTTGTGGGAAATGAGAACCAGTCTTATCGGGCCTGTTGTAGCGCAGGCATATTCTGTAACGTAAAAATATATACATCATCTGTGTTGTATGTATAGTGCTGCTCTGTAACTCAAGATTTTATATTCTGTTTACGAATGTATTCTGTACAAAAATGTTAGCTACGAGGCAGATTCGCCCCGGTACTGGAGCCTCTGCGTGATTCCAGGACAATTATTTGCTAGAAAGTTGATTGATTTAGTATCTGATAAATGTGCAAGAGGCCAAGGAAATCATCGCTTCGGCTCCCGGGGCAAAAACGAAGCGGACCCGCGGGTAGGTCGGTGTTTCTTTATTCACTGTTCACTTATGTTTCAAACTGCACGGCAACTAGGTTTGTTTATCTCGTCTATCTCATTTTATTCCTGATGCATGTATGAAGATTCATTTTTTCATTATCACGGCAAGGCGAGGAAACGCGCCTACGCGTGTGTCTGTTCTGCGTGTGTGTGTGTTTCTTGTGACCAAACGTCTCCCCGTACCTTATCGTCATCATATTATCATTAAGTATCATTAATACTATAATATTATATCGAAAATAACGGATAATACAACACGTAGGGAATCGGGGTCTGGGATGTGGTAGACGGGTTAGGGAAATTTCACAGAACCCGAAGGGATTTTTTGAGTTATAAGGACGCTAGCTGCTAAACCAGCTGGGGTTTTATGGGGCATCGGATCAACTTGTGATGTTGGAAATGCGCCTCTTAGTTACCTCAACTCATTACCGTAGGAAAAGAAACGGTCTCCTCTCTTTTTTACCGTTCTCCGTTCCAGCGGATTTTGTTGATTCATTTCTTTTGGCGAAATTCCCACATCTCTTCTGATCTTGGAATGAGCGGCGGAGCTAAAGTTACATGGTCTCCCCACACATGTGCGTACAACGTGAACGAAGTTTTACAATCTGTCTACGATCACTAGTAGTTAATATGATATCCAGTATTATCGATCCGGATTTAATTGTTGGGTGATACTTTTTCGGAGGAAGGGGATCAAGGATTCTGAGGACTGAACGGGCATATTCCTGGGGTATTTTTAAATCGTTTGCTTATTAGAATGAACTGGCTGATACAACTGTTAGAATACAAGTTTTCCTTTTACATACGGCTATTACTTCGATATACGGTAGGTAGTAGTATGTAGTTGTCGACACACAATTCAATGGTTACTGGGCTTTACTGTTTACACTGTTTTACTGCTTGTTAAGTGTTAATAATTAATAAGTTTAATTGTAGTTTAGTTAGTAGCTCTTACGTAGCTGTCTTCATCATCATCTTCATAGTAATGCGGTTAAATCTACGCTTGTATGGGTAATACCTATGCGATCGACACCACTTGCCGATCCTTCGCAAAGAACCAAACTAACAAATCGATCAACTGATGCTGATTTATTATTTTGATTCTTTAAGTGCGAGAGATCAACAAAGGGACAATCGATACGGCGGGGTTGTTTGGCGGGGAGTGGGAGAGACCATAGTACACATATATATTATGTAAGTATACTAATTGCATAATAATTGCTTTTAATCAATACACGTGTTTTATCGGTTTTATTGCAGCGTTCCGAACTCCTTGCCTGAACTAAAACATTTCTTTATGTTGGATTTGTTGGGTAGGGTGAGTCATATGTTTTGTGCCACCTCCTTAACTGTGAAACAACCAATTAAGAAATAATCTCCTGAACATTTATTCTAAATCAAACACCCTATATGAATCACAATAAAAAAAACTCTCCATCGATTGTAAAGCAATCCATTAAGAGTTTTCGATTGCACATTTTTTTGTGGTTATCGAACTTTTTAGTGAGAAAGAAAACCGGTAAAAATTTTATAATCTTGCTGAGGAGCATGATTACTCTATTGGAATAACATAGATTTGAATACAGGTGTACTCGAATTAGAGAATAGAAAATTTTTTAATTGTTTGAATCACAAGTGTGATGAGGAGGTGATGTTTGATTTTTACCAGTTTGGCAGAGAAAAATGGGCAGCGGGCGAGCATCGGTCAGACTTTGGGTGGGCGTTCGGTCTATGTCGGGCCCCTTTGTATAATTTTAGTATTTTTTTCGTATAAAATCAACACTGAAGGCACATTCTATCGGACGAGTCGGCCCAGTGTGTGCTGTGAGTGAGAGAAGGCGCGGGACCCGTTTAACACGGCCAATGGCTGCGACCTCCGTTGTGGCCTCCGAGGGCCTTATGCACCCTCGGTTACGGTTTAACCGTTCTTAATAAGGGTTAAGGCTTACAAGAGGAGGTAAGGACAGGTTCGTGAATCGGGAAGGATTCAAGGGGTAGAATAATTATTATTTTTATTATTAGTATTATTGATGTCAGTCGCGGCCGGGCCCCGCGCGAGAAACTGTTTCTTTGTGTGACGGTATTTTTATCCGGTTGCCTTCTTCTATTGCGTCGGGTTTTGGAGGTCTGTTCACTTTTTTCGCTTTTCATCGAAATGGCTATTTCAAAATTGAGAGCCGGCCCGACGCTCGCCTGACCTTGCCCAGGTGGAACATAAAATTCTCAGGGCTGTTATCCTTCCTCGTGCGCAAATACAACTTTTACGATTCCATAAAAACGATGATAAACTGATTAGTCAGATGGTTTTTGCAAATTTATGCCATGGTATCAAATTGATTGTGATTGAATGCGAGATAAATCGAAGTTTCAAGATAAGCAAGAAAATTCAATCCAAAATTCAGAAGCTGTTTTACAAATCTTTATAAAAAAAATGACACTGACTGGAAATTTAGAACTTTATCATCAACTTGATTATCTGTTTATTTTGAAATTAAAACCGGATATTGAATCTTGTATTAAATATATTATTTAGTACCACTTATTTCACCGTTTTTACCGAATTTATTGTTGTCACTTGCTCGCGAGGTAAGATTACTGGAGTGTAAAAGTGAAGAAGCTGTTTAGTTTGTTTTGGGAAATGTGTGGGATTTGAGTTTTGAGAAATTCGTCAGAGAGGGAGACTGGTAGATGAATATAAGAATGTAATAACCACCCCTTAACGCTACTGGTTAAAGATTATTCATCCAAGAAAAGAATCTTTCCTTGGGGTTTCAAGGAATGAGAAAATTTTGGATGAAAATAAGCGCGTATGATTTTTAACGTACTAGAGTGGTTTTTACCAATTTATTCATTTATATTTTTTCTTTACTTAAGTCCATTCACCCTCTGACAGTAGGAAACTATCAACAGCTGGACGATTTTTAAATGCAGATATATTAATATTTATACCAAGCAATGATACCGCAACATCGGCAATATTTCCAAAAAAAATTTTTTGAAAATTATGTCGATTGCTGCTAAAGACTTATAAGAATTATAATAATAATCATAATCGTAATAAAACCTTCAAGTCACTAAAGACTGCAAAACACATTATCGACTATTGAAGACGGTGAGCTAAGTAACGCGTGTAATTAGTACCGTGGAATGTACAAAGAAGGAATTCGCTAGCTAAGAAAACTTAAACTCAACAATCAGGCAGGGCCTTGACGAGAAGGTCGATCGAAAAAAGACTGAAGAAAATCGAAGGGCTGTTTTTCAATAAAAATTATCCGATCATTCTTCTTTCAATCGACGTCCCGAGGCTCGCATTAATAAACAGATGCAGAGGGTTTGGAGAGTTTATCGTGGACTTTTTGGGTATCATTCTTTCCTTTTTGACGCGCGAAAGGATTTACTTTAAATCAATTACTTATTCACCAAATGCTTTTACACCAATCTGCTAACGTGGTGGTCGAGATAGAGAATAATATTTATAATTTCTTCTTTAAAGACCAAATTGTCGCTTTTTCCTTAACGACGTCTAAAGCGTTTGTAGCAATTTCAGTTTCAATCGATTGGTATCCAATTTTCTGATATGTATATTGTCTGTCAGTAAATCGCCTGAAGTTGTGGGATTGAGCACAGGGTCTATTGTAAAACCCATTGATTCCTGTTAAATTTTCATTTAATAATTAAACAACTAATCTGAATTCAATTTTCAAACCCAAAACTGTTTAATCTGATAAAAATTTCACATCTGGATGTGTGATTTATTTCAAGTCAACAGATTCAACTGGAAATGTGTACGCCGTTCGTTTTTCGAGAGTACGTAACTTATCCAATGCGCTTATTTTTTGTATAATTTCTTTTTAATTTATGGTTCTTTTCAATTCTTGATTGCTTTTGATTTTGTATCCAATGATACTGTGGGTTGCCAATTAATCGAAAGAGGTTTTACTGTTTACTCGATTCTGGGAGGTTTTTCTCCGAGAATATTGGGTAAGACTGTGTTCGTAGGGGGAAGGTGGATCAGAGGGAGGCTCTTCTGTAGCATAGAGTTCCAAACGCTCCATGGTCTACAGACATTCAATATTAAACAGATCAATCAACTATCTCGTCGTATAATACCACTAGAATAGTTCATAATCGTAAGTTATATCAATAATATAATTATATTTATATATTTATATATCATTAGGTGTTGTTAATGCTGTTTGTGTGTGTATGTGTGTGTGTGTGTGTGATTCATTAAAAGCTAGCATAAAAATGAAGGGTAAGAAACGACCACTTCTTGACAAAGTTACTTTTCCACCGGTGCCACAGGGCGAATCATATGCGTTGCGACTCTGATTGAAGATTTTAGTTTCGGATTCGAGGAGACTCGTTACCCGATTATCAAAGGTAGAAATATTTGAGAAATCGTCGCGTCTACTGGGCACAATTCGAGGCGCACTAATTTTTAAATCAGACCACCCGTTAGAACCGGTGCATAGAACCGCTTCGCGCAGTGGATGGTTTATTAGCCGCCATGTACCGGGTTGTCTCGTTATCGTAATCTATATCATTAATCGTATTATCATAAGTACTAATAATCATAATAATCATCAATCATTAGGTATAATTCAATTAATCAATGCTCTTAACCTTTTATCGTTAATGTTATTGTTAGGTAGTCTATAGTTTACTAGGTTTCGAATAACACGTACGGATTGGAAGCAAATCTTATTCCTTTTGGAAAGGATGAGTTTAGGTGTATCAGGTTATAGAGGAAGGATTGGGAAGGGACATGGATGCTGGAGGGATGCACTCGTTGTTTCGCGCGAAAATCTGCGAAAGTCAGGAAATCGAATCAGGCGGATATTAGTTGTCGATGAGCAACGCGTTTATTTTCTTTACAGTTGATATTACGGATACGCGATCACCGTGAAAATCTGTTTACCATTTCTGCGGACGATTAAGATTCTGATTCTATTTGATAATTGCGAGACATATTTTGTTTTGTATTCACTTGTGTTGATTGTTTTTCAGTTTCTTTTCCTTTCGGATTTTCTTTTATTGAGTCAACTCTGCCCACGTGGGTCAGCGACCATCTCGCTGTAACATGGCTTCGATTATCTTTTTTCATCTTGTATACTGATCTCGACTATTTAGTGTTTCTGGAATTCGGATATTTTTCGAATCTTACCCTTTCACGATATAAGTTTCAAGTGTTATATTGTGAGAATCTGACAAGTGTATGTGGTATTTAAATAAAATCAGATCTATTGTGTAAATTTTGAATAGCAAAAATGAAATGTCACTTAGATTGTGAAAGCAAAAGTGTCGATCCGAAGAGATTGTTACTCTCGCGATATCGAGCGATGTCACGATTAAACAATGAGTCACAGTACAATTCATTAGTTCGCAGCGTATTATCCTTGATTCGTGCCCTCTCTAAATATTCTGTTATTATAATGTCTATTTCATTTACCGAGACAGATTTGCGAAACTGTTGGATTAGATTAGGTTTCGAGGATGGTTGTGTTTGGAATGGTAGGCGGATGAACTTGATCTAAGGGGTTGGTTCTGCGATTACCATACGAGAGGTTGACGGCGTTAAGAGTGAACCATTCTAAAAATTGAGATAAAGTTCTGAGGATTCAGTTCAATCCTAAGATTGAAACGTATCTTGGATACTTGCAAGCGTAGTTAAAGATAGTTTAAGCAGAACATAGTTTGATTTTAGGAACAACTGTTTTAATTATAGCACATTACTTAATACTGAAAAATGTAGCACCATCAACGACCCGTACGGCGTGTCCTATATATATTTATCATGCACACTTAACGAACGTATGGTTCCTTAAACGCAAGCGTAACGAATCATAAAGGTTGCTGTCACACCTTGTTGTCGTTTACATCGTTGAACGGCTGATCTTATCAGTATGATTCAGACGAGCTGGCCCAAACGCGCAGACGTTATGGTGGGGTCACCCAAAGTCTCTTGAAATATTTTTTATTCAAGTGAGTCCGAATGATTTCTGCCCAAAAACGATTCCGATTTTCGTGATTCCTCGCGCACTTTTCTGTCTGAGGATATTAGTCAATATTGTTTGTTTTATTAGACGAGTGTCCCTAATAGTGGGTGACCCGTCCACTCGCGTCAATATGCAGGAAATGTTTTTCTTTCTACGCGAAAAGAGTTTTTCTAGAAGGGTCGGGGATGTGGAGGATGTACGGAAGTAATTGATCCACGAGCGGGTTCGCTGAGAGCGAATAAATTGCTAAAAGTCGAGGGAGAAGATGAATGTATTCGATGATTTGTGCTGAGTTTTTGTGAGATTAGAGGATCTTCTCCCTTATTTTATTGGCTGTCGCGAGAGTAGAAATCAGCGAGACTCGCTCATGGAACAATTCTCCGCTGGAAAAGTATATACTAAGGCCGATTTTGGTAAGAATACGCTTTTGATCAACTTTTAATTTTAATGTAAGGCGCAAACGTGAAAACTTGTACTTTTTTCCTTGATGTGTCTTTTGGATTCGGGCCGGAACTGCATGTTCGTGTTGTGTCGTGTAAACGTGCATGTAATTTAGAGTGAATTACGAACAGAAAATCTTTATTTCATTATCAACCTAATGCTAATTAACGAAAAGGTTTTTTTAGAATATATTTTAGGGGGTTTTAATTTTTTTAAACTAAGTGAACACTTCTTTTAGCAACACTTAGCAACTTTATATCACTTGATGATTTTGTCTAAAGCCATGAAATCACAAAATTGTTCGATTCCCTGAGAAAAATGCCCAAGAGTTTTATATTCTATTATACGCGATAATTTTCTTAGTGACTTCTCACTAATAATAATGCCCAACTAGAGAAGATATTTGCATCAAAGGAGTAATTAGCCTCAGGTTAAGTTTTGAAACAGCATGATTTCTGTCATAAAAGATAATCTCTCCAATATAAATGCACGTGTGATTTTGTGTGTGTATGACACGTGTCCACGTAACGCAGCAAATGTCTATTACGTGTTCCACAAGTCCCCGTGTACTCGTTTCATTTCACTTTTGGTGTGCCAAAAAACAGAATTTTTGCTTCCCTTTACTTTACTCTGCTTTCACTTTTCATATTCTCGTCTTGTGCGCAACCGAGGATAGCGAAACGATAAGTGTTTCAAATAAATCCGAAGAAAACGCCGGTAAATGTTAAAATTAAATTTTATCTCGAAAATGGCAGTCCGTCAAATATTGCAATGCGTTCATCAAAGTAGACAGGTTGGTTCCCCATCATTTTAGTCTGTCTTTGTACCATAAACTGGTGATTTAATTGATTTTGAGACTCAATGTGACTATTGCAATGAAATCCGGTCAAAAGAAAAGAAAAATCTCTAGGGACTGATTCATTCCCTTGGGGAATGAAGGACGGAAGTATTGTTATATTAATCAACACCTCAGCGAGATGCAGAATTCTATTGTCGTGTAATTATTCAGAGTCCCAAAATTCAATTGACCACTTGTTCTCAGTCAAAGACAGAGTGATGAGCCTAAAAAGTACTTGCTGTGACAACGATGTCCCACAAAAAGACTCCCTTTAATGAAGTCCAGTGGGACGCAGAAAAACAATTCCCACAATCTTCAAGACTTTCCCATCGATCGCTTTGCCAACTTGGTCACTCCTAAATATAGATTAAGGTATTTATCTGGAACATGGTCCTCTTGATTTGTGAATCAAAAAGGTTTATATGTAACTTTGGTCCTCTGATCGATGGTATGGAGTCAGAAAAAGAAATCTTGTCTCCATCTTCTCGGAAGTATAAAATATCGATTTGTATTGTTTGATGTACAAAGTTCATTTTTTGATCCTCGATTATTCTATTGTAATCCGAAACATTAGAGTGACAAAGACATTTGGCAAATCGGTTTCGATACCTTTTTCCATATTTCGAAGGGTTTGCGTTTTCTCTGAGGACCTAGACTCAGTGTGGCGATCTAGCTTACATCCTCACACATCAATTTAGTTCCTACTGCTCGTTCGTAATTATTTTTCGTTACTAAATATTGTTATTCTTATCCACCTAGGAGCTTCTATTTATAAGTACGAATAAACTACTGCACTGTTTGTTGATACGTATGTTCAATGTGTGTGTGTATATATATATATATCTTTTTTTCTGGAGGTCCATACATATATACCACTCTAACTTTTTGTCTGTTCATCTTTATACACGCCTAGCGTTCTCTATTCGCTCCTCCCTTTCTTCAAAAACAACAATAAAACTCAGCATGAAATTCTAATTACTAATTCATAGTGTTGGATTCAGAGTTAACATAACAAAACCTATCTACAACAGAAAAATGATTAGAGAATATTGGAACAGGTCATTAATGGGAAAGTAAAATTTGTAAAGAGAAAAGAATAGGACGGGAAGAAATGGGAGGACCAATTGCTGTTTAATGAATGTGATTGGCCAAGGGGATGAACGTTCCGGAACGAGGTTTTGGTGTCATTTTGCATTCTCACAAGGTTTTATCTCTAGGTGACCGGTAGGGTTTATGGATAGCACTGCTTGTTCATGATTTTCGTCGACTGCGTACTTGATGTTTCTATTTTTTGTTTATAAGATATAAGCGCTAATTGGTAATTTGGATAGCGCCACTGAGTCGGACGACGGGACCGTGATATAGCAGAATTTCCGTTTATCTCTCATTCACTCTTCAGACTCACTAATCTCTCTACCAAAAGACGTATTGCATATGAGCTGGTGTCTCTACTCGCCAAAAGAGCTGCCAAAGAGTATCGTGCACAAAGGAAAGGACATAATTTTTAACGTAGTAATTTTCATTTTACTTACACATTTAACGGTCATTATAAATTTCATCACTTTTCTCCCTTTCCCCCCATTTTTGACTCTTAATTTAATCACTTACTAGTCGTCTTTACAATATATGCGGACCTCCCGGTAGGCAAGGAGGTCGGCTTCTCTGTATAATTTTATTTACTCATTCAAACTCTAACTATATCTCTTTCTCTCTTTTTCTCACTTATTCTCCCTCTTGCTTTCTTCTTTCTCTGTCTCTTCTAGGATCGGTTTGCGCCGAACGTCTCTAGCCCGTGGTTCCGAACTCAGTCCGAAATCGCATGGTGTCGATGTCGATCTTTATCTCGTTTTCCAAATATTTTCTTTTGGTCAGATCGCGAGATTATTTGGCTTCAACGACGGTCGCATCAAGGACACTTGGCTCCCTACGCTTCTGCACCATCCACATTATTCGAAAAATCGCACCCCCCCACCCCAACCCCGCCCCTAAAGTTTTCAAAAACCCCTGAACTCTTGGATTCCAAGAAGATGTGCTCTTAACATTTCTCTTTTGTGAAACAAAATATCAATAAGTTTCGACTCTTGAGACAATCGACTATCTTTGGAGAGTTTCATCGAGAGCTGGAGTATCAACAGCCTCTCGAATTGTAGTCTGTAAAATATTTAAAAACCTGTTGTATAAAAATGAACAGCAGAAAGAACATTAAAAGAATGTTTGGAGGTAGAAGAGCTGGAGTATCAACAGCCTCGTGAATTTTAGTGAATAATATGTTTTGAAAAATTATTGTGATATAGAATTTTCCAGTGTTTGAAAGTTTGAAAGCTGGAGTATCAACAGCCTTTCAAAATTGTCTGTTAAGTAATGAAAACCTGCAAAATAACAATTTCTAATACTGTTCATTGTTTTACCAAAGGTGCGAAATAGTGATGTCAGAAGCAGGAGTATCAACTGCTTCTTTGTAAAAACTGTATGAAAAGAAAGCAGAATAGGTGATTTAGATTGGAGCTCAAAAGTCGAAATTTAGATCAAAGAAAGATGCTGTGAACAAAGTCGGAGTCTTCGACGACTTTGTAAACTGTAACTATGGATTGTTTTTTGAACCGGTGATATGTAAAGATCGAAGGACATGGATCCTTCGATGTAGATGCTTGTGCTAACTGTAAAATTGGAGCCACCTCTCAAATCCTTGAGCTATCTCATTCCACGCCTGACCTCAACCGCACCATAATCCAAATCAACGTATAAGCCTAACACTTAACGTGTACGAGATTATCACACAGAAAAATTTGTTCGCACGCTGTCAACAATCAGTTAGTAACGCACGCAGTACTCGCATAAAAATGTAATATTAGTTTCTTTCAGTCACTCTTTCTCTCTCTTTCATCCTTCTTCTTTCGCTCTTTTTACCTCTTACTGTTACACTGGAAATGATTTTTGGAGGACGCTTTCTTTCCCTAAATTCTACGAAAAAAAATCTATGGCGTCCTCCTTAGATCGCATCGCCTCGTCTGTGATACACTCTAATACGCCCCTAATAGTCGAGAAATTGTCTTTCAATTAACTTACTCCGATTCTCGTTTATCACGACTTAATCTCCAAAAACGCGATAGTTAATAATAATCGTATTAATAATTAGTTTATTATTTTAAGGTAGGTGTGTCTCCTGTCACTTTATCTTTAATTAATCGTAATATAATAATTAATAGCTTGCAAGTATTAACGTTAGATACTATTACTTAATATTCTGTTTACGAGTTTGCCTTATTTACGCGTTTAGGTATGTACGTATGCTTATTATTCTCTCTTTTCCATTTTTGTTACACCCCTTACTGCTTCTAGTTTAGAGTATCCGTTTCTTTCTAATGTTTATCGTTTACTTGCACTGATACGGCGAGTCGATCGATATCTTTTTTAAACGGTATCTTGCGGACATTGTTAGCTTAACAAATTTAACTTTTTAAATAGTGTCAAGGATATTTTAAAATGGTGCTCTAGTAACTCCGCGCCTCTGCTTGCACCATTTTTACTATCTTTTTCTTCGTTTCATCTTGTTCTCACTTATATTGCTTTTAATCTGCTTTTCCCTATTATCGTTAATCCCATTCAGTATATTCGCCTACTTTTCTCATTAGTTTTGGTCTGTCTTTCTCGTTTGGACGAGATGGCAGTACTGTCTTGATCAAAGGTACCTTGAAAATATCGAGACCCTTTAATTATGGTTTTTAGGTCCTTCGCGGTATGATATCCCATAAGATTTTTATGTTAAGTTTGCTCGACTTGAAAAATTTTGTTAAATTGTTCTGAAAAAAGTCGAGTTTTAGGTAGCAATTGAAAAAATGATTGTGTATAGGCACAGAGTACGGAATTTTATTTCGGTTGTTTCAAAATAATTTTTAGTCCGTGACGCATTTTCGCAAGTTAATCTTTTAGGCGGCGTCCAGGTAGCAAATTAAAATATTTCGATGCATCAGATTTTCGATTAGAAATAGTTCCAGGAATTGATAATGATTTTTTTGCTAATATTTATTTATGAATTTCGTTAATTTTTTACTTTGTCAAATACAACGCGATTTAAAGTAGTTTATGTGTTGAAAAATTTTTTGTATAACTAAAATAAAGAGTATGAAAAGAGTTATGATAAAAGATAAAGGCGCCTCTTGTGTTTTGATCAATTTTGTCTCTGCTCTGACATTTATTCATTTTCCAATGTTAGGCCAATGCCAAAATGATTTAGGCCAATATTTTTTCAAAATTGCTTTTATAAATTTTAATTTAATCACTTTTGGACATTTTTTCAAATGTAAATTTAGATGACTGAATTTAGTTTTGAAAATCTTAGGCCGAGATTTGAGTCAAGAGTGCGTCGTTAAGGATGGATAGGTTACTTAAACAATAAAATAATCATGCAACAAAACAACAAAAGAAATGATATTCAATGTTTTTGTTTATTTGCGTGAATAATAAATAAAATTATCAATGAATCGATTGATAATAATTAATTAAAAAATAGTGATTCGTGACTAGGTTAAGACTCACCGCTTGCAAAAAGTGTATGTATAATATATAATATGCTAAGCTAAATCATACAATAACGCTAAATCATAATCTCAACTAAAGTACAGCGTGGCGCTGGGATAGCTAAAGTACAAGGATGAGGATAATAAAGAGGAGAGAGGGGAGTAGAGGGAAAATGCAGGAAAAATTGCGTGTATATTAAACTAAAATAATAATTGGCTCGCTATGTAAATTTAAATTTACTAATAAGTATAATTCTAATAAGACAATAAATAATCAAAACCGACGTGACACTGCAACAGTAGTAGTAATAATTATTCTATAAAAATCAGTGGATTGTAGCGATAGTAGCAGTAAGATAAAGATAAAATTGCGAGAATTTGCTATAATTCGCAATATGAAAAATAGATACTAATTCTTCAAGTTCTATCTACAAGAACACAAATTTCGCGCTTTTATAAAATAATTAATTCGTGTATTTGTGTCTACGTGCATTTCAACGTTCATTTGAAAAAATCGCGTTGTTATTCACTAACTGCTCAAAAATGTCTAATATATATATATATATATATATATATATATATATATATATATATAATCATATATATTTATATATAATTATATTCTCTCATATAATCTATCCTAAATAGATACGTACCCGCGTCTAATGTAACGTTTTACCACTTCAGTTCACTTATTTACCTTTGCCTACTACTATCAGGACGCCGCCGGTACGATTGACTCTTTTCCTAATTTATTTTTTTAAACGTAATCTCATCACTACGACTAGCCTAGCATCTCAAATAATACTACTATGATTATATCGGGTATGAATTTATAATAAATGTTTTACGTCATCAATGCGATACGAATGAACGTAAAAGATCATATTTTTTATAATTAAAATTTGTTAATCATCTATCAAGAAAAAGATCTATTGTTCTAAAGATATTTTCGTTTTTCCAGCTAACACAGTAAACCAAGAACATTTTTCTTGTGATGATCAGTGTTAACGGAAATGCGCTTTAGCATTAATACTTTTTTGGTCCAATAGCATGTGTAATGTGTGTGTTTAACTTTGCTGCATTTAAATAATTCTTTGAAAAAATTCTCTTTCATCTCAACGAAATCTTCTTGCAAAGTTTACTCTCCGTGAAGAGCCCTTATCTTCCACTCTCTCGCTCATT
Organism: Diplolepis rosae; assembly: GCA_030998225.1. Classification (NCBI taxonomy): domain Eukaryota; kingdom Metazoa; phylum Arthropoda; class Insecta; order Hymenoptera; family Diplolepididae; genus Diplolepis; species Diplolepis rosae. The sequence continues at coordinate 1,485,744 of JAPYXD010000695.1, forward strand.
TTTTTCCACTCCTTTTGCACGAAAAAATTTGCGTCACGACGATCGAATTTGCTCTGTCGCCTATACAATACATTCATTTTATGTACAACTCAAGAACCCGAAAGTTCCTGATGAACTTATTAGGTACCACGATGAACCTCGCTTATACCTGTGCTAAATTTTTTTCTGCTTTTTGCAATTGCATAGGACTTTGGAGTTCTCGTCATCGAGAGGGTTTCCAAGGCCGAATGGTGCTCGTTACGTGTTGCAAGAGTTTATAGAAAGACGTTATTCTTTTTAAGAATTACTTCTTCCCTTAGTAAAAACGCCAGCCACAGCACGCGACGAGTATCACAAACACGAAAATGTACTAGCAGAGTTTTCGCTTTTGTTATTTTATTACAGTCTTAAATTCCATTGTATAATTGGCAACGACGTGATATGAAGCGTCAAGCGATTTATTTCATATCGTTCCAAGGGTTTCGTTCTAATTTTGATAATCATGCATCCTTATAAATATCTATGAATATTTATCAAATTTTACGAACTCTACTAGCATAATCTCGTGTATTCAAGTGCAAGAATTGCTAATACGATTTACAGATGTCTAATAAAGCCTTTTTAATAAATAAACGCTGATGTTCGTCTAATATAAAAAGTGCTTTAATTGAATAAACGAATTGATCGTTAAACAATAAGATTGCGCGCGAATTATCGACCTTCTCATCGGGACCATTTTGTCAATCAATCATTGAGGTGCTCGATTATGCATTGTCATCTCGTCCAAATAATTGACACACTTTCGTCGATACAAGTCCAGTTTTCCTATCAGCCAACAAAGATTCGGCTTTATTCTGTTTTTTTTTCGCGTACGTCGAGCACAATCAGATTAAATCCGCTCGCCATATAAAATCCTCAGGTCCGCATCGGTGACGAAGATGGCCACGGTATGATGATCTCTCGGTGTTTCGCTTTCGTTTCCTCTCGCTCAGTTTCGATATGTTACTAACGATACCTGATGCGCTTCCATCGACGGTGAACCATAAGATGAGGTTCTTCACGGCCGTCTGTGTCATTTTTTGTGATCACCAAGCGGCCATACGACGCATTGGTGATCGAAGATACTGCGCAGAGTAATGATGTTTATCCTATTCCAGCTGTTCCAAGAAGTTCGGGCTTTTGAAGTACTCCGGAACTGGATCATCTAGCCTCGAGATCACCTTGTAGATCGATTTCTTCCAGGACTGTTCCGTGTCCTTGCCACCCTGGATCGCCTTGAAAAATTCTTTCAAAGTCTGCTCCACTACATACCTAAAGTTACCAGGTACCTGCAATAAAATATCGATATTGTTAGTTTTAAACTTTTAAATTGTGGGAAAGACACTTATCAAAAAGCTGCGTGACAAAAAATAGCTTCTAGACAATCACATAAAAAACTTGAGATTAAAATGAACTGTATAAGTTTTTCTTTCAGACTTCTTGCAATTCATTTTGAACTGTCATTTTTTTTGTAAATTAATTTATCTAAGTTTCAAATTAAAATTTATTTTTTCCTCAGGTTTTTCGATTTAATAACATATAAGTTATGCACACAGGGTTAAAAAAAATCTTTGAATGGAAAATAATCCTTTCTCTTTAAAAATTTTTAGAAAGAAATACACTTTTAATCTATAAATTTATAATTTTTTGAAATAAATATAAAATATTTTATTTTATGAGTGGGAATACATTGTGCATTGATGCACAGACTTTCTTTCGTCAATTCTGCAAATATTTTCAGTATCTCAATAAAATATAAGAGTATTTAGAATTGAACATTGACTTTATTTCAAGTTAAAACTTCTTATAATTGACACAGATTAATTTGATGATGTGGAAAAATAATAAACCCTGCATGCATTCTACAACTCTTTGCAAAATGAATAAAAGGAAACTGAAAAATGTAGCGTGTGCGTGTTCTGTTCAATTGCGCACCTGGGGACCCCATACCTCAATGTGGTTGTTGCGGTTGTAATGAAGATTGAGAACTCGGTAGATTTCGGAATCACCTCCGACCCGAAGGTCATCGGCGTTTTTGACACCTTCCGATACTGCCTGTCTCGCATATTTTTCCATCTGGATGTAGTAAAACTCCCTGTAATCATAAAAAAGTACAACATTAGACTAGATCTTTGCGTGTTATACTAGAAGCTTACGTGAGATAATTATAAAATTTCCAGTTTGTACTTCACAGATCTGTACAGTCTTACACGACCTACTAGGGGTTTAGTTAGTAATGCGGTAAAGATAGACTCGCAAGATATGCGCTACCACTAATTAATTAAAGATCGATATACTAAAGAGCGTAGGGATGACGCAAGTGAGAAGCGAGAAAAGGCACAGCGTAAGAGAAAAAAATCCGCTCTTCCCGTTGGTTCTAAAGGTGAGTTCACTCGGAAAGAAAAAGAGCACGCGACATCGCCCATATTTCAAAGGGTTGGAACGAACGCCTCCACGTTATGATGTAACGAGGTATCGTCTAAGAAGACTTACTATACGTAAAAACGCATACGGTTATACGACCAATGAATATGCCAACCTACACAACGAGAAATCTCCCAGTTGACAAGTTTAACGTTTGCGTTCATTAATTAACACCGTCAAATAAACCTAACTTACTAATTGGTGGGCAATTAGTATAATAATAGTGACCTGCTATTCGACGTCTCAAATTTTTAACGAAAAAGAGTGACGAACCCAGATAAAACAGAAGCTAAAAAAATATAGCAATAATGAGTCAATATCTGAGGCAATAATTAAAAAATATCAATTTATCAGACTAATGAGTTCAAGAAAATAAATCTCTAGATTCTCAGGGGTGAGAGAAGACTTTTTTATCTCCCATTTCATGGTTAAATAAGTCGTGGGACATTGATACACAGATGGCTTAACGTGAGTTGAAGTTGTAGAAAATAAACGATAAGACTGACTTCGTTGAGTGCATTTTTTCCTATGAATTTTCGACAATATCTCTCTCGAGAAAATGTCACTCTTAAAGTATATGCATATGCACACAACCAGCCCCACGGGAAAATCATAGTAGCAGCCAGGTTGATCTTGCAATTCGAATCCCATAGGATGCAAAAAAATAGCTACACGGTTCAGTGGAAAGCCAGCTTTTGCTTACTTGTGTTTCTCGATCTCCTGCTTAAAATTCAACGACCCTAAATACCAACCAAGGAAAATCTTTTGGTCTCCTTTCAACTCGAAGCCGATGCAGCAATTTTTAAGATTGCTTTCGACTCAGCGATTTTTTAGAGTTAGTACTTGGCAATGTCAATGCTGCCTTGCAATGGAAATAGACGTATCTCCAGTTCAGATAAGTCACTTGTCACTTTTGCGAGTCGAAAAAATAGTTAATTAGGAATGTCAGGTTGACTATATTTTAGGGCCAACTATAAGACAGCCTTCTGTATGATCAAGCAAACCATCTCTTGAGGGTAAAACCAAGAATTTCCACTTGATTGAACATCAAAACATAATGTTCAACTTGACCATTCTCGAGAACTAATTGGATTATTTTAATAGTGAGTCTGACCCTTCCGGGTAGTCAGGCTGAACATAAAATAAGTCTTTCTCGCTATTCCGAAAAAATTGTAAAAGGGTCGTCTAGTTATTTAGAAGGTCTTAACGACTCTTCATTTTTGTCCATGTAAAGACAGCTTTGTCGAACTCTTATAAGTCCTTGCGGATTGGAAGCTGCTGAGAAGGTAGATGGATCGTGGGATGGTATAAGTGCCAGGAAGATGAGGAGTGGCTTGACGTACCTTGTCTCTTGGCCTCTTGGAAAACACCCTTCACCTAACCAGTGACTGCAGTCACCCACTCCAGCCCTCAACGATGTGTCACCTGCATCTATAATCCTTATTCATCCATCCATCGAACGCATTGAGGTTCGTCAGATCGCCAAGTATAGGCAGAATATGGTATGCAGATGCCGGATAGATGTCAATACATAGGCCTGCATCTGTATATTCCCGAAGTGCCTAATTAAAAGAGACACCCCGAGACAGAGAGCTGTACGAGATGGATAACGCGGATTCATAATGGGTTGTAAGAGTGCGAGGGAGATGGGCATAGTTCCGTAGTTATTTGAGTACGACAAAAAGCTGAGTGCTAGAATTGCCACTCTTCGGCTGCACCAAGTGCGAGAAGAGCAGCAACTGAGTGAGATAGAGAGAAGGGAGAGGAGGCTCGAGTAAGAAAGAAAGAGAGGGTGAGATGCAGAGTCATTCATTACGGTATTGTATAATTAGAATAATAATAAACTCTTCAGTGCTTTGGGTCTTCTTGCGCACTGTTGAAGCGGGGCGTCGCCAAGAGAGGGAGGAATTGATAGAGCGAGAAATTCACCACAAGGGTGCTGATTATTAGCATCTAATTACGAGACGCCTCGCTGCCGATAAGAGGAACGAGAATGCTCAAATCCAAATGCCACCAAGCTTCTTCTCCAGATAGACAATGCAAAGCCTCGCTATTCAATCCACTATTCCATGTTCTTTAGAGTCTTTCAATTCTAGTAGAAAGAAGAATTCAGAACGCTGCAGATCAACAGTAATCTGATGAAGATGATGCTCGATTATATATCCAATTTGAACTTGCGTAATAAGTTTTTTAATTCTTACATATAATTAACTAAGACAACTTGCAGAATATTTTCTTTTAAGAGGATTCTAATTTATTTTCAGATGATTCTTTTAAATTTTCACGAATTCAACGCCTTTTTTGGTTAGAATGAGGGTATAAAGTAATATAAAATAATTTCAAATTAATTAGTTGAGTTTGAAATTTCTGCCACTGCCTAAATTATCCGAGAATCACTGCAAATAAATGCAAATTTAAATTTAAATTTAAGAATTTGAAATCTTTCTGTGGAAAAAAAGACGCTTTCAACTGCGCTGGGATTCGAGCCCAGGTCTTTCGATTGACATAATATTAGATTGATGCGAAAATCAACAGTTTTTGATCATTTGAATTCATGAAGCAGATATAGCAAAAACGAACACTTTTTAGATAAAAACTCAACTTGTTATAAGAGTTGTTGTGCGAAAAAAAGGGTCTCTGAAAACAAAAGTTTTCCTATGATTTCTTCGAATTGGAATTATATCAGTAGACGTGTTTTATGAAAGAAGAAAATTTAAGAATTATGAAAAATAATACTTTTAATCATGTTTTTTGAAATAGAATGTTTCCTTACTGTCGCTTCTTACCAATTTTTCAAAAAATCTTATTGGATTTTTTTAATTTATGGTTTTTTTTTTCAAGAAAAAATTCTCTATAACTCTACCATTTCTAATTTTGAAAGTAAAGATTTCAGTGGCAGAAATTGTATACAACTTTTTAAAAAGAAACATTTTTTAAATAAAATAACTATATTTGACGATTATTTACTTATTTTCAAAATTGGAAACAGTAGCGTTGTAGAGAATATCATTTTGCTGCGGAGAATTCTCAGAATGATATTTTTTTCCCAAATTGAAACGTAGTTTAGTAAAAATTATGACTTTTCATAACATTAGACCTTGTGAAATTTTGCATTAATTAATAATTTTTAAACAAATTTGAGATTTTTAGAGATCATTTAACTTTTAGTTTTACCTCAAATTCAGTCACTTGAACCTAGCGACCGAAGACGACTTAAACTGGATTTTTAACTTAAGCTGAAATCAAAATTTATATGATATTTAATTTAATTTGAAAATGGTTTCTACGATGTAAAAAGTTTTTGAGGCTTGAAGTACATCAGAATATAAGATTGACTTTTAATCCTATAAGTTCACTTTTATCCACTCCATATTTTCATCATGATATTAATGTTAATAAAGTTTTTCACTCTCTGTAAAGGGCTGAATTTCAATCAATAATTGAAATCAAACGGAATTGATTTGCGCTAAAATTCAAATAACGAATCAAAAATTATAGTACAAAGAGAAATCTCTTATTTTTAAACGAATTTTATACGTCACTCTGATTCGTTATACGCGAAAATAACAAAACTTGCAGTATCAAGCGATCTATGAATGCAAGTACATAATTTTTGCTGCTTTCATGGGATGATCTTTATAAATGTATGATCCAGGGATAGATAAAAAAAAAGTAACCGTTGGAGTCAGAGGATATAATAGAAAAGTGTGGCTAAAAGTCGTTTATACCACACGCCTTCCCTGAAACTTCCAAGTGACTCGTTGAGACATCGTGCTTCTCGTCTTACACGCGCTCCTCATTCAAGAAATTCTGATTCTCCTCCTTAAGCCAGTCAGCCCCTTTTAACGGTTATGCCTAGGTGGACGACCTTCCACAATAGCTTAGTGTTTTCTTCCCTGATACTTCTGACCCTGAAATCTCACCCCTCGATCGTTGGCTTTCTTGTCGAACCTTTCCCACAGTGTCGTGAAGGGTTCGAAGACCGAGACCCTGAGAAATGACGAAGAAATCATATTGAGGAGGATTTGCTAGATTTAACGTTTCTATCTTAGTTAAAAGGGACCAGCTCTTCCAGCCCTTTAAAGGGATGATACAGACAATCAATCTTGAAAACCTTCTAAGAATTGGCTTCTTAACTGCATCATAATATTATATATATATATATATATATATATATATATATGCATGGTGCACATTATGCTTGACAGAGCATAAGCGTCCATTCAGAGGGCGCGTTCAAAAAGGTGTCGTTTGGGGTCTTGATGCTGCACTCTTCTTAATTAGTAATTAACACTTTAACGCCACCTACTCTGACACGGAGCGGCAAGCAAGTATGCGATCCTGCAACCGCTTCTCAATAAATCCAAGAGAGTATATGCGCATGCGCTGGAAAATCACGTAATTAAAACACAAATTAACAAGTGATTACTTCATTCTATCCCATGACGGTAGTGCAGCAATTATGATGTTCTGGGGTATTTTTAAACCGCCTAAGGGTTATCGCGTCGTTTAAAAGAGGAGAATGAGGAGAGATGCAAGGGTAGAAGAAAGAAGGAGAAACTGACGAAAGAGAATAGCAACACGAGGGGGTCGTTTGAAGTTTCACGCCTTTGGTTAGGAAATAGTATTTGCCCTGGCTTGTGGACTTAAAAGATTCGACTTCCGTGTCTTCTCTCAAATAAAACTCATAAAAAACAAGAAAAAAGCCACACGCTGAATTCCAACCATTTATTACATTCATTTATTTCGTGAAAAACCAGAAACTTCATTAATACTCATTTTTAAAAATATTGTAAAACTTTCCACCTAGAGACTCTCGTAAGATATTAAATGGGGAGACTGAGTTCTCTTTAATTTAATAGGGAGTAATCAAAGCCCTTTTGCTCTCCGATTGTAGGATGATGCGCTCTTCGATCCTTCCCCTGCTTGTCTCGTCATCACCCTGCTGCTAAACCACTTTTTTTCCACGGCCAAGTTTCTAAGCCTCGGACAATCGAGCGCGATCGTATGGCAGATGTGCCTTCGACAATCAGTAGTAGCTGTATTTCTGGGCCCCGGGTCGACTGGCTGCCGCCCTTTCTAAAAGGGCGCTTGAAGAATAGGGGGCCAGGGCTAGACGCTCGTGTGAGAAGGGAGGAGACCTGATAGGAACGACTGGAGAGAAAAAGAGAGATTGAGAGCAAAGGGGAGTCCGCGTGCCGCACGCGCCGATCTTACAATGAGTACTTCGTATGCTCCCTTTGCACCCCTCCTCATCGTACATCTGGCTGCCTTAAACATCTTTTCTCTCTCATTCTAGCCTGACAAACTTCAAACTTCTTTTTCTCTCAACCGGTTTTCTCAGAGTCATTGATATTCCATCTAATGTAAGCGATCTCTAATTTCTCATTTCTTTTTTTTTTCTCATTCTCCAAAAGAATCATAAGCCGAGTTGGATCAACTGGATTTTATCGAAGATCCTTTCAACCTGTTACCCAAGAACAAGAAGGGGGATTCTTCCAAGAATAGAGAAAATGATATACTCTGTTTAATGATGAAGGTTTCCTTTTCAAGCTAGAAGCTAGTGTTCAAGAAGAGAGAGAGAAAAGAGAGCAGTGCTCTTTCTCTCTTGGGGGGCGGGGGCAGCTGCTTTGAGCGGTTTCACTCTTCAATAGTCGCGGACCACCCCGCTCTTCACTAACGGCTTTGCCCCTTTGCCCCTTTTCTCTCTGCGTCTCTGATGCACTTGGGCTTCTAGAAAGCATTTTTTTATTCGATCGATCGATTTACTCCGCTACCCAGAATACATCATCATAGTGCAAAGCCTTCTGCATCTTTATATCCAATCTTACGCTAGACAGCCTATTTTCAGCAGGTACACCCAACGTACCTGACTACTTTTGACATTCTCATTGTTATTCATGTCCTCCACCTTTTCATTCGACAGGGGTACATCCCCCAATGAAAATTCATTTACCACCCGGTTCAATCAATTGTTGTATGTACCTCGGGAGAAAAAATTGACTAAAAACAAGTTCTCATATTTTGACCTTAAATTTTGCACATCTGTTCTCGGAGCTCCTTGAATTCTTGCTGAACAACAATGAGGCAGTTGAATCTTGGTCGCATTCATTGAATACACTATGAGCGTGTAATGCAGAGGAAAGAGGAAGAGGAGTTCGAGTAGGACAATTCTCGTGCGTATTGCGTATACAAGTAGTTACAGTCCTGTTAATGTACACCCACATTCTTAGAAGGACATCAAACCAAACGCATACAAGTACGAAAGAGCGTAGGAAAAGAAAAGGGTTGCCTAGGTTAGGGACTCGGAAAACATCCTTTGTCGAATACCCTACCGGGACCGCTCACCCGCCCGGCAACTCGTTCAACTCGTTGAGAAAAAATCAATAATTCTTTGTTGTCAAGTTTGCCTTCTGTCATGCCACGCTAAACCACATTAGGCCGAGCCGAGCCGATCCGTCCGAGTGCGCGAGAGTGAGCAACAGAAAGAAATTCGAAAAGATTATACCATTCGTACCCAGAGGACACTTGTGTTAAATTATAGCTTTGGCTTCTTACTTGTTTGTACCTTCAATTGTAGAAAAGTGATAAATCATCTAGCCAGATTTTATCATAACTGGAAAAACCGAAGGAGATTTAAAATTAACTTGCTTATTAGGTTTCTTTTTAAAATTTACATACAAAAATAGCATTTGGTATCACGTGGAAACCTATTTAGGAACCCATGTGAGTTCTGAGTTATATCTGGCCTGATTTCGTATCTCGAGGCTGTTTAGAATTTAAATATTGTTCGGGGTATCTGTGTACAAAATTTTCCAATCAAAACTCAAGAAGTGAGCAATACTTTTCCACGATAGTTTCTACATGACTCGAAATAGGAAGTCTAGACTAGAATATATCTAGGATTCCTTATGGGTTCCCAGGAAGGTTCTTACACTGAAAAAACAGTATAGCTAAGAGAACTATATTTTGATCCTCAGAACCAGAAAATATTGCTATCAGACCAATGCTACGGTATGGTCCTCAGAACTATACGAGTATAGGTGAGACAGCTATACAAGTTCGTTGATATGACAATACCATGTATAGCGATCGTAAACAAAATATTATGCCATCGTTATCGCTCTTTTGAATTTTCGCGTGTGATAAAACAATACGCGATACGCAAAAATGATCTTTCAAAGAAAGAAAAAATGCTCCAAACAAATAGACAAACACTTCGAAAAAATGCCTCGAAAAAATGACATTTCTTTCTCATTTCGAGGTTAGAGTCGCGTGCATACGAAGCAATGTATAGGTCGCGCGGCAAACCAGTATAGTTGTCTCACCTATACCGCATGGGTCGAGACACTATATACCGGTATAGGTCGAACAGCTATACTGTTTTTTTCGTGTATGTAACACGGAAAAAGTATTTGCAAAATCCACTCAAGCAATTTTTCGTACACATTTTTCTTAGAATTTAGTAAGTTTCACAATTCTTCACAGTAAACTCTAAAGAGCGAACGGTGAGGTGAACTATCTAGCGCTATAGGATTTACTAAATTCTAAGGAAAATGTATTCAAAAAGCCGCTTGACTGGATTTCACAGTAAATCCCACTAGGTAATTTTTCCGTAAAGGATATTGAATAAGAATCTACTACCGTGTAATCTAAGGCGATCTAATGGTGATATTTTTTATCTTTGAATATATAAAAAGACACTCCATATCTACACTTTTAATTATACATTTAGGTTTAATACGAATTAATGCGTCTATACATCATAACGTAAATTACAATTTTTTATTAAATTTGGAGAGAAATAAACGTGATTAGCATATATACAGTGACTTTAGGTAAATAATTACGTAAGCGTCCATTGATTAGGTGAAGACGATTTTCAAAATTACACCCCCCCCCCCCCCCCCTATTTTGTTTTTCGTAATACAAACTTTTTTTATTTTCCATAGAAAATTAAATATTGGAGATATTTATTATATAATTAATATTCAAATATTTAAAGAATTAGAAAATCTTTCTGTGGAAAAAAGACGCTTTCGACTGCGCTGGGATTCGAGCCCAGTTCAATCGATTGCCGGTTGAACTTACCTAATTAATTTGAAATAATTAATATTACATAAATAAAAAAAATGTTCACCATTTATAACATAATTGTAATAAGGGAATTTATTGAAAGGTGTATGGAATTTTTACTCATTGGAGAGGGGAAAAGTCCACGGTAAAATTTGGAAAGTATTTTAATAATTATAATAATTTTTACCTGAATATTCGAAATTAAGGAAAGTTATGCAAGAAAGACTGTGGATACCCTTTTCCTATATGAGAATTTATAATATTTTTCGCCCACTCCCTAAAAGAAGAGCTTTATTTAATTAATGGACACGCTCCCTATGAAGATAAACATAAAAACGTGAGTTCAAGTATTTCAGACTTCATTTTTACAGAAATAGCATTTTCAGAGTTTCTTATTTCTATAAAAGTTCGTTGGACACGGAGACAGATACTTGGCAAAAATTACCATACTATTTGGAAGCGCATGAGAAATTCTGAAGCTACGTTCTTTTTTATAATTTTTATAATAGAAATCCTAATAAATGTTGCATTATTATAAAAAAGTACGTAATTCAGAATTCATCATGCGTTTCCAAATAATTTGGTAATTTTTGAGAAATATTTTTCTTCGTGTCTTGCAATTAGAAGTCTTAAAATATATTTCCAAGTTTTTACAATAAATTACCAAAGATTTAAGGAAAGTTCTCTAAAAAAACTGTAAGTATTATTTAAATTCTTAAATTTTAAGGAACCCTCTCCCCAACATTAAATTATAAGACGTTTTTAGAAAATTCCCTACAATCCTGGTGAAAATACATTTTTGAACAAAAATGTGGATAAATTTTTATCGAAATCTAGAAAATTTAAAACACTTACTTCGCCACTACTTTATCTTGGAAGTGTAAATAGATTTGCAAATCAGAAATTTCCTAGAACAAGCATATCACTTGGGATGCAGATTGCCTATAAATAGTTCAGAGTAAACTAAAAAGGAAAATGGGGAAAAAGAGAAGCGACGTCATTGGCGTAGCAAATAAATTAACAGCACGTCTGTGGTACTCGCGTGACACGCACCTATGCCAGTAAATAGAGAAAATAGATCGATAGTTCTTTTCTACTTTGTAGCGAGGCAGATAGCTTGAAAAATCGGGGGTGACGAAGGGGTAAAGTGAAAGGGAGATTCCACCCCGAAGCTTTGGCTACTTTTCTCCCTTCATCTCTAAAGCACTCTATCTTTATTTCTTCCCCACGCTTTTACTGTTAGAAAACGGTAAAAAGTATCGTGAGATCATCGCATGATCGGATCTATCGACGACCGTTACGATCAACGAGATGAAGGTTAGGATGAAGGTGGAGAGAGAATGGTTTAGGGGCTAAACTCAAGCCAGTGGGGCAGTAGGTTAGCTAAGGGTGCTATCAACCCTCGTAGGGATGAGAGTTGACTAGCTTGTTCGTTGCGTAATGGTAAATAGGATTTTCAGGCAACTGTCGACCACCAAGAGACGGCAGTTATAAATATTCCTAAGGATTAGTCTCTTCACTTAAAACGCTTTAAGTGGGGCGATTGCAAAACAGTTTTTTTAATTCTTGTAACTTTGAAATTTCATTAAAATCAAATGCAGGTTCAAATTATTAAATTTCTATTATTTGAATTGAATAAAAAAAACACGTTAAATTTATAAATCCTTAAATATTTTTGGCTTATTGACATAACTTTAAACTTAAGATTCATAAAAGATTTATGAGACTATAGCACTTGAACAATTTCTGGTTTTAAATTAAAAATCAACATCAATTACAAACAGCTCCAAAAATAAATGATCAAAATATAATTAAAAAAATATAAATAATTTCTATAAAAAATAATAACAAAATGTTAATTGAATTGTGAAGCATAAAATAAATTTCAAATTTTGGCGCCTATTATAACGATATGTCTTGATAATAAGGGAATTTATTGAAAGGTGTATGGAATTTTTACCCATTGGAGAGGGGAAAAGTCCACGGTCCATTAAGATCATTTTCGAAAAATCGGCTTATGAAGTAAATCAAACAAAAATTTTTTTTTTTAATTACCATTAAAACTTTAAACGTAGTTTTCTCGAAACAACATTTTAAATATCGGTGATTAAGATATCGCAGAAACTATATTGACTTTGAACTGCTGTCATTTGGTAAAAAATACATAAACGTCTCTTTTTCACTTATTACTTAATATTTTCCAACGAATTTTTTTAAAAATAAGCTCTAAATGATGCTTGTTTATATTGTACACTTTTCAACTGAAATTTTTTTCAGTTTTCTTCATAAAAATCATAAAAATTCGTCTTTTTTGAAGCCCTGACTCTATATAACCCCTTAACTAAATTTTACACTAAAGAATTTTGTTGATTCAACCAATTTTTCTCTAACTGAGATATAATTTCACCAAATAAGTTTCGACAGGCATATTAAACTTTACTCTCACGTATTTCAAGGGCAAAGCATTAATTGAAAAAAGTACAGATGGGGAAGTGAAATCGCGATTTTTCACAAGGTTCGTTTTATGGAAAGTAGTGAAGGAAGCAATTAACAAATCGTAAGGCATGAGTCGATGTATTTGACGAGGACAGCTCGAGCACACTGATGTTCTCGCGAGGTTAATCTCCTGAGGACAATGAAATTCGACGGCCTACTTGTCGCCCGTATAATAGTTCGTAAGATAGTCATAGTAACTTGCTGAGCCACCACCCGCATGAACAGTTTTGTTTTCAGTACACTTAGAAGGTAACTTGACATATGGGCGATTTACATACGACGTTTTATAACTGTACTTAACGATCTATCGTCCCTACCTCCATGAATCGGAAGCCGCTCGTTTCCCAATATTGCAACTCTAAGAACGTGTTCTGTTTTCTGAAGAGCAATCTCGAAGCACTCTGTAAAATAGGGTTCTTTGCAGTGCTTCGATAGCATTGATGTATTCTACTTGCAATCTGCAGAATCACAGTATTATGTTTTCAGGAAACTAGTCCGGTTTCGAACGACTTAAGCCAAGACAAGACTCTTTCCTGGAGAATCGCCAAATTGAAAGTAATTTCGCTACAATCAGAACCTTCAATTTTAGAAGAATTTGGCACCTTAAGGTTGGCTTCTAGCAAAATGAGGGGTTAATGAAAGGTTGTTATGAATCTATGTGTATGAACCGTGTCGTTTGATCTGGTCCCTTGCAAAGGACAGATGCAATTTACTTGATATCGTTTTATTGCCAAAAAATTTCAAATTGCATGTCGCTTAGCCTTAACTTTGCCATTTATTGAATTTTTCGTCTGCTAAGGCTATTATTGCATTTGCACGAGAGAGATGAAACTTTGTTCGATTTTTACGTATATGTTCTTCAAGGTATTGAAAATAAATAATATACTTTCGAGGAAATCATGAGCACTGGTTGATATAATAATGGAAGTAAAATTAGAAGCTGAATGGAAATGCAGATTTTGCGTTCGAAATTTTTCGAGGTCTGCAGTGAAGCGTCAGTGAAAGAGACCCGGATGAGATAGGAAGAGAAACGAGGAAACAGGGGGTGAACGGCCAACAAGTAGGATGAGGGGACAGGGGCTTGACAAGAGAGGGTTTTCAAACGAAATCAATTCAGAGTCGTTGTCCAGCCGAACGTTACCCCCGCGAGAGATTTGGATAAATGTTGGCCAAAATGCATCAATTTCACGCCGATTCCTACGTTTCCAATTCGACACTTGAAGTCTCACGAGAGAACCAACGTGTCGCTCTCTGAATTTTCAACCAACTTCACAGAACCTAAACGTATTAAATTTTCCCATGTGACAACATTTTTTAAAAAGTACTGCATACGCGTGTTTTGTTCTCGAATAATTCACAAAGGAATTAAAGTTTTTTTTTTGTAAGTCAATAAAATCCCTGCTTTGCAATTTTTATAAATTGTTTTTCGCATTTCCTGCAGCTGGCTACGAATTAAATCCTTTAGAGAGATAAAGGGAGGGTAACCGAGGGAAAGGGGAGGTAGGATTGCATCCCTTTTACCCTTTCTACATTTTACCATCGCGTCGAATAGAAAGCCGATTAGCGCGGGACACTGGAACATTATCATTTCAACATTTTTCGCGAAGCCGATTGACTACTTGTGCCAGTCTCGAGACAAACCTTTTTGCGTGTCATATTGAGTGCGGGATAAAAATTGAAAAAATAAGTCCGTTTGGTTATTAGAGAGATAAGGAGAATGGTCACTAATCGAATTTTCACTGCATCTAAAGTTTAAGTTTAATGATGTTGACTTTATATATTTTATGATCCAGCGACAGGTTAAGAATATTAGGAGAGTAAAAAACTTTTGAAGAGAAACTTTGAAGTTGAGTGTACCAAATTCATGTTACAAGTAGCAGCTCATAGCGCAGGATTAGCCTTGAAATGGTGAGGCTTATATTCCCTCTAAAGTTCCTCAACCCTGTGCAGCAATGCCCCTTTCCCTTTGGAGCTGCTTTTTCTCCAGCCAAAACCCCTCTTTGGAATATTATCCCTAACGTCCTACGCTGTTCCTCTCGCGATAGCCCTGCGGCTACCGCATTGTCTACTACCCAGCCAATACCCGTTGTATTTTTCGTATTTGTGTTCATTATCATAAAATTAGAAAAGGAACGCTGCACGAGATTTTGCCGCGTCAGCTGTAACCCCTCTTAGTAGATGCATCGGCCTTCTGAGATTGTCTGTCCAGCTTTTGCTTTCTACTCTTCCCCTGATGTTTTTTCTTCAGTTTAATTTGGCGAACACAACTCTATTTCCAAAAATTATTTATTCTTGTCCTTTTCCCAAAAAATGCAACAGAGAGTGACTTGAGAGAATAAAATTTCCTTTCTTAAAATTAAGTAGTAGATATATTATAGAGATGAGAATAATGTTGACGGAGACATCATTGAGTCTTGGTGTTTGCGGCGCGATACTTTCTACGAGAAGAGAAAAAATTAAGCAAGACAAATTAAAGTTGGAGTTTGCAAGTAGAGAAAGAAAAAAGGTAGGAAAGTAGAAGGCAAAGCCGAGTAGCGGACGAGGGTTTGAACGAGAGAAAAGAAGGAAAGAGGTGGGTCGTGGGGGTGAAAGGGTTCGCTAGGCAGCCGAGTTATACGGGCAAGAGAGAGTCAAGCGCCACTAATTAGTGCCAAGAACGTAATTAAGTAATTTTTAATTAAGTGACTGCCGTTTACGTGCAGAACCACCACACAAGGTTGGCTCACTCGACGGGGCACAGTTCCTCATCCACTTCGACTTAAGTCGAAAAATCTTCCCTCGAAAGTTAAACCAAAAGCAGGTCATCAAAATCAATTCTCAGCCACTTCTTCACGAATAGTCCAGAGAGACACGTACATCGCTATGCATTTCCACGCAAATCAGGACGTAACGAATACCTGCAGATTTTAATATTGAATCTCTTTGATGCATTTAAACAAATACCTGTCCCCGTTACTAAGATTGTGAGTATCAATCGACAGAGGAATTGAGAAGGAAGAGGCTCTGCTCAAAGAGTTACTACTCCATTGTGCTGTGGACTGAGTTTTTAATTAAGAAGTTCCCTGAGATCTGCTCTATGTACAAGACATGTATGCGGCTGTCTCTATGTTCCAGTATTTATACCTTGTAGGCATGCAGACACCTACAACAAGTATAAATGCTAAGGACTTGCCTTTGTAAACATCGAGGGCTCTCGCTTTCTTCATAATACTTCTCATTTTCTTTCGAGCAGCAGAAAAGAGAAAAGAAGAGGGAAAGGGACGGCATAAGAGAAGACGTATAAATAGAAAAAGAGATCAGGCATCAAGACCGCGGCCGAAAAGTCAAAGACCAAAGTTTTCTTCTTTTCATCAGAGGGCTCCAAATGCGGAAGCGTGATACATCCTGCATCTACCCCTTTTCTCAGCCCTGCCTCCTCCTCTCCCCACCCAGAGCTGCCTCCTCTACCTCTAAAAGCTTTTGTTTCAAAGGATTCCTACTTGTTCATTTCGCCAGGATCCCTTCTTTCTTTCGAGTGTCTCCGGAGAGAAGAGCAGAGAAGGAGCTGCGAAAACCAGCGAGAAAGAGAGATATTGCTTGTTACTCGGGTCTCAGACATGCAAGAGACACGGGACTCTCCCTCTTACGTTTACTTTTTTTTTTTTAGCTGAAAAAAATGCGTCTTCGGTCTTTGAATGTATCGTCAACGATCTCTTTCAAGATACCGTCCCTCTTTAACGAGAGAATCCTTCTCTCAACGCGTTCTTGTGTATAATCAAGGACGAGATTTTGGAAAATAGAGGGACAGAGATAAAGGATGAAAGGAAGGAGCTTGAGAGCTTTGGATACTTGGCTAGAGAAAGTAATAAAGGAGAGAAAGAATTCAAGGGAGATGGAGAGAGACATATTAGACGAGCGAGAGCATAATAATTACAAGACTCCCACTTACGTCCTTCCGGCAGTGCGCCCGGAAGCTCACATGCTCTTCACTAGGTATGAAGAGAATGGTTCGAGTAAGCGGGCTATCACCCTCTTATGTAGATGAGTTTCTACATTTGTATTTGCGTACGCAATTCCGTATGTGTAGAGCCAAGTTACAAGCATACCCAGGTATCTCAACCAAACCTACCTCAAGGCTCGAATTTTCTCCATCCCCTCGAGTAGGCTTATTCCTCGGAATAAGAGAAATCCCGGACGTGGCCAACATATGTACTTGAAAAACACACACCAACACAAGCACCCAAGCAAAATAAGAGGCAAGTATACGCGTGACTGTCGCGTCTAGCCTTTTCGCTAAATGGTCCTCGCCGCTTTTTGCTTTCCACCTTTCTTGCTCACATACCATTGCCAAGTACACGCAATCTTGTGGGATTAAAAAACACCAATCTAGGAGAACACACTCGGCCCGTGTGTGGAGATTGCCTTTTGGCTCGTTTGTAGTCAAGATTTGGGTAAACCGCCTACGTCGCTGTTAATTGGACACTCTGTTTCAGTCTTTTACAGCGCGCGACTTTCATGAGTGCACGAGTACCTACTGTTTGCTTGGCAAACTACTGCAAAGGAAAAACCAATTTCTTTCCTGCAATTCCTCATCTTTTATACCGTTTTACTCACGTCAGCTTTGTGTTTCAAGGAAAATTAGTTTTAAAATCTTTTCACCATAGCCACGAGATTAGAGAATGGCAATTTAAAACGAATCAAGTTCCGACTTCTTGAAAAATCTTGGGAATTAAAAGTTCAAATCTTGAACACTCAAAGAATACAATTTTCCAATTATAGAGGTTTGGCTACTATTAAAAATTGTTTTCAAGACGTAGAAATAAATCTAGCTTAATATCTTGAATTGAAGTTTTAAGGGGGTCTTGACAATGTCCTATAAATCGTCTTTGATTAATTGTCATCTTTATCTCCACACACTTGGCTTTTATTGCTGAATGTTAAATTGAATAATCTCGAAATAGAACACGTGTTTTATTGTCACTATATGGTATAAAATTTCAATGAAAGAGTATCGGTAACACATTATCTGGCAAACACGAAGGCTTGGAAGAAAAAGAAAAGGACACTAATGACTGGTCACGTGTTCGACGAGTAGATAAGAGCGGAAAAGGAAATTTGTGTTTAGAAAATTACCTCGTCATTACACCCCCTCACGAAGTGGTTTCACGGGGTAATATTCCCCTACGAAACGATCTTCTGATAAGAAACGCTTCGAAGGAGAAGAAGCACGAGCAATACATCCCTTTCGCGCCTGTCAATGACTTTATCTTTACTAACGATACAATCTTGTTTTCAAAATCAACATTTCCGTTCGGTTAAGAATGTGTCAAGGGAAGTATTTTTATCGCTTGAGCGTAAATAATATATTTTTTCTTTCCAGGGGAACAAATTTTATAAAACTAAAAATAAACACACTCCCACTGACAGTTTTATCTTCATTATTATTGTACATTACTTTCAGTACATCTATTTTCACAAATTTCATTCAGTGACTCATTTTTAGCTATTTAATCAGTAAATTTTGACTGATTTCTTAGAGGGTTGATTTTCACTTTAATTGAGTTCAAAAAGTATTTCTTTTTATTTCGTTATTTTTCAGAACTGTTCTGTGTATTAAGGAAGTACTCGAACTTTTGTTCTTATCGCTTCGAGACAAATTTTTAAAAATGATGCGATTCTGATAAATCACGAATCATTTTTTCAGTGGAAAGATTCTCTATAACTTGAACATTTCTAATTTTTGAAAATAAATTCTTTAACTGCTGAAACCATTAAAAAACAATTTTCAAGCACAAAATTTTTATAAACAAATTATAAACATTTGGCTCGAAACGATAAGAAAAAAAGTTCGGGTAGAAATAAAATTTATTAATACAATTATTTTTACGTTTCAATTTATTTTTATGGAATATAATCTTTTATTTTGAAAGTGATCCCTCCAAATTATTATAGTTATTCTTGAAAGAAAAATTACCTATTTTTGCTTGAGGCCTAATTTTCGCGAGTTTACTACCTTAAAGAAAAAATATTAGAAAAATTTTGAATAGAATGGAGCATGGAAAATTTTCAAAAAAGCAAATAGTAGAATTGACGCATTAAGGATTTTCATATTTAAATAGCGAAGAAGATTTCGTGCTAAGCATAGCCTCGACCGAGTCTATGTCGTGTGTGTGCCCGTTGTCCATTATACGACATAAAATTCCTTCCATACCAAAAGATACGATCTGGTAATTCAGTCGCGTGTCCTGTCGTGAGATCTGATAACTGGCTAACCACCATCCACGGTTCTATCTTTTTTTCCACCCTGTCCTGGACGACCCCAATCACTCTACGCGAATGCTTTATTCGACGAAGGTTGTCAATAATGCCAACAGATGACACACCAGATACCCTTTAAGACGTCTAGCTTGATGGAATTGTAATGTCAATCCACAAATGAAATATTTTTTTCATTTTTCTAGCAAAAAATCACTCATCAATCAATCCCAATTCTAGTTATTATAATCAAATATTTCAGTTAAAAAAACTTCTTAAAATTAAAATCCTAATTTTTGAAAAATACTGAAAAAAGATTAACAGTCTAATTATATCCAAATCATTCGTTTTTATAAACTTGGAAAAATCATGCGATTCTAATAAATCATGAATCATTTTTTCAGAGAAAAGATTTCCCACAACTTCACCGTTTCTGATTTTTAAAAATAAATTCTTTAATGGCTGAAACCATTAAAAAACATTTTCCTAAACGAAATTTTTATAAACAAATTGCTGAATTTTATAATAATTTATTCAATTCGAAAATTTGAAATGGTTAAGTTGTAGGGAATCCTTTTCTTGAAAAAGTGATTTGTAATTTATTAAAATCGCATAATTTTTTAAAATTTGGTAAGAAGCGATAAACAAAAAAGTTGGGGCAAAAATAAAATTTATTAATAAAATTATTTTTCTGTATTTCAAATTTTTTTTCATGGAAATGAATTTTTTCTCTTCCAAAATAGCCCTTCAATTATAATATTGCTACTCTTGGACGCAAAATTATCTATTTTTGCCTGAGGTCTAATTTTCGTGGATCAACTACCTTAAAGCAGTATACTTTGAAAGAATTTCAAAACTCGCTAAAATATTATTTGCCGTTATTTCGAACCAAAACTAAAAAGTCAATACCAATTTGAGAGCCCAATAAATATTTTCTTGGGGATATGAATAATCTAGACGTTGAGAAAGTTCTGAACGGTAATTCAATATACGGAGAAAACAAATTTCGAGAATTATTTTTGAAATATGTAATGTACATTTTTTTAGTAAAAATTAATTTTTTTCTATTATACCAAAATTACTTGGAAATATGTTACGGAGCGGACTTTGGCTATATTTTAATTCCTGTTCTTGAAAAAAAAAGAAATAAAATTAGAAACTACTAAAAACTACTTCGATGTAAGCATTATATTCTTTTATTTAAAAAAATAAATAATAAAATTAGGTAAAACTGCTAAGAATTAAAAAAAAGGAGGCTAAGCAAACAATTGTCACATGTTTTCCCTGAATGTAGTTTGTTTTCTGAGCGTAAATCCAATTTGCAATTAATTAATTAAATTTTAAAGTAAAGTAAGGTAAGAATGGTCATTAGGGGGCCAATATTTGCTCTTAATGTGACAACGACTCTGTACATTACCCTTTAACTTTACCCCTTAAGTAGAAATTTCCATCTTAGAAATAGTGTTTCCTACGAGACAAATCTTTCACATAAATCGCAATGAGAGATAATTTTTGAACGATTTGTAAAATATAATGACGAGTAAGAAGCAATTTGCTACTAGACGTTTAATATTAGTAGTTCGAGGAGGTGACCATGGAAGGGGTGGTTTGGGGATGTCGAGTTCTCGTGACAAAAGTACAGTGGTCGAAGGGGGTTGGTTTACACATGTGGAAGCGTAGAATAATGTAGCTTGGCATTTCCGCATAGGAAGTCGTGCATTAGGCTATCAGATCGAGCACGCTCAACAACGCCTGCTAGAAAACAAGGAGGAAAAACCCCGGTAAACCCTTACGTGATTAGCCGTCGAAGGAACAAGGGAAGGCGACAAGGGGCTGAGGTAACGAGTTTGTGTTAAAATGACAAGGGACGTTTGGGAAACGGTCATTACCTACTGACAAAGACAAGACAATGATTTTAAACTTTCCTTTTCATATTATCCTAGATTCATTGCTAACTACTGAACAGTTGGAAATAATCGAATAAGTTCATGAATTCTGATTAAAATTAGTGCTGTCAGGCCTACGAATTTTTCTCAGTTCTGAAGAAATTTTGACGAATCTTAGATTTCTGAAGAATTTCAAGAAATTTGATCGAAATCTGAAGATTTTTTTAAATTTTACCAATTATTGTTTATAGTAAATTATTGAATATTATTAATTATTATACTTTTATATTAAAAATAAATATAAATTATGAATTTAAATAATTTGAAATCTTTCTG
This sequence comes from Diplolepis rosae, assembly GCA_030998225.1. Classification (NCBI taxonomy): domain Eukaryota; kingdom Metazoa; phylum Arthropoda; class Insecta; order Hymenoptera; family Diplolepididae; genus Diplolepis; species Diplolepis rosae. Next base: position 1,507,214 of record JAPYXD010000695.1, read on the forward strand.
TGGAAAAAAGACGCTTTCGACTGCGCTGGGATTCGAATCCACGTCTTTCGATTGCTGGTCGACTGCTCTAACCACTGAGCTACACAGGCGTCCGATATCTATTTCTCCACAGGAAGATCTTTTAATAATAATAATAATTTCAAATTAATTAGTTAAGTTTTTTCAAATTCTTTAAATAATTATTATTATTTAAATAATAAATTATTTAAAAGAGCGGTTTAAAAGTTGAAGGTTATCTTGGGGAAATCTATATTTTATCTTGAGACATTGTTATTTCTCAAGAAATCCGCATCTTAGGAAAAAATGTCCGAAATAAAAACTTTTTATTTTTAACAGGGAAAAGCAACTTTTACAAAATTTACCCTACATTAGAGGTCTGGGTTAAAAAAAAAATTCTAATAAAACTTTCGTATTTTGAAACTAAGAATCCGAATCTGCAATAAAAAATAGAGATCCCCATTTGAATTTCGAAAGCCCCCCCACCCAGGATGTGTGATGAATTTTTGCAGAGTCGCTTTTCCTCGGTGAAAATAAAAAGTTTTAATTGAGTTGACCCTGTATTTCATATCAACTTGAATAGCCGTAGTTCACAACAGTTTTTTTGATTATTAAAAAATACACGGTTTAAAATATTATTGAGTTTAATATACAAAGGCAAATAAAATTTGGTAGAATTGTATTTTTATTTTAATAAACCTGAACATCAGCTGAAATTAATATACTGATATATTAAAATCTTAATATACACCTTTTAAAATTAATACACTTATATTAAATTTAATATACGCGGAGAAAAATAGTTTGAGAAACTTTACTAAACTTTTGAGCAAAGTTGGGACATATGCACAAGTCGAAGATTATTTAATATTATTGTAATAATTCGTGACATACATTTATAACATTACTCTAAATATTTAAAGTTTACCGAATTATGATGCATTCTTTAAGATTTGGTACGTCACAACTTATCATAGTAATAGTGAATAATCTCTAACTTGTCCCAACTTTGCTAAAAGTTGAGTAAAGTTTCTCGAACTATTTTTCTCTGTGTACTTTTGTATCAAGTATAATATACCGTTTATGTAAATGACTTCATATAATGCACATGAAGCTTTTTCTAAGAGTGTTGATTCATGAAATCGAAAGAACTTTCGAAATTTTTCTGAAGATTTTTTAAGAAAAATTTAGGAAATATGAAGATTTATATTTCAGCCATCCGGCAGCACTGGATTAGTACCAATTAGACAATAAAATGTTCTCTTATTTTAAAATGTAAAAATTACCTCTTTTAATTTTGCTGTAGAGTTGGAGATAACTGTTGTGTTCAAGTCTTAGGGTCTCTCGCATTCATTTACATTCCAGTCGATCGATTTTCGAGAAAAGGGGAATGAGTCGAAAGAATGGTTTCTGCTCTTTAGTTTGGGTTTTACATCGTTTTCAAAGGAATGTATGCAAGTAAGGGGTTATACTCGCGTATCTAGACTCGAGTAATCGAGAAAACGAAAAACATGCCAGAGCCGAAAAAAGGAAAAGAAGCGAGATAATTCTAGAGGGTCAAAGGGAGATAAAAACTGCTCGAGGCCGAAAACAGCAGCTTGTACTCGAATATATTCAAGTTATAATTACCTTTGTCCTTACCCTGATGGGATTCGCTGGACATTCGAAACTTTTTAATATATTCTTTTCCTCCTTTCATACATCTGCTTTTTTTTTCCAGTGGTTATTACGAAAGAGATTTGAAGAAAAGCGCGAAGCACGTGTTGAGAGAAAATGGTTGCAACCCGACAATACTCGCATTTTTACGACTCGTTATGTCACGATGCAATTAACCGCTCACGTAATGTGATTATCCTCGCAGTCTTGTATTTCTCCTAGGCATATTTATAAACGACTACTTTACAAAAAATAAGTTCTTTTTTTTTCAAGGCATTTGTGTATAATTCAATTTTTCAGCAACTTTATAAAAGAGGATTTTTCCTAATTGGATTAAAAAACAGTTTCTATGATTAAAAAATAATTCTACTGGAAAATGAAGATTTAACTGAATTTGAATTGGTTGAGTTTATTTGGGAATAAATTAGAGCTGTAAAATAGTAAAGAAATAAGTGAGAGAAATAACAAATGAAGAAGGGCCTTCGCTTTCTGTATCTTGAATCTCTAAGTACTCAGCTTAATTATAATCAGCCTAATGCCTAGTGGTCAGCATGTAGGTAGCAACCTACGCCTGCTACCTGCCGCGATGTAGGTATGTTACTTATTCGACTACTCGGGGAGGGTAATTAAGATTCGGACACACCCATCGAGACTCTCTTGGGCTCTGACCACCTCTGTAAACGGGAGTGGTCAATCCCACGGAAACATCGTCCTCGTTTGCATAAAGGTCACGAGGGCATTTTTCATTGGACGCGAGAAAGAATTTCACTGAAGGACTTGACAAGCTAGATTTTCTATGTCACGAGAAATCCGATTTTCTGAACATGAAATGCAACTTTTAGATATAAAGAAGAAGACAGAAGGTACAAATGTTTGAAAATACCTTTTATCTTCTTCACTAAAAAATGATAAATATCAGAAAAAATTTGGTACTCACCGGAAGTTGGAAAACCACTTGACGAGTTGCGCAGTGTTGTTTTTGTTGAACTTGATGTCTGGGAAGTACATCTTGAGGACTGCCGAGGACGGATACCTCACCCAGAAGAACATCAGCTTCGCCTTCCTGAGATGCATCGGCGTCAACGTCGACGAGTGCACTGTGGTTAAGGAAATATACTAACCTTCATGAATCTAATACCATCTCGATCAATTTATAATCCACATTCAATTAAGAACGCGAGCATTATAATTCAATCAATTAAAGCTTAATATCTACATTTGAGGTTTGTGAGTATAAAAGAAAAAATAAGACTGACTTGTAATGAAAACCACAAAGAATCGAACCAGCAATTCATCTAGACTCACAAATAAGAGTTTCTTGCTGTCTGCAGATATCTCAGACTTAATCGTGTTTTCCTTCGTATCAAATTGAATTAGAAATCGTACAAGCTGTGAGTCGCGAGGGCAGGAGGTAGTAGGGGTCTAATGTTCTGCGGTAGACCCACGATTGGCCGCATCCTCAACGGAAGCCTTACTGACTCCTTATCTGTAATAGGATCTCTTGATGTGGTTTCATCACATTCTTATTCAAGTTGATCCGCCTATTCCTTTTGAACTCTACACATTTAGTTTTTAACCCCTCAACATCTTTTCAATACATTTCAATGTCTATCTCTTTTACTGTAATGTTTCCCGTAAACAAAACAAGTGCTCGAATCTACTTGAATGGTTTTGAAAGCACCTTTTATTGCATTTTAGGTTTAGATATTATCAAGATGAAAAAAAAAACTGATAACGATTTATCGGATTGAAATAAGGGTTGTTCTACTATCAGCCCCGATATAAGCTCACCCCTGGAGTAGCTCTCACTTGGAGTGCATTGCACGCATTGGCGTCATTGAGGAAGAACTATTTTGATGCATATTAGGCCCCAATGAAACGGTTACCGTTGCTTCTAGATACGCTCGCTTGGGAAAAATGCGCCATTGATTTTACATCAAAGGCTGTCTAAAAAAGCCGTAAAGAACCTCGTGTGCTGATCGAATGCTCTGCTATACGAGTACGATGCAGTTTTGATGCACCGTGTTCAATCGGCCTACGCCTCCACCCCCACCCCCGTCTTTCTGCAACCTGATTTCATGGCACGTCGGGTACCCTTTCGAAATTTCCCGCTAAGGCGCTCTGCGATAAGGTGATCAGGATAAAAGTGCATATACCTACTGGTGCGGCAAGATCAGATCTATTCCTGGAATCGTCTGATGTATATTTTAATTCTGCACTAGAGTTCTCTAGGTAGAATAAAAAAAATATTTCAAAAAATGAACGAAATTACCGTTTTTTGACACATGATGTTTTTCAATAAACGGAAAAAAATAGTTCAATAATGTTTATAGAACTGTTCGAGAGTTGGGAATATTTTAGAATAAAATGCAGAACTTTCAATGATTTTTCTTAAGTGTTTTACATTTTATCCTAAAAAGATCTGTAAATTTTCTAGAATTCTATTCCGTAAATTCTTGTATCCCTAACTCTTAAATAGTTCTATACACTTTATTAAACTATTTTTTTCCGTGTAGATCATCTTCAAAACTTTTGAATTATAGAGTAGGCGGACAGATTATTGTGATCACTGTGATACTTCATTATAATGACAGTTAGTAGTCTTAAAAATAAAGAAAAAGTTAGTCTTTCAATTTTTAAACACATTAGCTTATATATGAAACGTACACGCAGAAAAAAGATCAGTAAAATTTACAGGAAGTTCGGTACATATTTGGACATGACTTTTTAGTAAATTTTACAAGAAGTTGAGTTCAATCAACAGATTTTCTGTACAATTCACTTAGCGTACAGTATAATCAACTTAACTCGGATTTTTTCGTATTCAGTAGATTTTACTGGACGCTGAGTGAAACGTACAGAAAATCTGTTAATTGAACTCAACTTCTGGTAAAATTTACTGAAAAGTCATGTTGTCCAAATAAGTACCGAACTTCCTGTCAATTTTACTGATCTTTTCTCTGCGTGTAGATGAGCCAATGTTTTTATATAGTGTTGAATATTAGAAATGTTCTGAAGTGTAAAAAAAACTTGGTTCAGATTCCATATGTTTAGGTAAAACTGAACATTTTTTTATAATTTAGAAACAAAATTTCATGTATTTTGGACACAAACATGTAGAAATTTAGAACCAATATAATTTGTTAATTTCCTAAGTATCACATTCTCTTGAATTACAAAGCAACAGAAAACTGAAATTTACAATTCTTTTGAGTAAATGCATCTTAAAATTGCGAAAAGACGACTGATATTACCGTTTTTTAAAATTATGAAATTTATCTGAATTTTCTGTCAAATGTAACCGTACGAAGCTTCAGTTGCAAGTATTAAAATATCAGGTTAATTGAGTTTGATTTAGTAATTTTTAATTTATTGAAGAGTATCTGAATTTTTTTTAATTCAACATAATTTTACGAAATTGCAACTGCATAAAACTCCAGCTTGTGTAAAAATTAATTCATGTAAATATTATAAGTGATCATAATAATTTCATCACCTACTGTAACTTATCTTTTTTGAATGAAACTTAATTCGTATTTCTAAAATTGAAGAATAATTAATAAAACAAACATTTTTCAAATGCAATTTTAAAGAATTTTTACAGAATTTTTAAGGTTAAAATTTTTTTGCATCATATTTTTTGGTTTTAATAGCATTTTTTTTAATGACTTTGATGAAAAATGTGTGTAATCAATAATTAATCTGTCAAATTTCTAAATTTTTAAAAAATTGAGTAGTTTGGCTAAAAAAATAGAATTATGGAATAACAATTCAAAAATTGAAACAAATAATATACATTTTAACAATATTTTTAATGGAAATTTAAAGATTTTAATTGAAGAATTTGGAGATGAATTTTTCCAAGATTCTAAAATGCCGTGCTCTCTAAATCTGAATCAGTCAAATTTTCACTGATTGAATCAGTGATTTGCCTTATCACTGATGAATCAGTGAAAAAATATTTATCACTGTTAAAGCAGTTAATTTTCACTAATTCATCAGTGAAAAAATGATTTTTCACTGTCAAATCAGTCAGTTTTCACTGAAATAATCAGTGAAATTTGACTGATTTACAGTGACCTCTTTTTAGCTATTTGAATCAGTCAAATTTCACTGATAATCAGTAGATTTTGACTGATTCAAATTTAGAGAGTGACTTTGTTACTTTTTGTGGAATCGAAAAATGTCATGAAAATAAATTTTAGAGCTCTTTGACTACTACCGGAAATCGGTATTTAAAGTTCTAAGTTTCCCAAAAATGTTACAAAATGGTCAAATTTCATAAAACGTGAATATTTGATAGGAAAATATGTCAAATTGAAGACAAATCTAATACTTTTTTATATGACAAGAATGTAGAAATGCAATATTGTTAATTGTTGAGGAAAATTGCAGTTTGATAATTGAAAAAGTATTGCTAGTGTTAATATTAATGAAAGAACCCTTGGCAAAAAAGTTTCAACAATCAACACAAACACTGAAACGAGTCAACGAGGGTTCTTCTTATTATCCGTTTCGCGGCTGAAATTGCAGAAGGGCAACCGAGTAGCAAAGAACTTTCGACTTGCCTCTTGTTGTCGAACAAACTCTGCTCGTAGGTGCAGCCAACAATAGCCTAACTCTGCGGCAAACTAATTTAACATTCGTCCAAACTACCTTAATTCCTCCGGGCCAGTTTGCTTCGCTCTTTCCGGAAAAATCGTAGCTAAAGTTTTCCAGTTTTCACGTACTCTTATCCACATAACATTTTTAAGCAGCATAATCGTCTGGCTTTCGAAAACCTTCCGCGTTCTAGTTTTCAATTGTATTTCTTCCCCAAGTTCATCTATTTCAGGGCCGTCCAGTGGAGGAGAGCCTAGCCGGGAAATTGGCCCAGGCCCCGCGCTTTTATTCTCCGTTAAAAAATTAGATCTATGCATTTCTTGAAACAATTGAAATTTGAAAAATTCGATATAGTACTTTTAATCATATTTACTACCAATAAATATATTAAATTTGTAAAAAATAAAGCTCCACAAATCCACGGGACGGCACTGGTCTATTTGAATCTGACAAGATAAAATTAAATCTAGATAAATATATAATTCGATTCCTGATGGTGTCAGCTTCAGACATTATCAATTCAGTCTTCCAATATTACTTTTAGGCTACTAGTACAGGCAAATTAGGATTTTTTTCGGAAAAAAATCTTAAAGTCGATTTTTTATGACGAATATTCGGGTGAGCATAAGAGAAGCTTAAAATAAAAAATTCGGGACTCCCCCCTTTAGCATTTTTTGCAATCCAAAATTTATTTTTAATTTTTTTTCCCGCGAAAAAAGTTAGTCCTGCAGAAAAATTTGTTGAACAATAACAGTACAGGACTATATTTTGAACAATTAGTGTCATTGTCTCACTGTGCTAGAGCGATAACTGCAAAAAATAGATGGCGCCAAAGTTACCAAAAACTTGTTTTTCTACCCGAAAAATATCTTTTTACGCTACTACACTCGCGGAAAACAATCGAAACAAGTGATTTACTAATCAGCAACGTCAGTTATTTTAAAGTGAATAATCATGAATGTTTTCGTCGTAGCGCAGTGGGCCAATGACACTAATTGTAGAAAATATTGTCCTCTACAGCTTTTGTCCAATAAATTTTTCTGCACGAATAACCATTTTTGCGGGAAAAAAAATTAAAAATAAATTTTGATTGCAAAAAATACTAAAGGGGGGAATCCCGAGATTTTTATTCTGAGCTTCTCTTGTGCTCACCTAACGATTCAGTAAAAAAAATCGACTTTGCGATTTTTATCTAAAAATGCCTATACCTTGATATTTTGAGTTTAAAAGTTTTTAAATTATTGAAAGTATGCAATTGTTTGCCAATAGAATTAGAAAAGGATATTGTAGGCTGAACTCCGTCGTAACTGATATCACCGGAGTTGCAATCGCTACCTCGGTCGGTGCTATCCATCCTGAGATGCGAGTAATCTGGACTGCCGTGTTGCGCTGCTGCGAGAAGAGCAGGATGCAACATGGCTGGGGGATGAGGCAGCGGAGGTGAATCCCTGAGCTCTACACCACTGCCGGGTGGACTTGCCGGAAGATGGTGAGGCCCTGGCGGTGGTACCTGACCCGGATGACCCGGATGACCAGGATGGGGGTTGAAGAACGGCGAGTAAGGTGAGAAAACTTGACTCTCGTGGAGGCTGGGGTTTGGTATCGCCACACTTGTTGGCAAGGACACTGGCAGAATCGGTGGTGCATGATAAGGTCTAGGTGGTGGGGGTGGCGGTGGACTATCACAGCCTCCCTGAGATGCAGACCCATCTTGCGCTAAGATTCTCGACACTGTCCTTGGTGTAATCCTCGTATCCGTCACCTGAGAAAACAACTGTTTCAATAAATTTCTTTACTAAGATGCTCCAATATAAACAATTCTTAATATTAATTATTTTATTTCTGATTTATATACAATTCATAATTATCTAAATTAATTCTAAACACTTTAATAATTTGAAAAATATTATATGTTTTTTAAACATATAATTCTTCTTCTTATTATATGTTTAAAATTTTAATGCCTCTGTCACATGAATCAATTTTTCGGTAGAATTGAATTTCAAAATTAGATGAAATAAGGATAATTAATCACAGAAACACACCACAAAAAAATTTGGTTCATTTTAAGGTAGTAAAGAAAAGTTCTATTAAAAAAACATAGAAAAAACATGATTAAAAGTATTATTTTTCGTAAGTTTTACATCTTTCACATAAAAAATAATGTTTTTTCTTTCGTAGAACGCGATTGATAATACCGTTTCAAGTCTTAAAATCATAGAAAAAATTATTTTTTTATAGACCTGTTTCTTGATACAACTACCTTAAACTTTTCATTTTTTGTTTTTTTTTTGTGTCAGTGATACAAATTCTTAAATCATTAGGAGTATTTAAGAATTTAGAATATTTTGTTTGATTTGATTATTAATTAAGGTAAATGACCGAGTAATCGTCATTTTACTCTTGAAATTTGACAAAGTACTGAAAAACAATTTTTATTGAATTATTTTACAACAACTGATAGTCTGATTTAGTAACATGGATGATAAAAAATGGTCAAAATCAATGATAATCCAATAAAATGTAAGATTATTCGTGTGCCGATTATTGAAACTAAGTACCATTTATCTCAAAATCCCAAGATTGATGACGTCTAAATTTGAACAATTTGATCAAAACTTCATTCTTTTACAGTTAAGTATTTGAATTTACTTAGTTAAATTTAAAATTCAATTTGATTAGAACTTTTAATTTTCAGTTAGAAAATAATGATATATAATTATAAGAAACTCACCTTATGACGTTTTTTCTTTGGCGTCATGACAAGCGAAAGGGCTTCATTTTGTTCCGAATCCCTGCTCTCTCTGTCGTCGTTTCTCATATTGCAATATTGCTCACGTTGTTCTCTCTGTTGTTCACGCTGTTGCTGTTGTTGTTGCTGCTGTGCGTGTATTGAAGCCATGGCGTATATCGAAGATGATTTCGGGGTTTGAAACATTCCGACACTGGGCCTGACGTGTGGGGGTAGTTGGTTTATTTGGTTAAGGTTGTTTTCTGTGGGCCCAGAGTGTGGACCATGGGTACCACCAGGCATGGGACCGATTTGGGGAAATCCCGTAGATTGTGGAGGCGGGGGGCCACCGTTTAGGGGCCCCCGTGATCCGTTTGGGCCCCCAGGTGTTTGAGGTGCTCCCCTGTCTACTACTTTCGTTCTTGGTGATTTTCTGTCTAGTTGGTTTGCTAAAAAAAGTTCCTTATGCAACTGCTCAGCAGCAACCTGTGCAGCTGCTTCACCCTGCTTGCCAAGAAACCTTCTTTGCGATGCGTACCTTGCAAATATGCTGTCGATGAGGTTCGTTAATGAAGATGTGATTTCGTTTTTGAGGGTGTCCGCAATTCCTTCAAGGTCAGCGCCGGTTATGTGAGGACCTGAGGAACCTGCTGTTGCAGCGGCCCCCCTGAAGGCATTTAATCTTTCTTGCATATCTTTGTATTCTTTGTGCAATGAAGGCGTGCTTGAAGGTGGTAACTGAGGTGTCTGAGGTGTGGGAGGTGCTGTGTTGTTTTGACTCGGTGGTAAAGACTGAGTGGAGAGCTGAGGTGAGTTTTGTTGATGTTGCTGCTGTTGTTGCCTGGCAGCCTCCTGATGCTGCTTCATCCTTTCAAGAGCAGCATGTTGCTGTTGTTCAAATATTAACTTGTGGTACATGGCGGTTGCCGTGGCATGTGGATGATCGGGTGGCAAAGTTGCGAGGCCATTATAGGGAGGTGGATGAGGTCTTGGTGGCCTAGGTGGGGGCTGAGCTTGAGGTTGCGGACTAGGTGGCGCGTCTCCATTTTCGCTTGCTTCCACTTCCACTCTGCTGGAGAGCTCGTTGTATTTTTGCTGCATTTCTGCTAGCTGTTCATGTAGACACTTGAGCTGAATTTTGAGGTTGTCTTTCTCCTCACGTTTCTGCCTTATCACTGGTGGATCCTCCTCTTCTTCACTCTCTTCCTCGTAGTCCATCAAAGAGTCGGTAATGCCATGTTGGTGAATGTGGTGAACAGTTTGTTGTTGAGGCTGATAAAGTTTCCGTTTTTTACAGCCATTGACAGTCGGCGGCTGAAGAGCCGGACTGCTTCGCATCGTACTAACGATATTCTCCACTCGAGCACGTTTAATTTCTGTCGTGGGGGAATTTGTTTCTGTTTTAGGTAGAACGGGGCAGGGTGAATTACTGGGACTACGTTTAAGATTCATTGAATCTTGGATTTCCTCCTTAACGGAGACTGATCCTGATTGTGGAGCGGAGGGGCTCGATGGAAGGCTCTGTTCACAATCCGAACCGTCCAAATTTGCACCAGGTTCCATGCCAGCTTCAGCGAATGCCTCTTCCATATCACGTGCTGCCTGAGCAACTTCTTCGGCACTGTCTTCAGCGTCTCCCGGCATCACGCTATCGCGGTCACTATGGTTCGCATTATTCACGATATTATTGCCATCAACACTTTCTTCGCCGCCACTCTGCACTGTTCCACTGCGCGCACTGTCACTATTTTGTTGCTGATGTTGATGAGGACTGTGATGTTGATGCTGCTGTTGGGATTTAAGTAAGTCCGCAGTGGTGTTGTTATTATTATTGTGAATACTGTTGTTATTTGTAGGTTGATCCTGCGCAGAGAGAGCATTAAGCTTATGCCCTTGAAGCATGTTGCGAAGCATGTGCGACTGTAGATCTGCCGTGGCAATTTCGTCACAGTTAACCATTGTTCCTTGTTGTAAATTAGTTGCAGTTTCCATACCAGCACCAGTCATTCCATGGCTGCCTTCGAGGGGCGATCCCCCAGCGTCACTGGCCTGCTTGACCTGTCGACCTAGGAGTTCGTTGAGCATTTTGGGAGGGCCGAAGCCCGTTGCCCCAAAAAAGCCGAAGGCCGCGTGGGCGGAATGCTGCTGAACTGCTGTAGGCCCCGTCGTTGTTGCACCGAGATGACCTTGACTTCTAGGCACTCCAGACTGTTGCTGGAGTTGTTGTTGTTGAAGATGTTGTTGTTGTTGATGCGGCTGTGGACTCTGTTGGTGAGGAACTCCGTTACCACTGAAGATCGCACCGTAAAAACCGCCGCCCGGAAAGGATGGCCGCGAGGTGAAGTTTGGTATACTCGAATAGCTGTTACGCGGCTCGCCGGCGTCCACGCGCTGTCTGGTGCGCTTCTGCTTCTTCAAGAGTTGCTGTTGCTTACTGTCCGTGGTTGCTCCGTAGAGGGCGAAACACTCGGTCTCCTCCTCCGATGACATCATCAGCCGTCTGGTTGGTCGGCCCCCCGAAGGCCTCCGCGTCCCCTCCCCGCCAGGGCTCCTTGTCACCCCTCCCCCTCGCGCTCGAATAGCCCCTCGTGGCTCGGCGCGCTGCTTCTGCTACCGTCGATGCTTCTACACGGTACTTGTATCCCTACCACTTCGGCAGCTGCTACCTCCTCGCTTCTTCGAACAAGAATTCCCCACTTCGTTGCTACTCGAGAACTCCCTCTCCACTTTTCCTTCTCCGTCTCCTTCGCCGACCAGCGCTACTCTTTTCCCTGCAACTTATTCTTCTTTCTCCCCCTCCGGCGCCGCCGTCGTCTACGACGACGACTTTGGCACCCTTTCCTTGAGTCTTTCTTGACTCTTTCTTCGCCCCTTCCCTCTACCTTTCTTTTTTTTGCTTCTTCCTTCTTGTCAGGTTTTTTCTATTTTTCTTTTTCTTCCGCCTCTTCTTCCTCGTGTTTTTATTTTCGCTATTCTTTACATCACACCTTCCGCCGTGGAATTGATGCCAACAGCTGATGTTGCTCTGTGTCTCGGTATCGAAGGATCGTCCTTGAGATGAAACCGCGACGATTCTTCAGAGGAATCGGTTCGTGGTAGAGGCTACTGCAGCACTCTTTGCTTTTGCCGCTGCCACGACGGTTTCTACTTGCACTACTTCTGCTACTCTTCGATTTGTTTTTGACGTTGTACTTGTCGATGGTATTGCTCCCGTTGATTGTTGCGATAAAAGCGGCTGGAGCGCTCGCTGGCAGAATCCTCGTGCTCCCGCCTGGGAGCTGCATCCTTCGAGTTCGCCAAAGGGCTAACTGCCCCTCGCTCCCTCGTCTCGAATATCCACTCTTTTATAGTATCCGTCTGAAACAAAAAATATTTTCTTATATTTATAGATTCCCATTATTCAAATAGACTGAGATCATTTTTAAAATTTTATAAGAATTCATTTTTTGAATTTTCTTTTCAAACGAAATAGAGCGCTTAAAAAGTAGCGAATTATACTAAATTAAAATTTTTAAACTTAAAATATTTAAAATTAAAAAGTAAAACTTCAAATTTTTTAATGCTGCCTTGGCTTATATTATTTCAATAATATAGTAGTAGGTTCCACTGTATCAAGGAATATAACAGCCTAAAAATATTAATTTTCTTCTTTGTATTTAAGTAAGTAATAACAAAAGATATCACAGTGAATCGATTTGCATTTTACCCTTGTAATTGAAAAGAATTCTGTCTGGGTAAATTAGCAAAGCAGTTAAGAGGGCCTTGATTTCTTTGATAAAGCTTGTCCAAGTACACGATAATCTCAGAAGCACACGAAAAAAAAAAGAAACAAAAAGAAAAAAACCAGTATTTTCGCGAAAGTATATAGCGCAATTCTTGAATATCGAGGGTCGCGGCTAAGTAGAAACTGTGGTTGCATTAAAAAGGGAGAATCAAGTCTCTTCGAAGATTTCTTGTTGCTATACAAAAATTACAGACCTGAATATCTTATTGACCAAAGTTGTTTCACTAAGTCGTTAAGACTCGAATTTATCTTTACATCCACTTTATTTATCAATGATCTTGAAATAAAATATCAGATTATTAACTTTTCTTCTCTGATTCTCAATTTCTTAAGCCTTTGGTATTTTTTGCCTGATTTTTATTATCTTGATTGTTAAATGCAGTGAATAGAGCAATCAAATTACTTTTTCAAGATATCAACATGTATCTCGCTCTGATAGACGATAAAGAGCTGATCAATAAATGGTTATCGAAAGTTCTCAACCGATAGGTTGTTCACTCATTGTCGCACTTGGGACAAATAGATGCGCTTGCATGTTTCAGAATGTGTCCTGAGTTTAGGGTGCTTGTTTGTGTGAATAGTAGACAGACGTTTATGTTACGTAAATGCAAACTACGTTAGTTGTAGTACGCAATGCGTGTTTCCGAAGCAACAGCTGAGCAGTTTGAAGCACCTGCCCTCGATAGTTCAACATACGATGGCTCACCTCGAAGCACGAGCCACAAACCAGCTTACAGATATTCTAATCCAATAAATGCAAAACATTTCTGGATTTTTATTTCTTCAATCTAGAAGAAAAATTACTCTCCGAATATGATTTTATAGAAGGGCTACTTATTCTAGTAGCAGTTTTTTGACCAATTCATATTAAAAATCTTCTAATCCAATTCATACCATTCTGATTTCTATTAATTCAATTGATACAAAAATCAATAGAAAAAAATGATTAGAAATTAAACAACCACTATTTGAATTAGTGGAATATTACAGTGAATTAGTAGAAAACTACCAACTATTAGTGGAAATTCCTTCTAAAGAAATTGGTAAATAATTTTGCACATTTAAATTGGTAGTTGTCCATTTATGCAGACGTAGGGTGCAGCACAATTTAAAAAAATGTTTATTGTCTTTTTCCAATTAAGAAACTCTTGACTCAAATTTAACTGCACGAAGTGATGTTTTGATATGCATTTGCTAAAGAATTAGTTAAGATAAACTAATTACATAGCCAATATCGAGTCCATAATTGAAATTATTGATTTGAATTTAAAGAGTATGGAATCACTTATTTTCTAATATCTAATTTTATTTAATTATTAATTAATTTAAATTAATTTAAAAATATTAATTTAATATCTAAAATAATATTTCTAGATTTAATTTATAAAAAATGTGCCAGTAATTGATTCCGTGAGATTTTCTGTTTTTTATTAGTCATTTTTGCTGAATTTAGATTTTAGAAAATTTATCACTACTGATAATATTAATAGAAATGTTCAATAATGCAAATTAATGACTCACTTTTCACAAATTCAGATTTTAAAAAACTCTCTTTCTTTTTAAGTGTAAATCAATGAAAATTTGACTAAATTTAAATCAGTGGCCTACTTTTGGCTATGTAATTAGTCATTTTCAACTGTTTTTTATTGAAAAATGACTGACTGCATATCCAAGAATGGGTAATTAATTTTAATTTCGTTAAATTTTGACTGTCCCATGTGGAAATTTTTTGTCGGCCCTCGCGAGGCCTTATGTGGTTTTCTCCTTTACAATAATGGCCCTACGTTGGCACATCATAAAGGCCCCCCAAAAAATCGACATGCACCCCTTCGAAGGTCCTATGAAGAATTCCCTATTTCCAGTGAAGTGGCCCAATGTAGAACCTAGCTAAGTCCACTATATAAAAGGGTCAGCAACCAAAAATATAAGTTCAAATGAAAAAAATACAGATGACATTAAGTATCATAGTTCCATTCCCTTGATCATTTTTGTCAAGCTAATCTTTAGAATAACCGTCTCCATAAATTACATTTTTAAATTAAAATTATTTTATATATATTTTGCAAATTTGTATTTTCAAATCAATAGTTTTTTTTTTTGGAACATTTGGTAACAATTTAACCTTAGTTTTTGAATTTATTTTTGTTTCATTTTCAAGTTTGGTGATTGAACTTGGAAATTCTTTTGTAGCAAATGATAGAGGCAAAGATACTGTAAAATATTACCTTTTTGATATGAAAAATGTCGAGGAAAAGCCCCATTAATTCTATTATTAAAATAGTGCTTGTAGATAAATCGAGAAAGGCAAAATACGAGAATAGTTATTGACTGTTTGGTATAAAAGCAGATATGGAAGGAATGGTTTGAGGAAATAAAGGACGATCAGATTAGGTTTGGTATTATCAATAAGTTATCTAAAGTCCAATTACTGGTACAGCGAAAGCCGTGTGGTGTGACATATGGTGCGATCCTGAAGACACGTAGAACGATAAGGTTGAAAACACTTTACCTGGGGAGGCTTCGAGGGGGGCCATCGCGAGCTCCCCCACGCACACCTTTCTCTTTACTTCCCTGCATGCCTTCATGCGTGAGACAGGAAAAAAGGTGCTCTGTCGGAAATGGCTTTAGGAACTCGCACTCCACCCCTCGACCTCGGAGTCGGAAGTAAGCGGAAACTAATTACACGTGAGAAGCGTGTTCACGGCGATGAGCACCTAGGACACGAGTGTTCGTCCTCATTGTCATCACTGGACAATAGTCAGCCATGTTTATAAGCTTATCAGTCCTCTGCGAGACAAACTAAGTCAAAGCTGCATTGTCTTCTAGTTACAATTATTCATGTCAATCTTTTCTATTGAATTTTTTTACACCAAGCACATTATTCTATATACGGAATTTCTTTGAATCAAAAAAGTTTTTCTGTTTCAAACAATTTTTTTTTGTTCTGAACAAATCAGTTTATTAAAATTTGAAATGATTTGTTTGGATTAATGAGACTTTTATTGAATCAAAAAAAGTTTGTTTGATTCTGATAAACTATACTTCCATCTAACAAAAGCATTGTGTTTAAATGAAACATAAATTGGTTGAATGGAAAAAAATTCATTCGAATAAACTGAAATATTTCTTTACACGGAAATAAATAGTTCAATAAAGTTTATAGAACTGTTCAAGAGTTGGGGATACAGGCATTTACGGAACATAGTTCTGGAATATTATTGACATTATTATATTGAATGCTCCGCGTTTTATTCAAAACAGTTCTGTAAATTTACCAACATTTAATTAATACAAGCAGAATTTAGTAAGTTCAAGCGAAAAATTGTTCAGTATACGGTTAACAATATTTTTGGATAATTCAACTAAAGGTAGTCCGACAACAAACTGACTCAAACACACGGAAAAAATAGTTCAATGAAGTTTATAGAACTGTTCAAGAGCTGCGGATACTGTTCTTTAAATACCTGTATCCGCGACTCTTGAACAGTTCTACAAACTTCATTGAACTATTTTTTCCGTGTGTTTGAGTCAGTTTGTTGTCGGACTACCTTTAGTTGAATTATCCAAAAATATTTAATTAACAAAATTCAAATATTTGCTCGACTCATTTAAATCGTAACTAAACAAACCATTTTTGGTTACATAAAACGAATTCTACTTTGGTGAAATTAATCAAAACTTTGGCTAACCGTATAACAAGCAATTTCTTTGGTTGGGTTAACCAAATATTTTATGAGTAATATTGAATTAATTCAAAGTATAAAGTTACTTCGTTAATAAAATGAAAACAATAGAGTTCGATTTACATTGTTTCTGTAAACGGAATTAAGATTTATAAAATAATAAAACTTTAGTGCTTTTCAGTTTTAGCGAAAAAAATAAAAGTCAAATACAAAAAGAATCTTTTTTCGAGAAATATTTGAATGAAGGAAAAAAACTTTGGGAGTTAATTTATATGTTGGTTGGTGTAATTGTTTGAAAATGCCTGAACATGTTTTAAATATTACTAAAAATTAGAAAATTTACTAATTGAGGGTGAGTGACTTCGACTGCATAAACCAATATGACATCTTTGTATAAAATTCTAAGAATTTCATCATGAATTATTTTAATACCAGGTGGATAACATTTTTCCTCACTATCGGAAAAATTGATCTGTTAGAACGTTCAATAAAGCCAGACTTTATAAAAATTGAATTTTTCACTGTAGGTAGTTCTGAAGATTCACAAAAGACCAGAGATGAAGTTAACATTGATATCGAAATAATCGAATTTTCCTACGTAGTCAGTTGATGTAATTGTCAATATGGTCTGTTACATTTTCCCTACGGTTATTACACATTTTCAGTAAAATTGTCAAAGACTTCCAATTAATTTTTTTTACTTCCAACTTATTTTCAAAGTGCATGTAACCTTTCTCTCTCAATTTCAGTGAGTAATTGTTTTTACTAATTCCAATCAGCAATTTCTTTACCGAGAAAACAAATAAAATAAATCGATTAAATAGTTAGAAATTATTTACTGAATGACATTAGTATAAGAGAGTTATAAAATTAAGATTTGCCTTCAAGAAATTTATATGCTTGGATTCCATCATAAGAGTGAAACCAAATAAACAGAAGTTTACTTTCTTCTTCAGATAATTTGAAAACAAAAATTAGAATCATTTTGATTTTCTTAATTTTTTTCTGAGTATGAGGATTTGAGTTTTACAAAAATTTGTTATACCCACACTTAATTATTTTGAAAATTTTCCATGTTTTTTTTCCTTTTGTTTGAAAATGTAACGAAAAATTCTGAAAAAATAAACTTGAACGTAAACCTTGAATTTAATGTAGCAAACACGCGAAAATTAGGTCTCAGGCAAAAATAGATAATTTTTTTTTCCAGAATAGCAATATTATTATTGAAGGCATCATTTAAAAAAAGAAAGATTATTTTTCAAGAAAAATATTTGAAAGACAGAAAAATAATTTTATTAATAATTTTTATTTTTGCACTGACTTTTTTTCTTATTACTTCATACCAAAATTTAAAAAATGACGCGATTCTAATAAATAACAGATCATTCTTTCAGGGAAAAGATTCTCTACAACTCGACTATTTTAAATTTTTGAAAATTAATTTTTTAATGCCTGAAACCACTATCAAGCAATTTTCCAAAATGAAATTTTTATAAACAAATTGCTGAATTTGATAATAATTGATTAATTTCAACAATCAAAAACGGTAAATTTGTAGAAAATCTTTTCCCTGAAAAAATTATCCGTGATTTATCAGAATCACATCATTTTCAAAAATTTGGTATAAAGCGATAAGAAAAAAAGTTTGTGCAAAAATAAAATTTATTAACAAAATTATTTTTTGATCTTTCAAATTTTTTTCTTGAAAAATAATCTTTCCTCTCTTAAATGATACTTTTAATATTAATATTGCCATTCTTAAAATCAAAATTATCTATTTTTTCCTGAGACCTAATTTTTACGAGTGTACTACCTTAACTGACCTGAATTCAACGATCGACGTATAGAGGATCGTGAACGCACTTGACTTGCCATAGCAATCATTTCCTGCGCGTCATATGAGGTTTTATGCTCAAGCAAGTGATTCGATTTTAAAGGGTGATTACGAAAATGGGTGAGTAGGTACTCTGATGAAGTTCAATCGAATCGTTTTTATAAATCTTTCATTTTAAGATGATCAGATTCAGAGGATACATACCTAAAAGCTTGAAGAGCCTGGGGATGTATTCTCTAAATATCTCTAGGGAACTCCAGGAGTTAACGGATTTCCAGGCCAGATAGTCTTTATTGTAGAACTATTGGTTGTTCAAGAGAGCTGATAATTCCGAATATCCAAGTTTGGTAATTAACGAAGAATCGACCTTCCATGCACGACTCTCTTAATTTGTATAGCAGTCTTTCAAGGATACTCGAGTCGAGATTATTTTTTGTAACTCCATGCAATTATACTTCAGAACTTATTTCTGAAGACAGAATTACAAGATGGAGTTTTATTTAATATTCTCATAATATTTTTGTGTGGCATAGAAATATTTTAGAGATCTTCACAGAAGTAGAAAATTTAAATGAAATATTAATTTACAATTTCTAGCAGTTTTTATAAAAAGCTAAATATGTTAGGTGTGATTTCGGTTTAATTATCGATCGATAAAAATTAACTGATCTTAAATTGAATATTTTTTTATGTGTGAGTGAAAATGAAAAGAGCAGGTTTTCTTGATTTTCAAAAGTCCAATATAGAAGAAACATTTGATAACTTGAATAACAAAAATTCTATTTTAAACAATATTATTGTTATCAGAAATTTTTAATATCTCTAGAAATAAGATCTATTTACTTTCATTTACACTGAAATTCATCTCTGAATTTTATGATTAGATTAACTCATTTATTGGAAATATTTTCTCTCTTATCGTTCATCATTGATTCATTGTCACTGTCAATTATTCATAGTTAAAAACATTATCGAATCTGCAAAACATTCGAATAGCTGTTCATAAATGTCAATATTCTGTTATTGAATTATTAATTTCAATCGCCAAGATAATTAAAAATCTAATTGCAAATTTCATCGTTTCAAGTTTTATCCATAAATTACTAAATATCCCTATTTTCAGCTGCGTTCTACTAATTAAGGAGAAGGTAAAACTTTTAAAAACTACAATCCTTCTTTCGGATCGTGAGAACAGAATTTTTGCCCTTAATAAAGGAATTTTATTTAAAAGACAAATGAAAGTCAGTTTCAGTCTCACGACCTTTAAGAGGAAGTTGGGAAGGATTGGACTAATTTATTCATTCACCCCCCTGCTAGAAATTCGACATTGGCTTCCCAGAGTCAATCTAGCACCTTTTTCGTTTAAGCAATGGCTGTCTGGATTCGAAAACCTAGCATAGCATGCAATTATGCAAGCCAGTCTTTCAACTTACGATTTCAAGAGGAACTAGTTTATCCATACACAGTCTGACTAGACAGATTCGAGGTAGTGACTTGCTAGTCTCTCTAGATTCAGCTTAAAAACTGCCAATACACTACTCAGTGACAATTTAGGAAGCCCTATCAGAGGATTTTCAATGCAATTTTCAAGAGAATTAAACTCTTATAGGTACGAGGAGAGTTGCCATTCTTGTGCCACGAGAGGGTCTGTAGGATGATCTAGATAGCTAATGCCAGTTTCCCGTGTAGAAAAATTTCATGGCGCTGGTCAGCGCCAGACCAGACTGTCTGATTTCCAGTTCTGGCGCTGACTATAAGGCCTGGTCTGGGGCTGGCCAGAACTGTAACGTTTTTGTACGATCAGCCGCTAGGCAGCGGCTGGCCAGCCACAAGCCAGCGGTTAGTCAGCCATGAATTCGCGGCTCGTTAGCCTCTAATTGCTGGTCAGTTAATAAAGTTTTGGTTGAAAAACAATTTTAATTCAACATTTATCGACTTCGATTAAAAATCATAAAGTAAGTAGTAGTAATATTTGCAAAAAAAGAGATACTTGTTTCCAGGCGCGTAATAAATGTTTCTAAAAACTTGTTACTTACCTAGAGATTTTTCGAAACTTGTAAAAAAAATTCGTTTGCCACACAAACTTTTTAGTCATGAAATGCTGACCAGCGCCAGATCTGAGCCAGACCAGAACTTCCAGACTAGCCGATCTGGACGTTGCCAGACCTGGGCCAGATCAGACAATAGACTGCCATGGAATTTTTCCACACGGGTTGTAATTTCCACCAGATCCTTTTCGGCCTTACCTTCTTCTTGTTTAGTTTGTAAAGGATTCTAAAAGACTTGATATCACATGGCGTGCGTACCCCAACATGACGTTGTTGTGACGGCATGTGCATCGGAATTCCACCCCCCCATAGGTGTCACGTGATTACGGTAGAAATACACAGGGGTTATTCGCAGGGGGTAGCATGGGAACTCGATCGTGGTCATCAGCCCATGTCCGCCATACGAAGGAACGCACCATGTTGCTTCCCCTCGTTTATAAAATTATTGTAACATTTGTTTCATTATTATCGAGTCGCTTACTCGACCCCAAGCCAAGGGTAGACTAGCACACGATTAAACGTCAACTATGTACACACCCCCGCATTTTGTATTCACCCTTACAACTACATCTAAATAGGACATAAATACCAACAGAATTATGCACATAAACACCGAAGTGTATGTCGAACATGTTATCAGGCAGCCGCGATGCAACAAGTTAACGGGTGTCAAATGATGTGTTATTAATTAAAGGTTAATTGCGTTAATGCGCCGATGAAGTGATCTGCGCCCATTTTATTATTATTATTATTATCATTATTATTATTTCGCAATGGAATCGTTTTCAATTCACTGGCGTGCGTCCAAAATCCTACGAGTATTAAACGTTTTTCATAATTCACAGCTTGTTAAATTTTGTGTTGTTTTTACTTCCATTTCGCGGTTATACCGTTTCATCAATTAACACCGCTTCTCATAATGTTACATATATCGTTGACCTTTGATCGCTTTTCAATGAGTTTGACGCGTTTTATAAACAATAGAGGTCAGCGGCACGATTGCATTATTTCAGCCATGTGCTTCATTAACACTTTCGATTTTGGTTTCAATTTCGATAATCCGATTTCAAATTTAATGGAAATCAGTGAATTTTAATCGAACTTCAACTCATGTTTTTTTATAATCTTGTGATGAATACTGTCATTTGCTGTTGTAAGATAAAAAGCTTTCTTGATCATTAAATCTGAGTGATTACATCTCTGGTTGAGTCTTCAGGAGAAATTTCTTTCATTTGATAGTAACGGTTTTCCAGGTGACAGTATCTTCTTTTGTAAACCACAACGGTCATCTGATTCTTAGACGTTTACGATTTTCAGAAGATTCACACTCTTAACCGTTGAAGAAACAACATGGAGAGGGATTCTTACTGAAGACTAACGTTACCCTATTTGAAAAATTACCGAGGTAACTTGCCAATCTCTTTCAAGACTTTTCACCAGATATATTTATAGGATATAGGCTCCTCCTGGCATTCCCATGACTTCTCTGTGGGAAATTTTAACGTCTGATATTGAAAGCTGCAAAAAATCTTATGGCGCCCTACGTTCTCCCTTGGGAAGGAAGTAGGAACACAACGGTCTTTACCCTCAAGGGCGTAGACTTCATCTTACGTAACCCGATTTAAATACCCTCTACTTTAATTTTCAACAGTTTACCAATACTCGCTACTTCTCGTAATAGAAGAAACATTTTTTACTTGAAAAAATTAATAATCGTGACTCTTATCAAAGTTCAAATATTTTTATACGTACGCCCTGAAATCTGCTATTGTATAATAAGAACGTTTATTTGTGTGCATTTATCACAGCTGTTACGTAATTGTTACATAAAAGTTCTAGAATATTTTCGTCTCATGTGTGTCACAGTTACATGGCAAAAAGCGTTCTATTACGGCTATATAAAATTTCTTGTTATGTAATTGTGACACGCATGAGACGAAATTATGACACAAATGCTATGTAACATTTATGTGATATATGATTGTCTGCTGGGGTTTGGTAAAGCGAGAACGTAGTTCTAATTTGTTCAATTACCGATGAACATATAAGGATTTACCTGACAATCATTTAAATTTATATATATGTACTAATAGGGTTCAATTTATACCGCTTTCGAGAAACAGTAGTTTATTTAATAACTTGTGACAGAAAAAGTCTACCAACAAGACAAAAAGGAACAAATGTCTAGTTCTTTCCGAATCAATTTTTAAATTCAGTTTTATTTAATATATGACAGAATTTTTTATGGGGAGCCATGACATGAACGTTAATCTTTGCATTGCAAAGTTCACGATTCAAATTTTAATTAATTTAATTTTAATCAGTTAGAGTGAATGTAGTTATTTTAGAAATTTAACCATTTGGAAAAAAGGCGGAAAAAGTGATACGTGAATTAACATAAAAAATAAATTGACTTAGAAAAAAATTGTTTGATCCAAACTGTTTCTAGGGTATACAAAAATATTGAGTTAATTTAAAAAGTATGATTGATTTTATGAAATATTGATTGATCCAAAGAAATTTTATGGTTGAATCTACTAAATTATGCAATCTCCAAACAATTATTTGGTTAAAACAACTAAAAATTAATTAATCTTATCTGACAAGTTTACGAAAACTGTTGTTTCACTCGAACAGTTTCTCTAAAATAACTAAAAATTTCATATAATTTAATCATATAGATTCTTTGAATTCGATATATTCTAGATTCGTTCGTTCACCTTGTTAATTTTTATTTCCTTTTCGGAAGCCACTTTATTCTGGATATACCAAAATAATTCGGTACTATTTAAATATTATGTACACCGAAAAAAAACTAGTAACATTAACCAGTTGAGTTGTTGGCTGACAGGATTGCTAGTTTTTCGTGGCTAAATTAACCAGAAATCTAGTTGATTTCACCAGTTTCTTAGACGATTTTACTTCTGTTTTAGTTAACTTTACCAGAATCCAAAATACTAGAAAAATTGTTGTATTAAATTTAGTACAAATACTATTAGACAAATTTGTATTAGATTTAACATACAAGTGATTATTAAGAATTTGAAACTACCTTCAAAATTACCTCTAATTTGTGAAAATGGCATTATCTGATTTTATATTAAAATTTCAAACATTTTCAACAGTGAAACTACATGAGGTCATTTGTATATACAATATATGAAATATAATAAGCACAATTATGAATCTAAACACGCATAAAAGTGTCGATAAAACAAAACATTTTCTAGATTCAAACTTTAAAGAATTTTAAATCTTTCTGTCTTTGATAACTCGTAGGTCATTAAAACTGGTTGATAGTACTTCAAATAAATTTAATCATCAATATTACTTAATTTTTTTGTTTATTATGTCAGAAATGTGACGTACAGAGGTAGACTTGAGCTAAAAAAATCACTGAGAAACTCATGTTTGCAATTTTTGCTAAATTACGATTCAATTTAGGGAAAAACGTGTCATTGGGAGAGAATTGTTCGCAATGCTATACTAAATTTTAAATTAACTATATTAAAATTTACTATAGAAAATATCGAGCTTTACCATAACCTATACTGAAGTTTCATATAATTTTTCAAAACTTTAGTATTTTGTAAAGTGACATGTTTGATAACATGACTGCTATTATATTGACCCAAAATTCACAGAATTTTTGTTAATTTCTCATTTTTTTTGGTCTTGGGTTATTTTCTTTTTATCTTCTTCTATTAAAATTATCAATGTTATTTATAATAAAAACGCAAAAAATAGAAGGCAAACGTTTCGGTCACATATCGGGGCCCTCTTCAGTGCCATAAATTAATAGATTAATTCAAAATTTTCATAAAAGATGAAAATGTAAAAGATACTTAAAATAAGGATAATCATGAAACTCAAAAACTTATCTCATCTCTTGCAATTCAAAATGAAGAAGTCCAATAAGCAACAACACTGACTGCCAAAAAATTCTAGTCCGCTAGGGATAATTACCATTGCACCTCGATTTTCCCTGGATTCCCAATATTTTTTAGAATTATCATTATTACAAAAACACATATTGCTATACAAAGTTTCTCCCTGTTGTTTCCCAAATAACCTACAGAGATATTGAATTTCATATAAAAATCTACATGAAATTCAATAATATTTTTAACAGTGTAGTAATCCCAGTTTTTTTGTTTGAAAATAACACAAATATTAATGTTGCAAGGCAATTGAAAAATGAAGTATATTTCAGCTTGTATATTTAAAGAAATAAAAGTCCCTGGAAGTCGACACCAATGTAAGATCAAGGAGGTCCCCTCGGTAGAGTTCAGGTGGTTTTACCGGGTGGTGTTTCCCGATTTAAATGACCAGGTATCCCCTTCGAAATTTTAGTTAAAGCAACTTCTGGATTCTTACTTACCCTTGGCTTGGAGTTTAGAGCTTGGAGGGTTCGAGTACACAAGATATACAGGAGCAAGGAAGATAGAGTAGGTAGACGAGGAAGAAGTATAAGGAGGCTTTCTTCGACTCGAAAGTCGCGCGTGCCAGCTGCCATGTCGAGGCGTAACCGACATTTCGGCTTCTTTTGCTATTGTTGTACAACGCCAAGACTTTTGCCAACGTCTTGGGGACCCTGCGTTTGACCCCCTCGTAACGTCTTAGACTTTAGGGTCTTTTAGGGCGGTTGGCTTGTGCCTGGGTGGAGTAACGGTTTCCAAACAAGTAAATAGAACTTTCCTCTTATGACGAAAGGATGTGTAGATAAAAGGGGTGAGGGATAACTGAAACTGATTGTGAAAACCCTGATATCATAAACATAAAAAGAAACTAGGACTTTTTTCTCTTTTGCAAGTAGACCTTACAGTTGATGGAGTTCGAAACTCATGAGTTGAAGAGATGCAGACAACATCTACGGACGACAGCTCGGAGTTTCTCTTTTATTGGCCGCAGGCTACTTTTCGAGGCAGTTATGTAGATACTTCCGCGGCATATTGGCAACTCTAGTATCCAGGATTATGTCGTTATTATCCTTGCGCTTTGGATCAAGTCTTATGGCAATATTCCAACGTGTTTCTCGTTTTTGCAGGCTGTACTTTTCCCGACGTCGGATCGTCGGGCGCCCAGGATTACTTAATTATATTCAATTGCCAAAGTTCCATCCAATGTCTCCGGAGATGCGCCAGGACGTCGAAAATCAACGGTAGGTGCCGCTGGAAATAACGGATCCTACGTAATTCTGCGACGGGATAGGTGATTTAGAGAGTGGATGGGTCGAGAAACTTCCTTCAAGGAACATATTACTATAGCATGGAAAATTTGTTTTGTGCAATCAAAATTGTAAAATTTTCCTAAGAAATCCTAAGAAAGCTGAAAAGATTTCTTTTTGCAATGAAATCTTTGTATCTTTTTTTACTTATTCATAATTCTTAATTTAAAAAATGACAAATTATCGATGGGTAAATGTATTTTTGTCATTTAAATACAACCATAATAATAATAATAATTAATATGTGGTAATGAAAAGATTATTTTCAGGCTGATGACTTATTACAGAGTGCAGACAGTACTAAGTTACTAATTTAACAAAAGAAAATATATATTATTTGTCTCAGAATTCATTAACCTTCAATCATGAAAATCTTAGAAACGTGTTATAGACATTTAATATTCTCATTATCAGACAGATTTAAATAATCATTGCTTCGAGTTTCATTTGAAACATTTACTATTTAAAGTAAGTTTTGAATTGTGATTTTAAAGCTTTATCTATAAAAAATAAAATTAAAGTTAATTTAATATATGAAATGGACCATGTTTTACTTTTAGTGTTATAATTTTTACTGGTTTTCTAATTGCACAACGCAAAGTTTCCCTGCTATTTAAATAGACTTTTAGAAACAAATGAGTGCGCAAATACTCTTGAACATAAAACTTTTGTGCGTTTGATTTCTAAGGAGATAAACGTTTCTAATCCTCATCAAGTTCTACTAAATGGTAGAAGTAAAAGTTTTAAAAATCGCAACATTTTAAGAGTATATCAGTAGAGCCTGAAAAGTATTACATTGATATCTATAATCGAAGTCGCTTAAAAATTCGCAAAAATAGCTTTTTTCTCTGACGTCTAAAGTAGAACATTACCTTAATGGCATTAAAATTAGTTGGCACTGAAAAGGGTCCCCATTTGTGGTCGAAACGCTTGACTTTTTTCGTCAATATATTAGTTTCTAATCATCGTTTTTAGGATAAACTAACCCAATGCCATTACAGATAAAAGTATAATAAAAAAAATAATATTTATCAGTTTTTTTCCCGAAAATAAAAAACATTTCAATGTTAAGTATGATTTTCCTTGGCATTTATAAAAATCTATATAAAATAATAATTTTCTTTGCGAATAACATTTATTGTGCGAATGCTTTATTGAATATAGGACCAAGTAGAAAAAAAATTTCAAATAAATGTTTAAAAACTCATAAATATTTTCAAAAGTACCCTGCTTGAAAAAAATAATTAAAATTGATTCAGTTAAAAATAACGATTTCCGCGTTAGGGAGAATTTGCACCTGCAATCTTAAAATGTTTTGAGGGTTTACCCTTTTAAGACCATGATATCGAGTTACTTGAGAGGAAAGGTAAAGAGCAAAGGCGAAAATGCTATTGAGGACGATTCTCGAGAAGCATCTGGAAGACGATAGAATCCATGCAGTACGTAAACGTAAACGCATATAGGTACGACGTGCGGCGACTGATGGTCTGATCGTTTGAGCCAATCATGCCGTGATTGAGTGTAATGGACTTGCGTCTTGTCCCCTATCACAGGGGCTCTCACGCCACCAGAACTAACGAAACCTGACCCTTCTCTACTCCGGCCTTGTCAGACTTGATGCTCTTGAGTTGGGCACCTATACGCTGTAAGTGACTAGGGCACAGGATGAAGGCTGTGCCCGAGTGAGCGAGTGGCTGCTATGATAATGAGGAAGGTGACTTCCGACGATCCATATACGAGAGTGAGCTTCTAGAGAGAGAGGAGAGATACAGGAGCACGGAGGGTCCCGATTACCCAAGAAGCGGACACTCCAATCCCAACACCCTCTGATTCTCTACTTCGATGTAAGCCTCTACTCTACCTCCCTCCTTCCTTTCGCGGCTACTCGCAAATTGACATGAGAGACACAAGAGTGCGAATATCGACGTCAGCTTGTTACTTAAGTTTTACTCCAGGAACGGAACAGGGTCCTGGAGTTGAGAGAGTGATTCTACTTACTCAATCATTGGTCGGTCACCTTGCCACTTGACAATCTTCCACAAACTGCACTTTCTGACGCACTGCACTTCAAATAAAACGGGTTGCGCTTCAGCATCAGTAACATCTCTCTCGAGGAAATGTTACTTTAATTCGTAATGAACTTTTACTTTAAAGATTCATCAGTTCAACATCAGAGATCCTAGGAACGTAATTTCCCCGGTGTCCTCGCAATTTAACTAATCAACTAAATTCGCTGATAATTAACTAAAAGACAGAGAAATAGTGGGGAACGACGAAGACGCATGTCCGGGAGACTGAAATTATGACAATTTGCATGAGAAGCAAAAAAGTCCCTAGTTCGCCATCTCTTTCACACTTTCGCGGGTCAAATGTGACGCGTCACGGGCCAGTTCCCAAGTGTCGGATGCTCCTCGACGCGCTTAATCCAATTGAGTCAATTTGGGTTAACTTGAAGTCGCCTAAACGGTTTGTTTAGACTGCCTATGATGCATGTATGTCGCTGTATCCGGTCTTCTTCCTTATTTTTTTAATGAGTTACTTTCTAACTCAACCGGAAAAATCATCATCTTCAGTCTTACTCACCCCTTGTCGAAATTATTAACCGATTCTGGAAATCCTACTGTACCCTTGCAATGGGTTACGATCTGTATTCAAGTGGTTACTATAGAAATGGTAATTTTTACAATATTCACGTATGGGTTACTATACTTTATTGCTTTCAGTACAATAGATATGGTACCTCGTACAAAATTCAATTCTACAAATATAGATTAAATATTTTGATGGTAATAAGACGGTTAGATCTCAATCATTGCTATAATTTATGAATAAAATATAGAAAAATGTTTCTGCAGACGAATCTTTTGTATAATTATGCATGCGTTATTTTTCTTTTTAAATGAAGAAATAAAGCGTTCTATCAGACAAATAATTGAAGAGCAAGAAAAAATTTGCTTCGGTTCGGATTTGAACCCCAGGTCCCCACTTTTTTCAATTATTTTTCTGAAAGAAAAGTTTATATCAGAATATCAGGTATCAATTATTAATAAATTAAAATAATTTTTTTAAAAACTCTTATCCTCATAAAAACCAAAATGTTCGTTTGGCCTCGCTTTAAACCTGAAAGGGATCTTGCAAGAGCTTTCTAAGGGGAACCATATCCTCTATTCCAAAATTTAGGCACAGTGAACACTTCTAGGGACCTTGTGGTCTATTTGGATCACTCCTCTTTTACCATTTCCAATTTTTATCGGGCTAAGAGTATTTTTGTTGTATAGCATGAGGCAGATGATGAGTTACGATCGAGAGCTAGTGCTCGTGCCGTTAATTTAACGCCGATTAGCTGATGCCACCAATTTCCTAAATAGAATTTCAAAAAGGTGAAAAATGTTTTGTTGGGACATTTATTAAGAGCTGTCAAGTTGAAATTTAAAAGAAATACCTGATGTTCAAGCAATTTTATTTTCAGATCTTTACAAAAAACTCCAAAATTAATTTCAACTTTTGGACCGTGGCTATATAAAAATATAAATATCTTTAAGGCCATGTCCTAGACGTGACTTTAGCCGATTCCTTTCGCCCTTTTCATTCTTCAATTAATAATTCAAATGGATTCTCCCTAACAGATCTTAACCTTAATCTTTCTTTTACCTTCATCTGTTATGAAAAATCAATTTAAGTTATCAATTTAAGAACAAGAAGGGAAAAAAATATTGTATGAAGTCAGATCCGTGACACGGCCTTAATTTTAGATCACAAAATGAACCAAAGGAGCTTATAAATAAAAATTTGAGAAAAACTTTATTTCCCCCAAAACAGCAAAATCTGATATTTTCCACTAAATTGCTAGCATATTTTCTCTTCATGTAGTTATCTATCAACGTGACTTAAATTTTTTTACTAAAAATAAAATTCGGTCAAATATCACTTACGGTTAAATAGACGTAAGGTCACAAGTAACAAAACATTTATGCAGCTCAAGTTTCAATGCATGAAGGTTACAAGAAATTCTAATTATCTGAAGTGCTATTGTCAATTTTCAGCACAACCAAATTAAAATCATAGTATTTTACTTGAAATGAAGAAGAAGAGACTATTTTTAACTTTTTTCAAACTGTATTTCTTTAAACTAATAGCCTTGGAGGAACAATTCAATTATCTTAATCGGATGATTACTAGAAATATAGGCTTATAGCTAATGCTACATAGACACTGAATATTTATCCGGACTGAACTAGTATTCTTAACGTCATTAGGATTATACTTAGTAAAGACGTTGGAATAACTTTCATTACTTAGTCGTGCTGCCGGCCCTTTTAAAGGAAGAATCGATTCGATGACTGTTGAGGCTAAACCGAGTCTAGCTAACCACGTACTATACTCGTGGATGATGTAGTCATTGGTCTCTATGCTGCTCTAGTGTGGAGCACGCGAGTATTTGCCCAGTGTACACACTAGACTCGCCTCCCCAGCTTACGTTTATTGAAGGAATAAGGGAAACGGTGAGCTCTCTCAAGTACTCCACCCTCCACAACCTCTCTCTACCCCCTTTTCTCTCCACATTTCTCGACCTTCTTCATTTAGCCACCCCCATTCTCATCAGGAAGGTAGAATCATCGCTATGAATGCTATATACCCTGCATCATGCAGGGTTCCCTATCAAAAATTTTTACTCTCACTCCAGACCTTAATTATGCTACATTTACATCAGTTACATCGGGTTAATTTCGATTCAACTGGTATACTATTTAGATTTTGCAAATTACAAAAGTGTCGATAGAAAATTATCATTAGAATGTAGAATGCCAAGAAAATGTAAAAAAATAATTTAGAGTTCAGCAGATTTTAAGGAATTATAATAATTTTTAAAGAAAATGCAAATAAAAGGTGAGAAATTTGAACCAAAAGAATGTAGCACCAATTTGAAACATTTTTTCGAACTGTCTGAATCTGTTCGTTCCCTCGGGATTCAATCCGAATAAATCCGATGCTAGTGTGTTTGAAAACACACTAGTCGGTTTTTCAAACCGACTTCAATCCATTGTTCCTTTAAAATTCAATACGACCTCAATTAAGGGAATAAATTGAATACGTCCGAGTCTGTTCCCTTGAAATAGGGTGGATAAAATATTTTAAACGGAAAATAATACATGATTTTGATACGTTTTTTAATGCAGAATCGATTGAGTGTTTTGTTTTTTCGATATATAATGCAGTTCCTGAGATAAATTAAAAAAAACTAAAAAAAATTGTTCTAAAAAAAACCTTATATTTAAGTGAATATTTTTTAGTCAACTGCATGTCATTCTCTTCTTTTATTGGTGCAGAAAATATTTTGAAAAAGTTTATAGTTACAGCTGTAAATGTTCGGAAGATACATGGCAGAGAAGTTATCTCTTTCTCGTGTTTTTTTTTCAGTTTCTTAAAAATTATCTCAGGAACTGTATTAGATATCAAGAAAAAAAACACTCAATCGATTCTGCGTTAAAAAACGCATCAGAATCATGTATTATTTTCCGTTTTAAAAATTTTTTTACACCCTTTTATCATACAATTTGTGATTTTTCGGAAAAATTTTTAACTCAAAAACCTAACGTGCTGGGAAAAAACAGAGGCCAGATTTGGATTCTACACAGGAAACTACTCTGGAAATGATATGTATCATTCCATGCACACATAGGTCATATTTTGCTGACCAATGCAATCAGAAGCACCTTTTTAGTCCGTCTCTATACGTGTTCCCTTTCTAAATTTAAAACGTGCGAATCCAAAATGATTATAAAGAACTTAATCTGTGCATCATCTACGAAGCTAATCGGAGAGAATGTGAAAAACAAATTCAAATTATTCGAATTCGTACCTTTTTTCTAAATTTGATCCGTACGAATCCGAGGCCTATCCGAGACCTTTTTATTCAAATTAGACTTGGAATAGCTCGCACTAGCACTGAACTAGACTAAGCAATCAGGCGAATAAAATTATTTCAATCCAAAACTTCCATTCTGGCAAAGTAAAAAATTTTCACATTTTCTCACATCAATTGATAGTTAAAAACTCCAAGGACTCGAAACCAATCGAATCCCCAAAACACAACCAAATTTGGACTACAATCACCACACCTCAACACAAACACCAGAAAACAAACCGTGAGAAAAACAAATAAAAAAGGACGAAAGAAAGAAAAAGAAGGAAGGAGTTTTGGAAGGTTGCCTTCTTTTTTCTTTCCTCCTTATTTGTTTGTTTTTCTCACGGTTTGTTTTCTGGTGTTTGTGTTGAGGTATGGTGACTGTGGTCCAAATTTGGTTGTGTTTTGGGGATTCGATTGGTTTCGAGTCCTTGGAGTTTTTAGTAAATGGTGGTGGGTGATAAAAACAAAAAAGGACGAAAGAATGAAAAAGAAGGAAGGGGATTTGGAAGGTTGCCTTCTTTTTTCTTTTCTTCTTTTTTGTTTGTTTTTCTCACGGTTTGTTTTCTGGTGTTTGTGTTGAGGTGTGGTGACTGTGGTCCAAATTTGGTTGTGTTTTGGGGATTCGATTGGTTTCGAGTCCTTGGAGTTTTTAGTAAATGGTGGTGGGTGATAAAAACAAAAAAGGACGAAAGAATGAAAAAGAAGGAAGGAGTTTTGGAAGGTTGCCTTCTTTTTTCTTTCCTCCTTATTTGTTTGTTTTTCTCACGGTTTGTTTTCTGGTGTTTGTGTTGAGGTATGGTGACTGTGGTCCAAATTTGGTTGTGTTTTGGGGATTCGATTGGTTTCGAGTCCTTGGAGTTTTTAGTAAATGGTGGTGGGTGATAAAAACAAAAAAGGACGAAAGAATGAAAAATAAGGAAGGGGTTTTGGAAGGTTGCCTTCTTTTTTCTTTTCTTCTTTTTTGTTTGTTTTTCTCACGGTTTGTTTTCTGGTGTTTGTGTTGAGGTATGGTGACTGTGGTCCAAATTTGGTTGTGTTTTGGGGATTCGATTGGTTTCGAGTCCTTGGAGTTTTTAGTAAATGGTGGTGGGTGATAAAAACAAAAAAGGACGAAAGAATGAAAAAGAAGGAAGGGGATTTGGAAGGTTGCCTTCTTTTTTCTTTTCTTCTTTTTTGTTTGTTTTTCTCACGGTTTGTTTTCTGGTGTTTGTGTTGAGGTGTGGTGACTGTGGTCCAAATTTGGTTGTGTTTTGGGGATTCGATTGGTTTCGAGTCCTTGGAGTTTTTAATTGTGCTTTTGTTTGGACGTTGAGAGGAATCCGGGTTGGTGGTGATACGGGTTCAGGTTTATCAATTGATAGAGCCAAAAACGATTTTAAAATTTCTATTCAACTTGAGGGGGGAAGTCCATGTAAACGCCTCAAAATCAGTCATATTTTAAAAATGTTTTTGAAGGTGATAAAATAATTTTATTGTTTTAAATTTTTAACATAACTTTATTTAACCTTTCTTAAGTATAAACAAATTTTTATTTTTTTATTTCCTTCCAAAATGGCGGCTCAGCATAATTTTTCGTCTGTTGTCTTCGGCGCGAGGTCCAAAAGTGTCCTATTTATCACACATTAACCATTGATCTGAAACAAAAAAATTAAATTTCTTTCTTTTTAAAACATATTAATGGGAAGGATAAACCTATAACACTAAAAAAAAACATAAAATTCAATATAAAATAAGCCTTTGAGAAATAAGTTAGAATTTTGGGCGATTTTTTCGACATTTTTGACCCCTAAAAAGTATTTTATTAACGCGAAATATCTGAAATTTTAGGTTTATCCTTCCGATAATAATGTAGAGAAAAGCCTCTCAAAATTTCAGACAAATCGGTCGATAACTTTTCGAGTTATAACACGAGCAGTTTTTAAAAATACAGTTTCGAGATGATCGCGTTTAAAGTTTTAGTAAAGTATAACGACTAGTTTTAGTTACTTACCGATTAATCTGCAATCCCAAGTCCATACAATAGTCCTTCTGAGTCTTCAAAAAACTGATTTCCTTCAATCTGTTGCTGTTTGCAAGCTCTACGATTTTTTGAAATTTTTAGATGGTTTTCCCGCCTTAAGGGGATATTCCGGTCTAGGAACCCGATTTTTGAGGCACTTTTACTACTTTTTCATGCCGAATTTATTAGGTTCATTTATATCAACGTTTCACCTACATAACACTACATATCTTAAGTATCTTTCAGAATTTTTTTATTGGCTTATTAAATAAAACAAGTTTTGAATAGCAATCATTATAAGAACATGTAAAAAATAATATGCTTTACATTATCAATTATTGCGGAAATTCTACTTATCTGCAGCAAAAAACCCCAAGAGATTCTTAAAATATATGTTGCTGTCTATCGTTAGAACTAGAATAATTAAAAAGTATTGACAAAAAAACAAACCCGAGCTGTTTTGAAGATTGGGTACCGATTTTTTTCGTTTTTTTGGTATTTAAAGGGCTTTAAAATTAATAAAAATGAACATTTTTACATGATTTTAGTTCAGACGAGAACTATAGATGTGCTTAAGATGTGTGCTAAATTTGAGCGCGATTTGTTTAGTAAATTTTGCAAAATCGTGGGTAACAGTTACAAAAATGGTGTTTCGAAGAAAACGCGATTAGTTTTTTTAACTGATTACACAAGGCCGAGGTTTTACCACAGACGCAATATATCTTTTAAACTAATCCGGACTCGTAAAAATCCTTATACAGTTATTCGACAAGGTTAATACTTGCGAAAAGTGCAAAAAAATCGATTCGTTGGACCCCCTAGGCCGGAGACACTGTTTTTATCAGTAGAGCAGATCTGACATTACATAAAAAAAAAAAAAAAAAGAATTTATAGTGAAGACTAACGATTCGCGAAAGAGGTAGGTGTATTGGATTGGGGGCTTGGCGCTTTGCTGTAAAAGAGGATAGTTAAGTATTCCAGTTCCTGAAGCGCTGACAATGCTGCGGAAGGCGATACACTCGGACGAATGAGTGAGAAGATAAAGTATTGCTCGGGTTTGGGGTGAACAACTTGAACAATTTGTGACTAAATTTTTCCATTTTAATGCGTGGTCAGTGGACCCCGTCTCCTCAAAGTGACGCC
Organism: Diplolepis rosae; assembly: GCA_030998225.1. Classification (NCBI taxonomy): domain Eukaryota; kingdom Metazoa; phylum Arthropoda; class Insecta; order Hymenoptera; family Diplolepididae; genus Diplolepis; species Diplolepis rosae. The sequence continues at coordinate 1,541,826 of JAPYXD010000695.1, forward strand.
TATTCGTGTCGTGATTACTGTCCGGTCACTGTGCGATTTACATTGCTTCCGAATTGGTAAATAAGGGACGCTAACTCGGAACTGTACGTCACGCATGCCTCTTTCCGAGCAGAGCTGATCTCCTATTCTTCGGAGTCGGCATTACACATTACAACGATGTTGACGATTACGGCTCGATTGTAGCTGAAAGTGCAGGAAGTAGCTCCCCGATATTTACTCAAATTAAAAATGTGGGTAGCACAAGGTAAACTCACAATATAAGCATCGTAATTGGTTGCTTAATATGGCAAATCATTTATTCAAGATAATGCAGATTTTTGTTTTCATCAGAAAATGCAAATTGAAGGTGATTTTAAATTGAAAAATTCAAAAATCTATTATTATTGGTTATCAAATATTCTGTCATTCAATATGCGTCGCTGGGGCAATTAGCAACGTAGGTAAAATGAGAGCAGGGGTTCCTGGTTCAAGCCCCGATTGATATGACTTTTTTTAATAATTAATTTAAAGAAATTAAACTTGTATTGAGTCATTTTATTATTATTATTATTTAGAAGTGTTGCATAATATATTAAACATAATTCTATAACTATAATTCGAATAATTAAAACTTGGCTCAGAATTTCTTGAATGTATTTTCCGAATAGTAATGTTTTCTTAAGCTGATGAGTGTAATATCATTGAACGACCTTCTCTATCCGAGTCTCATTAAGGTTAAGGGCTGAACCCTTGCCAAGCTAAGACCTGGAAAACTCCTTTGCGCTAACGATTCAAGGTATCGTCGTGGATGTAATTTAAAAAGCAGTGCACCTAATATAAATGCCACATTTTTTAAATATTCTATAACGGTTGCAAAAATTAGTAGCGTTTTCTAAAAGTCGATTATTCATTTAATATGTTAATAATTCTTTCTAGGTTTTGTTTCCTTTTAAAATCGTTTGAAAATCGATCCTTAAAATCAGAATTTTTAATTGCAAAATCAAAACAGGTGCTGGTTTGAGAAAGTGTTCGTCGGAACAAGAATTATCTGGGTTCTTTCTCTAAAATCATTTTTCGCTGTAGTTTTTGCCCACTGAGAAAACAGTTTCTTTGATATATGGTCAAAGAAAAAATTTCTTTGAGTTAAAGAGAGTTTTGTTAATTCAAAAAAATTTTCTTTGATCCAAAGAAATAGATTTGTTTACAGTAAAGAAAATGTTTTTGAATCAACAAAACTTTCTCCAATTCAAAGAAATTTTTTTTCAACCGTATATCAAAGAAACTGTTTTCTGGGTGCCCAACAAAGAAAACTTGGGAAGTGCCAAATAGAAGAAAATCGAGTACTTTACACGCGGAAAAACCCAAATTTACAATTTTTACTAAACTGCGTTTCAATTTTTTGGGAAAAACGGGTCATAGTGAGAATTTTTCGCAGCGAAATACTGAACTTTAGATGAATTATATTACAATTTACTATGGATTGTATCAAACTTTACTTTAACCTATACTAAAGTTTCATATAATTTTTCAAATCTTTAGTATTTTAATTGCGAAAAATTTCCAGTCCGTTAGGAATAATTACCATTGCCTCTCGAGTTTCTCTAAATTTCTAATATTTTTTAGAATTATCATTATAAAAGAAAACATATTGCTATACAAAGTTTCTCCATGCAGCATTACACAAATATATGCTGTAGCTTCGTTATATATATATTTTTTTAGTTCATTCGATTTGCCACCGTTAACGGTGACGTTATAAACTGGCCAGAACAAACTCAAAGCAGTAAAGAGCGGTCGTAATACACGTGAGCGAAATAACGAGCCTGAGATATATACAACAAAGTGTTATAAAAGCATTTTATTATTCAGGAAAAAGTTGCAGCGCGAAAGCGAACTGTTTATGCCCATCTAGTACTCGAAAAATTATTCGTTCCTGCATTTCTTTACTTGTATACTTTACATGTAATGGCATATCGGGGTCTTTCTTAAAAAGAAATGTCGGAAATTACTTCATCTAATCTACACAATTTCGTAATGTACACATGAAGAAAAATAGTTCGAAAAACTTTACTCAACTTTTGAGCAATGTTGGCATATATGGACAAGTTGGAGATTATTTAATATTTAAAGAATTTGAAAATCTTTCTGTGGAAAAAAAATTATTGTAATAATTTGTGACGTACTAAATGTTAAAAAATGCATCATTGTAGCTCAGTGGTTAGAGCAGTCGACCGGAAATCGAAAGACCTGGGCTCGAATCCCAGCGCAGTCGAAAGCGTCTTTTTTTCCACTGACAGATTTTCAAATTCTTTAAATATTAAATAATTTTTAAAGAATTTGAAATCTTTCTGTAGAAAAAAAGTTGCTTTCGACTTCTCCAACTTATCCATATATGTACCGATTTTTCTCAAGAATTGAGTAAAGTTTCTTAAACTACTTTTCTCCGTGCACGCAACTTCATTTCACTCACGCACATTAGAGCCACCCTTCACATTATTGAAATTTGACAACTACATTTGTAAACAAAATTTCTCATAAAGAATTTATAGAAAAGGTTACATAAGTAGCATTGAAAAATTGTCCAATTATAAATAAAATATAATAGACTAGTATTTTCATACTTTTTTTTGTAATTAGAAAGTTTGATAAAACTGTTAAAAATTTCTGCCGGCATTTTCTGAAACACATGACTGAAGCTTTATACAATTACATGCAACTGGAAATTCTGTTAAAGTATCGTAGTTCGAAGAAAAATTTCAGTCAATACTGTACAAATTTAAGATACGTTTTCTTAAAAGTATTGTAAATTTCATATAAGTTTCTGTTACATTTGTAACCTGAAAATTTTGTAAGTTTCGGAATATTTCTAATAGTAGAGAGAAGAAAATCGAGCAGATAATCATTTTAGTGAATTGTATACATTGTGTAGAGGAAAATAAAAAGTAACTGGTGCAAAAACGCATAATAGCTGACGAATGAGTGCGCGTGAGTGCAAACGCACGCAATTACGACCAAACACTTACGCGACACATAAAGCCTGTGTCGGCTGCTAGCGAGTAATATGCGTGCTTGATACATGTGTAGAATGCATACGTATGAAGTAGTACATCCGCGTCTCCGTTGTCGCAACAAGTATGCTTGGCACACACCGTCAAATCGAGCTGAAACCAATTAATCCTTCCGCGGTGTCATTAATTAAACACTCGCATGTTTATCATAAATAAGATTCCATACACGTTACATGTATTTTTTTGAACTCAGGCTATTTTACATAATTCTATAAAAATTTTACAACAAAATAGTTTTGTTGATCAGATTTTGTTGGTGGGACTAAAATTTGGTTGTGTCTACGAAAAAAATTGTTGATGCAACAAAAAAGTTTGTTTTAAATAAATGATTTTGTTAAAATCGTTAGTTATCATCCAAATTATTTTGTTGTGACAAAATACACAAACGCACATGCGTCGTATTTTATTTATATAGCCCGTGCAGAAATTTCTCTATCTATTCCCTTTTGAGGTTAGATTTTAGTGAAATCCTGACGAGATATTCTTGTTTATGGAAAAAACTAAAAGAGGCCTTATCAAAAGCAGTCTAGAGTTTCTAGTCCCTGAAATCAGCTAAAAACATTCAATTACCTTCCTCTATGTAGAAATCCCGATGTAGAATAAAATTTGATCATCCCGACAAAAGTTTTTGTTAGCTGCTTATCAATAAAAAAATTTTGTTGAGACAATTTAATAGTTTTCTCGATGAATATTTCGATAATTCAATCTTTGAAACTCAAATATAATTTATTTTTCATGATCAATGCTGCTTTTTCAATGCAGACATAGAAAAAAATGTATTTGGTTTTGATTTTACAAAATAATTTGTTGATGTTACAAAATTTGTTGATTAAATGCACTAGAACATTTTTTTTTAGAGCAAAAAATTATTTAACAGCATCAAACTCTTGTTCGGTAGGATGAAAGAAAGTATTTGTTAGAATCAAACAAACATTTTGTTGTAAGTATAGTAACAAAATTCTAGGGTAAAACCAAACAATTAAATAATTAAACAATGAAGAGTCTTTCTTCCATTTCAAACAGTTTCAATGGCTCATTTTAAGTCCATCCTAAAAAGAATTGCAATATCTGAATGGGGCTGTTATAAATTTTTATTAAATTGCTACATCACATTGGAAAATTGCCTAATTTACCATGAAATGTAGATAAAAAATGTCACCAATTTTGGAATTCTAGTGTTAATTAGATTTCTTCAAAAAAGCACCCCAAAAATTGCCTTTTTTTCAACTATCTTTAAAGTTAAAAACCCTTATAATGAATTCGATTTTTAAACTCTAACTTGATAATTTGATATTTGCATTCTGTATTTCCGTCTAAAATTCGTATCCTTCCAGGCTCGTGCTCGTATTTCCGTAGATGCGTGCGAATTTCTTGTACCTGTTCGCTTTTTTCTGAGAACAACGAGTTGGTAAGAGAATCCTTTAAGAGTAAGGGATATCGTAGTGTTTTTGTGGTGCCTTCTTTGTATAAAAGGAAGGCCAAGGAGATTCACTAACAAGTGGATCTTCTCGAGAAATGGAGCTGATCGTAAGTTTGCAGATTGTATATTGCGACTGGAGGGGGAAGGAAAGTCGCAGTGGGGCCAGAGGGGTAACTCAAGACGAGTCTAAGTGAGTCTTCCGGCCGACAGACAATGATAGCCCTGAGAACTGACCCGACCCCCGGATATGTATTACGCATATACATACCAAAAAACACACACATGCTGCACGACGTGTCACAACATCGTCATCTCGACGCCTTTATTTAGCTGACGAGTTTATCTTGGCCGGCGAATCGATTTAAGGAGCGTTGACACCGCCCGGATCAATTTATAATCACTCGGAAAAAACTTTTATCCAATTTTAAGAAATTGTTTTTTATCTTTTATTTCTTGATTTGAAATTAAAATTTGTTCATGTTACGAAATATATATTTGATTTAAAGAAATATCAAATCACTTTTTTAAACACCAAATATTTGTCTAATTTAAAAGAAGAAAACCAATTAAGAAATTTATTTAAATTGAGGAAATGTTTCTTGATCCTATAGCAATACACAATTATTTTTGAATGTAAAAAAAAATTTCTGAGTGATTAAACTAAAATTAAAAAATTGCCAAATATTAAGAAATTTTGGCATATTTTTCACATTTATAAATATATTTATTGAAGAAAAACAACAAAAGGAAAGTAAATATTTTTGTCATCGAAAAGTGAAACATAAAAACGGTTGAGGTAAAACGAAGACAAATCTTCTTCAGCGGTTAAGCAAAACAAAATTAAGTTGGAGGAAAAGAGCGACTCAGTTGTCCTGCTTTCATGTCGGAGTAGAATCGAGACAACCGAGTCACTCTTTTCCTCCAACTTTATTTTGTATCGCTTTACCGCTGAAGAAAACTTGTCCCGCTTTTGTTCCAACTTTATTTTGTTTCGCTTTACCGCTGAAGAAGATTTGTCTTCGTTTTACCTCAACCGTTTTTATGTTTCACTTTTCAATGACAACAATATTCACATACATACATGTATCATATACTATTTTTTACGACACGTATAGGAAATTTGCATTTTTTCCATCAAATATTGTACACAAAATGGCAGAATTCTGATGACCTTCAAAAGTGCGCTGGAATGTCTTAATTCCCACACATTTTTAATGCCATCGGGAATCTTCCACTTTTGATACATTTTTTTGGTGCGAAAAGTGCAAACTTCTCGCACAGCGTTGTAAAATAGGTTTTCCATCTATTGAATCTACAATTTTTCGAGTTTTGAGTCAGAATGAATCGATTTTCAGGGTTGGTTTATCGTTGAAAAAAAAATATCCCATTAATTGTATTCAAACTTATTTTGTCTGCGTTGCTTTTTTGATTGGCAATGCTGAAAAATCGTTTGCTCACGGGGGATATAAAGCCTTGAGGTAGTTTTAACCAATGGGACCAATCAATTAAGACATAATTTCCGGGGTCTTTGGAATGACAGGACGTGCCGGAACACGTTCCACACCTTTTGAGTCCGCATGTCCACTCAAGCCCGACCCCAGGACAGTTCACATCCTGGATCGGTTCCTGATGTTGGTGGTTGTCAGAATGTGCCGATACTTGCGTAGCCACGGATACGTGATTATAACAAAACAACGGACGTCCGGACATCAGACAGTCGCACAGGTATCGCTCCTGGCCCCTTTGCTTTGGCACTCCTCCCGTTCCCTTTTCGTCTCCCTCTTTACTCATTTTCTTTCCTCCCTTCTCAATCACACTTTACCTCCCTCCTTTTCCTCATCCTCTTCCGATCCAATCTAGGTCGAATGTTTCCTCTGCAAAAATGGAAGGATAGAGAGGATACTTGGTCCAGTGGTCCGACACTTCCGCTACCTTAGTTACTGTAGATCGTAAAATTACTCCATTAATTACCTCCGAGAAAACCTCATGTGTCCCAGATACTTTTAATACTGATCATTTCTTTCAAACGGAAGTGAGTAATCTTGAAAAACTCAATTTGTGTAACTTCCGATTGTTAGACAATGAGGAAGACTCTTTTATTGAAGAGAGTCTATCGATCATGACTTGGACAACTAGTTTTCAATTTTTTCAGTCGCCTCATTAAATATCGATAAAGAAATACAGATGTCAGGAAAATTTACTGAAAAGTACATACAATCTGGGAATTTGTCATCGTCAGGTCATGGGAAAAAAGAATGTCCATGGCTTTGTCTTCACGACTTTGAATAAATTTTCAGATTTCATGCTAGTACAGTTGTCATGACAAGAATTTAATGCCCATTTAACATGACCTGAGGTTACGTCATTGTGAAGGAAATAGTAAAATAAGTGGACAGGAAGTAGGACACAAGTATCATATTTCTCAAAATTCTCAAAGGAAATTATAACAATAGTATATGAAATTGAAAAAAAATTATTTCTTCCAATCCAGATGATTGTTAATAAAAAAAAAGAATTTGTTAAATATAACAGAGAAAAAAATCTATATTTACTGAGTCGACAAAGTTAAAATAGTGACAACATAAGATTTTAGTAAAATTCGCCACTTTTTTGTAAACGTAAGAGATTTGTCGATTAATATTACAAAATAACTGTTGAATTAACATTTTGAAAAGAATTCTTTATTCTGTGAATTTAAGAGGCATTTTTTTCGACAAATCTGCTACCTTTACATAAAGGTAGCAAAAATTTTATGTTGTCACTATTTTAACTTATTGACTCAGTAAATTCAACAGATTTTATATCTTCGTTGTGCTTATTATATTTGATTACCATAACAAACGTCGAAAAAATCTTCTATAACTTTCAAATTACCAGGAAATTTTTTTTGGAAAAAGGAACAAATCAGGAAAATGAAACAATATTAACTTTGATAAAGAAGAAACACTTTGAACATCTAATTACGATATTAAGTGTCGAGTTGAGGAACAAAGCTTCTGAATTACGTAAAACTGAGAAGCAAAATTGTAGGCAATCGTCTTGTGTCACTAAAGTACGAGATGATATGTGTCGGTTTCCATTAGTGAAACGGGGAAAAGAGAAAGCACTTCTGCCTGGCATTGAGGCAGTTTTCTTCAATTTGCAAAGGCATCTTTCCCGCGACCGTCAACTCGAGTCCCTTTGATTCTAACAAATGCGAAACTTTTGAGTCACGTGTCTCAGTCTCGCGATACTTTTGTCTGCTTTTAGAAAACATTTAGAAGACTTATTTCGTGACACTCATTTCTCCCTCCCCTTTCTTCCTCTTTTGCGGCGTCGTCAGGACGAAAAAGGGAAAGATGTAGACTTTATAGTGGGTGAAAAGGGACTTTTCTCGCTATTGTCCAACACGTATCAAGAACAAGAAAGCTTTTGGAATGAGAACTAGCGCGTGCTCGACTTTTGTATCTCTCTTTCATTTAGTTCTCTTCTCCTCTCTCTTCATCTTACATTTTACGAGATAAGTAAAATACCGAGGCACTCTACTGATTTCTGTAAGTGGCACTCTGTCGATGCAGAACCTACACAAGTGACTTGTTTTCTTTTTTGTGTTGGAAAACTTCTATCGTCAGTAAAGCTAGACTTTCGAAATGCTTCCTTTCAATGTTTCCATTTCAGAGTAGCGGAAGTGCTTCTTGTAATCTTTCTATTCGGTGATTTTTGTCCTTATCAAGTGCCTTTTTATTTCATCAAAAGTCTAGTTTGAATAAACATTAGTCCAAATTTGGTAGTGTTTTTTGTAATTTGAGGATTCGAACTGTTTCGAATTCTTGAAATTTTGAATTAAATATCCTGAAGTACATTGAAGTCTCCTAAAATATCTCAAAGTACCTTCAAATATCCTGAAGTACCTTGGAATATTCTGAAGTATCTTAAGGTATGTGAAATGTCCTGAAATATATTTTAGTCAGAAGTAGGAATATGTTTTTAGTGCAGATTGTTTAATCAAGATCAAATTTGAAATTAGAATAATTGATATTGATATTTCTTAATTTTCTGTACGTCATGGACTTCAATATGAGTCGTTTACATTTAATTCATAAAGAGAATATTATAGGATAATGTGACAAATATTTTGAATGCGAACAAAAACTCTTAAAACTGTGAAGTAAAGAGAAGAGTAATGGAAGGTGCGAGTAAAGAAAGAGGAGAGTAATTATTCGTTTCTCGAATATGCACGCCTTCCTTAAAATATCCTTGCACCCCCAAAGTGGTGCGACTGTTGGAACCCTTCGGCCTCGAGGATTCCGTGCTCTCGACGTCGTAGACGTATCCACGAGACGCGCGAGGGGTGCGAAATCCTACGGCCGTGCGCGATATGAGAAGGACCAGGACGAGGGGACAACGAAGAACAAAGAATGCAAGTATAAGGTGGACTGGGGTGGCTTTAGGGTGGGTGGTGCATATAAGATGGGCAACGTACAATGCACGCACCCTCCAAGCACTCGAAGCTCCTCAAGCAATACCGTGTACCGAGGGGAAGATTCCGAAAACTCGGCCGCTCAATACCTTCTCGTAGACGCCCTTTTATTTTATTTTTCTATATTCACAAACCCCTCATTTTTCACTATTCCACTACTTATTTGCAAACTCAAAAAATATTTTTCTAAAAAACCCTTTTATAGAATTACTTATTGGTAAGGATATTTTTTTACTTTTATCAAATTAGAATATTTATTGTTCAGCGTTTCATTTTATACATTCCCCCCATCACAGAAAATACCATCATTTCGCTGTAAAATGCAAGTAATTAAATGACTAAGCAAGTGAGTTGAAAAATTAGGCTGGGTTCATCTTGGACGTCCTTAGAAATGTTTTAATTGATTTTAAAAATCTGGGAAAAAACTTTCTTAACCATGACCGGGGAGCGATCCCCGGACCTTTTGATTCTCGACCCAAGCTATAAAGTTATCCAACTTTCCTCCTCACATAAAATACCATCATATTGGTGTAAAATACTAGTAATTGAATGAAAATCAATTCTATTGAATTTTATTAAAAGAATTTTCCATGTGAATAAGTATTAATTGAATCATTGGAAGAGATTGAGCACCGCTTGTAAGGTGGATTCAGCAGCGACACTCCAGCATTCCTTGGGCGTTCTCAAGGCTGGTTGGAACTCAAGTACAGTCATCATTTGCATGGGGTGCTCAGCAGCCCAACGTCATCTTCATCCTTCTCTGGCCTTCTTCAACTACAACCTCTTTCTAGAGGAGAAGACTCAGTGAATCTTCAAGCAGCAAACCGTCGTCTACAACGAGCGACGTAAACCTTATTCTTACGCCACTTTACACAAGATGCAGTCACGGGAGGGATTCAACGAGCGCGAGCGTACACGTCACGATATCCCTTCGTTGGAACTGCTATGAGCTTTCGAGAGGCAAACCCCTCCTACTCAATTTTCTTCCCCAGTTTATCTCCAAGCAAACCAAGCAACGACCGTCTAAGCAATAAATAATTACTCTTCATACCAGGACATCTTAGTCTTTGCAAATTATCATATGAAAAATTGCTTCAGGATATTTCAAAATACTTTCGAGTTCTTTATGTACTTTATAGATATATTTTATAATATTCCAGATACTTTAGGATATTTTGAAGTAATTTAATATTTTTAAATGCGTACTTCAAGACATATCAAGGTCTTTCAAGGTATTTTAGAATAATTTAAGGCGTTTACTATATTTCATACTTTTGGATATTTTGAGGAACTTTATGAAATTTTGACGTTCTTCAGGATATTTAAAAGTACATTAGTGCATTTTAAATTACTCTGAGAAACTTTGATATATTTTCAAAGTATTTCAGGATACTTTGAAATACTTTAAGATATATCATAACCTATAGAATATTTTAAGGCCCTTGGGGACATTTTAAAGTATTTAAGTATATTTCAAAATATTCAAAGATGTTTCAGTAACTTAAAAATATTTTGAGGTGCTTCAATATATTTCCAAAGTACTTCGATATACTTCAAGTTATATCACTGGCTCTAAAATATTTCAAGGCACTTCTTGATATTCTAAGGTAGTTCATTGTATTTCAGGATACTTCAAAATATTTTAGTGACTTCAAAATATCTTAAGGTACTTTAAGATATTTCGAGATATATCAAAATTTATTTGCGACTTCTGGATATTTTAATGTAGTTCAGAATATTTCAAGGTATTTCAGGATATTTTGTGGTACTCCAAGGTATTTCAAGATACTTAAAATATTTTACAATACTTCAAGATATTTCATTCTAATTCCGAATTTTGAATAGTAATGTCAAAATCACAGGAATATATTTAATCACGAAAAAAATTGAAGTAAAAATAAATCACAATGATTTGATCTGGTAAAAAAAGGTTTTGTCCTAAAATGATTCCGATTTTTTAATTGGTTTTAAAGAAGTTTGTACAAAAAGCAAACAAATTACACGATTTTTGGAAATCTTCGAAGAAGGCTTGAACGTCCGCTATCCGAGTTTTAATATCTGGAGCAAATTTGTGACCCGGAGGGAATGTCTGAGCAAATATTAAATTTGAAAGCTCGCGTTGGCGGGAAACGAAATCTTTGTTTGAGAAATCCGGGCAACGGCCTGTTGAAAAGCGGAGAACTTGGCTGATGGAAGGCAGAGGTGAAAATGGTGCACGGATGCTGGAAGATGAGGATGATGATGAGAGGAGGTGGAGATGAAGTAGTAATCGGAATAGCTAGACTTTCCTAGAGACAGGCCAAGGAGAATGGGCCATTCATGCACGAGATTCGAGTGACTTGGTGGTTAGAGGATTGCAGAATGGTAATACGTCTCCAGCTCCGTCGTGGAGATTACGTTTCTCTGTGTCCCGCGGGGCTGCAATATCTTGCATTCCCTTTCCATAGGCTTTACCCCCAACCTCCTCACTTCCTTCACCATCCCTAATCCCCGTCCATCTTCCTATACGTCAACTTCGTCCGTCGTAACCGTCGAAAAAAGAGAGTAGGTATCAGGAGTTAAAACTCGGCAGAGAAAAAACTGCACTTCAAACCAAAGCCACATTCGCGAACCCCTTCGGGTCTTAAGAAATCAATTAAACGAAGAGAGAAGAACCTCGAGATGCAGGAGTGGAGAAACGAGAAGAGTGAGACACCACAGAGACGAATGTACTGCTCTCTCAAGTGGATAAAAGTGGGAAAGATAGAAGGTGAAAGACGGAAGCTGTAATCAGACGATCCTCTAATATCTATCTTCAAGTTTACCAGAGCTTGCAATTTCTTCTCAATTTTTTCCTCACGCCTTACATTTCACGATGAGAGAATATTTCTGATTAACGCATTGCACGTTCTCATCAACACCAAGTCATTAATTTTTAAGCAACTAAATTCATTTAAAATTCTTTGAGTCTGTTAAATTAAGTCTAATGGGGTCTACTTAGAAACCAGGTTTAAGAAAAAACCGCCCCAGTGTCGTATGTCGAAAAAATACCTTCGCGTGAACCGCTAGAAAGTCAAGAGTGAAACCACTTGAAGCCCCAAGTTTTGTAATATGCGCTAGCAAACTAGAGGAAAAGAGAAAAGGATTCGGTTAAATACAACTGGAAAAAGGAAAAGGTGCTGCTTCTGAAAAATAAACTCGTTGCCAAGCTTCGAGAAATTCTCTTAAGTAGGAGAATTCAACAACTCCAAGAAAAATAGCAGTGATGCGTGTCTTTTTGTACGAGATTTATACACAACCTACGAATAAAATTTTCCCCTAACTACCAGATTAACAAAGTTAAAGCTCATAACACTTATACTCCAAGAATAAACAAAAGTGTAAAGATCATCGTTATTACCATCTAGAAAAGAAATTTTCTCTTCTCAAACGATTGCAATATACACAATTTGAAAATATTGAGGAAGGAAACCAGAGATGTTAGGAAAAAACGAGAAAGAAAAAGGAGAGGCGGAATCGAAGAAATAACCGCGAGTATCGAAGGAGAGATTTCAGGGTGGGTTTGGGGGGGGGGGTAGAAGAGGAGAAGACTCAGAGGAAAAGGCATAAAAAGTAAGGGGTTGCCCACCCTAACCGACGCCGTCTAGTAAGAAGCATTGGAATCGATATCATTGCAACGTGGGCTCCTCCAACCAGTCTACTCTGCCTCCTGCACCTTCTCTATATACCTCCCCCCCCCCCCCCTTCTCCATCATACCCTATTTACCACCCACTTCCCCAAGTTCTCCGTTCAGTCCGTCACTGAGCCAACTCTTAACTCTTTTTCTTTCTCCGTCCCTCTTATGAGATTCAAAACGAGTAGTTGAGTCGCATATCGACTCCTGAAACCCCAATCTTTTTTTTCTATCTTTTCCTTACAGATGCTTCTCTAACGCCGATGCCTTGGACCCAAGCTCGTTTTCGAATTAAAAAATTTGTGGGCAAGATTGCGTTTTGAGGCTAAATGTAATTCTCATTGGGTTGTTGTTAAAGGAAAAGAACATACTTCGTTGTTTGAATTTGCTACTTCTATGAAAAATGTTTTGAGCTATATTCAATTTTATGAAGGAACGTTGATTATTATTCAAAATATTATAAACATTTAATTAAAAATGAATTATATCTTTTCTAACATTGGTAATGTGGAAATCGTTTGTTTTTTTTATTTACTTCAGATTAAATTTATGTTTTTTTCAGATGAATTGGCTCATTAAACTATATGGTGGTAATTTGTTTATTTTTATCATATAAATCTGAGTTTCTACTTTTTTTTAATTATTCAAGTATTTTTAATATGATTAAAATTGATAAATAAATAATGAAGTAAATAAAGGGGGCAGTGGGATATTACAAATCCATAGAGAAGAAGAAGAAGAGGGTAGAATTATAAAAATTATCTCCACTTGAGTTATTTACGCTCCCTCATCCAATTTCCGTAGAATGAAAAAAAAACAATTAGAAACAAAAAATCTAAGAAAAGGCCTTTGTTTCATTCAATAAACGCAAAATTGGGAGCATTTATAGTGAATGAAGCTCCTGAAATTTTAATTTTTCGGAACGGAAATAGAACACAAAAGTTACATTCGTCCGCTCATGAGTTGTCGAGTTTAAGGGGACAAGCATTACTGAGTATTCAACATATGTATACGCATATTGCATCGTATGTCGACGATTTTAGTAAAAGAGAACTTTTTCTACACGGCAATTAGACAAACCTATGTAAACGTCTGCTTGAAGGGCCTTCAAAACTTACGTAGAGATCGCTCTCGTACCTTGTTTCCTGCATGATGCACACTCTGTTCCATAAAATGTAATATGTGCATGTTAAAAACTTATCCTGAGTTAATGCAATATGGCCTAAAAAGTCCCATAATTCAGAGATTCTGACGCTGATGCGAAATCCTACAAGAAAAATTTTTAATTGATATTCTGGTCAGAAAAACATTGAATTTCGAATACGACTTGGGTTTGAGTATAAGTTAAACTTAAAAAAATATTCATGAATTTTTAGGAGCCGTTCCGAAATTATGTTAGAACATTTGTTTCGTTTTTGAACAATCTCTTCTTTTATATCAGCCACCACAAGATTTTACCTGATCCTCTCTACTTTTCTCTGAGAAATGTCAGATTTTCTGTCATACTCTAAATCGCCATGTGAATCATTTTAAATTTATAATATATGAAATTATAGTAATGAGGCTTCAGAATTTTCCTGACCTCCTCTAATCCTTAAAGTCAGGTAATTTTTAAAAATTACCTAATATCTAATTTTATTTAAGTTATATTATTATATTATCAGAAAACTTCAAAACATGTCAATGTAATTATAGATATTTTAAGGTCCTTCAAGGCACATCAAAATATTATATAGTACTTTAGGATATTTTTAATAAGTTAAGCATATTCTGATGTACTTTACGATACTCTGGTTATTTCAATAAATTTCAGTGACTTCAGAAGATTTCAAGTTTCATCAGAATACTTTTCATCCTTTTGGATATTTCACGTACTTGAAATATTTTTTGTATATTTAAGGTACTTTAGGATATTTTAAGATACAAGGTTCTTCAGTACATTCCATATTCTTTAAAATAATTAAAAATACTTCAAAATATATATATTATATATATTATATATATATAATAATACATATATCAGGATACTTTGAAATTCTTCAAGATCTATTGTAACTTCAGAATAATTCAAGATACTTCAATATAGAAGAATTTTTTCACGTCTGAGTATTGATAAGTTAGATGTAGTCAATAAGCGGGTACACATCAGACATCAGTTTCAAACTCATTTAATTTTTGCCAACGTTTCGTCTCTTCTCTAGAGACATCATCAGGGCATACAATAAAATTAGCCAACTCATGTAGTTTACAAAGAGGAATTTTTTAAAAATAATGTGAGATTAAAAACAAGTCAAATCAAACATTCTGAAGATAATAAAAACATAAATAAAAATTAAAAATCTTTCTTATTAATAAAAACTTGACTTTTTTTAAAAAAACAGAATAAAAATATTTATCAATAAAACGTATATTATCCTATTAACAATATTTTTCCTTCGCCAAATACCGTTGCAACAAAAACAAAACTTTTAAATTTGAAATTTCGAAAGAAAAGTGTCATAATGACTAGTCACGGAGAAATATTGATATATACTAATGAAACGTAACATGAAATTACTTCACATTATTACAAGTATACTTATAAGCTGATACTATTGGATACAAATAAACAATTAATAATATTAGTGATTTTATTAAGGCTATTGTCCTTTTCTTTTTTATATAAACCATTTCAGAAAAGGATCTTTTAAAATCTTATATGCTTATTAATAAAATTACTCGGATAACCGTTGAGAATCAAAAATTTAGAAGCTAATTTTAGATTTTCTTGGTGGAATTTTGTGTCACTAAGTAAAATAGCAGAATCCACCAAGTCCTTAATGATTCCAATTTTTTGATATAGAGGATTTGAAGAAAAATAGTTAAGGAATCTGCCAGAAAAAGTATTTTTTCGAAACCAATTAGTAGATATACTATTATCACTATTTCTTATAACTAATACATTCAAAAAATTCAAACAATTATTATTTTCAATTTCATAGGTAAATTGCAATCTATTGTGGTATGACTTGAACTTAGTTAATGTGTCAAGAACTTTATCTTTAGGAATCAATAAAAATGTATCATCAACATAACGAAAGTGAACTGGAATGTCTAAATCTAATCTATCAAAAATTACAGTTTCTGGAGAAGAGACGAAACGTTGGCAAAAATTAAATGAGCTTGAAACTGATGTCTGATGTGTACCCGCTTATTGACTACATCTAAGATACTTCAAGGTATTTCAGAATATTTTTAAATATTTTAGTTTATTTATAAATACTCCAAAATATTTTTAGTGACTTTAAAATCTTTTATGGCACATCTAGATATTTCAATATATTTCAAAACATTTTGCATACTTTAGAATATTCTAAGGTACTTTATGATATTGAAAGGTGCTTTAGGATGTGTCACGTCGTACTCCTTATACTTGTGAATACACAGGCTACTTTCGGATATTTTGAGATACTTTAAAATGTTTGAGTAATTTCAGGATATTTTAAGATAATTTAGAATATTTCAAGTTACTTTAATATATATTGAAGGTATTTGAGGATACTTCGCTATCCTTCAAGGTATATCAGTAATTTTAGTACATATTAAAAAACTTCAGAATATTTCAAGATATTTCAGGACATCTTAAGATACTTTAGTGATTTCAAGATACTTTAAGATATGCCAATGGCTCCAGAATACTTCAAGGAAATTCAAAACATTTCAAAGTATTCTAGGATACTTTGAAAAACATCAATATATATCAGTGACTTTAGGATATTTGAAAATACCTGAGACTGTTTGAGGTATTTTCAGGATATTTGATAATACTTCAAGGTATTCCAGTGACTTTATGATAGTGTACTTCAAGATACTTTAATATACTTCAGGATATTCCATTTCAGTTCAGGATATCTCACGTACATCAAGATACTTTATGATATTCCAGAACAATTCTACGTCTGCCTTGACGAATACTTAAGGCTTGAATGTCCATTTTATTATTTGACTACATGATTGAATTGATTTTTTGGGGATAACTCAAGTGAATAATTTCAAAGCGATGATATTTTTTTGAAAAATAATGTATAAGCGATAAGATGATAAATGATGCACTCATTTTTTCCTTTCTTGAATTTTTCTTGCTGCTTCGGTAGTTACAATTTCCTCCTTATTGTCGAAAGTCTCATCGTGGCTGGGTCGCAAAAGCGCCAAACACAGGCTTCGTAACAACGGAACAAGATAATAAAATTCAAATGGAGAAATAAATAAGTGAAGACCCTCAAGGTCCCTCTTATCGAGTCCCTTCCTTCTCTCTTCTTGTAGACAAGCAAGCAGTCTCCGACTACGTTGCTGTTGGGGTGATTTCTGCCCTCTCTTTAGTGCGCCTTACATGCCCGTTGCAACCCTTACTTCGGCTTGATAAGGGGGTGTAATCCATGGAATTGCACGGAGAGAGGGTTACAGACCGAAGTAATAAGTACAGACATCGTAAAAAACTTAGCCTCGTCCCCAAGATCACCAAAACTTTTGCCCAGCGAAACACCGAATTACTACTTTCTCTAATTATTATTTTTCAGTTATCAACTTATAAAGCTTCTTTAATTAGACGAAAGCAGATTTCAAACTCTGATACTTCTTCCCAAACATTACAAAGTTTCATTGCTCACAAAATCACTGGGAAATATGGAAGACAATTTTTTATTAATGTTCAAGGTTAAGTAAAAGAAGATGAAGCAACCAATTTTTAAAAATTTTCAAAATAGTACATATTAATATATAGAATGACCGATCTAACTTTTCAATACGTACATATCTTAATGTAAAATATTTGAAAAAATTGGAAAAAACTTTCTGCAGATGAATTACAGTTTGGATTTGGTTTCTGAAAAGGGACACTTGACTCGAGTTAATTAAATTGAAACAGGGTTCCTTGATGTTTTGAGAGAAGTTTTGAAGAATCGAACTGCTCGATCTTGGAAGTACTCGATCATGATTTCTATCAGGAGAAATGTAGACAAGGGTTGAATATGCTGATTTGAGATTGAATATTTTTTTGATATCGCGGACAGAGGAGGCAGTGCATCGCTTATGAAAAGGAAACCGGTGAATCGCACGTTACGTAATATTATGCGAACCGTAAAGTGCAAGGTTCGAATGGTTCAGCACCACGTATGTGTTCCTAAAGCTTATCAAAGCTTGCATGTGTTCCGTTCAGGGATTCGCACGCACGGCCCACTAGCCTCCCCCTCCCCCTCCCTATCACCCACGTGATCCCACGCTTGGTATATATTCCAA
Source organism: Diplolepis rosae (assembly GCA_030998225.1). NCBI lineage: Eukaryota > Metazoa > Arthropoda > Insecta > Hymenoptera > Diplolepididae > Diplolepis > Diplolepis rosae. The sequence goes on from JAPYXD010000695.1 coordinate 1,559,679, forward strand.
ACCCTAACCGTCTCTTCCTTTATCTCTCATCATTTCTCCCTATCTTGCTTTCTCTCTTTCCCCCTTTCGCGAGTCCTTTCCTTCTGTTTCTATCCCTCAACTCGGTTCAATTTAAACTTCGTACCCCATGCCACCGAAAGCAGCATTAAGATTTTTTAAAGTTACGCAAAAATCGATACTCTCACAACCGACTTGGCTTGCACATTCACCCCCTAACCTGCGAGTCTTTCACCGGAAACATGCATGTTGAAATTCAAGCCTTTCACACTATTTTTAAACTTGAGTTTTCCTTTATTATGTCTGCTTCTACTCATCAGGAAATTACTATAATAATTTCGTGACATGTTTGTATTGATGTCTTTTGTCTTTTTTGTGTTTTTTGGTTTTTTTTGTTTTCTTAAATTTATTATTTAATAAAAACATGCAGTCGACTTATGTAAGGGTGGGGTAAGATCCAAAACGTCCAGGGACGAGACAGCTCAAAACCCAGTCCTCAGAATTAAAAACATGAACTCCAGTTCGACAGATTCGTAGAAAGTGTTGATCGCAAAGTCCGCTTCTCCTCAAAAGTGAGCACCAGACAGTGTAATGGGGATGATTTTTTAAATAATATTTTTTATATAAGAAATCAAACACAACTTTGAAAGACACAATTTTTGACACAACACACTTGAGGAGCCTGCACAACACAACACAAAACACAAACGCGGAACAGCGGATCTATGTTAATAAAAGGAAAATTGAAACTAAATTAAGAAATTTTCTTGAAATCTATTCTCGATTTGCCGGCGCACAGAGGAAGCAGAAAGATAGAGCTGCAACACTCCGTTCGGTGTCAAAAAGAAAACTGACTTCAAGGGAAAGTAATAACGTTAAAAACTAACGTTGAAACAAGTAATAAATGCAGTACCACTTGTTGTGGAGGGTCAAGTTTCAAAACCCATAAAATCACAAGTGCAAGTTCTATGTCCTGAATACCCAGGACCCCAATGTGCTCGAGTGTTCGAAGAACAGATAGAAAAAAGGATAAAGTGTTGAGACCACATGTTCACAATACCAGCAGAAGGAGCCATCCAAAATCAAGGGAAATGTAAACTTTTGTAAAAAGCGAAAAACTCAATTATATTAAAGGTTATGTTAAGACGTTTGTTCGAAAGTGAGAGATATATATATATATATATACATTGGGTACATTATTGTTAAAACATTGAATTTTAAATAATATTTTTATACACGTACATACACATACATATATACATATACACACATACACACACATACATATACACATACACACACATAAATATACACATATACACACATACATATATTATACATACACGCATACAACACACATACAACATATATGCATATATTAGATTTCTGTTTTTTGTTTGTTTTCGTTAAAATTAATATACAATAAAAACATGCAAGGATCTTATGCTTATTCGGTAAGTCTTAAAAATTAGCTGGCACTGAAGAGTGTCCCCATTTGTGGCCGAAACGTTTGCCTTTCTTATCTCTGTAATATATTTCCAGCCTTTTTTAATTGTATAATATGTTCCCCTAACCATTGATTTTTAATGGAAAGTAACTAACCTAATGTCAATACAAAGATACTATAACGAAATTACCATAAGGTTCTGGAGAACATTGATACATAAATGGTATAATGTTATAATGTTGATGACTATGTTATATATATATAAATATATGTTTACACTGGTAGAAATTTCTGCCGTAATTTCCCGAAACTCGTATTTGGAGTTTTGATCAGTTACAATTTCGTAGAATTAAAATAGAATTCCGGAAAATTCAATTACTTTTTAGTAAAGAGAAACAATTTTTTAATTTTCAGTTAGAAAGTGTTGAATATTTCGATACTTGTATCTGGAAATTCTGAAACTTGCAACAGGACAAATTTTACGTTTTGGATGTTTGAAGTTTTATGCATATACATGTAAGTGAAAATTTTTTTACAGTTTTGTAATTTTATGATGGAATTTATAAGGATTCTGTTAGAGTTTGATAGTTTTAAGATGCATTCTATGAAAATTTCAAGATACCTTTATTCAAAAACGTCATAAATATCGTCAAATTTTGCATTATCTTTGTAACATACAAATTTCGTAAATTTCCGAACATTTCTAACAATGCACTTGCGCCTTGTGTTGAAAGCCTTACATAACGGGCACGTGACAGATTAATAACGGTTGCATAACTTCTCTATATTCTATATTAATAGATAACAATATGCCAAAGTGTCGTTCTATACGTATCACATTCACAGAACAAGAAACTTTACTCAAGAATTATGAAACAATTACTAATGCTTCTTTTTCAGTATCTGCAACACATATAAAACGACATTTTTACAGAACTAATATATAACAAGGATCTAGCGATTATGAATTTTCACTGAATTAGACTACAAAAAATTTTATGACAGTTATTATGCAACTACATTACACATCTTGTTAAGTAACAACTTTGAATATTCATTTGGAAATGATGGAGAAATTGCACAACAAATGTTTCAGAAACAGCAAAACGTATACAATACTGTAACAGTTCTGTCACAGTGTGACATACCTGTTACTTTTCGCCGTTTGTGAATTCTTACATACCAGATTGTGACAATAGTCGAACAAATTGACACTATTATTCTAGAAAATCTAAAGAATGCGAGTATATAAAAATATTTATGTAGTATTGATATGATTTTATTACGTGGCGTGTTAACAGTCAACAATAACATAAAGATACAAAATTCAAATAGAGCTAAGAAAGGGCTATAATATGTTAAAGAAGATATCTTTGGTTTAAAGTAGGTTCTTTGTGGAGAATGATTAGATATGGTTAAGATTGATTAATAAATATGTTCCGATACTGAGATCACGATTAGCAGGATCGCTAACTATCACTTTTGACTGAGCCCAGTATTTTCTGTTGGAAAGCCACCCTAGTCACGCCTTAACCCAACCTACCCCAAATCCAGTACGAGGAAAGTTTTAACTCTAATTTGCCATTTCGTGACTGTAGCGAATCTTGCATTTTTCTTTCCTGAACAAACGTCTATCATTCTATCACGAACCGCTAAACTTTTGTTCCTGGTTCGTCCCACCTGCCACCTTCTACCTAAGCTTTGCGTAGCATCGCGCGCATCCCTCGATATCCTTATATATACGTATATGAGTACAACTCGTTCTTTGAGATACTTTCGACGTGGAAGGTCGCTACAGTGAGTTTCGTACTTGTTACGGTTGATTTTATCGCTTCTTGCTAAGAGAGAATCAGGCAAGAAACTTTTAACTCAGTTCTATTAAAATAGAAAATAATTAAGTGGCTGGATTAAAAAATTTAGTTTGTAACATAGTATTTTTAGCTGTTTTGAGATTGTGGAGATTTATGTAGCATAGAGAGCTGCAAAATGACTATAAAGTGTTCTAATTTGTAAAAATAGTATTTTATTATCCTCTTATTTCTGTTTAATCTATTAATTCAGGCGCAGCTTGGAGAGCACAATGCGTGAGATATGCGACGCATTATGCACGCACACGTGAGGTCTTTTTTGTTTATATATTAACGTCTATAACTGACTCTTTAGAAGTAAATTCAGAAACTTTTGGAATTTAAAAAAAAAATTTGATCTTTCTTTTCTTAAGTTTTCGATGTATAATCAATTTTTTAAAAGAGTTGATGAAATGGTTCCTTTCTTTCCAATTACGGAATTTATAACTACGAGGAAGGTATATTTAATTCGCTTTACATCAATAATTTTAAGGTTAATTAAAGTCTCTAATTCCATAAAATTATAAAATTCTTCTTCAACGTTAAAAATAATTAAATTATTTTTGTACTGAAGATGAATAATTTGCTTTACTTGACAAATCACTGTCATGTTAACAAAATCTGATAAATTACGACAAGATGTTTATGAATTATATAGATGAAACTTGGTTTAATGTAAAAATACTTGCTCAATTGTCAGTATTAGCAACTTAAGATTAATTGATAAAAAAAAACAAAAAAAAGCAAATTTAACTTTTCTCCTTTTCCATTTTTGCAAAATTGATACTAAATATAATTTACACTATTTTGGAAATATTATTCTTTGAAAGAAAATATTTCTATGCTTTATTCTGCTTTAATCAGTTTCGTACTTGTTACGATTGTTTCTATTGCTTTTTGCTAAGAGAAAATTAGACAGAAAACTTTCCCTCGATACTCTTAAAATAGAAAATAGTTCAGGGACTGAATTAGTGAGTTTAGTTCGTAGCACAAAACTTTAAGTTGCCAGCTGACCAAAAAGTTGCCTGGTGATTAGTGATTTTACTTCAAATGCGTTCTATTTTTTTTCACTGTCCTTAATCAAAAATAACTTAAGGCTGTGTTATGGACGTGATTTTACCCAATATTTTTCGACCTTCTCATTCTTAAATTAATAACTGAACTAGATTATTCATAGCAGATAAACGTAAAAGAAAGATAAGGTATGTTTATCCGCTATGAAAAATCCATTTGATACATTAATTCAAGAATGAGAAGGGCAAAAAAAAATTGACTAGTCACATATAAGACATGGCCTTAAATCGAAAAAAATATGTAATATGCGACGCATTATGCACACACAAGTGCGAATTGTAAAATCCATAATATTCGCCTGCCTGCATTGCATATGACGATTGTAAAAATAGATATTTAATGAAATAAAGTGAATAATATACATAATTAAAATATTTATAATTAATAAACAAAATATTGAAGAGTTAAAAGCATATTTAAAAAATGAGGAAATTCTATCCAAAGAAATCCTAAGGATGAAATCAATCCCCTTGAAAGTACAACCCAAGGAAATGATCCATGGAATTGATTTTACTCCCATCTGAACATTAATAACAGCCAGAACAAAAGCAAAAAATGACGAACTCGGAATGAAAGAAACATTATCATTTTGTCTGTCAGACTTGAAATCGAGCGAAAGTCAGTTGCAAAAGTCATCGAGAGGTGAATTCGTGAAATGAAAGAGTGGAGTGAGCAATCGTGAGGCGAGAGACAGACGTGATGGGAGAGTGGAAGGTTAAAAGGGAGTCGGAGATGAGTGAGAAAGAGAGAATGAGAGGGAGAGACAAGGAAGACGGATAGATAGTGGACAGAAGAGAAAAAAAGGGTTCCTATTTGGTCGTTAGCCAGTTGGCTAATTTCCAGTAGAAATCATGAAAGCGGGGTCTGCATGCGGGAGGTTTGGTCATTCGATGATCCTCTCTGCTTGCCCGTCAGTCTGCAGTCGTCGCTTTTCAATGATTTTTATTCCTTTTTCCGTCCATTCAATGACCGTGTATAGGACTCGACTCACCCTTGCAATACGTCGAGCTTTTCGATGATTCCCTTGGTTTTACAGTCGGGGAAACTTTCTGCCTAAGCCCTCGATTGGGGTAGGTTAGGCTAGGCTTGAAGCTTTCTGAACTCCAAGGCAATGATGGTTAGGGTTGTCCCGTAACGTAACCATCAAGCTTGAGTTTGAATTCGGAGGTATATCATCAAGCGAGTAATTTCATTCCATCTACTACACATTTATTTCACTCTCAATCCATCCAAAAGTCACTCGCCTCTTTCTCTCAATTCAAAAAATTTAAGGGGGGTTTCTACTTTGTTCGGCCGAAAAAACGTGCTTTTTTTAGTAATTTTTTTGGCAAACGTATTTAAGATAAACACTTGAAATTTTTTTTTCAGTTGTAGGTACAACTTTATTGTACAAGTACAAAAAGTTTTCTTTCACTTTATACTGAAGCAAAACTTTGAACGCGTTTTTATCAAAACAATATATTTGGCCTTGCGGAAGTGATTCAAGCCAGACGGGTTGAGCAATGACCAAGAAATTTTTAACAGTCGTGTATCAAGGGCTTAGCTACGGCTCGAACTAGAATCTTCAAAAAATATTAACAATTTTTCATTTTACATAACAATTTGTATCGAAAAAAGTGGGCAAAAATCGAGTTTTTCATTCAAAATCGCATAATTTTTTCATTTTTTTTTCGAAATCTTAGTACCGGCCAAAGACAAAAGTATACAAAGTAAGAATATATTTTATTTTTGTGTTTCAGTTCATCTGAAACAGCGGCAGGACTTCCGAGAGTGGGAAAAATTCGTTCGGCGCGCCGCCATTGCTCAATGCCCCCCCCCCATCCCTTGAATATTTCTACTGAAAAATTTTTGTACTTGTACAATAAATTTGCAGTTACAACTGAAAAAAAAAATTTCAAGTGTTTATCTTAAATACGTTCCCAAAAATAAATTTCTAAAAAAAGCACGTTTTTTCGGCCGAACAAAGTAGAAACTCCCCTTAAACATTTTTCACTAACTTGATAGACTTTTTAACTCACTCTCTAAAAGAAGAAAAACTCAGTGATTAAAAAATTGTCCAATCCCTTTTTTAAAAGTCTAGGATTTTTTATCAAGCCAATCAAAATTATTTCGTACCATAAATATACTTTCAGCAGAGTTGATATTTTGGAAGAGAAATTCGGAGTTGATTTATTATTCTGATCATTTTAGAATAAAAAATGTTAGAAATCGTTTTCCAATGTTTTACTGAGGAAAATACATAATACATAATGTAACTTAGAGTTTCATTTTTTTCCTTCAAACATTTCGACTCTAATTGGAGTCCTCATAAGTTATCTTTATTTCTAAAATATCAAACAAATTTGCTAAAATATTACACATATGAGCCCGACTTTGGTGTAAAATTTGGTAATGTAGAAAGACTAAAAAAATAAAAACACTTTTGCATAAAATTATAACAACACCTTGCATCCCAGCAAACACTGTTATATAACATGTATGTAACTGTTACGTAACAGATTGTAACACGTTACATAGCTGGTGACTTACAGGTGAGTCACCTGTGACGCAAAATGTCACACACTGTGTGATGAATTAGTTCTATAACAGCTCTGTAACGCTGTGATGTAATGGGTCTGTAACAGACTTATGTAACATATATACTATATTGTTACGCACCATCAATGTAAATATTTTCTATATCTGTTATGCAATTATGTTATATAGAAGTTTTGTAAAAGCGGTATGTAAATAGTATGTAACGGAGATATGTTAAACAAATATACGATGATAAAATATTGATAATACACAACTCATTTCTGTGAGTCAAATTTTGCACCTTTATGTTATTTGTCGATTACTGAATATTATACTTAGGGTATGTGAAATTTTACCATAAGAGCAATTTAGTTTACACAAGTTATTACCCACAATTTTTAATTTTCCCAACTATTATAGAAGTCGATATTCGGGAAATTAAAATATCTATATATAATATTACATGATTGTCACATATCTGATAATAACGTGCATTATACACAACTTACAGAGAAGCACTACACAGTAATGCCGTCATAGTACACTTACGTAACATTGCAAAGAAAGTGTTATAGACCATTCGCGTAACCAAGTTATAGAACAAATGTTACATGATTCTTACATAATAATTATGTCACATTGTTACATAGCTTTTATTAATGTACATTATACACGACTTACATAATTATACAGTAATGCCGTGACAGTTCACTTACATAACATTATGACAAAGCTGTTACAGATCACGTGTGTAACACAATTAGAGAACGAATTTTACATTGTTTTTCTATAGCATATACATCCCACACTGAGAGAAAAAATAATGTCACCGCAACAAAATAGTTTTGTTAAATAGATTTTGTTGTCAATACTAAAATTTGGTTGGCATTACAAAAAGAATGGTAAATGTTACCAAAAAATGTATTTGGTTCTAACAAATAATTTGATTGAATGCCTTGGTTAAACCACCTAAATAATTTGGTTGTCCCGACAAAATGTATTACCACTCACGTGTATTGTTTTGTTTAAATCAGTATTTCGTTCGCGTCGCACGCAACCGGCACATCATCCTATCTTTCCTCTTCATAAAATATGTTATGAGAGTTAAACTAGGGCTTAAGGTGGCGCTAGTATTAATTATGTTCTGCTAGACCACATAATGCACAGAAAAAATACGAAAAAGTGGCAAATTAATCTCTAAACAAACCATGTTACAGAGTAAAAATTATTTTAAACTAGTAGTTAAACTATTTGCATATTATTGTGTTATTTTCCATGTGTTACGTGCTTTGACAGTGCAAAGCTACTACTAGCGACACCTGAACTCTGGTGACATATTTCAATTCCTCGATACACAGGTCTGGTCACGCGGCTCTTTTGTTTGATTCGATGTAGCAAACTTTACCGAGAAACCACATGTCTTCATTTTCGCCGTTCACCGAAATTTAATTTAATCGAATTCGCGACTTCATATTTATTAAAGTCTGACTTAAAAATGCAGCAACTCTTGGAGGAATGGGGCTTACCAGGCCTGATAAATACCTTCAAAGGTAAATCTAACCCTAATCTAACCCTAATAGTGCATTTAATCAAAAATATTCATTTATCATTTTTCACTTTTATTTTGGGATTAAAATCAATATGGCAGAATCTTGCAAAATGATTGTTAAAAATCTTACCAGAAAGTGTTCAGAAAATTTTAACAATGTAAATAATGATACGTGTAGTTGACTTTTTTTTACTTTTATGATTTGTAGATTCGAATAACCTCGGAAATTCATATTTCTCTTTCCGTGCATAGAAATATGTTTTATCTGTGCAAAAAATATTGCTAATTTAACAAAATTATTAATGTCCTTCAACAAAACGATTTTGTTCTACTAAAAAAAGTATGCTCTCCTAACAAAATAATTTTTCGCTTTCAAAAAATGAATTTTTTTCTTGGAACAAAATAATTTTGTTGAATCAACAATAAGTTTTGTCATACTAACAAAACACTTTTGTTATCACTACAAAATTATTTGGTTGAGTGAAACTAAAAATTCAACAAAAAAATTTTGTTGGTCCAACAAAACATTTTGTCAGCTGTATATCAAACAAATTATTTTGTTGCGCTAACCAAATTTTTGTTGGCACTACCAAACTGTTTTCTCAGTGCACTGCTACAGAATTGTTACATTCACTCTTTTATTGATCTTTTACATCTTCATGCGGTAACAATCTTACACAACATTGTTACCTTCCCGTTATATAGCAATTACATCACTGAACAATAAAAATCGTTACATAACCGGAAATAACTATGTTACCCTTTTGTTACGGAGCGGTTACATAACGTGTTTGCTGGGATGGAAGTTCTTAAGAATAAGATACTAAGATATGTTCCTGGATAAGTTTTACAGAGAATGTAGATGTATAAGAAATTTTGCATGAAATTGTACAGAAGGACTTGGATAAAAAACACATGAAAATACTTTAGAAAATAGATTAAATTATACACTTTCACAAATCTTATCAATCTCAAAAGACTTCAATATACAAGTTCTGGATACAGGCATTTAAGAAACAGAGTTAATAAAAATTTACAGAAATTTTAAAAATAAAATTCAGAACATTCAGAAAAAATGTTTGAAAGTTCCGCATTTTATTCTCAAAAGTTCTGTTAATTTTTCGGAACTCTATAACATTTCTGTAAATTTTACTGAACTATTTTTATCATTTAATGACTTAAATAAGTCCATCCCCCTCCCCATCTTTTTTATTTCATTAAAATTTTGACTAAATATTATTCACAATTATTTATATAAATATGAACCTTTTGAAGAAAATTAATAGTTTCTTTTGCATAGAGAGGAAGATTTAGAGGTGTTTTATCCCAGGTCATCGGAAGAGAAACATGTGTTGTAAAAGCTTGAGGCTCTTTATAAAAGAAGTAGGATGGAAGCTTGAATCTGTATGATTAACGTGCAAGAAGCATGTTCTAGATAAAGAAAAGTGAGGAAAAAAGGGACAAGAAACCAGCGGATCTAGAGCGCGAGGTGAGGAATTTTCACAAGTCGCGTTTACCATTCCTTGAATAGACGGATGGTGAGTTGGTTGGGAGAGTGGAGAGCAAGAGAGTGAACGGGTACTTCGAAAAAGCCTCGAAACTTTTGACTCTTTAGAGCGAATATCAAGAGACTCGACTGGGTCAATTCTTTTTCTATCACGGTTAGAAATCCGTACACATTGTAAGGCTTTCTTAATGACGGAAGAAATTCTATCATACACACATCCGTTTAGAGCGCCTCGATGTAGAGGAAACGTTTTGTCTGGGGAGTGTGAACCTAAGGATCGAGTCGTGGAGGATCATTAACGGGTACGGCAACGTGTCATTGGCGTTGAACTCTTCTAGTTGCACACGAGTTTCTGCAAATACATTGGATCGGTCTTAGGTAGTAAGGGGCCGAGAATAATACCACGAAATCTGCAATTCTGAAACTGCTCTAATTCTTCTTTCTTCTGAAATCCTTTATTTTCAAGCTCCAGCATTCACTTATGGACAAAAATATTAAAATCTTTAAGAACCGAGTTTTTTTCAGATTTTTGGTATAATTGGTACTTATTTTCTTACATAGCTTTGATAAATGGGACTGTTGAAAACCTGTAGAATTTTTGAAGACTTAAATCAATTTACTATTCATGAATATATTTACTCAATTTTAAAAATAATTATGGATTTTAATTCTTCAAGATCGAATTCACTAATATTTTTTATATTCATGGTTTAATTATTTAATTTATTAATTTTATTACTTTATATTTTTTAAGACTTTTTAATAATTGAATTCCAAATGTTTTGTGAAAAAACATATATATCCTACAATTTGATTTATATATCGATATCGATTTTTATCAATGCAATACGGAAAATAAGAGTTGAGTGATTTTTGAAGATAGAAAGAAAGCTCTCAAAATAATAATATAAATGCGCTAATTGAGTGGAAATATTTTTTTATGGTCTAATAAAAGGAAGAATAGTTTGCGTGTGAGGCTTTATATTCCCTAAACGCGAAAATATCGGAATGGAGAGCGTTCACCCCGGGCCTCTATCGGCGTTGCTAAAATCATCCAACGTCATCGATTCTCTCCGTGAGTCCTCCCCCGGGGGTTTCCGGCCGCGGACCTCTGGCAGCAGCGGTCTCCATTTTCCCTCACCCCCTAGTGGCCCCTCCGGTTCCCGGTGAGCCACCCCCGAGGTCATCAAACACCGACGTCAGCCTGCCTGGACTCGCTTCAGCCATTTTTTGTCTGGCCAGTCAGTGAGTCCCAGGGATCAGTGAATGTGTTGGATGGGTGATTCGAGGGGGTGGGTTGGTGGTTGATTCCAAGGGGCAGGGGTGAGTACAGCAACCATCGATCAGCCTCGAGGCTGGACCGCGCAATGATTTTTACCTCTTTGCCCCATCCCATGCCACCCCAATCCACCCCCGCTTGCCCCACAGGCCACGTCCGCTATATATGCAAACTTACATGCACACACATCCTTCCTCACACAGACGTCCTTCTCTCTCTCTTTCAATTTCTTCCTCCTCTCTTTCACTCATGCAGTTATCAAATTCCCTCTCTTCTAACCGTTCTTATCCTCCTTCTCTCTTTTACTCTCGTGCGCTTTCTCTTCTTTCCACTCTGGCACTCTCTACCTGTCTCTGGTCAACATACGTAACATTTAAGCGCGAAAAAGAGAGCGACTCTGATTTTCCTCTCCTCTTTCTCGTTTGTAACCTGCCAGGGACCGCCTGACCACGCCTTCCACCCCTCAGCCCTCCCGACTTCATCCCCGTCTCGTCAGCTTCGTTCCGACCGGCCAACGCTTTTTGCATTATCTCGTTTTTGCAAAAATATGCGAATGCTAATCCGCGCGGGCTAATTCGTGCGCTTCCCTCTCTTTCCGTATATCTTCTCCATCTCCTGCTATTTTCTCGTCATGGAATTATACCCATTCTACCAACTCCTCGGCAAATCCTATTGTTATTATCGAACAAATGATAAAGTGCGAGAAAACCACTCGAAAGTCTCTGTTTTCACAGCGCGTGAAATCGTCTGTTTTTATCAAAGAGTGTCGTCCGGCTGGAATATTCTAATTTAATTATCTACTCTTATTTCTGGAGCAAAGTTACGAAGAGTTTTCACTTTTAGGCTCCTGATAAAAAGTGTCTGAGCCAGAAATAATATAAGTTTTAATTTCTAGGATCAAGAGAAATAATATTTAAATTGTAGGGTTAAATATCTAGGTATTTAAACTTTATGTTTTATACCGCTATTCCATTATTGATTATCGAAGATATTACCCGGTAATATTTATTTTTTCTACAATTAAGATGTTAAAATTTGGTATCTAAAATATGATGATTCAATATCTATCATAATCAAAAGTAACATTCAAATTGTTCTGTTTATTATCTGCACGGAGAAAAATGGATATTCAACCATGGGACAAGCATCTTATATATTTAGTGTAATATATATATATATATATATATATATAAGATGCTTATTCCATATTTGAATATATAGATATTGATTCTCAACATTTATTTTTCTACGTGCAAATATTAGATTATCTCAGACCGCTATGCTACACTTCAACTTTCAAAAGAGTATCCTGCAAGATCTATTTTTCTTAAAGTCATGCAGGAACCTTAGAATATCCACAATATGATCATTCAATATTCAAGGAATTCAAAATCAGGATCCAGATAGTGCTGCCTAATACTTTATTATTTAACCCTACTCTCTAAATCTGAATCAGTCAAATTTTCACTGATTGAATTAGTGATTTGCGTTTTCACTGATTCATCAGTGTGAACAATATTTTTCACTGTTAAATAAGTCAATCTTAACTAATTAATCAGTGAAAGAAATATTTTTCACTGTTAAATCAGTTATTTTTTACTGAAGTAATCAGTGTAATTTGATTCACAGTAACCTCTTTTTAGCTATTTGAATCAGTCAAATTACACTGATAAGCAGTAGATTTTGACTAATCCAGCTTTAGAGAGTAATACATCTCTCTAAATTCAAATTAGTGAAATGTAACTTATTCGTTTAATACGAGGGTAGTCCCAGAAGTAACCGACCTAACAAAGAAAACCCAAAAAATTTGGCGAAAAATACCTTTATTTCTCAACGTAGTCACCTTTTAGCACGATACACTTTTCCCAGCGATGTTCAATAGCTTCGATACCCTGTTTATAGTGAAAATCTTCGAGCTCCTCAAAATATCCATTAACCGCAGACTACTCCTCTTCATTGTTGGTAAATCTTTGACCACCCAGCCTTTTTTTCAAGTTTGGAAACAGAAAATAATCCGAGGGAACTAAATCTGGCGAATAGGGTGTGTGAGGAAGCAATTTGAACTTCAACTGATCGATTTTGGCCATCGCGATAATGGATGTGTGAACTGGTGCATTGTCTTGATGAAACAACACTTTCTTTTTCGCCAAATGCGGCCGTTTTTTCTTTATTTCATCTTTCAAACGCTGTAATAAGTTCGCATAATACTCGCCGTTGATTTTTTTTCCTTTTTAAACATATTTAATGAAAATTATCCCGCGTGCATCCCAAAAAACTAGTGCCATGACCTTGCCAGCTTTTTTTGATTCATTGTGAGTAAACCCGGCAACCATCTTGCGCACAGCTTTCTCATGTCCAAATTTTCAGTCAATATGTGGTATATAAAGGTTTGTCCAATAGGGACATAACAATTTCGTATCTTTATATGAACGCACCCTTAAAATTTTTTAATGAACTATCAATGTCAAAACGTTAGTTAAAGTCAACATTTTCATCATGGTAAAGTTCACGAACCAGCAACGTTTGAAAATTATTAAAAATTACCTCCGAAATTCTGAGTCGGTGGTCGCAACTTTAAGAGCGCTTTCTCCAATTTTCGGCCATAATAATCGTCCCAGCCGACAGGCTGTGCGTGCTATAGTGGATAAATTCGAGACCAAATTTACACTATTGGACGTTCCAGTGCTAAAAAGACGTCTTGTTGCTCGAAGCAAAGGAATAATCGCAGCCGTAAGTGCATCGATTCAAAATGAGCCAAATCAGTCGATTCCACGTCGTTCGCAAGAATTGAACATCGCTCAAAACGACACTGTGGCGTATTATGTGAAAAGATCTTGGCCTACATGCTCTCAAGATTAAATTGACTAAAGAACTAAAGCCAGTTGATCATTTGAAACGCCGAACAATCGATTTATTGAAAGGCAAATTCGGTGAATGTGTTATCTCGAGAAATGGTCCGGTCGAATGGCCGCCTCATTCATGCGATCTAACGCCATTGGATTTCTTTTTATGGGGCCATATCAAGTCACTGGTCTATGCCAACAAGCCAGCAACTTTAGACGATCTCAAAGACAACATCCAACGCGAAATTGCCAACTTTCCGGTCGAAATGTGTGCCAGAGTGGTGGAAAATTGGGTCCAAAGAATTGACCGCTGTAAACCGGCTCGTGGTGGTCATATGACCGATATCGAATTTCATTCATAAAATGTAATGATTGCACTACACCCACAATAAATTTCAACTCAATATCTCAAATATTTCTGTGTTTTATTCATAGATAAAATTGTTATGTCCCTATTGGAAAACCCTTTAGTACTTTGTGAAATGCCTTTCATGTCTGCTAGCTTGCGCACTTTTAGTCAACGGTCATCCAATATCATTTTGTGGATTTTCTTCACCATTTCTGTCGAGGTCACCTCATTTGGTAGACCATTGCGATTTTCGTCTTGGCAGCTCGTACGACCTCGTTTAAACTCTGCCATCCAATACTTTATTTTTGTAAAGGAAGGAGCAGACCCTCCCAGAGTAGAATCTAGCTCGGCTTTGATATTGGTTGGAATGAGACCTTTCAAATGGAAGTATTGTATCATGTAACGATGACTTTGGTACCTTTGGTTGGTGGTAATTTTTTTTAAACATCTATGTGTCAGGTCAGGTACTTCTGGAATTACCCTCGTATCTTCTGGTTATTAGTCTTTTTTTATTGAATACTTTTCAAATTTTTTTTTTTTTTTTATAAAAAGCAAGTTGAATTTCTTTTTTGATAATAGTATGAATTTCAATAAAATCTTGCATTTAATGATCTTAAGTTGAAGGCAAAATGGTAATTTTATAAAAATATTTTACAAAAAACGTCAAATTTTGATCTTTTTGGGAAATGTTAATAACTCAAAAAATAACTAACATTTTGAACCAAACCAGAGATTTTGGTCACGTTTTAAAAATAACTCTTCATTGTAATTTGCTAACTAATCAAAAATTGTTTAGAATTTTTCCTGGATTCTATCCTGGGGTCACAGATGGTACAAAAACTTCGTAATATTCCAAATAAAGACTGTACTCTATACATTATATAAATAAATACAAAATATCAATATTTATAAATTTTCCTGAATACTATTAAAATTTGAATTGAATTATAAAAATCCTTGTAAGAAGCTATACATATTTGAAATTTTACGAGTATGTTGTACCATATTTGACCCCAGGGTAGGATTCAGGAAAAAATTCTAATAAAATCTTGAATAATTAACCAATTACTATGAAGACTTACCTTTAAAAAGAAACCAATATCTTTTTAAAATTTTAGTTATTCTTAAAGTTGTTAACATTTTCCAAAAAGATCGAAATTTGACGTTTTTTGTAATATATTTTTATTAAATTAACATTTTTCCTTTAACTTGGGACAATTAGATTCAAAATGTTAATAAAATCCATGATAATATCAGCAAAAAAATGTTAACTTGTTTTTGTGAAAATAAAAACACTTCGACAATGGCTTAAACAACAGATGAATCTATAATTTTGAACGGTAGAGTATAATGATTATTCTATAGTTGATTATCCATTTTTCTTCGTGTCATTTTTTTTACGATCATGATTTTAATTCTCAATATTCATAATATGACTATTTGTTATGGACAAAATGAAACAATAAAATCCAAGCTGTACTGTTTATTATCTGAATATTCAACAATAATCCTAGACATCAAAAATTAACATCTAAATTAATTGTTCAATATCTATATAGTTAACATTGATCCGAGATATTAAAAGATAACATCTTAATTGTATGATTTAGTATTCAAATATTTAACTATAATATACTTTAACATTTAGATTGTGCCATTGAATATCCAAGTATTGAAGACTGATCCAGAATATTTGGGAAAACATTCAGAATCTGCTGTCTAATATCTGAATACTCAACATTGATCTAGGATAATAAAATCCATTTAGATTGTATGGTTCACTATTAAAATATTCAACCTCAATGTGTACCTTAGCATCTGGATTCTGCTCTTGATTGTCTGAATATTAAAAATTGCTCTCGGCATTTAAAATATAACATCTTGATTTTATGGTTCAATATCTAAATATTTAACCTCAAATTACCTTAGAATCTTGATTTTACTGTTGAATATTCAGATATTACGCATTGATCCAGAATATTAAGATACAAAATATTGATCGTATGGTTTAATATTCATATATTCAGAATTGATTCAGGATATTGTATTATAACATCCAGATTCTACTCTTTGATGTATGAAAACTTAACGTTGCTTTTAGATGTTGAAAGATAAAATCTACATTGTTACATTTGCCAAACAGAAATTGGTAATATCTATTTTCTCAGTGTTGACAGGAAATTAAAACAAAAAAGTCTGTATCTAATATTTTATTATACTAATAAGGTCCCCTTATTGTATTAATATTTTTATCCAATGCGCATCTTAATACCAAATTAATAATTCTTGAGGTTAATGCCTTGATAAGTTTGACGAGGGTGGAGTTAAAAAAAGGGTGATACCTCTGAGGAAGAAAGTGGCTTGTATCCCGTAGCTTTCAATTCCTTTACAAAATATTAATTAGCAACTTTTTCACGCAGTCATGGCCCATCAATTAAAGATGGCATCTGCCACGCGCTTCTTCCCGTTGGTCATGGCTGATAGCACGTGCACCGCATGCTACCAAGAAAGCATCTAACTTAGAGCTCATCCGGCAGCCAAAACTCTGGCTCATCCCGCCATAATATAACGGGCATGAAAACCTGTCGCACTTTCAATTTTTCCACTTCACGCCGCGAACATAATTGCACCTTGGCTTTCTAATGGGTAGGAAAAAAGGGAGTTGAAACTGTTACTTCTTTTAATTGGATACCACAACTGACGTTTGCCATTCGGCACGTGGCACTCAATCGAGGTACGGATGAGCCAAAACTGTACTCGCTCTTCACAGATGCTTCTGGCTTGATGAATTGGGAGCCAGTCAGCGGCATAAACAAAGAAGAAGCCGTTACAAACTTGAGAAATAAAGAAGAGACAATTAATAGACTCAACAAATTTCATCTTGATGAAAATATTTAACATTTTGGTTTCACAGGGGAAAAATAGATATTTAACTATGGGCCAATTATCTTATATATTCAGTTGTAATATGTAAATAATTATCTGTAATTCCTCAGATATTGAAATAGGATGATATTAATATCTTAGCTATTTTATTTCTAGATATTAGAACCGATTATCTATTTTTCTTCGTGTATATGAGAGGCGCTATTCGACTAGATTTCGACTGGGTTCCGGTAAGACGCTGTCTAGTTTTTCTGGTTACTGATTAAACGTTTTGTGTTCATCTGCAGACCGGCCCGAAATCGATTTAATTTTTTGAGGTGAAACCCAGCAAACACGTTATGTAACCGCTCCGTAACAAAACGGTAACATAGTTATTTCTGGTTATGTAACGATTGTTTTTGTTCAGTGGTGTAATTGCTATATAACGGGAAGATAACAATGTTATGAAAGATTGTTACCGCTTGAAGATGTAAAAGATCAATAAAAGAGTGAATGTAACAATTCTGTAGCAGTGGGATGTATATGCTATAGAAAAACAATGTAAAATTCGTTCTCTATTTGTGTTACACACATGATCTGTAACAGCTTTGTCATAATGTTATGTATGTGAACTGTCACGGCATTACTGTATAATTATGTAAGTCGTGTATAATGTACATTAATAAAAGCTATGTAACAATGTGACATAATTATTATGTAAGAATCACGTAACATCTTTTCTATAACTTGGTTACCTAAATGATCTATTACAATTTCGTTGCTTTGTTACGTAAGGGTAATGTAACAATGTTACGGAATTTGACTCACAGAAATGAGTTGTGTATTATCAATATTTTATCATCGAATATTTGTTTAACGTATCTCCGTTACATACTATTTACATACCGCTTTTACAAAACTTCTATATAACATAATTGCATGACAGATATAGAAAATATTTACATTGATGGTGCGTAACAATATATCACATATGTTACATAAGTCTGTTACAGACCCATTACATCACAGCGTTACAGAGCTGTTATAGAACTAATTAATCACACAGTGTATGACATTTTGCGTCACAGGTGACTCATCTGTAAGTCACCAGCTATGTAACATGTTACAATCTGTTACGTAACAGTTACATACATGTTATATAACAGTGTTTGCTGGGAAAGTTGTGAATTTAGTAGTAGTTTTTTTTCACCAGAATATAAAGGTGGCAATGTGTGTCCACTTTTCGAAAAATTTACTTTTAGGATTTTTAATTTAAAAATATGAAAAGAACTTTGAAGGACTCTAGTAAGGGCCATATCAGGCGTCCAATGTAAGCGGTTAAGGGGATCCGCCACCTTTAATATTTTTATTTTTTGAGTTTAGACTTTCTATATAATTTTTTTTATGCTTAGTACCTTTATTTAGAAAGGTTTTCGAGACTTTTAAGAATTCCAGCACCTTTATGTATTTTTAAACTAAAAATGTTGAGTCTTTTGGGCATATTTTTGACATTTTTTTGACTTTGAATAACTTTTTTGTTTTTAACCAATTGTCATGATTCTTTTTTTATTTCGTTCCTCACAATGTGTAGCAACATCTTGGTTATGAAAAATAAGGTAAGATGATTGAAAAAAAGTTACAAATTAAATAAAAAAATAAATAAAAATATCCCAAAATATAATAATAAAGTTTTTGTAGTTAATTTTTTAGCTAAAGTACTATTAATACCCACAAGTATTAATAATATAACAAAGAATAAGTGATAAATATTTCAAAACCCAGTGCTCCATACATGGTTTCTTCTTCAGCAATTTTGTTATACAATTTTCCATATAATTCAAAAATATTAGTAAATAAACAAACTGTTTTCTGTAAAAAGCTAATTTTCGCTAAAAACGCGTTATTCGTAAATCGTAGTAGAGCAGTCGACCGGCAATCGAAAGACCTGGGCTCGAATCCCAGCGCAGTCGAAAGCGTCATTTTTTCCAGAGAAAGATTTTCAAATTCTTTAAAATATCTTTTAATTTTATTTATTTTTCCAAAAAATAAAGATCATATTGCCCTGAAAATTTACACACACAGAAAAGTATAGAGAATAAAAAAAAAATAATTTTGGAATTCAATTTTTGCATAACAATCCTTTAGATCAAAGGATTTCTTTCTTCTATTCCTCCTGTGTGGAAAATGAAATTGATAAACTGTAAACTTTTGTTTAAATTTTATCGACTTTTTCTATGTAATAACGTTTTATTATTTAAATTAAATTAATTGATTGACTTGAAATTAGTTATCCTCTCCAGTATCTTGGTAGAATTCCTCGGTACCAAATATAAAGTTCGAATGACCAGTAACTAATTAGTGTCATGACATAAATTCTGTGCAAAAAAACTCATCTCAGGTATTAGGTAATAGTTAGTTTTAAAATATATTTTCAACTACTAAAGCTCACAAACAAAAATTTAGATAAATTATTATTCTGTTAAATTTATGATTTTTCTTTGAAAAATACTTGATGATATCAAAGATAACAGAAATAATCAAGGTGTTAAACTCTCAAAACCGAATCCTATTTCTGAAACTCAGAAGTGTTTTCAATTATAGAAATTGTATTTTCTTAATGAATGCATTAGTGCATAACTCAAAGATAGCATGTAATTGAGATTTCAAATCATGGCATGAGCTGCAGAAGCGTTTATCATTAAATAATTGTAGAAACGTTAATGGACTTTTCTCGTAGCAAGCAAATTTTCCTTAATTTTTCCTCTGTCATTAGTGCGTATAAAATTAACTACAAACAAGTTCATTGAATACGTTTCGCTAATCACAAATCCAATACAAAACTATGTCTACACGTATATTTGCTTCCCAGAACCGCATATTTTGTGATACAACGGTTTTTGAAACTGTCACTATCATGCAGTTGGTTGCAGGCAAATACGTGATCCTGGATTCTGCATAAAACAGAAACACGCTTGGACGAGTTTCCTGCATAAAATAATCTCTTTCCGCGATCGCAATTCGCGGCCGAACTAGTCAGACCGAGCGAAAGAAAAGCTGATCTCACTTTTTTGTAGAGAAAAAGATACAAGATGAGGTGGCAATGGCTCTGGTTCATAGGGTGAAAGAGAGAGAAATGTTGATAAGAAGAGATAAAAGTGAGGGGATTTGGGTAAAGGTTCGTTTACGCCCCACAAATGCGAAATGCACCAAGTAAGGATTATCTGTTATGAGGCAAAAGAGAATTTGAAAATAGCGACGAATAATCATAGAAAGAAATGATATTGAAGAGATTCCAAATGAGTATTACAGGCCGGCATAAAGCACTCTGGCAATTTTTTTATTTTCATAATTCGTCCGGTAATTGAATCACGTCTGTTCTTTTATACCCAATAAAAATTTATGCTAATTACTTGCTATGAAATTGATGATAAAATTATTTATCATAAATTGATTGATTAAAGATTTTATTCCAGTCACGCTAGATCACCAATGCAAAAAATTTTCAAACCCCTCTCTGAAACCTTGCCTGGCCCAAGTTAGGCCCAGTAATCCTGGCCAGGTCTGGCACTAGATCCGCAAAAAACGCCACATTCTCAAAAGATGAACCCACTTTCTAATTATATGAATCAGTCAAAATCTACTAATTATCAGTGAAATTTGACTGATTCAAATAGCTAAAAAGAGGTTACTGTAAATCAGTCAAATTCCACTGATTGCTTCAGTGAAAATTAACTGATTTAACAGTGAGAATATTTTTTCCACTCTTTCAATCAGTGATAATCAACTGATTAAACAGTGAAATATATTTTTTTACTGGTAAATCAGTGAAAAGGCAAATCACTGATTCAATCAGTGAAAATTCGACTGATTCAGATTTAGAGAGCAGGCATATGTTGGGGACTAGGTTTTTCTTCAGTGTCTTTTTTCAGTGGATTAAATAGAAACAATTTCTTGTTAAAAATCCCATCTTGGGCCAGGCTGGGCAGTTGAGCCTGACAAACGTGCTAGTTCCAGACTAGATTTTACGTTTTATGTTTACCTGTGTAGAAATTTCCTTATGGGCAAAATTAGGCTCCGTAATGGACAACCCTGGATCAAAATGAAACGCCGCGTCTGAACTAGGTCAGGTCTGGCAAATTTCTCTACCAAATTTCTTACCTCCCAAACCGGGCTCAGATTAGGTGTGGCGTTTCATCTCGAACTAGTGCCAGATCAGGAGATTTTTGGACAGGTAGTAAAGCTTATGGTATCCTGAGCAAAATGTTTGCAGTGGCCCAGTTTGGGCCCTGATCTGGAAAACTAAATCAGTAAAAGAACATATAGCCCTAACGGGCCAGATCTGGCAATTTCTACACGGAATCAAAATATCTCTGATTAAAGTTACCTTTGTTTCTTCACATTTCTATCGTACACTCTCCAAATCTGAATCTGTCAAAATTTCACTGAACCATCAGTGGAAACAATATTTTCTACTGTTATATCAGTTAATTTTCACTGATTAATTAGCGAAAACAATATTTTCCACTGTTAAATCAGTTACTTTTCACAGAAGTAATCAGTGGAATTTGACTGATTCACAGTAACCTCTTTTTAGCTATTTGAATCAGTCAAATTTTACTGATAATCAGTAGATTTTGACTAATGCAAATTTAGAGAGTAGGGCAATTATAGATTTTTATTTCCACACAATTTCTCCCAAATGGTATTGTTAATCTCCATCTTGCACTTTCAAGTGCACTTGTAACTGGTATTTTTCTTTTTATATCTCTGTTCCTCACACTTCTGGTTTCCGCAGCACCCGCCCTCACTTGGGCAATTACTAAAAACTGTATTTCGAGTGAATTATGCTGGTAAAAATAGAGAGAAAGAGAGATAAAAAAAGGGAGAATTCGAAGCTAATCGAATTTTACGATGAAAACCTCCAGCGGTCAGTTAGCTTATAACCGGGGTTTGCATTCTGCATCCAGAGCCTAGTTGGGCTGTGGAAGGGTTCAAATGAATTACAATGGTTCATTCGGCGTAACTCTCACCGCTTTTTGAATATTCAAAAGCTCTTAATATGTTTTTTATATTTTTGGATGAGTTAGAAACAGTATTTTTATAAATGACTTATCCAATTTACAAATTTTTCAAATAATTCCAGTCGATTATTTCGATAATTAGAAGAGCGTATCACTCACCATGATAACCGAACTCTAATGTATCGACGTTATCAACCTGTGATTTAGAATTAACGTCATTTAAGACCAGATGGAATTTTCAACATATATTTTGAAAAAATTTTCTGTGAAAAAAGGAACGCTTCCACTTTTCGATTCGACCGGCAATCGAAAGGTCCTGGGCTCGATTCCCAGCGGAGTGGAATCGTTCCTTTTTCCACAGAAATTTTTTTCAAAAAACAAAAGACATATCCAAGTTCTTAAATGTTATTTTGCCAAATTAAAATTCAATAAAATTAATTTTTTTATTAAAAAAAAAGTCGAACTAATTTTAATAGCAAATAAAAGAAAGATATAATTACGTAAAAATATTGTATACAAATTATGTGAGGGAAAAATTTTAAATCTATGACTTGGATCCAGTTTTGGGCCTATATTGTATTATTCGTGGCCCAATCGCGAATATGATGTCCAACTGCCGGTCAGGGCTCAATGTTGGGTCAACTGATTTTTAGCATTCTAGTTAAGGGATATAGTCGGTTGATATAATGGCCGAATCATGGGCCAAGGTTGAACTGACTTCTGACCTATTTTAAAGGCCCTAGTTTCTTCCGAAAATTTACTCAATAATCAACTGAGTTCCGAATAATTACTCACAATTCCAGTATGAAAACCTGGTTCAAAACTGGCAAAACAATAATACCAATTACATTGAAGGTCAACATGGACTGATTTGCAAAATGGACCCTTAACCCTCTATCCGTATATTTAGATTGCCTGCATTTGCCATTTTCTAATATTCTACTTTAATTCAAACAAATTGTAATGCTAAATCACCAATAACCTGTAAGTATAATACTGTCTCGCGACTGGTACACAGGAAGAGCGATTACCTGTACGGTGTTTACCCGTCAAAACAGAGTACGTCAAGGGAGAAATAAATACGTATCGCGAACCGGAAGTTAGCTTGCAGCTACTAAAGCTTCGTATAAAAGTTTATGAATTGCACACAGGATGGGGTTCAGTGTGAGTGGAGGGCGGGTTGGGCGGTGTGGCAGTAAGAGGGTGGATAACGGGCGGTTAGAGGGTAAAGGGGGGTAGGATTGGACGAGAGATTTATGGAAGGGGGTACTGTTCGCGAAGGAAGATAGACGCGAGAGAGCTTTGATGTACGAGCTTGCATCGCGGAGTGAGAGAGACGAAAAGAGAATAGAAGAGAGAGGCAATATTTTCGTCGGCAAAGGGATGAAATACGATTTTATTTGCCGCTACTGCCACGGGGCTCCCAGGGATTCGAGAGGGTTGCTTGTTCCACTGCCATCTACTGTCCAGTCCGGTTCGACGAGATAATGAATAAACTTGTGCCTGCTTGCCTCGCACTAAAGAGAGCAAGCGAAGAACAGAAATCAAGAGATAGGGGTGGAAAAAGTCAAGTAAGCAGAGTCTCAAATAGAATTCAATTGGAAACTTAACAAATCCTATAAATATGGTACCAATGCTTCTGTTGAATTGGTCATTACTTCTTGAATTTGTTGACTGTTATTTTTTTCTTGAACTTTTATTTCAGAGGTGCTGAGTTTCCGAGATTTTATAAAAGGATATATTTTTTAGTATTGACTTTTGAATTAATTCTTGGATATTTTTGGTTCATTTCAAATAGTGAGTTTTGTCAAAAATAAACATAGATTTTAGTGTTGAGATTTCTTTCACGAGTTTTGCTAATTTTGGTTAAACTTATTGAGAAAATTTGAAAGATGGCAAATTTTAATTCAAAATCATTAATATTTTACTATTATTTCTTCACTTTTTGCAATTTTTTTATTCCAAAATTTTATAATTATCTTTTACTCTAAAATAGTTTTGAAATTAGCAAAATGGAATCATGACAAAGAAATTAAAATGTCAGACTGTTTCTTAATTACAAATCGTGGAGTTGAGAAATAACAAAATCTAATAAATACTTTCACTATTTTAAATGATAACAAGAAAGTTATAAATTGTTTTCAATAGGTAAAATAATTTTAATAACTCGTGTTATGATTTTCTACAGTTTTGGAATTAATGAAAATGTATAAAACCGATATTCCAGAAACTTTTAATATTATTATATCTTTAGAAATAACATTTTTCGATAATTTGAAAAAGTTGAAATCTATGGTATCCTAATTAGAGCAAAATTTCTGCCGATTTTGTTAACTGAAAATAACAATAGTGAGTAACTGAAAAATCTTCTATTAAAACCCATTCTGATTTGGAGAGTTGAGGGGTGCATTTCTGAATAGGAGATTTATAACTTTTGCCTTAAAAAATCGCGTTAGCCTTGTTAGTACCCCTTTACTAAATTAGTGGGACCAAAAGGAAGTAATCGACAAGGGGGAAATAAAGCTTGACAGTCCAAGTCTCTAAGCGGAGGATGAAATCGGCGTTACAAAATCTAGAAGCGCATGCGCTCTATTCTTCCTCCCGATGTTCCGAAGGTAAACGCAGAGATTTATCTGCCGACGCATACGAGAGATCGAAAATTGCCTGCCTGTGAGAGTCAATCTCCCTCACAGACACAAACACAAATGCAAAACTGCATGTGCAGCGTCTCCACGTATTTATGCAAACGTGTCCAGTGAAAGGGAGAGAAGGAAGAGGAAAAAAGAAAGAGAGAAAAAATGGAAAGAGAAAAAGTGAGATCAGAGAGAGAAGATCGAGGTCTTCAATACGTTTTCTGAACTGCATGAGCGAGAGAGAGAATTGTCCAAGCGCATCCGAGAGAACTTGGAATAGGCCGGGGAGAGGATGTAAATGGGAAAGGGCAGAGAGAGAGGGAGGGAAAGAGAAGGCTGGAAAGGGGTAAAAGGAGAAAAGATGCAAAGTGAAGTGAGCGGAACAAGGGCAGGAGGAGACTGACCAAAAAAAGGACGGACGCTTCAATTCATTGATCGGTTGGTCGTCCGAGCGGCGACCGTGGAAAATAAAAAAGAGCGCGGGGCGTTGCTAAAAATCTCAGTGGCGTAAGCGCGCGCAAGAGAGAGATGACAAGAGACGAAAAGAGAAACCGAAGATAAATATCCTATCGCCCCGTCTACTTCCTAGTTTTTACCTGACCCCCCCCCCCCCAGCCCAACCCATTGTGCACGCCTTTTTCTGACTTTTTCTGACGTTCGGACAAGCGAACGCTTTTTTGAACTTTGACTCCGTGTCGCGAGTTGAACTTTGTCGGGAGCCGCGAGTCCGCGGACGTGCAATGACTTTTTATTAACTTTTTCCCTTGTCTACTCATTCGTCCACCGATTCTTTTCCAAAAGGGTAATCGATAACGACCATCATCGACATTGTAATGTCGTCAATTTCCAATTAAGCGGACGCAGTCAGTAGAATGCTGTTTTAATATTCTTTTCAAGGAGAGAAGACTACAAAATTCACAAGCTGGCTTTTATGAATAAAATTATCACGGAGAATCTCAGTTGGCTAGATTTTTTAAAGATTTTTTGACCGCTTTGAATAAAAAAAAAATAGTTACATTAAATGTTCAAAATCTCTTCGACAATTTATTTATATTTATTCGAAATGTTCTAGTTTGGGAAAATTGTTATTCATATTCTGGACTTACATTGACCCTTAATTAATAATTGAAGATATATGTTGATGTTTTACCAACATCAACATATATCTTCAATTGTTATTCATATTTAATACCGTTCAAAGAGAAAATTAACAACCCAACTAGAGTAATTTTTAAAAGTTATTATTCTTAAAAAACAATTCTAGGATTATTTCGATATTTTATCACGTTATGCGATTATTACTAAAAACTTCAGTTTTTTAAATGAATATTATTTTGCCACAATATCTCAAATTTACAGACTGATTTTTTTTCATAAAGTTGAAAAATAAAAAACCCCATTTGAAGATCAATCTTTGATAAAAATAGAGAAAAGGTGGAGAATAATCAATAGTTAAATACAATATTTAAGATAGAAGTTAGTAAATGTTGAGAATAATATATCGGCAGATGCAATGTTTAAAATCTCGAGGGGGTCTTCCCCCTTTTGAGGAGATTTAAACAAGTGGAGGTTGCAGAGGTAAAGAAGGGAGAAGTTTGGCAGGAGAAATTTGAATAAGTTGCAATCAAGCCTGAGTTGGCGTGTGGTCGGAAGAATAGTCTTTGGACCTCTTATTATTACCTGATGGTCTTTCGCCCCTGATGTGCACCCTACTTTTCACCCCTCATGCCTCCGCACCCTCCACACATCTGCCAGGGCACGCGACTCACCCCAGTCGAAGGATAACACTTGGAAGAAAACAACGGCTCCCAAATAATATCTCTTCGATTTGTCAGAGTTGATGGAATTTATTACACAGCTTCTCTGTCAGCTGCAATAAAGAATGGATGATCCTTGTTTCGATCTTGTTTAAATTTTCCCCCAATAATACACGTAGAAGAAATTAAAAGAAAAACATCCCGGTGATACTGCAAAATGTGCAGTTCCTCTAGAAGGGTCGATTTGATATCCCCTGGGGCGTTTTATTTTTCTCGAAAAGAGGAAAGGGTTCTTTGAGAAAATCAGAAAGAATAAGTCCAATCGTTATGGATGAATATTTGGATTTTGGGACAGATGCATATATTTTCAGCGATGCATTGTGACCCTTTGATGAAAAGAATCGCAGAAGTAACCTCTTTTGCATCTTGTACGAACTCTTTGCATCTGTTCTCGAGATGCGAAAGGGTTTTCCAAAATACAGATGTTTCCATGACAAAACTTCTGACCGCTCAAACGGAACGAAAATGGGATTGCATAGGTTACATTTCCCACACCCCTTCGAATATGATATTCTTGATCCCTTGGCTTAGATCGGCAAAGAAAAGTGCAAGAGACTTGGTCTTCTGCCAGGTGCGTCTTAGAAATGGATCACCTGCTTCCCTTTTCTTTTTTCGTTTCTTTACGAAAAACAGGATTTCTTAGATACCTCAAAGCTGTCTTGGGAAGCATTTTAACCATTTAAACTCTTTCCCACGCTTTGCTTTAAAAGAAACTCTTTCTTGGGTTATATTTTAAGAATCTATGTTCCTTGAATTGGTAAAACTTTAAGACCATGGATCAAAAAAATCACGTGACCTGGTCTAGTTTAAACATGGGCTCGAATGAAATATTTTAGGAAGTTTCACATGGGTTAACAAATATCAATGAAATACATTTCAAACTTCTCTTTTTTATGAATAATTTTAAGCAAGCGACTGTGGGATAAAGAACTCAAATTATTGAGGAGGGGGGCGCAATTCACGTAATCTTTTATTATAAATAATTTTTTTTTAATTCACAAAAAAGAATTTTTTGGCCGTTTACACGAAGTGCCCCCCTTAAGTGACACCTATTTTGAATCCAAGCTATTTTAGTGACTTCGAAATATTTCAGTGACTTAAGATTGTTTCAAGTTACTTTAGAATATTTTTTGTACATTATATACCTTTGAATATTAAAGATACTTTATATTTCATGCACATTCTTTAAGATATCATAAGTTCCATCAGGATATTACAATTTACTTCAGAATACCCCAGTGACTTTAGGATATTTAAAGGTACTTCCGAACATCTCAAGGTATTTATTTGGGTTGTCTTGAAGAATTACAAAATATTTTAAAGCACTTTGGAATATTTCAAGATATATTGAGATAATTCATTGATTCCAGGGTATTTCAAAATATTTCAAGATATTTTATGGTACTTCAAAATATTGTTGCTTAATATATTATTTTATATCAAGGTATTTCGCATACTTACGCATATTTCAGGTATTTTATATAGTTCTTAATATTCAATATAATTTAGGATTTCTGGAGATACATCAAGATATTCCAATGACTTCAGAATCATTCAATTTCCTTCAGTATATTTTGCATAGTTTGTAATGCTTAATCTACTTGATATACTTATGGAAATTTACTGTCCTTCAGGATATTTCGATGTGTTTCAAGATATTACAGCGACTTTAGGGTAATTCAGTATATCTAAAATGACGTTAAGATTGGTTAAAGTATTTTATGATATTACAAGACATTTCAAGATATTGTAATACGACATGTTATCTTGTATCAGGGTATTTCGAATACTTTAGCATATTTCAGGTACTTTATATAGATCTCAATATTCAATATACTTTAGGATTCCTGGAGATACTTTAAGATATTCCAATGATTTCAGAATGATTTAATATACTTATATTTTGCATAATTTATAATTTTTCATTTACTTGATATACTTCTGTTCATTTACGGTGCTTCAGGATATTTCGAGATACTTCAAAATATTACAATGAATTCAGGGTATTTTAGAACATCTTGAATTACATTGAGATATTTTACAGTATTTCATAATATTTCAAGATACTTTCAGATATTGTACTTCAATACATCATTTTGTATAAGGATATTTCGCATTAGCATATTTCAGGTATTTTATATAGTTCTTAATATTCAATGTACTTTAGGATTTCTGGAGACACTTTAAGATATTCCAATGATTTCAGAATGATTTAATATACTTATATTTTGCATAATTTATAATTTTTCATTTACTTGATATACTTCTGTTCATTTACGGTGCTTCAGGATATTTCGAGATACTTCAAAATATTACAGTGATTTCAGGGTATTTCAGAACATCTTGAATTACATTGAGATATTTTACAGTATTTCATAATATTCCAAGATACTTTCAGATATTGTACTTCAATACATCATTTTGTATAAGGATATTTCGCATTAACATATTTCAGGTATTTTGTATAGTTCTTAATATTCACTATACTTTAGGATTTCTGGAGATACTTTAAGATATTCCAATGATTTCAGAATGATTTAATATACTTATGTTTCAAAATACTTCCAGATATTGCTCTCCAATATATTTCAAGATATCTTAAAGTGTTTCAGTGATCTTAAGATATTCTAATGAGTTCAGAATATTCTAGTCCGAATATACACCTGACTCCACTACTTCCCGTGTGGAAATTGCCAAATTTTTGCCCCATTACAAGTTTGGCCCCAACTTGGAAAATTATTATTTGGCTACAACATGGCGAATGTCTTGGATCTGGCATAAAGCCAACCTTGATCCTTGTTCAATACTGGTTGCGGTTACAGCGCCACCTACTTTGGCTGTGCTTGTGTTTTTAGATCGCCTCCAATCTTAAACCCGGGTTCTTTAAATTATCCCAAAGATATTAATGATTATGTTCGATAGTGTACTATATGTGTTTAATTTCTGTGCGTGCTAATTAAAATTCCCAAAATAAAGAGCACTGGACGAGTCCGGAGGCATCGCGCGATAATTAAAGCAAGAAGAGTAAGCAATGAAAACGATAGTAACTAAATCAAATTTGTAGATTAGACTTTGAATCTGTCATTTTAGAGGTTGGAATAAAGTGTTAAATTTTTTCATTTATTTCAACTGCGTGTTTGACACTTTCATTTTTAATAAATGAATAGGCTGTCGTGAACTCCATTGAAAGGTTCTTAAAAAGTTCATACTTGGTTTCACAGTGTACACGCAGAAAAATGGATATTGAAAAGTAGATATTCAAATAGGAAATATTCATCCATAATATCTAGATAATGACACGCAATATTAAAAATTTTTTTTTCTATATATAAGATTTTGGCGAGAAGTAACATTTGATATTCAGATTCAATAGTTTAGATATTGAAGCATGAAGTGCGCGCGCATATATATAAAGGTTATGTGATCACTTTTTCGCTCTCATCGAAATCTAAGTGAATCTAAGATTGACATGCTTGCAGCGTTCCGGAAAGATAAATTTTAAAAGTTTATTAAAGTTTACTTAAATTCTAATAAGTGTTTCTAATGGAATAAAAGTGATCGGGTCATTAACTTGAGATGCAGTAAGTAAAACATATAAGTTATATATTTTCTCTATATGTGGTTTATAGCCGAAAATGAAATCTAACCTTAGTGTTAAGTTTAAGTTTCTAACAAGAATATTAAATTAATTTTAGACATGCCAGATAATGAAAATTTGGTTCAAACATCTACATTACTTTTACAGAAAAGAACATAATAAAATATAATTTGACTTTTTTCTAAAAACTGAATATGTAGTTATTTTATAACCTTTAAAATAATTTTTTGAGTATCTTAGATATTAAGCTGATGTAACATCTATAACTTACATTTCCAGTATACCTGATATTGATGTTAAATATCTGAGATAGTCAACTCTAGTACCTCAGGCATTCAAGTTTACTAACGATGATATTCAGAAGTTTAGTATCTCGAATATTCATTCTTAATATCTGAGATAATCAAGTTCAATATCTGAGATACTGGTGGTTAATATCTTTTTTTCAATATCTGCAGGCATTGAAGTAGAATATCTAAATGTTTGTCACATAGTTGAATGCTACTGACATTGTGCCTCAATATCTAAATATTATGGGTCAATATCCATTTTTCTCCGTGTCAAAATCAAATTCAATTCAAAATATTTTTTAATAATATTAAAATATTTGGACTACATTTTAAATCTCGAAAATTATTCTAGAAGGATTAGATAAAGACATTAAAAAAAAAATTTATGTGGCTGAGGCACTGATTCAATTTGACTGAGACTCACAAAATGAACGGTGCCAAGTTAGGACCAAACTGGGCCATGAGGTAGGCTTTGGTCGGGTTAGGCGTTTCATTTGCGGTTTGGTCCTGCCTCGATACCCAAGTTGGGGCCCGGTTTTTCCTGGTTGGGGCCTGGCTAGCGCCAGGACAAAATTTCCACACGAGTTGTAAACCCTTTGCAAGTGAAAATAATTTCTGAACAAATCCAATTCAAAAAGTATGATACAAATGTCAAAATAATTTCGAACGCCAGTCATTACGTCAGAGGAAAAAAATTATTCTTCGAGTGGTTTATTTAATTTATTCGCGGTTTGTATAGATTCTCGATTATGATAGGGCGAGCAGAGTTGAGCCCGCTTATGCTGCTGAATGGATCTATGAAGCTCAAAAAGGGTGTCCGGCTCACAAATAATTTTCTGCATAAGAGCAGAAGCTCACGTGCGACTTGCTCTACCTTTCCTCGTAATAAGTACAAGTACGCATTCTACTTAGGGGGGGAGGCGTACGTCATGGAACATCTGCTGCGCTCGTGGCCCCTGATTGTATACCCTAAAGAGGACCAACTAGAAGGGTCCTTTGAGACAAAGAAAAAGTATGACGTCCAGGCAGCTGTCGTGGTGACGTAGACGCCCCCCCATAAGGTCCCCTACGTTTTCGGGACTTACATCGCGCCTAAGGTGTACATAGACTCCCTACCCTTCTCTTCAAAACCCCCGCATGAACTCGACATCAGGAATCGCAGATTTATAGTCCGTGATCGCGTGCTCATTCACAATCCACCCTTAGGGGGTGAAAATTCTCGGTGACCTTGGAATTCGGAAATTTTATCTCAACCCCTAAAAGACAGTCATCCTCGGAATATTTATTTTTATTCTTTTCATCTGCTCGATTGAGACGATCTGTGGATATAAAGTCAATCTGTTTTGATACATTAGGTCTGGTAAACTTGGGGCAAACTAGTGCCAATATACTTATATATATTATATATACTTGGCATAACACTGAATCGACTGATTAATTCAATTTCGGATTTCTGATATGCCTGACCGCCTTTAGGTCTGATTCGTCTTTTAATGCCAAATCAGGGCCAGGTCAGAGAATTTCTACAGGGGAGTATATTTAAAAGCCTTGAGAAAGGAATTGATTCTGAAGTCCGTGTGTAGAAACTCCACTGCTCTATTCGGACTCAAACCCTCCGAAGAAAAAAAGCAAAACCCGCGAAACCATCTTCAAAGCTAACTGGCTAAAAACTAAAAAGCACCAATCTTTTAAGAAGAGATTCGGTCTCTCTTGCTTTTCAAACGCATTTTGTACCATTAGCATCACCCATCTACCTTTTTTCCTTCTACGACTGATGCAAAAAAAAACCTACATTCCATTATAAATTTTATACAATTCTTGACACAAGCAAAAAAGAGGAAACATCAGGCGAGAAAAAAATAAGGAGGGAGAGATTTATCATGCAGAGAAAAAGAGAGATAAAATTTATACATGTAGTATTAGATTCGCTATAGGGTGATTAATAAAAACTAAATGTCAACCGGAAGTTTCAGCTCTGGTCGTTAGGTAGAAGAACTTACTTATTGAACGTAATCATATTTAAGCCAAAATTGTTATGTTTTTTCAACTTCTTGTTTCACAGTATTTTATTCTGAAGCAATTTCAATGTTTTTCTTATCAACTCATATGAAAAAACGTTCACTCCTAAATTTCCATCAAAGGAATCCTAAATTAGAAAATTTTTTTCTGTATTTTTCAAATTCAAAATAAATCACTGATGAGAGCTTTGATTAGAGCCAAAATGTCTGATCGAGATTCAATCTTTATTTATGACCTTAAAGCCAATCTAATACCGCATACATTAATTATTGAGACACAATGTAATTCCCGATTTAAATGATTGTTTCAGAAAGTGATTAACATAAGCTTGAGACTTTAAAATATTTTACTTATACAGTTGCATTTTCTTCTAATTGCATTCAGATGTAATAATTATTTCAAATTAGCTGGTTGAGTTGGAAATTTTTGCCACTGCCTACATTATTGGTTATTATTTTGTGATTCTCGGGAATTAAAGGGGTCTCCTTATCCAGAACTTTCGAAAAATCGATTTTTTTTTTGTTTCAATCAATGGAACTATTATCAGAGAATATTGTCGCAAAATTTTACAGTCCATATCGGAATAGTTTTGATGGTAGAGTTCCGAGCAGTGGCTTGCGCGGAGCGAGCGGAAGGTAGGTCTGAAAACTTTAAAGCGCGTTTTCTCAAAACCACATTTTTCAAAATTGCGTGCACGATTGAAGGAGAAACAATTAAGCTATTATTATAAACTTTTTTTTTATTTGTAGCTAATTAAAATGCGCATATAGTGAACCTTTAGTTTTCATGATACAGTATTTATTTTCATTATAATGGACGCATTTTAAACAAAAAAATCGGTGAAAAATTTGATTTTTCTGGAAAGTAACTCAAAAGATCGATAAAAAAAATTTTGTTTACAATTTTTTAGGTTCACTATAAGCGGAAGACCCTTCTGAATTAAAAAAACAAATATATATGTGTTTCAGATGAAAAATTTTGGACAATATCATGCACGCAAAATTAATTGTCCGTGGTGAGACGCTGCGCAGGATCTTCGATAAGTCCGAAATTTTTTCTTGTTTTCAAATGAACATTTTTTTTTAACAAGTTCAAATATGTACCTAAATATATGCAAAAAATCTTTGACCAGTGCTTTTATTTTCTGCTTCAAAGAAAATTGGGAAAAAGTGCCTTTTTTGAAGGTTCTGGATAAGGAGACCCCCTTAAGTGATCTACGAATTAATTAATTTCTCAATTTTTCTCTGAAAAGGTTCAATTATTTTCATTTTTTTCTAGGACATGGTTATATCTCGATAAAAGTTTTGATGCTTAAATAAATGTTATCTTTTACAAGTGAGTTTAGAAATTCCCCTTTGATGAAGCTTCGTCTCTACTTTCCGGAGTTTGAGTTATAAGAAACATAGATACAAGTATATGTGAGAATGTGAACGTATCTTCAGAAGCCGCCCAGCAAGATAAATGGAAATCGAGTGATAAAGAACAATTCAACGGTCTTGCTAATGATACCAAACATACGCCTACCAGGATAAAAGATACTGACAGCTCGTCTGGTTGTCTGGAATAACTAAGTTAGGAGATGTCCTTGACTCACAATCTCCAGAGAGTTTCATTATTATTTGTCACACTGAAATCTTCCTCATGAATCTTTAATGATTTCTGTTTTATGTTTCCTTCTTTATCACAACCATATTTTTCTAATTGCTACTTTTATTATCACAATTTTTTGTTGTTTCTGAAACCAATTATTGAGATGCGAAAATATTCACATTAAACAAAATAATGTTCAAAAAACTCAAATATTTTCGGATTAAGATCGTTTGAAAATTATACGAAGAACGTTTTTCTAGCTATATATGTTTTATTTCATAATAATATTAGGTGCGTAACTAAGTTCCCGCTGTTTTTTGATGAAAATGCAACTTTATTGTGAAAAAATGGTTATAAATGAATCATTCAAAGTATTGCCTATCGTTAGCTACAACTTTTGCCCGTCTTTCTGGTAGAGCTTGAATATCGTTACGGTAAAAGTGTTCATCTTTTGAGGCTACCCACGAATCAAGCCATTTTTCGATGTCTTCATATGAGCGGAACTGCTCATCAGCCAGACCATGTGCTATCAACCGGAACAAGTAATAATCGGACGGCGCAATATCTGGGGAATACTGCGGGTGGGGTATGACTCCCCATTTGAGCGTTTCCAGGTAGGTTTCAACGGGTTTGGCAACGTTAGGCCGAGCGTTGTCGTGCTGTAGAATCACTTTTTTTCGGCTCAAACGCATCAATTGTGTTCGATACCGTTACCCAGTGATGGTGTCGTTCGGTTTCAACAGCTCATAATAAATAACATCAGCGTCTTCGAAGGTTTTTGGCCTTCCTTCACGCGGACGGTCGTCAACATCGAAACCACCGTCTTTTTAGCGACGGAACCAATCACGGCACGTTGTTTCGCTTAGAGCAAATGACCGCAAATGACGATTATTTGGCACAAAATCAGACATTTTCACACAACGAAAAGTATGTGACGAAGAGTATTACCATATGTCTAAGCTTGGTTCTTGACGTTTTGGATATGTCAAAATCGACCAGCACTTACTTCTGGAGCCATCTATTCACAAACAGCGGGAACTTAGTCGCGCACCTAATAATTCTAAACAATAATGGGAATTTAGGGAAAATCGAGATGCAATGGTATAGCAGAGATTACAAGCAGACTGGGAATTTTTCGCACTCCAAATACTAAAATTTCGGAAAATTATACGGAACTTTATTATAGGTTAAACTAAAGTTAGAAATAATCTGTAATAAATTATTATACAGTTTTTCTAAAGTTGGATATTCTACTGCGAAAAATTCTCACTAATACGTTTTTCCCTAAATTGAAACATATTATCTTGAGTCGAAATGTAGGTTCTCTGTTGATTCTTCATGGTGCTAAATAAATGCTCTTTTGGTTTTCTTTAGTCTTAGACGTTTTGCTTTGAATTTCTTAGGTCCGAGTTAGTTCTGTTTTAATTCTCATTATACGTAATTTTTATCATAGTTAGTTCTCTTGTGATTCTCTTATATCCCTCTGCAATTTCCATGCGTTTTTCTAAGTTCTTTTTTAAACCTCTATCAATCTCATTAGTATTTTGAAACCTCTTTTGATTCTCTATAATCTCTGGAATATAAGAGTTATTTAATATAATTGATAAAACAATATAACAATATAATTTTAGTAAAGTACAACAGTTGTTATGGTAGTATGATGGATTACATTTAAGACTCAAGTTTTACAATGCATTTCCTTTGAGGCTTCTAGATTCTGTGAAATTCTCTCAATTTTTATTGTTTCTAGTTTCATTGAATAACTTTTAGGGTCTTTCAGGTAGCAAATAGAGAGCGAAACGCAAATTTTGTTTAGTTTCCTGTTGGCGCTCATGGTGTAAGGTCAGGCATCCCCATGGATTTTTCTTTACTTTTATAGTTTATAATTATTTGTAAAAATTAATTTTTGAAATTAAAACTTTGTTTTTAATGGTTGTGGATAGAAAAACAAAAAAAGACGAAAGGAAGAAAAAGAAGGATGGGATTTTGGAAGGTTGCCTTCTTTTCTCTATCCTTTTTTGTGAAGTTTTTTTAAACCGTTTAAGGAAAAATCTTGGATGTTTAAATACTGGTCCAAATTTGGTCATTATGGAATAAATTAATTAATTTTTATGAATTTGATAGACAAATTATGAAAAACTCGACTATTTCAATTATTTTAGATACTGTAATTTTTGTTATTTATGTCAGATCAAAAAATCTTATTAAGTTGATTCATAAATCTATTTAAATTATACCATAACATAATTACACGATTATATTTTTCTTTTATTTTATAAAAGTGTGAAGGGTAAAATTTTACACAAATATATGAACTTTTCATAGGGTGAAAATAGAATGTAAGAAACAAGTTCTCAGAGATTTTCTATCCACCTTATTAGTTCAGATTACTTTTTTTTCTACTTATTCACTTAAGGGAAATGTGGAACGTCTTAAGGCGTAAGAAGAAGGGGAGCCACGACGGAAGTGGGTCATTTTGCGGTGACCGTTGAGGACCCATACTGGGGGTCTCAATCTCAAGATTTAATCTGCTAACGCTCTTTTATGCCAATCACTCAAAAATAGGCGCAGATTGAAAAGATTATTTTTCTTGGAATTATATTCAGATAGACAAACTTTTCTTTCCTATTTTAAAATACATTTGTGGGTTATACAAGTATTATCCTTTCTATTTTCTTTTCAAAACAGGGTTTGTTTGAAGGGTGATCGCTCTTTACGTTAAACCGTAAACTCAGGAAACTCAGTACCAGTAATTATCTCTACCCCTGCCTGTTCAACAATATATGTGTATGTAGTACAAACACCATTGCAAACTACGAGTCACCGTATAACATAAGGTACCAAATTGTCCATCGCAATGTTGCCGAACGCCAAAAGACTTAGAACCTAGAGCATCGAATTATTTTATTATCATTTGAAATACTTATTTCAATAATATTATATGAAAAGTCTATCCCTATTTTAAATGAAATCCGGTATATATATATATATATATACTAAAGAGATAACAATACTTATTTTCAAAAACAATATGCATATTGAATTGTGATCTAAATTTTCCTTAAAATAAGTACTTATTTGGAATTTTTACTATAATTACATGAACATTTTCTATGTATAAAAAATGTTTATTAAACGCTTACAATTTAATTCAAGCCATCCGTTTTTAAATTTAAGAATTTTTCAAATGAAAATAGACATTAATATGTATAGCAATTTTTTATTGCTTATGAATCATACTTTCTGACTAAAACATTTGCATCTTTCGATGCTCAGAATTAACAAAATTAAACAAAAATGAAAAATATTAAGATTTCAAGACGTTAAAGAATATGAATATTTATCATAATAAACCATATCAAATTTTTACATCGTTTGAATTCAAATAGGTAAAAAGTGATTTTCTGGTAGTTTTAGTTGATCCTGGAGGTTTTGAGAAGTAACTTATTTGCAAAAGAAAGAACGATGGGCCGTGAAATTTCTTATAAGTATCTTACTGTAAAAATCTGATTTTCAAAATTTATTTTTCAAGGCCTTCAAGGACAACTCAAACTATCGGAAAAGTTTTATCTGGGGTTATACTATCCAGCTGTTCAAAGAAATAATATTCAATTGCGATATTTTCGTGTCAAACTAAACTTTATCTTTATATCAAAACTATATCAAGAGCGTTCAATTTAACTAAACTTGGTTGTCTTTTTGGATTTGAATAGAAAAACCAAAACAGTGGAAAATGGAATAAAACTAATTTGGCAACACTGTTAAAAGAATATTATGAACTGGTTGAGGGTGTTTTTAAGACAGACTCTTCTTGGCTTAACACATTGTCACACCTGACGACACATACTCGTTAGGGGGCAGATGGCCCCCCTCTCAAGCGTGACGTTCAAGCCATGGGGTACCTGGCGGCGTCTAGCATCAAGCTATGGGGGTCCCCTCCTTACCCCATAAGGTATAAGGTAAAGTAAAATAAAATAAAACTTCTGACCGAAGGGAGCCCCCAATTGCACACACGCGCAGCTGCTCAGGTAGCACGAGCTGCTTCGGTATTAGAGGCTAAATTGTCGAGGGGTGCCGTCGTACCCAATTGAAATTCCGTCTGGCCAGACGCCCGGCTGCTTTTCCTAGCTTATGCATTAAATGCGTGGAAGGAAACAAAAAAAATTGTTCGCGATCCTCTCCTTTGGGGATCAGGGGGCGAAAGGTACACTCGACACCCCTTCGATCGATTTGAATCGAACTGGGAAATTGATTCGATACTTGGTTGTGACAAGGGCGACACGCGACCATCTGTAAGAAACCTTTTTTTCAGATCCATTCGGACGAAATATTAGATTTGAGCAAAAAAGGTGAACCTTGATCTGCTAATCTATTAGGGATTCAAATTCAAATTTGTGCAGATGGGAATGAGAAGTAAATTTATCTGCTTCGAATAATATTTATTAGAACGAATATTTAATTTCGATTCAGTTGAAAAATAAATGCTATATTTTGTAAAAAAAATTGAATAAGATAAATTTAGTTTTTAATAACTTGGAAATGAGGAAAGGATATAAATAACTATAAAGTTTGAATTGAAGATAAAAACTGTTTTTTTTCGGAGCCTAATAGACTTATAATTTTCTCTGGCCTTAAGCTATTTAAAAGATTTTCTTTTTCAAACCTCTGAATATCTTGTAGACCATTGAGGAGATTCTTTGACAGTAATTGTGTCCATTTAGGGATTTACAACGTACCTGAGAAGTCAATAATGCCAAACTTTGAGCGTAGAATTGTGGAATTGTCCTTCCTAAACGTTCTTTTATAAATCTCAGGTAATGAGCTGACCATCTTCACGGCTGGAGGAAAGAGAAAACCGTACAATTTGTCGCCTGTTGTAAATCCTTGTAACTCGCAGCACGAGACTTCCGGTTTGAGAATGAAGGCGTGCGGGGGCGTTTTGTATGGAGAAACACAACACAATACAATACCCGTAAAACCGCCCACCCTCAACCATTTTGCGTCTTTCTTGTAATCAAGAGCTTGACTTTAACGACAGCTGAAGCTACTTTTTCCACAATTTTCATTATAATGAGACCAATTCTGTCAAGTCTTGACATCTTTTCTAACTTTTCTTCTTTGGGGAAACGATAAAAATGATGTAGTCCACTGAAAAGGTAATTGGCTTGGCTAAACGGTTTCGTAACCTTGAAAATTGATTTTGCCCCCCATTGTAAGGAATTTGGTTTCTAGAAAATATTTTCTTCTTCAATGTAAAGTTTGATAAAGAAAATGATAAAATTTTATATATTAGAATTTATTTACTGAAATTTGTCATTACTTCTGATTGAAATTTTCAAAATTTCTAGCACGATTACATTTTCCTGAAATTAAACTTTTACTAAATATTGTCCATTTTTTAGGATTAATGAAATTATTGATAATTTGCATGGGTATACTTCCGAAAAGCCTGGAATTTGCAAATATCTTTTTCAAGGTTTATTGTGCAGAAAAAGTTAATTTATTTAATAAACTATTCTAAAACGTTTCAATCATTTTAAATAAGACAAAAAACAGTGTTTTAAAATACTTAATTTCAAATTAATTACAAAAAAATATTTATTGACAATTATTATGAACAAAGCGAGAAAATTTTAGTTACTTTTGAATTGTGATTTATCCACTTTTATTTGTGGAATTTAAATAAAACGGATTAGCGGAAATTTGCCTGACTTTTACAAAAGAAAATACTATTAGTATTAAATTTATTTTAGATTCAAAAGTACTTATTTTTAAAAGTTTTTAAATAATATATCAACTTTGATGTACAAATGTGTACAAAAAGTCGTAGTTTTATGAGATTTATAATTTAGTCTGACATTTTCATTTTTTTAAGACGGATATATTTTAAATATCCTCAAAAATGTTTGAACATTTTTTCCAATTTTTTTTTTTTTTTTGAACTAATAATTGATTTGATATAATACATTATTATGAGTTATATAAGTACTCTTCGTTTTTATTACAATTTCTAAGGTTTTTCGGTCACCAAAATTTAAACTGAAATTCAAACTAGAATCTCAACTGGATTTTACATTTTGATTAAAAGTTACTACAAATTATAATTGCTATAGCGAAACATTCTAACATAAAATTTCTTAAATTGTTTTGTCGTCTAACGATTTTTGGGATTCGAGATACACACCCAAAAAAACCGGTTAGTCTGAAAAAATTGAAAATCGATTTTATAAAAAAATAATAACCTATGCCAAAAGAACTTATATCATGCGGGTATTAAGTAAAATTTGTTCCCTCAAAACTAAAATCAAAACTTTCTAAATGATTTTTTCCATGGTTTCATTTAATTTTGTGGTATCTTGATACACGTGAGGGGAAAGTTACACTTCACTTTATAATTGGAAATTAGTATTTAGACTTTTCGTTTTGGGAAATTTTTTCTAGATTTATTATTATTTTAAAATTATTTTGCCACAATAACGTAATTATTTGAAATACAATTTTTTGGAAGGAGCAAACAAAGTTTCGAAAATTTTATTTTTATGTTTAAGAATGTACACTAGATACAGTCAATTTCAAAATTCCCCAATCTTTACAATAATTTATAAAATCGACAAAAATAGATTCATTATTAATTCCTACGAATTTTGAAGGAGGTTCCTAAGCGTACTATAGGAAAAAATAGTTGATCTTAAAATTATTTACTCAGGAAAAGTTATTTAGTTTTTAATTTATTGTTTTCTCTTCATAAAAAAAATAAAAATTCTTATTTAATTCTAATGATCAATGGCTCATTTTACTCTGAAGGATTCCTTGTAATTTTATTCGGATGAGTTTTATTAAAATTTAAACCATCATTGTGTATAACAATATAAACTGCATAATTTATAAACAATATTTTTTAAATAAAACTTACCCAAATAGAATTGCATGGAATCCTTCAAAGAGTAAAATGAGCCCTTGATCATTAGAAGTAAAGAAGAATTGTAATTTTTTTGTG
The DNA here is from genome assembly GCA_030998225.1 of Diplolepis rosae. Taxonomy (NCBI): domain Eukaryota; kingdom Metazoa; phylum Arthropoda; class Insecta; order Hymenoptera; family Diplolepididae; genus Diplolepis; species Diplolepis rosae. Next base: position 1,600,918 of record JAPYXD010000695.1, read on the forward strand.
AAGAAAAAACAAGAAATTAAAATCTAAATAACTTTTTTTAAAGATATAATTTAAAGCTCAACTATTTTTTCCTATAGTACGCTTAGGAACCTCCTTCAAAATTCGTAGGAATTAATAATGAATCTATTTTTGTCGATTTTATAAATTATTGTAAATTTAAAACTTTGTTTGCTCCTTCCAAAAAATTGTATTTCAAATAATTACGTTATTTTTCCAAAATATCTTCAAAATAATAATCAATCTCGAAAAAAAATTTTTCCAAAAAGAAAAGTTTTAAGGTAGTTTTCATCCACGAAAATTACACCTCAGGAAAAATTGGTAATTTTTCTCTCAAGAATAGAAATATTATTATTGAAAGGCTAATTTGAAAGAGAAAAGATTATTTTACATGAAAAAAATTTGAAACACAGAAAAATAATTTTATTAATAAATTTTATTTTTGAGCCAACTTTTTTTCTTATCGCTTTTTACCAAATTTTAAAAAATTATGCGGTTCTAATAAATCATAAATCATTTTTTCAGAGAAAATACTTCCCACAGCTTCACCGTTTCTGATTTTTAAAAATAAATTCCTTAATGGCTGAAACCATTAAAAAAACATTTTTCAAAACGAAATTTTTATAAGCAAATTGCTGAATTTGATTTGATTTTTTTTTGATCAAGTGATTTGTAATTTATTAAAATCGCATAATTTTTTAAAATTTGGTAAGAAGCGATAAGAAAAAAAGTTGGAGCTAAAAATAAAATTTATTAATAAAATTATTTTTCCGTATTTCAAATTTTTTTCATAGAAATTAATCTTTACTCTTCCAAAATAGCCCTTCAATAATAATATTGTTATTCTTAAAAGCAAAATTATCTATTTTTGCCTGAGGTCTAATTTTCGTGGAATAACTACCTTAAAACCAATTTCCAATTATAAAATGAAGTGTTACTTTCCCCCCACATGTATCAAGAATTAAAGCATGCAATAAATTTGTATCGAAGAAGAAAAAGTCGGAGGGCGACTCATCGTGAAGTAACGGTAGATCAATGTTGAAAAGAACTGTATAATTTTTTATGGCTCTTCAATCCCAAGAGTGGCATATTGGTGGAGGAGGCTCTTTCAGATATCCGGTCCCGATCTCGAGACTCTCGTCTCTAACGGGAGATTAAATGTAATAAATGGTGGCATACTGCGAAGCCACCGGTATCATCTTTGCTAATAGGGAAAGAAGAAGAAAAAATGTTGGGGTACAATGACGTGGAAACATATGTCGAACGGTGAAGCCGACGCCGAGTAGCATAGAGATACGTTATTATCACACGTCGGGGTGGAAAAAGTTCTTAGTAAACTATGAAGGAATAAAGAAAATTCATTTTCTCCTTCTGTGCCGTAGTTCCGAAACGGGGCACGTGTGGGTGTAATGATGTGGGGTAGGTCGAGCCATCTGCCAGTTTTCTTTCCCCATATCGGCATATAGGGATAGGACCTTTAAATCAGCTTAGAAGGATACACCTTGAGACCTGTCCTGGCCAAGGACCCTCAGATGGTGGCCCTTTAAAAATCGACCCAACCACTAAGAAACCGAGACAGGCTCTATTCCTTTCTTTTTTCTTCTTATTCTTCCAGTCCTTTCAATAACATCGAGGGTGCACTTTGAATGGTACCTTGTAGCTAGTTTTTCACTACCTTGCAACCACCTTAATATATCGAAACTCTATTAACAAGTTACCTGATGACGTACTTTAAGAAAGGGGGTGTCATGCCATAAAATTCATTCACAAAAACTTGTGGAAAATAGCGCATGAAAATAGAATAAGCGGGATTAGTTTGAGAAAACAAATTATTGGAATTATCTTTTTCAGATAAAATTAGTCGAATTGGAAGAGTCTTATTGAAGGTGCTTGAGGAAATATTGCTTATTCTTTTGGTAGATTTTTACTTTTATCATTGGTAAATGATCAGTAAACACGGTTCTGGATCAACGATATAACGCTGTTAATATTTATTATGAAACGTTGTTGTATTTTTAAAATTGTATCTTGACATGTTGCTACACATGTCCTTTGTTATATTGACCCACAGTGATAAAAAACAAAAAAAGAAAATAAATATTAAGTTGCATGAGTTTTGCTTGTTTAGTTTATAATTATTATTTTTAATGCAAATTAAAATTGTTGGCACTGAAGAGGGCCCCCATTCGTGGCCGAAACGTTTGCCTTTCTGATGCTTATGTTTTTTATGACATGAACAATTTGTAACTAAACTGACCCCATGCCAAATTAAATATCACAGATATTATTTTTAAACTTTTCTTCTGTATCTGTTATGTATCCAATATAAAACAATATTAATGAACAGGACTTATATCGACAATTATTTTTAATATTCAAATATTGTTGATGTTCTTAGTTGGCTTTAGGGTGCAGAAAAAATGTAACTTAGAGTTTCATATTTTTGTACAAGCACTCCTGTCACTACGGATTTTTCATCAAAACTGAACTGAAATCTGAGTCGAAACGTTTGAAAATATGAGACTCTGAGCCAACTAAGAACATCAACATTATTTGAATAATAAAACAATATTCTTTATCCATGGCACTGCAGTTGCAAAACTTTCATTCAATACAAGAGTGCTGTTACAGAATCGTTACAGAACCCATGTTACGTTGCTCTAGAATTTTCAGTCGTTCCTCACTAGATCTGAGTTAGTTGAAAAACAACTGAATAGAAATCAGTAAACACGCGGTTCTGGATCAACAATATAACGATGTTAATATCTATTATGAAACGTTTTGTATCTATTATGTAACATTGTTCAAGTAATATTTTAAAAGTTTTGTTCTGTATCTGTTATGTCTCCAATACAAAACAATATTCCTTATCCATAGCACTGCAGTTACAAAACTTTTATTTAATACAAAAGTGCTGTTACAGAATCGTTACAGAACCCATGTTACATTGCTCTAGAATTTTCAGTCGTTCCTCTCTAAATCTGAATTAGTTGGAAAACAACTGAATAGAAATCAGTAAACATGGTTCTGGAACAACTATATAACGCTGTTAATATTTATTATCAAACATTGTTGTGTATCAATAATATATATATTAATATAATCAATATATCAATATTATATATATATTAATATCTATGGTGTAATTTAGTTCTGTATCAATAATGAAACACTATTTGCATTTACACCTATTAAGTTGCGCTATTCAATATCCATGACATAAAAGTTACAGAACTTCTATTCAATACAGAAATGCTGTTATAGAATCGTTACAGGATCCGTGTTACGCTGTTTTGGATCATCCACAGCGTCGTTACTCTCTAAATGTGAATCAGTCATCAAATAACTGAAATAAAATCAATGAACACGGTTTTATATCTATCGTTGTTACACTGATATGTATTCTTTATGGAACACTTTTGTGTATCTATTATGTAACACTGATATGTATCTATTATGTAACGCTGATGTGTATTTATTACGTAACTCTATAACATACTTGTAATGAAACAGTGTGTTCTGTTTATAATTTAACGTTGTTATATGTTCTGTATCTACAATGTTACATCGTTCCATATCCATGGCATGGTAGTTACAACACATTTATTCAAGATAGGAATGCTGTTACATATTCATTACAGAACCCATGTTGCACTATTCTAGAATTTTAAGGGTCGTTACTTTCTAATTTTGTATCAGTTGAAGAGTAACTAAATAGAAATCAGTAAACACGGTTCTCTACCTTTAATGTAACGATTGTATGTGTCAGTTATAAAATAATGTTCTGTATATACCATGTACGTCAATTTTATATCAATAATGAAATTATTATGTCAAACTGTTTCATATTCATGGTACAGCAGTTACATAACTTCACTCAACTCAAGAATACTGTTACAGAATCGTTACAGAACCCGTGTTACATTGTTCTAGAACTTTCACAGATTTATTATAGGTATCTGCAATGATTCTTTGAATCACTGGTCAGTATCACCTAAACAAACTTCTATAGAACAAGTGCTTCATGTTCAGTACCACTTACGTAACTGTTATGTAACCATATTTAAAGAATATTTTTAAAGGCTTTATCTTCCACTAGCTATAATCTATTATTCAATATTATAACTAAACATGTAAGACTTTTCTGTATCTATTATGAAACTCTGTTTGCATATAGTATATAACACTGCTTCATATCCGTTGCACAATACGTATATAACTATCATTGAACACAGAATTTTTGTAACTTTGTTCTAGAACTGTTACAGTCGTTACATTTCCCTTCGAATATTTCTTGAAAACTAATTTAGTAACCTTGTACCAAAATTTAGCAAAAGATGTTGCTTTACGTTAAGTAACAGTTGCATAACAGTTATCTTCCTTTCTTTCACCAGTGAAAATCGATTTCTCAAAGTCGTAACCTTTTCTATCTGTAGACGGTTCTATAGTCGGGGTTTTGAGTTCTTGGAGAGCATCATCGGGAAATTAAAAAAAACTGCAACTCCAGATGGTGCACTGCGAAGCATTTCTGACCCGTATCCCTCGTAATTCTCGGGCCCTCCTCTTTGTCTTACCCCCCTCCATCCTTCGCCACAGTGCAGGGCGCAAATATACGCGAATAAGGGTGCATCGAGTTCGCTGCAGGCATGCACTTTTGTCTACGTTACACGTACATACAACGTTGACGATAGACTTGAATCGTGGACGGCAAATAGTGGGAAGGGGGATCAGAGGGGAACGGTGACAGTGAGACTTTTATTAGGGAAGGAATCAGCAAGCATGATTATGTACCTTAGAGCGTCTCCACCTCCGTTCAGTCCCTCATCCCCTAGTAGTGTTCCAACCTCAACCACCGTCATCCCTTCACTCTTGCATTGTCAATCCATGCGCATATGCATCCATTGGCGTAGCTTTCAAGCATTACTTTACACTAAGATTATCCGAAGATTGATTTCAATTTGACTCTCTTCTTTCAACTTTGAAATTAATTGGTTTAACTTTGCATATCATCTTTATTTAACAAAAGAACTATACGATTAATTTGAAAATATTTTGTCAATTATTTTGTTGAATTTTGATAATTAATTGAGATAAAATTTTGAACGCCATGGGGTCAGGTTATTTTGCTCTAGAGAAGGAAATTAATTAAAGATATCAATTAATCATCAATGATTGATATTTATCATCTTTTGAAAATTTTCTTACTCTTTATAGTCAATGATAAATATAATGAATGTTTCTTGGATACTTTTAGTTTCATGATAAAGTGATATAATTAAATAAAATTACTTTAGGTAAGATTTAATAGAAGTTATTCTTTTATTTATTAAATTACAAAGGGTAGAAGCATTTGAAATGATTAAGTCCCTGAATTTCCTGTTACTAATGATACAAAAGATGTTGTAATGGTTACTTACGATGATCGTCGTCGTGGTGATTGTGAAAGGTGCTGGATGCTGAAACAGAAATTAGGAAAGGTTGAAAAGACGTTTCCCCTAAATGAGAGATAATGAAAGAAACATTTCAGTATTAAGGGTGGTACTTTATCCAAATTTGAACAATTCCCTTTTGGCGCGTGTTCCGTTTGTCTTTCTTCAAGTATACATTCGTGTGTAACACGTGGCTTTTTCATTGTCGCACTTGGCGCTTTCGGTAAAAGACTCCCTGTTAGTAGGGACTATTGCGGAAACATAAAAACGCACGTTCGACTCCCTGGAGTATGTACCGGTGGCTTGACGCTTCGCGGTTGGGGCGACGTGCACGAAATTTGCATCCCACTGCTTCGCCAATGCCGCCTAAGGCGATATTCTCGACACAATGATTCCACCCCGAAACCCACACCCACTTCTTTCTCACCATCGTCAAACGGGAACAGAAAAGGCAAGACTTTCCATGACACCCGAGTGCTTTTTCCAAGTTTTGTTGCGTGTTCAATTTTCATCAGTCAAATTCTTACTGATTTACTCAGTCAATCATATGAAAATCTTTTTTGTTTAAACAGTTGTTTTTCGTGTACAATATTCAATCAGTGACATAATTGTATCTTTAGGATCAGTTGTTTTCTTTTCTGAGTCACTGATTGTAATTAGTCAAAAAAAACGAAGAAGTGGAATGGCAAGAGTGCGTTTGGTAAAAAACTTTTCAGTTTTATCAGAGTTAATCTGAATTTGGAAAATATCAAAGTAAAGAAACTGATTAATCAGTACAAAAGACGAAACTGATCGAATTAGTGACGAAAATATAAGGCTTGTTTTTTACACATTCGGAAACTTAGTTCTCTCAATCGGAATTTGTAAAAATTTGAAAAAATTGAAATCAGTAAACTATGTTTGACAATAAAATCAGTTATTTTTGACTAATTTCCTACCAAAGTTTACTGACTTAGTGAGAAATAACGCATCGCAAAAAGAGAATTGCTATTTTTAATCTCATTAAATATTACAATATTAGTAAAAAGAAACTACTAATTAAAATAAATTTGATTCAAATCCGCCTTTAAAATATATTACTAGAAAATAAGTTAGTAATAAATTTAAGTCACAAATCAGCACTGATTAGTTAAATAACGTATTTCTCTTACCTTATAAATTTGAAATAGTAAGAAATAGGTAATTGAAAAAGAGCAGATAGTCTTATTATTCGATTATTAATGAATGTAGCTGATTCTTTAGTAGTTTTCATTTATCATAACATTTCTTCACTGCTCTGATTTTGTAACCTACTTTTCACTGATTGAAATTTATAGAGCAATTAATGGAGTTACTTTTCTTTTTTAATTGTAGCACTGATTTATTTAGTGACATCTTCACTGATTCACCTCAAACAAATGCCTCCGAAAAATTGTGTTTTTTCCGCTCTATTTAAATTTTAATCATAGAATTAAATATTCTTAAAAATCAGTCAAAATAAACTATTTTAATAACCCAAGTGATTCATTGTTTGTCTGCGGCTAGAAATTTTGAGCAAATTTCTTTCCTCAGTTAATTGTGTAATGACTTAAAAAATTGTAGAAGAAGAAATCTCTTAAAAATGTCCCTATATGGAACTTTTTATCCACAAGAAGTATTACTCTCTAAATCTGTATCAGTCAAAATCTACTGATTATCAGTGAAATTTGACTGATTCAAATATCTAACAAGAGGTTACTGTAAATCAGTCAAATTTCACTGATTCAATCAGTGAAAATGAACTGATTTGTCAGTGAAAAATATCTTTGCACTGATGAATTAGTGAAAAGGCAAATTACTGATTCAATCAGTGAAAATTCGACTGATTCAGATCTAGAGAGTACGTTCGTTCATTTTCTACAATAGATTCTCCGTTCAATTTCAGTTTGTAATCAATTGCTATTGGTATGAAATTGAATGATAAAATGTAATATTTGAATAAGGGTCTGTTCTAGTTTTTGAACAATTCTCCTTGCATATTAAATGATATTAACGTCCCATGATCGTCGATCTAAGCCCTTTTAAGGAACTTGGAAGCGACATTAAAGCTTTTCGTCGTGTCATCGAGTTTTGCCTCTGTAGTTGAAGTGACTTCGTTGTTGGTGAATTGTTGGGATTAAGGGGTGAACCTTAGATTCTGTAACACACGGACATGTTTGTGGGGGAGGAACGTAGTTCGATGCTAGTATCTCAGACAATTTCGCCCAGCAAGACTTAACAAATAGGCAAAGTTTCCCTGTGGGGCCGCCGGCGGATTTACCGGAGTGGCTACGACATCCTTCTCTTTGTTCCTAAGTTTGTGATGTATTAGCCTCTCTTCACCTCTTTCTCTCTTCCCCCCCCCCCCCAATCTTTTTCCTTTCTCTACAATTTTCACCTTGTTTATAAACATATGCCTTAATTTTCCATTCATTTTTTATTCATTTTTTACACGGAGAAAAATAGTTGGAGAAACTACTCAACTTTTATGAACAAGTTGAAGATTATTTAATACATGGAGAAACTTTTTATAGCAATATATGTTTTATTTTATATTGATAATTTGAAAAAATATTAGGAATCGAGGGAAAATTAAGATTTAACTGTAATTATTCCTACTCTCTAAATCTGAATCAGACAAATCTTCACTGATTGAATCAGTGATTTTCCTTTTCACTGATTCATCAGTGAAAACATATTTTTCACTGTTAAATCAGTTAATTGCCACTGATTCATTAGTGAAAAATATTTTTCACTGTTAAATCAGTCAATTTTCACTGAAATAATCAGTGAAATTTGACTGATTTACAGTATCCTCTTTTTAGCTATTCGAATCAGTCAAATTTCACTGATAATCAGTAGATTTTGACTGATTCAAATTTAGAGAGTAGCGGACTGGAAATTTTTCGTAATCAGAATACTAAAGATTAGAAAAATGATATGAAACTTTAGTATAAATTATAGTAAAGTTTGATACAATCTATAGTAAATTGTGTCATAGGTCATCTAAAGTTTAGTATTTCACTGTTAAAAATTCTCATTATTACACGTTTTTCCTTAATTTGAAACAGTTCTGTAAATTTAAAAAATGTAGAGTAAAGCTTCAAAATGTACAAAACTTTACAACTTTGTTCAAAAGTTAAGTAAAGTTTCAGGTCTTATTTTTTTCCACGTATTAGCTATTTAAATTGTAAAAGTAATAAGTTTCAAATCCCGCTATAATATAATTTTGAAAATTGCTTTAAAAAATAGCCTGAAATTGAGGAAACGAATCCGACCATTTCAATGCACTTTAAACCATGTATTACACAAAATTGTGTCCATAATCAACGTTATTTATACGCGTAAAACGGTAATAGTTCGAGCATCTGCGCTCATTGTTACGACCCATACATTTTAATATTCCCAGTTATATACGCATTTATATATGGATTTTGAAAAAGCAGAGTAAAATTTTAGCTTCTGAAAAATCTGTAATATAAATCTGAAGATTATAAAGTCAAGTTTTTTAAAATTATTTTATATATTTAGATTTTTGTGTGTTTATTTTGTTTACACTCGGAAATTTTCATTTTGTTTAATATACAATGTATTTTATTGATTTAACCAAATTTTTTGGTCAAATATAATTAATACTTGAAATTTTTAGTTTAATCGACTAAATTTTACCAAAGAAAGAATTTCGTTGGGTCAATGAAATAATTTTTTGGGATCAACTGAAAATTTTGTTGTCCGTGTAACAACAAAATAATATGGTCAAGCAAATATTTTTCTGAATGTTTTCTTTCTTGTCAATTCATTGACTAGAACGAAAGGTATGGAAGATTTCCATTTGTATCAACATTTTTTTGTGGTTATACTTTTTACTCAACGTTTTTTTTATAAAAACGAATCCGTAAATAAAAAAAGAATTTTGATGAAGAATCCAAGGGAAACTTTTAGCTTCACGAATCGAGATTTTCGTGTCCAATTCTCATTGGCAGTAAAGAATTTTACGGTACATTTCAGGTTTTAATTAATTTTAAATGACACAAAGTATATTACAACATGCGGATATACTAAAAGGTTATTGACCCCTCCTTAATCGAATATTAGACTCTCAACTCAAGTCCTTTTTTTTTAAATGCGACTACTGGCGTAGAAGAATTTAATTTTAATAACAAAGAACTGAAAAATATTTTTCTCAATATTAAATAAACATTCGAAACAAATTGCAATTCAGAATTAACTGATTTTTTGAAAATTTAGACAATTTAATTATTTGCATTTGAAAAAAATCAATTGGTTGGAATGTTAGTGGTTTTCAGGATTTATAAACTTTCCGGGGAAAGTTGCCGGCTTAGGCAACTTCTACGGAAGAAAATCAATACTCAATATATCCCAGAGGGCCGTTTTACTGCTATACATACTTGTCGCACTATCTCTCTTTTATCTCGATCGTATCTCATATATTGGCGTGCGTCTGGTGCTCACACGATTCTCCTCCCCTTTTCTTTACTATCATTTTCTCCCTCTTTTTTATGCTCTTCTGTCTCTTTGCTCAACTCACACGTTTACTGGAAAGTGTGTGTTTGTTTCTAACGGAAACCAAAGCACACATTTGTGTGAGACTTACACCCCCACGAGGTTCAGATCTTGTCGAGGGTGACAGATGGCATCGTAGACAAAGAACTAGACTGCTTTCGTAACGTTGCGTAACCCAATAAAAGCAAACCAAAGTCGATCGTTTCCTCCCCATAGTAAAATTTAGAGGGACGATGGGGTTGAAAATAAAATTTCGCAGAACTTCATGAAAATCTTCACTACAAGATTGAATCCTCCAATCATTCATATAAATCTGATTCCTTAAGTTGGGGATGAAAATAAATCAGGGGATGACCAATGGCGTGAATTTATTGAAAAACAAGTTCTTGATTTTGTTGTATTAAGGAAAAAGATTGTCAACTTTTATTTTTATGATAAATGGGCTTTTTGTAGTAACGGGCGAAAATTTCAATTTGCGTGAAAATCGAAATTAAGATTGTACGATATGACAAAGATGTCGTTAAATACAAAAGAGAAGAATATTAAGATCATTTGAGGCGTTTTTACTTTGCAGAAGAATTCGAGAACGAAACCTGTTTTAGAATTAAAAAATTTCTTTTTGATTTTAAGAAGAAGATAGAAAATACATTGGTAATAAATATATTAATTGGTGTTCAAGAATGTCAATAAGAGTTATGAAGAAAATTTTAGGGATTCACGATGATGAGAAGGAATTCACTTTGCTGATATTTGTAATCAAATTTGAAGTGAGCTTTCCTAAACTGAGAGAATCTGAAAGTCTAAATTACTTTTTTCGCAGACTCAATATTAACTAATTCACTCTTTAAATCTGAATCAGTCAAAATCTACTGATTATCAGTGAAAATTGACTGATTCAAATAGCTAAAAATAGGTTACTGTAAATCAGTCAAATTTCACTGATTACTTTAGTGGAAATTAACTGATTTGTCAGTGAAAAATATTTTTGCACTGATGAATCAGTGAAAAAGAAAATTACTGATTCAATCAGTGAAAACTCTACTGATTCAGATTTAGAGAGCAGAGTAAAATTTACTTATTAATTCGTCTTAATGTGTTCACTCTCAATTAGTAAGAAATTTTTATTACAAATTAGTAAAAATTCTACTCTGAATTAATAAAATTTGACTACAAGTTAATTAAATTTTTTTTTAAGTTGGTAATTTTTTTTACTAATTGGAAGGTAAACGAATTCTCACGAAATTGAGATTTATAGAGTACGCATCAATCATTGAAATTTAATAGTAAAGTTTCATTATCAAAAACATATTTGAATTAGTTACTAATCAGGGATCTTTCCGAATTTAATTATTTTGAGTTAAAATTTGCAGGATATCAATTTCTAAGGTGTTTAAAAAATTGAATATCAGTAAATTTAATTTGTAGCCCAAGCATTAGTGTAAAACATTAACACTTTTAAAATTAACAGTTTTCCCCAGTATGCATTTTTTGAAAACGAATATTCTTAAAATCGTAAAAAATTACAACAAAATTTATAAGAACTGCAGATATTGCTAGAATTGGAACAGTTGGGTTGAATTCAACAAATAATTACGATTTTCTAGAGGAAAATAAAAACTGTCACATATTTACAATATATTGTAAAATAAATGACTGAAGTTTTTGGTCAAAAATTAGAATTATTTCGACGCTTGACTTTTTATTAAAAGATTTATTCGGACTTTTTTAAACCTTCTTAAGGGGATCCACTACCTTTAATTGGTATATTTCTGATTTTTTTGATACTTTCCAAAAAATTTTTTTTTGGTCTATAAGTTTCTGAATCTAAACTCAAAAAACAAAAACTATTAAAGGTGGCGGATTTCCTTAGGAAAATAAATTTCTCTACGCCAGTGTGTGGGAAGGCCTAACAGATAGTTAGTTTTGCGTTTATTAGCTTCGATTTAGGGTACTTCAATTCATCAGCAAGGAAGATTCGTTCAAGGATTGATTTGAAATCTGATTCGATCGCAAGAAGGGAAGATTAAGTTTCGACCGCTCGTCTTACTGTCTATGCACGATTAACGCTCACGAACACGCGTGAGCGACGTGTCGTCAGTGGAACACAATGGCCACGTGCCAGAATCTAATCATCGGACCATTCTCGGGTGAGGGCGCGTTTACTACGCACTTACGTACATTATACATACACATAAAACACGTACACGTTTTTTAAGATTCCCTTTTCAGTTTGCTAACTCACTGGAAATTTATTAATCTGCTTGAAGTGGAGATCGCACTGCTATATATATTTACTGTTGTAAGACTTTTCCTTTTGTACTGATCCTTGGATAATGAGGAGAATTATCCACTTGAATAAAACAGAAAACATTTTAGATTCGTGTTTTATTGAAGAAGTAATGTATACAATATTGTCGTTGGATATTATGTCTTATTTGGAATCAAATATTTTGATGAGTTCTTGAGGAATAATCTTCAAGAAATTTTCGATATTATTTAATTTTATCAATCATCTTAATTAACTCTTTAATTATTTACTGAATATAAATTTATTGAAATTGTATTGCAGATGCAAATGTATAATCTGTACTCTCTAAATCTGAATCAGTCAAATTTTCACTGATTGAATGAGTGAAAAAATATTTTTCACTGTTAAATCAGTTAATTTCCACTGATTCATCAGTGAAAAAAATATTTTTCACTGTCAAATCAGTCAATTCTCACTGAAATAATCAGTGAAAGTTGACTGATTTACAGTAAACTCTTTTTAGCTATTTAAATTAGTCAAATTTCGCTCATAATCAGTAGATTTTGACTGATTCAAATTTATAGAGTACATTAAAAAAATTATGTGCGAACGAATTCATCACTTTTTTTTTACTGTGGGGAGTTGAGAAAGATTTTGTTCCAATCATCTTTAATTATGGGGATTTGGTTCTAAAAGATGACACGTTATTGATTATTAAACTCTTTGCTTTGCCCCATATCGGCCGTGGGCGTTTGTTCTGGAGTTTTAATTCTATACGAACACGTGGCCCTAAACTTAGTCAAACGCCCCTTTGATGTAATCGCGAGAACTCGCTTATTTGTGCCTTTGGGTCAGAGGCAAAGTGAAAAAACAATCAAATAATATCAATAATTACGAAAATCAATTTTCCTTATAATGTTTTGTGACACTTAGAAGATAATTTTCAATGTTATGTTGAGCCTCAATAATTAATCTACCAAAAATAATCTTTAAGTCAGGTCAATCAAAAAGCTTTAAAATTGTTAAATTTTTAAATTTATGTTGTTTTAATTAAGGGTAAAAATGATCTTATATTTAGATGAAAGTATTAAATTTTTATTTGAGACCATTTTTACCAAATTTGAAAAATCTGAAATTAAGATCTAATAATTTGAAGACTTTTTTCAAATAAAACTTACAAAACAAAATTATTATTTTTTTTTTTTAAATAGGAAAATTGAATAAACTATTGGTAAGGATTGTAATTTTGAAGCAGAAGTTGTTTTATATATTTGTGGAATGTGAACAGAAGATTCTTATGGATTCCTTTTTGACAAGAATAAGGAAGCAACAAGTGGCATCTTAGCTCAGACAATCTTAAGGGAACATTCAACAAGTGTTTTCCAAGCTGTTGCTCCTGAATTTCTCAGGAAATACAGAAGAAAGGTTCCTAGATTCAGGAAGTGCGGGACTTGAGTTGGCAAGAGTTCCTCTCGATGTAAACCTGGTTTTATCTTCTCGAGGAACATCATTATTTAACGAGAGGAAATTCAAACTGTATTTTACGATCTTAGTTTAGTAAACCTCTATACCAATTTCTAGCGATTGTGAGTTGCATGCATTGATTCTCTGATATTATTAATTGATATAGTTTATTGCTCTTCGAATCTGATTCAGTTGGAAACTAATTTACGCGGTATGTGGTTTAGGTGCTTTCTTGAAATATCGAATCTGTATTGCAATCACGTGATCAATGAAATATATTTACCATATCTTTAATTTTAATCACAAAATGATAAACATTTCATCTAGGAAATTTGAAATATTAAAAGTATACGAAAAAACTTTTTATACAAATGTATGTTTTAATTTATAATAATAATTGCAAAATTTTTGAAATTTAGGGAAAATCGAGACGTAATGATAATTATTCTTAGTGGAATAAAAATTTTTGTGGCGAAAAACTTTTTTTTAAAAGAATATAAAACTTTGCTGTAGATTAAAGCAAAGTTTGCTGTAACTTATATAGTTAAGAATTAAAATCAACTAAGAAACTAGTAAAATTAACTTGATTCTTGGTTAACTGAACCAAAAACAAATAGTGATTCCACTAGCCAACTAGTCAACGAATTTTCGATTATTTCCTTATGAAACATTAATACATTTTCCAAACGGAGTCACTTTTGAATGAAAAGGTTAAGACATTTTCTTTGGATTTTTAGAATTTTAAATTTTACCAAGATTTCAAGCTAACCTCAAAATGGCTCAAGATTCATTCTTTGCATTAAAAATTGTTTATTTCACAAATAAAAGATTTTCGCTAACGAATATCACATTTTTTAAATAATAATTCAAATCAACTTCAAATGAGATATTTTTGAGCTCAATGAAGCAACTCTTTGAAATACTTCATTTTTTTATTATATAAGTATTTCAAATTAATTAGTTGAGTTTGAAATTTCTGGCTATCGAAAGACCTGGGCTCGAATCCCAGCGCAGTCGAAAGCGTCTTTTTTTCCACAGAAAGATTTCAAATTCTTTAAATTTGAATATAAGTATTTATTGAGATTTTTCAATTCAGTACTCTCTAAATTTGAATCAGTCAAAATCTACTGATTATCAGTGAAATTTGACTGATTCAAATAGCTAAAAAGAGGTTACTGTAAGTCAGTCAAATTTCACTGATTATTTCAGTGAAAATTGACTGATTTGACAGTGAAAAATATTTTTTTCACTGATGAATCAGTGAAAAATAACTGATTTAACAGTGAACAATATTTTTACACTGATGAATGAGTGGAAAGGCAAATCACTGATTCAATCAGTGAAAATTTGACTGATTCAGATTTAGAGAGTAAGCATCAATTTTATTTATTTCAATTTTAGCTAAGAAGGGCAACATTGTTCAGTTTCAAAATTAAACCCTCTAATGATTATGAAATAAAATAAAAATATCAAATAAATTTGCTTTTTTCAGATATAAGAGAAACTTGTCTAGAATAGTTGTCATAATTTTGACTTTTTTGGTGACTCTAAGAAATATTAATATTATAATTTCTGCTGTTTTTGAGATTCTACGCATCATTAGCAGTTTATTATCATTCTAAAATTTTTCATATCCCAAAGAATGATTTTTAGGCTCTTGTGTCTTTTGGAAGAACTATCGAGTTAATCATTTTTGGTCCCTAAAACCAATTTTACTGGCATAAAAGAGTAAAAAATTGTCATTAGTTTACCGACATATGTTGAACAAATGAAGAAAATGATTGTTTAGAAAACTTTTTTAAAACAAAACTAAATTCGAACCCGTATCACTACAAACTCAAATTCATCTCAACGGCCAAAAAAAAGTTTAATTCAAAATTTCAAGAGTTCTAAACCGTTCGAACTCTCAAAATACAAAAAACGACCAGATTTGGACCAAAAAATCTTCTTATGATCAACGATTATGAAAAACCAACTCTCTAAATATAAATCAGTCAAAATCTACTGATTATCAGTGAAATTTGACTGATTCAAGTAACTAAAAAGAGGTTACTGAAAATCAGTCAAATTCCACTGATTGACTCAGTGAAAATTAACTGATTTAACAGTGAGAATATATTTTTTCACTGGTGAATCTGTGAAAAGGCAAATCATTGGTTCAATCTGTGAAAATTTGACTGATTCAGATTTGGAGAGAACAAAAAAGAAGGAAAGAAAAAAGAAGGCAACCTTCCAAAACCCCTTCCTTCTTTTTCGTTCTTTTTCTGTCGGCGTGTTATTTTTATGTAGATGTTTGTGGGTAGCAAAGACAAAAAAGGACGAAAAAAAAAAGAACTCTTTAAATCTGAATCAGTCAAAATCTACAGATTATCAGTGAAATTTGACTGATTCAAATACCTAAAAAGAGGGTACTGTAAATCAGTCAAATTTCACTGATTATTTCAGTGAAAATTGACTGATTTAACAGTGAAAAATATTTTTTCACTGATGAATTAGTGAAAAGGCAAATCACTGATTCAATCAGTGAAAATTTGACTCATTCAGATTTAGATTTAGATTCCAACCCGATGCAAAGATTAGAAGAAAAAAGTAATAATTATTTAAGGTCAATAGATAAACACTAGAAATCCTTATCAAATTTTGGTCCATCTGTAAGAATAAAAAAAATCTTTGCTTCTCTTATTCTTGGTCCGAAGTCAATTTCAAGAGCAACAAGTAGATATCTTACTATCCCTAAGGGGGTTGAACATTTAAGAAATCCGAAAGAAAGAGAAATCTTAAGGAAAAGCTTTACCCCTTTCGAGATCTTGGTATCAACAGGTTTCTCCTTTGCCATGGCAGACGGTCTGGAAAATCTTGAGGGAAATCTTAGAAGGGTCGAGGAAAGCCTGCGGCGAGCCGTTGAGTCAACAGATAAGAGATGAGCTCACTGGGTGGGTGAGCAAGTAAAGATCAGAACATGAGGGTGAACTTTCCACTTCTGGCTTCTTGTAACCTGTTGAAGCCACCCTTAAGAGAAAGGAGGAAGAAGAGTCTATATTGCGTGGAGTGATTTCTTAGGGGTTGGATGGTATGAGGCTTTCTTTGCCAATTCTTCGAGAGGGTGAAAGTAGTAGGGCTTCAAGATTGCCTGAACCAACGAAGACGCTGGATCGACTCTTTCACTACTTTCTAAGTGGAAAGGGTCTTTTGAAGAAGTGACACCTTTGTTTTCCCAGAGAGCACTCAAAGAGAAGAGCTGTTCTTGGGGAAAATTGGCATTACGTGATGAAATTACGTGGAAGTATTATATATATGGACTCTTGTCAAGTTTTTTTTTCTATCACTTTCTCATACTCGGGAAAATATTTAGTTAATCCAGTCAGAATTTAGTTGAACACGGAATATAAATAGTTCCATAAAGTTTATAAAACTGTTCAAAAAAATTTGTTTTTCTACTAGCTGGTCATAAAGTGGATTTTATTGCATTTACAGAAAAAACATTTATTTTACTCGTGTGGTTGTTACCCTCGCTTTGCTTGGGCATCAAACTTCACACTCGCAATATAATTTTTTTTTCCCTAGTTGCACAATATACTATTCATGCAGTCAAATAGTTAATTTAACAAAATAGTTTAGATAGATCAAGTATAGTTTATTGTGAGACTAGGGAAATAAAAAATTATTTCGCAAAATAAATGTTTTTCCCGTGTTGCACACGATTTTTTTTCTATTAGGGGGTTGAAAAATGAATTTTTTTTGCTACACATGGGGTAATAAAATCCACTTCATGACCCACTGGTAGAAAAAAATTATTTTCTGGGTGTAGATTCATTCATATTTGTTTTATTTTTTTAAATTTACTCCCTCTTTGCCAGTATGTATTCTCTAAGCGACATTAAATTGTTGATTCACTAATTAGAATATTGGGTCTGATGCTTTGTTGGAAATTGACTTTTTTGACAATGAGGCCTTCATATCCCTTAAGGTAGTACGATCACGAAAATTAGCCCTCAGGCAAAAATAGATAATTTTGCTTTCAAGAATAGCAATATTATTATTGAAGGGCTAATTTGAAAGAGAAAAGATTATTTTTTATGAAAAAAATTTGAAACACAAAAAATAATGTTATTAATAAATTTTATTTTTGCCTAAACTTATTTTCTTATCACTTCGAGCCAAATTTTTAAAAATGATGCGATTCTGATAAATCACGGTTCATTTTTTTAGGAAAAAGATTCTCTACAACTTGACCGTTTCCTATTATTGAAATTGAATTAATTATTATCAAATACAGCAATTTGTTTATAAAAATTTTGTTTTGAAAAATGTTTTTTTATAATTTCAGCCATTAAAGAATTCATTTTCAAAAATCGGAAACGGTGAAGTTGTAGAGAATCTTTTTCCTAAAAAAATGAACCGTGATTTATTAGAATCGCATCATTTTTAAAAATTTTGCTCGAAGCGATAAGAAAATAAGTTTGGGCAAAAATAAAATTTATTAATAACATTATTTTTTTGTGTTTCAAATTTTTTTCATGAAAAATAATCTTTTCTCTTTCAAAATAGCCCTTCAATAATAATATTTCTATTCTTGAAAGCAAAATTATCTATTTTTGCCTGAGGTCTAATTTTCGTGATCGTACTACCTTAAGGCCATGTGGTAGACTTTGACGTCATCAATTATATACAACTACTTTGTAATTAAAATATTAATTATAAAAAAATTTTCGGAGAAGACAGTAATGCGTTATGTCTTCCTGCATTGCTGTCGTCTTCGAAAATTTTTTTAAAATTATTATTTTATTAATAAAGCGGTCATATATAATTGGTAATGATAGACCTTATCACATGGCCTTAATGAAAATAGCTACCAATTTCGCATGAAACTGTTAAGCGATCTACAATAATCGTATGGCGTGAGCGTTCGCTTCGTTTTACTTTATTACTTCACGCCTTCAGTGTTTTATTAAGGGAAAAGAAAAAAAGGTTGAGTCATGTTCGATTTTTAGCCTTTTTTTAGTATTCCATACTTTTACTCAGTAGTTAAAAAATATTAGCTCGACATTTTGTTGGACGAAATCTGACGGAAAATTTAATCTTATGTTTAATTGAATCTTAAAGTAAATTTTAGTGTTTACAATAATTAATTTTCAGCAATGATAAGTAAAAAATAGAAGCATATTGTGAAATATTTTAGGACAAGGGTCCATCACAAATTATGTAACTTTTTATTGAGCTAAATGATTTTTTTAATTTTCTATTCGTCATTTTCTCTTTCACTTTTATATATGTATTATATAATTGTCATTAAAATATTTGTATTAAAAGTAGTATGTAGTATGAGATTAAAACTGTAATATTGAGACTTGTAAAACTTGAAAAGTAGAAATAATAATTTTAAAAACTGATAATAGAAGAAAATTTGAGATTAAAAACATACTAAAATATTTGAGAAATGAAGCAATTTCAAGTATGAGAGTTTAGAGATTTAAATCTAATTGTAAATTTAGGGGGTTAGAAAACTGTGAAATAATTTGATGTTTAGATATCTGTAGAAATTAAAATTTGTATATTTTTATAAATATTCACAAAATCCAAATTTTCAAGGATTTGAATCTCTAAATTGTGAATATTTCAATGATCTCCAAATCGAGATATTCTAATTCTCGAATAGTATACAATTTCAATCAAAAAATGTCCACTTGTTCTTAGATATATTTATCCAATTGTTTAAATGGAAAATTAAGGAGGATTAAATTTAAAACTAAAATGGTACGTTGTTGGAAAAAATTGACTTTAGCGTCTAAAAATGATTAAGTCGATTTTTTCATTTAAATTGAGGGTTAATACAACTTACATTATTTTAAAATTAAAAAATACAAAGTTTATGAAAATTAAAAATGAACTTTGGAAATTAAGAGTTTTAAAATAAAGAATGAAATCTATATATTAAAAAATTTTTGAAGTTCATTACTAAAATTCACAAAAATGTATAATTTGAAAAAATGATTCTTGGAAAACTACGATATTTTGAATTAAGAATTTAACTAGATCTTCATTTATACCTAAAAACATATCGCAATTTTTGATCTCAACTTTCTTTCTTGTCGTCCTTTGAAAACAAATCTCTTTTCAATCGTGAGTTCCAAGTTTGAAAACACACCCTCTATATATTTCTCGTTATCTCAAATTCTCAATACCAATAATTTTAAACTAAAGAGAGATTTTTTTTATTCCTTATGTTTGTGTTAGAGAATCAAGTCCATTATCTCTCGACTATTGTCTCGGGTGTTCCAATTTCGACATCTGCTCAGAAAACAGATAGAACAGCTGGTAAAGGAAAAGAAGCAGCAACGAAGATCTCGAGTTACTCCCACGCGACTATGACATCGGTCCAGTCCCATTGGAAATCAAAGGTATGTTGGCCGATTATCCGAAAAGATTGTAAAGATCATCTGTTTAAAAGTGGCATTCGTTGCTCTTTTTTGATGTCGCAAAACCATCATGTTTTGGGTAAACAGCCTTTCACTCATTCGAGTGCCTGCTTTTTGTTAAGAGGCACTCGAGCGTATCCACAGGTCTCGGTTACGTTCTGCATATTTTGAATGTTGAGAAAGATGGCCCTTTTGTTGGCCCATTCGCAAAATCTATCGATCTAATTCTAAAGCCTGAGGATCCTTCTGAAGATCCGCCAGCATCACCGGAAGGATGCTTCCGGATCTTTTCAGAATGTTGACGAACAAGAGCGCACACCATTGGTTAAATATTTATTCCGCAGGGGCGGCCCCCATAACAATAGCCCATCACGAGAAAAACCCGTGTCAACTTGGCAAAGCCCTCTTACGATAAAAAGTCACGCGCTCAAAATTGGCCTTTTTGGTCTACAATGGGGAAAAAGGCACACGCGGTTTTAATTCGATGAAATGAGCTTTGAGATTCGTTTTAAGAGATTATGAGACCGGAAGCTCTCTCATAATGTGACAAAATGAATGAAGAGACGGTTTTTTCCTCTTATGGAAGGGAACAAGAAACAGATGTAAACGATCTGAATGAAATGATTTACGTGCGTATTCACCTATTTAAATTCTCGTAAGATGTGGCTTTAAGATTTACTAAAGTCAGCAAGGTCGTTACTGATCATCTTAAAAAAAATTACGCATTTTATCTCTTATTCTTTTTTTCTGATGGCAATTAGAATTTTTATGGGGTACTAAAAACGTGGTAATTGAACCGAGGGATCGAATAGGGGTTCATAAAATTATTTGACTGATTTTAGAATATATTTTACTTTAATTAACATTAGATACAACTATTACAATGAGAAAAATGGGCATTCATTTTTTTTTTTTAATGAAGATTTTGGAAATTGTAATTTGATAAATTATCATAGTCATGGGCCATATTCAATTATTCGGATAAGACTCTTTCATTAATACTTGATGAAATTTCTGATTCTAAAAATTTTCACTTTTACTTCGTGAATTTTCCAATTTTCGACAATTTTTGCAGATATAATCTATTTTAGCTAATTTATCAATGTTTTTACTTTATATTTTGAATGTAGAAGTTTTTTTTGTGAAACCCTTTAAGATTTCTGAATTTTCTAGTGTTCAAATTTTAAAAAATTTAATCTTTTGTTTTAATTTTCATGGGTATTAGTTTATTATTTTTGAACTATTTCAAATGTCTATATTTTTTAGTTTTATTAAGAGGTCGGTTTTGCATTTGAAAATTGATAATTGTATAGAATATTTTGAAAATGTTGGGAATTTAAAAATAAAAGCATTACGAAATTAAAACTGTCTGAAAATCAAATTGATGGTGAAAAAATCTACTTTCTGGTAATTAAAAATACTAACTATGAGTTTATAACGAAAAATCATATTTTTTTTACAAAATATCTTTCTGAAAATTTAAGAAAAGGGATAAAAGATAATAAAATATGTATGCACGGAGAAAACTGGATATTCAACTATGTGACAAGCATTTTATACATTCAGTTGTAATATCTAGATATTGAACAGTTATATTTGAACATTGAGCTTAAGAATCTAAAATATTAAAATAAGTTAATACTAATATGTAACGTATTAAATCTGAATATCTAGATATTTCAACCGAATATATAAAATGCTTGTCGAATAGTTGAATATCTATATATTGGTCCTGAATATCCATTTTTTTCCGTATTTTTTTTAGCAAAATGAGATTCCTTAGAAATTGAATTCCAAAATCACAACCAAGTTATCAAAAATCCAGAGATCTTACAGAAAATCACTTTTTAAAATATAAATATACAAATTTCCGATGCGCCTCAAAGTATAAAAAAAAAATCTTAAACATTTTTGAGTGCTTTTTTCAGCAAGAGGAAGAAACTCTAAATATTTATTTTTACAGTTAATTATAGCTTATTATACAGAAATAAAGTTTGAATTTTCTGCAATCTGAACACAAAAAGACGTTTACGGTTGAATTTCAAGAGTTGATTTTTCGCTTGAGACTTAAGCAAAACACACGAGGTTGAACAAAAAGGCAAAAAGCTCGACTGTAAACTCGGATTTCTGAAACAGTTCTCGAGAGTAGAAACTATAGAAAGACATTTCACTTTGTTTGACAGAACCACCATAGACAACCATAAGTCCCCTGCATCTCATAGTCGTCGGGGCTTGTTTTTCCCTCGTTTTTCTCTATGCTGTTAAGAGACAGAGACAAATAAAGGAGAAAAAAAGTAAAAGACACGGTTCTTCTGCTTTTTCCTCGGGTTCTCGTTTTTTCTTCCTTTGTTCCGATGCACGCAAATTAAGAGACTTTACTCGGTAGTCTCTTTCGAAAGACTCACACACTCAGGGCGAGTCGTTTCCGTGGATGAACGAAACCCACGCAAAAATGGGTCGTTAGGCTGTACACCAAGTACCTGTCATTGTCCGCAGACACCTGTGGACTTACTTGACATACACGATGTAGTCACTTACTTCGAGCTCCGAGCAGCAAAAAAGTTCCCTTGCGCTTTTCTCGGCTTTTCGCGTGGCCCGAACCAAGCACACCTCCCCTACATTTCACTCCCTGAAGGCTCACTCCCTTTTCTTTACTCTGCTTCTCAAAAATATGGATTTTCACTCCTCACCTACGCTTTCCTCTCAGGAGATGTGTACAAGGCGTTAAACTCCTTTTGCCTTTTCATCATGTAAATTGTAGAGAGAAAAAAGCTGGCTTTTATTTTAAAATTATTTTGTAAACGCTTTAAAAGCAAGCCACTTTTTAGCAAAGTAAGCTAGGGAAAGGTGTAAGTATACTCCACTTTTTTAATCCTGAGTTCTCAATTTACACTTTAGATAAGGGTTTTTATTCTTATGGCTCAATTATATGTTCTTGTAATTGGCATAAGTTAATTAGATATATATAAATAAGTCTTGGAAGGAGAAACGTTTTATAGGAATAAATATTTTATTTTATGATGATAAATCCAAAAAATATTTGGTATTTACTCTCTTAATTTCATCTGATTGTTTCTACTAGTTTCAATCAGTGACTGATTTGTATCTAGACAATTAGTTGTTTTAAATCATATTTATTGGGAAATTAATTGAAATTAATTGATTGTACAGATGAAAATCGGTCACTGATTGAATTTAGTAGATAAAAGTACTGATTGAGGTTAAGAGAGTTAAAACAAGCGAAATTCTGGCTAGACCATATTTAACAATATTTTCTAGTTATTTCAAACAGATTTTCTAGTAATTCCTTAAAAATATGGTAAAAATAACCTGAATTTCTAGTTATTTTAACAACAAAATAATGTTAAATATGGCCTAACCGGAATTCGGGTTGTTTTAACTGGACTTTTTTTATGTGTATAGTGTCATGAAAATCTTTGCATTAAAATAGTGAAATTGGTAAAAATTATATATTTTGTCCTGAATTAAAACTTACTTTAGTGAAAATTTAATTTTGGAATTATTATCATGGTATAAAGATATATGTTTATGAAAAGTTTCTTTGCGTAGCCATTAGTTAACAAATTAATGTTTGTCTTGTTTTTATTTTTAAATAATAATTTTTTCCATATTATAAATGTGAAAAATTATTTTAAACTTTTTTTCTTGGAAAAAAGATATCAATTAAAAAATTATTGATCTCAAAGTTTTAAATTTTGCATGTATCGAAATTTTTGAAACAAAGATATTCTTTTACTAGCAAGAGAATATAAAGTAAAATATTGAATATATAAATATTTCCGCAGAATCGTAATGAACGTCAAATTGGAAATTTAAATCCTTTAAAAATGACTTAATTTTTAAAAGTGCAGATATTTAATTCTAGTTTGAAAAAAATTGGTTAAAACCAATGTGCCAAATGGTAAAAGCAATTGGTGCCATTTCCTGCACGGAAATGAGCGATCGATCAGGATCGTCACTATGAGAGTATCCGGAACAGTAAAATTAGATATTTCAGTATATTTGAATTCCAAGTGGATATGCATCACGTTCCTAATACTTTGACACCCTTCACCCCACTCTAGGCAAGTTTTCTTTTAGAAGGTGGCTCGCGCCACTTTGGGGTGTTTCGCCACTCTGAGCAAACCAGGGGCGTTTGCCATCTGCTTTTGCTACCTGTAAACGCTTGTACACCTGGATTCGTTGATTCTGCGAGAATTTCAAAGAATCTTTAACCAATTCAAGTATCATGAATAGTAAATGGAACGTATTATCCTCGTGAAGAAAAATAATTGCTCTTCTCCCATAACTATAGATCACTATTTCTTCCCTCGAACTTCAAAAATGTTAATTGAAAAAGGAAGAAATTACGGACTGTAGTAATCTCCCGAAATCCAAATCTCCCTTTATTGGTTGCAATAATCAACGATTTGAATTTCGTGATTTTAGTTCATCTGGCAACTATTATTTTATCCTTAATGAAAACTAAGATTAAAGTTTTATAAATTTCTACTTCTTTATACATTTTTATTAAGGGTTATTTTACATACATCAATTATTTTGTCTCATTAAAATGAAAAATTCAGTACTGTAAAAGGTATTGAGTTCTTAAAATTGAAAACCATATTGACAAAAAGAAAAATTTGTATCGATTACATGCGAACCTTATTTTTGGACTCAAAAAGTCAAATTGTGTCAAGATATGTCAAAAAATGTTATCATTACTAAGCTTCCTCTATGGGCAAGTAAAATAATATGTTTTTTTTTACTATGTTATGATTCAATTATAACGAAGTAATAAAATACATGATCCAATTAGATCCAAAAAATTGATGAGGTAGTATATAAAATTAAACACAGGAAACACGAACGAATCACAGTTTGAAAAATTTCACTTTTCCTCCCATGGCAGCGAATGTAAACCAATAAACTCCCTGAGGTCCGGATTCTACGTTAATAATTTTTATTCACGGCTCTATATGGAATAATGCTCTCTGTTCATACCAATATGTATATGTACTTTATGTATGCGCATGTACACGCGTGCAATACATACACAGACACATGCACACACATATTTACATATATACACATTGCATATACAAGCATTCTCACAAACTAGCTGAATCATGCGGGTTTGTCAAATTTGCACTTTTATTCATTTACAGGACACAATCGCACTCAATATTTCTGTCTTTCCAATATATATATATATTTATTTATTTATTTAATATACGGCGTGAATAGGAATTATTGGAAAGACGTCAGTTTTTTCAATTTTGGTACCTTGAGTTATTTTACAGAAAGCAAGGGGGACAAATATCTTATATATTTAGTTGTAATTGTTAAACTGTGATATCTTGATGTAGAGCTGTGATATCTAAAATATTTAAATAGGTGAATATTAATATCTTAGATATTATATTCTGATACATGAGATACTTTTCACATGGTTTAGTATCTAGATATTGATCTTGAATATCTTTTCCTTTCCGTAAAGCAAGAAATGTCGATATTTCGGGATATTTGAGTCTTTTATAAGATATCTCTGACAATGTGATATTTTATGTGGAATATTTGGATATCCCAAAAACGACTTAAACTTCCTAGGATAAACGGAAAAAATGCTTCTCAACTATGGGATAATCATCTTATGTGTTCACTTGTAACATCTAAATATTCAGCTTAAGAATCTAAAATATTAAAATAAATCAATACTAATATGTAAAAAATTAAATCTGAATATCTACACGGAGAAAAATAGTTGAAGTAATTTTACTCAACTCTGTCGATTAAACTTGGGACATAAGGACATTTGAACATCTATTAAATCCTAGTCGGGTAGAATCAATTTGATATATATCTAATTCACCCAAAGTAAATAACAATAAGCATTACATAGGGAATAGTAAGGAGTTGAGTAAAACGTTATCGACGGCCGGGCACCAACATGCGTCAGTGGGTTAACATGAAATGTATAAGTATATCACCGACACTTGAGGTTCTTCAAACCGTAGTTGGGTAAAATGAGCATCGGGCGTATTATTTGAACTGGCAATGGTATGGTTCTCTCAAATAAAAAAAAATTCTTACCTCGAGCCTGCCAATAGTCATCCGGTATATACATAAACAACTTACAAATACATTCACACCATTCAGACGTAGCCAATCATATTTCAAATTACAAATACACTCAAACATATAACCTTACATATATAAACCTAATAACTACACTTATATATAGTACGATACGCTTTCGTCGAATCACGCACACGCTCGCTTACAATGCTCAGATATAAAATTTGGAACTTTCTTATATAGTGACTGCATGAGTTATTCAGAGCTTGTGAGAGTAAGTGCCGTCAATAAAATTTTTTAGCCTTACTCAAGTAAAAATAAATCAATTTTTTTCAAAAATGATTAATAAAATATTTTTAAAAATTAATATAATTAATCAATTATTATAACTATGATTATTGATATATATAATGTAATTATTAAATTATATTTAGTATAAATTTTTATTATAACGACGTATGAAGTTTAGTGAAACTAAATTTTCAAATGAACATTAAAAAATTGCATTATTATTAAGAAGTATCTTGTATAAAAACATTTAAAAGAAGGTTCTTTTATTTTCTGTGTTTTATATTTTCAAAATATGGATTTTACATTTGCGAATTCCAAATTATTATTCTGCCTGAGTAATTTATGTGATATTTCATATTTTATGTAATACACTTATCGACTTTTTTTTCCTTAAATTTTCATAATATCAATTTAATTTTAAGAATTTAAGTTATTAAAAATTAAATTTATTATTGATTATTAATTAAATTAATTAAAAAATTTTATATGTGCCCAAGGCGCAGATTACTTTCATTAGTTCCTGCGTGAATAGATGTAGCTGTTGGAATAAATCTTGCGATTCACGGTTTACTCAACTCTCGATTGAAGCGTAGAGTAGAATGAACGGAAAGCTCTACTATTTTTGTGATTTAATAAAAGATTGGTTTTTTATAGTTATACTACGAGTAATAATATATATATTTAAAAAATTTTAATGCGCGCTTTCATACTTCACCCTACACTTCTGAATTTTACTCAACTTTGATTCATTTTCGAACATTTAATATATCACAAATAAATACAGTGATACTAAATAACTTCTAACTTGTCCTTATGTCCCAAATTTGATCGGAAGTTGAGTAAAATTACTTCAACTATTTTTCTCCGTGTAGGTATTAGAACTGAATATATGAGATGCTTGCCGAATAGTTGAATATCTAGATATTGATCCTGAATATCGATTTTTCCCAGTGTGTCTGGCTCACTTTTTATATAAATAAAATATTTATTTGAAAATTTGTAAAATGTTAATGGGACTCAGAGAAAAATGAATATTCAGGATGAATATTTAAATATTCAACTATGTCACAAGCATCTTATATATTTAGTTGCTATATCTAAATATTTAGCTGCAATATCTCAGATATTCATATTAATCTATTCCAATATTTCATATGGTAAAACTTAATATTTATATATTACAGTTCAATATCTAGATATTAGAACTGAATATATAAGATGCTTGTCACATTGTTGAATATCAATTTTTTTCGTGCATGAAACATTCTTCTTATATATTCAGTTCTAATGTTTAGATATTCAGCTGTCTTTTTCCACAGAAAGATTTTCAAATTCTTTAAATATTAAAATATTTAATATTTTAAAGAATTTGAAAATCTTTCTGTGGAAAAAATGACGCTTTCGACTGCGCTGGGATTCGAGCCCAGGTCTTTCGATTGCCGGTCGACTGCTCTGACCACTGAGCTACACAGGCGTCCGACATCTCTTTCTCCACAGGAAGATCTCCTTATATCGCCTAGTGGCTCAGCCTGGCGGCTGTAAATGATTTTAAATTAATTAGTTGAGTTTGAAATTTTTGTCACTGCCTACATTATCGGAGGATCACTAGTCGCGTATCAGATAGGATACGTTGTCGACAGGTGTCCTCGTAGACAATTTCAAACTGTTATATCGCAAATAATGCAAATAAATTTAATATTTTAAAGAATTTGAAAATCTTTCTGTGGAAAAAATGACGCTTTCGACTGCGCTGGGATTCGAGCCCAGGTCTTTCTCCTCCGATAATGTAGGCAGTGACAAAAATTTCAAACTCAACTAATTAATTTAAAATCATTTACAGCCGCCAGGCTGAGCCACTAGGCGATATAAGGAGATCTTCCTGTGGAGAAAGAGATGTCGGACGCCTGTGTAGCTCAGTGGTCAGAGCAGTCGACCGGCAATCGAAAGACCTGGGCTCGAATCCCAGCGCAGTCGAAAGCGTCATTTTTTCCACAGAAAGATTTTCAAATTCTTTAAAATATTAAGTTTATTTGCATTATTTGCGATATAACAGTTTGAAATTGTCTACGAGGACACCTGTCGACAACGTATCCTATCTGATACGCGACTAGTGATCCTCCGATAATGTAGGCAGTGACAAAAATTTCAAACTCAACTAATTAATTAAAATATTTATTTTTAAATTTTTAAAACTTTAATAGGACTCGGAGAAAAATCGATATTCAAGATGAATATGAAAATAATCAACTATATAAGTAGCATCTCATATATTTAATTACAATATCTAAATATTTATCTTCAATATCTCAGATATTCATATTAACCTATTCCAATATTTCATATATAGTTAAACTAACTATTTAGATATTACATTTCAATATCTGGATATCAGAACTGAATATATATGAGATGCTTGTCACATAGTTGAATACCCATTTTTTTTCGTGCATGAAACATCCTTCTTATATATCCAGTTCTAATATTTATATATTCAGCTGTAATACATCTACACGGAGAAAAATGGATATCTAGAATATCTAGATATTGAGGCACAATGTCATTATTTGGCATGTCTAAAATTAATTTAATGTTCTTGTTAGAAATTTAACCTTAACACTAAGGTTAGATTTCATTTTCGGCTATAAACCACATATAGAGAAAATATATAACTTATATGTTTTACTTACTGCGTCTCACGTTAAATACCCGACCACTTTTACTCCATTAGAAACACTTATTAGAATTTAAGTAAACTTTAATAAACTTTTAAAATTTATCTTTCCGGAACGCTGCAAGCATGTCAATCTTAGATTCACTTAGATTTCGATGAAAACGAAAAAGTGATCACATGACCTTTATATATATGTGCGCGCACTTCATGCTTCAATATATAAACCATTGAATCTGAATATCAAATGTTACTTCTCGGAAAAATCTTATATACTGAAAAAAAAATTTAATATTGCGTGTCAATATCTAGATATTATGGATGAATATCTCCTATTTGAATATCTACTTTTCAATATCCATTTTTCTCCGTGTATAAAAACTTATCTACATATTATGGCTGAATATATAAAAGGCCTTGATGCACTGTTACTATAATTTTGATAAAAGAAGCTGTTAGTTTGAAATAGAATCAAGAATATAGACCGAGTTTATTAAGGATTCGATTGCTTACCAGATCGCCCGGGTAGTTTAATTGTTTTCGGAATAGTTGGTTCCGCGAAGAACCTGGATTGGAAAATTAACCGCCAGTCGCCTAACCATACACCAGTTGTGGTCAGGGGGGATTGAGCAAGAAATAAATTACCAAACTGGTATATTCAGCTCAAGAATGTCCACCCTTCTTGCTAAGGCCCCCTTCGAGACTACTCAGGAACTATTTCGAGGTAAATCGTCCGCATCTCAATAGAAATGTATCGAGATGCCTTTATTTCTGAACTCCTTAATAGGTACTTCATCTATTTTCAGTATCAATTGCCAAAAACATAAGATATTCTTGTACTGAAAAAACTAAATTGCTTAGTCAGTGAATTATATAGGAAAAATAGATATTTAACTATGGGTCAATTATCTTATATATTCAGTTGTATTATCTAGACATTCAAATTCAATATCGGGATTCTAGATATTACAACCGAATATATAAAATACTTGTCACGTAGTTAAGTTTCTAGATATTATTCTTGAATATAAGTTATTTCCGATTAGGTCAATGTTAGTTGTAATAATTTAGTTGTAATATCTAGATATTCAGCTGTGATATCTAAAATATAAAAATATGCAGAAATTAATATCTCAGATATTATACTTGAATATCTAGATATTACAATTGAATATATAAGATGGCTGCTCCATAATTGAATATCCATTTTTCTCTGTGTTACATCATTATTTAGTTACAATTTTCTAATTGAAAATTTTTCTTCGAAAATAATAATTATTTCTTGTTATAGTTTTACGAAATTATAAAGGATGTACTGAGGCAGGTCCCGTGTTTTCGTTTAGACTAATTAATTGAAAAATATTACTTTTTTTTCATCAGAAATAATAATTGCTTTCGAAATAAAGTTGCGAAAACTTATTATGCGGATTAGTATTACATTGAAATTATTTTATTTGATTATTCATTCTAAAGAGAAGTCACGGGACCAGAAAGTTTCCATATGTCTTTGGAATTGGTTTTGAATTGAAGTTGGAACGATGGCAAAAAACAACGGAACAGGAAAGACTACTAGAGGAGCAAGTACTTGAGAATTTTTCAAATTCCAACGAGAGTAGTGCATAATCGCAAAGAAGAATCAACATCGTGTAGTTACAGGATACTTGGGCGTACTCCTACAATGGAAATAAGGGCGTGGGTTGAAAAGTCGAGTCGATACCATTTTCGAAGAGAGTTTCTCGCTCCCGTAGATTTCGTTCTCATCCCCTTCTTGAAACATCGCCCTTGCTCAGCTTTATAGGTTCTCCTTCAGACATCGTGTCTACATTTTAGCTACTTACGTTCCTTCATCAAGCGAAACTCCAAACCACGTTTTCAAAAGGTTTTACAAGATTTTGAAAACGTTCGAAATGGAAATTACTGATTACTACTCTCTCCGTGATAGTGGGGAATTTGAAATCTGTAGCATTTACAAAACTGAAATATTAATTTTTTGATATATGATGAAATTTAATAGAATTTGAATCGATTTAGATTCAGAATAAGTCAAATACACGGAGAAACTTTTTGTAGCAATATATGTTTTATTTCATAATGATAATTCTAAAAAACAATAGGAATTAGAAGAAATCGAGGTGTAATGGTAATTATTCCTAACAAGCTGGCCATTTTTTGCAATCCAAATATTATAATTTCGAAAAATTATACGAAACTTTAGTATGGGTTATCGTAAAGTTCGGCAGAACCTATAGTAAATAATCATACAGTTTTTTACTATTGCTTCTTACCAATTTTTAAAAAAATGATTGGATTTTCATAAAGCATGGCTTATTTTCTCTATTTCCAATTATAAAAGTAAAGTTTTCAGCGACTAAAATCGTTAAAAGAGTTTTTGAAAAAGAAAAAATTTTTATAAATAACTATATCTCTAAGATATTTTACTTATCTTCAAAATTGGAAACAGTAGAGTTATAGAGAATATTTTCCCCGAGAAAATAAGTCATGATTTATGAAAATGGAATAATTTTTTTTTAAATTGGCAAGAAGCGATAGCAAGAAAAAATTTAATTACAAAAACATTATTAAAATTCTTTAAAACTATTAGAAATATTATTTTTTTATAAAAATATTGCTTTTTCTTCAAGAAGGCACAAATCATAACATAATTCCAAGTCTCGAAATTATAGAAAATGTTGTTTCCTATAGAGCTGATTTTTGGTACAACTACTTTAAACAGAAAAAAATAGAAAGACTGTGATTAAAAAGTAATTGATAAATAAATAATAATCTAACAAAAATGAAGAAACATAGTTGTTAGATAAAATTGGAAGGTATAATGATCAGAAAAGAATCAAAGTAATTGAAGCAATCTTTTTAACGACATTAATCTAGTTATTGAAAACCATTGTCATTCTACGTGCACCGCAATCGTCCTTCGCAAGTACTTGCATGGTATGATCTACATGTTCTAAGAGATACATTACGTGCATATACAGGGTGAGGCACATAAAGTGTTACAGAGCTATAGCACTTAAACTATTGATCATATCCAAAAATGTTTCAGACAAAAGTTTCAGTCTTTGAGAAGGCCGTCATACTCGACCACCCTATTTTTTTATCGGTGGAGGCGCTGAATCTACGTCATGATCAACTCCACTTTTTTAAATGGAACCATGTATTTTTTTCGATGACATTATTACCGATTTTAAGGCGAATTCAGCGACCTACAACATAAGGTCATTCTAGTAACGCAAAGTATGAAAATGGTCGAAAAATCATTTTCATTTCTTTTCATTTCTTACGATATCCATGATAATACACATCGATAGGGTATTGTTGACATCGGCAGAAAGTAAGCATTTTCTGTTGACATATCAGTTAGTCAAGCTTTACCTTTTAATGCAAGTACATCGGAACGCGAAAATGAACAATTTTCAAGAATATTTTGATATATTGATGGTGCTAGGGGAATGCCGTAAACATTACAGAAGCTCCTAAGATTTGTATGCGGCTTGTTATCCGGATAGGCAATAAAAATCGCACATGGCTTTTAAGCGATTAGCTGACCGTTTCTGTCGCTTCGGTACAGCGAGAAAAAACACGAGTCAAACGTCGACCATTTGTTAATGAAAATAATGCGGCTGCTATCTTAGCTTTTGCTGCACTAAATCCACATGCGAGCAGTAGGCAAATTGAAAAAAAGAATGGAATTGGTCAGCGGTCTGTATTAAGAATCTTACATCAACACAATTTCCATCCGTATCGTGTGTCATTACATCAGAATTTGTACGGCAATGATTTCCTAAAACGCGTCAATTTCTGTAATTGGATTCGTAGAGAAATAAGCACAGATATCTCATTTTTGAGTCATGTGTTTTTTTCTGATGAAGCTAACTTCAAAAATACGGGAAATGTGAAAAGGCATAATATGCATTATTGGGCAGATGAGAATCCTCGATGGATGAGAACTGTAACATTTCAACATCCGTGGTCCGTTAATTGTTGGTGCCGCATTGTCGGCGATCACGTCATTGGTCCATATTCTTTTGAAGGTCGCTTGACTGGGTAAGTTTACGCAAACTTTCTGCAAAACATACTGCCTCAATTAATGGAAGACGTGTCCTTGCATGTTCTCATGAACATGCACGGAGAAAAATGGATATTGACCCATAATATCTAGATATTAAGGCACAATGTCAGTGGCATTCAACTATGTGACAAACATTTAAATATTCTACTTCAATGCCTGCAGATATTGAAAAAAAGATATTAACCACCAGTATCTCAGATATTGAGCTTGATTATCTCAGATATTAAAAATAAATATACAAGATACTAAACTTCTGAATATCCTCGTTAGTAAACTTGAATGTCTGAGGTACTAAAGTTGAATATCTCAGATATTTAACATCAATATCAGGTATACTGAAATGGTAAGTTATAGATGTTACAGCTCAATGTCTAAAATATTCAAAAAATTATTTTAAAGGTTATAAAATAACTACATATTCATTTTTTAGAAAAAAGTCAAATTATATTTTATTATGTACATAAGTATATAGTATAGATTTATACATCGCTCTTATTTTCATTATTTGGCATGTCTAAAATTAATTTAATCTTCTTGTTAGAAACTTAACCCTAGCATTAAGGTTAGATTTCATTCTCGGCTATAAACCACATATAGAGAAAATATATAACTTATATGTTTTACTTACTGCATCTCACGTTAAATACCCGATCACTTTTATTCTATTAGCAACACTTATTAGAATTTAACGAAACTTTAATAAACTTTCAAAATTTATCTTTCCGGAACACTGCAAACATGTCAATCTTAGATTCACTTAGATTTCGATGAAAACGAAAAAGTGATCACATGACCTTTATATATATGTGCGCGCACTTCATGCTTCAATATATAAACCATTGAATCTGAATATCAAATGTTACTTCTCGGAAAAATCTTATATACTGAAAAAAAAAATTTAATATTGCGTGTCAATATCTAGATATTATGGATGAATATCTCCTATTTGAATATCTACTTTTCAATATCCATTTTTCTCCGTGTGTGGATGCAACACGACGGTGCACCACCCCATTTTGCTCTATGTTCAAGACAAGTGATGAATGAGATTTTTGACGAAAAGTAGGTAGGACGAGGCGATCCTGTAGCTTGGCCACCTCGTTCGCCATATCTAACATCACCAGATTACTTTTTATGGGGTCTTGTCAAAGAACACGTAATGTCGGTAGCACCTACCATGCCTGATGACATGAAAGAAAGAATACGCCGAGCATGTACCGAAATTACATCACAAATGTTGGCTGAAGTTAGACGGCCATTTCATCAGCGAATTAACAAGTGCTTACAAGTTGAGGATCATCACTTCGAGCATCTTTTGTAGGTAGACCCAAACCAAGACTAGAGGATCCTTTGAAAGTGATTATTCCGATATGTTTCGATTTTTCGACTACAGTAAAACCCCGTTTATTGCAACACCTTCCAATCGAATGCCTCTCGTTTATCGCAAATACGGAGAGGCTCCCACTCCTCCACTACTAACCAGACCCAGTAGTTGTCGGCGCATGCGCCTCAACGAGTAGTTTCGTGCGCGTCCACTGTTTATCAGAAATTTAAAAGTGAGGGGTATTCCCGCTTATCCTTTAGAATCACGTGACCTCTTCTTCTGCTGATAGGAGGGGGAAAAAATGGTAGAGTTTATTGCGACAAACGGGAGAGAAAAGTTGCAATAAACGGGAGTTGCGATAAATGGGTGTTGCGATAAACGGGGTTTTACTGTATTTTCATACTTTGCGTGACTTGAATGACCTTCTGTTGTAGGTCGCTAAATTCGTCTTAAAATCGGTAATAATGTCATCGAAAAAAAATACATGGTTCCATTTAAAAAATGGAGTTGACCTTGATGTAGCTTGAGCGCCTCCACAGATAAAAAAATAGTGTGGTCCAGTATGACGGCCTTCTTGAACACTGAAACCTAGGTCTGAAACATTTTTGGATATGATCAATAGTTTGAGTGCTATCACTCTGTAACACTTTACGTGCCTCACCCTGTATGTATGTCGGTCGTGATGGCCGTTGCAACACAGCTCTTAAACCAAGCCCAGCCATTGGGAAGACCCAGGAAAATGCGAAGAGAGATGGACTTTACAATAATTGCTGGCAGAGAAAACGAGGGAGGGAGAAAGAATGATTTTAAGAGAAGGGGAAAGAGAGAAGATAGAGAATGTGGAAGGTGGGTGGGAGTCAAATCGAAGGAGAGAAAAAGAGGACGATGGAAAGTTTGACCGGATGTAGCAAATACAATGCAATGCAAACCACTCTCCACCCCGTTCAACTATCTCGTAATCTCCTCGCATTGTAGGATCCATCAATATTGTTTTACACCGCGAATCGCGAGACCAGCTTCTATACTCAGACTATCAACATATTCTCATTTTTTTTTTTAATTTAAAAATTCCTCTCAAAATACTCGTAACTATTTACAGTTTATAACAATGTTTTCCAATTTTCAATCTATTTTTTGCACTTAAAATGTTTAAATTAATTACAGAATTGTAATGGTAATTAGAAATTAATTTATTTTGCTTGATAATTAATTCTATTTTGGTTGGAGATTCATTCAACGAGGATAATTGTATAAAGTTCAATTAAAGTATTTGAGGTTTTTTCTAAGAGTGTAGCATGACCTGAAAATTTGATTTTAATTTAAAATATATTTTAGTGAAAACTAGATCTTAGGTCTATTTAAATTGCTTTATTTAACTTCATATGACTTTAAGTTGATTTCACGTGAGTTAAAATGCATTCACATGACTTTTAATGATTCCACGCGAGTCTGAACATGACTTTTAATGAGTTCAGATGACTCCTTAAGATTTCCATCAATTCGAAAAACTCTATTAGGTATTTTCACTTCATTAACAGCTAACTTCACTTAATCGAATATTGAGGGGATTGCTTTTATTAGAAATGAATGAAAAGCGATTTTATTTTCGCATTTCTACAGTAAAAAATTATTTTTTCAAACAATTTTATCATTTAAAATATGTTCTATCGTGCGAAAAGAATTATATTAAATTTCGTTACCAAATTTGTTTCGAAAAATTCTTCTTTATTGCAAAAATTAAATATTGAGATTCCCTATACATTCCCAATACAAACAATTTCCTCATTGTTTGACGAAATGAAGTTAGTTCTTTATGGAAGTGAAAATGCCTAATTAGACTTCAAATAACTATAGGAATACCTTTTCCATGTTAGAAAACTTTATATAATCACATAGTATTAAATAAATCCAGGTAAAACTATGTGATTAGAATCAAGTTTTGATGACTCCTTATAATCTTAGAATCATTTTAAATAAGTGCTGATTATTCCATTTAACTTTATACATTAGAATTGTTTCACATGGCTTAAAACAACTACAAATAATCCTACGAGACCCGAGTTACTTCAAATAACTTCAGGAGCCTACAAGATTTTGAATAATTTTATGTTTTGATTTTTTTGACATTTTCCGAAAATGTTTTTTTTTCTTCTCTATACTTTTCTGAGTATGTGTGTAAATTTTCAGGGCAATCTGATTTTTTTCTTGGAAAAATAAATAAAATTAAAAGTCACTACGATTTACGGATAACGCGTTTTTAGCGAAAATTAGATTTTTACACAAAATAGTTTCTTTATTTATTTACTAATATTTCTGAATTATATGGAAAATTTAAATTTAAGAATTTGAAATCTTTGTGTGGAAAAAAAGACGCTTTAGACTGCGCTGGGATTCGACCCCAGGTCTTTCGATTGCCGGTCGATAAGTATATAACAGGTATCCCTATAAAGAGAAAAGAATTATAA
Organism: Diplolepis rosae; assembly: GCA_030998225.1. Classification (NCBI taxonomy): domain Eukaryota; kingdom Metazoa; phylum Arthropoda; class Insecta; order Hymenoptera; family Diplolepididae; genus Diplolepis; species Diplolepis rosae. The sequence goes on from JAPYXD010000695.1 coordinate 1,637,906, forward strand.
GGAACAAAATAAAAATAGAATCATAACAATTGGTTAAAAAACAAAAAAGTTATTCAAAGTCAAAAAATGTCAAAAAAATGCCCAAAAAACGTCAAAAAATGCCCAAAAAACTCAACATTTTTAGTTTAAAAATACATAAAAGTGATGGAATTTTTAAAAATCTTCAAAACCTTTCTAAATAAAGGTACTAAATATAAAAAAAATTATATGGAATGTCTAAACGCAAAAAATAAAAATATTAAAGATGGTGGATCCCCTTAAAACATACAAAGTTGTGTCTCGACTTATTTGTAGTTACTTAAACCAGGGTGTCTAGTGTCCTGGAAATCCTAGAAAACCCAGAGGAATCCTTGAATTTTGCTCATGGTTATGGAATTTTTATTTCCTTAAAGAAAAAACTTGGTTCTAAAACTTGTTCTCTACTTTACCGTCATTCATTACTTAAGTGCCATCTGTGGAAGACTGACATTACTAAGGCCACAGTCCCATTTCAAGGGACTGTGCCTTGCTCTAGAGATCAATGTCCACAAAATAGTCACACTTCTCTGCCAACTATACTTTGACTTCTTGGTCAAATTATATTTATTTTTTCCAATAATGTTCATTGTGATGATAAAAAATGGTACCTAAAGAAATTCATTTCTTTGTTCTAGAAAACATGAAAAAATTCTGGACTTTTTTTTTAAGAAACGCTAGACAAAAATTTTGTTGTTGTCCCAACAAAAAAAAGTTTGGTTCCAAATTTTATTGAAATAACCAAGATTTGGTTGATTCAATTAAATTTTTTCTCGATTTGACGAAACCGTTTAGTTAGTGAAGTAAAGTGAAATGTGCAAGACTCATTTTGGTCTCGCGAATTCGAGTGAAGTCATTTGCTGATATATTAAGCTCTTTCAAATTGTATTTGAAATGATGTTAAAATTTTCGATATCATATGAAGTATATAAATTACCTTATGGCGATGGATCAATCAGACAACGTGACTAAATTAAACATTAATTCGTTCAAGTAAGATAACTTTTTTAATTCACAAAACATCTTTCTGAAAATTTGGGAAACAACAAAAGACAATGAAGCGCCTCTATTATCCTTTTTTTAATAGAAATTGAAAACAAAAATTGGAAGAATTATTGACCCACAGTAATAAATATATGATAATTGAATCGGCATGGGGTCAGTTGCTTTTTTTCCAAATCTTTTAGGCCGTGGAACTATAAAATTTCAAAATGGCAAACGTTTCGCCCACAGATGTGGGTCCTCTTTAGTGCCAGATTTTTTGAAGAGTAAAAACATTAAGGTATCGAAACCGCCTTAGAAAAAAAACCTTAAAAATTAATCATTATGAAATTAACCTGAATTGCGTGCAATTTATAAGTTATTTGGTAACCTAAAAGTAATACTAATTTTTGTTTTTGTTTTTTTTAAATTTTTAAATTTGTTGTTTTATTACTCTAATTAAGTTAGTAAATCATGCATACAAATTTGGTAAAAAACTCATGAAAAAGTGAGGGCCTGGTGTTGGACGGCCAAAGGAGAGGTGCAGTTTTTTGCACTAAAAAATTATTCCAGATTATTTCAGATTGCGCTCGTGAGGGTGTGAGGTTATCAACCACAAACAACACATAAAAACCCAAAAACCACCAAAACACAAGAACCACAAGAAGACACGAAAAAACACAAAAAATTCAAACACAAAAGAACACACACTTACTGACAGGGGTATATTTAACACAAAGCAACGATAAAGTTAAATTATTATGATTGCTGACTTAAGACACTTAAATCACACACTAAAAATAATGAGTTTTAATCCACAAAAATTCCAAAAAAATACGAAATACCATTTTTCACTAACAGGGGTAGATTTGACACAACACAACAATTAAAATCAAGTATTAGGATTGCTGGCCTTAGACACGTAAATCACGCATTACAGGTAACGAGTTTAAATCACAAAACTAAGTTAAAAACTTATAATTCGCAAAAGAATTATTAAATTAAATCATTAAGATAGCTGACTTTAGACACTTAAATCACGCACTAAAAATAATGAGTTTTGATCCACAAAAATTCCAGAAAAACATGAAAAAACACTTTTCACTAACAGGTGTAGATTTGACACAACACAAAGTTTTGATCACAAAATTAAGTTAAAAACCTATAATTATCCTACACACACACACACGAGAGCGTATGTAATTGATTTTAATCGTTGTGTTGTGTCAAATCTACCCCTGTTAGTGAAAAGTGTTTTTTCGTATTTTTTTTTGAATTTTTGTGGATTAAAACTTATTATTTTTACTGTGTGATTTAAGTATCTTAAGTCAGCAATCTTAATAATTTAACTTTATCGTTGCTTTGTGTTAAATATACCCCTGTCAGTGAATGTGTGTTCTTTTGTGTTGTTTCTGTGTTTTTTCGTGTCTCTTGTGTGTTTTCGTGTCTTCTTGTGGTTATTGTGTTTTGGTGGTTTTTGGGTTTTTATGTGTTGTTTGTGGTTGACAACCTCACACCCTCACGAGCGCAATCTGGAATAATCTGGAATAATTTTTTAGTGCGAAAAATTGCACCTCTCCTTTGGTCGTCCAACACCAGGCCCTCACTTTTTCATGAGTTTTTTACCAAATTTTTATGTATGATTTACTAACTTAATAAGGGTAATAAAACAAAAAATTAAAAAATTAAAAAAAAAAAACAAAAAGTAGTATTAATCTTAGGTTACTAAATAACTTATAAATTGCACGCAATTCAGGTTAATTTCATAATGATTAATTTTTAAGTTTTTTTTTCTAAGGCGGTTTCGATACCTTAATGTTTTTACTCTTTAAAAAATCTGGCACTGAAGAGGGCTCACATCTGTGGCCGAAACGCTTGCCACTTTGAAATTTTATAGTTCCACCGCCTAAAAGGTTTGGAAAAAAAGCAACTGACCCCATGCCGATTCAATTATCATATATTTATTTTGTAAAATTTTGTAAAATATTTTTTAAAACTTATCTTACATGTACTTTTAGAAGAGTTTGGTCACGTGGTCTGAGTTAGTCAATCGCCTTATGAGATTGAAATGATAAAGTAACACGAGGTCGCCACCTTCCTTAGAAAAGATCCTTGATATCTGGTTGAAAAAATTCCAATACAGTTAATTTGATCATAAAGTGGGTTGGAAAGAGATACGAAGAAAGAGAATTTATTTAACTTGAGTTTGAAAGATTAAAGACGATTCGAGATATCAGAATGTCGCTCAAACTGTTTCCGGCTCATTCGGACCAGGACGACGACTCTCCCACGCATGATGACGCTAAATCAGGATTCATCTCACAGTTTAATTATCCTTCTACCCTTCTCGCCACTCTTCTTCGCTCTCATCTTTTTTAGCGGCATCGAAAATGACAGAAAGTTCCCGGTCTTTGATAACGAATTATCTTTGAGAGCATGCTTCTTGGACAGGAACCGGAAATCGCTTAATGATACCGATATCTCACAAGACCTAGCTTCGTCCTCTCTTTTGCCACTCAACTCTCAAAGCAAGTTTCTTCGCAGTATTCAAAGAGATGTTTTTATTCTTTCATTCTTTTGTATCACGTTTCCTCTTATCCAAAAACAATTATGCTCTATTCTCTTCATTTCAAAGTTCAAGAGAACGAAATATGTTGAAAAAAATTCTCTAATTCCATGAGTAAATAATTAGTTAACCCTTTCACTCTCAAAGGCCACTATAATTGATTAAAATTTAAAAAGTTATATATAATATTCTATCTATTGGAATTTCAATTCGAAAATGTTCAGAATTTGTAATTCAAAATACCGAATCCAATATGGTTTTTAGGGTTCTCTTAATTCAAATCTAATCTTAGAATTTCGATGTTTTGTAATCCTGTGTGGCGAATAAACATTTTTTAAATAACGAGATCAACGTGAAACTCATAATCAGATCACTATAATTTTTGAGTCTTTTTAATCCGAATTTGACCTTAGAATATCAGAATTTTGTAATTCAGAAAGGTCGATCCAATGTGACAAATCAATATTTTAAAAATAACCAAAAAAATATAAAACTAAATTTACTTAGGTTATTGAAATCTCACAATCTGAATTTGATTTGAGGATTTCAAAAAATCGCTTGATCAGGGTAAAATTTAATATATCAAGGTATTTTTGATTCTTTAATCCAAATCCACCTTAGAATTTTGTAATAAAAAATAATGAATACAATACGTTAGATGAAAATCTCCCAAATTATTTTAAAAGCATGAAACTATTAACTAATGATTTTGATGCTGCTCTTTTCAATTTTTAAATAAAATGTTCAAAATTCAGACCGCAGGTTCAATATATCTAAAATCAAAATGTTTAAAAAATTAAAAAATCATGTGAATTCCAGAAAACTCATTATGAATTTCGAATGTTCTTTGAAATCCTGAGAGTTGAGGGGGTTGAAAAAATTCGAAAAAAAAGTTTGTTACTTGGACTATAGAGACTTTAAAATATCAAAAAAATTATTTTACCGCAGCTAGATTTAATTTGCTTCCGAAAGAATAAAAAATGAATAAATGATTAGAATTGATTGCAAAAATTCAATATAATTGTTTCAAGAAATAATGTAATGATCCAATAGAAAATGTGAAAAGATTGCAAGATCGACAAGCAATTTTATCATTTAATTTAATATGCCAATATGAGATTGAATGGACCCAAGTGACGTTAATGTAGAGATGTGTTGAAGTCAGGACGGGTTTTGAGTTTAAGTAGTATCGGTACCGGAAGAACGGAGATTCGATAACGACTGTCAGACGTGGAATCGTTCTCACGTGTCAGGACCGACGTCTCGCAAACCGCATGACACATGTGTCACGTAATCTTGCATACGCATATGTTACCGCATCAGCCCCTTTGAATTCAGGATATACAAATGAATTAATCCTTACATTAGATATACTCAATTTAGCATGTAACTTGGTCAATTCCTTCCACAATTACGTACAACTTACAATAATATTTCAAAAATATAAAAAATCATTATCAAATTTTTTCAATTATCCTAGTTCACTAAGAAACTTACTCCTTATAAATGTTACTTTACCAAAAAGTGCCTTTATTTTGGTCACTTATTTTTAAAATATGTTTTGAGAAATATTGAGTTTTAGGAAAACGAATCAGACAATAATTTACTTCCTATGAAAATCCGGCAGGAAGAAATGGGTTTTTCCGATAATGAATTTGAACTTCAGAAACGACTTTTAAAGGGATTTATTAGCATTCAGTGGTACATCAAGTGGAACAGGTTGGAATCAATTAAAACTTTTAGAATTTTATTTCTTGGAGCACATTGAATGAAATTCAAAACCCACAAAGATCGAGTGGAATTAATTTTTTTATATTTTTTAAGCGGTATTGGAAATAATTCATGTTCATGTCAGAATTACAATCAACGGAAGCGGGACTGAAAAAATCATTTTCTGGAGTTTAGAATAAGAACGAAATTTCTTTAGAATTTGAAAGAAATAAAATTCTTAATATTGACGTCCTATTTTGATTCTAGATTTGAGGTCTTGGTGAGATATTCCAGAGACAATTCTGCACAAAATGATTTGAAATTTCAAGAGCTTGTCCCTAATGCCTTTTAGCATGTCTGATATAAATTTGGGCTAAATCAGTCAATTAGAAAAAAATATAAAATTTGGCAAACATGACTTTTTGATTGAAAAAAAGGGTAATTTTTCGGTACATATTCCTCAAAAACTGCTAAGCTTATTATATTCAAGTTTGCACACAAATTTCATGCATATATTTTTTTAAATATGGCCTGAGAGTGTTCTGAAAAAAATTTGTTCATTTTTTAATTTAAGTAAATAAAACTCAAAAAATGTTTATCAATCTGAGCATGTTTTTCATAAGAGAATAATGTATGTCCTAGGAAAAAAAATTATAATCAAAATTACTAGATCACATCTATGTCAACATCTTGTGAAAATTTGACTGAAATTGGTTGAGTGGTTACCGAGAAAAGTGTATCAATGTGTGTCGAAAAGTGATTTTACAAAAGTGCAGTTTTACGACGAAAGGTCCATTAGGCTCTCATGGCGAGTTCAGTTGTGAAAAAATCATAATCATTTCAAATCATTTCTAGCTATCCCATTTTAATTTGTTTTTACCAAACTGCTCGTAATTTAATGCAGAATAAATGAAAATTAAAAACAAAAAATCAAATTCTTGATATTTTTTTCGGACTACTCCCCTCAAGGCCTTGTATATAGTTATAAAAAAAAATTACTCAAAGTTTCAACTCGATATCTCAATTAATGTGGAATCGCGAAGGGCAAAAAAGTGTCGGTAAGGTAGGAATCGGATAAGTAAGACATGGCCTTAAGGGCACGTGATGCTTAGAAAATTAGCAACTTTTATTGATTTTAGGTTTCTACATGTTTGTGTCCAAAGAACATAAAATTTTGTTTCCAAAATTTCGGAAACGTTGGAAAAGATAAAAACGAACGCGGATAGACTACTTTCTGTTTCGAAATTGCCAAAAAGTTCGATTTTAGAAAAATATATTGGCACCTTTGTTTCATTATCAAAATCAAAAGAAGTCAATCTACGTCCGTTTTTATTTTCGCTAACATTTCTTAAATTTTGGAAAAAAATGTGATGTATTTTGGACCCAAACATGTATAAATTAAACCAAATTGTTCACACGAACTTGCTAATTTTCTCAAGTATCACATGTCCTTAAGGATGTTCTAGTGGCCGCTAGAAAAATCGTATTCAGAAATAGCGTCCTTCAGAGGACAAATTAAAAACAATTAAGAACAAAATAGTTCTTTACAACATATATAGACAATTAATGTTCTTTTATGCTAACTAATTATCACTCCAAACTTGTTGTATTCGACGAAGTGGAACTGTATTAAGTACTTTTGCATACAGAGGATATATACTTCTTTGCATTAGAGAACTTCATTGGCTGAGGATGACAATTGACTGGGATTGAATCGACAAGTAGCGACTCAACCACCGAAGATCCGGCCTCATTCACGGTATGGCGGAATGATAGAGTGGATCTCGATCATTCCGGAAGAATGTGCCGATCTATTGTGATGTTGAGTCGCCATTCTCGTCCGCCATTTAGCGTTCCTAACCTCCCCCACATCGCGGACTCATGGTTACTTGTTTTCGCGAACATGTCTCTCCTCCTCTCTCTGAAACAAGTTCCTCTTTCTCTCTTTTGATATCCTGCACACCTCCCCTCGTTGCCACTCACCTCACGCTCCCATCCTCTGCCAATCACCAACTACCTTGACGCCCCCTTTTATATTTTGCGTGGGTTTGTTCGATCGAACGAGAGATTAATCTACGTCGTGAGCACAGGATGTCGTCAAGGTTCTCATACAAACGTGATGTGTGCAGATAAACGTATCAAGGTGGTATTTAAAATTCCTGTTGAATAAAGATTTTTAAGAAAATTCTTTTTTTATTAGCGGGTCATAAAGTGGATTTTATTGCCCCGCGCGAGGCAGAAAAATCCATTTTATGGCCCCCAGTAGAAAAAAAATTGTGTGCGACACGGAAGAAACATTTATTTTACTCGCGTGATCAAAGTTACGGTTACTTTTTATATGATAATATTTTTGATGCATCACCTAATTTGAACAAGATATTAAATATGATTCGATTTTTATTAGCTGTAGCGATTTCAGTTAATTTATCAACATCATTTTATTATGAAAAAATCACTATCTTTGCTAAATGAAATCCATTCTGGAAATTGAAAACATCAAATTGTTCAGCACTTTCTTGCTTATAAAATTAGTCATTGTTTAATAAAATCGTAGTAGCGTATGGGGAGGGGGGGGCTCTCTCAGTAAATACCGTCAAGGGTCTCAAAAGCTCTTACTCCGACACTGTAAAATTGCATCATTTTTGAAAATTTGATATAAAGCGAAGTGAACAAAAGTTTTCTGAAAAGTAAAGTCTTTGGATATACAATTTTCTCAGTTTGAAAAGTCTATTTTTCAAATGTTCTACTGAAATGGAAAATACATCGTAGTTTACTGATGCAAAAATTAACGGAAATTATGAAAAAAGTAGAAAATAAGTTACTTTTTTCAAAACTTATGGGGGACTTTAGTTTCTCTTAAATATGATCTATACAATTTTCCAAATAGTAAAAATGTTTTTAACATCTGAGAAAACTTCTAATTTTTATATCTATTTCCCTATATTAATAAACATATTTAAATGCAAAAGGAAAATCTTATGATTATATTAAATGACAAATATTGGAATAACTCTAAATTGGAAAATCGTTTCGTACTGCATGGAAAAAAAAATTGAGCGTTAGATGAATGCATTTATACAGAATCTACGCTAATTAGAGTTTAAGAGATCTTACAAAGGTCCTTTAAGGGAAAGGAGTCATCTTAGACATGTGTTACAATCTTGGAGGAATTTGAACCATTATCCATAATTGCTAATTGAAAGTTATACTTTCATAATGATAGGTATTAATTCTGTTTGACCAAGAAAACTTAAAGGTAACATTTTATAACTCATGCAGAAATTTTGCCGTGGGCCGAACTAGGTCCATGCTTGGAATTTCTTGGCTTGAGATGAAATTCCGGGCCAAGGCTATGTTGCAAATTATTTTCTCATGAGAGGTTCTAGCATAACCCGTGCAAATATTTTGCTGTGGCCCTGGCTGGGCCCAAATAGGAAGTCCTAAATGGAGGATAAAACACACGATCGGTCCGTGTGTTTCATCACTTGTCTGGATCAAGCCTGGCAATTTCTGGACGGGACATTTTTTTATAGAGATTCTCGTCTTTGCTCCGTCCGGGCATGAAATACCGAACCAAACTTGAGTTTAGCTGAGTTGATTGAAAATCTAAAAAATTGCGCAGAATTTTTCTATTTTTTCTATTTTTCTATACCTATGTATAAAATTTGTCATGGCTTAGATATGGCCTGGAGATGCAAACCCTGTTTCAGCATAAAACTCTAAATTCGATCTGCACCCGGTCCATAGGAATAATGTTTGCAAAGCTCTCTGCTGGATTTTTGTAACTGAATTAAAACTTTTACCATTCATGGAAAATATTTATGAATCCTTACATTAAGTAAAATATTTCTAATATCCGATACGGGTGAAAATATTTATATGAATTTTGAAAGAGAACAATGCTTCTTTTATGAGGATGTAAAAAGAAAAAAATTTTCTTTTCACAGATTGCGAATGTTCAGTTAGTTGGTACTAAATTTTCTTCGGTATATTTTTTGTAAACTTGATTTGAATTCCGGTATATTATTCAACATTTTCAGCACAATGGATTTTTCAGTTTAAAGAGAAATTCCAGAATAATCTGTGAAAAAAGATCCCTTTCAGGACGGGAACTTTCTGTCAAGAATAAAATTTTAAAACTAGATTATTAGAGTTTTCAAGTCACTTGCATTCAAATCAGCCTAAGTTCTGGATTCGAATCTAATCTCAATATTGCAAAATTTAATATGATTATAGTGCATCAACAAATTACAAAAAGAGAACAAAAGTTGTGTAAGTAAATAACACAACATTTTTGAAACTCCATCTCATCTCGAAATTCTACAATTTATTATTACTATGGAAATATTGGACCCGCCGTTTAGAATTTTTGGATAATATAAAATAAAACTAGTTATTTTATCATTTTTATCCGTTATTTTGGGTTTAAAACTGCAAATAAAAAAAATTTGGAAGTTTGATTGCATTTCATCGATTTTGAAAATGTTTACCAACCTTCTTTTCTTCACAGAAAAGTGTTGTCACTTCGCTGTACGATGCAAGCGATTGAAAGAATCTCGAAATTTTCTAAGTTTTTAGATAAATAAACCTCAAAAAAGGAATTCTCTCTTTAAACGTTTTTCTTGTTTAGTGGAAATAATATCTCCAAAGGCAGAAAAAGAATGTTTCGGTCATATGTTTCAATTTCAGTTTATTCAAATAGTCAAGATGAAATAAACCGACCTTTAGGCACCTCCTTTGGGCCTTTATCAAGGTATAAAAATATTATATTCTGTAAAGATATTTAAACAATGTTATTTATTTACACTCATTCGTTCGAGAGTAATATAAATTTGTTTATCGTGTTCATGTAAACAAATTGGTATTACTCTCGAACGAATGAGTATAAAAAAAATCTGTCGAGATAATTTGTTGCAAATTCCACAATGGACAATTTGAACTTTCAAAAAGCAAAATCGGTTAAAAAACTCAACCACAAACAACACATAAAAACCCAAAGACCACCAAAACACAAGAACCACAAGAAGACACGAAAACACACAAAAAAACACGAATAAACACAGAAAAAAACAAAAAACAGAAAAGAACACATACTCACTGACAGGGGTAGATTTGACATAAAACTACGATAAAATTAAATTATTAGGATTGCTGACTTAAGACACTTAAATCACGCATTAAAAGTAATGAGTTTTAATCCACAAAAATTCCGAAAAAACACAAAAGAACACAAACTCACTGACAGAGTTAGATTTGATACAAAACAACGATTAAATTAAATTTATGAAAGAATCTTCTGTGAAAAGAGAAATGTCGGACATCTGTCTTTTTGATTGTGAGTGATGAGAATACTCTTAGGGCCTGGAGAGAAAATCCGAGCCTTGGGGAAGCAACTTACGGGCCTGGATGTGAATACTTGAGGGGGTGGAAATAAATGAAGTATGGAAGGGAGGAAAAGGCCGCCTTGTATGATAATGTGTTGTAACCTCTACCTCTGAACGATACAGTAGTAAAGGAAGAGTCGAATGTTGGGTTGGGGATGGTTCTTACTTTGCATTCCTTTGTGAACCTTCCTCGGCCCTCCATCTATCGTCGTTTGCCGTCAGTTATCTGGCCTCTTTCTCTCCTCCCTTCATCCTTCATATCTTTCTCGTTTACCTCTTGAAACTTGAACTAACGCCCGAGGTTTTAATGCACTTGTCTACTTGAGATGCGTTCATAAAGACTTATATGTCGTCTGTCGAACGAGCGGACAAGAGGACCAGATCTCCGAGTTACAAGAGTTTAAACAAGAGAGAAAGAGATCGACTGATAATAAAATGACAGGAAAATAAGTCAGACGAAGATGGATATGCATTGCTCTCTCGGGCAAGTTAGAAAGAATCGTAGAGAGGTTGAAAGTGAGATGGGACGAGAGTATAACGAGATGAAATGCATTTTAAATTCCAAGCATCCTACCCTCACGGCACCTAAAGACTGGATTTTCTCTGCTCGCACATAATTCTGGGAGAGGATGGTATGTTTGAGAAAGAAGATTTATGAAAAATAGAAGAATCTGTCCTGGAATACGAAGAGATGCTTTGTCCATCGTCATGTAACGTGTAATGAAGCCTTTATCCACTACGTGCCTTTTGAGGAAACCCTGAAAGCTTTAGCGATTGTTCTTCTCAGTCTAGATTATTTGTTCCCTTACACGATTAAGCTTCTATATCCACACTATTAAAAATACTTGTAATTTTTCAAGACTTTTACAAAACTTGGTTAAATTACAGTCTTGGTCATTTTTTTTCGTTTATTCTATTATTTAAAGGTTTAAACCTTTTTTAAAGTTTCAATCAGTCGAATAATATCAATAAATAATATCAATGATTTGACCAGTGGAATCTCACTACTTTCTATCAGTAACTCATTTCAAACTATACTCTCTAAATATGAATCAGTCAAAATCTACTGATTATCAGTGAAATTTGACTGATTCAAATAGATAAAAAGAGGTTACTGTAAATCAGTCAAATTCCACTGATTGCTTCAGTGAAAATTAACTGATTCAACAGTGAAAATATTTTTTCCACTGATTCAATTAGTGCCAATGAACTGATTTAACAGTGAAATATATTTTTTAACTGGTGAATCAGTGAAAAGGCAAATCACTGATTCAATCAGTAAAAATTTGACTGATTCAGATTTAGAGAGTACAATCAGTAGTTTTGAATAAGACTAACTGCGAATTAATTTGATTTTAACTGAATAAATAGCTAGGATTAAATCACCAATCGAAGTTTACCAATTTCATGTGAATGTAACAGACTTTTAGGTAAATATTTTAAAACTATGTCTGTTTAGTTTACGAAATCGAGGGTTTTTTCAAAAATGTTATTTTGATAAATATTTCTCTACTATCTACCGAAAATTCAGTGTGTGAATTATGTAAATGGTCATTTCATTTGGTCGAACAAATTATCAGTTTACTCGTATTGTACTGAAATATCTGTGAATTTTACATAAATGGATAAGTTGTCACTATTTTAGCATATGAACTATGTGAATCTAACAGATTTTCTTTTCCATATGTCTATAATCGAACCTATCCTCTAATCTTAAAAATATTTTACAAATGTACAAAATTTACACGAAATAGGAATTTTTTAGGATTTCGACTCTTAAGATAGTTCATCTACGAAAATTAGACCTCAGGCAAAAATAGATAATTTTGCTTTACAAAATAGCAATATTATTATTGAAGGGCTAATTTGAAAGAGAAAAATAATCTATTTAACAAATTTATATTTTGCCCAAGGTTTTTCCTCATCGCTTCATACCAAATTTTACAAAATGTTGCAATTCTAATAAATCAGGAATCATTTTTTCAGGAAATAGAATCTTCACAACTTTACCGTTATCAATTTTTCGAGATAAATTCTTTAATGCCTGAAAACATTAAAAATGAATTTTCCAAAACAAAATTCTTATAAAATAATTGCTGAATTTGGTAATAATTTATTGATTCTAGAAAATTGAAAACGGTTAATTTGTAGAGAATCATTTTTCTAGAAAAATGATCTGTGATTCAATAGAATCACATCATTTTTTTAAATTTGGTTGAGGTCTAATTTTCGTGGATCAATTACCTTAAAGGGAAATTCAATTTTGTGAAGTATCTTAACTCACCTGTTTTGTTCTGGTTTGCGCACCAGCCGGCTCTCCGTTACGGCATCATTTGTTAATCTGCAAAAAAAATCATCTTTAGTTTCCTAGAAATCTAGAATTTTTATTCTTATAAGTATTGCGAATTATGAATAAACATCTGTATCAAGGAAAAGTCAGCCACTAATTCACATTGATGGCAATTTCTACTGATTATTAGTAACTTTATTTACGAATCATTTGTAAGAATATTTATAAATACTAATTGAATTATTATAGGAAGACTAATAATTAGTATAATTTTTATTAATTTGAATTAATTACAAAATTTCCATTAATTGAAATTCAGTGATTAAATTTTTGTATAAAATACTACATTATGATGTAAAGCTAAGAGAAAATAGTTCTTAATTCAGAAACTCACACCTAAACTTAAAAAGGCCCCAATTTTATTTCATCATTTTTTTTATAAATAATTGAAAAAATACTTTATTTTTAGTGTTATTGAGAAAATGTATTCAGACGATTTTATTGTGCACTGAGAGAAAAAAGAGATGCATAAAATAAGCGAGTGCATCTCGGTGGTCTCGAGTAAAAACAACTAGAAACCTTATATGCTTGAAGAGTCTAAGTTCCGTAAGCGAGACAAAGAATTAAACAGGGAGCGATTCTCTATGCAATCATCATTATCATTCAGTCATTGCGATGCAGCACCCCGCGAAATTGTTCCTACGTATGTAAAGAATGATTCTTGCAACTTGCAAGTATTATTCTCCCTATAAGGTGAACTCGTAAGGCAGTTTAATTGGCAACAATTACACCGTGAATAAGCTGAAGGGGTGATTTAAGAAAAATCATTAAAAATCATACTATTCTTAGATAATTAACTGCATAATTTAAATCTTCAACTGCGAGATTAAGATAAAAGGTCTGAAGGGATTGAAAACGTGACTGATTAAATACAACTACTTTTGACTTCGACATATTTCAGAATATTTGAGTAGCTTTGATATATTTCAGTGGCTTCAGAATATTAAAAAAAATTCAAGATGCTTTAGAGTATTTGAAGGTACCTTATGGTATTTAAAGTTACTTCAATGTAATTCAGGTTAATTTAGAAGCTTCATGATACTTCTCATACTTTACCATATTTTAAGGTACTTCAGAATATTTGAGTGACTTCAGGATTTTTAAGATATTTTTCAGAATATTTTTCAGTTCTGCAAAGTACTTAAGATGTCTTATGAACTTTGGGATATTTCACGTACACTACGTCATATACTCCTGAATATTTAAAGAGCTTTATAATACTTCGAGATACATAAAGATATTTTATAAACTTTGAGATATTTTACGATACTTCTCAATATTTAAAGAGCTTTATAATACTTCGAGATACATCAAGATATTTTAGTAACTTTGAGATATTTTAAGGTAATTCAAGGTACTTTGGGATATTTTGAGATACTTTAAGATATTTTATTTACTTTTTGATACTCTAAGATACTTGAGAACTTCAGAAGGCAATTCAAGGTACCTTAGGACATTTCAAGGTTTCGAAATATTTCAATGACTTTAGAATATGTTAAGGTACTTGAAAATATTTCAAAGTACCTTATAATATTTAAAGTTACTTCAATGTAATTCAGGTTAATTTAGAAGCTTCAAGATACTTTTCATACTTTAACACATTTCAAGGCACTTCAGAATATTTGAGTGACTTCAGGATTTTTTAAGATATTTTTCAGAATATTTTTCAGTTCTTCAAAGTACTTAAGATGTCTTATGAACTTTGGGATATTTCACGTACACTACGTCATATACTCCTGAATATTTAAAGAGCTTTATAATACTTCGAGATACATAAAGATATTTTATAAACTTTGAGATATTTTACGATACTTCTCAATATTTAAAGAGCTTTATAATACTTCGAGATACATCAAGATATTTTAGTAACTTTGAGATATTTTAAGGTAATTCAAGGTACTTTGGGATATTTTGAGATACTTTAAGATATTTTATTTACTTTTTGATACTCTAAGATACTTGAGAACTTCAGAAGGCAATTCAAGGTACCTTAGGACATTTCAAGGTTTCGAAATATTTCAATGACTTTAGAATATGTTAAGGTACTTGAAAATATTTCAAAGTACCTTATAATATTTAAAGTTACTTCAATGTAATTCAGGTTAATTTAGAAGCTTCAAGATACTTTTCATACTTTAACACATTTCAAGGCACTTCAGAATATTTGAGTGACTTCAGGAATTTTTAAGATATTTTTCAGAATATTTTTCAGTTCTTCAAAGTACTTAAGATGTCTTATGAACTTTAAGATATTTCACGTACATTACGCCATATACTTCTGAAAATTAAAGAGCTTTACAATACTTCAAGATACATAAAGATATTTTAGTAACTTTGAGATATTTTATGGTAATTCAAGATACTTTAGGATATTTTTTAAGCTTTGAGATATTTTACGTACACTACATACACTACGTCATATACTTCTGAATATTTAAAGAGCTTTATAACACTTCGAGATACATAAAGATATTTTAGTAACTTTGAGATATTTTATGGTAATTCAAGGTAGTTTGGTATATTTTGAGATACTTTAAGATATTTTATTTACTTTGTGATACTCTAAGATACTTGTGAACTTCACAAGGCAATTCAAGATACGTTAGGACATTTCGAGGTGCTGCAAGATATTTCAGTGACTTAAGAATATGTTAAGTTACTTGTAAATATTTCATGGTACCTTATGATATTTAAAGTTACTTCAATGTAATTCAGGTTAATTTAGAAGCTTCAAGATACTTCTCATACTTTACCATATTTTAAGGTACTTCAGAATATTTGAGTGACTTCAGGATTTTTTAAGATATTTTTCAGAATATTTTTCACTTCTTTAAAGTACTTAAGATGTCTTATGAACTTTGGGATATTTCACGTACACTACGTCATATACTTCTGAATATATAAGGAGCTTTATAATACTTCAAGATACATAAAGATATTTTAGTAACTTTGAGATATTTTATGGTAATTCAAGGTACTTTACACTGAGAAAACAGTTTTGTCAAATCAACAAAAATATTTTGTTAGTATTTAGCTAACAAAATTCTTTTGTTGTGCCAACAAAACATTTTGCTATACCAATCAAATTTTGTTATCCAAACAAAATGTTTTGTTGTGGCAACAAAATATTTTGTCAGGACAACAAAAAAGTTTTGTTGGATGAATTTTTTTCTCAGTGTGGGATTTTTTATAAACTTTGAGATATTTTACGTACACTACATGCACGACGTCATATACTTTTGAATATTTAAAGAGCTTTATAATACTTCGAGATACATGAAGATATTTTAGTAACTTTGAGATATTTTAAGGTAATTCAAGGTACTTTGGGATATTTTGAGATACTTTAAGATATTTTATTTACGTTGGGATACTCTAAGATACTTGAAAACTTCAGAAGGCAATTCAAGGTACCTTAGGACATTTCAAGGTTTCGAAATATTTCAGTGACTTTAGAATATGTTAAGGTACTTGAAAATATTTCAAAGTACCTTATAATATTTAAATTTACTTCAAAGTAATTCAGGTTAATTTAGAAGCTTCAAGATACTCCTCATACTTTAGCATATTTTAAGGTCCTTCAGGATATTTTGAGATACTTTAAGATATTTTATTTACCTTGTGATACTCTAAGATACTTGAGAACTTCACAAGGCAATTCACAGTATCTTAGGACATTTCAAGGTGCTGCAAGATATTTCAGTGACTTTAGAATATGTTAAGGAACTTGAAAATATTTCAAAGTACCTTATAATATTTAAAGTTACTTCCTTGTAATTCAGGTTAATTTAGAAGCTTCAAGATACTTCTCATACTTTACCATATTTTTAGGTACTTCAGAATATTTCGAGATACTTCAAAGATACTTCAGGATATTTTATAAACTTTGAGATATTTTACGTACACTGCATACACTACGTCATATACTTCTGAATAATTGATGTTCTTTAGAAAATTTCGAGATACCTCAAGATATTTTAAAGTACTTGAAAATCTTTTACGATAATTTAAGATGCTTCGAGGTTTTTCAAGATACCTCAATATAATACAGCACAATTTAACACATTTAGAAAATTTCAACTAATTTTGTTAAAGTTTTATACATTTGTCGTAGCTGAATGAATTTGCAACCAAAAAGTAAATGAAATTTCAACCAAAATGAAGGAATTATCAACCTACTGTATAAATCTTCATCTAACACAGAAAAAAGAGTTTAATAAAGTTTAGAGAATTATATAAGAGTTGGTAATACAGAATACAGTGCGTAACATTCATAAAATATTATTGAAAGTTCCGCATTTTATTCTAAAATATTCTGTAAAATTTCCAGATACTGCGTTCCGTGAATGCTTGTTTCCTCAACTCTTAAACAGTTCTATTATCTGTATTAAACTATTTTGTTGTTGTTAAAATGCAAATAAATTTCCAACTACAGTGGATGAATAGCGGCTGAATTTTAACAAATATTTAACAATATACTTCACGAACTGTTAATAACTCAAATAGTCCTTGAACAGTTTTAATCACCTTTTTTCACTTCTTATCACTTGTTCTTTAACATGCTGGAGATGGAATAGAATATTAAAAATAAGTTACTTTTCTGCCACCCTCTTTAATCGCGGCGAAGTCAAACTATTCAGACTTTTCTCTGTGGATAGAAATCATCCAGGCGTGGCTAACTTTTTAGGCGTCAGGTTTCACGGGGCGACGAAAAAGAGATATCAGTGTGAGAAGAGGGCGGAAATGTAAAGAAAAATGAGAAAGAAATTTTGAATGGAGAGACGGGAGCACGCGAGAAGACGAGCGCCATGCCAGTGCGATGGGCGCGCTTAATTTTCTCGCGGAGGCCAGGCCCCGTAAGAGTTCTTCGCGATGTAATTAGCATGTCTTTACAGAACGTACGAAACAATGCCGCATGTAATTAGTATGCATCTCGTGGTGATACGATACCCCTGACACCCCCTGTGTTTCAACCCTTAACGGTCCCCTCTCTTCATCTAGTCACGCTTCTCCCCTTCCACATCTTACTCTCATACATTACCCCCTCCCCCCACACACATCCCTTCTACATTCCATCTCATAACATATATTCTACTCGGAAGCATTCATGTGTGCAACCGAAGCCTGACATACGACTCGACTATACGAGACATCTCTGATTCTCAATGGCAGTGTTTCAAAGCAATTGCGTCTTTCATATATAAATGATTCTTCACAAACAGGGCAATTTTGAGAAGGGTGACTTCTATTTGCAAAAATCTTTCGAAACTCTTTTTTATTCACGTAATTAGGGCTATTGGATGTGAATAGAGGTTCCTGGAAACATTGATACTCAAATCTCACTTGATAGGCTTGTAATGGTATATTGTGTAACGAGGGAAAATATAGTATATTGTGCTACTAGGGAAAAAAAATTTATTTTGCGGGTGTGAAGTTTGATGCACGAGCAAAGAGAGGGTTACAACTACACTAGTAAAATTAACGTTTCTTCCGTGTCGTGCGCGATTTTTTTCTACTAGGGGATCAAAAAATGGATTTATTTATCCCTCACTGGTCAATAAAATCCACTTTATGACCTGCTAGTAGAAAAAATATTTTTTCCGTGCTGCACACAATTTTTTTTCTACTGGGGGCTCGAAAACTGGATTTGTTTTCCTTGCAGAGGGCAATACAATGTACTTTATGACCCGCTAGTAGAAAAAACATTTTTTCTACTAGCGTGTCATAAGCTGGATTTTATTGCACAATGCGGGGCAAAGAGATTAATTTTTTGAGCCTCCAGTAGAAAAAAATCGTGTGCAACACGGAAAAAACATAAATTTTACTCGTGTGGTTGTTACCCTCGCTTTACTCGGGCATCAAACTTCACACCCGCAACATATATTTTTCTTTTCCTAATTGCGCAATATAATATTTTTTACTAGCGGGTCATAAAGTGCATTTTATTGCCCCTTGAGTGACAGTACTTCATTTTTTGCAAATTAAAAAAAAAATTGGTTTTGTTTTAAATTGTGATTATTTGATAAAATAGATATTATATGCTTCGACATTATTTTTAAAATATACTATTAAAATTTAATTCTAGTGAATTTAATAAATAAATCTAATTAAAAAGTAATTTGACATGACAGAATTTTTGATAAATGGAATTACAAAACTTGTGCAAAGTAATAATTTTCTAGCAGTGTTTTTTATGGATGAATTTTCAAAGATTATGCCGAATGTTTTATAATTTCATTTTTATTTAATTAATTGTCACAAAAAATAGAGGTGAAAGATATTTTCAAATTTTAAGAGTTTATTTAAGACGACTCCCGCTAATATAAGTTATTAGAAAAATTAAATTAAATTTCAGAATTGATGTTCATCACAGATTTAATTCGTTTTTAATCAAATTGTTTTGAAAGAGTGTTTGATGTCTGTTGTGCGAACAGACAATATGAAAAGTGTGTAGAATCTCTAAAAATGATGCAAAAAGATGTTTTCTTCAATATTGGAAACGGAAGCAGTAAATGAACCTTAAAGCTGATTGAGATAATTATACAGATGTTTCAAAAAATTGATCAATTTTATGTAAATATAAGAGACTTATCGGTAGGTATTACAGAGATACCTGTTAAATTTAAATTTTGTAAAAAATGTAATTTTGAAAATTGAACAGACATTTCTGTAATATTCACTGAACTATTTGTTGTATTTACAGGAAATCAGTATTATGTTTCATGAATTAAAGCAAGTTTTGAGGAAAGTTCTAGATCCTTTTCACAATAAGTGGATGAACTGTAAAAACTAAATTTAAAAATATAATCAAATGGTGCCATTGCGTTTCTGTAGATATTAATTTTATTAGATAAAAATGTGCTAGTAAAGTTTTTTTATTGTACAGAAGAGTGAAAACTTTACTTTGATGAAAATTATTAGAAAAAATTAACTTAATATTAAAATAGAAAATCGTTTCAATATGTTGAAAACTAATTAGCTGAAAGTTCCTTTTGGACTGCTTTAATGCAATTAGTATCTTACAACAATTCAAATTTTAGAATGTTTACTATCTCTGATTTATTAAATTCATAAATCTCTTCTTTTTATAAATTATACAAAAAATTAATGCATTGACTTTTTGAAAAAAATCTTTAGGGTCATAAAACACAGACAAATTTTAGAAATTGATATTCAATTTTTCGCATAAATTTTACGAGATACAAAAGAAAGAATTAAAATTGTCTAGAGTGTAAAAAAATTGTCCATATTCAGAAACGTTGAATCATTTTTCTTGACAATTCGATAATCTATTAAAAATTTCAATTACTTTTATGGAAAACTAAAATTATTATGCAATCTAAAATTCAGAACATCACTTAAAAAATTGAGCTTTCTATATAATATTTCCAACAATGCAGTCAAGTACCAAATCAAGTATAAACTAAAAAAGTTTCCAATAAACATCACAAAAACGATACTAAGCAAGCAAGTGTAAAAACCACTAAAAAACAAACTCTTAACTTTCAAAAACTCCAGTTGACTGAAATGATCTATTATTTATTCAACTGAATCCAGCACTCTTCACTTATGCTTGAAAAATTTAACATGAATGAAAAAACTCCACAAGTATTTTTCCAACGTTCGTTAATTGAAAATGAGGGATGGTTGAATGCACAAATAAACTCTTGCATGAAAACGCTCCCGTGATTTGATATGGGTCAATGCCATGGATCGGCGACAAACATTTTAGGAAATGAAACGAATATTGAAATTACCGAGCGCAACGAACTTCTGCATAATGAGTCGAAAACGAGTGGTTGTGTATAACACATACAAGGGCATGTATTAGTATTTATAATTGTACACATGTACGAAAACTGGGCACATATTTACTTTTGCGAGTTTATATGTGCGCGTGCGCGTTAATGTGAATATTTTCATTTGATTGCTTTAATTAAACTCGTTGCCAGGCGTTGACCTTCGAAGTTCACCGACATACGGTTACTGCATAATGTGACCATACGTGCGCCAATTATCGACGTTATTAATTGCAACAAATTTTAGCGTTTTTGGCCGCCCCAGGCTAAAGCTGACACTACTGAACAAAATTCAAAATCGTTCATTATTACCTTTAGGTTTCCAATTTTACCATTTAAAACACCCTGTGGAAAATTTTTAGGCCATTCTCCCTAAAATTGTTAGAGCTCAATTTCGTAAACTTTTCTGAACGTTTTCTGAAATTTGCTAAGGAAAATTTCCCATACACTATTGTAAGGTATTTTTCAAAATATTTAAAAGTTCTCTAAAATCTCCATTTTGTTCCAAAAAATAATCAAAAGTGAAAGGAAAAGTTTCTGATCCATGTAAGCATATTTTCTAATTTTGAAGGGATCCCTCTCGCAAAAAAAACTTGATTACTAGACGTTTTATAAAAATGATATTAAATCGATTTAGAAATATATAATTTTTCGGAATTTATATTTGAGTTCTGCTTAAGAGTTGCGTTCAATTTGAAATTGAGGAAAGTGAATCTTTTGAATTTTTGTTTGAAGATGAATAGAATAAAAAGAGGAATAATGGAACTTTCTTCTTTACTTTGTTTCTTGAAATCTATTTTAAACTTCTCATTTCTTAGGGATGAAGCTGAGTCTCACATTTTATCTTTTACTACTTAAAATCTTGAGGTTACTTTTTCCTCAAGTTTTCAAAGATATGGAACATTAAGCACTGAAGCATTTTTCTTTTAGGAGTTACTTTCCCGCTAGAGTTTCGAAGTGCCACTTGTTCGCGATTTTAACGTCGTAACCTTTTTCCCCTATAAGATCTTTGTTGGCCTTTTTTTCTTTCTTCCTTAAAATCCAGAATGTAATTTTTTTCATACAACTGCTTTCTATAAAGTCAGAAACTTGCCAAATGTGAGAAAGTCATCAAATTTATGCATAAAATATGTTGATAAATTAAAAAAAAGGAAATATTTGTTTGAAACATAACTGAATTTAGGCAAAGCTATAGGATAATTTAGTAAATTAATTGCTGGCGTTTTATGTGAAAATGAGAGAAAAGAGGAGAGAACATTAAGACCGCCACTTGCTTTCGAGTATGCAAATAAGTCATTGGGTTACATTTGTATCACGAATTTAAGCACTTGTCTCATAAAAGATGAATAACGTGATTTTTTATGCGGGAAGGGTCGTACAAATTTAGATGATCATGTTTTTTCGTTATTTTTCAAGTATTAATTGAAAATTTATCAGTTAAATAAATATTTAAAAAGTGTTGAAAATTATATAAATGCAAGAAAAAAATCTTTCAATTAATTTTAATTAGGAAAAAGTCAATCGTACATATTTATTTTGAATAAGTTTATTTCAAACTTAAATTAAAGAAGTATTAATTAAAAATAAGTTAAGCAACAGTTGCGAATCATGAATAAATAATTTAATAAATAAATAATCAATTCGTTTTAAATATAAACACGTCACTTTGGTAGATTCATATTTCTTATGCTATATTTATTCTAAGTTTTAACTCACAAATTATCAACTGAAAAGCATTAAATTGCTTAAAAATTGAGAAAAAGTAAAGTAGTGTTAATTCAAGAAGAGGGAAATTTTTATTTCGTTTTAATTGAAAAACTGTAACTTTGGTATATTTGTATTTATATTCCATATACTGAATTTATTAAAAATTACAATTCAGCAGTTATCAATTAAAAATCACCTAATCAAAGAATATTTTTGAAGTATTTCAAAATAATGTAAATGTAAGAAGCAAAAGTTTTCCAATTCATTTCAATAAAAAAAACGTCATTTAGAAGATATCCCTAGTCACATTAAGATCATATTATATCATGATTTTATTTTCCCTAATATGTGACATTTGCCAGGAATTCTTCTCTGGAGGATTGGGGTTGATGCAGAAGTTTCAGAAACTTGGTCCAAAGCCGGCTGTTAAGATGTCATAGTACGATCATCTAAACTTAGGAAATTTTGACAACAAACGGCATTTGGGAATACATGAAGATTTTCCTTCACTTGCAAGAATTTAAAGTCTAATCACCATCAACCCTCTTGCCTCTGATTCTCCACGAAACATAGACTTCCGCCCAGACAAAAAATTCCTAAACTTTAATTTCTCCAATTCAAACACCTCTTTAACACTTCAAAATTAACATCCACTTGAAGATTTTTTTCTCAATAAATTTGAAATTTTCAAAATAAATTCGAAATCCGTACAAATGTAACGAAAGAAAACAATTATTCTTACTTCAGATGTTGTGAAAAAAGTATAAAATAGAGTAAAGAGTAAATTTTGAATTCGAGTTTGAAATCCAGAGGGTAATGACGAAACAGGTATGTTTTCATGGAGAAGTTTTCTATAACTCTTCTGTCTTCTGTCAAAGCGTCTTTAGCTCTTGGGAACATCAAGTTTTCTAATTCTAAGGGAGATTCGGTCTTATCCTCTAGGCTAATTGGGTTAGGAAAATTAATTAAGAGCCGAAGAGAGCGAAGCGCGAGCTGCGGAAATGCGCAGTGAATGCGATGGAAAGGGGAACGCCAGAGTTAAGATCACTCGTAATGGAGACGCTGAGTTTAATTCCGTCCGATCAACCACTCAAAGCCCTCTAAGCTGGTTCCCTCCGTCGCCTTCCGCCTTCCCGTTCAATCTAATGACCGAAAGGAAGTCGTACCTTGCACGATTTTATATTCAATTGTTTTTCCGCTCCCTTTCACTTTTTTCATCAAATTATCGAGATTTCTCAATTTTAATCCCTATCCTCCTTTATTTGTAAAGAAATTAAAAGTAAAGACTATTTAAATTCGCATCAAGGATTTTCGAGCTTCAATTCATTCCAGCATAAATAAAACTTATCCATTTAGGTGAGTGAAAAAGGGAATTCGAATTACAACTGAATACTGAGATTTGGAATTATGAGGGCCGATGAACTGTAGACACAAATATAAACGGAAACAAATCGAGATTAGAAGTCTTATCATTCACTTTTGTTGCTTTGCGTTGGGGACAAATATTAAATTGAGCCGCGTAGTGATAATCTTTAGTGGATTCAGATAAAAACTTTGTAAATGCGTAAATATTTGCAAAATAGGCAATGATTGACTAATATATCTACGAAGCAGATGCTGATAAACGAGATTCATTGAGACTTTGACAGCTGTGCCGTTATTATTAGTTTTTTGATAAAAAGTCAAAGACCTTTTTTAAATTTGTTTAATATTATTATTCATTATAATTCCACTTATTGATCATTTTTATTTATAATTTGAATAACATTTTTAACTTTAATAAAGTTCTTCAGTCTCGGGAAAAAGAGATCAGAGTGTCTGACACGTAAGTCTGTTACTACTGGAAATAGAAAAAGATCGATTCGTTCTTAAAAGATATCCAAAATAATATACGATGGAGGCAATCAACAGAAATTGTGAAGAATGACATATGATAAGGAAAAAAAAACAGAAATGAAAGATCAGACTTTAAATTATTAAACAGCACCTATGAATTGTCCGAAAATTATTGGGAACTTAGGTTGAAACTGGAAGAATCTATTAATAAACCGATCACTTCTTTTTATCTCCCGCAGTCCGACGGAAAATGTCGTAGTTATTTTTTCGTCACTCTATCACTTTCAATTATTTTAGTCTTCCTATAAATATTACATAGAGGAAAATGGATAATCAGGTTTAATATCTAGAAATTGAAGTATGAGACAGCCATCATATATATTCGGTTTTAATATTAATATATTTATCTCTAATGTCTAAGATATTAATTTATTCATGTTTATATACGTAAATATTACAGCTGAATCTATAAGATGGTTGTCCCATAATTAAATATCCATTTTCTTCGTCTAAGCCACTCACAATAGATCTACTCAAAAGTAGACCTATGGATTCTGAAATACAAAAATGTCTTGAGGATAAAGGGTTAAAATGAAATAAAAAACCTGAGGTAAAATATATTTCACAAAGGAAAACATTGTACAGGATATAATAAACAATAACAAATTACACTGATAGAACAAATAGCATAAATTAACATAACATAAATCATACAAATAATCAAACGAAGCGTATGATAAGTTGGCCTTGAACCGGGGGATGTTTCGAAAAAGTATCGAATTCGGGTTTGCTTGCTCTGCAAAGCACAGAAAGCACAGACTAGACCTTTACCTTGTGTTCGATGTATGAACGCTTATCCGTAAGAGCACGTGACACACTGAGTTTAAAGCTAATGCGCTTAACACAAAACAGCCTTTGCGGGCACTTATTAGAGGATAGTCTTTATTCCATTATTGCAGAGTGAACCACACTAACCATTTATCAAACAAACAATAATAATAAAAGGATTAAAATCCGTCATTCTAATTAATCTTAACTATCCACGTGGTAAACGTAACACTGGTTTGCTTCACTAAATACTTCTACTCTCCACTCGCGTTCTCAGTCTCAAACTAAATAAGGCTTGGATCTGTTCTCACCACAAGCGATCTCAGATTTCATTTGAAATATTATAGAAAAAAGTGTAGTCAGTCTCCGATATCACGAAAGGCGGCTCAAGATTCACTCTCCCGGTTCACAGTTGCTTAGTTCCTCGCGGAGTGTCTTTCTTTCGACGGTCGGTCAGCGTATAATCGAGCTTTTGACTCGCGCGAAGGTATAGGTCCTTGAAGGTGCATGGGTAAGTATCTGCAATGTGGGGTGGCACGTGTGTGTTGGTATGGTTAAGTGTCCATGTCCCTGTGTATGTGTGTGTTTGTGTGTGAGGGGGGGGGGGGAGGCGTGTGTAGGTGGCGGGAGCGTGTAGCGGTGGTGTTATATTACAAGGTGTGGTACGCGTCTTAAGTGATTTCGGCCTGGCTGGTCAGCCCAGCAGCTCCGTTTGATGAGGCCGACGCTTTGCTACTGACAGACCTAAAGACCACCCTAACCCTACAGTCAGGGACGTCCCCACCCCCGAACCACCCCCGACCAGGATGAAGCAACCCTTAAAGCCGCGATGCCACCTCCACGGTGGCAGCGCAAACGCACTCTGCCTCCGAGGGTAGTCTTATCCCCTCCAGCCTTCGGAGGAGTCATCCCCACCCTCCAAAAAACCACCCTCAAAGCTTTCCACCACCCAGCATTTTTCCACCCCTTCAGATACCCACTCCAGCGAATCCTCCGACTTCCCCTTCGATTCTTTACCGTCTTAAGATAAAAACACGGACAATCAGGTTTTACAGTTAAACCACTCTCTCGCCTCCCTTTTTTCTCTCACCCCCTTTCCCTCAGAAGTTGCGTCCCGAATCAACCCCTAATCCTACCGCCTCAACCCCTTGCTTTCGACTCGTCCTTGTACTTTCGATTCTTTCTAGGCAACCTTCAATTTTGGTTCAGGTTTTCCACCCTCATCACCCCTTCTTGTTACCACCTTCCTCCTGGCGGATTTTATCTCTCTCTCTCTCTCTCTCTCTGGATGCTGTCCCCTCTCTTGCTCTCTATTTTTTTTTTATATAGAGGATCGCTTGCCCGTTCGACAGTGTTATTACCCCCTACTCTATAACTTTTTTCCGTCCCTGTACGAATAACCCGAACGTCGTGTTTATTTTGCCATTTTTCTCTGTTCGATTTCTGACGGATTCGTTTCCCTCCACCCGTCATTGCCATACTCCGTTGACCTCGAAAATAACCGATCAAGACGTTCCGCTGTAGTTTTTCACGTGGTGTGGTTTGTGGCGTGTCTAGTTTGCGCGAATAGGGCACGTTTTTTACAAATTTTTGTTTCTGCTGTTTTGTGCTTTTTACCTAGACTTTATCAGTTTTTGATTTAGGATCTTTGCGAAAATTGTGTGGAATTTTCCTTTTTTGAGGGATTAGAAACGGATTCTAAAACTCGAAAGTCATTTAATATTTCTTGTATGTTTTTATGTGATTTTTGAATAAGATACTAATGTGGAGGTACAGTTTTTCCACGGATGTAACTTTTCAACGAATGACAGGAAAATTTATGAGACAAACGAGGAACAGTTTTTCCAATAAAAAACATATTTTTGATATGTTCAGAAAGATATTTTTCTTAGAATCAAAAAATGTTCTTCAATGTTGGAAAACTTTTTTCATCATCGTAATGAAAATTTCTTCAAATTAATCAAAATTTTTCAAGTTTAGAGATATGATTTATTGATTTGAAAAAACTCTTCTGAGCAAAAACATTGTAAGGTTTTCATGTTTAATCAAATGTGTTCTTGATTTTTACGTAAAATTTACACATTTTGTGAGGCGTGAATAAAATAAAATACTATTTTGATCACTTATGAATGTTTTTTTTTATAGAACAGATATAAATTGAGTGAAATAAAGTACATTCTTTCATGGACAGAAAGTGACATTATTTCGAATAATAAATCCTGATTAAATGAATCGAATTTAATTAAGTATAATATGAATTTTCAAATCAAATTACAAGTTATTAATAATTTCATTGCGGATAGTAAATTCATTGAGGGAATAACACCTCTTGTGAAACATGTAATAAATTACAATTCTCAATGAGAAAACGTGACGATTTTACTCTCTAATTTTAAGCGGAAACAAAGCGAGCGAGTCATGCAAAAAGTTCAAGCACACTATCGAGAAAAGAAAGCGTATAATTATATATCGGAATTGCGCTATTCACTTTTACCCTTTTTATTGTTTATGAATATCAAGTGTGTCACTTTACATAAAAATGATTTTTTTTTACCATTTGCTACTTCTTCATCGTAAATTTGTCTTGTGAGAAATATTTATTCTTTTTACATAGAAAAAAAGGAAAATATCGTGAAAACTTTGTCTTTAAAGTATGCTAACAAAATGAAAAAATAATTTTTTTATTATCAATACCAGTTTTTCATGCATCTTTTAAATATTACGTTTTCTAGTCGAAAATTTATTTAAAAATTATTATTATTTATTAAAAAATTATTTTTCAATTAACTGCAAAATATTTTTTAATTCAGAATATCCTTTATAAATCATATTTTCATAAAAGTTTCACTAGTGAATCTAATCTATTTTATTGCTTGCTAATTGCAATCATTCATAAACATAATTCGTTAGTTTTTTCGAAATAATTTCTAATGTGAATTACTATTTTGAAAAGCCGATAATATCGAAAATTCCTTTTTAAAAGTTTCAAATAACACCCTAAAATATAGAAAAATTTATATTTATTTACATTGTAGAATAAAAAAATGTTGCCAGACACATTCCCATTTTATTAAAAGATGTTATTTGAAATTTCTAAAGATTAATTATCCATCAGAAATGTTTTTTTTCGAAATTTACGTTTTAAATTCGCAGCTATAGTTTTTGTCTTAATCCTCTAAATTTGTTTATCGTTCGAAAATCAATAAAGAAAATTATAATATTTTTCTAAAGTGATCTACTATACTGAATTTTCAACGGAAAATGAACTTAATATTATTATAATTTACTTCATTAATCAATTACTCAAGTGACACCAGCTTTTCCATCGCTTATTCTCAAATAATTGAAATACAGAAAAAAAACTTATCAAAACAATTAAAAAAATATTGCCTACTTACTGCTCTTCAAAATTATATGAATTATTCTTCGATTAGTCTTAAACGAAAATTTGGCCTATAAATCTATATTGAAACTAGTAATATAAAATGTCAATCGTGAGCTGATTTAAATCTCGTATGAAATCCATAATAATAAAAGAAGATAAAAAAAGTGGGGCCGTTGATGAAAGGTTAATGTATTAAAACTAATTTTGCAGTTATTTATTTTCTCTACGCTTTTCGGAGCATATGCACCCCCACCAAATACCCACTCCCCACCACTGATCGACACTCATTAATACTTTTGCGACTAGTGTATCCCCGCTAAATTGATTGTTTATGACACGATTCGTTTGATTATTAGCTGTTTATACGAGACCATCGATTGAACACTGTGGACAGAGCGGTTTCGCGGCAGCGATGATCGTTTCGAATGAATCGCATCGTGATTCGACTAGTTGACATTGTCCAGTCATTTCCCATCTGTGCGTGACCGGTTTGACTAGATTTGACCCTTACGTATCGACAAAAATACCTTCTCTTAATTCAACCCTAAAATTCGACTTTGTTACTCGCACAAGACTACAACTCGTGAAAGTTTTATCTCGTCCGAAAGTGTTGATTTAAAATAATGTTCATTCTGTGATCATAATTATTTCCGGCATTTCAAATCTGGTTTGATAATTATTTTTAAGATAAAAGACGACCGGTTTTTAAGTTAGGTCATCATTTTAATTTCGAGATATTTTTATCTCTGTTCTGATTTATGGAAAATTTTAAAATATTGATGGCTGAGCATAGTGAGTTATTTTGAACAACTTTTTTTTATCGGATATTAAGTTATTTTCAATATTTGATGGAAGTTGGGATTCTAGTTAGAAGTTTGTCTGGTCAAGCATTTGCCGTCGGGTTTCTGTCTGACAAGATCGTAGTTGAACTACTTTTGAGTGAATCGCGTTGAGAATTCCTGCGTCGAGGAATATTTTTTATCGGAATCTAAAAACAGTATTTTATTATTTTATCATAATTGTACACCTGAATTTGAATTATTTTTGATTTTTCAATTGTTGAAAATTGAAATAAGTTTTGACGTTAGTAATTTAAAGAAAGATAGGTATTAATTCAAAAGATATCTGATAATCTTTTTACGTTTTTTTTTAAATTATCAAGTTAACAATCATTTCTTCAGATGAAAGTTTAAAAAAACTGTGATTCCATTTTTTTCAAAATATTTTTCTCTATTCTACTTTTATTATTATTTTTATTCACTTCATTACTAAAATTTTATTTCTCTTAGAAGCTGAAAGCAATTAGACAATAGATGCCTTACACTTTAATTTCAACTTTGAGTTTTTCTCCACCTTTTCAAAAACGATATTCTAAACTCGAATTTTATAGCCAAGTTTGAATCACGGTATTTGGGATATCATTAATGTTTAATCTCCTTCGTTAGTGAAATTAACGGCAAGGGTTGACTAGTGAAACTAATTTGCATAAACGTGAAAAGTTTCAATTTGACACCTAATTACCGGATTTATTACATTTTATATTATAAATAATTATTGTTTTATTTAATTTTTCTTATCTAAAAGTCATTATTAATCATGGTAGATTTATTTTAACACTAAATTTCAGTTTTAATAGAAATTTACTTGACTAATTAGAAATTAATGTTTACACTTGCTTCATACACTGTACTTCCCCGAAAGTAAACTGAACCGGCACAAGTCACTATTCGAACTCCGTGGTATCCTCTTCACTTCCCGAGTTCTACAAAAATTGAAGCACTCGTTGAGAACTTTCTCTACACGAAATCCCATCACTTGAACCCAAAACATTGACCCTTGCTCAGAAAGAAGATTCATGAAGATTGTCACAGACTAAATTTTACTTCACCCTCCAGAATACAACTATTGTAAAGCCAAATTAACAATTTGAAGTTATTAAACAGGTGTTAGTTTTTGAAACTAAGGATTCATTTACTTGATTGATAAAGTTGATATGATCTCATTAATCCTATTCCCTCATTAACTTCCTCTATAATTCTCAAACTGAAAATATCAACAACTCAAGAGCTAAATAGCAAATCACATTTTCTCAATGTAAAAATGAAAGCTATAAAAAACAGCAAAAAAAGAAACAATTAGGAAATAAATGAAAAGTAATAGAAAGAAGCTGAATAAAAGACGGAGGAGAGCTTTGCCTTTTCCCTAGATTTTTGGCTAGACTCACCTCTCTCCCTCTTTATTTTTCTCACTCTCTCGCCGGTCCCAGGCCGATCGTCGTAACTTGACCGTACAAAGCCGGCTGATCAACGTGCACTATTTTTTATACACGTAATTTAGTCTATTTCTCGTAATCGTGTCGGCCGGTTTACCTTCTCCGGTTTAAAACCCTCACTCGTGCGCCGCTCTATGTCGCGCGAACTTGCGGGCTTGCGGGCGCAACTGGCGGAGGCGGCCGGTCGCGTAGGCGGAGAAGATCGCGGATGCTGTAAGCCAGACCACGCGCCAGCCGCCAGCGAGTGGCTCCTTTTGCCCGGACAGTGGCGCCTCTGTAGCCGACCGTCGCAAGCTCGCAAGGTGCCAGACGCGAACGTAGAGAGAGTGAAAGAGATAGAGACTGTGGAAAAGCTAGATAGAATGATTCCCTACAAAACAAGAGCAAAAAGGACCGATAGGTCCGAGGAGCTTGCGACGGAGTCATCCGTTGGTGGGGGAAGAACATGGAGAACAAGAGAGAGCCGCAAAGTGTCCGTACAGCGGAAAAGAGAAGGACACGTGAAACGTTCTCGGGTCGAATCGTCCGCTCTCGTCTCCCCGAGAAGAGTTAGACTGAGCTTGCGACGAAGGAGGTGGGAAGGAGGGGGAGCTCTACTTTCTCACGTTCAAGTTTCTCAAACACGTCTAGCTTCCCGTGCGTGAATCCCTGTCCATGTGTTTCTAAACAAGGACATCCTCAAGGATCTCCGGGTGGCGGGCCACGTAGTCGTGTCCGTGAGCTTCCGAGGCGGAAGCTCAGGAGAAGGATATTCTCAGGAGTGGGGGTCTCAAACAAAAACTTCTCAAACATTATTTTTTTTATTTTCTTTTCCTGATTTTATTATCCATAGTCATTAATGGATTCAATCAAAGTCTTAATACAGTTTTTGAAAAATAAGAACTATTTTACCAACTATAATACAAATCTTTTACGGTTTTTAAAAAATTGTACCGAATTATTTTCTTAAGTTAAAGAAGCGGAACTTATCGTAGATCTGAGATGAGAATAATTCGGAAGTAAAGCGCGCGAAAAAATAAGATTGCTAATTTGCCTATTCTCCGAGGAGAGAAGAAGAGGGAGAAATTGCTGCAGCCATGCGCGAGAAGCAAAGAGAGAAGGTGGCTGACCTTTTCGGTGGATTGGAAAAGGACGAATGGGGATATGTGTATCGGTGTTGGTCGAGTGCGATGGACGATAGTGAATTGGTGGTAGTGAGGGGTCACGTGGTTGTGTTGGTGTCCCAAAGAAAAATCGCTTGTCGTTTGTGGGGGTGTGTCCGTGTGTACTAAGGGTTTCTTTGGAGCTGTGTGAGTGAAAGGGTTGCTGGACGGTGGCGAGCTCTTGCTTAGGTGGCCGATAACGGTACTAACTAAGAGAGATTTACCCAACCCCTTCTTATCTGACGCACCCCTACGATACCACCCTTTACCCGGCAACCGCTCTTTCATCTCCACTGACCTCCGAACCAAGATGCTCTTTCCATCACAACAGTTATTGATTCAACTCACATCAGAATTCACAATCATTCCTCAATTTAAATTTAAAATAAGTTTCTTTCAAAAATAATATTTCTCACGACTAAGGTCCATTTGCAGTTAAAAATCATTTCTACCCCTATATATAAAATATTTCCTTTTTTTTCCTCCTGGAATGATTAAAATAATTTTTTTTTTCATTTACTTTTAATTCAGTACTGATTGAAATTTTGATTGTTAGGAAAATTTAATTGGTTTTTTTCTTCTTAAATATGGATTATTTGAATTAGAAAATAGACCCTCGAGATGGCCTTGAACATTTGATGACGTCAGATTGGTCAATAGAGCTGTATGACTTGAAATCTCGACGACCCCCCGCACCCCCTTCGATATGGTATTTCCCCTTCCCGACGGTTATTCCAACCCCGAAGGCCGCTTATCACCCCAATCTACCCTTGCTCGGTAGCAGCGCGCAAAGCTCTCGATCAGCTGTTGGTATTTTTATCCCCCGCAGTTTTTAAGGTCACTTGTTGCTTTTTAACCTGCAAAGCCGCAGAAAAGCCCACGATTCTGGTGTTTTGCGCTGCGATGCATTCTTCAAATTTCTATTTTGAATTTCAATCTAGCAAGCATCTGGTT
Source organism: Diplolepis rosae (assembly GCA_030998225.1). Taxonomy (NCBI): domain Eukaryota; kingdom Metazoa; phylum Arthropoda; class Insecta; order Hymenoptera; family Diplolepididae; genus Diplolepis; species Diplolepis rosae. The sequence continues at coordinate 1,670,835 of JAPYXD010000695.1, forward strand.
GGTATTTTTTGTCTGTCGAATTAGCCGTTGTTATTAAACCACAGTCGAGACTGATTCGGAAAGGATAATTTACTGGAAGTGCGATATAATGTGTTAGAAGGGAAAAATGAATGTCGAACGTCGAATATTTGTAACTGAATTTGTCGTGAATGTAAATTTTTATGTTCATGTTTGGGTGAACGATGTATGAATGTACTTTCACTGACCGTGATTGTTTTTATTGAGAGAGGGGAGGGAAAGAGGATGAGGGAGTGAGAGAGAGAGGATGAGACGACAAGTGAATTCATGATAAATAAAATAATTGTATAAGCAAATTATATTATTGAAAGTGTTTTAATACGATCTGCAAACGATTCGTGAAATGAAATAGAATTTATATAACCACAAGAAGGGATTTGTCTTTTACGTGGAAATGGACTTTTTATTTAATTGTTCATTTCAATTCAACTTATTATTACTTCTAGTTTATTTTATATTTCTTCTCTAATGAAGGTTTTGGATAGAATTTGATCTCGTGCTATTCCATTATATTCTGCACCAATCACAAATTTTAATCCGAACTTAAAAACCTAGAATTGGCTTAAGACTTATTTGGATTGAGTTCCGAGGGAATACGTGGATTATGTCGAATTGACTTCCAAAAAACACAATTTTAAAAAGTTACAATCTTAATTCAAAACATTTTCAAACTTGAGTCTTTTTGGAAATTAATTCGAACAAATCCGAAATTAATCAGTGGAACATTTAAAAATCGACTTAAGGTAGTTGATCCACGCAAATTATACCTCGAGCAAAAATAGATAATTTTGCTTTCAAGAATAGCAATATTATTATTGAAGGGCCAATTCGAAAGAGAAAAGATTATTTTTTACGAAAAAAATTTTAAATGCAGAAAAATAATGCATTTAACAAATTTTACTTTTGCCCGAACTTTTTTTCTTACCTCTTCAAGCCAAATTTAAAAAAATGATGTGATTCTAATAAATCACAAATAATTTTTTTAGGAAAAAGAATCTTCAGAAATTAACCGTTTCCAATTTTCTAAAATTAATAATTTATTACCAAATTCAGCAATTTGTTTATAAGAATTTTGTTTTAGAAAATTGTTTTTTAATCGTTTCAGCCGTTAAAGAATTTATTTTCAAAAATCGGGAACGGTTAAGTTGTGAAGATTCTTTTTCCTGAAAAAATGATACGTGATTTATTAGAATCGCATAATTTTTTAAAATTTGGTATTAAGCGATAAGAAAATAGTTTGGGTAAAAATAAAACTTGTTAAATGCATTATTTTTTGCATTTCAAATTCTTTTCATGGAAAAGCATCTTTTTTCTTTCAAATTAGCCCTTCAAAAATAATATTACTATTCTTAAAAGCAAAATTAACTATTTTTGCCTGATGTCTAGTTTTTGTGGATGAACTACCTTAATCCACGTGTTCTCTCGGAACTCAATTTGAACAAATCCGACACTAATTTGAGGTACAATTTCTATCCATAGAAATTTGTGCGTTCACTCTAAATTCAGTCCAAATAAATCTTAAGGCTATTTGAGGTTTATAAGTTCGAATTGGATTCAAATTAATATAATATTAGATGTAATGTGAAAATATTATTTTTTGAAGTCATAATAATATATTTCTTGTGTGTATGTCGTTGTTGCATTAGTATTGTATGCAAATTGAATTCATTCATATTATTATAACGTATTCTGGTAGAAATTAATTTTTTAACAATCAATTAAGCAATATTAATTATGTTGAGCAATAATAATCATATTGAACAATGTTTATTTACTATTGGTGAATGATTTTGATTTTCACTAATAAATCATAAAAAGATTTATTGCTAAATTAAAAATGATCTTTTATTTAAGATATTTCCTTGATTACTACATTATTAAAGACTCATAAATATGTCTGTTAAAGTAGAGATTTACACAAAAATGTGATCAATTGTATTGAAATATCTACTAGAGTTTTTTTTGCATTTATCACGGCAATGTAGCAATTAGTTTTCCCAATGATATTCTTTATGAGTCAAGAATATAATGTCTAAATTGAAAATAATATAATTCATAACATTAAATAATTAATAATATTTTAAATATTAGTATCTTATCCAATCGAATTATTCTACTGACAAGGAGTTGAAATTTATAGAAATGATTTACAATTAGAAAAATAAAGTTATATCTCAAAAGCTTTCAATGAAAATGTTATATTACCTTGAAATAAATTATTGACATCTCCATTTTCGATAAATTCCAATATATATTATGGTTCGATAATAAATTAGCATTACAATTTGTCCAACCTATAATTTTATTTTTAATAAAAATTTCTATACGCAAAAAAATATTAATACTTAATACTTACGATTCGTTCAAGAATAAAACTACGTATATTTGTTTGATAAAGAAAATTTTTAATCAATCATTGTAAAAAAGGCCTCAGAAAATTTTGCAAAAACACCTTCATATAATTAACACATTAGCTGAAAAATAATCAGTATTTTGAAAATTGTCGTAAAAATTATGACAGTTCTCAAGGTAGTTGCCTCGAAGGGAAATAGATCAGTCAAAATTATTAAATTATGCTTTTCGGAATTCCAATTTTTTTATTGATATCATTCAGAAACAAAAAGATTTTTATTCTTTCAACGCTTATTTTGTATTTCACATATTTTGGTTAAAAAATGGAATTTTTGATTTTCAATACTGTTTTCTGAAATCAAAACATACAATATACATCTTGTCAAATAATATCCTAGTAACAATTCGTAGACCTCATTCAGACAAATAATTTTCCATCTTAAAGTTTTTTTCTTATCTCTCATATTTTGATTAAAAAATGGAATTGTTGAATTTTAGTGGTATTTTTTAAACTAAAACGAAAAAAATACATTTTATAAGAAACTGTATCAGGTAAAATTTGTACACTTTATTGAAGTAAAAACCGTTTTTTCGGACAGGGTGTCTCAAAACGTAAAAATTTGATGAAAATTCCGAAAGTGATTCTTCACACAAAACCAATACCTTCTCACATGATGAGAATGTAAATACACTTTTAAGCTATTTGAGTAATTCCTCGTGTTACTATAAAGGGGAGCTTTCCCAGTTCAGTAGTAAAAGTTCTTCTTGGTGCGGCCTAAGAATGTGCCACCCCCAATTCCTGAATGCAATACCCAATCACTGGCTGGTATTTTTATTCGCAGATTCTAAGGTCACTTGTTGCTTGTTTAGTTATGTCGACGTATATATAGGCGTCACTACATATGAACAAGTCTTTCATGCATGGAAGCTCATGCATTTGTCGAAGCTACACCCACATTAGTTTATGTGTATCCACACATAAATACAAATACTGGCAGAACATTGAACCGATAGGTGGATGCCCTGCCGATTTTATTTTCTCTCACTATACTACCCTTACAATCCCAAGCGCAACACTATTTTCCCCTCTTTTTACCCTTTTTGCTAACCCGTTCGAGTTTTGGCGTTGCGGTTTTTTTGCGCAGCTTTCCCTACTCCGCGTTGCTGGCATTTGTTTGCCTCGAAAGCTTCCTTTCTTCCTCACGTCATTACGTTCTCTTATTTCTTCTTACGCTTCAAAAATCTGACGTGAGACGTATATTTGGATTTTGATTTCACATCCCTTTCCTTTATCCAGTGTTTAAATTTGTAATTAAAAAAAAAAAATTTCTTTGTCATATCAAGAGAGAAAATAATCAAGTTTTGGAAGCGAAAATCTCATTCGTTTGGTTATTTGAAAATTTGATGTGTAACTGGAGTAAATAGTTAATGTTGGTTGGTAAAACGATTTCGACGAACAAAAGTTAATTATATTTGACAGGTACTGAATAGACATTGACAATAAAAAATCAATTACTCTGGATTCAAAAAATATTACAAAATATATTTTCTTTTGGATGGCTGAACTAAAGTATGAAATAATCTCAGTTATACATTTATCGTGTGAAAATTAAATATCATGAGAAATAGACAAAATTGAGGCGAAGTAGAAAAACCTATTCTAATTGCACTTTAGTACATTTAATTATTTATGTTCGTAAATAATTTATAATCAAGAAAGTAAGATGAAAATTAACCTTTTAATACTGATCCCAATATGAAATTATCTATCTTCATTCCACAATATGAAGTTTGATAAATAATAAATTAAGGGCATAAAACATTCATAAAATCACTTTCTTTGCAAAATTCAAGGTCGAAATTTCATAAATTTATTAAGGGTATGTGTTACTATCGGAAATAATTAAAATTATCAAATAAAAATCACAAAAAAGTAGAGAGAAAAATTGTTTTTTTTTATGGGGATATTTTCACAAATACCCAATATTTATATCCCAATAATTTTTTTTAAAAATAGTGTTTTAGTGTAAAACATCCCTTGATATTTTAGCATATCTAAATGATTGCATAAAATAATAATTTGTTTTTCAAGTGTTGACAAATGTTCAAGAAATAATGTTTCAAAAAAGTTCAAAAAGCATTTACAAAATTCGCATTTGATAAGTCTAGTGCGAAATCAGATACGAACTAATATTGGTTCAAAATTGGTCTAATAAGATCAAGTTCTAGTATATTATTACCTTGATGGACGTGGCTTTTGGCCCAGGAGTCAATTTTCACTGGACCAAATTTTGACATGATGTTATGGCAATTGAAATAAATAAGATACGTTGCCAGTGTTGTTACATCATCTACCAATGCATACATACTAGTACATATACTAATAATGGCCCAATATTATTTGCCGAGTTTTGAAAAATCCTTTTAAAAAGTTGATGCGAATTACGTGTTACTTTTAATTTTTGAATCAAAAGAAGAATTTTTAAGTTGTTGTACCAAATTACTTAAATTTTGGAAAGTTGCCTTCTTTTTTCATTCCACCTTTCTTGTTGATTTCTCATAATCGTTTGTTCTAAGGAAGTTTCTATGGTCCATATTTGGTCGTTTCTTTATATCTTGAGGGTTCGAGCGGTTTCGAGTTCTTGAAATTTTGAATTGTTCAATATATTAATATGCTAAACCTCGGAAACGTGTGTAAAATTCTGCTCCATAAAACTATGATTTTATGACATAAAAGTTAAAGAAAATCGCTAGGTACTTCACATAAGAACTCATTATTCATTTATAATGTAATTCTATTTCATAGTTGTTAAGAAATACGAATGCATTTCCGTTTTAATACAATGCCATGCAAAAATTTTCGGACACTCGTTTCTCGTCATTTACATAAAAGCTCTTAATTTTTGTAATACAAATCAACAAATTACTTTCTAGAAATAGCATGGAAGGTAACAAAATTCTGCATATAATACCCTAAAACGAAGTGTTCTTGTCAGTTATTTGCAAAGGAATTGCAAAAAATTAAAAGTTTTGAAGTTTCCTTAAATTATGAATGACTTTTGAAATAGTTAAGATTTTAAATTTTTTCTTTGCTTATTATAAAGGTTAATTCAACTAAAATATAAGCAGCGTATGTAAAATATAGTGATGACTTTTAACTGTATTCTGATAAAGTTTATACTTAGAATAACAAAGTTGTGAAAATACAAAGTATTCTTATACTTGAAAAATGGATTATAAAAACTATGAAAATTGATAATCAGAAATAAAAAACAAAATATAATAGAATTATGTTTAATTTATATTTTACAAATAATTTCACAAAGCACTTTTACAATTTTTGTGTTACTTTTTTCGCAATATTTTCGTTAATATTAGAATTATAATATTATAATAATAATGACAAAAAACAAGCGTTCGAAGACTTTTGCACTGCAGTGTACATAAATAATAAAATAAAATTTTATTTAATTTTAAAAACGTTTCTCGAAAGATCGTTCTCTCAATGATCGATTATTTTGCAGTAGATCTTTTAAAGAATTTCTTCTCGTAATTTTAATTCTTAATCGATCTAAGAATCAATTTTTTTAATCGATCGTTCCTAAGTTAAATTTCTACAAAAACTTGTAATAATTATTAATGGTTCTATAATTTGGAGAAATTTTCTCATATTTGAGGATGTATAGGGAGAAAAATGTTAAAATCAAAATGATTAATTTTTATAAAATCAATAAAACATTGAAGACATTATAGATAATTTGGAAATGAATTTCTGCGTCTTGCAAGTCTTATCGATGGACCCAGACTCGTATTTATGTGCGTACATGAAGTGGAACTGTATAGAGGGCGATTGAGTTTGGCTTGACAGTAGGAGTCTCACACATTGAAATTCTTACATATTGGTGTTTACACACATGTGTACGCATATATACAACAGGGTGGTTGATTTGCGAGCGTCCAGCTTCCATAGATCGACCCGCTCGATGGCATCGACTCCCCAGAGCCAGTCCTTTCTACCTTCCTATCCCATCAGCGAGGATGTATGTAGTCTACAAACACACGGGGGGAGCCGATAAGCGTGTAACCTAATTCTAACGATCTGATGTGATCTGTGCTTAATGGTACCTCAAATCTACAACATTTCAACCAATCTTTCTCTCGAATCTTCGCTGCATGATATGCGGCTCAAAATCATTTGTATACAAGGAAAAAAATAGTTCAATAAAGTTTATAGAACTGTTTAAAGGTTAAAGATACAGGTATTTACGGAACAGACTTCTGTAAAAGGGCACAGCCGAGTTTCCATGTGAAATCGGCCTTAAAATCATATAAAATTTCGCATCAACTATATGGAAGGGGTTGGCCAAGAGATGATTTTGCCAAATTTTCAGATCATTATCTGCCATTTTAAATGAGTAATGGGGGATTTTACCATTTTCGTTTTTTTCTTTTATTAGCTAAACTAATCATAGCAAAATTTTTTAAAAAATCAGGGCTGTTTTTTCCAATAGAAGACACATTTATAAATTTTCGCAGATTATTTAATGCATAATTTGCGATGCAAAAATTTCGAAAATTTTTGCACGCAATTTTGTTCATGTTTGAATTGCGCGACCACTCTTTTGAATTATTCTATTCATTAGTTACCTATCGATGATTAAAACAGAATTTTTGCAGATTTTTGCAAGGTGTGGTCGTGGGTAAAAAAAATAAAATGCGTCAAAATACGCATTCTTCCAACATCTTACTATTAAAGCACATTTTATTATAACAGTAGACAAATGAAAAAAAATATTTATTTAGAAATCAATCTCTAATACGAATTACTGCTGAAATTTTTGCAAACATTTTACAAACTATTTTGCGAATTTTTTTTGTTGCGAAAAATCGAAATTTTTACATGCATTGTGAACAAATGGTTGATTGTCGTTATTCACAAGTCGAAGTGGTGCTGCTAAAAATATCTTTTCGTATTCTTGAATAATTTTCGAATATACAGGTTAAATTAATTTCTCTTTGTTAAAAATAACATACTCATTTTACCATACAAGACATCGGAAATACCCTCAAATCTTCCTCCATTTACTTTACTTTTTGAAATTTTAATGAGCACAAATAATAAGAAAAGCTCGTAAATTAAATAAGTAATTAACTTGGATTTCTGGATAACAAAAAATTTTTAGCAGTTATTTTGCATTGCAATACTTACATTTTCGTTACATTTTTACATTCTCATCATGGATGAGAAGGTATTGGTTTTATGTGAAAAATGACTTTCGAAATTTTCATCAAATCTTTACGTTTTGAGACTCCCTGAGTCAGAAAAAATGGTTTTTACGAAAGTGTCTGTCTGTCTGTCTGTAGGTCGTGTGCGGCATAACTGTTGACAGAATTATCAGATTGAATTGAGCTTTGGTACATTTTATCGGAGCCGAAAAAGTAAGAACAAGTTCGTTAACCAGCCACATCCAATCAAAATTGAGGGATTGAGCACTACTTTTGTGTTTTTGATAATAATTTTTTGAAAAAATCAAAAATTTCAATACTGGTTTTTGATAGTGCTCATAAATCTCTACAAATTATCCTGATAACATTTTTTGATTAAATCAAAATTAGAACTGTTACAGCATATTCAAATTCGAAAAAAGTCAATATCAAAATTCCATTTTCCAGTTAAATTATACGAAATACGAAAATACGTTATGATACAATATTATTAAATAAATAAAGACCTACAAATTTGAATTGTAACATTTTTTCATAAGATGCATATTTTTCTTTTTAATTCAAAAAATAACTATTGAAAATCCAAAATTCAATTTTTTAACAATAATATTCGAAATACGAAAAAAACGTAAGAATACAAAGTTGTTCGTTTCAAAAAGATCTACAAATTTTGTCTCACACAGTTTCTGATAAAAGATATATTTTTCGTTTCAATTCCAACAAATACGATTAAAATTAAAAAATTTCATTTTTTAGACAAAATATGTGAGATACAAAAAAAACTTTTAGATAAAAAATTGTTTGGCTAAATAAGGTCTACACATTCTTATCGAGAAATTTCTCAACAGGATGTATATTTTAATTTTTTGATTTTTAATATTGAAAAAATTCGATTTTTTTCACCAAAATATGTGAGATACGAAATAAGCGTTGTTCTGCAAAATCGTTTCCTTAAATAAAGTCTACGATTGTTTTTCCTTTTTGAGATATTTGGAAGAAAATAAATTTATCAATAATCATGTAATTTATTAAAAAGTTACAAAAATGCATACAGAAAATCGGCGCGAAGCGCGAGTGTCATGATGAGAATGTATTCCTTAAGGCCGATAGAGCCTTAAGTAAATTGAATTTCCTGTTTCACTTAAACTGAAAAAGAAACTTAGTGAATTTGAGAAAATGACTAATTTTTTATATAGTTTTGCCCGTTAAAATCTTTATTCCGTTTACTTTTTGTATTCCACTTTTATATAAAACGGAAATTTTTTGAACGGACTAAATTTTCAACAGGCAAAACCTGTATATTCGAAAATTATTCAAGAATACGAAAAGATATTTTTAGCAGCACTACTTCGACTTGCGAATAACGACAATCAACCATTTGTTCAAAATGCATGTAAAAATTTCGACTTTTCGCAACAAAAAAAAATCGCAAAATAGTTTGCAAAATGTTTGCAAAAATTTCAGCAGTAAACAATGTTAGAGATTGATTACCAAATAAAATTGTATCTTTCATTTGTCTACTGTTATTATTAAATGTGCTTTAATAGTAAGATGTTGGAAGAATGCGTATTTTGATGCATTTTATTTTTTTTACCCCCGTCCACTTCTTGCAAAAATCTGCAAAAATTCTGTTTTAATCATCGATAGGTAACTAATGAATAGAATAATTCAAAAGAGTGGTCGCGCAATTCAAACATGAACAAAATTGCGTGCAAAAATTTTCGCAATTTTAGCATCGCGATTTATGCATGAAAAAATCTGCGAAAATTTACAAATGTGTCTTCTATTGGAAAAAACAACCCGGATTTTTTTCAAAATTTTCCTATGATTAGTTTAGCTAAAAAAAGAAAAAAACGAAAATGATAAAATCCGCCATTACTCATTTAAAATGGCAGATAATGATCTGAAAATTGGGCAAAATCATCTCTTACCCAACCCCTTCCATATGGTTAATGCGAAATTTAATTTGTTTTTAAGGCCGATTTCACATGGAAAGCCGGCTATGCCCTTTACAGAACTTTTTATCATGAAATGCGGAATTTGCAATAATTTGTTCTATACGTTCCGCAATTTACTTTTAAAGGTTGTGTACATTTTTTAAAACTCTGTGCCGTAAATGCCTGGTGAATAAACGATACTAAACCAGAAAACACGGTGATATAAGTGTTATGCAACTGTTGCAAAAATAGAGTAACGTGTTCTGTAAGAGGTTGATAACGGCTTGAGAAATAATCTTTTTTCGAGATACCAAAAAGTGTGTTAATTCCAAAACAAGTTTTGTTAGGAAAACAATAATATTTGGTTGCATAAATTCCAACAAAATATTTTTGTTGATTTGACGCAACCGTTTTCGCAGTAGAAAATGTATCTTTCTCTATCTTTAACTTATAGACGTCTATTTGCTTGTATTCTACGTTTATTTGCATTGATCACTTCCTATCCTCATCTATTTACGCTAATCCTCCTGAATTTCTTTTAAAATAAAGTGCTTTGACCATATTTTTCAATCCCTTATTTTTCTACACTTCATTTAATTATTTCAATACCATTTTATCCGTTTTACAATATACTACCGCGTTTATCTTCTTGAGTTCTCATCTTTTTACCGATTGAAATTGATAGACAAAGAATGAGTTTGAATAGGAAGACGAGAATTGTTGAAGGTAGGCGTATTGTCAAGTTGCTCATGTGATAGAAAAGGGTAGATATAGATAGGTAAAGGGCTGAGAAAATGAAAGACATGGATAGGAGAAGGATTGATTTGGACACGAATATGTGCATAAATTTAAAATGATAGACGAGAAGTATTCCTGGATAAATTTATGGATAGAACAGATTTTCTACTAGCGGGCCATAAAGTGGACTTTATTGCCCCGTGCGGGGGAAACAAATCCACTTTCTGACCCGCTAGTAGAAAAAAAATCGTGTGCAACACGGGAAAAACATTTATTTTACTCGTGTGGTTGTTACCCTCGCTTTGCTCGGGCATCAAACTTCACACTCGCAAAATAAATTTTTTTTCCCTTGTTGCACAATGTACTATTTTCTATTCAGAAATTTCTATCATTTCCTTGTTTTTACTTTCAGCGAGGCTGTTACTTGAAATGTCATTCACATGCTTTCTGTAACAAATTCGTTAACCATTTTATAACAGCGTTACTGTGTACGATGCTTAGAATTCTTGTGGTAATATTATAGTGATAAATAATAAAAAGCTGAACGAAATAAGATGTTCGGGTGACTACGTTTTTGAAATCATATTTCCTATATTTTCCTGGGTCTTTAATTTAATTGGTTCCCTTTTCTGAGAGAATAAGAAAATAGAATTCACAAGTTTCTAGTATTATCTAATATCTAATAGGTGTATTATACTAAAATTTTCAAAAGAGAAGAAAATCTTTAATTCCTTAATGTTGATTCCAGGAAGTTACTGGTGTGATTTCAAGCTCATTTTTCCATTTTATCGAAATAATTTTCTTTGAAATTTTGCAAAGTTTATAAGAATGAACACTCTTAGTTGATAATGCCCATTCTTTGAAGCTTTAGTTTCTACTGGAATATAATTATTTATAATATTTTTGAAAAATGTTCCACAATATTGCATTGAAAAAAATTTTACAAGTTTAACTGTCCACGACTTTGGGAAAATTTTCCAAAACATTGTTCATATTGTATCAATTTCTAATAACCTAATTCCAATAATTTCATCACTAATACATTGAAAAACGACTATAAGGTTACAAAACTATGTATAGATTATGGACGATTTTAAATTCTCTATACTGAAATTTTATATATATTGGTTAAGCACAAAAAGATTTTCTGGTATCTAAAAACAACAGATATGAACTCAATAGAGAAAGCAAGTTGTCACGAAAGTCTGAATTCGAAGCAACTGTACTAACTGTTAGTGACAGCTTCTATTAGCAATTCTACTTTCAAAGAGTAACTTTGTACTTGTTTACTAACATGCTAGAATATTTATATAGTACACCGAAACGAAGACGTCAGTACTATCCTATTCGTTTCATCCAAATATGTAATTCCCTAATGCATAAAACGTGCTCACAAACATGTGCGCAATAAGTCTTTACTGAGTAAAGTTGAATACATATGAAATGATATTCTCCTTCTCTTCTCATATTGCAGTTTCAGAATTTCTCTCCTTTTTAGTTTCCCATTTTCCATTCCTTGACTCCACTGTATTCTGCGTTACGCTTCCTTGTCCTTCGGAATCGAATTGCATTCAAATGGTTCCGTTATGTTTTTCCCCTAAAAGACTTAATGAAAGCATATAACCATACTGCATTTTCTCTAATGGCTAATTTTCAATCCCAGAAATATTATTCAAATTTGTTTCCCTCCTAAATAATTTCATGCAATGCAAATCTTTGTTTTATTTTCTACGTATTAAAAGAGGAAAATAAGTTCAAAGTTCATATCTGAATATACACCGAAAAATTTTTTTTTTCGAGAGTCAACTATCACCCATAGTTAAGTCTAACCTAGTTGAAATAACACGGATTCCTGTTTAAGAGAATCACGTACATATAGTTGAAAAAACCAATATAAACCTTGTTACAGAGAAATAAAGAATTCTAGTTCAATTAACAATTAAATTCAATTAATATTGCTATGTTGTTATTACAAAACTCCGCTGTAAAAAGAACATCTTCTGTATTTATAACTTTTTCACTGTGTAAACAAAAATTTATTTTTGTCAATAATTCTTTAAAATCCACTTTTATCAATATAAATTTTGCTCTAGTAGATCATAAACGTAAAGTTGTTTATTGGTTACGTTTAATACATGCGCCTGAAAGGATCTGTTCGTCAAATCAACTTGCTTTCTTTGTTTTTCTTACTAAACTTGAACTTTTTCATTTCAACTAGGATTGCAAAGTTGGCGCCTGTCCTAACTAGGCAAAATAGTATACGGGTACAAGGAATTTTTTTCGGTGTACATGGTCTGTCGCAAAAGTTCCTAGACAAACCAAAAATAGCCAATACTAGTGGTAACATTTGTTTTATCATTTGGGAATTTAATTCTACACCCATCATGGATGTTGTGTCAAAATGTCATAACATTTGGATGTATAAAAACTGAATTATTACGCCTAATGTGACAGTACGTTTGAATCATCGGTCGAAAAATGAATTTTGAACATAGAGCCAATATTTTTTAATCTTGGTAAAACAGCTGCCGAGAAGCATCAAATGATGTAAAAAGTTTATGGTAATGAGTGTTTATCCCGTCCCACTATCTACAAGTGATTTAAATGATCAAATGGTCATCAGCTCATCAATCAACGATAATAACGGATTTTTTAACCAAAAATGGCATTTTGACTATCAACCATTCCCCGTATTCACCTGGTTTGGTTCCGTGCGATTTCTATTTGTTCGGAAAGTTACATTTGGCCATAAAAGGAAAACGTTATACAAACATTGATAATATCCAAAGGTCGATGACGACCATCCAGAACATTATTTCTGCTGATGAAATAATAATGTCTTTCAATTTGCTTCTCGATCGTGCAAAGCGGTGTATTGAGTCTGAAGGGAACTATTTCAAATAACATAAATCAACATTGCCAAAAGCATTTTTAGTTTTCTTGATTTTTAGCTTGTCTAGGAACTTTTGCAACAGATCTTGTACTATTGAAGTTATGTTAACAATGATATGGGGATTCAGATTGTTTCGATGATTTACAAAAGTGATTTATTTTTTAAGATGTTAGTAATTTTTCAATTTTATTATTTGTAAACATTTTATCTGAATAATATGTGAAAACTATTCAAATCATCGAAATCACAAACATCATCAAAATATAACTGAGTACTTACTAATGATTTTCTCCATGTTTTGTACTGGATCCGTAGTTTGTAAATTCATTTTTAGCTGCGGAGAATTGCAACAAGATTTCTGTTTTATATGATTTGACAGTTTATTAAAAATTCTTTTTACAAATGCATGTCAGGCAATTGTCCTTTTACAGCTTTATGTCCGCAATCCCAGAATCATAAATCGAAGGGAATTGCGGTTGGCATGAAAGCTTTCCGAATACAGGCACAGGCTTGCTATATTAGCTCTCGTAGTTAGATTTTAGTTTAATGATTTCCGCCGGACAATGACTGCGGTAATAGCGTCCGAATCCTGTTCGCCTCGTTCCAACTGAGCACATTCTCCGAATGGTTCTGTGGCGTGGACCCGCGTATTCGCCTACACAACACATTTCTCCATGTGAACGTGTTCGCGATGTAAAGAGCTCTATGTTAAGTTTGTTACACAACCGATTTAATATGTAATTCAAATCAATTGCCACAAATACAACATTTGTTTCGAGAAAAGAAGTGTAATCAAATATTTAGACTGAGTTTCTATTCCTGACCACAGAACTTGTTCTTATAAAGATACATACACGTATAAATATATATATATATACATAAATAAAATATTTGTTACAATTCTATAACACGTTTTTGGGGGATCCTTATGTATAGAGTTAAAGATTAAAAGTTCCATTAGAAGTTCTTCGCCAACGTCTTCGTCATGGTTTTGGCGCTAACGTATTTTAACTGCACAGGTTGTCATTCAAGGCCCCCTACAGGTACATCCTCTTTTTAAAACACGTGTGGTATCATGCCCCGTGTGGTACTTCTTTCACGGTCGAAGAACTTTCTTAACGACTGGCCACATGCAACGAATATATGATTTCCTTATGCCCACTGGCTGTTTTTCCTTTATCTTCTTACGATAGCTCAACTGCCTTTTAAAGTTTAACGAACGTACTGGTCATTCAGAATACGTTATACTAATAAGAATTTGAAAATTCTAAAACCACCTCACCGACCTTACACAACAACTACGCAGATATAAAATTATAGGTTTATCAAACTTTATCTAAATTACTATAGAATCATTCAATATTAAAATTATGTATTTTAAAATTAAAATTACACTGTGAACAATTTATGTTGAAATTTTACAGTAAATGTATCGGAATTTATTTCTAAAATATTTTATCATTTTTAATGACTCCTTAATCGGTAACGATTTTGATTACAATGGACATATTAAGAAAATAATTTTTGTGGTTTTATTATTCGAGCCACTTTGGCATTATTTCATAAATTTTATGAACTATATTTAAATGAAAAATTTTGAGAGAACCAAAGAACATTAAATTCATGTTTAAAAACTTTTTTAAAACCCCAAACATTTTTAACAGTGTATTTTCACTGAACCCTGTGTCACTTTTTGATTCTCTAATTCAGAATTTAAGAATTTCTAGTCGATTAATGGATATATTTATATGTTTTAAAATGTGAAAGGTTGTAATTTGTGATAGTCACGTAAGTGATGGAAACGCGTAGCAAACTCTCAAGATATATCGTTAAAAACTACCGAACCTAAGTAGCATTTATAACGAATCATCCAGAACTAACGGCTGTCTTAGATGCGTTCTACCAAGTTCTATTAACGAGCATAAACTCTAAACGAGGGCTGCATCCTGAAAAATTGATTCTAGGTCCACGTGCTAAAACACCCACGTGCCATCTGTCGAAGAAGATAGGATAGACCCTTCTTTACTTTGTTCGTTTTTCGTTCATCACAAAACATTCCTCTTAGAAAACCACTTACCCTACCTTTCCAATACTAAAAGAAAAATGTTTTGATAAAAGCAATATCGGTTCAATAGCAAAAGTAACGGAAACTCTACATGAGTATTGAATCTATGATCTTTCTCACATTTTTTTATCATAATTCAATTTTTTATACGCACGGAGTTTTTTTATAAGTTCTTATAATTAGACTCTACTCAATAATGGGAAAATACAGTGAATGTACCAATTCCTGTATATTTAATAATCATCACAAAAATATTTTTCTGTCTGAAATTGGTATATCCGGATACACGGAGAAAATAAATCTATTGCATTTGTTGAGTCGATAAGATAAAATAGTGATGTCATAAAATTTCTGTACATTTAACATATATTACAGTACGGTTTTTGGCTTCTTTGTAAACATAAAAGATTTATCGATAAGTATTACAGAAATGTCTGTTAAATTAAGATTTTGAAGATAGTTCCTTATTCTGTAAATTGAATAGGCATTTCTGTAGTATTTATCGACAAATCTGTTATGTTTACAAAAAAAGGGGTGAGTTGTACTAGAGTATTTGTTAGATCAACAGAAATTTTAAGCTCTTACTATTCTAATTTATGGACTCTGTAAAAAATGGTTCAAATCGGGTTCGAACTGGGCCTCACACCAAAAAGTAATTTACTTGTTCGAATGTAATAAATCGTTCTTGAGTTCAAAATGAGGAATGTGGATTCGTGATTTGTCTAAATAGCCAGGTGGAAAAGTCGGAGGCCAGACAGTATTTACAACCGGCGCAGTATTGTGCCAGCTGTAACCGAGGTGCAATGCTAGCATCCTCGGTGTGTCAAACATTGGCATATTACTGGCTTACTACTGGCGCGGTATTCTTTGGCAATACTGGTAAAAATTTGCAGTAGGGATATCATTGACAGTCGGCACTCTGCTGGTTTACTACGGGCGCAGTACTGATTACTATTACTGGCAAAATACCGATAAAGAAGGTGTGACAACCTTCAGAACAGTACTGGTTGAGTGCTGGCTGTATACAGAATCCAAATACTGGCTAAAAACCGACATAGAAGTCTTATCGACAGTTGTCACTCTACTGGTTTGGTACTGCCACTGTGCTGATCATTATTACTGGTCAAATACCGACCAGTGAGTTATGCCAACCTTCGGCACAGTACTGGCTTAGTGCTGGCTGTAAACAAAATCCATATACTGGCTATCAGCTGACATAGGAATCTCATTGACAGTTGGTGCTCAATTGGTTTACTACTGTTGCAGTACTGATTACCTTTACTGGCAAAATACCGACAAAGGAGGTATGCTAACCTTAGGCACAGTACTGGTTGGGTGCTGGCTGTATATAACACCCAAATACGGGCTATGAACCGACATGGAAGTCTCGTCGAAAGTTAGCATTCTACTTGTTTACTAATGCTGCAGTACTAATTATCATTACTAGCAAATTGATGACGTACAACTTGCATAACCTTTAACTAATCTATTTTTGACACATCCATTCAAAATGTATTTTTATAAATAATTTCATAATTATTTTTCGTTGAGTGTTCCATACATTTTTCAGTTTTTTTTTGCAAGAGAACTATATTTTTCAGTATAGAATATGAAATTTCAATAAGCTGTTTTCGATTCAATTTGTATAAATTTACTTTTAAACAGTATTGTAAAACTTAACGATCAATCTGGCTTTTAATATAGTTATACTAGAAGTTAGAATACTTTTTAAATTACAAAATTTAACCAGATAAAATCCAGTCAGAATCGGCTGCTAGTATTCGACCAGTACTACTCTAAAGTACGAGCCCAGTACTGACTGCCAACTCCCAGCCGAATTATAATTAGGGGTCTAACCAGTACTATGTCTGTATCCGTGCCGATATTTCACCAGTACCCTGCCAGTACCAGAAATCCGACGACGGTACTGGCGTGGTATCGCGCCAGTAGTAAATTTCCACCTGAATAGGACCCTCACTGAACCCCGGATTTGAAAAATGAATCCTTTATTAAACAGAGTTTTCTTGACCCTAACAACTTTAAAAATTTGAAGAATCTGAAAGTAATCGAATCCCCAAAACACAAAAAACACAACAAAATTTGGACCAAAATCACAAGTAGAAAAAACCTTGAGGAAACAAACAAAAAAGGAGGAGGGAGGGAAAAGGAAGGAGGGGGTTTTGAAGGGTTGCCTTCTTTTTCCTTTCCTCCTTTTTTGTTTGTTTTCTCAAGGTTTTTTCTACTTGTGATTTTGGTCCAAATTTGGTTGTATTTTTTGTGTTTTGGGGATTCGATTACTTTGAGATTCATGAAATTTTTAATTGTGATTTTGTTTGGACGTTGAGGGGAATCCGGGTTCGTAGTGATACAAGTTCGAGTTCAGGTTTAAAAACCTAATAACTTTCGTATTTCAAGCTTTTTTTTAAACTCAAGTGTCTTAAAGGCTTGGAAAATGTTTTAGGTACTTTGTTTAGGAGCGTCAATTATTGTTAGTCAATATTAGAGGAAATCGGAGGGTTTCTTGATTTTCTTGGCTGTGGTTCAATTATCACAAGATCTGGCAAATTGAGTCTTACATGTAAACTCAAGAGACCCTGAATACTATTCTTCAGAGGGTGGGTAGAATATGAGAGAAGGACAAGATCTCAATCAAGATATGCTACTGGACACGAAATAGCAGTATCTTAGTACCACGTTATCGGCAAGAGGCTATCTTCATCCTCAATAATCTTCAAGGCTCATCGTACTTTCGGCGTAACGGATAATCGTGATTAAACGAATATCTCTCTCACTTAGCTCACTCAAAAGCTTTATGACATCATCAAAATCGCAATTTAATTTCAGGACATAACGATGATTTTTTTTTTATTCAAAAATGAAGCTAACAAATGTATTTAATTAAACGGTATTAGCTTTGACTGTGCAGGTCAATTGTTCATTCAAATTTTTTTTTCTTTTAACCACTTTATTCAAGTATTGAAAAACCACAGTGGCGGTGGGTGAGGGGGCTTCCAAAGTTTGGAAAATACATAGACAAACAGCTATTACTAATTTGAATTCTTCACTTTTATATATTTTTACAATGAAAAGACAAATTTTAGGGAACATCCTGAGTAGAAATTTGGAATTGGTCCTCGAGAAAACCTGTTCAGATTTCCTCGTTTCTATCTGGGCCTTAAAGAGGAAATCTATCGAGAGCCTAGACTGGACCCAGCAAACAAGTTATGTAACCGCTCCGTAACAAAAGGGTAACATAGTTATTTCTGGTTATGTAACGATTGTTATTTTTCAGTGATGTAATTGCTATATAACGGGAAGGTAACAATGTTATGTAAGATTGTTACCGCGTGAAGATGTAAAAGATCAATAAAAGAGTGAATGTAACAATTCTGTAGCAGTGGGATGTATATGCTATAGAAAAACAATGTAAAATTCGTTCTCTAATTGTGTTACACACATGATCTGTAACAGTTTTGTCATAATGTTATGTAAGTAAACTGTTACCGCATTACTGTATAATTATGTAAGTCGTGTATAATGTACATTAATAAAAGCTATGTAACAATGTGACAATTATTATTTAAGAATCATGTAACATTTGTTCTGTAGCTTGGTTGCCCGAATGATCTATAACAATATCGTTTCTTTGTTACGTAAGGGTAATGTAACAGTGTTACGGAATAGTTAAGTGAGTTGTATGTAATGTACATTAGTAACAGCTACGTAACAATGTTACGTAATTTTTATGTAAGAATCATCATTTCTATAACTTGATTACCTAAGGGTAACCTACCTAAGCTTTGTTACGTAAGGGTAATGTAACAATGTTACGGAATAGTTATGTTAGTTGTATATAATGTACATTAGTAACAGATACGTAACAGTGTGACATAATTTTTATGTGAGAATACTGTAACTTTGATTCTGTAACATGGTTACGCGAATGACCTATAACACTTTCTTTGCAGTGTTACATAAGTGTACTATGACGGCATTACTATGCAGTGCTTCTCTGTAAGTTGTGTATGGTATAATGCACGATATTATCAGATATGTAACAATCATGTAATATTATATATAGATATTTTAATTTCCCGAATACCGACATCAATAATAGTTGGAAAAATTAATAATTGTGGGTAATAACTTGTGTAAACTAAATTGCTCTTATGTTTCACATGCCCTTCGTATGGTATTCAGTAATCGACAAATAACACAAAGGTGCAAAATTTGATTCACAGAAGTGAGTTGTGTATTATCAATATTTTATCATCGTATATCTGTTTAACATATCTCCGTTACATACTATTTACATATCGCTTTTACAAAACTTCTATATAACATAATTGCACAACACATATAGAACATATTTACATTGATGCTGCGTAACAATATAGCACATATGTTACATAACTCTGTTACAGACCCATTACATCACAGCGTTACAGAGCTGTTATAGAACTAATTCATCACACAGTGTGTGACATTTTGCGTCACAGGTGACTCACCTGTAAGTCACCAGCTATGTAACGTGTTATAATCTGTTACGTAACAGTTACATACATGTTATATAGCAGTGTTAGCTGGGGATCGAGATGCCAACCTATATAATAGGTGCTTTCGAGATCAGCATTCGAGGACCTATTAAGAAGGCCTTATAAGAACCTAAAGAGACCCTCACGATACCAAGAGTAATGCGCTTGCGCCTTGGCGCAATTGCCTTTGGCGCGCTTATTTGAAATATTAAATTTACAACGTTTGTAAATTTTATCAAATAAAGAATTAATAATGAGCATTATTAATGTTTTCTTGAACATACAGTAATATAATTATTATCCATTGTACTTAAAAGTAAAATAATAATGAAATTTGTCAAAATACTGTCAATACGTATACATATAGTGAAGCAATGTTTACTTTCGGTATAAATAGGCAATTTCTACGCGGGATTTTCAAGCGGAAAAATATACACTCCGTTGTATATTTGAAAATGACCCTATTTCTTATTATTATTTAGGAGAAAAAGACCCGAGGTGAAAAATTCGAAGTTCAGAAAAGCTATTCGCCTGCATAATTATTAAATGTATTAAGGATAGTTCAATAATTGTTCAATTCGTTTTGAGCAAGGATTTAAATCTTTTTATAGGTTTAAATACCCATTAATAAAAATATTTTAGCTTTCCAGATTTACACGAAAGATAATTTGTTATTGCTTTATTTGATCAATTAAAGGTCCATTTATATGTAGCGCGGTGTTATTCATTGGCATTGAAAAAAGCTGTAAATTTTTCTTTTTAATTTGTGAAAGCGGTGTATCGTTAAATCTTTTGACTTGTTTTTTAAACTGGTGGGAGGTGCAACGGCATTTGGTACGTTGGAGTACGATGCGGTTGCTGTGGGTACTCACTTTAATCCGCGGGAAAAAAAGGAGGGATGTAAATCGATGAAAAGTCCCGACCCAAGCGGGAAAAGTGTCGGTGACACGCGAGTGGAAAATGAGATATTAATATCTTCCATTCGGTTTCGATTTTCTGGAAAAACGGTTGATGGAGATAAAATTACCACCAACAAAGAACATTGTCATAATAAATCAGTCGCATAGTAGCATAATATACATGTAGTATATTAAATTATTATTGATGCATACTTCTATACATGACAAACATATACACCCGCTTATAATGTTCTATTATATTTTGACTCAGTTTTTTTATTTTATGTAAGATTATTTCGTGCTGTAACATTTTTTATGACAATGTGAACATTTCTATGAAAATAATAGTATAAAATCATAAGAGATATAATTTTAGTGTTTGCAAAAACATGATGAAACAGATAAAAACGCATGTACATCGAGAAATTTTCTTCCATTTCAGCGGAAATTTATGTCTGAATTATAATCATAATCTCATTAATATTAAATAATCTCATTATTATGATTTAAGCAAGAATATTAACTGAATTAATGTGTTTAATTTATCTAAACAATTCTTCGATCTTACAAAAACACGCTCTCTAAATCTGAATCAGTCAAATTTTCACTGATTGAATCAGTGATTTTCCTTTTCACTAATTCATCAGTGAAAAATATTTTTCACTGTCAAATCAGTCAATTTTCACTGAAATAATCAGTGAAATTTGACTGATTTACAGTAACCTCTTTTTAGATATTTGAATCAGTCAAATTTCACTGATTATCAGTAGATTTTGACTGATTAAAATTTAGAGAGCGGTTAAAATACTCGCTTCATTCAAAAAAATTCTTTAAATATTTAAGCAATATACGGTTGAACAAACGGTTAGTTTGAATCGTAGAAATTAATTTTCTTATTGTAATGTAGCCGATTTTGAAAGGCTCTTTTGTTATCTAGAATTTTTTATGTCTTTATATTTGAAGACAATTGAATCCGAAGACCAAAGCAATCAATTGACTATGAGAGTTGATCGTTGACGGTTAATAGGTTGCTGTACCAGTAGGTCAGGTGGGGGTGGATGAAACATTGGGGTGAACCACCCCCGTGTAACCCTCCCTTTGATAATAGCATTATGACGCCTGATTGTGGAAATAAACACACGATCGCATGGAATGACATACGCATAAATGGGCAACGCGTTTGCACGTGGCGTGAACTACCTCGCGGTTCATTAAGCCGCTTTAACGCATCCCAGTAATAATTAATGACCAGTCAATTGATCATTTCTTTCGTCTGTGAATCGTGATTTTATGCTGCGAAAATTATTAACGTAAATTAATTCGCATTAATAACCTTGATGAACAACAATTTAATTACCTCCGTTCTGATATTGAATCAGATACGTAATAATTTGTGCATCATGTAATTCAAATTCTTTTCTAAATTTAATTAGTCCGTATATGATTTTATCCTAATGGAAGAATAATGATATTCCATCTTAAAACTTTTACTTCTATTTTCAAATTTTATTTCCCTGATATTATAAATTATAAAAGATACGAGAAAACGTTATGATATAAAATTCTTCAATACAAAAAAATCTACAAATTTATTTTGTAGATATGTTGTTACCGGTATTATAATTTGAACATTAAAGTGAATGGCCTTTCCGGTTTTGTAAAATTGTTTTATTTTTAAAAGTACGTCAACGTTTCGACCGATTTTTCGGTCCTTATCAAGACTATAAAAAGGAAATACAAAATGAATATATATAAAAATTTTTGAAAAATTATGAATATAATAAAGAGATAATATTTATATAATAAAAAGATTTTGTTTTTTCAATATAATATATAAAATTAAGAGAAGATAAAAGAGAGAAAGAATAATAATAATAATAAACATACCGTGGATGACATATTTAGTATTTTACTTCCATTCATATTGTTTGATGATTGGTTAAATTTAAAAAAATCCAAGTTTAAAGGCATAAAAATATGTAGTAAAATTATCATCATAGCATATTAGTTACTATGAGAGTTCGTTAAAATTTTTAAAAATTTTTGTTAGGATAACTGGTGTCAACCTTTTTAGGTTATATTGATCGATAACGACACCTATAAAATAAATATATAAGAGATAAATTTGAATTAAATTATGTAAAGAAATTTTTTGAAATATTAGTTACTTACAAGCAGTTTCCATTATTTATACGTTATTGTTACATATTATTAAAAATTTTATATTACACAAAACTTTGGAAGTAAAATGTCTCCACAATTGTTCATTTGGCTATCGTAGCGTTGTTGATGTTATGGTGTGTTCTCAAGAAAATTAATATGTAATATATAGGCTATTGGTAACATTCAATGGTAATTTTTGAAATTTATGAAATTATACAATTAAAAAGATTAGAAAAGATAAGAGAAAGTAGAAAAGTTATGTTATGGATTTTATTATATTATTATAAATGGCACTTAGATTTTCAATATCTGTTTTGTAATTAATAGAAAAATTTTCTTTTTGAATATAAATCATTTCTAAAATTAATCGTTTTTTTAAAATATTTTCTGTATCTAAAATTTTAGTATTTTTAAAATCAAAGGAATGTTTGTAAGAAGTAGCATGTTCTGCAAGTGCAGTTTTGTTATCTTTATTTTTAACAGATCTAGCATGTTCTAGTAATCTATTGTGTAAGAATCTGCAAGTTTGTCCAATATATTTTTTGTTGCATTGAATGCAGTTAATTTCATAAATGACATTATATTTAAATTTTTTTTGTGTTCTATCTTTAATTGTTGGAAATAATTTTTTTTGGAAAGAGTTTTCTATTGTAAAGACAATTTGAAGTTTAGTTTTTTTAAAGATTCTGCATAGCTGTTCTAGAAAATTTTGAATATATGGAAAAGTTATGACTTTTCTACTTTCTTTGTGATCTATATTATAAATTTCACATACTTGTAAAGTAGAAAAGTCATAACTTTTCCATATATTCAAAATTTTCAAGAACAGCTATGCAGAATCTTTAAAAAAACTAAACTTCAAATTGTCTTTACAATAGAAAACTCTTTCCAAAAAAATTATTTCCAACAATTAAAGATAGAACACAAAAAAAATTTAAATATAATGTCATTTATGAAATTAACTGCATTCAATGCAACAAAAAATATATTGGACAAACTTGCAGATTCTTACACAATAGATTACTAGAACATGCTAGATCTGTTAAAAATAAAGATAACAAAACTGCACTTGCAGAACATGCTACTTCTTACAAACATTCCTTTGATTTTAAAAATACTAAAATTTTAGATACAGAAAATATTTTAAAAAAACGATTAATTTTAGAAATGATTTATATTCAAAAAGAAAATTTTTCTATTAATTACAAAACAGATATTGAAAATCTAAGTGCCATTTATAATAATATAATAAAATCCATAACATAACTTTTCTACTTTCTCTTATCTTTTCTAATCTTTTTAATTGTATAATTTCATAAATTTCAAAAATTACCATTGAATGTTACCAATAGCCTATATATTACATATTAATTTTCTTGAGAACACACCATAACATCAACAACGCTACGATAGCCAAATGAACAATTGTGGAGACATTTTACTTCCAAAGTTTTGTGTAATATAAAATTTTTAATAATATGTAACAATAACGTATAAATAATGGAAACTGCTTGTAAGTAACTAATATTTCAAAAAATTTCTTTACATAATTTAATTCAAATTTATCTCTTATATATTTATTTTATAGGTGTCGTTATCGATCAATATAACCTAAAAAGGTTGACACCAGTTATCCTAACAAAAAATTTTTAAAAATTTTAACGACCTCTCATAGTAACTAATATGCTATGATGATAATTTTACTACATATTTTTATGCCTTTAAACTTGGATTTTTTTAAATTTAACCAATCATCAAACAATATGAATGGAAGTAAAATACTAAATATGTCATCCACGGTATGTTTATTATTATTATTATTCTTTCTCTCTTTTATCTTCTCTTAATTTTATATATTATATTGAAAAAACAAAATCTTTTTATGATATAAATATTATCTCTTTACTATATTCATAATTTTTCAAAAATTTTTATATATATTCATTTTGTATTTCCTTTTTATAGTCTTGATAAGGACCGAAAAATCGGTCGAAACGTTGACGTACTTTTAAAAATAAAACAACTTTACAAAACCGGAAAGGCCATTCACTTTAATGTTCAATCTACAAATTTATATCGCAAAATTTTTTTATAAATTGTATTTTTTTCTCATGCATGCACAGAAATAGCTACTTTTTTTATCTGAAACGCTGGAAGAAAATCCCCTTTTTAGGGTACACACGAAAAATGCGGGAGTTATCAATAATTCCCGTGGGAATTATCAATAACTCCCGCATATGGGGGAACAATTGCGTGATTTGCGTTAGTAGCCTGAGTTTTTCGTTATTTTTGCACCATCAAGTGTTGCCATCAAGTGTTGCCATCTAGTGGACCAAAAAGTAAGTTCGTTGCGAAAACTTGAAAGTATGGGCAGTCAACTTCATCGTTGTGAAAACCTAAAATTCTGCGCAAAATTGTCTCTGTCGAATCTTCTGACTGACATTTTTCGTGTGTACCCCAAAAAGGGAATTTCCTTCCCGCGTTTCAGGCAAAAGAGTGACCATTTCTGTGATGCATCAGAAAAAATAAAAAATGCTACGCGTGAGGAAGAGGATGATTCTCACTCGTTTTCGCGCCCTCGCTTCGCTCATACGCCACTTCACACTCGTCAGAATCATTATCTTCCTCCCTTGTAGCATAAATATCTATCGAATGCAAAATTGTTCAATTCAATAAGGTCTACAAATATAAAATAATCCCGCCATAAATCGAAGGATTAAACAGCCAAACTTGTTTGCCACGGTTTTTCACATAAGAAAGTGGGGAAAGGCAAATTTGAGAAAAAATGGATAACGTAATTTATGAATTATTTCTGAGGAAAAATTTGGAAATATGGTGAGAAAATAGTATCACTTAATACTGAAACGGTTCCTTAGAAGTAATACGTTCTTTTCTATATTTAACTTGTTCTTCGTTAAACGTTTCTTTGGGAAACGCCTTAGAGCAATGCAAGAGCAACAGGTACTTTCGACTGGAATGCATCCAATAGGTCCGCCTCAGAATCTTCGCTATTTGATCGGTTTCGATAGGACCAATACGTGCGTAATGTAGCTACGAGAGGGACAGGCTATTGAATGTGTGTCTGTATGACGATGTATGTTCATGTATTTAGGTAACAAGGTCAGCGTGCCAGCCATGTCGAAGGGGGTAGTCACCCTTCCTTTCGATATCGCTTTGATAATGTTATTGCGTCACTCTACTGATCACATCAATTGCTAGTCAGGAAAAAGTCATTGAGTCAAGCAACCATAGTGACGTTTTTCATGAAGAAATTCATCATATCTTCAATTCAAGGTTACTATACTATGTCCATAATACAAGGATGTTTGATATTGACGTGATATTTCTATGAGAGGTCGCCACTAATAACAAACAACTATCATTGTTGACAAGTTCCATCCTCCAAACCTCTTCTGTCAAAATTTGAGCCAAATCCATTAATTACACTCTAAAAAAAAGTCTATCCATAGTGAAATTACGTTCTTTTCAGAATGCATCCATTGAAACTAAGCATATTCCTTTTGTCTACCAACAGAATCTTTTTCCTGTCACAAAACTCATCTGTGAGATGCAAAAAGAAAATATTTTTAGCAATGAACGATTTTTTTTGACTCTGAAAAGAAATCCTCTAATTATGTAAGGATTGCATTTCTAGACTAGGAGACAAAGTGCGCCTGTGCATTAGTGAGTGTACATCGTCTGGTGCTAATCTGTTCACAGATATTTTGTCAGTACGGTGCCAACTACGAAGAATATATTTATTTATGATCAAAATCAATTAACGAAATCAAATAATGGTTTTTTACAAATTATTAGGAATCCCAGAGTGCGGCGTAGAAATTTTGAAAGGTACGTATACCAAAACAAACAATTTTGATCCGCATAACCTTATTTTTCATTGCTTCTGATGCTTCTGATGACAATGCAAAGATATACCTAAAATATCCTTGTGACAGCTACACATTTTTTTCCGTAAAACAGTTTCGTATATGTATAATTTTTTATACAATTTATTCATTTTATGAAATATACAGTTGTTTTTTATTTGTAGAAAAATATTTTGATTCGAAATTATTAGTAAAATGTTTACTATAGAATTTATTGTGAAATTTAAAATGCAACAAAGTTTAAAAATAATTTTGTAACACTTTTTCAACATTATATATTTAATAGACCATGGACTTTCAATTTTATACGTATTGGAAAATTTGTAATGTAAGCAAAGTTATATCTTAAAATTTCTTTAAGCTGAAATCTAAGACGGGTCGTTATTATATTATTGAAAATGATCGATTGAATATTGGGATTTGTCAAAGTTTGGCTTGTGTACATTTCTTATAGGTTATATCATAGAATTTGTTTTCTTTTAACATCGAAATTATACTTCCTTCGTACGACAAAGAATTTTATTTCCAGACCAAAGGAAAAACTTTGGCAGTAAAATGATAGCACTTAAAACGAAAATACTTCAACTGTTAGAGGATTTCCTCTTATGCCAATTTTGAGTAGAAAATCCATTCATAGTGAACGGAATTTTTCGACAGTCAATATTCCGTTTTTAGAGTGTAGTTTACAAGTTACAGTGTCTGAAAGCAACCAACCTCAGAATTTTTTGCAAAGATAGAAAAAAGTGAATTTCGTGTGTTGATAAAACACTACCTTTTGCGTGAAAAAACCTTATCAGAAATCAAGGCTTAAGCTCGATAAATATTATTCGGACTCTGCTACATCGTATGTAATGGTTCAGAAATGGTCCACCGAATTTCATTGTAGTCGTATGAGCACAGACACCATTTCAAGTCCAGTTCGTCCAAATGAGATCACTACACCAGGAATGATCAATAAAATCCATGGTATTGTTTTGTATACTGAGCGTGTGGTCAATATTTTGCATACACATTTGTGCATAAGAAAGCTCTGTTCAAGATAGGTTCCGCGATTGCTCACAGTCGACCAAATACGCATTCGTGTGACCATTTCGGAGCATAATTTGGCCTATTTTAACTGCAATCCGTAAGAGTTTTTACGTCGATCTGTGACGATGGATGAAACATGGATCCACCACTATACTCCGGAATCACAAGAAGGATAAAAACAGTGAGTTAAACCTAGTGAAAGTGCACCAAAGCGTCCCAAAACGCAACAATCGGCTGGAAAAGTTATGGCTGGTGCTTTTGTGATGCACATGGAGTAATCTTTATCGACTACCTTGAGAAAGGAAGAACGATTACTGGAGCATATTATGATGCATTATTGGATCGATTAGTTGACGCAATCAGGAAGAAACGGCCACATTTGAAAAAGAAAAAAATCCTTTTTCATGATGACAATGTACTATTTCACACATCGAACATTGCACAAGCAAAAAAGCATGAATTGGGTTTCGAATCGCTTCCGCATCCACCGTATTCTCTAGACCTGGCCCCCAGCGACTATTAGCTGTTCCCGAACTTCAAGAGACGGCTGTGTGATAGGCGTTTTGAGTCGAACGAAGAAGTTGAATCGGAAATAGAAGGGTATTTTGGAGGTTTTGACAAATCGTATTATTTGGAAGGCATATAAAAGTTGAAAGATCGTCGGACTTGTTGTATTGTGCTAAAAGAAGAGTACATTGAAAAATAAAACCGATTTTCGTTAAAAAAATAAATTCTTGTTCATTTTATCACGTTAATATCAAATATCCTAGTATATTCTTATATGCTGCATTTAACTGTACTTTACTGTACTGTACTGTACTTTAATGTACTCTGCCGTCCTGCAGAGTACAGCATTGTACTGTACTGTACTACACTACACTGCACTGCTCTATACTGCTATTTACTGTACCGTACTGCAGAGATCTACAATGTATTGCAATAAACTATACTGTATAGCACTGAAATGTACTGTACTGAATAGCACAGCATTGTACTGCAATGCATAGAATAACCCTATACTGTACTGCACTGCAATGTTCTGTATTGCAGTGCTCTGTACTGTAATGTAATGTAAACGGTTTTCCAATAGGGACATAACAATTTCGTATCTTTATATGAACGCACCCTTAAACTTTTTTAATGAGCTGTCAATGTCAAAATGTTAGTTAAAGTCAACATTTTCATCATGGTAAAGTTCACGAACCAGCAATGTTTGGAAATTATTAAAAATTACTACCGAAATTCTGAGACGGTGGTCGCAACTTTAAGAGCGCTTACTCCAATTTTCGGCCGTAACAATCGTCCCACCCGACAGGCTGTGCGTGCTATAGTGGATAAATTTGAGACCAAATTTACACTATTGGACGTTCCGGTGCCAAAAAGATGTCGTATTGCTCGAAGCGAAGAAATAATCGCAGCCATAAGTGCATCGATTCAAAATGAGCCAAATCAGTCGATTCCACGACGTTCTCAAGAATTGGGCATCGCTCAAACGACACTGTGGCGTATTATGCGAAAATATCTTGGCCTACATGCTTTCAAAATTAAATTGACTCAAGAACTAAAGCCACTTGATCATTTGAAACGCCGAAACTTCTCCAATTGGGCTCTGGCAAAGCTTGAAGAAAATGAAGAATTTCATCGAAAAATCATCTTCAGCGATGAAGCTCATTTCTGGCTCAATGGCTTTGTTAATAAGAAAAATATGCGTTATTGGTCAGCAACAAACCCAAATGTGCTTCTTGAGACACCGTTGTATCCGCAAAAAGTGACTGTTTGGTGCGGTTTTCATGCCGGAGGTGTGATTATGCCGTATTTTTTCGTGATGAAAACAACCGTCATGTTACCGTGAATGGAGAGCGCTATCGTGCTATGTTGGAAGATTATTTGTGGCCAGAATTGGATGAACTTGAGATCAACGATATGTGGTTTCAACAAGACGGTGCCACTAGCCACACAGCACGCGTCACAATCGATTTATTGAAAGGCAAATTCGGTGAACGTGTTATTTCGAGAAATGGTCCGGTCGAATGGCCGCCTCGTTAATGCGATCTAACGCCATTGAATTTATTTTAATGGGGCTATATCAAGTCACTGGTATATGCCAACAAGCCAGCAACTTTAGACGACCTCAAAGACAACATCCAACGCGAAATTGCCAACGTTCCGGTCGAAATGTGTGCCAGAGTGGTGGAAAACTGGGTCCAAAGAATCGACCGCTGTAAACGGGCTCGTGGTGGTCATATGACCGATATCGAATTTCATTCATAAAATGTAATGCTTGCACTACACCCACAATAAATTTGAACTCAACATCTCAAATATTTCTGTGTTTTATTCATAGATAAAATTGTTATGTCCCTATTGGAAAACCCTTTACTATACTGTACTGTAAAACACTATATGTCACTGTTCTATACTGCAATTTACTGTACCTTACTGTAGAAAATAGCACTGTATTGTACTGAAATGTACTTCACTGTACTATACTGAACTGAATTGCAATGCACCGTGTTGCAATGTACTGCACTCTACTGTACTTTAATATAATGTAATGTACTACATTATGTTACTTTATTTGTATTTGATAAATGTAAAATATGTTTGAAGTTTGTTTGAGGGAAATTATTATGTGAATTTAAGGTATGTAAAACTCCTTTATTAAGCATCCTTGAAATGTTCTCTTGCGTGACCAAAAGTGGGTGTGTTTGATGTTCTGAAAATTGTCCTTAGCGTGTGTTAAGACTTTGCTCCCTTGGAGGTCGCAAGCCGTGACGCGGGGTGGCTGCTTCATTTGCTAAGTAAGGCCACTGTAATCAAACCGATTACTTCGCCTCAGCTTGTCCCTAGGAGTGGCCGTTAATGCAAATTTTCATAAACAAGATGCTTTCGCAAGTCAATGTACCTCAAATAAAAAGAAATGTGAGCTATCATAACGCCTTGTGTGACTTTGGTCATTAATAAGAGACTACAGCCTGGAAAAAAAACGGTTGGTTTTATGTAAACAAAATGAAAAATTTACAAATAAACTTCGAAGACGGTAGAAAAGTGACAATGATACTTTCAAGGTAGTCGCCTCGCAGAAAATGTCTCAGAACCTCTATTATTGTTATAAATGATATTTTTTTGAAAAGATAAGATTCTTTTCCTGAAAAATATTTTGAAGATACAGAAATTACTTATTTCAGAAATTTTGTTTTTGATTGAGCTTATTTCCTTATTGCTGAATGCCAATTGTTTGAAAATATGGGATTTTAGTCGATAAGGACTTTTTTCCCTCTGAAGAAGATTTTTCAAAACTTGACATCTATGTTTTGAAAAAATATCTTTATCCTTAAAAGTACGATTAAAAATATTTTTTCAATAGAAAAAATTTGCGTAAATTAATATATTTTCCATTAATTTATGTATTTTGAAGAAGCAGATGCAATAAAGTTGCAGAAGATACTTTTCTCAGAAAAAAAAGCTCTCTTTTATCAAATTCCCATCATTTTTTAGAAATTGGTGGTTTTTGACAATGAAAAAAGTTTGAAGTTTTCAAATAAATAAAATCTTTAAGTTCAAATTTTTTTCTTGAAAATTAATCTTTTCTTCTTTAAACAATACGAAAATTCAAAGCTTTTATAGTAAGGAAATAAAAAAATTAACGATTTGAATTATTTTTTATCTTCCTTCAATGAATATAAAAAGCCGATACTCTGTGAAGTAGCAATCTAACACATTTACATAAAAGGCTATCATAATTTATTTATCGATTCTCTTTTTCAGCAATTTATCAGACAAATTCTAGATATTGGGATTTAACTAGGAATAAGTCATATGTACATGCAACAAATTAAAAAAAAGTGGTTTAAAAATGTTATCGTTTTATAAAATTCATATGAAAATTTCATCAGGGTGATAAAATGTTGCCATCAAATTTTTAAAATTCTAATTTAATGATAATAAGTGAATAAATTTCAGTATGAGTCAGTTTGTTCATTTATTCATATTTTTATTCTATGTTTCCAAAAAAATGTTATGTCTAGAAATAACCAAAATGAAACTCAAATATCAACAGTACAATTTTTTCAACAGCTATTTATTATTATTGGACATGTCTGAAGTTTTTGCTAACTTTATAATGCACAAAAATTAAATGTCTTAAATAATAAATGTCAAAAATACAGTTTAATACACATTATAAGAAACTAATGATTAATTATTTCAATTCCTGTTTGTTTCGTTCAGTAATTTTTTTGTAGAACGATTTTGTGAATGCGATTAGCTTATAAATAATTTAAAGAGGTTTGAGGCCTAAAATAACGGTTTTGCTAATAAACAAATTTCTGGTAAATGATAATCTCAGCTATTTTTTTCATTCGATTGAGCAAAATAAATACTTACTAAGTCTCTTCAAATTTATTGTTTTCGTGATAGTTTTGTTAATTTTTTCAAAATTTAATTTCAATTAAAAGTTTTGATAGAACTTTGATAAAAAATAATAAGTTTACCGTGACTGAATTGAATGATTGAACCGTGACTGATATATTTTTTCTAATCGGATTTAATAAATAATTTAGTTTATCGTACATGTATTAAACACTTTATACTTATAATTAACCAAGAAAAAAGTTTACAAAAACTTTCAAATTTTGCAGTCTGTAAACAAATCCCAGTAAGAGATTGGAGGCCAAAAAGTAAGGACAAGTTCGTTAACCACCCTCATTCGACTAAAATTGTGAAAATAGGAGCATTTTTTGTGTTTTTGAATAATTTAATAATTAATTAAAAATTTCAAGGATTCGAAAACAATCGAATCCTCAAAACACAAAAAACACAATCAAATTTGGACCAAAATCACCACACCTCAACAGAACACTAGAAAACAAACCGTGAGAAAAACAAACAAAAAAGGAGGAAAGAAAAAAGAAGGCAACCTTCCAAAACCCCTTCCTTCTTTTTCTTTCTTTCGTCCTTTTTTGTTTTTCTCACGGTTTGTTTTCTAGTGTTCTGTTGAGGTGTGGTGATTTTGGTCCAAATTTGGTTGTGTTTTTTGTGTTTTGAGGATTCGATTGTTTTCGAATCCTTGAAATTTTTAATTGTGCTTTTGTTTGGACGTTAAGAGAAATCCGGGTCAGTGGTGATACGGGTTCAGGTTTAAAATTTAATAATTTAATTTATGCTGCGTTTTCGAGCGCAAATTCCCTTATTGCATCCGTTGGCTCAATTGTTCGCATCAATAAGGTCAACAAATTTCGTTTGATACAGTTTCTGATAAAATGTATATTTTACGTTTTAATTTCAAAGAATGCGATTGAAATTCAAAAATTTAATATTTGAGCAAAATATTTGAGATACGAAAAAAACGTCAAAACGGAAAATTATTTGCCTAAATGAGGTCTACAAATTCTCATTAGGACACGATAACTCTCGATAGAATTTTCAGATTGGATTGAAATTTGTTACACCTTTTGTGGGCCCAAGAAGTGAGGACGAGTTCGTTAACCAGCCATTTTCGACCAATGCTTCTGGTTTTATCCATAAAAAACGTGTTTGAAAAAATTCCATTTTCCTGCCAAAATATACGAGATACGGCAAAATGTTAAGGGACGAAATCCTTTATTTTTAAGAGATCTACAAATTTCCCCATGACTATTTTTTCGTAGCAGTTATATTTCATGTTTATTAATGAAAAATGTTATTAAACATAAAAACCTTTGGTTTCCAAAAAAACTATATGAGGTACAGAAACAAATTTCCAGACAAAATTTTTCATCTCAAGAAGATATACAAAT
The DNA here is from genome assembly GCA_030998225.1 of Diplolepis rosae. Lineage (NCBI taxonomy): Eukaryota > Metazoa > Arthropoda > Insecta > Hymenoptera > Diplolepididae > Diplolepis > Diplolepis rosae. The sequence goes on from JAPYXD010000695.1 coordinate 1,704,354, forward strand.
TTATTTCAGTGAACTTTTCGAGCAGACACGTAGTTTTTGTTTTGATTGTAAAAAAACATGATCAAAAATGAAAAATTCTGTCATGCACCAAATCTATGCGAGATGCGATAAAAATGTCAGGGAAAAAAATTGTATATAAAGAATATACAACGCCGAACGCAATGCGCGAGATCCACATCAAATTTTTATTTTTGATCTAAATATGGATCTAATAGATATAAAGTAAAAAATCTGCCCGCTTCGCGGGCACATTCTCGTCGCGCGCTTCGCGCGCAAGTTTGAGCGCGCCTAGGGCGCGCGATTTTATCGTTTAAGGAACTAAAAAAATTTGAAGCATGTATAGAACGGGGGTTTGAATCTTCCTGACACCTGCAAGATGCACGCTTTAGGTTTTTTCGGTTCCATAAACTCAACATCTCATTTGCTGATAAAATTTTCACGACAATGTCCATAATATGCTGTTGGCCTTAAAGCCATCTATAGGCAATACACAACAAAATGATCTCGAAATTAGGGTGTGACTTAATCATAATAAATTAGGTTTATTTACCATCTGAAGTTGTCGATTCACGTTTGTGTTTGCATTTCATGCCTAAGAGATGTCACCACTGGTCCTAATTTCAAAATTAGCACAAGCTAAATGTTTTCTGGAGTCAGTAATTTTTTGGAAACTTAACTTCAGAGTTTTGTGACTTTAAACTAACAAACACGGATGATAGTCCATGAAAATTTCTTCAACCAGCAAAAGGGGTTTGAAAGCCATATTCAGTCTGGAAGTAGAGGATGGGTCAGGAAAGACAATTTACGGGATTAGCCCCGTAATAAGAGACCAGTGTTTTTGGCTCAGCTCGGCATGGGATGGTGTTGTCCGGCCGCTGGATCACCGGTATGGGTTAGTATGAGGGTAAAATGGGGAACGGGTGTCCAGTGACGGTGGGTTTCCATGACAACCGACTGCACCTCGCCACCCTGTGCATCCTCATGGTTGCAGTTCGAGTTTGCGAACGAAGCTGCATCCTTGCAGGGCACCCCCAATTTGAATGTAGAAGTGCAACAGGGTTAGAAGGGAGGAAGCAGAAAGTCACCCTTTTCAATCCATAGCCATAATGATCGTGCTACCTTTCGGTCCGTTGCAAATCGGAAATATTCAACGCTGCTTTCTTTTTCAAATATCATTCTTTTATCTTTCACATAATTAATTATAATCTGTAGTGAAATATACTTAAGCAGTATTATTTGAACGGTGGAGAAAATGATAGAAAACGAAAAATAACATTTTAGAGTATTTAGAGAGTTAATATTATACATGAAAAATGTAACGTACTGAAATTCTTTTTCTTCAATTTATAAAATTTTCTTTCTGTAAACTTTGAATCTCGAAACACTCTTAGGAAGTAAGGAGAAAGGAAAATGATATTATAATTACGATCTTAAAATTTTCAGATAATTTTCAAATAAAAAGACACTACTTCTGTCTGATGATTAGTGGATGTAAAAAATTTAATAATCGAGTAATTTTGTATTAATTACTTTGTATTTTGAATATTAAAAATGTATTGTTTGGAAATGTTAACCATATTTTTACAGAGGGAGAATACAAATTGAAATGATCGAATGTAAGCCTTTCTTTCTTCATATCTCCAGAGATTTCAATTCATTATTTGGACTATTTATTGTATTTTGCTTTATAATTTAATGAATAGCTGAAAATATGGATTCATAGAGAATTATTTGCTTAATTAGCTTTCGACTGTAAAATGTTTCTTTATAAGAGTATATAAATTTTTAAACGTGTTGCTTAAAAAACACTACTGGTTAAAGGGTTGAAACATTATACAGAAGAAGGATTATATATTTAAATTTTAGATTGCAAATTCGCATTTAATGTAATTACAAATTTCTGTTCATGATAGGTTTTGTTCTACTATTATAAATTAGCGTAATACATATTCGTAACCGAAACAACAGTTTAGCGAGCATTACTATCGGTATTACAATCTGTAATAGCCCTTTAACACGTATCTCTGAATGCATTGCCTCGATTGATGATTAAAGGGTACATTGGAAGTCATGATCTTATAGAGAATAAGCGAATTTAGTTGTACATCTCCTATACAACATTTTCATTTGAAGTTGAATTGATTTTCGTTACAAGTAACAACCCTATATACTTAAGAATGATGATTAACATTTTTCCTTTAGAATGTTACGATCAAATTTATCATTTCATTTCATCATTTCATTTTAGATATATTATTTTGATAATTTTTTAGCAATACTTGGCATATTTCAAAGTATTAGAAGAGAAAATTACAAATAAAAGGATTTGAACGTTCTATTTTCAGAAGATATCATCAGTCTTTGCATAAAGGCCGTACTTTGTTTAATTTATTCATCGAAGCAATCGCCATTTCTGATCTCATTTCATGATTGTGAAGACGTACGTGCTACCAATGCAACGTAGACGACGTATAACAATGCTGGCGTGCTAGAAAATTATCATATGCTTTACTTCGTAGATTGTCAGTTGAGTGAATATTTTATTGAACTTATAAAGCCAAAGGACACATTCTATTTTGAGGTACGTAAATTTAGGAAAATGGTTTTTATCTTGATAATATATCAATTGATGTTCAGGAGGAAACACATATAAATCTCGATTTAAACACAATATAAATTACGTATGTCACATACCAAACTATAATTTTTATTTATTAGATCATATGGATAATTCCATTGTAAAGGGTGCGAAAATTATATGCAATTTTTTAAGTATAATTTAAAAATTATTTATTATTATTACAAATATAGTCCCTCACTTCTAGACACGATTCTATAAAATTGTTCATGGAATCAAAGATTGGCAAATTTATATGTTAAACTGCAATAACACTCCTAGATATGAGGCATTTTAAGAGCAATAAATATTCAATGCCACTGTAAATGTTAAATTTTAAAAACGCAACGGATGTGACAGTTGATTGTAGCTGTTTGGAACGAAAGTAGCAATATAACTCATGGAAGCGACAAAATAAATATTTAACTTGTTTGTATCCTTATTCTACGTTTAAATTAACGTTGAACGGTAATTGAGGTATGCAATAATTTTATTTATTAACATTATAAATTTTAAAAAAAATATAATGTCTGACCTTGAACTCTGCTAAAGGCGACTTCAAGCCCAACATCCAAGCATTTGGTGCGCGAAATTTGAAAATATAATTAAAGATTGGGAAATGAAAATTTGTAGAATAAATGGATTGAATAATAGAATTAATGACATTATATATGCTGACGTATCAAAGTTGCACGAATATTGTAAATAGTTTGACAGAAACTCAATAATAAAAATATTTTACTTTATCAGCTGCGGTAATATATCAACATTTTTCACTAGACGAATGAATATAGTAAATTCTATTAATATTTCATAAAGAAATGTTTTTGCAATAATAAGAAATACTTTCATAAAAGCTACAAAGCTTATCATTTATGAACTTTGATTTTTAATTTATCCAACACATTAGTGTTTATTAAAAGTTGAGGTTCAATACAACTTGCACTTTCTATTATAATAGACAATTTCAAATTAGATGGCTGAGTTCGAAATTTTTGCCACTGCCTACATTATCGGAGGACCATTAGTCGCGTGACAGATACAGTACGTTGCCGACAGGTGTCCTCGTAGACAGTTTCAAACTCATATATCGATCGATCGCAGTAATGCAATCGAAAGACTCGGGCTCGAATCCCGACAAGGCCGAATGCATCTCTTTTTCCACAGAACGATTTCAAATTCTTTAATAACAGACAACATTTTAAATTCAATAATATTGTATTAAAAATTATCACATCACAACAGAATTAAATTCACGATGTTTGTAAAAATTAATAATAAATCTGATATTAATAATCATTTGAACAGTTTGAAAGATGTTTCTAAACGCCTATAATAATATTATAAATTGATTTTCAAGAAATCCGTATCAGTAATCAAACACTTTTTAATTCTAAAAAGATTCTTGTACTTAATTTAACCTTTTGTAGCTTCAAAAAAAAAAATTCAGAAATATATTAATTGGTCACAAATATCACGCAAAATTTAAACTTCCAACATGACTTTTATGGCCATGGATGAATCAGTACAGCTGACTAAATCAATAAATTCAGAAAAATCAGTTTTCTCTAAGATTTTTCCATCATGATAAATTTTACTAGCTGAAACTTTAGGACATAATAAAGGAAGTATTAGCGGATGGCTGTAGATTCAATTACTATTACTATCAGAGTTATCATTAATGATTACAAATATTTTAAATGTAATTTCGTTGTGACATCAATTTATGGAATTGACATATTGCCTTCGATTTATTGATGTTTAACGCAGAATATTAATTGCTTTCGTCTTCTAGTCTTTTTTTGAAAGGATTTATGTTCTGTAAAAACATTATTCTGTAATTGCTATTCACAAATTAATTTGTTTCTTTTTTTGTAGAAATAGTCATGCCATGTTTAGGAAATATTTTGTAAAATTTCATGGAGAAATAAAGAGTATATTGCGTGACAACGTAAGGAAGACTATGATCTCAATGAGTATGAAATTATTTGCCATCGCTTGAAGAAATCAGGCAATCAATACATTGTTCTTTAAAAGGAAAAATGCATTTGACGCAACACGGCTAAGGTGTGAAGTTAGCTTTAAAACGTGGATAATGATGGCGTATAGCAATTTTTGTCAGCTGTTTTTTACCTCATTATTGACAAGATACATACTTTTTAACCTAAGGTTGAAAGTAAGTACCAACGAGATATCAGATACTTTCGCCTCCTTATACAGGCAAAAATAGTCGGATTTTTGAAGAAGATGTTACGAAAAAGATGCCTTTTTATTTGAATGTCACGAAATCAGAAAGTGCCTTTAATTGTCCAAACAATTTTCTAATAATTGAGAATATTGTAGAATTATCACCCCCCATGATGTGTATATAGTAGATGTATATATATAAGTCGATCAAGGTGTGGGTTAGAAAAAATAATTGAAACACTCAACCATAGTTTGTCATGAGCGACGTTTCGTTGGCTTGGTTCGCCAACCTCATTAGGCTATATTTGAATGAAAAAGTTCATATAAATTAGGAATCACAATAATTTTTACAAAATTTTTTTTACAAAACAGTGAAAAAACACTTTCTAAAGATTCACAAAACAAATTTTACCTTAAAATTGAAGTCTTTACATTTAAAACATTTAGTCAATTATTAAAATCTAATTTAATTAGTCACATTGTTTCGTCCCGAAGTGAAATATTAAACTAACTATTCGTAATTTTGTTTCCTTATTTATAAGACGGAGGACACTAATATTAATAAACTAACACTAACTTAAACTTGTATATTATACAAATGAGTATTCAAACGTTAAATAATAATTTCAAACAAGAATCAGTATTCATAATTTCAAACTCTTCAAAAGTGGAAAGTAGTTAGAATTTAACGTATAAATATCATCTTTTTTATTTATGCTATTTTTTTGACACTTAATATAAATCATTTCTGATATAAGTCTTTTTTTATAAATAATGTCAGCATCAAATTAATTTTAAACATGAATTTGATTGGAATAAGACTACTGTAGTGGATTCCGAAATTATTTATAAAAAAAGACTTATATCAGAAATGATTCATATTAAGTGTCAAAAAAATAGCATAAATAAAAAAGATGATATTTATACGTTAAATTCTAACTACTTTCCACTTTTGAAGAGTTTGAAATTATGAATACTGATTCTTGTTTGAAATTATTATTTAACGTTTGAATACTCATTTGTATAATATACAAGTTTAAGTTAGTGTTAGTTTATTAATATTAGTGTCCTCCGTCTTATAAATAAGGAAACAAAATTACGAATAGTTAGTTTAATATTTCACTTCGGGACGAAACAATGTGACTAATTAAATTAGATTTTAATAATGGACAAAATGTTTTAAATGTAAAGACTTCAATTTTAAGGTAAAATTTGTTTTGTGACTCTTTAGAAAGTGTTTTTTCACTGTTTTGTAACAAAATTTTGTAAAAATTATTGTGATTCCTAATTTATATGAACTTTTTCATTCAAATATAGCCTGATGAGGTTGGCGAACCAAGCCAACGAAACGTCGCTCATGACAAATTATGGTTGAGTGTTTCAATTATTTTTTCTAACGCACACCTTGATCGACTTATATATATACATTTACTATAATTTTCTAATAATTTTTTCGTGTTACATGAGGTTCAAGTAAGCATAGAAGTAAATTTTTACTATTAGAAAACTGTCAAATAAAATATCAATGATAACCAATAACTAACAGAATACGGTGTTGCTAGGAGCTAAGGCACGCGTTTTGGGGCGAGTATCGATTTATTCAGGCCGAGTTGTAAGCAAACGCGGCGAAGGCAAGCGCAAAGAGCAGGCAATTTTTAACAAAGATTATATTTTATATTATTCTCTTTATTATATTCTCCGGTTCCTAAGGACCTAATTTAAAGATTTTTCTTCCGAAATTTCGCGTTAATTTTTCTCTTTGCATTTTCCAATTTTACTTAATTTGTTTTGAGAATATTTGCATACTCACGTGTATCAGTATGAGTTGCTAATGAATTAGCATTATGATATTGTTTTTATTTTTGCATTTTTTATTTTATTAATTTTTGACGACGAATACCTCTTCACATATCATATTCTCCTAGTACAGAGGAAGAATTTCAACATTTTCGACTCGAAAATTTCGTGTTTTTTTTTTTTTGCATTTTTTACTGTTATTTACATCAATTTGCATACTTCTATATTTTTACATTCTCATCATGGATGAGAAGGTATTGGTTTTATGTGAAAAATGACTTTCGAAATTTTCATCAAATCTTTACGTTTTGAGACCCCCTGAGTCAGAAAAAATGGTTTTTAGGAAAGTGTCTGTCTGTCTGTAGGTCGTGTGCGACATAACTCTCGATAGAATTATCAGATTGAATTGAGCTTTGGTACACTTTATCGGGGCCGAAAAAGTAAGGACAAGTTCGTTAACCAGTCACATCCAATCCAAATTGAGGGGTTGAGCACTACTTTTGTGTTTTTGAAAATAATTTTTTAAAAAATTTAAACAGTTCAATACTGGTTTTAGATAGTGCTCATAAATCTCTAAAAATTACCCTGATAACATTTTTTGATTAAATCAAAATTAGAAATGTTACAGCATATTCAAATTCGAAAAAAGTTAATATTAAAATTCCATTTTCCAGTTAAATTATACGAGATACGAAAAAACGTTATGATACAATATTATTGAATAAATAAAGACCTACAAATTTGAATCGTGACATTTTTTCATAAGATGCATATTTTTCTTTTTAATTAAAAAAAAAACAATTGAAAATCCAAAATTCAATTTTTTAACAATAATATTCGAAATACGAAAAAAAACGTAAAAATACAAAGTTGTTCGATTCAAAAAGATCTACAAATTTTGTCTCAAACAGTTTCTGATAAAACATATATTTTTCGTCTCAATTCCAAAAAATACGATTAAAATTTAAAAATTCCATTTTTTAGACAAAATATGTGAGATACAAAAAAAAGTTTAAGATGGAAAATTGTTTGCCTAAATGAAGTCTACAAATTCTCATTAAAACATTTCCGGACAGGATGTATATTTTATGTTTTGATTTTTAATATTAAATAAATTCGATTTTTTTCACCAAAATATGTGAGATACCAAATAAGGGTTGTTCTGCAAAATCGTTTCCTTAAATAAAGTCTACGATTGTTTTTCCTTTTTGACAGATTTGGAAGAAAATAAATTCTTTTAATCATGTAATTTATTAAAAAGTTACTGAAATGTATACAGAAAATCGAGCGCGAAGCGCGAGCGCCATGATGAGAATGTGTTCCTTAAGGCTGATAGAGCCTTACGTAAATTGAATTTCCTGTTTCACTTAATTTCAAAAAAAAATTGAGTGACTTTGAGAAGATGTGTAATTCACATCATCTGTAATATTATCATAAAATTGATTTGAGCTTCAGTATCAAATTATAATAAATGGACTTGAATTTGGATTTTTGATTATTTGCTCGAAAATTTCATGGTTTTTTTTAAATTTGCATTTTTTACTGTTATTTACAACAATTTGCATACTTTTATATTTTTAAATGTAATATTATGTAATAATGAAGCAATCTGCAGTATTAATTAATTATTTATTGCGTTTTTTATTTTCTTAATTTTTGACGACGAATACCTCTTCACATATTATATTCTCCTAGTACAGAGGAAGAATTTCAACGTTTTTGGTTCGAAAATTTCATCGTTTATTTTTAAATTTTCATTTTTTACTGTTAGTTACATCAAATTGCATACTTTTATATTTTTTAATGTAATATTATGTAATAATGAAGCAATCTGCAGTATTAATTATTTATTTATTGCACTTTTAATTTTTAAATTTTTGACGACGAATACCTCTTCACATATTATATTCTCCTAGTACAGAGGAAGAATTTCAGCATTTTTGGCTAGGAAATTTCATCGTTTATTTTTAAATTTGCATTTTTTACTGTTATTTACATCAAATTGCATACTTTTATATTTTTTAATGTAATATTATGTAATAATAAATCAATCTGCAGTATTAATTATTTCATTATAGCATTTTCAATTTTTTAAATTTTTGACGACGAATACCTCTTCACATATTATATTCTCCTAGTACAGATGAAGAATTTCAACATGTTTGGCTCAGAAATTTCATCGTTTATTTTTAAATTTGCATTTTTTACTGATATTTACATCAATTTGCATACTTTTATATTTTTTAATGTAATATTATGTAATAATGAAGCAATCTGCAGTATTAATTATTTATTTATTGCACTTTTAATTTTTAAATTTTTGACGACGAATACCTCTTCACATATTATATTCTCCTAGTACAGAGGAAGAATTTCAACATTTTTGGCTAGGAAATTTCATCGTTTATTTTTAAATTTTCATTTTTTACTGTTATTTACATCAATTTGCATACTTTTATATTTTTTAATGTAATATTATCTAATAATGAAGCAATCTGCAGTATTAATTATTTATTTATTGCACTTTTAATTTTTTTAATTTTTGACGACGAATACCTCTTGACATATTATATTCTCCTAGTACAGAGGAAGAATTTCAGCATTTTTGGCTCGGAAATTTCATCGTTTATTTTTAAATTTGCATTTTTTACTGATATTTACATCAATTTGCATACTTTTATATTTTTTAATGTAATATTATGTAATAATGAAGCAATCTGCAGTATTAATTATTTATTTATTGCACTTTTAATTTTTTTAATTTTTGACGACGAATACCTCTTCACATATTATATTCTCCTAGTACAGAGGAAGAATTTCAACATTTTTGGCTCGGAAATTTCATCGTTTTTTTTTAAATTTGCATTTTTTACTGATATTTACATCAATTTGCATACTTTTATATTTTTTAATGTAATATTATGTAATAATGAAGCAATCTGCAGTATTAATTATTTATTCATTGCACTTTTAATTTTTTAAATTTTTGACGACGAATACCTCTTCACATATTATATTCTCCTAGTACAGAGGAAGAATTTCAACATTTTTGGCTCGAGAATTTCATGTTTTTTTTTAGATTTGCATTTTTTACTGTTAGTTACATCAATTTGCATACTTTTATATTTTTTAATGTAATATTATCTAATAATGAAGCAATCTGCAGTATTAATTATTTATTTATTGCACTTTTAATTTTTTTAATTTTTGACGACGAATACCTCTTGACATATTATATTCTCCTAGTACAGAGGAAGAATTTCAACATTTTTGGCTCGGAAATTTCATCGTTTATTTTTAAATTTGCATTTTTTACTGATATTTACATCAATTTGCATACTTTTATATTTTTTAATGTAATATTATGTAATAATGAAGCAATCTGCAGTATTAATTGTTTATTTATTGCATTTTTTAGTTTTTTAATTTTTGACTACACACATCTCTTTACATATTATGTTCTCCTAGTAGAGAGGAAGAATTTCAACGTTTTTGGTTCGAAAATTTCATGGTTTTTTTTTTAAATTTGCATTTTTTACTGTTATTTACATCAATTTGCATACTTTTATATTTTTTAATGTAATATTATCTAATAATGAAGCAATCTGCAGTATTAATTATTTATTTATTGCACTTTTAATTTTTTTAATTTTTGACGACGAATACCTCTTGACATATTATATTCTCCTAGTACAGAGGAAGAATTTCAACATTTTTGGCTCGGAAATTTCATGGTTTTTTTTTTAATTTTCATTTTTTTCTGTTAGTTACATCAATTTGCATACTTTTATATTTTTTAATGTAATATTATGTAATAATGAAGCAATCTGCAGTATTAATTATTTATTTATTGCACTTTTAATTTTTTAAATTTTTGACTACACACATCTCTTTACATATTATGTTCTCCTAGTAGAGAGGAAGAATTTCAACGTTTTTGATTCGAAAATTTCATGTTTTTTTTTTTAAATTTGCATTTTTTACTGTTATTTACATCAATTTGCATACTTTTATATTTTTTAATGTAATATTATGTAATAATGAAGCAATCTGCAGTATTAATTATTTATTCATTGCACTTTTAATTTTTTAAATTTTTGACGACGAATACCTCTTCACATATTATATTCTCCTAGTACAGAGGAAGAATTTCCACATTTTAGTGTCGAAGATTTCATGTTTTTTTTTTAAATTTTCATTTTTTACTGTTAGTTACATCAATTTGCATACTTTTATATTTTTTAATGTAATATTATGTAATAATGAAGCAATCTGCAGTATTAATTATTTATTTATTGCACTTTTAATTTTTTAAATTTTTGACGACGAATACCTCTTCACATATTATATTCTCCTAGTACAGAGGAAGAATTTCAGCATTTTTGGCTCGGAAATTTCATCGTTTATTTTTAAATTTGCATTTTTTACTGATATTTACATCAATTTGCATACTTTTATATTTTTTAATGTAATATTATGTAATAATGAAGCAATCTGCAGTATTAATTATTTATTTATTGCACTTTTAATTTTTTTAATTTTTGACGACGAATACCTCTTGACATATTATATTCTCCTAGTACAGAGGAAGAATTTCAACATTTTTGGCTCGGAAATTTCATCGTTTATTTTTAAATTTGCATTTTTCACTGATATTTACATAAATTTGCATACTTTTATATTTTTTAATGTAATATTATCTAATAATGAAGCAATCTGCAGTATTAATTATTTATTTATTGCACTTTTAATTTTTTTAATTTTTGACGACGAATACCTCTTGACATATTATATTCTCCTAGTACAGAGGAAGAATTTCAACATTTTTGGCTCGAGAATTTCATGTTTTTTTTTAAATTTTCATTTTTTACTGTTAGTTACATCAATTTGCATACTTTTATATTTTTTAATGTAATATTATGTAATAATGAAGCAATCTGCAGTATTAATTATTTATTTATTGCACTTTTAATTTTTTTAATTTTTGACGACGAATACCTCTTGACATATTATATTCTCCTAGTACAGAGGAAGAATTTCAACGTTTTTGGCTCGAAGAGTTCATGTTTTTTTTTAAATTTTCATTTTTTACTGATATTTACATCAATTTGCATACTTTTATATTTTTTAATGTAATATTATGTAATAATGAAGCAATCTGCAGTATTAATTATTTATTTATTGCACTTTTAATTTTTTTAATTTTTGACGACGAATACCTCTTGACATATTATATTCTCCTAGTACAGAGGAAGAATTTCAACATTTTTGGCTCGAAGATTTCATGGTTTTTTTTTTAATTTTCATTTTTTACTGTTAGTTACATCAAATTGCATACTTTTATATTTTTTAATGTAATATTATGTAATAATGAAGCAATCTGCAGTATTAATTATTTATTTATTGCACTTTTAATTTTTTAAATTTTTGACGACGAATACCTCTTCACATATTATATTCTCCTAGTACAGAGGAAGAATTTCAGCATTCTTGGCTCGGAAATTTCATCGTTTATTTTTAAATTTGCATTTTTTACTGATATTTACATCAATTTGCATACTTTTATATTTTTTAATGTAATATTATGTAATAATGAAGCAATCTGCAGTATTAATTATTTATTCATTGCACTTTTAATTTTTTAAATTTTTGACGACGAATACCTCTTCACATATTATATTCTCCTAGTACAGAGGAAGAATTTCAACATTTTTGGCTCGAGAATTTCATGTTTTTTTTTTAATTTGCATTTTTTATTGATATTTACATCAATTTGCATACTTTTATATTTTTTAATGTAATATTATGTAATAATGAAGCAATCTGCAGTATTAATTATTTATTTATTGCACTTTTAATTTTTTAAATTTTTGACGACGAATACCTCTTCACATATTATATTCTCCTAGTACAGAGGAAGAATTTCAGCATTCTTGGCTCGGAAATTTCATCGTTTATTTTTAAATTTGCATTTTTTACTGATATTTACATCAATTTGCATACTTTTATATTTTTTAATGTAATATTATGTAATAATGAAGCAATCTGCAGTATTAATTATTTATTTATTGCACTTTTAATTTTTTTAATTTTTGACGACGAATACCTCTTGACATATTATATTCTCCTAGTACAGAGGAAGAATTTCAACATTTTAGTGTCGAAGATTTCATGGTTTTTTTTTTAATTTTCATTTTTTTCTGTTAGTTACATCAATTTGCATACTTTTATATTTTTTAATGTAATATTATGTAATAATGAAGCAATCTGCAGTATTAATTATTTATTTATTGCACTTTTAATTTTTTTAATTTTTGACGACGAATACCTCTTCACATATTATATTCTCCTAGTACAGATGAAGAATTTCAACATTTTAGGCTCGAAGATTTCATGTTTTTTTTTTAATTTTCATTTTTTACTGTTAGTTACATCAATTTGCATACTTTTATATTTTTTAATGTAATATTATGTAATAATGAAGCAATCTGCAGTATTAATTGTTTATTTATTGCACTTTTAATTTTTTAAATTTTTGACGACGAATACCTCTTCACATATTATATTCTCCTAGTAGAGACTAAGAATTTCAGCATGTTTGGCTAGGAAATTTCATCGTTTATTTTTAAATTTGCATTTTTTACTGATATTTACATCAAATTGCATACTTTTATATTTTTTAATGTAATATTATGTAATAATAAAGCAATCTGCAGTATTAATTATTTATTCATTGCACTTTTAATTTTTTTAATTTTTGACGACGAATACCTCTTCACATATTATATTCTCCTAGTACAGATGAAGAATTTCAACATTTTTGGCTCGAAGAGTTTATGTTTTTTTTTTAATTTTCATTTTTTACTGTTAGTTACATCAATTTGCATACTTTTATATTTTTTAATGTAATATTATGTAATAATGAAGCAATCTGCAGTATTAATTGTTTATTTATTGCACTTTTAATTTTTTTAATTTTTGACGACGAATACCTCTTCACATATTATATTCTCCTAGTAGAGACTAAGAATTTCAGCATGTTTGGCTAGGAAATTTCATCGTTTATTTTTAAATTTGCATTTTTTACTGATATTTACATCAATTTGCATACTTTTATATTTTTTAATGTAATATTATGTAATAATGAAGCAATCTGCAGTATTAATTATTTATTCATTGCACTTTTAATTTTTTAAATTTTTGACGACGAATACCTCTTCACATATTATATTCTCCTAGTACAGAGGAAGAATTTCAACATTTTTGGCTCGAGAATTTCATGTTTTTTTTTTAATTTGCATTTTTTACTGATATTTACATCAATTTGCATACTTTTATATTTTTTAATGTAATATTATGTAATAATGAAGCAATCTGCAGTATTAATTATTTATTTATTGCACTTTTAATTTTTTAAATTTTTGACGACGAATACCTCTTCACATATTATATTCTCCTAGTACAGAGGAAGAATTTCAGCATTTTTGGCTCGGAAATTTCATCGTTTATTTTTAAATTTGCATTTTTTACTGATATTTACATCAATTTGCATACTTTTATATTTTTTAATGTAATATTATCTAATAATGAAGCAATCTGCAGTATTAATTATTTATTTATTGCACTTTTAATTTTTTTAATTTTTGACGACGAATACCTCTTGACATATTATATTCTCCTAGTACAGAGGAAGAATTTCAACATTTTTGGCTCGAGAATTTCATGTTTTTTTTTAAATTTGCATTTTTTACTGATATTTACATCAATTTGCATACTTTTATATTTTTTAATGTAATATTATCTAATAATGAAGCAATCTGCAGTATTAATTATTTATTTATTGCACTTTTAATTTTTAAATTTTTGACGACGAATACCTCTTCACATATTATATTCTCCTAGTACAGAGGAAGAATTTCAGCATTTTTGGCTCGGAAATTTCATCGTTTATTTTTAAATTTGCATTTTTTACTGATATTTACATCAATTTGCATACTTTTATATTTTTTAATGTAATATTATGTAATAATGAAGCAATCTGCAGTATTAATTATTTATTTATTGCATTTTTAATTTTTTTAATTTTTGACGACGAATACCTCTTCACATATTATATTCTCCTAGTAGAGACTAAGAATTTCAGCATTTTTGGCTCGGAAATTTCATGTTTTTTTTTTTAATTTGCATTTTTTACTGATATTTACATCAATTTGCATACTTTTATATTTTTTAATGTAATATTATCTAATAATGAAGCAATCTGCAGTATTAATTATTTATTTATTGCACTTTTAATTTTTTTAATTTTTGACGACGAATACCTCTTCACATATTATATTCTCCTAGTACAGAGGAAGAATTTCAACATTTTTGGCTCGAGAATTTCATCGTTTATTTTTAAATTTTCATTTTTTACTGTTATTTACATCAATTTGCATACTTTTATATTTTTTAATGTAATATTATGTAATAATGAAGCAATCTGCAGTATTAATTATTTATTTATTGCACTTTTAATTTTTTAAATTTTTGACGACGAATACCTCTTCACATATTATATTCTCCTAGTACAGAGGAAGAATTTCAACATTTTTGGCTCGAGAATTTCATGTTTTTTTTTTAATTTGCATTTTTTATTGATATTTACATCAATTTGCATACTTTTATATTTTTTAATGTAATATTATGTAATAATGAAGCAATCTGCAGTATTAATTATTTATTTATTGCACTTTTAATTTTTTAAATTTTTGACGACGAATACCTCTTCACATATTATATTCTCCTAGTACAGAGGAAGAATTTCAGCATTCTTGGCTCGGAAATTTCATCGTTTATTTTTAAATTTGCATTTTTTACTGATATTTACATCAATTTGCATACTTTTATATTTTTTAATGTAATATTATGTAATAATGAAGCAATCTGCAGTATTAATTATTTATTCATTGCACTTTTAATTTTTTAAATTTTTGACGACGAATACCTCTTCACATATTATATTCTCCTAGTACAGAGGAAGAATTTCAACACTTTAGTGTCGAAGATTTCATGTTTTTTTTTAAATTTTCATTTTTTACTGTTAGTTACATCAAATTGCATACTTTTATATTTTTTAATGTAATATTATGTAATAATAAATCAATCTGCAGTATTAATTATTTCATTATAGCATTTTCAATTTTTTAAATTTTTGACGACGAATACCTCTTCACATATTATATTCTCCTATTACAGAGGAAGAATTTCAACATTTTTGGCTCGAAGAGTTTATGTTTTATTTTTAATTTTCATTTTTTACTGTGAGTTACATCAAATTGCATACTTTTATATTTTTTAATGTAATATTATGTAATAATAAAGCAATCTGCAGTATTAATTATTTATTTGTGGCACTTTTAATTTTTTTAATTTTTGACCACGAATACCTCTTCACATATTATATTCTCCTAGTAGAGACGAAGAATTTCAGCATGTTTGGCTAGGAAATTTCATCGTTTATTTTTAAATTTGCATTTTTTACTGATATTTACATCAAATTGCATACTTTTATATTTTTTAATGTAATATTATGTAATAATAAAGCAATCTGCAGTATTAATTATTTATTTGTGGCACTTTTAATTTTTTTAATTTTTGACCACGAATACCTCTTCACATATTATATTCTCCTAGTACAGATGAAGAATTTCAACACTTTAGTGTCGAAGATTTCATGTTTTTTTTTAAATTTTCATTTTTTACTGTTAGTTACATCAAATTGCATACTTTTATATTTTTTAATGTGATACTATGTAATAATAAAGCAATCTGCAGTATTAATTATTTATTTATTGCACTTTTAATTTTTAAATTTTTGACGACGAATACCTCTTCACATATTATATTCTCCTAGTACAGAGGAAGAATTTCAACATTTTTGGCTCGAGAATTTCATCGTTTATTTTTAAATTTGCATTTTTTACTGATATTTACATCAATTTGCATACTTTTATATTTTTTAATGTAATATTATGTAATAATGAAGCAATCTGCAGTATTAATTATTTATTTATTGCACATTTAATTTTTAAATTTTTGACGACGAATACCTCTTCACATATTATATTCTCCTAGTACAGAGGAAGAATTTCAGCATTCTTGGCTCGGAAATTTCATCGTTTATTTTTAAATTTGCATTTTTTACTGATATTTACATCAATTTGCATACTTTTATATTTTTTAATGTAATATTATGTAATAATGAAGCAATCTGCAGTATTAATTATTTATTTATTGCACTTTTAATTTTTTAAATTTTTGACGACGAATACCTCTTCACATATTATATTCTCCTAGTACAGAGGAAGAATTTCAACATTTTTGGCTCGAGAATTTCATGTTTTTTTTTTTAATTTGCATTTTTTATTGATATTTACATCAATTTGCATACTTTTATATTTTTTAATGTAATATTATCTAATAATGAAGCAATCTGCAGTATTAATTATTTATTTATTGCACTTTTAATTTTTTTAATTTTTGACGACGAATACCTCTTGACATATTATATTCTCCTAGTACAGAGGAAGAATTTCAGCATTTTTGGCTCGGAAATTTCATCGTTTATTTTTAAATTTGCATTTTTTACTGATATTTACATCAATTTGCATACTTTTATATTTTTTAATGTAATATTATGTAATAATGAAGCAATCTGCAGTATTAATTATTTATTCATTGCACTTTTAATTTTTTAAATTTTTGACGACGAATACCTCTTCACATATTATATTCTCCTAGTACAGAGGAAGAATTTCAACATTTTTGGCTCGAGAATTTCATGTTTTTTTTTAAATTTGCATTTTTTACTGATATTTACATCAATTTGCATACTTTTATATTTTTTAATGTAATATTATGTAATAATGAAGCAATCTGCAGTATTAATTATTTATTTATTGCACATTTAATTTTTAAATTTTTGACGACGAATACCTCTTCACATATTATATTCTCCTAGTACAGAGGAAGAATTTCAGCATTCTTGGCTCGGAAATTTCATCGTTTATTTTTAAATTTGCATTTTTTACTGATATTTACATCAATTTGCATACTTTTATATTTTTTAATGTAATATTATGTAATAATGAAGCAATCTGCAGTATTAATTATTTATTTATTGCACTTTTAATTTTTTTAATTTTTGACGACGAATACCTCTTGACATATTATATTCTCCTAGTACAGAGGAAGAATTTCAACATTTTTGGCTCGGAAATTTCATCGTTTATTTTTAAATTTGCATTTTTTACTGATATTTACATCAATTTGCATACTTTTATATTTTTTAATGTAATATTATGTAATAATGAAGCAATCTGCAGTATTAATTATTTATTTATTGCACATTTAATTTTTAAATTTTTGACGACGAATACCTCTTCACATATTATATTCTCCTAGTACAGAGGAAGAATTTCAGCATTTTTGGCTCGGAAATTTCATCGTTTATTTTTAAATTTGCATTTTTTACTGATATTTACATCAATTTGCATACTTTTATATTTTTTAATGTAATATTATCTAATAATGAAGCAATCTGCAGTATTAATTATTTATTTATTGCACTTTTAATTTTTTTAATTTTTGACGACGAATACCTCTTGACATATTATATTCTCCTAGTACAGAGGAAGAATTTCAACATTTTTGGCTCGAGAATTTCATGTTTTTTTTTTAATTTGCATTTTTTATTGATATTTACATCAATTTGCATACTTTTATATTTTTTAATGTAATATTATCTAATAATGAAGCAATCTGCAGTATTAATTATTTATTTATTGCACTTTTAATTTTTAAATTTTTGACGACGAATACCTCTTCACATATTATATTCTCCTAGTACAGAGGAAGAATTTCAACATTTTTGGCTCGGAAATTTCATCGTTTATTTTTAAATTTGCATTTTTCACTGATATTTACATAAATTTGCATACTTTTATATTTTTTAATGTAATATTATGTAATAATGAAGAAATCTGCAGTATTAATTGTTTATTTATTGCACTTTTAATTTTTTAAATTTTTGACGACGAATACCTCTTCACATATTATATTCTCCTAGTAGAGAGTAAGAATTTCAGCATGTTTGGCTAGGAAATTTCATCGTTTATTTTTAAATTTGCATTTTTTACTGTTAGTTACATCAATTTGCATACTTTTATATTTTTTAATGTAATATTATGTAATAATGAAGCAATCTGCAGTATTAATTATTTATTCATTGCACTTTTAATTTTTTAAATTTTTGACGACGAATACCTCTTCACATATTATATTCTCCTAGTACAGAGGAAGAATTTCAACATTTTTGGCTCGAGAATTTCATGTTTTTTTTTAAATTTGCATTTTTTACTGATATTTACATCAATTTGCATACTTTTATATTTTTTAATGTAATATTATCTAATAATGAAGCAATCTGCAGTATTAATTATTTATTTATTGCACATTTAATTTTTAAATTTTTGACGACGAATACCTCTTCACATATTATATTCTCCTAGTACAGAGGAAGAATTTCAGCATTTTTGGCTCGGAAATTTCATCGTTTATTTTTAAATTTGCATTTTTTACTGATATTTACATCAATTTGCATACTTTTATATTTTTTAATGTAATATTATGTAATAATGAAGCAATCTGCAGTATTAATTATTTATTCATTGCACTTTTAATTTTTTAAATTTTTGACGACGAATACCTCTTCACATATTATATTCTCCTAGTACAGAGGAAGAATTTTAACATTTTTGGCTCGAGAATTTCATGTTTTTTTTTTTAATTTGCATTTTTTATTGATATTTACATCAATTTGCATACTTTTATATTTTTTAATGTAATATTATCTAATAATGAAGCAATCTGCAGTATTAATTATTTATTTATTGCACTTTTAATTTTTTTAATTTTTGACGACGAATACCTCTTGACATATTATATTCTCCTAGTACAGAGGAAGAATTTCAACATTTTTGGCTCGAGAATTTCATGGTTTTTTTTTTAATTTTCATTTTTTACTGTTAGTTACATCAATTTGCATACTTTTATATTTTTTAATGTAATATTATGTAATAATGAAGCAATCTGCAGTATTAATTATTTATTTATTGCACTTTTAATTTTTTTAATTTTTGACGACGAATACCTCTTCACATATTATATTCTCCTAGTAGAGACTAAGAATTTCAGCATGTTTGGCTAGGAAATTTCATCGTTTATTTTTAAATTTGCATTTTTTACTGTTATTTACATCAAATTGCATACTTTTATATTTTTTAATGTAATATTATGTAATAATGAAGCAATCTGCAGTATTAATTATTTATTCATTGCACTTTTAATTTTTAAATTTTTGACGACGAATACCTCTTCACATATTATATTCTCCTAGTACAGATGAAGAATTTCAACATTTTTGGCTCGAAGAGTTTATGTTTTATTTTTAATTTTCATTTTTTACTGTTAGTTACATCAAATTGCATACTTTTATATTTTTTAATGTGATACTATGTAATAATAAAGCAATCTGCAGTATTAATTATTTATTTGTGGCACTTTTAATTTTTTTAATTTTTGACCACGAATACCTCTTCACATATTATATTCTCCTAGTAGAGATGAAGAATTTCAGCATGTTTGGCTAGGAAATTTCATCGTTTATTTTTAAATTTGCATTTTTTACTGATATTTACATCAATTTGCATACTTTTATATTTTTTAATGTAATATTATGTAATAATGAAGCAATCTGCAGTATTAATTATTTATTCATTGCACTTTTAATTTTTTAAATTTTTGACGACGAATACCTCTTCACATATTATATTCTCCTAGTACAGAGGAAGAATTTCAACATTTTTGGCTCGAGAATTTCATGTTTTTTTTTAAATTTGCATTTTTTACTGATATTTACATCAATTTGCATACTTTTATATTTTTTAATGTAATATTATGTAATAATGAAGCAATCTGCAGTATTAATTATTTATTTATTGCACTTTTAATTTTTTAAATTTTTGACGACGAATACCTCTTCACATATTATATTCTCCTAGTACAGAGTACGAATTTTAACATTTTTGGCTCGAGAATTTCATGTTTTTTTTTAGATTTGCATTTTTTACTGTTATTTACATCAATTTGCATACTTTTATATTTTTTAATGTAATATTATGTAATAATGAAGCAATCTGCAGTATTAATTATTTATTTATTGCACATTTAATTTTTAAATTTTTGACGACGAATACCTCTTCACATATTATATTCTCCTAGTACAGAGGAAGAATTTCAGCATTCTTGGCTCGGAAATTTCATCGTTTATTTTTAAATTTGCATTTTTTACTGATATTTACATCAATTTGCATACTTTTATATTTTTTAATGTAATATTATGTAATAATGAAGCAATCTGCAGTATTAATTATTTATTCATTGCACTTTTAATTTTTTAAATTTTTGACGACGAATACCTCTTCACATATTATATTCTCCTAGTACAGAGGAAGAATTTCAACATTTTTGGCTCGAAGAGTTTATGTTTTATTTTTAATTTTCATTTTTTACTGTGAGTTACATCAAATTGCATACTTTTATATTTTTTAATGTAATATTATGTAATAATAAAGCAATCTGCAGTATTAATTATTTATTTATTGCACTTTTAATTTTTTTAATTTTTGACGACGAATACCTCTTCACATATTATATTCTCCTAGTAGAGACTAAGAATTTCAGCATGTTTGGCTAGGAAATTTCATCGTTTATTTTTAAATTTGCATTTTTTACTGATATTTACATCAATTTGCATACTTTTATATTTTTTAATGTAATATTATGTAATAATGAAGCAATCTGCAGTATTAATTATTTATTCATTGCACTTTTAATTTTTTAAATTTTTGACGACGAATACCTCTTCACATATTATATTCTCCTAGTACAGAGGAAGAATTTCAACATTTTTGGCTCGAGAATTTCATCGTTTATTTTTAAATTTTCATTTTTTACTGTTATTTACATCAATTTGCATACTTTTATATTTTTTAATGTAATATTATGTAATAATGAAGCAATCTGCAGTATTAATTATTTATTTATTGCACTTTTAATTTTTTAAATTTTTGACGACGAATACCTCTTCACATATTATATTCTCCTAGTACAGAGGAAGAATTTCAGCATTTTTGGCTCGGAAATTTCATCGTTTATTTTTAAATTTGCATTTTTTACTGATATTTACATCAATTTGCATACTTTTATATTTTTTAATGTAATATTATGTAATAATGAAGCAATCTGCAGTATTAATTATTTATTCATTGCACTTTTAATTTTTTAAATTTTTGACGACGAATACCTCTTCACATATTATATTCTCCTAGTACAGAGGAAGAATTTCAACATTTTTGGCTCGAGAATTTCATGTTTTTTTTTTAATTTTCATTTTTTACTGTTAGTTACATCAAATTGCATACTTTTATATTTTTTAATGTAATATTATGTAATAATGAAGCAATCTGCAGTATTAATTATTTATTTATTGCACTTTTAATTTTTTTAATTTTTGACGACGAATACCTCTTGACATATTATATTCTCCTAGTACAGAGGAAGAATTTCAGCATTTTTGGCTCGGAAATTTCATCGTTTATTTTTAAATTTGCATTTTTTACTGATATTTACATCAATTTGCATACTTTTATATTTTTTAATGTAATATTATGTAATAATGAAGCAATCTGCAGTATTAATTATTTATTCATTGCACTTTTAATTTTTTAAATTTTTGACGACGAATACCTCTTCACATATTATATTCTCCTAGTACAGAGGAAGAATTTCAACATTTTTGGCTCGAGAATTTCATGTTTTTTTTTAATTTTCATTTTTTACTGTTAGTTACATCAATTTGCATACTTTTATATTTTTTAATGTAATATTATGTAATAATGAAGCAATCTGCAGTATTAATTGTTTATTTATTGCACTTTTAATTTTTTTAATTTTTGACGACGAATACCTCTTCACATATTATATTCTCCTAGTAGAGAGGAAGAATTTCAGCATGTTTGGCTCGGAAATTTCATCGTTTATTTTTAAATTTGCATTTTTTACTGATATTTACATCAATTTGCATACTTTTATATTTTTTAATGTAATATTATGTAATAATGAAGCAATCTGCAGTATTAATTATTTATTCATTGCACTTTTAATTTTTTAAATTTTTGACGACGAATACCTCTTCACATATTATATTCTCCTAGTACAGAGGAAGAATTTCAACATTTTTGGCTCGAGAATTTCATGTTTTTTTTTTAATTTGCATTTTTTATTGATATTTACATCAATTTGCATACTTTTATATTTTTTAATGTAATATTATCTAATAATGAAGCAATCTGCAGTATTAATTATTTATTTATTGCACTTTTAATTTTTTAAATTTTTGACGACGAATACCTCTTCACATATTATATTCTCCTAGTACAGAGGAAGAATTTCAACATTTTTGGCTCGGAAATTTCATCGTTTATTTTTAAATTTGCATTTTTCACTGATATTTACATCAATTTGCATACTTTTATATTTTTTAATGTAATATTATGTAATAATGAAGCAATCTGCAGTATTAATTATTTATTCATTGCACTTTTAATTTTTTAAATTTTTGACGACGAATACCTCTTCACATATTATATTCTCCTAGTACAGAGGAAGAATTTCAACATTTTTGGCTCGAGAATTTCATGTTTTTTTTTTAATTTGCATTTTTTACTGTTATTTACATCAATTTGCATACTTTTATATTTTTTAATGTAATATTATGTAATAATGAAGCAATCTGCAGTATTAATTGTTTATTTATTGCACTTTTAATTTTTTTAATTTTTGACGACGAATACCTCTTCACATATTATATTCTCCTAGTAGAGACGAAGAATTTCAGCATGTTTGGCTAGGAAATTTCATCGTTTATTTTTAAATTTGCATTTTTTACTGATATTTACATCAATTTGCATACTTTTATATTTTTTAATGTAATATTATGTAATAATGAAGCAATCTGCAGTATTAATTATTTATTCATTGCACTTTTAATTTTTTAAATTTTTGACGACGAATACCTCTTCACATATTATATTCTCCTAGTACAGATGAAGAATTTCAACATTTTTGGCTCGAAGAGTTTATGTTTTATTTTTAATTTTCATTTTTTACTGTTAGTTACATCAAATTGCATACTTTTATATTTTTTAATGTGATACTATGTAATAATAAAGCAATCTGCAGTATTAATTATTTATTTGTGGCACTTTTAATTTTTTTAATTTTTGACCACGAATACCTCTTCACATATTATATTCTCCTAGTACAGATGAAGAATTTCAACGTTTTTGGTTCGAAAATTTCATGTTTTTTTTTTTAAATTTGCATTTTTTACTGTTATTTACATCAATTTGCATACTTTTATATTTTTTAATGTAATATTATGTAATAATGAAGCAATCTGCAGTATTAATTATTTATTTATTGCACTTTTAATTTTTTAAATTTTTGACGACGAATACCTCTTCACATATTATATTCTCCTAGTACAGAGGAAGAATTTCAGCATTTTTGGCTCGGAAATTTCATCGTTTATTTTTAAATTTGCATTTTTTACTGATATTTACATCAATTTGCATACTTTTATATTTTTTAATGTAATATTATGTCATAATGAAGCAATCTGCAGTATTAATTATTTATTCATTGCACTTTTAATTTTTTAAATTTTTGACGACGAATACCTCTTCACATATTATATTCTCCTAGTACAGAGGAAGAATTTCAACATTTTTGGCTCGAAGAGTTTATGTTTTTTTTTAAATTTTCATTTTTTACTGTTAGTTACATCAAATTGCATACTTTTATATTTTTTAATGTAATATTATGTAATAATGAAGCAATCTGCAGTATTAATTGTTTATTTATTGCACTTTTAATTTTTTTAATTTTTGACGACGAATACCTCTTCACATATTATATTCTCCTAGTAGAGACTAAGAATTTCAGCATGTTTGGCTAGGAAATTTCATCGTTTATTTTTAAATTTGCATTTTTTACTGATATTTACATCAATTTGCATACTTTTATATTTTTTAATGTAATATTATGTAATAATGAAGCAATCTGCAGTATTAATTATTTATTCATTGCACTTTTAATTTTTTAAATTTTTGACGACGAATACCTCTTCACATATTATATTCTCCTAGTACAGAGGAAGAATTTCAACATTTTTGGCTCGAGAATTTCATGTTTTTTTTTAAATTTGCATTTTTTACTGATATTTACATCAATTTGCATACTTTTATATTTTTTAATGTAATATTATCTAATAATGAAGCAATCTGCAGTATTAATTATTTATTTATTGCACATTTAATTTTTAAATTTTTGACGACGAATACCTCTTCACATATTATATTCTCCTAGTACAGAGGAAGAATTTCAGCATTTTTGGCTCGGAAATTTCATCGTTTATTTTTAAATTTGCATTTTTTACTGATATTTACATCAATTTGCATACTTTTATATTTTTTAATGTAATATTATGTAATAATGAAGCAATCTGCAGTATTAATTATTTATTTATTGCACTTTTAATTTTTTTAATTTTTGACGACGAATACCTCTTCACATATTATATTCTCCTAGTACAGAGGAAGAATTTCAACATTTTTGGCTCGAGAATTTCATGTTTTTTTTTTAATTTGCATTTTTTATTGATATTTACATCAATTTGCATACTTTTATATTTTTTAATGTAATATTATCTAATAATGAAGCAATCTGCAGTATTAATTATTTATTTATTGCACTTTTAATTTTTAAATTTTTGACGACGAATACCTCTTCACATATTATATTCTCCTAGTACAGAGGAAGAATTTCAGCATTTTTGGCTCGGAAATTTCATCGTTTATTTTTAAATTTGCATTTTTTACTGATATTTACATCAATTTGCATACTTTTATATTTTTTAATGTAATATTATGTAATAATGAAGAAATCTGCAGTATTAATTGTTTATTTATTGCATTTTTTAGTTTTTTAATTTTTGACTACACACATCTCTTTACATATTATGTTCTCCTAGTAGAGAGGAAGAATTTCAACGTTTTTGATTCGAAAATTTCATGTTTTTTTTTTTAAATTTGCATTTTTTACTGTTATTTACATCAATTTGCATACTTTTATATTTTTTAATGTAATATTATGTAATAATGAAGCAATCTGCAGTATTAATTATTTATTCATTGCACTTTTAATTTTTTAAATTTTTGACGACGAATACCTCTTCACATATTATATTCTCCTAGTACAGAGGAAGAATTTCAACATTTTTGGCTCGAGAATTTCATGTTTTTTTTTTTTAATTTGCATTTTTTACTGATATTTACATCAATTTGCATACTTTTATATTTTTTAATGTAATATTATCTAATAATGAAGCAATCTGCAGTATTAATTATTTATTTATTGCACATTTAATTTTTAAATTTTTGACGACGAATACCTCTTCACATATTATATTCTCCTAGTACAGAGGAAGAATTTCAGCATTTTTGGCTCGGAAATTTCATCGTTTATTTTTAAATTTGCATTTTTTACTGATATTTACATCAATTTGCATACTTTTATATTTTTTAATGTAATATTATGTCATAATGAAGCAATCTGCAGTATTAATTATTTATTCATTGCACTTTTAATTTTTTAAATTTTTGACGACGAATACCTCTTCACATATTATATTCTCCTAGTACAGAGGAAGAATTTCAACATTTTTGGCTCGAGAATTTCATGTTTTTTTTTTAATTTGCATTTTTTATTGATATTTACATCAATTTGCATACTTTTATATTTTTTAATGTAATATTATGTAATAATGAAGCAATCTGCAGTATTAATTATTTATTCATTGCACTTTTAATTTTTTAAATTTTTGACGACGAATACCTCTTCACATATTATATTCTCCTAGTACAGAGGAAGAATTTCAACATTTTTGGCTCGAAGAGTTTATGTTTTTTTTTAAATTTTCATTTTTTACTGTTAGTTACATCAAATTGCATACTTTTATATTTTTTAATGTAATATTATGTAATAATAAAGCAATCTGCAGTATTAATTATTTATTCATTGCACTTTTAATTTTTTTAATTTTTGACCACGAATACCTCTTCACATATTATATTCTCCTAGTAGAGACTAAGAATTTCAGCATGTTTGGCTAGGAAATTTCATCGTTTATTTTTAAATTTGCATTTTTTACTGATATTTACATCAATTTGCATACTTTTATATTTTTTAATGTAATATTATGTAATAATGAAGCAATCTGCAGTATTAATTATTTATTTATTGCACTTTTAATTTTTTAAATTTTTGACGACGAATACCTCTTCACATATTATATTCTCCTAGTACAGAGGAAGAATTTCAGCATTTTTGGCTCGGAAATTTCATCGTTTATTTTTAAATTTGCATTTTTTACTGATATTTACATCAATTTGCATACTTTTATATTTTTTAATGTAATATTATGTAATAATGAAGCAATCTGCAGTATTAATTATTTATTCATTGCACTTTTAATTTTTTAAATTTTTGACGACGAATACCTCTTCACATATTATATTCTCCTAGTACAGAGGAAGAATTTCAACATTTTTGGCTCGAAGAGTTTATGTTTTATTTTTAATTTTCATTTTTTACTGTTAGTTACATCAAATTGCATACTTTTATATTTTTTAATGTAATATTATGTAATAATGAAGCAATCTGCAGTATTAATTGTTTATTTATTGCACTTTTAATTTTTTTAATTTTTGACGACGAATACCTCTTCACATATTATATTCTCCTAGTAGAGACGAAGAATTTCAGCATGTTTGGCTAGGAAATTTCATCGTTTATTTTTAAATTTGCATTTTTTACTGATATTTACATCAATTTGCATACTTTTATATTTTTTAATGTAATATTATGTAATAATGAAGCAATCTGCAGTATTAATTATTTATTCATTGCACTTTTAATTTTTAAATTTTTGACGACGAATACCTCTTCACATATTATATTCTCCTAGTACAGATGAAGAATTTCAACATTTTTGGCTCGAGAATTTCATGTTTTTTTTTTAATTTTCATTTTTTACTGTTAGTTACATCAATTTGCATACTTTTATATTTTTTAATGTAATATTATGTAATAATGAAGCAATCTGCAGTATTAATTGTTTATTTATTGCACTTTTAATTTTTTTAATTTTTGACGACGAATACCTCTTCACATATTATATTCTCCTAGTAGAGAGTAAGAATTTCAGCATGTTTGGCTAGGAAATTTCATCGTTTATTTTTAAATTTGCATTTTTTACTGATATTTACATCAATTTGCATACTTTTATATTTTTTAATGTAATATTATGTAATAATGAAGCAATCTGCAGTATTAATTATTTATTCATTGCACTTTTAATTTTTTAAATTTTTGACGACGAATACCTCTTCACATATTATATTCTCCTAGTACAGAGGAAGAATTTTAACATTTTTGGCTCGAGAATTTCATGTTTTTTTTTAGATTTGCATTTTTTACTGTTATTTACATCAATTTGCATACTTTTATATTTTTTAATGTAATATTATGTAATAATGAAGCAATCTGCAGTATTAATTATTTATTTATTGTACTTCTCATTTTTAAATTTTTGACGACGAATACCTCTTCACATATTATATTCTCCTAGTACAGAGGAAGAATTTCAGCATTTTTGGCTCGGAAATTTCATCGTTTATTTTTAAATTTGCATTTTTTACTGATATTTACATCAATTTGCATACTTTTATATTTTTTAATGTAATATTATGTAATAATGAAGCAATCTGCAGTATTAATTATTTATTCATTGCACTTTTAATTTTTTAAATTTTTGACGACGAATACCTCTTCACATATTATATTCTCCTAGTACAGATGAAGAATTTCAACATTTTTGGCTCGAAGAGTTTATGTTTTATTTTTAATTTTCATTTTTTACTGTTAGTTACATCAAATTGCATACTTTTATATTTTTTAATGTAATATTATGTAATAATAAAGCAATCTGCAGTATTAATTATTTATTTGTGGCACTTTTAATTTTTTTAATTTTTGACGACGAATACCTCTTCACATATTATATTCTCCTAGTAGAGACTAAGAATTTCAGCATGTTTGGCTAGGAAATTTCATCGTTTATTTTTAAATTTGCATTTTTTACTGATATTTACATCAAATTGCATACTTTTATATTTTTTAATGTAATATTATGTAATAATGAAGCAATCTGCAGTATTAATTATTTATTCATTGCACTTTTAATTTTTAAATTTTTGACGACGAATACCTCTTCACATATTATATTCTCCTAGTACAGATGAAGAATTTCAACATTTTTGGCTCGAAGAGTTTATGTTTTATTTTTAATTTTCATTTTTTACTGTTAGTTACATCAAATTGCATACTTTTATATTTTTTAATGTAATATTATGTAATAATGAAGCAATCTGCAGTATTAATTGTTTATTTATTGCACTTTTAATTTTTAAATTTTTGACGACGAATACCTCTTCACATATTATATTCTCCTAGTAGAGAGTAAGAATTTCAGCATGTTTGGCTAGGAAATTTCATCGTTTATTTTTAAATTTGCATTTTTTACTGATATTTACATCAATTTGCATACTTTTATATTTTTTAATGTAATATTATGTAATAATGAAGCAATCTGCAGTATTAATTATTTATTCATTGCACTTTTAATTTTTTAAATTTTTGACGACGAATACCTCTTCACATATTATATTCTCCTAGTACAGAGGAAGAATTTCAACATTTTTGGCTCGAGAATTTCATCGTTTATTTTCAAATTTGCATTTTTTATTGATATTTACATCAATTTGCATACTTTTATATTTTTTAATGTAATATTATGTAATAATGAAGCAATCTGCAGTATTAATTATTTATTTATTGTACTTCTCATTTTTAAATTTTTGACGACGAATACCTCTTCACATATTATATTCTCCTAGTACAGAGGAAGAATTTCAGCATTTTTGGCTCGGAAATTTCATCGTTTATTTTTAAATTTGCATTTTTTACTGATATTTACATCAATTTGCATACTTTTATATTTTTTAATGTAATATTATGTAATAATGAAGCAATCTGCAGTATTAATTATTTATTTATTGCACTTTTAATTTTTTTAATTTTTGACGACGAATACCTCTTCACATATTATATTCTCCTAGTACAGAGGAAGAATTTCAACATTTTTGGCTCGAGAATTTCATGTTTTTTTTTTTAATTTGCATTTTTTATTGATATTTACATCAATTTGCATACTTTTATATTTTTTAATGTAATATTATCTAATAATGAAGCAATCTGCAGTATTAATTATTTATTTATTGCACTTTTAATTTTTAAATTTTTGACGACGAATACCTCTTCACATATTATATTCTCCTAGTACAGAGGAAGAATTTCAGCATTTTTGGCTCGGAAATTTCATCGTTTATTTTTAAATTTGCATTTTTTACTGATATTTACATCAATTTGCATACTTTTATATTTTTTAATGTAATATTATGTAATAATGAAGAAATCTGCAGTATTAATTGTTTATTTATTGCATTTTTTAGTTTTTTAATTTTTGACTACACACATCTCTTTACATATTATGTTCTCCTAGTAGAGAGGAAGAATTTTAACATTTTTGGCTCGAGAATTTCATGTTTTTTTTTTAAATTTGCATTTTTTACTGATATTTACATCAATTTGCATACTTTTATATTTTTTAATGTAATATTATGTAATAATGAAGCAATCTGCAGTATTAATTATTTATTCATTGCACTTTTAATTTTTTAAATTTTTGACGACGAATACCTCTTCACATATTATATTCTCCTAGTACAGAGGAAGAATTTCAACATTTTTGGCTCGAGAATTTCATGTTTTTTTTTTAATTTGCATTTTTTATTGATATTTACATCAATTTGCATACTTTTATATTTTTTAATGTAATATTATCTAATAATGAAGCAATCTGCAGTATTAATTATTTATTTATTGCACTTTTAATTTTTAAATTTTTGACGACGAATACCTCTTCACATATTATATTCTCCTAGTACAGAGGAAGAATTTCAGCATTTTTGGCTCGGAAATTTCATGTTTTTTTTTTTAATTTGCATTTTTTACTGATATTTACATCAATTTGCATACTTTTATATTTTTTAATGTAATATTATGTAATAATGAAGCAATCTGCAGTATTAATTATTTATTCATTGCACTTTTAATTTTTTAAATTTTTGACGACGAATACCTCTTCACATATTATATTCTCCTAGTACAGAGGAAGAATTTCAACATTTTTGGCTCGAGAATTTCATCGTTTATTTTTAAATTTGCATTTTTCACTGATATTTACATCAATTTGCATACTTTTATATTTTTTAATGTAATATTATGTAATAATGAAGCAATCTGCAGTATTAATTATTTATTCATTGCACTTTTAATTTTTTAAATTTTTGACGACGAATACCTCTTCACATATTATATTCTCCTAGTACAGAGGAAGAATTTCAACATTTTTGGCTCGAAGAGTTTATGTTTTTTTTTAAATTTTCATTTTTTACTGTTAGTTACATCAAATTGCATACTTTTATATTTTTTAATGTAATATTATGTAATAATGAAGCAATCTGCAGTATTAATTATTTATTTATTGCACTTTTAATTTTTAAATTTTTGACGACGAATACCTCTTCACATATTATATTCTCCTAGTAGAGACTAAGAATTTCAGCATGTTTGGCTAGGAAATTTCATCGTTTATTTTTAAATTTGCATTTTTTACTGATATTTACATCAATTTGCATACTTTTATATTTTTTAATGTAATATTATGTAATAATAAAGCAATCTGCAGTATTAATTATTTATTCATTGCACTTTTAATTTTTTTAATTTTTGACGACGAATACCTCTTCACATATTATATTCTCCTAGTACAGATGAAGAATTTCAACATTTTTGGCTCGAAGAGTTTATGTTTTATTTTTAATTTTCATTTTTTACTGTTAGTTACATCAATTTGCATACTTTTATATTTTTTAATGTAATATTATGTAATAATGAAGCAATCTGCAGTATTAATTGTTTATTTATTGCACTTTTAATTTTTTTAATTTTTGACGACGAATACCTCTTCACATATTATATTCTCCTAGTACAGAGGAAGAATTTCAGCATGTTTGGCTAGGAAATTTCATGGTTTTTTTTTTAAATTTGCATTTTTTATTGATATTTACATCAATTTGCATACTTTTATATTTTTTAATGTAATATTATCTAATAATGAAGCAATCTGCAGTATTAATTATTTATTTATTGCACTTTTAATTTTTTAAATTTTTGACGACGAATACCTCATCACATATTATATTCTCCTAGTACAGAGGAAGAATTTCAACATTTTTGGCTCGAGAATTTCATGTTTTTTTTTTTAATTTGCATTTTTTATTGATATTTACATCAATTTGCATACTTTTATATTTTTTAATGTAATATTATCTAATAATGAAGCAATCTGCAGTATTAATTATTTATTTATTGCACTTTTAATTTTTAAATTTTTGACGACGAATACCTCTTCACATATTATATTCTCCTAGTACAGAGGAAGAATTTCAACATTTTTGGCTCGGAAATTTCATCGTTTATTTTTAAATTTGCATTTTTCACTGATATTTACATAAATTTGCATACTTTTATATTTTTTAATGTAATATTATGTAATAATGAAGAAATCTGCAGTATTAATTGTTTATTTATTGCATTTTTTAGTTTTTTAATTTTTGACTACACACATCTCTTTACATATTATGTTCTCCTAGTAGAGAGGAAGAATTTCAACGTTTTTGGTTCGAGAATTTCATGGTTTTTTTTTTAAATTTGCATTTTTTATTGATATTTACATCAATTTGCATACTTTTATATTTTTTAATGTAATATTATCTAATAATGAAGCAATCTGCAGTATTAATTATTTATTTATTGCACTTTTAATTTTTTTAATTTTTGACGACGAATACCTCTTGACATATTATATTCTCCTAGTACAGAGGAAGAATTTCAACATTTTTGGCTCGGAAATTTCATCGTTTATTTTTAAATTTGCATTTTTCACTGATATTTACATAAATTTGCATACTTTTATATTTTTTAATGTAATATTATGTAATAATGAAGAAATCTGCAGTATTAATTGTTTATTTATTGCATTTTTTAGTTTTTTAATTTTTGACTACACACATCTCTTTACATATTATGTTCTCCTAGTAGAGAGGAAGAATTTCAGCATTTTTGGCTCGGAAATTTCATCGTTTATTTTTAAATTTGCATTTTTTACTGATATTTACATCAATTTGCATACTTTTATATTTTTTAATGTAATATTATGTAATAATGAAGCAATCTGCAGTATTAATTATTTATTCATTGCACTTTTAATTTTTTAAATTTTTGACGACGAATACCTCTTCACATATTATATTCTCCTAGTACAGAGGAAGAATTTCAACATTTTTGGCTCGAGAATTTCATGTTTTTTTTTTTAATTTGCATTTTTTACTGATATTTACATCAATTTGCATACTTTTATATTTTTTAATGTAATATTATGTAATAATGAAGCAATCTGCAGTATTAATTATTTATTCATTGCACTTTTAATTTTTTAAATTTTTGACGACGAATACCTCTTCACATATTATATTCTCCTAGTACAGAGGAAGAATTTCAACATTTTTGGCTCGAGAATTTCATGTTTTTTTTTAAATTTGCATTTCTTACTGTTATTTACATCAATTTGCATACTTTTATATTTTTTAATGTAATATTATGTAATAATGAAGCAATCTGCAGTATTAATTATTTATTTATTGCACATGTAATTTTTAAATTTTTGACGACGAATACCTCTTGACATATTATATTCTCCTAGTAGAGAGGAAGAATTTCAGCATGTTTGGCTAGGAAATTTCATCGTTTATTTTTAAATTTGCATTTTTTACTGATATTTACATCAATTTGCATACTTTTATATTTTTTAATGTAATATTATGTAATAATGAAGCAATCTGCAGTATTAATTATTTATTCATTGCACTTTTAATTTTTTAAATTTTTGACGACGAATACCTCTTCACATATTATATTCTCCTAGTACAGAGGAAGAATTTTAACATTTTTGGCTCGAGAATTTCATGTTTTTTTTTAGATTTGCATTTTTTACTGTTATTTACATCAATTTGCATACTTTTATATTTTTTAATGTAATATTATGTAATAATGAAGCAATCTGCAGTATTAATTATTTATTCATTGCACTTTTAATTTTTTAAATTTTTGACGACGAATACCTCTTCACATATTATATTCTCCTAGTACAGAGGAAGAATTTCAACATTTTTGGCTCGAAGAGTTTATGTTTTATTTTTAATTTTCATTTTTTACTGTTAGTTACATCAAATTGCATACTTTTATATTTTTTAATGTAATATTATGTAATAATGAAGCAATCTGCAGTATTAATTGTTTATTTATTGCACTTTTAATTTTTTAAATTTTTGACGACGAATACCTCTTCACATATTATATTCTCCTAGTAGAGACTAAGAATTTCAGCATGTTTGGCTAGGAAATTTCATCGTTTATTTTTAAATTTGCATTTTTTACTGATATTTACATCAATTTGCATACTTTTATATTTTTTAATGTAATATTATGTAATAATGAAGCAATCTGCAGTATTAATTATTTATTCATTGCACTTTTAATTTTTTAAATTTTTGACGACGAATACCTCTTCACATATTATATTCTCCTAGTACAGATGAAGAATTTCAACATTTTTGGCTCGAAGAG
The DNA here is from genome assembly GCA_030998225.1 of Diplolepis rosae. Classification (NCBI taxonomy): domain Eukaryota; kingdom Metazoa; phylum Arthropoda; class Insecta; order Hymenoptera; family Diplolepididae; genus Diplolepis; species Diplolepis rosae. The sequence continues at coordinate 1,739,047 of JAPYXD010000695.1, forward strand.
TTTATGTTTTATTTTTAATTTTCATTTTTTACTGTTAGTTACATCAAATTGCATACTTTTATATTTTTTAATGTAATATTATGTAATAATGAAGCAATCTGCAGTATTAATTGTTTATTTATTGCACTTTTAATTTTTTTAATTTTTGACGACGAATACCTCTTCACATATTATATTCTCCTAGTAGAGAGGAAGAATTTCAGCATGTTTGGCTCGGAAATTTCATGTTTTTTTTTTAATTTGCATTTTTTATTGATATTTACATCAATTTGCATACTTTTATATTTTTTAATGTAATATTATCTAATAATGAAGCAATCTGCAGTATTAATTATTTATTTATTGCACTTTTAATTTTTTTAATTTTTGACGACGAATACCTCTTCACATATTATATTCTCCTAGTACAGAGGAAGAATTTCAACATTTTTGGCTCGAGAATTTCATGTTTTTTTTTTTAATTTGCATTTTTTATTGATATTTACATCAATTTGCATACTTTTATATTTTTTAATGTAATATTATCTAATAATGAAGCAATCTGCAGTATTAATTATTTATTTATTGCACTTTTAATTTTTTAAATTTTTGACGACGAATACCTCTTGACATATTATATTCTCCTAGTACAGAGGAAGAATTTCAACATTTTTGGCTCGGAAATTTCATCGTTTATTTTTAAATTTGCATTTTTCACTGATATTTACATAAATTTGCATACTTTTATATTTTTTAATGTAATATTATGTAATAATGAAGAAATCTGCAGTATTAATTGTTTATTTATTGCATTTTTTAGTTTTTTAATTTTTGACTACACACATCTCTTTACATATTATGTTCTCCTAGTAGAGAGGAAGAATTTCAACGTTTTTGGTTCGAAAATTTCATGGTTTTTTTTTTAAATTTGCATTTTTTACTGTTATTTACATCAATTTGCATACTTTTATATTTTTTAATGTAATATTATGTAATAATGAAGCAATCTGCAGTATTAATTATTTATTCATTGCACTTTTAATTTTTTAAATTTTTGACGACGAATACCTCTTCACATATTATATTCTCCTAGTACAGAGGAAGAATTTCAACATTTTTGGCTCGAGAATTTCATGTTTTTTTTTTTAATTTGCATTTTTTACTGATATTTACATCAATTTGCATACTTTTATATTTTTTAATGTAATATTATCTAATAATGAAGCAATCTGCAGTATTAATTATTTATTTATTGCACTTTTAATTTTTAAATTTTTGACGACGAATACCTCTTCACATATTATATTCTCCTAGTACAGAGGAAGAATTTCAGCATTTTTGGCTCGGAAATTTCATCGTTTATTTTTAAATTTGCATTTTTTACTGATATTTACATCAATTTGCATACTTTTATATTTTTTAATGTAATATTATGTAATAATGAAGCAATCTGCAGTATTAATTATTTATTCATTGCACTTTTAATTTTTTAAATTTTTGACTACACACATCTCTTTACATATTATGTTCTCCTAGTAGAGAGGAAGAATTTCAACGTTTTTGGTTCGAAAATTTCATGGTTTTTTTTTTAAATTTGCATTTTTTACTGTTATTTACATCAATTTGCATACTTTTATATTTTTTAATGTAATATTATGTAATAATGAAGCAATCTGCAGTATTAATTATTTATTTATTGCACTTTTAATTTTTTTAATTTTTGACGACGAATACCTCTTGACATATTATATTCTCCTAGTACAGAGGAAGAATTTCAGCATTTTTGGCTCGGAAATTTCATCGTTTATTTTTAAATTTGCATTTTTTACTGATATTTACATCAATTTGCATACTTTTATATTTTTTAATGTAATATTATGTAATAATGAAGCAATCTGCAGTATTAATTATTTATTCATTGCACTTTTAATTTTTTAAATTTTTGACGACGAATACCTCTTCACATATTATATTCTCCTAGTACAGAGGAAGAATTTCAACATTTTTGGCTCGAGAATTTCATGTTTTTTTTTTAATTTGCATTTTTTATTGATATTTACATCAATTTGCATACTTTTATATTTTTTAATGTAATATTATCTAATAATGAAGCAATCTGCAGTATTAATTATTTATTTATTGCACTTTTAATTTTTAAATTTTTGACGACGAATACCTCTTCACATATTATATTCTCCTAGTACAGAGGAAGAATTTCAACATTTTTGGCTCGGAAATTTCATCGTTTATTTTTAAATTTGCATTTTTCACTGATATTTACATAAATTTGCATACTTTTATATTTTTTAATGTAATATTATGTAATAATGAAGAAATCTGCAGTATTAATTGTTTATTTATTGCATTTTTTAGTTTTTTAATTTTTGACTACACACATCTCTTTACATATTATGTTCTCCTAGTAGAGAGGAAGAATTTCAACGTTTTTGGTTCGAGAATTTCATGGTTTTTTTTTTAAATTTGCATTTTTTATTGATATTTACATCAATTTGCATACTTTTATATTTTTTAATGTAATATTATGTAATAATGAAGCAATCTGCAGTATTAATTATTTATTCATTGCACTTTTAATTTTTTAAATTTTTGACGACGAATACCTCTTCACATATTATATTCTCCTAGTACAGAGGAAGAATTTCAACATTTTTGGCTCGAGAATTTCATGTTTTTTTTTTAATTTGCATTTTTTATTGATATTTACATCAATTTGCATACTTTTATATTTTTTAATGTAATATTATGTAATAATGAAGCAATCTGCAGTATTAATTATTTATTTATTGCACATTTAATTTTTAAATTTTTGACGACGAATACCTCTTCACATATTATATTCTCCTAGTAGAGAGGAAGAATTTCAACATTTTTGGCTCGGAAATTTCATGGTTTTTTTTTTAAATTTGCATTTTTTACTGATATTTACATCAATTTGCATACTTTTATATTTTTTAATGTAATATTATGTAATAATGAAGCAATCTGCAGTATTAATTATTTATTCATTGCACTTTTAATTTTTTAAATTTTTGACGACGAATACCTCTTCACATATTATATTCTCCTAGTACAGAGGAAGAATTTCAACATTTTTGGCTCGAGAATTTCATCGTTTATTTTTAAATTTGCATTTTTTACTGTTATTTACATCAATTTGCATACTTTTATATTTTTTAATGTAATATTATCTAATAATGAAGCAATCTGCTGTATTAATTATTTATTCATTGCACTTTTAATTTTTTAAATTTTTGACGACGAATACCTCTTCACATATTATATTCTCCTAGTACAGAGGAAGAATTTCAACATTTTTGGCTCGAAGAGTTTATGTTTTATTTTTAAATTTTCATTTTTTACTGTTAGTTACATCAAATTGCATACTTTTATATTTTTTAATGTAATATTATGTAATAATGAAGCAATCTGCAGTATTAATTGTTTATTTATTGCACTTTTAATTTTTTTAATTTTTGACGACGAATACCTCTTCACATATTATATTCTCCTAGTACAGAGGAAGAATTTCAGCATGTTTGGCTAGGAAATTTCATCGTTTATTTTTAAATTTGCATTTTTTACTGATATTTACATCAAATTGCATACTTTTATATTTTTTAATGTAATATTATGTAATAATAAAGCAATCTGCAGTATTAATTATTTATTCATTGCACTTTTAATTTTTTTAATTTTTGACGACGAATACCTGTTCACATATTATATTCTCCTAGTACAGATGAAGAATTTCAACATTTTTGGCTCGAAGAGTTTATGTTTTATTTTTAATTTTCATTTTTTACTGTGAGTTACATCAAATTGCATACTTTTATATTTTTTAATGTAATATTATGTAATAATGAAGAAATCTGCAGTATTAATTGTTTATTTATTGCACTTTTAATTTTTTTAATTTTTGACGACGAATACCTCTTGACATATTATATTCTCCTAGTACAGAGGAAGAATTTCAGCATTCTTGGCTCGGAAATTTCATCGTTTATTTTTAAATTTGCATTTTTTACTGTTATTTACATCAATTTGCATACTTTTATATTTTTTAATGTAATATTATCTAATAATGAAGCAATCTGCAGTATTAATTATTTATTTATTGCACTTTTAATTTTTTTAATTTTTGACGACGAATACCTCTTGACATATTATATTCTCCTAGTACAGAGGAAGAATTTCAACATTTTTGGCTCGAGAATTTCATGTTTTTTTTTTTAATTTGCATTTTTTATTGATATTTACATCAATTTGCATACTTTTATATTTTTTAATGTAATATTATCTAATAATGAAGCAATCTGCAGTATTAATTATTTATTTATTGCACATTTAATTTTTAAATTTTTGACGACGAATACCTCTTGACATATTATATTCTCCTAGTACAGAGGAAGAATTTCAACATTTTTGGCTCGGAAATTTCATCGTTTATTTTTAAATTTGCATTTTTCACTGATATTTACATAAATTTGCATACTTTTATATTTTTTAATGTAATATTATGTAATAATGAAGAAATCTGCAGTATTAATTGTTTATTTATTGCATTTTTTAGTTTTTTAATTTTTGACTACACACATCTCTTTACATATTATGTTCTCCTAGTAGAGAGGAAGAATTTCAACGTTTTTGGTTCGAAAATTTCATGGTTTTTTTTTTAAATTTGCATTTCTTACTGTTATTTACATCAATTTGCATACTTTTATATTTTTTAATGTAATATTATCTAATAATGAAGCAATCTGCAGTATTAATTATTTATTTATTGCACTTTTAATTTTTAAATTTTTGACGACGAATACCTCTTCACATATTATATTCTCCTAGTACAGAGGAAGAATTTCAGCATTTTTGGCTCGGAAATTTCATCGTTTATTTTTAAATTTGCATTTTTTACTGATATTTACATCAATTTGCATACTTTTATATTTTTTAATGTAATATTATGTAATAATGAAGAAATCTGCAGTATTAATTGTTTATTTATTGCACTTTTAATTTTTTTAATTTTTGACGACGAATACCTCTTGACATATTATATTCTCCTAGTACAGAGGAAGAATTTCAACATTTTTGGCTCGAGAATTTCATGTTTTTTTTTTAATTTGCATTTTTTATTGATATTTACATCAATTTGCATACTTTTATATTTTTTAATGTAATATTATCTAATAATGAAGCAATCTGCAGTATTAATTATTTATTTATTGCACTTTTAATTTTTAAATTTTTGACGACGAATACCTCTTCACATATTATATTCTCCTAGTACAGAGGAAGAATTTCAACATTTTTGGCTCGGAAATTTCATCGTTTATTTTTAAATTTGCATTTTTCACTGATATTTACATAAATTTGCATACTTTTATATTTTTTAATGTAATATTATGTAATAATGAAGAAATCTGCAGTATTAATTGTTTATTTATTGCATTTTTTAGTTTTTTAATTTTTGACTACACACATCTCTTTACATATTATGTTCTCCTAGTAGAGAGGAAGAATTTTAACATTTTTGGCTCGAGAATTTCATGTTTTTTTTTTAAATTTGCATTTTTTACTGTTATTTGCATCAATTTGCATACTTTTATATTTTTTAATGTAATATTATGTAATAATGAAGCAATCTGCAGTATTAATTATTTATTCATTGCACTTTTAATTTTTTAAATTTTTGACGACGAATACCTCTTCACATATTATATTCTCCTAGTACAGAGGAAGAATTTCAACATTTTTGGCTCGAGAATTTCATGGTTTTTTTTTTAAATTTGCATTTCTTACTGTTATTTACATCAATTTGCATACTTTTATATTTTTTAATGTAATATTATCTAATAATGAAGCAATCTGCAGTATTAATTATTTATTTATTGCACATTTAATTTTTAAATTTTTGACGACGAATACCTCTTCACATATTATATTCTCCTAGTAGAGAGGAAGAATTTCAACATTTTTGGCTCGGAAATTTCATCGTTTTTTTTTAAATTTGCATTTTTTACTGATATTTACATCAATTTGCATACTTTTATATTTTTTAATGTAATATTATGTAATAATGAAGCAATCTGCAGTATTAATTATTTATTCATTGCACTTTTAATTTTTTAAATTTTTGACGACGAATACCTCTTCACATATTATATTCTCCTAGTACAGAGGAAGAATTTCAACATTTTTGGCTCGAGAATTTCATGTTTTTTTTTTTTAATTTGCATTTTTTACTGATATTTACATCAATTTGCATACTTTTATATTTTTTAATGTAATATTATCTAATAATGAAGCAATCTGCTGTATTAATTATTTATTCATGGCACTTTTAATTTTTTAAATTTTTGACGACGAATACCTCTTCACATATTATATTCTCCTAGTACAGAGGAAGAATTTCAACATTTTTGGCTCGAAGAGTTTATGTTTTATTTTTAATTTTCATTTTTTACTGTGAGTTACATCAATTTGCATACTTTTATATTTTTTAATGTAATATTATGTAATAATGAAGCAATCTGCAGTATTAATTGTTTATTTATTGCACTTTTAATTTTTTAAATTTTTGACGACGAATACCTCTTCACATATTATATTCTCCTAGTAGAGACTAAGAATTTCAGCATGTTTGGCTAGGAAATTTCATCGTTTATTTTTAAATTTGCATTTTTTACTGATATTTACATCAAATTGCATACTTTTATATTTTTTAATGTAATATTATGTAATAATGAAGCAATCTTGCTGTATTAATTATTTATTTATTGCATTTTTTAGTTTTTTAATTTTTGACTACATACATCTCTTTACATATTATGTTCTCCTAGTAGAGAGGAAGAATTTCAACATTTTTGGCTCGAAGAGTTTATGTTCTTTTTTAATTTTCATTTTTTACTGTTAGTTACATCAATTTGCATACTTTTATATTTTTTAATGTAATATTATGTAATAATGAAGCAATCTGCAGTATTAATTGTTTATTTATTGCACTTTTAATTTTTTTAATTTTTGACGACGAATACCTCTTCACATATTATATTCTCCTAGTAGAGAGGAAGAATTTCAGCATGTTTGGCTCGGAAATTTCATCGTTTATTTTTAAATTTGCATTTTTTACTGATATTTACATCAATTTGCATACTTTTATATTTTTTAATGTAATATTATGTCATAATGAAGCAATCTGCAGTATTAATTATTTATTCATTGCACTTTTAATTTTTTAAATTTTTGACGACGAATACCTCTTCACATATTATATTCTCCTAGTACAGAGGAAGAATTTCAACATTTTTGGCTCGAGAATTTCATGTTTTTTTTTTAATTTGCATTTTTTATTGATATTTACATCAATTTGCATACTTTTATATTTTTTAATGGAATATTATGTCATAATGAAGCAATATGAATTATTAATTATTTATTTATTGTACTTTTAATTTTTAAATTTTTGACGACGAATACCTCTTCACATATTATATTCTCCTAGTACAGAGGAAGAATTTCAACATTTTTGGCTCGAGAATTTCATCGTTTATTTTTAAATTTGCATTTTTTACTGATATTTACATCAATTTGCATACTTTTATATTTTTTAATGTAATATTATGTAATAATGAAGCAATCTGCAGTATTAATTATTTATTTATTGCACATTTAATTTTTAAATTTTTGACGACGAATACCTCTTCACATATTATATTCTCCTAGTACAGAGTAAGAATTTCAGCATGTTTGGCTAGGAAATTTCATCGTTTATTTTTAAATTTGCATTTTTTACTGATATTTACATCAATTTGCATACTTTTATATTTTTTAATGTAATATTATGTAATAATGAAGCAATCTGCAGTATTAATTATTTATTCATTGCACTTTTAATTTTTTAAATTTTTGACGACGAATACCTCTTCACATATTATATTCTCCTAGTACAGAGGAAGAATTTCAACATTTTAGGCTCGAAGATTTCATGTTTTTTTTTTAAATTTTCATTTTTTACTGTTAGTTACATCAAATTGCATACTTTTATATTTTTTAATGTGATACTATGTAATAATAAAGCAATCTGCAGTATTAATTGTTGATTTATTGCACTTTTAATTTTTTTAATTTTTGACGACGCATACCTCTTCACATATTATATTCTCCTAGTAGAGAGTAAGAATTTCAGCATGTTTGGCTAGGAAATTTCATCGTTTATTTTTAAATTTGCATTTTTTACTGATATTTACATCAATTTGCATACTTTTATATTTTTTAATGTAATATTATGTAATAATGAAGCAATCTGCAGTATTAATTATTTATTCATTGCACTTTTAATTTTTTAAATTTTTGACGACGAATACCTCTTCACATATTATATTCTCCTAGTACAGAGGAAGAATTTCAACATTTTTGGCTCGAGAATTTCATGGTTTTTTTTTTAAATTTGCATTTCTTACTGTTATTTACATCAATTTGCATACTTTTATATTTTTTAATGTAATATTATGTAATAATGAAGCAATCTGCAGTATTAATTATTTATTTATTGTACTTCTCATTTTTAAATTTTTGACGACGAATACCTCTTCACATATTATATTCTCCTAGTACAGAGGAAGAATTTCAGCATTTTTGGCTCGGAAATTTCATCGTTTATTTTTAAATTTGCATTTTTTACTGATATTTACATCAATTTGCATACTTTTATATTTTTTAATGTAATATTATGTAATAATGAAGCAATCTGCGGTATTAATTATTTATTCATGGCACTTTTAATTTTTTAAATTTTTGACGACGAATACCTCTTCACATATTATATTCTCCTATTACAGAGGAAGAATTTCAACGTTTTTGGCTCGAAGAGTTTATGTTTTTTTTTAAATTTTCATTTTTTACTGTTAGTTACATCAAATTGCATACTTTTATATTTTTTAATGTAATATTATGTAATAATGAAGCAATCTGCAGTATTAATTGTTTATTTATTGCACTTTTAATTTTTTTAATTTTTGACGACGAATACCTCTTCACATATTATATTCTCCTAGTAGAGAGGAAGAATTTCAGCATGTTTGGCTAGGAAATTTCATCGTTTATTTTTAAATTTGCATTTTTTACTGATATTTACATCAAATTGCATACTTTTATATTTTTTAATGTAATATTATGTAATAATGAAGCAATCTGCAGTATTAATTATTTATTCATTGCACTTTTAATTTTTTTAATTTTTGACGACGAATACCTCTTCACATATTATATTCTCCTAGTACAGAGGAAGAATTTCAACATTTTTGGCTCGAAGAGTTTATGTTTTTTTTTAAATTTTCATTTTTTACTGTTAGTTACATCAATTTGCATACTTTTATATTTTTTAATGTAATATTATGTAATAATGAAGCAATCTGCAGTATTAATTGTTTATTTATTGCACTTTTAATTTTTTTAATTTTTGACGACGAATACCTCTTCACATATTATATTCTCCTAGTAGAGACTAAGAATTTCAGCATGTTTGGCTAGGAAATTTCATCGTTTATTTTTAAATTTGCATTTTTTACTGATATTTACATCAATTTGCATACTTTTATATTTTTTAATGTAATATTATGTAATAATGAAGCAATCTGCAGTATTAATTATTTATTCATTGCACTTTTAATTTTTTAAATTTTTGACGACGAATACCTCTTCACATATTATATTCTCCTAGTACAGAGGAAGAATTTTAACATTTTTGGCTCGAGAATTTCATGTTTTTTTTTAAATTTGCATTTCTTACTGTTATTTACATCAATTTGCATACTTTTATATTTTTTAATGTAATATTATCTAATAATGAAGCAATCTGCAGTATTAATTATTTATTTATTGCACTTTTAATTTTTAAATTTTTGACGACGAATACCTCTTCACATATTATATTCTTCTAGTACAGAGGAAGAATTTCAGCATTTTTGGCTCGGAAATTTCATCGTTTATTTTTAAATTTGCATTTTTTACTGATATTTACATCAATTTGCATACTTTTATATTTTTTAATGTAATATTATGTCATAATGAAGCAATCTGCAGTATTAATTATTTATTCATTGCACTTTTAATTTTTTAAATTTTTGACGACGAATACCTCTTCACATATTATATTCTCCTAGTACAGAGGAAGAATTTCAACATTTTTGGCTCGAAGAGTTTATGTTTTATTTTTAATTTTCATTTTTTACTGTTAGTTACATCAATTTGCATACTTTTATATTTTTTAATGTAATATTATGTAATAATGAAGCAATCTGCAGTATTAATTGTTTATTTATTGCACTTTTAATTTTTTTAATTTTTGACGACGAATACCTCTTCACATATTATATTCTCCTAGTAGAGAGTAAGAATTTCAGCATGTTTGGCTAGGAAATTTCATCGTTTATTTTTAAATTTGCATTTTTTACTGATATTTACATCAATTTGCATACTTTTATATTTTTTAATGTAATATTATGTAATAATGAAGCAATCTGCAGTATTAATTATTTATTCATTGCACTTTTAATTTTTTAAATTTTTGACGACGAATACCTCTTCACATATTATATTCTCCTAGTACAGAGGAAGAATTTCAACGTTTTTGGCTCGAAGAGTTTATGTTTTTTTTTAAATTTTCATTTTTTACTGTTAGTTACATCAAATTGCATACTTTTATATTTTTTAATGTAATATTATGTAATAATAAAGCAATCTGCAGTATTAATTGTTTATTTATTGCACTTTTAATTTTTTTAATTTTTGACGACGAATACCTCTTCACATATTATATTCTCCTAGTAGAGAGGAAGAATTTCAGCATGTTTGGCTCGGAAATTTCATGTTTTTTTTTTTAATTTGCATTTTTTATTGATATTTACATCAATTTGCATACTTTTATATTTTTTAATGTAATATTATCTAATAATGAAGCAATCTGCAGTATTAATTATTTATTTATTGCACTTTTAATTTTTTAAATTTTTGACGACGAATACCTCATCACATATTATATTCTCCTAGTACAGAGGAAGAATTTTAACATTTTTGGCTCGAGAATTTCATGTTTTTTTTTTTAATTTGCATTTTTTATTGATATTTACATCAATTTGCATACTTTTATATTTTTTAATGTAATATTATCTAATAATGAAGCAATCTGCAGTATTAATTATTTATTTATTGCACTTTTAATTTTTTTAATTTTTGACGACGAATACCTCTTGACATATTATATTCTCCTAGTACAGAGGAAGAATTTCAACATTTTTGGCTCGGAAATTTCATCGTTTATTTTTAAATTTGCATTTTTCACTGATATTTACATAAATTTGCATACTTTTATATTTTTTAATGTAATATTATGTAATAATGAAGAAATCTGCAGTATTAATTGTTTATTTATTGCATTTTTTAGTTTTTTAATTTTTGACTACACACATCTCTTTACATATTATGTTCTCCTAGTAGAGAGGAAGAATTTCAACGTTTTTGGTTCGAGAATTTCATGGTTTTTTTTTTAAATTTGCATTTTTTACTGTTATTTACATCAATTTGCATACTTTTATATTTTTTAATGTAATATTATCTAATAATGAAGCAATCTGCAGTATTAATTATTTATTTATTGTACTTTTCATTTTTAAATTTTTGACGACGAATACCTCTTGACATATTATATTCTCCTAGTACAGAGGAAGAATTTCAACATTTTTGGCTCGGAAATTTCATCGTTTATTTTTAAATTTGCATTTTTCACTGATATTTACATAAATTTGCATACTTTTATATTTTTTAATGTAATATTATGTAATAATGAAGAAATCTGCAGTATTAATTGTTTATTTATTGCACTTTTAATTTTTTTAATTTTTGACGACGAATACCTCTTCACATATTATATTCTCCTAGTAGAGAGGAAGAATTTCAGTATTCTTTGCTCGGAAATTTCATCGTTTATTTTTAAATTTGCATTTTTTACTGATATTTACATCAATTTGCATACTTTTATATTTTTTAATGTAATATTATGTAATAATGAAGCAATCTGCAGTATTAATTATTTATTCATTGCACTTTTAATTTTTTAAATTTTTGACGACGAATACCTCTTCACATATTATATTCTCCTAGTACAGAGGAAGAATTTCAACATTTTTGGCTCGAGAATTTCATGTTTTTTTTTAAATTTGCATTTTTTACTGATATTTACATCAATTTGCATACTTTTATATTTTTTAATGTAATATTATGTAATAATGAAGCAATCTGCAGTATTAATTATTTATTTATTGCACTTTTAATTTTTTAATTTTTGACGACGAATACCTCTTCACATATTATATTCTCCTAGTACAGAGGAAGAATTTCAACATTTTTGGCTCGGAAATTTCATCGTTTTTTTTTAAATTTGCATTTTTTACTGATATTTACATCAATTTGCATACTTTTATATTTTTTAATGTAATATTATGTAATAATGAAGCAATCTGCAGTATTAATTATTTATTCATTGCACTTTTAATTTTTTAAATTTTTGACGACGAATACCTCTTCACATATTATATTCTCCTAGTACAGAGGAAGAATTTCAACATTTTTGGCTCGAGAATTTCATCGTTTATTTTTAAATTTGCATTTTTCACTGATATTTACATCAATTTGCATACTTTTATATTTTTTAATGTAATATTATCTAATAATGAAGCAATCTGCTGTATTAATTATTTATTCATGGCACTTTTAATTTTTTAAATTTTTGACGACGAATACCTCTTCACATATTATATTCTCCTAGTACAGAGGAAGAATTTCAACATTTTTGGCTCGAAGAGTTTATGTTTTTTTTTAAATTTTCATTTTTTACTGTTATTTACATCAATTTGCATACTTTTATATTTTTTAATGTAATATTATGTAATAATGAAGCAATCTGCAGTATTAATTGTTTATTTATTGCACTTTTAATTTTTTAAATTTTTGACGACGAATACCTCTTCACATATTATATTCTCCTAGTAGAGACTAAGAATTTCAGCATGTTTGGCTAGGAAATTTCATCGTTTATTTTTAAATTTGCATTTTTTACTGATATTTACATCAATTTGCATACTTTTATATTTTTTAATGTAATATTATGTAATAATGAAGCAATCTGCAGTATTAATTATTTATTCATGGCACTTTTAATTTTTTAAATTTTTGACGACGAATACCTCTTCACATATTATATTCTCCTAGTACAGATGAAGAATTTCAACATTTTTGGCTCGAAGAGTTTATGTTTTATTTTTAATTTTCATTTTTTACTGTGAGTTACATCAAATTGCATACTTTTATATTTTTTAATGTAATATTATGTAATAATGAAGCAATCTGCAGTATTAATTATTTATTTATTGCACTTTTAATTTTTTTAATTTTTGACGACGAATACCTCTTCACATATTATATTCTCCTAGTAGAGAGGAAGAATTTCAGCATGTTTGGCTAGGAAATTTCATCGTTTATTTTTAAATTTGCATTTTTTACTGATATTTACATCAATTTGCATACTTTTATATTTTTTAATGTAATATTATGTAATAATGAAGCAATCTGCAGTATTAATTATTTATTCATTGCACTTTTAATTTTTTAAATTTTTGACGACGAATACCTCTTCACATATTATATTCTCCTAGTACAGAGGAAGAATTTTAACATTTTTGGCTCGAGAATTTCATGTTTTTTTTAGATTTGCATTTCTTACTGTTATTTACATCAATTTGCATACTTTTATATTTTTTAATGTAATATTATGTAATAATGAAGCAATCTGCAGTATTAATTATTTATTTATTGCACATGTAATTTTTAAATTTTTGACGACGAATACCTCTTGACATATTATATTCTCCTAGTAGAGAGGAAGAATTTCAGCATGTTTGGCTAGGAAATTTCATCGTTTATTTTTAAATTTGCATTTTTTACTGATATTTACATCAATTTGCATACTTTTATATTTTTTAATGTAATATTATGTAATAATGAAGCAATCTGCAGTATTAATTATTTATTCATTGCACTTTTAATTTTTTAAATTTTTGACGACGAATACCTCTTCACATATTATATTCTCCTAGTACAGAGGAAGAATTTCAACATTTTTGGCTCGAGAATTTCATGTTTTTTTTTAAATTTGCATTTTTTACTGATATTTACATCAATTTGCATACTTTTATATTTTTTAATGTAATATTATGTAATAATGAAGCAATCTGCAGTATTAATTATTTATTCATTGCACTTTTAATTTTTTAAATTTTTGACGACGAATACCTCTTCACATATTATATTCTCCTAGTACAGAGGAAGAATTTCAACATTTTTGGCTCGAAGAGTTTATGTTTTATTTTTAATTTTCATTTTTTACTGTTAGTTACATCAAATTGCATACTTTTATATTTTTTAATGTAATATTATGTAATAATGAAGCAATCTGCAGTATTAATTGTTTATTTATTGCACTTTTAATTTTTTTAATTTTTGACGACGAATACCTCTTCACATATTATATTCTCCTAGTAGAGAGGAAGAATTTCAGCATGTTTGGCTAGGAAATTTCATCGTTTATTTTTAAATTTGCATTTTTTACTGATATTTACATCAATTTGCATACTTTTATATTTTTTAATGTAATATTATGTAATAATGAAGCAATCTGCAGTATTAATTATTTATTCATTGCACTTTTAATTTTTTAAATTTTTGACGACGAATACCTCTTCACATATTATATTCTCCTAGTACAGAGGAAGAATTTCAACATTTTTGGCTCGAAGAGTTTATGTGTTATTTTTAATTTTCATTTTTTACTGTTATTTACATCAATTTGCATACTTTTATATTTTTTAATGTAATATTATGTAATAATGAAGAAATCTGCAGTATTAATTGTTTATTTATTGCACTTTTAATTTTTTTAATTTTTGACGACGAATACCTCTTGACATATTATATTCTCCTAGTACAGAGGAAGAATTTCAGTATTCTTTGCTCGGAAATTTCATGTTTTTTTTTTTAATTTGCATTTTTTATTGATATTTACATCAATTTGCATACTTTTATATTTTTTAATGTAATATTATCTAATAATGAAGCAATCTGCAGTATTAATTATTTATTTATTGCACTTTTAATTTTTTAAATTTTTGACGACGAATACCTCATCACATATTATATTCTCCTAGTACAGAGGAAGAATTTCAACATTTTTGGCTCGAGAATTTCATGTTTTTTTTTTTAATTTGCATTTTTTATTGATATTTACATCAATTTGCATACTTTTATATTTTTTAATGTAATATTATCTAATAATGAAGCAATCTGCAGTATTAATTATTTATTTATTGCACTTTTAATTTTTAAATTTTTGACGACGAATACCTCTTCACATATTATATTCTCCTAGTACAGAGGAAGAATTTCAACATTTTTGGCTCGGAAATTTCATCGTTTATTTTTAAATTTGCATTTTTCACTGATATTTACATAAATTTGCATACTTTTATATTTTTTAATGTAATATTATGTAATAATGAAGAAATCTGCAGTATTAATTGTTTATTTATTGCATTTTTTAGTTTTTTAATTTTTGACTACACACATCTCTTTACATATTATGTTCTCCTAGTAGAGAGGAAGAATTTCAACGTTTTTGGTTCGAGAATTTCATGGTTTTTTTTTTAAATTTGCATTTTTTATTGATATTTACATCAATTTGCATACTTTTATATTTTTTAATGTAATATTATCTAATAATGAAGCAATCTGCAGTATTAATTATTTATTTATTGCACTTATAATTTTTTTAATTTTTGACGACGAATACCTCTTGACATATTATATTCTCCTAGTACAGAGGAAGAATTTCAACATTTTTGGCTCGGAAATTTCATCGTTTATTTTTAAATTTGCATTTTTCACTGATATTTACATAAATTTGCATACTTTTATATTTTTTAATGTAATATTATGTAATAATGAAGAAATCTGCAGTATTAATTGTTTATTTATTGCATTTTTTAGTTTTTTAATTTTTGACTACACACATCTCTTTACATATTATGTTCTCCTAGTAGAGAGGAAGAATTTCAACGTTTTTGGTTCGAAAATTTCATGTTTTTTTTTTAAATTTGCATTTTTTACTGATATTTACATCAATTTGCATACTTTTATATTTTTTAATGTAATATTATGTAATAATGAAGCAATCTGCAGTATTAATTATTTATTCATTGCACTTTTAATTTTTTAAATTTTTGACGACGAATACCTCTTCACATATTATATTCTCCTAGTACAGAGGAAGAATTTCAACATTTTTGGCTCGAGAATTTCATGTTTTTTTTTAGATTTGCATTTTTCACTGATATTTACATCAATTTGCATACTTTTATATTTTTTAATGTAATATTATGTAATAATGAAGCAATCTGCAGTATTAATTATTTATTCATTGCACTTTTAATTTTTTAAATTTTTGACGACGAATACCTCTTCACATATTATATTCTCCTAGTACAGAGGAAGAATTTCAACATTTTTGGCTCGAGAATTTCATCGTTTATTTTTAAATTTGCATTTCTTACTGTTATTTACATCAATTTGCATACTTTTATATTTTTTAATGTAATATTATCTAATAATGAAGCAATCTGCAGTATTAATTATTTATTTATTGCACTTTTAATTTTTAAATTTTTGACGACGAATACCTCTTCACATATTATATTCTCCTAGTAGAGAGGAAGAATTTCAGCATGTTTGGCTCGGAAATTTCATCGTTTATTTTTAAATTTGCATTTTTTACTGATATTTACATCAATTTGCATACTTTTATATTTTTTAATGTAATATTATGTAATAATGAAGCAATCTGCAGTATTAATTATTTATTCATTGCACTTTTAATTTTTTAAATTTTTGACGACGAATACCTCTTCACATATTATATTCTCCTAGTACAGAGGAAGAATTTCAACATTTTTGGCTCGAGAATTTCATCGTTTATTTTTAAATTTTCATTTCTTACTGATATTTACATCAATTTGCATACTTTTATATTTTTTAATGTAATATTATGTAATAATGAAGCAATCTGCAGTATTAATTATTTATTCATTGCACTTTTAATTTTTTAAATTTTTGACGACGAATACCTCTTCACATATTATATTCTCCTAGTACAGAGGAAGAATTTCAACATTTTTGGCTCGAAGAGTTTATGTTTTATTTTTAATTTTCATTTTTTACTGTTAGTTACATCAAATTGCATACTTTTATATTTTTTAATGTAATATTATGTAATAATGAAGCAATCTGCAGTATTAATTGTTTATTTATTGCACTTTTAATTTTTAAATTTTTGACGACGAATACCTCTTCACATATTATATTCTCCTAGTAGAGAGTAAGAATTTCAGCATGTTTGGCTAGGAAATTTCATCGTTTATTTTTAAATTTGCATTTTTTACTGATATTTACATCAATTTGCATACTTTTATATTTTTTAATGTACTATTATGTATTAAAAAATCAATATGCAGTATTAATTATTTATTTATTGCACTTTTCATTTTTAAATTTTTGACGACGAATACCTCTTCACATATTATATTCTCCTAGTACAGATGAAGAATTTCAACATTTTTGGCTCGAAGAGTTTATGTTTTATTTTTAATTTTCATTTTTTACTGTGAGTTACATCAAATTGCATACTTTTATATTTTTTAATGTAATATTATGTAATAATGAAGAAATCTGCAGTATTAATTGTTTATTTATTGCACTTTTAATTTTTTTAATTTTTGACGACGAATACCTCTTGACATATTATATTCTCCTAGTACAGAGGAAGAATTTCAGCATGTTTGGCTCGGAAATTTCATGTTTTTTTTTTTAATTTGCATTTTTTACTGATATTTACATCAATTTGCATACTTTTATATTTTTTAATGTAATATTATCTAATAATGAAGCAATCTGCAGTATTAATTATTTATTCATTGCACTTTTAATTTTTTAAATTTTTGACGACGAATACCTCTTCACATATTATATTCTCCTAGTACAGAGGAAGAATTTCAACATTTTTGGCTCGAGAATTTCATGTTTTTTTTTTTAATTTGCATTTTTTATTGATATTTACATCAATTTGCATACTTTTATATTTTTTAATGTAATATTATCTAATAATGAAGCAATCTGCAGTATTAATTATTTATTTATTGCACTTTTAATTTTTAAATTTTTGACGACGAATACCTCTTCACATATTATATTCTCCTAGTACAGAGGAAGAATTTCAACATTTTTGGCTCGGAAATTTCATCGTTTATTTTTAAATTTGCATTTTTCACTGATATTTACATAAATTTGCATACTTTTATATTTTTTAATGTAATATTATGTAATAATGAAGAAATCTGCAGTATTAATTGTTTATTTATTGCATTTTTTAGTTTTTTAATTTTTGACTACACACATCTCTTCACATATTATATTCTCCTAGTACAGAGGAAGAATTTCAACATTTTTGGCTCGGAAATTTCATCGTTTATTTTTAAATTTGCATTTTTCACTGATATTTACATCAATTTGCATACTTTTATATTTTTTAATGTAATATTATGTAATAATGAAGCAATCTGCAGTATTAATTATTTATTCATTGCACTTTTAATTTTTTAAATTTTTGACGACGAATACCTCTTCACATATTATATTCTCCTAGTACAGAGGAAGAATTTTAACATTTTTGGCTCGAGAATTTCATGTTTTTTTTTAGATTTGCATTTTTTACTGTTATTTACATCAATTTGCATACTTTTATATTTTTTAATGTAATATTATGTAATAATGAAGCAATCTGCAGTATTAATTATTTATTTATTGCACATTTAATTTTTAAATTTTTGACGACGAATACCTCTTCACATATTATATTCTCCTAGTAGAGAGGAAGAATTTCAACGTTTTTGGCTCGAAAATTTCATGGTTTTTTTTTTAAATTTGCATTTTTTACTGTTATTTACATCAATTTGCATACTTTTATATTTTTTAATGTAATATTATGTAATAATGAAGCAATCTGCAGTATTAATTATTTATTCATTGCACTTTTAATTTTTTAAATTTTTGACGACGAATACCTCTTCACATATTATATTCTCCTAGTACAGAGGAAGAATTTCAACATTTTTGGCTCGAGAATTTCATCGTTTATTTTCAAATTTGCATTTTTTATTGATATTTACATCAATTTGCATACTTTTATATTTTTTAATGTAATATTATGTAATAATGAAGCAATCTGCAGTATTAATTATTTATTCATTGCACTTTTAATTTTTTAAATTTTTGACGACG
Organism: Diplolepis rosae; assembly: GCA_030998225.1. NCBI lineage: Eukaryota > Metazoa > Arthropoda > Insecta > Hymenoptera > Diplolepididae > Diplolepis > Diplolepis rosae. The sequence goes on from JAPYXD010000695.1 coordinate 1,758,481, forward strand.
AATACCTCTTCACATATTATATTCTCCTAGTACAGAGGAAGAATTTCAACATTTTTGGCTCGAAGAGTTTATGTTTTATTTTTAATTTTCATTTTTTACTGTTAGTTACATCAATTTGCATACTTTTATATTTTTTAATGTAATATTATGTAATAATGAAGCAATCTGCAGTATTAATTGTTTATTTATTGCACTTTTAATTTTTTTAATTTTTGACGACGAATACCTCTTCACATATTATATTCTCCTAGTAGAGAGGAAGAATTTCAGCATGTTTGGCTAGGAAATTTCATCGTTTATTTTTAAATTTGCATTTTTTACTGATATTTACATCAAATTGCATACTTTTATATTTTTTAATGTAATATTATGTAATAATGAAGCAATTGTCTCTATTAATTATTTATTTATTGCACTTTTAATTTTTAAATTTTTGACGACGAATACCTCTTCACATATTATATTCTCCTAGTACAGATGAAGAATTTCAACATTTTTGGCTCGAAGAGTTTATGTTTTATTTTTAATTTTCATTTTTTACTGTGAGTTACATCAAATTGCATACTTTTATATTTTTTAATGTAATATTATGTAATAATAAAGAAATCTGCAGTATTAATTGTTTATTTATTGCACTTTTAATTTTTTTAATTTTTGACGACGAATACCTCTTCACATATTATATTCTCCTAGTAGAGACTAAGAATTTCAGCATGTTTGGCTAGGAAATTTCATCGTTTATTTTTAAATTTGCATTTTTTACTGATATTTACATCAATTTGCATACTTTTATATTTTTTAATGTAATATTATGTAATAATGAAGCAATCTGCAGTATTAATTATTTATTCATTGCACTTTTAATTTTTTAAATTTTTGACGACGAATACCTCTTCACATATTATATTCTCCTAGTACAGAGGAAGAATTTCAACATTTTTGGCTCGAGAATTTCATGTTTTTTTTTAGATTTGCATTTTTTACTGTTATTTACATCAATTTGCATACTTTTATATTTTTTAATGTAATATTATCTAATAATGAAGCAATCTGCAGTATTAATTATTTATTTATTGCACTTTTAATTTTTAAATTTTTGACGACGAATACCTCTTCACATATTATATTCTTCTAGTACAGAGGAAGAATTTCAGCATTTTTGGCTCGGAAATTTCATCGTTTATTTTTAAATTTGCATTTTTTACTGATATTTACATCAATTTGCATACTTTTATATTTTTTAATGTAATATTATCTAATAATGAAGCAATCTGCAGTATTAATTATTTATTTATTGCACTTTTAATTTTTTTAATTTTTGACGACGAATACCTCTTCACATATTATATTCTCCTAGTACAGAGGAAGAATTTTAACATTTTTGGCTCGAGAATTTCATGTTTTTTTTTAAATTTGCATTTTTTACTGATATTTACATCAATTTGCATACTTTTATATTTTTTAATGTAATATTATGTAATAGTGAAGAAATCTGCAGTATTAATTGTTTATTTATTGCACTTTTAATTTTTTAAATTTTTGACGACGAATACCTCTTCACATATTATATTCTCCTAGTACAGAGGAAGAATTTCAGCATTTTTGGCTCGGAAATTTCATCGTTTATTTTTAAATTTGCATTTTTTACTGATATTTACATCAATTTGCATACTTTTATATTTTTTAATGTAATATTATGTAATAATGAAGCAATCTGCAGTATTAATTATTTATTCATTGCACTTTTAATTTTTTAAATTTTTGACGACGAATACCTCTTCACATATTATATTCTCCTAGTACAGAGGAAGAATTTTAACATTTTTGGCTCGAGAATTTCATGTTTTTTTTTTTAATTTGCATTTTTTATTGATATTTACATCAATTTGCATACTTTTATATTTTTTAATGTAATATTATGTAATAATGAAGCAATCTGCAGTATTAATTATTTATTTATTGCACATTTAATTTTTAAATTTTTGACGACGAATACCTCTTCACATATTATATTCTCCTAGTACAGAGGAAGAATTTCAGCATTTTTGGCTCGGAAATTTCATCGTTTATTTTTAAATTTGCATTTTTTACTGATATTTACATCAATTTGCATACTTTTATATTTTTTAATGTAATATTATCTAATAATGAAGCAATCTGCAGTATTAATTATTTATTTATTGCACTTTTAATTTTTTTAATTTTTGACGACGAATACCTCTTGACATATTATATTCTCCTAGTACAGAGGAAGAATTTCAACATTTTTGGCTCGAGAATTTCATGTTTTTTTTTTTAATTTGCATTTTTTATTGATATTTACATCAATTTGCATACTTTTATATTTTTTAATGTAATATTATCTAATAATGAAGCAATCTGCAGTATTAATTATTTATTTATTGCACTTTTAATTTTTAAATTTTTGACGACGAATACCTCTTCACATATTATATTCTCCTAGTACAGAGGAAGAATTTCAACATTTTTGGCTCGGAAATTTCATCGTTTATTTTTAAATTTGCATTTTTCACTGATATTTACATAAATTTGCATACTTTTATATTTTTTAATGTAATATTATGTAATAATGAAGAAATCTGCAGTATTAATTGTTTATTTATTGCATTTTTTAGTTTTTTAATTTTTGACTACACACATCTCTTTACATATTATGTTCTCCTAGTAGAGAGGAAGAATTTCAGCATTTTTGGCTCGGAAATTTCATCGTTTATTTTTAAATTTGCATTTTTTACTGTTATTTACATCAATTTGCATACTTTTATATTTTTTAATGTAATATTATGTAATAATGAAGCAATCTGCAGTATTAATTGTTTATTTATTGCATTTTTTAGTTTTTTAATTTTTGACTACACACATCTCTTTACATATTATGTTCTCCTAGTAGAGAGGAAGAATTTCAACGTTTTTGGTTCGAAAATTTCATGGTTTTTTTTTTAAATTTGCATTTTTTACTGTTATTTACATCAATTTGCATACTTTTATATTTTTTAATGTAATATTATCTAATAATGAAGCAATCTGCAGTATTAATTATTTATTTATTGCACTTTTAATTTTTTTAATTTTTGACGACGAATACCTCTTGACATATTATATTCTCCTAGTACAGAGGAAGAATTTCAACATTTTTGGCTCGGAAATTTCATCGTTTATTTTTAAATTTGCATTTTTCACTGATATTTACATAAATTTGCATAGTTATCTAATTTAATCTAACAGGGAGACGATAAGAAAGACGATATTATTTTTTTTTCTTTTTTTATTAAAACAAGGGATTCAACCTAATGTTCCACAAAGTTCAAAGTATGTATGCAAAATAGAAATTAGTATATGTTTTTTTTTTTTCGCACGTATGGCCTATCCTATAACTCACTCGTAAAAGGAAAAACCCGGAAATCTATTTTTGCAACCTTGGACTCTTTTCCTCCTGACAGATCACATATCTATATACTTTTTTAGTACATTTGATGTCTAGAGGAAACTTGTGTTAATCCTGTTCTGTGTCGCATATGCGATTCTTAACTTCACATATTATCCCTTTGTTTATTGGTCTGTATTCATATTATAATTTTAGTATTAAATACTTGCAATAAAGAAGGCGTGCAATGAATTATATTATATGTTTTATCGTCGACTTCTAATAAATGAAGACCTAGACGTATTATTCACATATTCCCATCAAAAATTATAATGTATAAATTTACTGGTAATAGTCGAATGCTCTACTAAAGACGTTGGCATTTATTCTATTACAATTTGTAAATTTGGTTCCGCATAGCAATGGCATCTAGCAAATGACGTTTAGCCAAACATGACTTCATAGATTTGTCGGTAGAGCCCTTCGTACGCTGTGATTTTTAGGCACGGGGGCATGTCATAAAGATAACTTTCAGGGGCACCATATTTAATTCGCTGATTCAAAACAAAAACTGAAACGAATGTATATTTTCTATATAGATGGATATTTTATATTTATCTGGATAAAAAAAAACTTGGTGTGCTTTAATTGTATTTTAAGAAGAATAACTTCCTTCTGGAAACCTAAATAATTATTTACGTTTAAACTAAAGGGAATTTAAAATCTTTCATTTTTATCTAGATATTTCTTCGAAGTAGTTGATCCTAAAAGTTTCAATTTCTCACAAAGAGATATTTTTCCAAAAAATCTCAAATGTTTTGTGGTTTTAAATGATTAAAATTAAAATTCACTAAGATAAGAGGTAAGACAATTTATAATCTTAACATTTTTTTAACTGAAAGATAACATATAAATCTACTTATCCTCAATGTTTCTTTGCAATATTACTGCGCTTCTGAATTAATGAATATTTATCAAGGGAAAGAGAATAAATGTAAAAATTATGAAAATTGTTGAGAATTTCAAACTTGGTAATCTCCTAATACTACTGGTCAAGAAACTTAGACTCGGTATGTGCAAACGACGAAATGCTTCTCGAGGTATATTCTTAGGCCTGAAGACCTAAGCCACAAACTATGAATTTATGCAAATCGAGATAAGGCAGGTCTACGTCTCTATACCTAGACGACCTCATGCTCATTTGGCCGAGGGTAGCTTTACAGTATCAGTCTCTATGTGCTCCGGAGTGCAATTTGGAAGTCAACCACCCTCCAGTTGGACTTAACCGACTGTTAAGTTTAACGCGTGTTGTCCCTAAGACTTACTCTAAGCTCTGAATAACAGGTTGGTGAACTTCCGAAGAAAATAATATTCTTAATGAGATTGATCAATATATTACGTCATCTTACATAATTATGCAATGATAAGCAATCATTGTAATGGATATCAAGAAATCAATTTTGAAGAATGATAACTATAATTTAGATACATAAGGAGGCAAGAATAGATAAGATCGACTATAAATTCGGGGTAAGGGTGGATTTCTGAATTAAGGGTTTCCTTACCCTCTCAGTATTATTACTAAGTTTGTAAGGAACTTTAAAATTTTGAAATGTGATCTTTTCTATTATATACAATATCGATTCGGAAATAGAGCTTTAGTCTGTCATATCATTTTTAAAGCATCTTTTAGAAGTAATTATTAGTCTATGCCTTAAGGTAGTACGATCACGAAAATTAGACCTCAGGCAAAAATAGATAATTTTGCTTTCAAGAATAGCAATATTATTATTGAAGGGCTAATTTGAAAGAGAAAAGATTATTTTTCATGAAAAAAATTGAAACACAAAAAAATATATTTATTAATAATTTTTATTTTTGCCCAAACTTATTTTCTTATCGCTTCAAGCCAAAATTTTTAAAAATGATGCGATTCTAATAAATCACGGTTCATTTTTTTAGGAAAAAGATTCTTTACAACTTGACCGTTTCCTATTTTTCAAATTGAATTAATTATTATCAAATACAGCAATTTTTTTATAAAATTTTTGTTTTGAAAAATTTTTTTTTTATAATTTCAGCCATTAAAGAATTCATTTTCAAAAATCGGAAACGGTCAAGTTGTAGAGAATCTTTTTCCTAAAAAAATGAACCGTGATTTATTAGAATCGCATCATTTTTAAAAATTTGGCTCGAAGCGATAAGAAAATAAGTTTGGTCAAAAATAAAATTTATTAATAAAATTATTTTTTTGTGTTTACAATTTTTTTCATGAAAAATAATCTTTTCTCTTTCAAATTAGCCCTTCAATAATAATATTGCTATTCTTGAAAGCAAAATTATCTATTTTTGCCTGAGGTCTAATTTTCGTGATCGTACTACCTTAACACATTTAGTTGCTTTATACCACTACAATAACATAAATTTATAACTGCCTTAACATTATTAGATTTGACAAACGATTCCTTTTCAATGTGGCGCTTTTATTATACAAGCAGTTTTCACAATCCGACATACACAATGTGTCATAATTTCAAAAAATTATTTATTTTTTGATGAAATTTCAAGTTTTAAAAACTATTTATAAAATGCCGTTGATAGGCGTTAAATTTTACTAGAAGTGTAATTAATGGAAGGTTCCAAATTGAAAAATTAAAAATACATCTCTTTCGAAAAAACGAAATGGATAACACTCTAAATGTTGGAACCAGCTACTGATTAATTGATTTTTAATTAAATTTAAATTTCTGTTTTTACAATTTGAAGAGCTGGTATTACATCTGTACATATAAACTCTACAAGAAGAATATTCTAGGCAAAATTATAATTAAAACTTTTCAAATCTCAACTAAATTTAAATTAAGGCCAAAATTCTAAGCTCTTCATAAAACAATAAAATAATTACAGAATTAAAGTTTAGATGAAGAAAATATATAGATTATGATTTCATAACTTTTTATCATTAAAATTTTAAAAAATACACAAAAACAAACAATTTACTAGAAAATTCTGCACATAAGAATGCAAAGGCAATGGAAAGCTCAAAATGTAAGAAAAGAGTTGTACGTAATTCAGCAACTTTTTTTCAACTTTCACTTCCCATTAGAGATGTACGATTCTGTATCGATTTTTCTGCATTAGATTTTTTGGGACTCAACTTTCAACCACCAAGATCAGAGGGAGGAGTGTTTCTTTTTTTTCTCGTGCAAAAATTTGTATATGTTACCGGGGTAGGAATCAGATTACCACGCGAATTAATTGTTGTTCTCCAAGATGTAGCCAATCTTGTACATTGATAAAAATAGATTTGCAGCTTAGTAAAAATCTAGTGGTTTTTTAGGAAAATAACTTTTCAAGGGAAGGAGATTTCTGAAGAAAAAAATTTTACCAACTAAGTCTTGCAGTTTCTGTTTTTTAATTTGCGCGGCAATCTGACTTTAACCTCAAAAACGTGTGCAAACTTGTGCTTCATTACAGTTCCGTTTTTTATTTGCTTTTAAAAATGATTCTCGAAAGATCGATCTTTCAAAAATTGATTATTCTAATTCCAATCGTTTAAAAAATTGATTCTCGTCATTTGAATTAATAATAATCAATCCTAAGATCGATTTTTTACAAATCGAACATTTTTACTTTCCATAAAGTTAGACGGTAAATAAATGTATCATGTAGGTCTTGAAACATTTTATTTAAATTTTGTATACATTTTTTCGAACCTAATGTATTAAATTGTTTTGATTAGAGTTTTCTCCTGTTCCAGTGGAAGACTTTACTCAGAGTGTTTGGAAAGTAGACGATTGCACTGCATGCGTACGCAAAGTTGAGATCTCTTGAAATGTCGTTGATGTGGAAATTTGGCTGACAAAAAAAGCTGGATGACCTCATAATGAGAAGCTTTTAAAAAGTGACGTCTATGATACTCGTCATTCGAGTTTCTTGTTTTGCCCTGCATCCCTCTTTTTCAGAGAGAGACGAGCTTTTTGGCTACGCCAATACAGTAAACAACACTATCAGAAATCCTGACATCCTGACGTAGCACTACACGGAGCTTCGCTGCTCCGTGTCGCAAAGCTCAGCACATTGCTGTATGCCTTGCGGCTTACCTCCGATAATGTTTTCATATTGTGCCGACTGTCTATGACTCTCGGGGCACATATTGCTCCTTTGTCGCATCTCAGTTATTTCCTAACCGTCTCTTCTTTTCCTTGTTGCTCGCTATCTCGTACTCTTTCTGTCAAACGAGCTTAAAAGCTCTGAAGAACCCAGTAGCACGCCTATGCCGAGAACTTGAAAGGAACTTCGACAGAGACTCTTCAGTCGACGAGAGCTTTCCTCGGCTTACCGCTTGTCTCCAACACTACCAATCGTTACTGTCGAGAGCTTTCAACTAAACTCAAGTGAATCTCCTATCTCACGAGACCGCGAGAAAAAATTCCACCCCTTCACTGTCAAGTTACTATCCAAGTCTACTAGTTAATGGCCAAGACCTTTAAAGAAAACTTATTGAGAAGTGGAGAAGAAATATAATCTTTTGAATGTCTAGTAAATTTATCGAGTTCCTGAATAGTCACTTTCCAGTGTTACGGGTCACAATTTAGGTACTTGAAAGTATCTATAAAGTTGCTATCTAACTTCTAGGCAAGAATACAAATAATTTTGAAAGCGAGAATAAATAATATTTTTGTTTTTTCAGGTAATTTTTATTTCTTATTTTCTTGGAAAAATTAATAAAACAAAAATTAGATGATCTAGTTTTCGAACACTTTTTAGAGGAAATAAAATAGGAAAAGTGATCATTTATTGAAATGCTATTTTGAATACATGTGAAATAATTTTCTAAAAAGAATACTTATTTTTCTGTATTTTTTATTTCAAAATTAAGTGTAGACGTTTGTGGAAAAAAAGTTTCTGAAAATACTGAGATAATGCATTATAACTTTTTTAAATAAAAATTTCAAAACCAATAAATTATAAAATTTGTATAATATCGTGGCTCATTTTATTTAATAAAATATTTCAATGATATATGTATTTAAAAAATGTTTTTATTGTATTGATTTTTCATTTTTTGAAATTAATTATCAACCGAATTTAAGTTGCAAAAGAAATTAAATAGTGTATGTTGAACACCTAGTAAACAGTGTTACGTATAGAATACATGAATACTCACCAAATTCAAATGGTTCAAAATCCATGGATAAGAAAATAGTCAATGAATTTAAATCTTCTTTAAATTAACAGTCCATTTTAATTATATTGGGACATGGAAAGAATTTAGTGTAGTTACAATAATTATTTTTTTACTAGTTTCCATTAGTTTTTCGCAAGTGTCGCAACTCTTACACTCAAAAAAAGATTTGGTTGACTTAACATTTTTTCGTCCAACTATAGTATTTTGTTGTTAAACGGACAAAAAAATTTTTGGCTGATGAAACAAAATTATTTTTATTGACTGAGCAATATTCTTTGGTTGGTAAAATTTGATTGATTCGACCAAACATCATTTTTCAGAACGGGATAGAAGATTTTGGACATTTAATTTTTTTTAAACAAAAAACTGTTCAAAAAGGAGTCTAAATTCAACATGAAATTATGAGATCACCGACAATTTGACAATTTATAGTTTTTGTTTTTTATAATTCTACCATCATAGAAAAATTTTTCGAGGCATCATCTTGAATGGGTGAAAAAGATTTTTTCTCAATTGTAAAAAAATATTTAAATATTTTTTTACATAGTACATAAGCTGTTTTAATAAAGAAGAAAAATTCAGACCCATTTTTAATCTTATTTACCAATAAAAAGTTGATGAAAATCAGCAATATTTTGGAACGTCACACTAAAATGGCTCCTTAAGCTTTTTTTCCTTAATAAATTAAAAAGTGATTATCACGTGTAACCTAGTAAGATAATCACCCATGTTCACTAAGCTCTAGCGAGATAAGATTAAAGTGGCTAATATTTCTTGTATAATATTTTTTCGAAGCATAACATATAAAAAGTCTTTCTCTATCAAATGATCAGTAAAATAGAAATCCTGAAAATCTCCTATATAAACTTCTAATAAATATTTGTTGAAAAGTTTTGATAAACATGTATTACACTTGTACATACATTAATATTACATACTAGATATCCAATATTTACAAATATAATGACAAATTACTAATAAATATATTTTAAGTAAAATAAAAGAACATATCAATCAATTAGAATATTAAATACACTTCTAAACGATTATAGCAACTGCATTTCAGTAATTTATTGTTATCTCAAAATTATTATTCAGTGATTCTGTGATTCTTGATTGATCAAATGGAAAAATGTGATTGTTCTGATGAGATGAGAAATAGTTGAAAGTAAGAGTTAAAAGCAGATCTTTCTTATAATTTATGCATATGAATAAATTTAAGTTTTATGAGACTTCTATTTCTTTAATCTTGATTCCAAGAAATAACTGTGTTTTCAATATTGTTCCCCAAATAACCTGCTAAAAAATAGGTGATTTTTGAAAATTAGAATAGAAACGTTTGCCTGTTCTCTCGAAAAGTCTCTAATCATCAATTACACTTACAAAAATTATATCTTAATTTTGCAACTTTTTAAATAACTATCAGGACATTTTTTATCGATCAAGTGCAAAGAATGGTAAAGGAAAGTGAAGCTGAAAGAATAGGGAAAAAGAGTCGAGATGCTTAACTTAAGCCGGTGCTAATGAGAGCGAGAAACTAAAGGAAAAACCATGTAACGAGCAGAAGAAGCTTTCGACCTTTGCTTCTATAAGTCCTGACACTTTTTTAATTTTAAAAGACATCTGTTCTGTGACTACTATAATAATCGCAATTTCCAGTTCTGAAATCCATCTCAAAAGTATAATTTCTTTGTATGTGCGATCCTATCAAGTTTGAAGAGTTCAAATTTACATTATATTGCGCCAATACCTTTGGGGAGAATTAAGAAGAAAATTAATTATGGCCGTAAACATACGTCGAAAAATAAATATTAATAATACTTGTAAAATTCAAAGTTACGATGAAAATTTCGCAAGGAATGTCTTAATTTTAATCAGTTTTTAAAGTAATCTAAAGTGCAAATAATTTTCAAGTTTACATGAGAAATAACTAGAATCATTTTGCAAATTCAAAAAATTAAATTTTCAGAAACATACATTTTTAACGACTAAAATATAAGTGATGTAATAATAATAATTATAATATTTAGCAACATGGATGATTTTTATTAAGTTATTTAATTAAATGATGTCTAAAAGGAAAGAAATGAACTTTTGTCCTCATATTTCAGGTTCTGTGCTAACGAAGTAAATGTTTTTGAACCTTCCTGACGTAAAAATGTCCTTTTCTCTTTATTGTAATTTAAAAAACGCTCAATGAGTAAATATTATTGAAGTAATGGGATATTGTGTTTTTTGTAATTCGTGATTCTGTTTTGTTGCAAACACAAAAGTTGAGATTATGTCAGAGGCAAACAAGTTTTTTGTTATAATTTTTCAGTTTATCCTACTCTAAATTAATTATCAATATTACTCCTTAAATGATTTATAATCACTTTATTTTAAAATATAATTTGAAATCACCAATTGCAACCAAATTGCATGAGACCGAATAAATAAAAATTAAAAATGATTAAAACAGTATAAAGTGATATTTTTTTGGCCTATCTTCAGTTTATTCCTCTAAAATAATTATTTGAGTTTCACTGTCAATGTACTGAAAAGAAACTAGTGAAATTAATCAGTTTACTTGTTGGCTAGTAGGATTACTAGTTTTTCATGATTGAATTAACAAAAATCTAGTTGGTTTTACCAGCTTCATAGTTTATTTTATTACTTTTTCAGTTAATTTTACTGGAATTTAACTATTAATTCCAGTTTTTTTTAGTGCAGTAAAATTAAACCACTAAATAAATCTTTTGGAAAAAAAGCACCGGACTAGATTTTTTCGCGAATGATTGTTATTAATTCAAATTATTAATTATTGATTCTCAATATGGCTGATAGTAACGGCAATTAATTACATTGTTGTTTCAAATAACAAAATAGCAAATATTTCATGATATTATAATAATATTGTTAGTTTTTCAGTATTTTTTTTCAATTGGTATTAGATGCCTACGTAATATTTTCATGTATTAGAATGTAATTTTGCGATGCATTAAAATCTACTCAAGACTTAATTAACACTTAAAAGGGATATAGTACCTGGAAAATAGTGATAATTATATGGCACGCGATTGCCGTCCATGGGAAGGTCCTTTTTGGTCTTTGAAGAACGTTAACATCGATCGGTCGATACCGCAATTACAAGAAATATCCAAGTTATCGTCCTGATCTAAAAAGAGCGTGACTGCGTGTAGAAAAGTCTGTTTTACGGTGCATGTATGCTACATGGCATATGGCGACGTGCAGAATATGTTTGTCGATAGATAAGTCAATGCAATTAAGCCTCCTATACACCTGTTCTCCATTGCCATATAATATACATAAAATCTATCGCAGTCAAAGATCGTGACGACTCACATGATTGGCACTTTTAATTCGAGAGCATAAAATCTTGATACACAGAAAAAATGTGGCTCAGTAATATAAATACATCGTTGAATTTCCAATGTTATTTTTTTAAGTTGATTATATATATGTGTGTTATTATGACATGGCCCATATTAGGCCCAAGACTGGCAATCTCGACTTGGTGTAAAATCAACCAGTCAAATGGATGGCTCAATAAAGCGCCATCTTCTAGATTCTTTATCTCTCTGACCACTCTCAAGACTAGGTTGTATGTTTTATTCAAGCCCTTGACACATGACTAGTGCGGTGTTTCATTCCAGGCCATCGCCAGATCAAGAATTTGTCCATGGGAACACGGAAAAAATAAGTTCTATAAATTTTACAGAACTGTTTCATAGTCTTGATTATAAGCTATTGCTGAATAAATTTGTTTATACATTCCGAAATTTTCATTAAAAATTACAAAATTATGCCACGTGACCAGGCTGCCAGGGCTAATCCTAGTTGGGCCGTGTGTTCTGTTACTGGCTTCAGCTCCTCGGTCAGGACTCGCTCAAGGCCACAGCAAAATTTTTGCTTGACTGTTAAACTTTTGTTATAAAACCCATGAAGAAAATATACTGTGATCCAAACCAGGCCCAGGCACGGAAAACTTCCGCAAAGCACAAAACATCAAGCCGAGCTTGAATCCTTTTCCACGGATAGGTCAATACAACGCCATTTTTTAGATTTATCAATTTTCAGCCCAGGCCTAGGACTGGTTTAGTCTTTTATGCCAATTCTAAGTCAGATTAAGGAATTAGGCTATATTTTCTTTATACATGATAGTTCGACGGATATGAAAGCCTACTCTCGGAATAATTTTTACCACGTATCGATCCATTCACCTTTTAACTGTCTCATCATAAGTCTCGGCGATTGATAACCCTTTTATTTATCTGGACATCAACTGTTAAAGCACCAACAAAGAACTTCAATCCTAAAAAGGTAAAGGAATAATCAAAAGTTAACTTGTTTCAACTTAAAACTTTAATTGTCTGGCAAATATTCACTTATCAATATAAATATAAACCTTAAATTATTCACATTCTTATTTAATACATACATTACAAAATTCAGATTTGTTCAGTTGCGTTGAGTTACTTCTGGTGATTTTACATGATACTATTTCTATTACTCAAATGGCAATTTTATACTATATTTTGTAGCATGAAGTATGAAAAATATACAGTTTTCTAGCATAACTTTTTTACCAACAAACTGGATTAAAAATTGTATGATTTAATTTTTAGTAATTTTCCAAATATTTAATATTCTTTCAATTTTTGAATAATTAATAAGATTAATAGTCTTTTCCTGAGCGACCAAGGATCTTCTTTCTTTGTGCCATCAATTCTTCCTCAGTTATCCTTACTTGACATCTTCTAGCTATTTTATGACACCATATTCCGCCGCAACACTGACTGTCTGAAATGCACTGTAAATAAAGATAAACAATTTTTATTATGTAACTAGAATTAGTTATACTAATAAACATTACATAATAAACAAATCAAATTATTTTAGATTCAATACCCAATTTTTCCTCAAGTGAAAAATAGCTTTCGATTCGCACTTATCTAACTTAATCTACGCTGCAATGAAAAAATTACAAAATGTTTCAAACTTTTTCGAAAATATCAAGCAAAAATGAAAGGCAAAAGAATTCAATTTCTTCTTTTGGAATTTAAATTTTCATATTTTCAGTAAATTTAATTTGCAATAAGCGCGATTTAGAAACCATTTTCCATATTAAATCTACAGTTGTAAAATTTTAATCAGAATTACTTTTGAGTATTTCAATATCATTTTTACTTTTTTTCAAACACATAAATGCCCAGAAAGGAGAAAAAGTGATAATAAAATTCCTGTGGGAAAATCATATAACAGCGTCCATGACCTTAAAATCAATTGCAACATGAATAACATTTGGCAAGCGACGTGTGTTATTTCACGCAATCGAGTAAATGATACATTATTTGTAATTTATTTAGTTGTTAACGGCTCGGTTTAATGTATTTCCGTGATGTTAATTTGTTTTGGAGATTAATTATATGTCAAAAAGCCTTGTCATCACCCTGTGTATCAACTAAAATAACTCTTTAACGGCAGATTGTTTTTCCTCACAAATTAAAATATTTGAGAGTGATGATTTCATTTGAATACATAAACCGATGGTATTACAAATTATCGAGAAAATCTGCAAACAATGCCACGTGTCATATAATAATACCTCATTATTAGTATCATAATATAACCTAATCATTACTTATGGAAAAAAGTTTTATGAAATTAGATAAGATAGGAATGAATTACCGACCAAGAATTTTATTGTTACATGAGTTTAAAAAAAGAGCACAAATAATATTCACAGAATGCTGAATTCAAGACAAGTAGCAATATTTGAAATTTTATGGAGTATATTAATATATTCTACTAATTGAAATTAAGAGAAGAAAGGATTCTACAAACATTTAAGAATAATTCGAAAGTTTTCGCAATGTGTGATAATTACTTTTGAAATATTCAAGTTACCCACTTTCTCTAAAATTTATTTTTAAAATCTTGACTAAGGACACAAAGCTAAATGAAAAAGTCGACTTTCAAATTAACAATTAACTTTCACATTTTCCTCTACCAAAACCGATTAATTCAGAAGAAAAATTGACTTCAAGCAATTTTTCTCGATTTGTTTTTTAAAAATGTTTCTTAATACGTGCATTTTCTATCTGCATTGATATTTTTGATAAAAATAATAATTTTTTAAGACAATTTGAAAATTAAAAATACAAAAATGATTCCCTAACTTCTCAATCATCTAATTTTTAATTAATATTGCCACGGTGGCGCAAGAAAATCTCGGAAGTCAAAATCCGAATAATTACAGTCGATTTTAAATCGACTTCGAGTACACAGAGAGAAATTTTAGGTTTCACTGACTAAAGTTTTTTTGTTAAAATCGTCTTTACAAAAATTTTGAAGTTCTCATGACAATCATGGTAGTGGCTGTCATGCATTGTAAAAGTGGTTACTCCAACTGCAAGGAACGTTACTGAGACCACGATTCTGGTACTTGAAATACCATAGCGCTGCGGTTATAGGAACCAAAGTCCATCGTAAAGCCGCGCATAGAGTTTAGTTAAAATGACTAAGTCTACGGACAGTAAATACCCAGCCAAAATTATTTTTGAGGTTATAGGTATGGTTCTCTTAGTTATCAAAATACAAATTCAATTTGATGAGAAAAAATAAAGTTTCACCGAAAAGATCTAAGAAAAATAATCCGGTATAATGATATTTATGATAACTTTCGTCGATTAAGTTAAAAAATTGTCACTTTTTTCATCACCATAAACTTTTTTTGACTGACTATAGTTTTGACAAAATACGACGAGACAGCAAAATTGGAACGCATTGCATTGTCCCCGAACAAAATCGTTTATCATTTAGAAAGAATTGTCAAACTATATTTATAATAGAATTATTTACCTGATAATGCTTGGCACGGTGAAATATAGTCCAGGAATCGAGAACGAGAATTGGCAGGATTCAACTTAGGCTGCATATCTTTCAATGAAAGTTATACTTGATTTATCTAGCGCAACAGCGAACGCTGCGGTTGTAGTAACCAAAGGAGCTTGGCAGTACACATAAAGAAAATGTACGTGTACTAACCGTTGGGGTACGTATAAAGCTCATTCTAATCATCAACTTTGGTCACAACAACCGAATACACAAAAAAGTCCAAATTACTGTCATGATAACTATAAAAGTAGTAGCTTCTCTCAACTTTTTTGGTCAAGGTAACTACTGTACAAAAAATTTATGTGCTCTGTGCACAGGAACCAAAGCCGATTTCTCTCAGTATACGCAAAGTCGAATTTAAGTTTTCCACCCCTTATCTTGACTATCAAACTCTTTAATTTGAGTAAATAATGCAGCAATAGATAATTAAGTTATTCAATTAAATTCAAAATGTCATAACTTTTTATCTTTTATTCTAAGAAATGACTTGATGCTAGATAAGTTTGTTATGTTAGTTTTCAGATTAGTAAAAATCATGAAATACAAGTTCCAAGAATGAGTGTTATCCTTTTTATGATAATAATGTGCTCTTATCAACTATGTTGAATTTCATATAATTTTATAGCAGGGTACAAAGTTTTAAGGCGAACTATTACTCACATCATCACCGTGTATACCGCATGCATCTTTACCAACAGTTGCTCTAGCTGAACTGGACACATCAACTTTACGATCAAGAGCAGTTCGGCCTGAGATAACAGTCACAGCCAAACAGAAAATGAGACAAAATAGCAGAAACTTAGACATCTCGCTTGCTTAAAGCTCTTGTGTGCTTTACCCTGAAAACATAACGGGGAAAAATTCAGAAAAGTGTATATCGATACCCACGTTCTAATATGTCGTATCCCACAAAATTTGAGAAATTGACTTATTTTGAAAAATGGATTAATAATAATGTTTTACAGCTTATATTAAAATCTTGGGAGTCAAATTGTTTATTTAATATTTTTAAATAAATATTCTAATATGTCGTATCCCACATCCATTGGTTAAGTCAGCGCCAGCGATGTGACAGTCAATTTTTACTTTGTGATTAGTCTTAAGTTTATTTTAAGAAATTATTTAATAAAATGAGTAAGAAGGTAATTACAAATAATATTTTTAAAACTCCAATTAAATCTAGAGCATCCGCTGAAACCTCTGTTTGTAGAACGATTAAAAATAACTAAAAGTAAATGGCAACAATTACAGGCATTAAAAAAAGTATTGCTGAGAGATACACACTGCTTCTATGATAATATAAAATATATTGATGATACTGACTCTGCTTCTGACCAATCTCCATCAATAAAAAATTTGGAAGCCGAGAGTAAAAATATAGTTAAGGTAACTGAAAAGACTAAGAGTAAGAAACGAAATGCTAATCAAGTTAATCTTGGTGTTAAAAGCAAAGTACTGCGTACTAATAATAGATTTAAAAAACCTGAAGATAATGATATTAATTATTAAAAAAATTGTAATAATACCAGACGAAAGAGGACAAGAAATTTTCAACAATCTCAGCAAGAAAATGTACCTGAAGTAAAAAAAAAAATTAAGAGTACTTAAAATGAAAAAAAAATGTTTTAAGCAATATTAAAGATAGTAAAAATAAAATGTATCAATAATGTTATATTATAATAATTATGAATTAAACAATACAAAATAAGAGAGAAAAATGTTATGTATGGGATGAAACAATATTTAATTATAAAACGATTAAATCAATTTTCTTTCTAAAATACATTTTAATTTTTTCTTCTTGCGTAACCCACATAAATATCATAAAATTAATTTAAATAATTTTTGTTGCTTTAATTATTATTATTTATGCATTTTTATGAACGCAGAAAACAAAAATTTGTTTACATTTATTTATTTGTGCTAGCAAGACGTTTTTATTGTTTCCTGAAAAATTTCCCAAATGTGGGATACGACATATTAGAACGTGGGTATCGATATTGAGAAAAAACCTGTATCTCTTCCTCATAAAGTCCAGTTTCAATTTAAAAAAAAAAAATAACAGTTATACAGATCAAGAAAAGTTTTGAAACAACTATAGAAAAATTACATAACATTCACAATTGTAACGTAATTGTTACATAAAAGTTCTGTAAAATATCAATACATAAGTGTCACAGTTATAGAACCAAATCTTTAATGTATTTTTTCCATAAGTGTTACATAACAAGTTTTATCCCATAAGTGTCACTATTGAACAACATTTGTACACAACTGCTATGTTGCATTTAGATAATAACTGTGAATATTCGCTAGACAACTTTCAAAAGTAAAACAATAAATTTGCTTTGAAACTATCGAAATATTTATTAAAACGGAGTTCAGAGCATGTTGAATGATCATTGACAGTTGTTACGTGATTGTTTTGTGACAGTTCTGTAAAAAAAGTTGTTCCACAAGTGTTACAGTAATAGAGTACAATTTTTTATATATTTTATTTTTATTTTAATGAAACAAAATTTGTTTGATTCAAACAAAATATCTTTAGACCAAATAAATATTTGTTCGAATCAAATAAATTTCTGCCTTAAATTAAACAAATAATATCTTTGACCATATATCAATGCATTAATTTCTTTGTTTTGAAGAAAAATTAATTTGATTCAAACAATATTTATTTGGTTCAAAGATATTTTGTTTGAATCAAACAAATTTTACTGCATTTGAACAAATCATTTCTTTAAAACAAAGAAAGTCGTTCAAAAAAATCATTTTCTTTGATTCAATCAAATCTTTTTTCTGAGTGTAGTGTTGCGAAGTAAATCATATACGTTCCTGAAATATGCACACTCGAACTAATTTTTATGGTAGTTAACTTGGGATAAAAATGCTTTTCACAATTGGGAAGGTAAACGTGGATAAATGTTTCTACTTTTGATTTGCATTATTAAAAAAAATTTAATTTGAACAAAATCCCAGCAATTTTTTTTTTTATTAACAGAACCAAAAATAGTCATTTACAAATGTTTTTATCTCCTTTATCATTTCCCACATTTTAAAAACAAAATTTTATGTGTTTGGATATAGAGACA
This sequence comes from Diplolepis rosae, assembly GCA_030998225.1. Lineage (NCBI taxonomy): Eukaryota > Metazoa > Arthropoda > Insecta > Hymenoptera > Diplolepididae > Diplolepis > Diplolepis rosae. Next base: position 1,777,049 of record JAPYXD010000695.1, read on the forward strand.
TAGAAACTGAAAGAAGTTCTTCACATAGGTTACTCCTTTTTCTCAATATCACATGCCTTTAGGAAGAATCAAACAAATAATCGGAAAAAAATTTAGTCAAAGTGACTATTTTCTCAATCTCTAGTCATTTAGAATATTTATTATCAAGTTTTTCAGTCATGAAAAGTTTTAATCTGATAAAGGTTATAGATTTTTAATGGTCGGATTATAATTTAATCAATAACAAATCTATAATTGTTATTTAATTTAAACTTTTTATGACTTATTTTATTCGAGATTCAATTTTCCACGCTGCCATTGAAACTTGATGAAAAAAGTAATGAATAAAACACTAAGAAAATAGTCGGTTCGACAATTCTTTTTAGCAAATTTCATACTGTGATATTTACAATTGCTTACTCTCTAAATTTTAATCAGTCAAAATCTACTGTTTATCGGTGAAATTTGACTGATTCAAATAGCTAAGAAGAGATTACTGTAAATCAGTCAAATTTCACTGATTACTTCAGTGAAAATTGACTGATTTGACAGTGAAAAATATTTTTTGTTCACTGATGAATCAGTAAAAATTAACTGATTTAACAGTGAAAAATATTTTTTCCACTGATGAATCAGTGAAAAGTCAAATCACTGATTCAATCAGTGAAAATTTGACTGATTTAGATTCAGAGAGTATGATCAAAGAAAAATATTTGGTCAGACCAACCAAAATTTAGTTGGCTCAAGCAAAGAATTTTTACATTTTCATCATACAAGAAAGTATTGTTTTTATGTGAAAAACCACTTTTGGAATTTTAATCAGATGTTATTGAAAGGGCATAGCCGGGTTTCTATGTGAAATCGGCCTTAAAACCAAATCAAATTTCGCATAAACCATATGGAAGGGGTTGGGCAAGAGATTATTTTGTCAAATTTTCAGATCATTATCTGCCATTTTAAATGAGTAATCGCAGATTTAGCCAATTTCGTTTTTTTCTTTTTTTAGCGAAACTAATCATGGGAAAATTTTGAAAAAATCAGGGTTATTTTTTCCAATAGAAGACACATTTGTAAATTTTTGCAGATTTTTTGATGCATAATTCGCGATGCAAAGAATTGTGAACATTTTTGCACGCAATTTTTTTTATGTTTGAATTGCGCGACCACTCTTTTGAATTATTCTAATCATTAGTTACCTATCGATGATTAAAACAGAATTTTTGCAGATTTTTGCAAGGTGTGGACGGGGGTAAAAAAGATTAAAAACCGTCAAAATACGCATTCTTCCAACATCTTACTATTAAAGCACATTTAATAATAACAGTAGACAAATGAAAGATACAATTTTATTTGGTAATCAATCTCTAACATTGTTTACTGTTGAAATTTTTGCCAAAATTTTGCAAAATTATATCGTAACATGTTTCCGTACATGTTCATTGTTTTATTGACCCACAATAATAATTTTGTAATAGTTAATTTGGCATGGGGTCAGTTTTGATGCGGATTTTTTTTAAGTGATAGAACACATAAAAAATACAAAAGGCAAAATTATTAAGTTGCATGTCTTAGTTAATAAATATTTAAAGGTTACTATTAAGCTAATTGGCACTGAAGAGGGCCCCCATTTGTGGCCGAAACGTTTGCCTTTTGTTTTTTTATGTGTTCTATCACTTAAAAAAATCCGCATAAAAACTGACCCCATGCCAAATTAACTATTACAAAAAAATTTTGCAAAATATTTTGCGAATTTTTTTTGTTGCGAAAAATCGAAATTTTTTACATGTATTGTGAACAAATGGTTGATTGTCGTTATTCGCAAGTCGAAAGAGTATTGCGAAAACTATCTATTTATATTCTTGAATATTTTTCGAATATACAGGTTTTGCCCCTTGAAAATTTAGTCCGTTCAAAAAGTTTCCGTTTTATATATAAGTGTTATACAAAAAGTAAAATTGGTTTTCCTACAAACTTACATTTATAAACAAAGACAACGATGATGACTAATTTATAATTGAAAAAAAATTTTATGCTTGGTAAATGTTCAGCCACTTATGGAGTATGAAGTGTTATGAAAGTACAATCAACCGTCTATATTTGTAAAAACTCGATGGTAGAAAAATATATTTTTGTAGGAAAACCAATTTTACATTTTGTATACCACTTTTATTTAAAACGGACAGTTTTTGAACGGACTAAATTTTTTAACGGGCAAAACTTTATAAAAAAATGTAACGAAAATGTAAGTATTGCAATGCAAAATAACTGCTAAAAATTTTTTGTTATCCAGAAATCCAAGTTAATTACTTATTTAATTTACGAGCTTTTCTTATTATCTGTGCTCATTAAAATTTCAAAAAGTAAAGTAAATGGAGGACGATTTGAGGGTATTTTTGATGTCATGTATGGTAAAATGAGTACGTTATTTTTAACAAAGAGAAATTAATTTAACCTGTATATTCGAAAATTATTCAAGAATACGAAAAGATATTTTTAGCAGCACTATTTCGACTTTCGAATAACGACAGTTAACCATTTGTTCACAATGCACGTAAAAATTTCGATTTTTCGCAACAACAAAAATTCGCAAAATATTTTGCAAAATTTTTGCAAAAATTTCAGAAGTAAACCGTGTTAGAGATTGATTACCAAATAAAATTGTATTTTTCATTTGTCTACTGTTATTATAAAATGTGCTTAAATAGTAAGATGTTGGAAGAATGCATATTTTGATGGTTTTTATTTTTTTTACCCCCGTCCACACCTTGCAAAAATCTGCAAAAATTCTGTTTTAATCATCGATAGGTAACTAATGATTAGAATAATTCAAAAGAGTGGTCGCGCAATTCAAACATAAAAAAATTGCGTGCAAAAATTTTCAAAATTTTTTGCATCGCGAATTATGTATCAAAAAATCTGCAAAAATTTACAAATGTGTCTTCTATTGGAAAAAACAACCCTGATTTTTTTCGAAATTTTCTTATGATTAGTTTAGCTAAAAAAAGAAAAAAACGAAATTGGTAAAATCTGCGATTACTCATTTAAAATGGCAGATAATGATCTGAAAATTTGACAAAATAATCTCTTGCCCAACCCATTCCATATGGTTTATGCGAAATTTGATTTGGTTTTAAGGCCGATTTCACATGAAAACTCGACTGTGCCCTTTCTGAAGAAGACAAGGTAGCTCGTATGAATGAAATTTCTACTCAAATTAGCAATTCGAAGAGGCTGAAGGAATATTGTATGGACTTGGCATTGCTGATTGATCATATGTACACATTTCTTATTAAAATTCCGTATTCGAAACTATAAACAAGTTATTCACGAAACGTCTTTTTCAAAAAGGTGGAAACTCTCAAAAGAGGAGTTTTTAAGCTACCAGGCTTAAATTTGGCCATAACACTTTCCACCTCATTCCTCAGATCGGTACACTCTAAAAAAAAGTCTATCCATAGTGAAATTACGTTCTTTTCCGAATGCATCCATTGAAATTAAGCATATTCCTTTTGTCTACCAACAGAATCTTTTTCCTGTTACAAAACTCATCTGTGAGATGCAAAAAGAAAATATTTTTAGCAATGAACGATTTTTTTTGACTCTGAAAAGAAATCCTCTAATTATGTAAGGATTGCATTTCTAGACTAGGAGACGAAGTGCGCCTGCGCATTAGTGAGTGTACATCGTCTGTTGCTAATCTGTTAACAGATATTTTGTCAGTACGGTGCCAACTACGAAGAATATATTTATTTATGATCAAAATCAATTAACGAAATCAAATAATGGATTTCTACAAATTATTAGGAATCCCAGAGTGCGACGTAGAAATTTTGAAAGGTACGTATACCAAAACAAACAATTTTGATCCGCATAACCTTATTTTTCATTGCTTCTGATGACAATTCAAAGATATTCCCAAGAATGTCAATAAAAGCATTGTAGGGACTGAAATCGTGATAACGGGGTGTGAAAAGGGGGAAGTTTCCTCGTTTTTTTGTCTCAGACTTTCGGTGTTTAGATTATTTTCAAAAGATTATTTAAACGATCGAATGTATTACAGGCCATCACATAACTCAAGATGTATTGCGTATCATGGACAAAGAGGATTTCCAAAAGCATGATATCAAGATTAGCATTGGGGCGAAAATAACTTTGGAGAAATATATCGTTGATTCGAAAAAAATAAACGAAGATCCGGACATACCAAATATTTTGTCGGTCAATAATTATGTAAAACATACCTTTAACGTTTATTCTGATTCTACACTGAGAAAAAAAAATGATCAAATCTATAGCATTTCTGCTAAAAGCATGTTTATCATTGATTTAAATCAATATGCTATACAATTTTTATAGCATATTTATTGCTTTTTATAGAATATTTTTTTAAATCAATTATATACATGCTTTTGGCAGAAATTCTATAGATTCAATAGCATTTTTTTCTCAGTGTATTGAGTTTATTTGTTAATTATAGGTTTATAGGTAGAAATAAGTTCAATTATATCTAATCGTTAAGAAAACAATTGTAGAACTGTTGAATAGCCGAGATTTTATGAATAAAGTTTTTGTTTCATCTTTCAGGGTATTTTATATTCTATTCCTTCCGAAATATTCTGATGAAATAATATTAAAGGTTAGAAAAAAAGACATAAGTAAATGAAAACATTCAATTCTATCCATAATTCTTTCTCTAACAATAAATAGTATTCCAGATGCTCAAACAACGTTTAAACAAATATCTATTTAATTGTAAGAAAAAATGTATACATTCAAGAAATTTTCAAACTATAAAAATAAAGATCATGGAATATATATTTTATAAAACGAATAATAGTTTTGTATTGGAAAAAAATGTCGACATTTAAAGTTTATATGGAAATCCATTCTAATATCATTGATAAAATTGAATAAAAACATTTCTTAAATGAATTTTGAAAACACTTATTTAACATTACACGCAAAAAAATGTGTAGCTGGTACAAAGAAGCATATTGCTGTTCAAGCTATATTATTAACTATCCTAACCATAAATGTGGCTACTATAACCTAAAATATCCTTGTGACAGCTACACATTTTTTTCGGTAAAACAGTTTCGTATATGTATAATTTTTATACAATTTATTCATTTTATGAAATATACACACGGCAAAATCATGTGCGTAAATTTACACACTTTAAGTGTGTAAATCGCTTGTCGCAGATTTAAAACGTTTCCCGGTGTGTTAATTTTAAAATGGATAAAGTGTGTTGTTTTAAACGGAAAATCCGTTTAAAATGAAACGTTTAAAGTGTGTATTCTTTCATTTCTACTCAAATTTCTAATCAAATATAAGACTGGTGATAACTAAATTGTCAACATTGATGATTAAAAAGTCGATAATTTTCACTGTTGACAATTTAGTTGTCACCAGTCATATATTTGATTTTCATTTACACTTTCCCTATATACATCAAGAATACACATTATAAGCGTGTAGAAATGAAAGAATACACACTCTAAACGTTTCATTTTAAACGGATTTTCCGTTTAAAACGATATACTTTATCCGTTTTAAAATTAACACACCGGGAAAAGTTTTAAATCTGTGACAAGCGATTTACACACTTCAAGTGTGTAAATTTACGCACATGATTTTGCCGTGACAGTTGTTTTTTATTTGTAAAAAAATATTTTGATTCGAAATTATTAGTAAAATTTTTACTATAGAATTTATTGTGAAATTTAAAATGCAACAAAGTTTAAAAATAATTTTGTAACACTTTTTCAACATTATATACTTAATAGATTATGGACTTTCAATTTTACACGTATTGGAAAATTTGTAATGTAAGCAAAGTTATATCTTAAAATTTCTTTAATCTGAAATCTAAGACGGGTCGTTATTATATTATTGAAAATGATCGATTGAATATTGGGATTTGTCAAAGTTTGGCTTGTGTATATTTCTTATAGGTTATATCATAGAATTTGTTTTCTTTTAAAATCGAAATTATACTTCCTTCACACGACAAAGGATTTTATTTCCAGACCAAAGGAAAAACTTTGGCAATAAAATGATAGCACTTGAAACGAAAATACTTCAACTGTTAAAGGATTTCCTCTTACTGTTATTGTAGTATTGATGATAGCCGATTTAATATTGACATTTGTCAAAGTTGGGCTTGTGTACATTTCTAATATTTATATTAGATAGGTTATATCATACAATTTGTTTTCTTTTATCCTCGAAATTATTTTTTTTGGTACGAGAAAGGATTTCATTTCAAGACCAAAGAAAATACTTTGATAGTAAAAGGTTAGAATTTGAAACGATAATCGTTCAACTGCTGAAAGATTTCCTCTCATGCGAATTTTGAATAGAAAATCCTTTAATAGTGAAGGGAATCGTTTGAGAGTCAATAGTCTGTTTTTAGAGTCTAGTCTTCTTTAAAAAATGTCTTTAACCGTAAAACATGGATTTAATAATAAAATTATATAACCAGTATTTTAGAAATGTTAACAGCCAGCGTTGAAAATATGTTGAATACCAGTATTGATACAACGTTGGAAACTAGTGCTGTACCAACGCACTACATCGTGGTTTTTTGAAAAAACCAATTCGAAATATTGTGAATATCGCTTATTTCTAGAGATTAGAATGAAATGTAGGTCATCAAAGTCTTTTTTCTCAAACTTCTATCTATCCTGTTAAAAAAAATTGGAAAATATATTTATAATGTTTAATCGAATCTTATGACGATAATCGAGAACTTCTATAAAGAAATAGCCAAAAATCGACAATTTTTCCTTGAGCTAACAATTTCGCATGAATACATTTTTCCTGCTTTGTAGGTTAGGGAAGATGTTGTCGATTTTCGGCCATTTCTTTATCGTATAAATAAATTTTCTTTTATCAGTTAAGTTACGTGAGATTAGTGCTTGTTAGGTTAAGGATGAAGTTCTCGATTATTGACATATGATTTAATGATTTACGCAAAATAATGAGGTCGTCGGTAAGGTCAATCTCTGATTATAAATATGTTTTTTTACGTTTTAAAACTATTTTATGGAAATTCTTTTCATTCTGTAAATTTAATCAATTTTTATTATATGATTCATACACTAAAATCTTCAAAACTAAAATTACAGAAAAATACGATACTGTTTTACCATAGGAAAGAGATTGGTTTTTCAAGAAAATCACTAAAAACCAGAAAAAACCAAATATTACATTTCTGACCTCCGCAAGGGTAAGATTAAAATATTCATGGTTTTTTTTAACTGAATCGAGTCTTCAAATGTAATCGTTTGAAAGTACAATTTATTTTAGATGATTGTGAATTAATAAATAAAATTATGGATAAGATCGATATTGTTCAATAAAACAAATAGGCTTTGAAATCAATTTCATATTTTTCCCTCGAAAACGGATATTTGAAAAAAGCTGAATTTCGTGGTGGTTATGAAATTAAGAAAAATGTTTGCAATGCTTGTACTCAGCGCTTGAGATCGTCAAATTCTGCCCAATTCATTGTGAATTCGCGCGTTTAACGCGTCGACTTTGACGCGCTGAATGCACACGATCTCAAAAATTGGAAGTCAAGTGTTTAGCATTGACGTCGTATGAAATCGTACAAAATCGTCAAACAACGATCAACAACGTTCGTACGATTTTATTTGACTCCAGAGTGAGATGCCCCTCGATACGAACAATATTTTTTGTTCATTATATACCGAAAGTTGCCCGAGTCGTCGTTGTTTTGTCGTTTTACGTGCGGAAAGTTGTTTTTCCCGCACTAGTGCGGTAAAATCAACTTTCTGCACGCAAACCGACACCGAAAAGGCTAACTTTTAGTGTATGGCTGACAAAAAATATATTTTAATATAGTCCATAAGTGGTTTTAATCAACAAGAAAAATTCACACCGATTATTCATCTTATTTATTGATAAGAAATTGATGAAAATTGTTAATATTTTGAGCCGTCACACTAGAATGGTCCTTTAAACATGTGGAAAACTGAATTGCTTAAGTCGTAAACAATCGTGAGTATCACATGCCTTAAAGCAACATTTATTCTTTATTCATAAATAACCTTACTATAATTGATTTCTCTGAACAAGAGGCCTTCGGTTCTCGAAAAAGGAGTTAGTGTTTACTGTTGAATAGGAAGTTCTTAACTGTTGTTATGGCATAATTATTTCCGTTTCTATAGCTTAAGCGAAGCACAGAACGCAGGTGTATGAGTGTGACTCACTTTTGCACCCAACTTAAGGTATATAAAAACTGGTTTTTTGTATTCAGTGTTACAAATCAAGGTTAACTTTGTAAAGAGACATTCTGCTTTTCGATTAACTTGCTTGGCATACGTGATTGTCTCTTTAGGATACTAAGGACAATAAATCTGATCATTTCATTACTCTAACTACTTTATCTTAACTTACAACGTATCATTAATTAAATCGCTATTAAATCTCAACTAAATTGAATACAACTGCATGAATACTGAATATTGAAAATTACAAGTTACCCTTTTGTTAAAAAATCAGTCGAAAATCAAATAAGATAATCACTATCACTTCTAAACACAATAACACTAATAAAATTATTATCCTTTTCAAACTTCTCTATAATTATCTCTATATTATAAATTCAATTATATTTGATAGTCACTTTGTGTTTACTCCATTGAATGATGAAACTTTGAATTTTTAAATGACTCAGAGGTCGACTGAGTAAAGGACTTTGCAACGAATAATGCGCAGTAAGATAATTAATTTTTGGCCCAAGGAAACTAAATTTATTTGAGATTAGCCTCATTATTTGCTCAAATCCTCACTTGTTCACTTACTAAAATTTAACACTAGGTAATCAAATTGTTAAGGAAGAATTAGACGGATAGTCGGAAAAAAAGTTAGTCGAACCGACTATTTCCTTTGTCTTGTTTTTTTTAGTAAAAGTGTGGAAATTTTTATCTCCAATAAAATGATTCATTAAAAGTTTGAATCAGATGAAAATACAGAGTCTTTATTGGTGGAATTATATCATCCAAAAACAGCCCAATTATTATTATTAATATTAATTTAAACTTTTCGAAATAAAATTTTCCACTTTCACTAAAAAAAAACTCGATTTAAAATATTCTGAATATTAAGTAAATATTTTAAGAAACACTGGTATCAGGATATTTACGTTGAAGATGGACCATTTAGTAAAATATAAATATAAATTTCAACACTTAAAATTGATGAAAGAACACTTGATATATGAATATTGACTACTCACTATTCACGTGAACCTTTCACTCGATTTGTTCGATGTCCCTGGTAGTTCGAACTATACTGACTTCTCTTGGTTCAACATGCTTATTTATAGGACTACTGATTCGTTTCCACTGAGATGAGTAAATCTTGTGTTCTATAGAGTATAATATATGTATGACGTTCTTAATCATTCACGCCTTCTCCACTTACAGCAGAAGACTTGCTCTTACAATTAACTTTATCTGAGCGGGTTCTTCATTTTAAAGTATGAAAACTAGGTCAGTGTATTGAAGAAACCAGATGTCCTTAAATCTCCACCTGCAAAATATTACAAAATTTGATTTATGCAACAAGATTATATTGTTTTTAAAGAGACAATAAAGATGATTCTCTTAATCTACGATATTAATGTGAAATCATGCGTGTTGATTAGAGATCAGAGGTTAAAGATCGCAACGGTTAAGAAAATTTGAGAAAGATTAATCTTTTCTTCTTGTGATGAACTTTATAATTCCCCAAGTAGGTTTATCCGACACTGATGGTCGGAACGACATCGTTCCAATCTCGGTTTTCCAGTACTGGATTCCGACATCGTTTATACAACCGGAACGACATCGTTCCTATGTAGGGTCCTCAGTACCGGATTGCAGACATGAAACCGGTGTCGATTCAGTAGCGGAATGATGTCGGCAACCCAGTACTGGATTGCAGACTTAAAACCATTATTGAATCGAAACTGGATTCAAATTTTTATTGAATATGTATAAATAACGATGAGCAAAGCCCAAATTTCTTAAATATATTTTTTATATATTTATATATTTTATTTTGTAAAATTCATCATAATTATTTTCAATTGAAAATAATTATTTTAATCATGCAATTTCATTGCATTTGGTAATTGGATAAGTTATTCATAAAAATAGTTCCATTAAAAATTTATATAATTTTTTTAGACTTTTGATTTGTAATAAAATTCTAGTTAATTTTAATTAATTACTATAACTAATTAATCAATTTTAATTGATTTAAAAAACTAATTATATACCCTCAATTAATTGAAATAACTAATTAATTAATTTTAATTGATTAAAATAAATTTTTAGATAATTTCAATCGATTTTAAATTACTTAAATTTGCATTTTTATGTCAATAAATATAAACTTTAACAAATTTTTGTAATTTTTTAGAAAATAGTAAATTTTTGTGCTTTAAACTTGGAACTTTACAGTTCTAGAGTAAATCATATTTTATTAGTCTTTCAATATACATGAATATCCTTTGCAAGGGATATTTAGAAACATGTGGTAGCCAGCCGCTTATTTTCGTTGCTTGTCCAGGTATGAAATGTCTTACTCAAGTAGTGTCTTATTCTTTTTTGAGCGTAGAGGCTGTTCATATATCGGTGTGGTGGAAAAATGATTGATATAAATAGTAAAATTGAACAAAATTGGAAACGATCACGTGGGTACACCAGGAAGCATCGTGTCTCAAAAAGACATTTAGTGTGAGACAAAATAATTGAAAGTGAGTGTGCATTGAAATGACAAAAGACTCAAGAATTAAATAGTTGTTTCTAATGTGAAATATACAGTTCCAATAATATAAGTGAGAATGACTCAATTTTTCATAGGGCTAATGATATTAACGAAACGCAGATGCAATATGAGTAAGGAGGGACTAAGCGAAATTGAAAATGGAAAAGTTAGTTCGTTTTTATATTTATTGTGTTATATTTATTATATTGTATTATTATTGTTATATTATTATATATTATTATCATATATTATGTTATATATTATTATATTGTATTGTATTTATTATATTTATATTTTATATTTATCTTATATTTATTTATTATTATATTTATTAATATTAGTATTGATTAAAACCTTTGAAATTCGATTTCAATAAATATTATGAAAACTAAAATATTGTTTATATTTATTGTATATAAAATTCTGATACCAAATAAGTGTTTCCCTTTGATAATGGAACGATATGGAAATCCAGTATCGGAACGATGTTGGGATCCTATGTCGGAACGATGTTGGAATCCAGTACCGAATCGGTCTTACATTTCGACATTCATCCGACACCGATCCAGTGTCGGAAACCGATGTCGTTCCGACACTGGAATGTCGGCTGCCGACATCGGAACGACATTGTTCCAATACTGGAACCCCACTTGGGTCCTCTAACGGTAAAGAAGATAGGATCGTGGGGACTTCCTTGATCTAAAGAGTTGAAAATCACCTCAATGTTCTTCTTTAGAAGTTCAATGATATAAAGGAAAGAAATTAGAAATAAAATGGAATATTATTTGGGGAACTTAGAATCACTAGGGAAGAAGTGCATTTTTTTGGAAATTTTTCCGTTGATTACAAACATTTTGGTCTGAGACTTTGGAATATAATGAAGGTTATGCTGAAACAGGTATTGTAACTAATCATTTGATGAGATACATTTAACGTGTGGGGTTAGAATGCAACAATTTGAGGAAAATTCTTTGCTATGGAAAGTATCTACCCCCACTGGAAAAAACTGATTAAAGAGCGTAGGGGTTGAGAAGGTAAAGGTGAAAAAAATAATTTGAAGAAGTGAGGGAAGAAACAAATATTGATATTTTATATTTCCATGATTCCATAGTCTGGAAATGTATTTGACTCATTTTCTTGGGTCTGACTGCTAAAGACGCAATGGTCATTAGACTTTAATGATTATACAATGGAAAAAATATGAAATTAATAGAATGCTAAGAAAAAAACTTCAACCATGACCAAAATCCAAAAATTTCAGAGCTTTCTTACTAGTAGTTATAGCCATTTAATTGCATGAAGTCAATTGATCACGTGATTAAGAAAATAATTTTATCTTACTCTCTTAAGGGGGAAGACCACTTTGACGGTTTTAAAAAATCGAATTTTTTTTTTTTTTGCTTAAAATGTTCTTTGGGGTGTGTACTTTAATGTATTTTGCCGTGAAAAATGAACACATGAGAAAGTTATCCACAGTCAAACTTTTCCAAAACTTTAAACGCGTTCATCTCGAAACGACATTTTTCAAACTGGTGGGACATATCACGCTTACAGTTTTTAACCGATTTTGATGAAACCTTGCACAATCTATCGAGAATTAAATTCTGCATCAAAATACTGGAAGGGATTTTCGATATTTTAAAATTTGGATTTTTAAGGCACGATTTTGTGGCAAATTTTACAGGTAAAAAATTAACCATTTTTTATAAATGGCCACCATTTTCGTAAAAATCAACTTTTCAAAAAACGGCTCCAGTATTTCAGTGCGAAATTATATGGAGAATAACTTACATATCCCATTTTTGTTTCAGATTCACTTGCCGAGGGGTCAGATGTCCCACCGATGGGGAAAACCAGGCTGGAGGAGGGCTGCGCGACCTGGTGCAGCGTGTACAGGGAGCCCGCCATCCAAGCGACAAAATTCACACTTATTGTCAAAAAGATGACAAATAAAAACATATAAAATATTTTACCATGGCGAGTTGTTTTAATGCTGAAACAAAATTCCGAAAATACCCTATTTTCCGACCGCTCAAGGTGGTCTTCCCCCTTAAGGGAATCCGCCACCTTTAATATTTTTATTTTTTGAGTTTAAATCTTCCATATGACTTTTTTATGTTTAGTACCTTTATTTACAATAGAAAGGTTTTTTTTTTAATTTCAGCACCTTCATGTATTTTAAACTAAAAATTTTGAGTTTTTTGGGCCTTTTATCGACATTTTTTGACTTTGAATAACTTTTTTTTTTCAACCAATTGCCATGATTCTTTTTTTATTTCATTCCTTACAATGTGTAGCAATTTTTTGGATATGGAAAATGAGGTAAAATGACTGAAAAAAAAATTACAAACAAAATAAAAAATTTCTAATTATTATAATCAGTAACTGAATTCTAGCTGTGCAATCGGTTGTTTTCAACTCATTTATGAGTTAACATGACACAAATTGATTCATAATTATAAAAAGATTTTGGGGTAAAGTAAAATTGTTTCCTTGATGACGTCATCCACCTAATCCATTATCTGAAGCATTAGCAATTGATAAAACATTAAAATTTGACCATTTTACAGTAATAGATTGATTTGGACACAAAAGTAACAAAATTGTTTATAACGTTTAGTTAAAATATTCATTTTCTGTATTTATTCATGTATTTAAATTGAAAAAACGTTTTACTCATTGGACGACATGGTTGTCTTTATTATGCTAAATTAGTAAATACTTGCACAATTAAACCAACTATCGAGTTCAATGACATTTTTGGAAAATAGATTAAGCTTGTTACAAGATTCATGATCGATAATGGATGATAAGCAGGAAAGAAGTGATAAAAATAAATTGAAATTGAGAATCTCGATGTTCGGTAAATACTTGTCAATAAAATCAGAAGTGGTTAAATAGATGTCTGGTTGTCTGTAAGTATAAATAGTCGTGCAATTCGTACTTCAGTATCAGTTTAACAGAGTAAAGTAAGTTCTTAAGTCACGTTAGTAATCATTATTTTCTGAATTTTTTCTACCACTTAAAACAGAATTCAATTCTAGGCTTATTTCCTAGTGAAAGTAAAATGATATAATCCTCTAAAAGAGTACCCATTATTTTTAGAAAAATAAATAGATTCAACTGTAATGGCGAGGTTATTATTATTGCTTTGCATTGCATTTTCTGCTTCTACCCTTGTGACAGGAGAATTTAAGGGGAAAAAGCCATTGTGTGCTCCGATATTTGGCTATGTAAGTTCAATATTTCTTACGAATATTAGCTTGCAATTTTGTACTTGTCATTACTTTTAAATATCAACTTATAAAAAGAAGAGAAAAATTGTTATTGAATAAATTAAAAAGTGCAAGTAATATCTTATTGAGTATATCAATAAATAACTTTTTCTTTATTAGATTTAACTTTATTTTTGATAATTAACATTTTTTTTCAGTGTATAATATCATCCGAATGTTGCCGAAACTTAATTTGTCTGAGTTACGCGGCAAAATGTGTGGGACTTCCTCCCGGACAGACAATTCCAGGCGACAATAGGCCCATAAGTCCAGATTCACAAAATGAAATCATTTTTTGAATCATGTAATACATATCGAAAAATATGTAAACTGTAATCAGCAAGTTTTATAACTCGTTATTTTTTAACTCCATCAACAAAAAAATTTCATGTATGTATAACATATATATATATAGCAAGTGAAAATATAATGCATTGATTTTTATATATTTTACAAAGGAATGTAATTATTTTATTTCAGCAAAGTTCATTTTTTGTATTTTTGAAAAATATTGCTAAAGAATGAATAAAATTATTGTCAGTTTTTCCAAATTTACTCATATAAATTTTATAAATAATTAAACTTTCTAGGCTTATATATTAATTATGTAAAGGTTATCAAGGGTAAGGATTTGCCAGGCCTGAGCCTGATTCTTGTAATGGCAAAATGTTCGCAAAAATTCATAAAGGTAAATGCCTTTATTCTTCGAAATTTGTAATCCTTGAATATTCATCTTACTTCAGTGATTGATCTTATCAGATTTAATTGTTTATTAAGATTCAGTAAATTACAGAAAACTTGCGTGACTCAAATTCTGGTAATAATATTTTCGAAATATTCAAATATAATGATATAAATAAGGAATGATATAAATATTATGAAGTATATGAAGTTATACATGAACGAGGGTATATATTGTATACAATATATATATATATACATATATTATTCTAATTACACACGCATGTGCATATTTGTTACATTATGCAAATGCTATGTAAACAATAATCCATTAAAACATTTATTCATTTTGAGAAGTTGGATTAATAGGCCTTTGATCTTGTCCTGGGATAATCAGTCCAGTTTTTCGAACACACTTTGCTGCGTAAGTCAAACACACTAAGTGGCGGCAACAGTGAGATGATTCTGTACACTGTAATTTTAAAATGTCAGATCAGAAATTGTAAAACTAACCACAAAATTGAAGATTATAAATATCTATCTTTTATTCATCAGAAAATTTTTAAATTCTATTTATTTGTGAAGAATTACATAATTTCGAAAATGATACTTTAATATGCAAACATGAATCTGGGAAAAGAAACTTCACAAACACATTTTCGGTTTTTAATAAGAAATCAAAAGCAAATTCCTCATAAATTTTCAGTAATCAATTTTTTTTTCTTTAGAATAATAAATCTTCGCCAAGTATTTCTAATAACTCTAAACGCTGATTTAATTTATTATTTATCATGATTACGAAACTTACGTATCCATGCATAGGACTGCAGAGAGGTTGCTGGTTTTGTTGTGCTGAGACAAAAATCACAGCAAAGAAAGCAATGCACAGCAATAATAATGATTTGGTCATTTTTGTAAACGTAGGAAAAATTTGATTCCTGAAAAAATTAAAAATAACATATTAAATCGATAAAACCACTCACTGAAGAGGCGATATTCTTATTTTGAGAATATATACTTAAATAGGCGACAAAATTTGATTATTTATCAAAACATTTTGTTAGTTTTACAAAATGCTTAATCGAGAAATTTGTTGAATTGACAGTAAATTGTTTTGTCTTAAAATATTTTTAATTTATCAAAAAAGATGTTTTTATACGCAAATAAATTTTTAACTCAAGTTCATTACATTGAGAAAATAATTTTTCAAACAATTTTTGGCTTCATGACAAAATTTTTGTTTGTCTTAACAATGAAATTCGTTTGCACAATTGTTTTCTCAATAAAGATGCTTTTAAGTTTAAAATTTATTTATAGATAAAAAAATCGGCTTTAGAACGGGCTTTATGTAATGAAATTATAATGCAATACTACTCTCTAAATCTGAATCAGTCAAATTTTCACTGATTGAATCAGTGATTTGCCTTTTCACTGATTCATCAGTGAAAAAATATTGTTCACTGTTAAATCAGTTAATTTTCACTGAAATAATCAGTGAAATTTGACTGATTTACAATAACCTCTTTTTAGCTATTTGAATCATTCAAATTTCACTGATAATCAGTAGATTTTGACTGATTCAAATTTAGAGAGTAATGAAATTAGTTATCGTATACTAATTGTTGAATATAACAAAAGCTTCACAAAATATTGAATTTAAAAGTTAAAATTTAATTATTTTGCGCTCAAAGGTAAGTGTTTGTATTTTCAGGTATATATTTTACTAACCTCAACAAAGTACTTCTCTTGCCGACTGACTTCTCAATGTGAAATTACCGTTGTATTTATACCAAGAGTCGTTAAAAGTCGAAACCTATTTATGCAGGCACCTTCTTCCTCAGGAGCCTCCAGAAAGAAGGGGACTGGTTCATTCAAAGTCAATCTATCACGTCATTTTACTATTCTCTCATATATATGTATATATTATATTGCTAATTAACGTAGTACGTATAAAAAACATTATCAAGCTTCCATTAATAAAGATTAATTAATTATTTTATATAAAAAGTGCAAATATTGACCAATTGTAATCAATTTCACTCAATAAATTTTACTGAATTGTTTTTTTTACCTTTTCTGCTCTAGGTACTTATGTGACATATTTTAGACACTAGGTCAAATCGAAGAAAATAGCTTCAAGAAAAAAAAAAAATTTCTAAAGTTTTTAAAAAAAAGTGCTGGTCCCCTAAATTTGTTAAAAGGATTCCGTTATCAAAAAATGTTAAAAACAAAAGTTTTATGAATTTAAAAAAACTTTTCTTGCGGTCTAATTAAATTCTAGGCCTAACTATAAGACCCAAATCGGATTTTCAAATAGGTGACTATTTTTAATGCAGATTCATATCAAATATGCCCGGGGCATATTTTAGCTTTTAATATCGATACCCACGTTCTAATATGTCGTATCCCACAAAATTTGAGAAATTGACTTTTTTTGAAAAATGGATTAATAGTAATGTTTTACAGCTTATATTAAAATCTTGGGAGTCAAATTGTTTATTTAATATTTTAAAATAAATATTCTAATATGTCGTATCCCACATCCATTGGTTAAGTCAGCGCCAGCGATGTGACAGTCAATTTTTATTTTGTGATTAGTCTTAAGTTTATTTTAAGAAATTATATAATAAAATGAGTAAGAAGGTAATTACAAATAATTTTTTTACAACTCCAATTAAATCTAGAGCATCCGCTGAAACCTCTGTTTGTAGATCGATTAAAAATAACTAAAAGTAAATGGCAACAATTACAGGCAATAAAAAAAGTGTTGCTGAGAGATACACACTGCTTCTATGATAATATAAAATATATTGATGATACTGACTCTGCTTCTGACCAATCTCCATCAATAAAAAATTTGGAAGCCGAGAGTAAAAATATAGTTAAGGTAACTGAAAAGACTAAGAGTAAGAAACGAAAAGCTAATCAAGTTAATCTTGGTGTTAAAAGCAAAGTACTGCGTACTAATAATAGATTTAAAAAACCTGAAGATAATGATATTAATTATTTAAAAAATTGTAATAATACCAGACGAAAGAGGACAAGAAATTTTCAACAATCTCAGCAAGAAAATGTACCTGAAGTAAAAAAAAAAAATTAAGAGTACTTAAAATGAAAAAAAAAATGTTTTAAGCAATATTAAAGATAGTAAAAATAAAATGTATCAATAATGTTATATTATAATAATTATGAATTAAACAATACAAAATAAGAGAGAAAAATGTTATGTATGGGATGAAACAATATTTAATTATAAAACGATTAAATCAATTTTCTTTCTAAAATACATTTTAAATACATTTTAATTTTTTCTTCTTGCGTAACCCACATAAATATCATAAAATTAATTTAAATAATTTTTATTGCTTTAATTATTATTATTTATGCATTTTTATGAACGCAGAAACAAAAATTTGTTTACATTTATTTATTTGTGTTAGCAAGACGTTTTTATTGTTTCCTGGAAAATTTTCCAAATGTGGGATACGACATATTAAAACGTGGGTATCGATATGTATTTCTGGGTTCGGATTCTATAAGAGGCAAATTGAGACCCAAGATCAAAATTTAATTATACCACAAAAAGGTCTTTTCAAATTATTTATCTTTAAATAACAAATATTTTGAGTTTAAAAATTATATTTATTAATCCATTTGTCCGGGACATATTATTGTATTGCTGCAAAAAATGGGGGTTCTTATTTCAAAAATCTTACTTGAATATTATTTGAAAATTTTAACAAATTCCTAAAACTTATCAATTCTTTCAATTACTTGCTGCATGAGGTATCCGACTCTTTCCAGAATTTTGGGACTTTTTGGTGATATGACCCAAACAAACTTCAAGAAAAATTCAGAATATCGTATCTGAATGCAAAAAAAATTATGCTTAGCACGAATATTCGATAAAAAAGGGGATGTCAAATAAAAAAGTAATCTTTGAGTCATTAAGGCTCAAATAAAAAAATTTGTTCACATAAAAATGCAAAAACAATTGGGAAAGCTTTGTAAAAAGTGTAGAAGTGTCTCGCGTATGTTAATGTAAAGTTTTAAGATGTCAAATATAATATTTCATGCTTTAAATACACATAAATAGACGTAGTTTTCACATGTGGAATTAATTGTGTAGAATTTTACTCAAAAAAAGATTTGGTCTAATAAAAAAAAATGTTTATCATGCGTATACACAAAAAATGTTGTAATATTAAGAAAATATTTTTTTACGTTGACAAAACTATTTAACCAAAAGTTTTTATCTGCTCGAGCGAACGAGTTTAGCGAAATGAACAAAAATAAAATTTAGTTCATCCGACCAAAATATTTTTTAGTCAACCAAAAGTTGTAAACAAAACGTTTCCTTCCAACCAACTACTTTTTTTCTAGGTCTAGAGTTCCGTTCTACAAAATTGATACCTCCCTTATCTTTCGTATGTAAAAGAAGCTCAAAAAGAATTCACCTTCAAATAATCAGTTTTTCCTGTGAATCGTCTTTCTCAATTGGGATTTACGCTATTCGGCACAAAAAAACTAAATTTCCCAATGTTGAATTAATATCATCATTTTAGGAAGAATCAATTATAAATCAAGTTAACAATAACTCAGGAAATCCCCAACTTGTTTCTGAAATGCATTACAGCTTTTAGCAAGATAAGAGTAAAATAAATTATTGTCCATAAAAAAATAATAATTTAACCTGATCATGTTTCAAGATATGCGTGTTATTAAATGTAATGTCACTTCCAATTCTCAATTATATAAAAATAATAACGACAATAATAATATACTCTGTTAAATCAATATAAATATGCGATAAATTGAAATATACGTAGACAGAGAAAAATGGAGATAAGGAAATCAGGATTGATTCCTGGAATTTCTGTAAAAAAAATTACATTTGGTTCTTTCCAACTGATTCTTCAATAAATAGAAAAAACATTACAGACACTTCTATTTATTGAAGAATCAGTTATAAAAAACCGAAAATACAATTTTTTTACAAAAATTTCAGTAATCAATCCCGATTTTCTTATCTTTATTTTCCTCCTTATAGTAACTGTTACCCAATTTTTTCGAAATGAATAAATATAACTAAGTTTTACGTAATTGACAATACTTTATTAATAATTTAAAATAAGCTTATGAATGCGGTACCACAGGAAGCGAGCAAAAATTTAAAAATTCGAATACAGCTTTAATTTATTCCTCATTCCATATTCATCATAGGTGCTTCTTCGCCCATTTCGCCTCCTATTACTGGGAATTTTTTGGTGCATCGGAAAGCCCAAGGATGACATCCGAAAGAATAGCAGCAATCGCTATCTGATCCGCACTACAATTAATTTCACTAATTTGATAAAATTATTCTTATAAATTACTTTATTTAAGACTAGAATTTTTTTATCACTTATTTATACTTTTATTTAAATATTTCTATTTATTTTTCTCAAGGTAATTGTCGTGCCAAAATACAGATCTCTGGAAAAAAAGAATTTCTATGATTTTAAGACTTGAAATGATATTATCAGTCGTGCTTTAAGAAAGGAAAAACGTTATTTTTATAGGAAAAATTTTAAACTTACGAAAAATAATACTTTTAATAATTTTTTTTGTATCAGAATTTTCCCTTACTATCGCTTCTTACCAATTTTCAAAAAATTATTGAATTCTCATGAATCGTAGCTTATTTTTCTGGGGAAAATATTCTCTGCACCTCTACCGTTTCCAATTTTGAAAATAAAGTTTTCAGTGGCTGAAATCGTTAGAAAATGAAAAAAGCAACTATATTTGAATATCTCTATTTTAATATATTTGAAGATTTTTTACTTGTTTTCAAAATTAGAAACAGTAGAGTTCTAGAGAATATTTTCTTCGAGAAAATAAGCTTTAATTTATGAAAAGTATCATTTTTCATGAGTTTTAAATGTCTTTTATAAAAAAGAATGTATTTCCTTTCATAAGACACGACTGATAATATAATTTCGAGTCTTGAAATCATAGAAATACTTTTTTTCCAGGGACCTGTCTTTTAGCACGAGAACTACCTTAATAATTGTTGCTAGTCAATTCCTGAATTATTTACTACAAATACACCAAAAAATAGATCTTATTCATTCCAAATGTAAATTACATTTTATTCTCAAAAATTTTATTTGAATTATATAAGAGGTTTTTTGGTTTCAAATACTACAATTCCTAGTGTTGAGCACACCTCTTATTTCACTGAAATACAATTTTTATTTGGTCTAACGTAAATAAGTGTTTTACTTGGTATGAATAATATTTGTCTTTTAATGTTAATTTATTCTTAAATTGTATATAAATGAATAAATAATGATGTGACTTACTGGCATACCCGGTAGACTACAAGCAGTAACAACGTTGATCGCAAAGAGTGCGATACAAAGAACCAATAAGAGCTTTGACATTTTGAGTCTAAAAAAATGCAATGCTTTCCATAATCAAGTTCGAAAAACCAAGTATGTGTAGAGAAGTTTCGTATCAAGAATAAATCCCATAATTAAATAAATTTCAAAATGTGAAGATTTTGACACAAATAATTGACCGCGTGTATGAAATTCAAAATTGTTAAAACATAATCGATCAAAAGATCCTTGCCAAAAAGTTGTGAAAATTAAGTCTCAGTAGTTTTACGCATTTCTATTATTTAATATATTTTTGTTTGATAATACTGGTATGAAGTACTTACATTAAACAAGTTTTCAGTAAAGTTTCAAAATTCTTCTTTATTTTGTAAATTGTTTGAAAGTTATTCAATTTTTTCAAACCATACACCGTATAATTTATGAAAATATAATCGAGAATCTAGACACAGTCAATTAGAGCGCAAGAAAGTATTTTCACATATTTTTCAAATTTTTTATCATTTATTGAATGTCCATTCAGTAACTTTCCTTATTGTATAGATTATTTATTCCCTCAACAAAAATGCTTCACAAATTATAGAAAAAAATTACTTAAGCTGATTTTGCAAACTTAATTTTTTTTTAAATTGATCATTCAAATTTTACAAATTTTTGGCAACAATCCCTAAAAATTATATATTTTCACAATAAAATTTCTCTTTTACACGGAGAAACTTTTTATATCAAATTTTACTATAGTATTTTTCAATTTAGGGAAAAACGTATCACTTTGAGAATTTTTGTTAGTAAAAATACTAAACTTTATAATAATGATTTGAAACTTTGGTATAAACTATAGTAAAATTTGCTATGAACTATGCTGAAGTTTCATATCATTATTATAAAGTTTAGCATTTTCACTAACAAAAATTCTCAAAGTGATACGTTTTTCCCTAAATTGAAAAATACTATAGTAAAAATTTATATAAAAAGTTTCTCCGTGTAATCTGGAAGTAAAATTTCTTTTTATTCCTGATACAAATTTTGACTATAAAGCAAAAATTGAAGCTATATAAGTTGTGAAAATTCAATTTACTTCGTCAAAATTTCAACTTACTATTGATTTAGCTTTCGGCGAGTAATGATAGACTTTTTGAGAATGTAGCTCACTCGTTGTTTTGCAAACTATGAGTTCTTAGTAGTTTGCCTCTGCTATTATATAGAATCTGTGTCTAATAATAATTAAAAGATTGAAAGGTGTAAAAAATGTATTGTGCTTTGATAACGTAATCAAAATAATCTGTGAGTTATCATTGATTGATATCACCTAATTTATCGAAATGCACCGCATGAGTATGTAAACACATTATGTACACCTGGATCGATGTAGGTAATTAGATTAAAATTTTTGCATTGGACTTTACTAGACGAAACATTTTCCATATTCTTCGCTTAGAGATCGAAAGAGATTTCAAAATAACTTTCAGTTGCTAATATCTCGATTCTGGTAATTTAATATAATTAATTCTTGTATTAGTCTTGTAAGTTTTCTTTTACTGATGAAACCTCTCCAATATCTCTTACATTATAAAATTAACTTTCCTGGTAATGATAAAAATTAAATTATTACTGTTTAAAAAAAATATTTTTCCGATGTTTTCTTCTTAGTTGCAAATTATCTTTATCAGGATGCATTTCCCGAAATCGAGATAAAGCTTTATCGCAAAAGTGACAAACGCATGTTTTTCTTTTATCCAATGAATAAGTGTTGCAAATCAATAAATTTCCATTGATTAATACATTTCATGAATCAAAGTTACGAAGAACTAATTTAAATAATATTCTGATCCTTGTAAAAATTATCAGTATTTTTTTCATCTTTAATTATTTAGTAAACTTAATATTAAGAGAATTATGCAATCCGTTTGAGAGAAATTAATCAATTTTTGATTGTAAAAATATTTTTGCACTGATGAATCAGTGAAATGGCAAATTACTGATTCAATGAGTGAAAATTCGACTGATTCAGATTTAGAGAGTGGTTAATTCAACCAAAAATTAAGTTTTAATTGATCCTTTTCGTATCTATTATTACAAAAAGCTCTTAATTTACAATTTATTAACCATTTGTTGCTATATTTATATTGTTAAAGAGATTATTCTTAAGGTACATCAATAAAATAATCTGTATATTGGTTGTAAAATTTAAGTATGAAAAAAGCATTAATAGAAATATAAATTTACAAAAGGTAGATAGTGACAGATTTTTAACTCAACCATCTAAATAAAAAAAAAATATATAAAATAAAAAATATTTAAATTTTATAATGAAACTTTAGTTCACTGTTACAGAATTTGCAATTCATGACACTCCCTTTTGCCAATCAAAAAATTTGCTTGAACTGATGTTCTTTACAATAGGTTAATTTTTGCAATTTCAAAGTACAAGAAATTTTATAAATTGAATCAAAATCCAAAACTAAATTCGAACCCGTATCACTACAAACTCAAATTTATCTTAACGTCCAAAAAAAAGTGTAATTCAAAATTTCAAGAATTCGAAACCGTTCGAAATTTTAAACTACAAAAAACGACCAAATTTGGACCCAAAATTTGGTTCAATTTGGTCCAAATTTGATCGTTTTTTGTATTTTGAGATTTCAAATTCTTGAAATTTTGAATTTGATTCAAAATATTGAAACTGAAATACATTTTTCAGAGACTAAATAGAAATATTTCTATTACTAAAGTTTAATATAATTCAAGAGGCTAAAAAAATATGGAGATCCGTTAAGAGTCAAATTTGCATGAATACAATACTTTCTTGTGTGCCGAGAGAATACAGAAATTCAAAGTAAGGAACACGCGGAAATAATTGTGATTCCAAGACTTTTTAGTATGCTAATTTAGAGAAATCTAGGGTAATGTTGCCAGTGGTGAGACATCCCTTAATGGAACATTTGTGAACCACTTACTTTTAACCAGTTAATTAAAATTATATTTTCTGAATACCAAAATGTATCAACAAAATTTTGATTCTAAATCTCTTTTTCCCAATTTTAAAGATTTTTTATCTGATTCCTTAAATTGTTTAGTTATTATTCAAAAGCTTTTTTACATCCTCAGTAATTAGAAGCAAAAAAATAATGTTTCAGAGGCTTTTTTCAAACCTGTGAACATTATATGTTTATCAATTTATTATCAGAGAAGTGACTATGGAAGAAAACAAGAAGAAAGGTAGTCGTGGGTTTTGCCAACAAACAAGAATGCGCTTTGCTTCCAAGGCTAATAGATATAAGTGCATCCTATCGTAGCGAATTACTCATTTTACCTCCCGCAGTTAATTATCTGATAAGAATCGATTAAGCTGTGTGACAATCATCACACTTTTCCACTCTAAATGCATCATTCTGTTGTTTTACGATATCAATTATTACTTTCAATTTATTTCACAATTTCTGCTATATCTTAAATAATTATATTCATCAGACGAAATTCAGAATCTTTCCTAGCTATTTTTGTATTCATTAATGAATAAAGAGACCGGAAGGAAAATGATCTTGTTTTTAGAAATCAAAATATTTTTTTACAAAATTATTCAAGATCTGAGCAAAATAAGAATATTGTGTGGAAAAGTATGTTAGTACTCTCTAAATTTGAATCAGTCAAAATTTACTGATCATCGGTGAAATTTGACTGATTCAAATAGCTAAAAACAGGTTACTGTAAATCAGTCAAATTTCACTGATTATTTCAGTGAAAATTGACTGATTTGACAGTGAAAAATATTTTTTCACTGATGAATCAGTGAAAAGGCAAATCACTGATTCAATGAGTGAAAATTTGACTGATTCAGATTTAGAGAGTAGGTATAATCAGTACGATATACATTTGTATACAAAATATAGAATTTTGTATGGATTACAATAAGTGCAGTACGAATTATTATCTGAACGGAGAGAATTTATTGACGAAACATTACTTAAAAGTTGAGGAAAACGAGGTCATAAAGATATTTGGGGAAAGTTTAAAATAATTTTGCGCGTTTATTAAAAAGCAAATTTTAAATAATACTCAAGCAGTTGAGTAAACTTTCAAAGTGTAGAGTGAAAATTTAGTAATGTAATAATTGACATAAGGAGTGTAATGTTTGCAAACATTTTGTCATAAAGTAACCTAAAATAATTGAATTTTTAACCTAAAGTTGGGTAAAATTTATTCTGACAAAATATTTTAATTTTTCAACTGCAGAGTATTAATCTTTCATTAAAATAAGTCAAAGAATGAAAAATGTTTGTGAACCTCTTCGAAAAAATGTCATTTATTACATTATACTATTGTCACCATAAATATATAAATATACTTTTTTCCATTTGTTTCCTACCACCTAAGATCCTAATAAGTTATTCTTTTCTACCATTCCATTTACTTTAAATATTAATTTCCAAATACATTCAAAAAAGGTTAATTTTTATTTATTTTGAGTTGTAAATAAAAAAATTCTATTTACCTTATAAAATGTTTAAAATTAATGTACGATTTTTTTGCACATAAGTTATTTCTTTATGAAAGTACAAATTATAAAAATTAGATTATTAAAAATTTTCAGGCATTTCAATTCAGTTTTTAAATAATTTATTTAATTTTTCATTGGAAGAATTTCAATAGTAATTTCACTGCCAAAAAGTGGTTTTACGCAGAAAAAGAGTATAATTATTTGTATTCATTATGTTATTTTGGCATTGGGTCAGATTCTTTTTATTTTCACATTTAAATTATCAATGGCAGATATATAAAAAACCATAAAAAGTATACATTACATAGTATAATTATTGTTACTGAAGTTGATCAGTAAAATCTGTTTTGACAAATTAATTTTACTAATCAATTCGGGTAAAATACCACTGATTCTCGGTGAAACTTTCACTGAAGTGGAGGAGTAAACCATTTCCAGATATTTCATCAGTGAAATCTCACTGATTCAAATTCAGAAAGTAATGGTGAATTCCACGTCATCACGATAAGATTTTGTTTTGACTAGAGCTATCAAGCGAAGTTGAGTAGTTTCAAGTTTTATAATATGGAGGACAAAAATTGTAAAAAGTAGTCAGATTCCGATGAAACTGATATTTGGGAGTTTTTGGTATTGTTCATTATGGATACAAAATCAAGATTCAAAAGTTCAAAATTTATTATTCAATATGGTGGGCCGAAATTGGAAAAAGTAATCTGATTATTGAATTGGGTGCGATATATGAGAAAAAGTCGACAGATGTTCAATAATTTTCAGTAAATTATCTCGAACTGATCAGGTCGATCTACAGACCTTCCATAGGATTTTTTATAATTGCCCAGGAGTAAAAATGTTGGTTTTTGATCCGTAAAAATTATTGATCTTAGCAGTAAAATGAGATGCGCAGGTTAATCTGCGCATCCTAAGACAATTATCATGTATTATGTCCATGATTTTGTTAGAATTTTTGTACCATTCGTTATACGCGAGCCTTAACGTTTTAGAAATGATATTCATAGTAAAATAAAAGGTAGGGTTCGAATCCGCACTCTGTAGCGAATAATAACTTTTTTTCAACACTGGATGGGAAGTTTGCAAATTGTGCACCGAAAAATATTCGCAAAATGGCATATTCCTATTGTCTTAAAAAATGTGAGGGAATCATGGGAATCACGCTGAAGTATGCGGAAATATTGATTCCTACATATCAACAACATATCAACCAACTTCTCCCACTAGTATCGTAATGTACTATTTTTTATATTGGCAAGGGTGTTTTTGCAATTTTCATGAACTAGTCTGTAAAATATACGGATCTGAGTTCCAAAATTCTTCAATAGATTCCCATTTGAAAAGCTGCTGCAGGAATTATTTTTAAATTTCCGGGAAAAAGTTCTGTAATATTTTCAATCCAGTAGGTCAGTAATTTTTATTGATTTTTCATCATATTCTCAACTTTGGAAGGGATTCGGTAATGTTTAAAGAACTTTTTTTTTCAATGTAGAAAACATTCTTTCTAATGATTTTATATTAATTCTGAATAATGTTAAATACATTTAAGCTAGAAAAATTTCAAGTGTACATTATATTTATAATGCTCTGTGATTTGAAATATTTCACTTGATCACTTGTTCAATTTCTGCACGGAGAAAAAACATTTTTTGATATTCTCCGCGTGTAATAAGAACACTTAGTTGTAAAATATGTGCATATTTTTAAATGTATATATGTATGTATTTATATTAGGTTCATGAAAACCGCTCGACGAAACGATTGAATTGATATTTCCTGAGGAAGAGAAAACTCATTTATGGGATAAATGAGATAAAATTGTCTGAATGAATTGTTCCCATATTTTGAGATGTTGTGTGGCTCGGCGACCTCGACGAGATAGATAACATATTCATGTGGACAATCCTTAATTAAGCTTCGCATCAATTACCGCGATTTATTGACAGCTTCACGAATACACCATAGACTCACTTTTCACGTGATTTTTATCGAATTCCAAAATCCCATAATCAATAGTTTCTAAATTTCATTCCACATACCAGCCTTTGGATTAAAGATCGAACTTAAAAATTATAATAATTATTGATATCAAAAGTGGATAAATAATTCATATTCTTGTACCGTTCAAGTAATGTGGTTTCCCAGGAAGCGAAAAAGCAAGAAAACGGAAAAAACTTAAGTTTCATTAGTTTATACACAACTATTATAATTCACACAAGATTCAAAATAAATCACAGATGAGGGCTCGGATTAGAGCCAAAACGTATAATTACGTAAAACTTTAAGTTTTTTATTAACCTTGGACCCTAAAGCTAACTATCAACATCAACATATATCTTCAATCATAAATAAAAATCTTGAACAAATTTTTTTTAAGACTAAGATTTTTTATCTGGTTTTTATCTGGTTCCAGTAAGAAAAGATTAAGACCATGTACCAATTATCAATTCCTACTTTACCGACATTTTTTGGAAATAAATTTCTGTCCATGCAAAATGAAATATCGAGTTGGAAAATTTTTTAAATAAAAAGCACATTGTAAATGTAGAAAAATTGCAAATTCCTATTATAAAAATTAGAAATACATTTCATATTTGACAAGAGCAAGTATTATTTGAATATAAGTGTAATGTAAACCCAAGAGTTATTACTAAAACGAGTGGGAAAAACGCACATCACATTATCGTAAATAATGAAAGAAAACAATCAAGCGGAATTCCGATAAGATTACTATTTCAAGTGTTGCAAAGTTTTTCAAGATGATAGTCTTGGTACTATATACTACTAAAAATTTATCAATATAATAATTAGATAACAATTATAATTTCCATATTTCTTCCAATTTGAAATTTCAGCACTTATTTGTGTAAAAGGTTATTATTTTTATAAATGAAAATTTCCTTGTCGATAATATTTTAAATTATTAAACATATTTATATTATATAACTTTCAATCTTATACATTTCTTAAATTTTTCACTGCCTGTGTGAAAATTTATTCAGATTTTTTGAATGGGTAGTCTACGTTTGGAACTTATAAAAGCAAGGGAGGGTAAAGCAATTTAAAAAATTTGACTTATTGCAGGAATCTTCTGAATTAGAACTTCACAATTCGTATAATTTTTCCATTTAAAAGCTCAACAAACTTTCACTGCATACATTCTCTAGAAGAATTGATCAAGAACCCAATGTAGAGTTTCCAAAAAACATAAATATTTGTTTTATTGTTTTATATACAAGGTGAATTTTTTATCTTAAGAAATCAAAATATCTCAAGAAATACGAATCATACGAAAAAAAAGTCCGCAATAAAAAATTTTTATTTTCGAGTCGCTATTCAAAAAATTTTCTTTTCTTTTTGGTACCTCCTATAATGACATTCTTATTGATCACAAAAATTAGTTTTTATTTCTAAATTCAAATCTCAATTGAATAAAACTTTATTAATTGAACGGATATTAAATTGAGCCAGATTAGTATAAGTTCAAACCGTTTTTGAGACCTAATTTATCTTCATTTGACTTAGTTTGCAGTTGAAGTTTCATGCTACGAAAATTAGAAACAGTCTGACTCTGATTTTTTGAATGGATTTTGATTAATCTCACAATTATCCAAACCATAGAACAATTTTTTAAAATGAAGCTACTGATGAAACTACACGGAGAAAAATATTTCGAGAAACTTTACTTAACTTTTGAGCAAAGTTGGAACAAATGGACAAGTTGGAGATTATTTATTATTATTGTAGTAATTTGTGAGGTACCAAATGTTGAAGAATGCATTACAGTTTGTTATACTTTAAAGATGTAAAGTAAAGTTTCACAATGTACGTCACAAATTGTTACAATAATATTAAATAATCTCTAACTTCTCCATATGTACCAACTTTGCAAAAAGTTCTTTAAAGTTTCTCGAGCTATTTTTCTCCGTGTATTAATATATTATTGAAAATGGATAATACATAAATGTTACAGATAAATGTCAATTGATCTAAAAAGTGGAAAAGCAACATTAAAATTAATATTATTTTTGCCCTTGACATAGATTTTTTAATGTTTCAAAAATTCCCACACTGGATTTTTCATTTAGGAAATCTAGGTAAGCCAAATATTTATTTATCTTTTTTTATGATTCCATACTGCTTCACAGATTACATTCGAAATGTATGTCACTCATGGAAGTATAGTTAATCCAGCTTTTGAATACTTTCACACGTAATCGAAAAGCCAAGTCGAGTTCTGTGCAGCGTGTTAATTGAAATTTTTCTAAATCCGCCGCAATGTCTCCGTTCATCATTATTTTACTGATCATAGGGTTCACTTCAGCAAGTCTAGGTAAATATATAATGTGAACATATAATGAATATAAATCATACGTGATTATTGGAAAAAAATACTTAAAATTTTTCCCAAAGATCGAACATTCTGAGATAAATTTAATAAATTTCACCACCGTGGTAGAAATATTTAGTTATATTGTATCAGTGTATGAATTAATCAATTTTAATACAAAATTCAATGTGAGTCGATTTTTTATCCGAATACGTGTCGATTTCTATTAATTCCGTATGTTATGGCTCGCAATTGAAAACATTATTTACTTAATTCAAGTGAACATTACATTCTCATTACATATGAGAAGGTATTTTCAAACTTGGCTGTTTTTTTATAAGAATAAAGTTCGGTTAAGTGATGTTGATACTTTGTAATAAAAATGTGAATATCATTGCTGTGACGTAAGAAGTCAAAAGTCGAAATTAACAAAAATTCCTAAAAAACATTCATAGTTACTTCCTACTGAAATCGGTTAATATACTATTTTCTTTACATAACGGAAAGGGAAATTCGATTTTGGGACCTGACGTGAAACAGCAAAACTAATCGGTTCCACAATCGATTGATGCAACCATGACATCAACAAGTACGTGGCGTTTCTTTTACACAGAGCATGGAAAACTAACAATTGATGTTGGAATTTAAATATTTCAAATTTTTCCGTCACTAGTGTGGGAAAATAAGTTTTATCACACGGACTCATCATCGATCGTGGAATCGATCATTTTTGCTGTTTCGCGCCAGGGCCCCGAAATTACATTTCCCGCGCGAGTATCATAGAAAATAATTTTTTGAATGTTTGAGTAACCCAAGTACTAAACAAAAGAATCAGCAGCAAAATACTGAACTTTATATAAACTATATGATAATTGACTATAGATTGTATCAAATTTTAGTATAACCTATAATAAAGTTTCCTATAATTTTTCGAATCTTTAGTATTTTGACTGCAAAAAATGTTCAGCCTGCTAGGAATAATTACCATTGCACCTCACCCAGAAAAAAGATTTAATCGAATGAAAGAAAACAATTTGTTTGAAAGGCTTTTTTTTATCTAAACAGAAGATTTATTTGAATTAATAACATTTGTTTATTTCAAACAAAATATCTTTGGCCCGAATAAAAATTTGTTTAAATAAAATAAATTTTCCTACAAAACAAACAAATTATTGCATTCGTTTATGGTCGAAGGTATGATTTGTTTAATTTAAGGCAGAAATTTATTTGAATTGAGCAAATTTTTATTTGGTTCAAAGATACTTCGTTTGAATTAAACAAAGTTTATTCAATTCAAATAAATCATTTTTCTAAATCATAGAAAGTCTTTTAAATCAATAATTTTCTTCGATTCAATCAAATCTTTTTTCTGAGTGCTCGATTTTTCTCTAGATTCCTAACATTTTTATAAATTATCATTATAATATAAAATACAAATTGCTACAGAAAGTTTCTTCAGGTCTATACGATTGACTGAATTTATACTTGATTCAATTTAAATATTTGTTTTATACAACCATAAACTGTTTATTGGGTACAATTCATTCAAATCTGATAAATATTTCAATTTATTTAGACGAATTTTGGTTCATTTGACCAAATTTTTTTTAGACTCAACCAAAGGTCATGATTCATTTTACTATATTATTTGGTTAGATCAAGTAATTTTTTTTTGGATGTATCAAGCTAGATTTATTTTTATAGTAATCACTCCTGCCAAGTATTTTTAACATTATTTACATATTCTTCACATAAAAACCTATGTTCAAAACTTACTGAATTCTCATCATCAATGAAAAGGTATTGGTTTTATGTGAAAAAAAGAGTCAGAAAAAACGGGTTTTACGAAAATGTATGTCTGTCATCTGTTGTCTGTCTGACGTCGTACGACACAATAACTCTCGATAGAATTAAAGTTACGCACACCTCTTTTGGGCCCAAAAAAAATGGACGAGTTCGTTAACCAGCCATTTTTGAGCAATGTTTCTGGTTTTATCCATAAAAAACAGCTTTGCAGAAATAAAAAATTCAATTTTCCCGCCAAAATATACAAGACACGGCAAAAATGTCAAGAAACAAAATTTATTATTTCAAAGAGATCTACAATTATATCTTTTGTTCATAAATGGAAAATATTATTAAAAATGAAAACTTTTGGTTTCTAAAAAAACTATATGAGATACAAAAAAATATTGGGTAAAAAATCTTTCATCTCAAGAAAATATACAAATTTACCCCAGACCATTTTTTGATCGGACAAGTATTTAGCGTTTCAATTGTGAAAAAACGTTATAAAAAATGAAAAATTCCATTTTGCACCTAATTTATACAAATTTACCCCAGACCATTTTTTGATCGGACAAGTATTTAGCGTTTCAATTGTGAAAAAACGTTATAAAAAATGAAAAATTCCATTTTGCACCTAATTTATGCGAGATACGAAAGAAATGTTAAATAAAAAATTTTCTGTTTCTAAACGATCAACAAATTAGCTCTTGACTGTTTTTTCATAAGAGTTATATCTTTTCATTTATTCATCATAAACATTTTTATGAAAATCAAAAATTCAATTTTTCTGCCAAAATATACGTAATACGAAAATAAGAAACAAAATTGTTTGTCGAGCGTGAAGCGCGAGTATTACGAACGAAAAGGACATAAAATACCGCGCGTTCAAATTTTGTTTAATGCACATGTGGCTCTAATGGATATAAATTGAGAAATCGAGCGCGAAGCGCGATTATTATTTAAATTTCCTTTTTCATTTAAAATCAAAAACAAATTTAGTAACTTCGAAAAAATTTAATTCATATATACAATATTATAGAAATGACTCAAGTTTTAGTATCCATTTACAAACAATGAACATTAATAATAATAAAAAATGTCTTATATTTCGCTCACGATTGCTATGAAGCCTTTTTAATTTACACTTTTATATTTAATTTTTTCTAGTATCCAACCTTGAAGGGGACTTACCCTGTCCAGCGCTTTGTCACAGTTATTACGGAACAGCCCTATCATTAATGTTTGTAAGTAAAATGGAAATATCCAATTCTATAATTCCAAAGTTCAAGGTATTAGTTGATTAAAGTAAAAAGTTACCATGAATAAATATCATACCTGAGTAGATTTAGCCCTATATAACATATCTATATATCTAAGAAATATTATAATTGCAGGGTGGCTGCAACAAACCTTGCAAGAGGCATGTCAAATCAAAGCATCACAAGGATGAAGATGATTAACGGAACAGAAAAAAATCCTGCTAAGAAATCATAAAAAATAAGGGACGCTAGCCAAATTAAAAATAGATGTAGCCACCGAATTCAAACGTAAATATTAATTGAAGACTAAAAATGCCCTCTCCAAATTTGAATCAGTCAAAATCTACTGATTATCAGTGAAATTTGACTGATCCAAATAGCTAAAAAGAGGTTACTGTAAATCAGTCAAATTTCACTGATTATTTCAGTGAAAATTAACTGATTTAATAGTGAAAAATATTTTTTCACAGATGAATCAGTGAAAATTTGACTGATTCAGATTTAGAGAGCCGAAACCTGAGGAGGAAAAATTAACCACCAAACGAATTGAAGAAGATACTAACCCATCGCCGTTAGAAATTTTTTGTACTTGTTATTAGAAATAAACCCCAAATTCTTTTGAGCAAATCAATGATAACAATGATTATTGATTGAATAATTAATTAAGAAATAAATCGAGTTACAAATTAATAAACTTGTGTAGTTAATTTTAGAAAGAACAAAACTTTGCGTATGATTAATTAAATTACTTATTAAAATAGCTTTTAATGATGATGATCTGGTATACAGGGTGTTCAAAAAAGGTGGGTATTCCAAAATAACTCGGAAGAAATGAGTTTTTGGAAAAAATTCAAGTACGCAAGTACTTGCATGTGCCGAACTTATTACCAATATTCGGGGCCTAGTTTGGGCCTTCTTGGGGTCAGATCGATGTTTTCCTATTACAACCCCCGCTTTTTAATCTAGATTCTTATTCGGGGCCATTTTCCTTATCCAAACATGTCTATATTACATATCGATCTGGGGTCCATTTTTGGCCTAGATTGGGCTTTGATTGAGCCGAGTTCATTTTTAAGAATATCCACACTGTTACTTTGGATTTATATTTTGTCTTTGTCAGCTAAATAATTTCAGGATTTTGCATCAGTTGCCTTAATTTTTATGAAAACAAGTTAAATTTTGTTTTTTCGATAATGAAATGAATATTAATAAAATGTTGTATCTAATGATCCTAAGTTGAAGGCAAAATGTTAATTTTATTAAAATTTATAACAAAATTTATATTTTTATAAATATTCTGAAATCTCATTAAAATATGATATACATTGATCTTTTAAAATTTCTTGTAAGAAGCCACACATTATTCAAATTACTATGAGGACTTACTTCAAAACCAGACCGAAAACTTTTTAAAATGTTAATTATTTTTAGATGTATTAACATTTCCCAAAAATATTGTAATTTAACGATTCTTGTGATATATTTTTATAAAATTAATATTTTGCGCTCAATTTGGGATCATTAAATGCAAAGTTTATGTTATTAATGTTATTAAAGAAGAGAAATTTAACTTGTTTTTATAAAAATTAAGACACTTTGACAATGTCTCGAACAACAATTGACCGGATAATTTTCAACAGTAGTGTGTAAATATGAATTTTCAAAAAATATTTACTATTTACTATTTTGTTGAAAGGTTATTACTCTCATTTAAGAAACCAAATTAAGTTTTAAATCTTAAAAATTTCCAAATTTCATTTATTTTTCAATCTTACTCTCTAAATTTGAATCAGTCAAAATCTACTGATTATCTGTGAAATTTGACTGATTCAAATAACTAAAAAGAGGTTACTGTAAATCAGTCAAATTTCACTGACTATCCTAGTGAAAATTGACTGATTTGACAGTGAGAAATATTTTTTTCATTGATGAATCAGTGAAAAGGCAAATCACTAATTCAATCAGTGAAAATTTGACTACTTCAGATTTAGAGAGCAAATTTTGTCTGATGTAGTTTCTAATAAAATGTACATTTTTCGATTCAATTTTAAAAAATACGATTAAAATTCCATTTTTTAAACAAAATTTGTGAGATAGGAAAACACGTTGAGATGGGAAATTATATGCGTAAATGAGGTCTACAAATTCTCATTGGGACATTTTTTGACAAGATGTATGTTTTATGTTTTGATTTTAAAAACACTATTGAAAATCAAAAATTCATTTTTTAAACTATAATATGTGATATACGAAAAAAAACGTAAGAATGAAAAATTGTTCGCTTAAATAAGATCTACACTCTCTAAATTTGAATCAGTCAAAATCTACTGATTATCTGTGAAATTTGACTGATTCAAATAACTAAAAAGAGGTTACTGTAAATCAGTCAAATTTCACTGATTATTTAACAGATTTAACAAGATTTTTTAACAGTGAAAAATATGTTTTCACTGATGAATCAGTGAAAAGGTTGATCACTGATTCAATCAGTGAAAATTTGACTGATTCAGATTTAGAGACTAAACCATTTTAAATTTCTAATTTTATATATTTTTATATCAATATCTCCGTACCTTGGATTTGATTTTTGGATGTAAGGGTAAATTTCAGAACTTGGAACCTTACGTCATTCCGCCTAAAATATTATATATGCCTCAGTATACATTTTAAAGGGGTGAAAAATAGTCTAATCGTCAGGGATATTTTTAATGTTTCTATACATGCATTTTATATATTGCATCTACTGAATCATTTCTAGAACAAAAAGAATTAGCTGAAGTATTTTCCATCATTATTAGAAGTGGTTTAGGGACGTGTTTTTTTAATGAGCCCTAAAAACTCAAAATCTCACAACTTCGTGGACAAAATTTTATTCGACACACTGTAAAAAAAATCGTAATTTTTCAATACATAGGTGATGAAATTTTTCAATAATAATTGGAGAAATAATCTTCTATCGAATTATTTTATTAATTTACGAGAAATATTCGAATCCTTATTGGATTCTTTTTTCATTATTGAAATTTTTCAAGTGTAGTCTTAGAATTTTTCAGTCAGACACGCAATATACATGCAATCGGAGCAAAATGTGTCGTCTTATTTTCATTTTAAAAATCTACGCTCGGTTCTATGTTTTTCGCGGGCACTCAAGTTTATTCTTCATGATTTATTACTATAACTCAAGTTAATGTTATAATATTGTTGATATGAATTTACTTTTCTCAAAGTACTTCGATTTTGGCTTAATATTCACGATCGAAAAGAAGGAACTGAGTCTCACGATTTGTAAGAATTATATTTTCAGTGTTATTTTTTTATTAATTTAGAGAATTATAGCACTTTTAATAATTTTTTTTTGTAATAGAATTTTTGCTTACCATCGCTTTTTAGCAATTTTCAAAAAATAATTAGATTTTCATAAATTATGGCTTGTTTTTTCATGGAAAATATTCTCTACACTCTATAGTGTTTAAAATTTCGAAAGTAAAGTTTTCAGTGGCTGAATCATTAAAAGAATTTTTCAAAAAGAAACATTTAAAAAAAAATAATTATATTTGGAAATCGTATTCTTTATTTTCAAAATCGGAAACAGTAGAGCTGTAGAGAATATTTTTTCCGAAAAAAGATCATGATTCATGAAAATCCAATAAATTTGAGAAAAATTGGTAAGAACCCGTGTAGAAATTTAAACCGGTTTTTATCAGGCTCTGGCAGGGCCCCGGATAATCAGCCTGGATAATATCAGGGCCCCGGCCGGGTATACCGGACAGGGCGCGGTCATTTTCGTCACGGGGAATCAAGCGCGCCCCGGTGGGGCTAGAAGCCCGGTTAATCCTCGATCAGGTACCGGATAGTTGCCGGTTTGTACCCTGCCAGTCCCTGGTCAGGTATACGTATAAGATGTAATCCTCTAAATTACTTTAAAATATTAAAATAAAAGCAGAAAATTATACATTTTTAAATTGCTATTTATTAGTCTTACATAATATATTTGTTGTGACAAATCTTTAAATTAAATCAAGTACATTTGTTGAATGTATTGAATTGTATCAGCAGGATCTTCACTGTATTAGGCTCTTGCTCATTATTGTCCTGGTGAATTTCGTGATCAAAGTTTTCTTCATGGTCTTTTTTTATACAAAAATAAAACATTTTTGATTATTTAAACATAAATATATATCAAAACATACAAACAGAACTTACCCAAAGGTATAATGGGAGTCTCAATTTCACTATCAGAATCATCTATGTCGATATCGATTAAATCATGTAAAATTGAACTATTTTTTATTAACCTGCGCTTCTTAGAACGCCTACGATTTAGATTACGAATACGTTTATCCATTATTTAAACCGATACTATGCGTTATAATTTACAGTAAATCCCCAAGAATGTTGACATGCACGAACACTTTGAGGTTAAGACATCATGGTTGCAACTTCAGTGGCAAAAACGTACTTACAGTTCTGAACGTTCATTGAACGATGGAAAATATTTTTTTGAAAACTAAATGATTAGTTTTTGCCCAAGAAAATAAAACAATAGTGGTTTGTTTATGGCCGATTGTATATTTAAAGGACCCCAAATATAAACATAATAATTAATTATCTTGTAAAAAAAAATTTCTGTCATCGTTCACTGAAGGTTCAAACCTGTAAGTATATCTGGCAAAAGTTGTGTTTTTAAATTTTTCTACACAATTTTTGGTCCCACATATATTTTAACATCTGATTTAATATATTATATATACATTATTTTTATAAAACTTGTTGGCATATTAAATTCATATAAATGCAAATTTCGAAACAAGCAGACGACCTGGTCGGGTCCCGTCCAGTGCCCGGGCGGAAACCGTAAAGCAACTTGCGTGGCCATAGTCTGACCAGGCCCTGGTTGGGGAGAATTTTCAAAACAACTGCGCGGGCAAGGCCCGACCAGGCCCCGGTTGGGTAAAACTTACTCGGCTATTGCCCGGCCAGGACCCGAACGTTAGCAAGGCATAGTCGAGACAATTTCTGCACGGGAAGCTACTCTAAGAAAAAATGTTATTACAAAAAACATTTTTAAGAGTATTATTTTTCGTAAGTTTGACATTTTTTACATAAAAATAATGTTTTTTCTTTCATAATACACGACTGCATAATATAATTTCAAGTCTTAAAATCATAGAATGACTTTTTTTCCAGAGATCTAATTTTTTGTATGATAACAACATTGAAGCTAAAAATATACATTTTATAAAAAAAATGGTAAAATTGAAATTTGTAGTCTTCATTTAAGTGAAACTTTACACAAATCTAATACCTTTTCATATGTCATGAAAATGTTAAATAAACATTTCATTGAAAGAAGATTCGGTGAGTTGATTTAAGCATCAATTTTACAAATAAGAATGCATCATGGTTTCAATTGTTCAAGTACCCTATATTTAACTTTAATTATTATAGTTTGAGATGAATTCTCAATAGAGCGGGTGTAGCTGGTTACATTGTCACTCGATACTCTCTTACGATAGAACTAGCCATGTTCGGATGGTCAACTGAACCCTAATGTAGTAAATCACGTCGTAGCCGCAGATCCAATTATCAAATTGTCCAGCCTCGCCTGGCACTTCAGCCTAGTCGTAGTCCAGGATCTGAAGAACTTACACGAGACACCAGGGCGCTAGATAGTATGCACCACGTACCGAGGAACAACCAAGGGTAGCAATAGATTCTAGCGACAAAACCGCGCAAGACAGTACGACATTGGGGTTTGAGATTTATCACTTGAATTTCTAACTTTGAAACCTCCGAGTCTTAGAAACTTTACTTATGTTGCTTGATAAGACGAAAATCTCATCACTTAACTACTAGGAATCCAAATATCCAGAGTCGATTACCAAAAAAGAATAATAATAAAAAATAGGATTCTTTCAACTTTTATAATCAAGTAAATTTTTAATGCTTTTGTGGGAAAAGTAGTATTTAAAATTCAAATTTGGCGCCACTATTAGGCAGACAAATTTAAATTGGCTTATTATTCTGAAAAGTTCTGATTATATTTGCCGGGATTGAGAAATCAGGTGTTGATGAAGATATTTAGGCTGACATAATCGTCTCACGTGATAAACATACAAATTTAGGGTAAGACGTTGCGTGACCCGGAACTAAGCTTTCGGTGCAGGAAGCAGAAACCGGAAACACGAGTTGAAGTTATTGCGGATAAGAAAATGTGTTCATTAAATCCTGACATGGATACTCAAAAGATATATTGAAAAATAAATGTTATCGCAGCAATAAATATTATAATCTGTTGTTCAAATTATCGATTCCTACTTTATCATTATTTTTTATCCGTGAATCAATCTCTATGAGAAATCAGATAGATTTGAAAATTTGTCAAATCAAACAAAAAGGTATTTCGGGTAGTATGTTTAGCACCTGACCGTTTTTTAATTGCATACACGCAATTTTTTTATTCTTATCACTTATGAGAAGGTATTATAAAAATAGAGCGTTTTTTGTATTTTAAAAAATTATTTTTTCCGAAAATCCGAAATTTTGTTTCCATTTTACATTTAAACTATGCGAGATGTTTTGTTTTAAATTTTAGAATGCTGTTGAAAATTTAAAATTCTATTTTTCAGCTAAACTATGAGGCATCCGGAAAAAACATGAGGGTACAAAACTATTCACTTAAAAAGGTCTACAAATATTAATTGAAACATTTGTTTATGAGGCGTATATTTTTCTATTAGATTTAAGAAAAAATACCATTAAAATTGAAAATCCTATTTTTCAGTTAATGTATCCGAGATACGAAAAAATCTCGAAATACAAAGTTGTTTGCGTAAAAATGATCTATAAATTTTCATCCACATATTTTTTATAAAATGTATGTTTTTCGTTTTAATTTAAAAAATGCAATTGAGAATCAAAATCCTCTTTTAGCCAAACTATATGAGGTACGAAAAAGACGTCAGAATTAAAAATTGTGTACTTGGAAGATATGTATTAATTTTGATCCAAAAAAGTTTTCTATGAGATACAGAAAAAGTTTTATAAAATTTACTTGAGGACGAGTTTGTTATAACCAGCCACATCCGACCTAAATTGTGAAAATAAGAGCATTTTTTTATTTGAATTTTCCTTTTGAATTTAAAAAAATAGTATTGAAAATCAAGAATTCATTTTTTAAACTATAATATGTGATTTACGAAAAAAAACGTAGGAATGCAAAATTGTTCGCTTAAATAAGGTCTACAAATTTTGTCTGATGTAGTTTCTGATAAAATGTATATTTTTCGTTTCAATTTTGAAAAATACGATTAAAATTCCATTTTTTAAACAAAATTTGTGAGATAGGAAAAAACGTTGAGATGGGAAATTATATGCGCAAATGAGGTCTACAAATTCTCATTGGGATATTTTTTGACAAGATGTATATTTTATGTTTTGATTTTAAAAGAAACCATTGAAAATCAAAAATTAGTTTTTAACCAAAATATGTGAAATACGAAATAAGCATTGAAATACAAAATCGTTTGTTTATACGGGTTACCATCGGTATCTTTTATTATTTTATTTTTTCTTTTATTATCTCGCTGATAACCGGTATGCGATATTTTCCCTTTAGTGTTATAACTTTTTAAACAAATTCTATCACATTTTTCTTATCTGTGCGGTTTCGTGGTAAGATTTTTATGTATACTAACTGTAAATTCGTTCTATTATTATCGATTTAAAACGACACGACTTGTTCCATGACTTTTTCCTTATGTGAGCCATGAACTAGATTTTAAGGGTGGAAATATAAAGGAGAGACATTGCTTGGTGCATGAAGATTGTCGGTGGTTTGATGTTAGAGGTTTCAAGATAGCCTCTCAAGTTAAATCAAATGTGCGTCAAAGAATGAGGCGACGGATCGTAAAATAAAACGCGACAGGCAGCAAAGACCCTCGTAAAGCGCTACTTCCGTTCGTGGTGCTCGATTCGAATTCACGTACTTCATGTCGAACATTGTAACAGTCATAAAATAAGAAAAGACACAAAAAACTTAGTAGATCGCTGCAAACATTTCCGTGATACATCAAATCAACAAACTTCTCAAGCTACAGAGATGAAGAATACTGAGTACTCTCTAAATCTGAATCAGTCAAAATCTACTGATTATCAGTGAAATTTGACTAATTCAAATAGCCAAAAAGAGGTTACTGTAAATCAGTCAAATTTCACTGATTACTTTAGTGGAAATCAACTAATTTAACAGTGAAAAACATTTTTTCCATTGATTCAATCAGTTAAAATTTACTGATTTGACAGTGAAAAATATTTTTGCACTGATGAATCAGTGAAAAGGCAAATTACTGATTCAATCAGTGAAAATTTGACTGATTCAGATTTAGAGAGTACTCTCTAAATATGAATCAGTCAAAATCTACTGATTATCAGTGAAATTTGACTGATTCAAATAGCTAAAAAGAGGTTACTGTAAATCAGTCAGATTCCACTGATTGCTTCAGTGAAAATTAACTGATTTAATAGTGAAAATATTTTTTCCACGGATTCAATTAGTGATAATCAACTGATTTAACAGTAAAATATATATTTTTAACTGGTGAATCAGTGAAAAGGCAAATCACTGATTCAATCAGTAAAAATTTGACTGATTCAGATTTAGAGAGTATGAATACTCGAAAAAAAATTTATTTCATTAGAGACTCGATAAAATAATTTCAAGTCCACCTGACAAAAAAAGCTCCAAAAACATTACACGATAAAAAATTCAAATTTGAAGATATTTAGTCTTTTCTTGATGCCTAAAAAAGTTTATTTCAAATTTTTAGAAACTATTTTACAAGAAATAATTCATTTTAAACGTACTTAGAGATGATTTTGTCACCTGTAAAACAAGAAAACCAATTTTTTTAGTATTTGATGGTTTTATACTCAGACACTATAATAAAAATGAAAGTTTGTTAAAAAATTTTTATAATTGGATTCGCAGCCATTTAACACTCGAGAACTTTTTATGTATAGAAAATGGAATTAAATTTTGAGTATGTCAAGGATTTGAATAAAAGAATATTTTTTTCTCAAAAAATTTCTTTTAAATTATTACATTCACCCCTTTGCCTACAACATCGTGTGAGACTCGTGGTAACGTTGCTGAAAAATTAAATTACATTTGATAGAAAAACTCAAAAAACCAATTCAATTTAATAGAATTCTTATAAAATGTAATCATGTTTTTGTATCAAATTGAGTTTTTCTAACAAATTTAATCAAATTTTTCCAGTAGGGAAGGACGTCGAGAAAAACACGAAAACCACAAAATAAGTCAAGGGGTTAACTTGTTTCATTATAAGTTGATTGTTAAGACTCACAAAATTCAACATTTCTGTCATGAATTTAAAATCGAGAATTTCTAGTGCAATTTTCAAACTTTTATTCATATTTTCAGAATATATAACATAAAATTAGTGAAATTTAACAAGCATATTTGAAATTATTAGTTATACACGGTTGATTCCACCCACGATTTATATTCAACAATTTTTTTCGTTTCAATTAACAAATATACTATTGGAAATCAAAAATTCAATTCTTTAACCAAAATATGTGAAATAAGAAAAAACGGCAGGATACAGAATTTTTTGTTTGAATATGGACTACAAATTTTCAATTCATACATTTTTTGGTAAGATGTATATTTTTGGTTTCAATTAAGAAAAAATAACAATGAAAATAAAAAATTCTATTTTTTTCCTTTAAATCACGAGTCTTAGTTCCTTCTTTGCGGTTGTGAATATCGAGCGCTAAACGCGGGTGTCGTGAAGATAATATATTCCTCAATGTCGGTAAAATTTCGGTAAAATTTAACGGTTAAATTCTCTCAGTTCACTCTCGCTAACGCGAGAATCTACACACACGTAGATTTAATGAAATGAAAAAAACTTATTTGAGGAAAAGAGAAAGAATCATTTGAGACTTATAATTATAGCAACTACTCTCTAAATCTGAATCCGTCAAATTTTCACTGATTGAATCAGTGATTTGCTTTTTCACTGATCCATCAGTGGAAACAATATTTTCCACTGTTAAATCAGTTGCTTTTCACAGAACTAATCAGTGAAATTTGACTGATTCACAGTAACCTCTTTTTAGCTATTTGAATTAGTCAAATTTTACTGATAATCAATAGATTTTGACTAATTCAGATTTAGAGAGAACTACGTCTTATAACTGCTTTTACAATTCGAGCATGAAACTCTTCGAGAGAAAAAGCCGCTCTTTCTACCGTTTCTCTTTGGAAATAAAATTTATTTTTTTATCTCTTTTGCTTGCCACACCTTGCGTTAGTCGTGACCTCACCTGTAAAAAAAGTTGAAATTGCGGCCGAGTGTGTGGTTTTACATTCTTGTAAATTCGCTTGACATGACTCGTCACGACACTCTCAAGGTGAGAAAAAGACAGACGAAAGTCGAGAGCTGTCATGAAAAGTTGAGCGATAAGAAGAATGTGAAAAAAGTCACAGAAAGGATGAGGGAAAAGTTTCAACCAAAAAGCCCTGAGTAAAACTGAAAGACAGAAAAGTAGTAGAGAAAGAGTAAAAGAATTAAAGGAAAAGTGAAAGGAGGGAAAATTAATGGAAAATTAAATAATTAAAAAAGAGAAAGTGGAATATAAAGTAAAGGTAGAAGTAAAGGAAGAGAAGAGAAAGGAAAGAGTGTGAAGATAAAAAGTTTTGCTTTTCTCACATTATTTTTGCAGCGTATGCAACGCGCGGTGCGTTTTCGTGTTAACGCTGTTTCTTTATGTCGAAACAGTTTTAAAACCTTCTGCGTCCGCTCTGAAAGTTTAACAGTTTTCTTTTACTGTAAATTGGCGAGTTTCGCTCATTTTACTTCTGTTTCACATATGTCCCTTTTGATTTGAGAAAATCCAAAATTACACTGTAATCTTTATCCGTATAATTCAATCCAGATTTATTTTTTAAAAAGCAGAAAAACAGAGTGTAAAAATTAAAATGTCGATAATGAAACTAATTCTGTAAATTTTACAGATACGTCAATACAGTTAAGGAATTATTTATAAAAATAACTAAACTAACTGTAAAATTTAAAGAATCACTTTTAATGTTAAGATTTTGAGGTATATTACACTTAGAAAAAACATTTGATTGAATCAAAGAAAATTATTTGTTTAAAAGACTTTCTTTGATTTAAAGAAATGATTTATTTGAAAAAATAAAATTTGTTTGATTCAAACAAAGTATCCTCGAACCAAATAATTAGTTGTTTGAATCGAATAAATTTTTGCCTTAAATCAAACAAATTATATCATTGACCATATATCAATGCAATTATTTGTTTGTTTTAAAGAAAAATTTATTTGATTCAAACAAATATTTATTTGGACCAAATATATTTTGTTTTAATCAAACAAATTTTATTTAATTCAAATAAATCTTTTTTGTAATAAAAAAAATCCTTCCAAACAAATTATTTTCTTTCATTCAATCAAATCTTTTTTCTTAGTGTGTCTTTATGTACATCTGACAGATT
The DNA here is from genome assembly GCA_030998225.1 of Diplolepis rosae. NCBI lineage: Eukaryota > Metazoa > Arthropoda > Insecta > Hymenoptera > Diplolepididae > Diplolepis > Diplolepis rosae. The sequence continues at coordinate 1,821,582 of JAPYXD010000695.1, forward strand.
TTTTCCGTATAGATTGTTGCACACTTTTATACATGAATTTGAAATTCGAAGAATATTGAGCTCGCTTCCAGGAACAACTCACATAAGTTCAAATTTCGAAAGAAGTAAAGCAAGAGACGTTAGCTATTGAGAGGTTGTGTTATGGCCCTCTGTAAATCCTAAGCAGGGCTTCGAAAAGCTCCCTAGTAATAATGTTTACCAGCGATAAAAAAAGGATCGAGCATGGAATGAAATGACAAAGTAAAGTTTGAGAAGCACAATATCTCTCTTCAATGCAATTTCCATTTTACTGTCTTACGTAAACAGTTTTGTATTATACACATTCTATCACACTTCACGTTCAAAACTAAATAGGCAGATTAAGTCGTTACTTTCAAAGCTGGTTTTTTTAACAATCAAACTTCTGCTATTCGATTGCAAGAAAAAAATATTAAGGAAATAAATGTAATATCTCTTAAACATGTTTTTGTGCCCAATAATAATTTGGAGGGAAATTAATATATACACGGAGAGAATAAATCTGTTACATTTACTGAGTCTATAAGTTAAAATAGTGACGGCATTAAATTTCTGCAAATCAAAAAGATATTTCAGTACAATTCACCGTTTTTTTGTAAACACAACAAATTTGTCGATAAATGATACAAAAATTTAACATGCATTTCTATAATATTTATCGACAAATCTCTTATATTCACACTCAGAAAAAAGATTTGATTGAATCAAAGAAAATAATTTGTTTGAACGACTTTCTTTGATTTAAAGAAATGACTTGTTTCAATGAAATAAAATTTGTTTGTTTCAAACAAAATATCTTTGAACCAAATAAATATTTGTTTGAATCAAATTAATTTTTCTTCAAAACAAAGAAATTAATGCATTGATGTATGGTCAAAGATATAATTTGTTTGATTTAAGGCAGAAATTTATTTGATTCGAACAAATATTTATTTGGTCCAAAGATATTTTTTTTGAATCAAACAAATTTTGTTTAATTTAAACAAAACATTTCTTTACATCAAAGAAAGTGTCTCAAACAAATAATTTTTTTGATTCAATCAAATATTTTTTCTGAGTGCAGAAAGTGGCAAATTGTACTGAAATATTTGTTAAATTTAGAGAAATTTTCTGCTATCACTATTCTAACTTATGAATTCAGTAAATGTAACAGATTTTTATTGGCATACAAGTTATATAAAGTCTAAGATCAATGGGAATATTAGGAGTTTCTCCCTCTTCCTGTTTAGATTACTATATACTATAGTGAAGAAAAGAGGGTTAGAGAAAGCGAAGAAGAAAGGGTGACCATTGGCGTTGGCCATTTCCTAGCAATTTCCTGAGGCTGTTTTTCACGTGAACTTTTGAACTTACCCCTCTAGATACCTTTCACTGTAAAATATCTGCTAAGTAGTCACACCAGGATGCGAGGGGCAAACTGTATTACAAATGGTCACTCGCAAATATTCTCCAGCATTGTGTGCAGATGCGCCCTTAATGTTTCCCTGGACAAACGAAATGACTCTATTTAAAACTTGTCAGGAGCAGCACGTGTCATAATTTTTACTTTCTCCTCAAGTAAATCAGTAGGAAATTACTATGCTTGTAATAGAATCAAGAACGGTAGATTAATTATTGGATTAATATTAAGCATGAACAATACCTTGGGGGAATTTTCTCTTGATTGAAATTAGTAGATTTATTTAATTAAGTTCAATTGATGAATTAATTCACGTTACCAAATTAGTTGATTTGGGCTCATTTTTGAGTGAATATGACTCGAAACACCTAATTTTATAGCTAAAAATTAATCATTGATTAGAATGATTAAAAAGATCTAGTGATTTAAATTAAGGTAGTACGATCACGAAAATTAGACCTCAGGCAAAAATAGATAATTTTGCTTTCAAGAATAGCAATATTATTATTGAAGGGCTAATTTGAAAGAGAAAAGATTATTTTTCATGAAAAAAAGTTGAAACACAAAAAAATAATGTTATTAATAAATTTTATTTTTGCCCAAACTTATTTTCTTATCGCTTTGAGTCAAATTTTTAAAAATGATGCGATTTTAATAAATCACGGTTCATTTGTTTAGAAAAAAGATTCTCTACAACTTGACCGTTACCTATTTTTTAAATTGAATTAATTATTATAAAATACAGCAATTTGCTTATAAAAATTTTGTTTTGAAAAATTGTTTTTTTATAATTTCAGCCATTAAAGAATTTATTTTCAAAAATCGGAAACGGTCAAGTCATAGAGAATCTTTTTCCTAAAAAAATGAACCGTGATTTATTAAAATCTCATCATTTTTAAAAATTTGGCTCGAAGCGATAAGAAAATAAGTTTGGACAAAAATAAAATTTATTAATAACATTATTTTTTTGTGTTTCAAATTTTTTTCATGAAAAATAATCTTTTCTCTTTCAAATTAGCCCTTCAATAATAATATTGCTATTCTTGAAAGCAAAATTATCTATTTTTGCCTGAGGTCTAATTTTCGTGATCGTACTCTGATAATTAGAATAGTACAGCATCGATTACTGATTATTTTGTAAACATTTCAACGAATATCAAGTAGTTTTATAATAATAAATAGCCAAATTGTAGTTATTTTATTGATTAGTTTAATTATCACGAATTAATGGACGAACCTTACTAATTCAATTAGTAATAGTTTGATGTTTACTAATTATGATGCTTATTAATTTACCATAAATTGAACCACGTTATTTATTAAATTAGTGAAATGCTTCTATGAATCAGTAGCAAAGACTAGAATTTATTGGTGAAAACGCTTACTAAAGAAATGGGTAAACGATTTCGCACTATTTTATTCAGTAGTTTTTTACTATTTGATTCTCTAAATATTAATCAGCTACAATAAGTAGTATTTGACTATTAATAAATAGAGAACTACCAATAAATAGCCGAAATTGTTACTTAAGCAGTGGGTAAACGACATCACACTATTTCGATTCAATATTTTCTACTTATCCATATTAATAATTTACTAATTCAATTTGTAGTATTTTAATTTCTACTTATTTATATGGTGATTCAATAATATTAAGAAAATTTAGGAGATGTTAAATTATTATCAATGAATCAGTAGAAGTGAACTAATAATTAGTAGAAATACTTACTAAAGCAATGGATGAGCGATTTTGCGCCATTTTGAATGGTATTTTCATACTAATTCACACTCTAAATCTAAGAGAACAGAATTAGATTCTAAAATTGAAGTTAGTTTTAAAAAATTATTTACTTTTTGGTTAATTAAAGAAAAAATTTTGTGACCCTCGGTCAAAAATTACCATACATTCTGATATTATTTATGTAAACTAGAATCAATATTTTGGAAATCAAGAATAAAAAATCTGCCCGCTTCGCGCGCACATTCTCATCGCGCGCTTCGCGCGCAGCTCGCAAGTTTGAGCGCGCCTGGGGCGCGCGATTTGATCGTCGCGCTGCGCGCTCCGGAATTTTTGAACGTCGCGCTTCGCGCTCGGTCTTGTGCTCTTCACATACATTCAAGTTTATTCATTATAATTTGATAAAGAAGCTCAAACCAATTTTATAATAATATTACAGATGATGTGAATTACACATTTCCTCAAAGTCACTCAATTTCTTTTTGAAATTAAGTGAAACAGGAAATTCAATTTACTTAAGGCTCTATCAGCCTTAAGGAACACATTCTCATCATGGCGCTCGCGCTTCGCGCTCGATTTTCTGTATACATTTCAGTAACTTTTTAATATATTACATGATTATTATAATTTATTTTCTTCCAAATCTCTCAAAAAGGAAAAACAATCGTAGACTTTATTTAAGGAAACGATTTTGCAGAACAACGCTTATTTCGTATCTCACATATTTTGGTGAAAAAAATCGAATTTATTTAATATTAAAAATCAAAACATAAAATATACATCCTGTCCCGAAATGTCTTAATGAGAATTTGTAGACCTCATTTAGGCAAACAATTTTCCATCTAAACGTTTTTTTTGTATCTCTCATATTTGGTCTAAAAAATGAAATTTTTGAATTTTAATCGTATTTTTTGGAATTGAAACGAAAAATATATGTTTTATCAGAAACTGTGTGAGACAAAATTTGTAGATCTTTTTGAAACGAACAACTTTGTATTCTTACGTTTTTTTCGTATTTCGAATATTATTGTTAAAAAATTGAATTTTGGATTTTCAATAGTTTTTTTTTAATTAAAAAGAAAAATATGCATCTTATGAAAAAATGTTACAATTCAAATTTGTAGGTCTTTATTTATTTAATAATATTGTATCATAACGTTTTTTCGTATCTCGTATAATTTAACTGGAAAATGGAATTTTGATATTGACTTTTTTCGAACTTGTCCTTACTTTTTCGGCTCCGATAAAGTGTGCCGAAGCTCAATTCAATCTGATAATTCTATCGAGAGTTATGCCGCACACGACCTACAGACAGACAGACAGACAGACACTTTCGTAAAAACCATTTTTTCGGACTCAGGGGGCCACAAAACGTAAAGATTTGATGAAATTTTCGAAAGTCATTTTTCACATAAAACCAATACCTTCTCATCCATGATGAGAATGTAAAAAATAGTTTACTAAAATAAATTCTATTGGGAGCTCTTTAAATTTTTCAAAAAATAAACAAAATACGAGAAAAAGTAAAAAATGATTATTTAAAAATTAAATTTTCTTGAAAAACAAAAAACAAACATATTTATTGACAAATGTATCATTTACTCTTACTAATTTTTCCCAAATAATTAAATAAATAGAAATAAAAATAATTTTTTTAATTTAATAGATTTATTTGTCCACAAATTTTGAATCAAAATTACAGCGTATAAATAAACTAGTAAAACTAGTTTCAAAAGTATACGAATTTTGAAGAAATGCTTTTTTATTCTTAGAGTGGTCTCAAAAGTGTGTATTTAAAAAGATGTAACTTTCTCTATAAAGTGAGTGTAAAAATTCATTCAATGGAACTACGAGTATCAGTCAAAACTTGAACCGCGAAAATGCTGCAGGAAAATTGAAACGAAACTTTTGCGGTCCATTAAGCAAGCTCCTAGTGACATCTATGGAGTAATGTGGAGACTATAGTTAGCATACGCAAGCGCAACATCTGCGGAACAACCACTTAATGCAAATTACGTCGATAAGAAAGACCGCTGCAAAAATCCTACCCCGTTGAAAACTTCAAGTTTCGCGCGATTCAGAGAAATTGAAAAAAAGCAATTTGAAAAAAATAAAAAAGTATTTTAAAATCCGTAAAAAATACAAACACTGATTTCTAGTCAGAATTATTTTTAAAATATAGGATTATTTAATATGGAAGCCTTTTTTCCCCACACACGTCTTCCTGGTTGCATTATTTGCAGGGGCAATTTGAAACTTCCGGTAGTAATTACTGCGTTCTACAGTGTTAGAAATTTCTATATTATACTTTCATTAAATGTAATGATAGTTTGTACAGTTCCGTATAATTAATTAATTTATATTATTTAAGATATTTTATTAATTTATTTTTTAATAAAGACGAATGAAATTTAAGATATTTATCAATTTATTATAGTTCACAAAAGTATTAATTCTAATTAATTTCTTGAATATTGAAGTATATTAAAAATAATAACATTTTCAACGGTATTGGTAAGCATAAATACTTTTTACTTCTCACCATATAAGAAAATATTGGTTTTATGTGAAAAATGACTTTTTCAATTTTCATAAAATCTCGACGTTTCGAGACCCCTTGAATAAGGAAAAATGGGAGAAAATGGACACGATAACTTCCGAAAGAATAATTGGGTTAGATTACGCTTTAGTACAATTCTTGTGGGTCTAAAAAAAGGACGAGTTCGTTAACCAGCCAGTTTCGACCAACGGTTCTGGTCTTCTCATAAAAAACGTTTTTCTAAAAATTAAAAATCATGTTTTCCCGAGAGAATATACGAGAAACGGAAAAAATTTTCAGAAACAAAATTATTCATTTCAAACAGATCTACAACTTCGATGTTGACCATTTTTTTATAAGAGTTATATATTTTGTTTATCAATGCAAAGTATTACTAAAAATAAAAAATTTTGGTTCCCAGAAAAACTATACAAGATACGAAAAAAATGTTGAAGACAAAATTGTTCATCTCAAGAAGATATACATATTCACTTCAGACAATTTTTTGATAGGATACGTAGTTTTCGTTTTAATTGTACAAAATGTTATCAAAAATTAAATTTTCTCGTCAAAATATACGAGACACGGAAAAAATATCAAGAAGCAAAATTGTTTATTTTAAAAAGATCTACAATTTTGATGTTGACCATTTTTTCATAGGAGTCATATATTATGTTGATCAATGCAAAGTATTACTAAGAATAAAAATTTATGGTTTACAAAAAAACTATACAAGATACGAAAAAAATATTAGAAACAAAATTTTTTATCTCAAGAAGATAGAAAATTGTTTACCTCCAGATGATTAACAAATTCACTTCGGACAATTTTTTAATAAAAGCAAATAGTTTAATCTGAATGAATCTGGGTACTCAACGTACACAATTTTAAAGTATTTTATAGAATTTAAGAATTGGCATCAGCTAATCAAGTTTGCAATAACTAAAGCATTAAAATGCGATTGCTTTTGATCGTTAATCATCATTTGCCACATTTCTTGAAAAACGAAATTTTCACAAACTAGTAAAATAATTAAAATTTTTTTATCAATCTGTAAAGAAAGGGATTTGAAGCCAAATATTATTCAACGTGTTCGTTTGTCAATTTTCGTTTATTTATTGCCAAATTAAACTAAATATTGAAGATCAATTGGTCTTCCAACATTTTATATAATTTTCATCTTTAACTTTGCTATCATTGGTTTGTACAGTAACAGCAACTGTAAAGCATTTTTATAAAAATGAATTAAAAATGTAATTATGACATTGTTAAAGAGGACATTTTTGATAAATTCAATTTACAAGTACCAGAAATTTGTTTTTTTTGTGTATGAAACTGTCTTCTAATCACTAATGGCTGAAATTCCTCGTAAATTTGTAACTTGAAAAACACAGTTTTACATAAACACATATATTATTTAATAAATAAATAATATTCATAATTTACTTGAAATTTAAATAATAAAAACGAACAATAACATTCATATTATAGACATAACTATACTCTCTAATTTTGAATCAGTCAAAATCTACTGATTATCAGTGAAATTGGACTGATTCAAATAGCTAAAAAGAGGTTACTGTAAATCAGTCAAATTTCACTGATTATTTCAGTGCAAATTGACTGATTTGACAGTGAGAAATATTTTTTTCTCTGATGAATCAGTGAAAATTAATTGATTTAACAGTGAAAAATATTTTTTCACTGATGAATTAGTGAAAAGGCAAATCACTGATTCAATCAGTGAAAATTTGACTGATTCTGATTTAGAGAGTACTGATGAATATTCCAGAAAATTTGTAATTCATTTATTACTCTGTAAATCACAGTAGAAAACTACTAATCAAAATTGTGCAAAATCGTTTATCCACTTCGTTACTAAGCATTTTTACTAATAACTAGATCACTTATACTAGTTACTAGTAAAACTTTACTCATTCATTTAGTAATAGTTTATTTTCTATCAATTTATAAGATGATGAAACTGCGACTATGATAAATAAATCAGTAGAAATTGAACTATGACTATTGAATTAGTAGCATTTTATTATGCATTGATAGAAAACTACTAATTGCGAGTAAAAATACTGAGAGAAAAGATTTGATTGAATCAAAGAAAATAATTTGTTTGAACGACTTTCTTTAATTTAAAGAAATGATTTGTTTCAATGAAATAAAATTTGTTTGATTCAAACAAAATATCTTTTAACCAAATAAATATTTGTTTGAATCAAATTAATTTTTCTTGAAAACAAAGAAATTAATGCATTGATATGTGGTCAAAGATATAATTTGTTTGATTTAAGTCAGAAATTTATTTGATTCGAACAAATATTTATTTGGTCCAAAGATATTTTGTTTGAATCAAACAAATTTTGTTTCATTTAAACAAATCATTTCTTCAAATAAAAGAAAGTCGTTCAAACAAATTATTTTCTTTGATTCAATCAAATCTTTTTTCTCAGTGAATGCTTCGTAGAGCAATGAGTACACGATTTTGCATTGTTTTAATTGATTATTTTTTCTAATTTATTGCGAAATTCTACTAATTCAGTTAGTATTCTGATTTATAAGGCAATCAAATGGTAACCAAATCAATTATAACAGCAATGGAACTACTAATAACCGAGCGCAAGGGTTCATATATTTTCATTTCAAATCATAAACAAATTTAGTAACTTTGAGAAAATTTTGTTCGCATTTACAATATAATAAAATTGACTTGAGTTTCAGTACCAAATTACAAGAACTAAATTTGAATGTATGCTGAAAATATAAGATCGAGCGCGAAGCGCGGCGATCGAATCGCGTGCCCTACACCCAGAAAACAGTTTCTTTGAATCAAAGAAACATTTATTTGACATACGGTAAAAGAAAATATTTCTTTGAATTGAAGAATCAACAAACAACAAATTTAACAAAATTACAACAAAATTATCTTTAACGGAAACAAATCTATTTATTTGGATCAAAGAAAATTTTTTTGAATTAACAAAACTTTCTTTGATCCAAAGAAATTTTTTCTTTGACCGTATATCAAAGAAATGTTTCTTTGATTCAAAGAAACTGTTTTCTCAGTGTACACACTGAGAAAAAAGATTTGATTGAATCAAAGAAAATGATTTGTTTGAACGACTTTCTTTGATTTAAAGAAATGATTTGTTTAAATGAAACAAAATTTGTTTGATTCAAAGAAAATATCTTTTAACCAAATAAATATTTGTTTGAATCAAATTAATTTTTCTTCAAAACAAAGAAATTAATGCATTGATATATGGTCAAAGATATAATTTGTTTGATTTAAGGCAGAAATTTATTTGATTCGAACAAATATTTATTTGGTCCAAAGATATTTTGTTTGAATCAAACAAATTTTGTTTCATTAAAACAAAAAATTTCTTTACATCAAAGAAAGTGTTTCAAACAAATAATTTTTTTGATTCAATCAAATATTTTTTCTGGGTGTAGGCGCGCTTAAATTCGCGGGCGAAGCGCGGGATGAGAATGTGCCTGCAAAACGGGTAGATTTTTTGAAAATAAAAAAAAAAAAAACCTGCCTCGATCATTTAATTATTTAAAGTGACTATTTAGTTTGTTGTACTGAAAATTTGAATAGCTATATCAAGAAATAAAACAATTGTGGCACCTGATACAAGCTTGGAAAAAGCAATTACTATTTTTGTCAGTGTAGTAGAAAAGTACCTTCTAAATCTTAAATTAGTGATAATTTATCCGGCCTTAATTACTGAACGAATTTTCATTATTCAGCAAAACTTAACTAATTAATAAAAAAATTTCACTTATTCGTATAGTGAAATTTGACTAATTTATAGTTAACGTTTCTTAACAACTAGAAAATTAACTCATTCATGCTGATACATTATAAGATTTTACTCTAAATTATTTCGTTTTAACTAATTCAGTTATTGAGAGTACTATTTATTATTACAAATGCTTACTAAGCCAACAAAAAAAGCCATTCTGCATAATTTCAATCCGTAGTTCTCTTCTAATTCAGATTTAAAGAGTACCATCCATTTTCAAATTTATTTTAAACTCGCAGTCTAAATATCTATCTAAGACTGTAAAAATAAGCAAAATCTGCGTAAATCTTTCAAAGGAAGTTTAATTAACAAATTTGGACCAACGACAGTAACTAAACACTGAACCATGAAAGTTTGATTTATGACGCAACATAAAACTTTAATTTGTATATAAATCATTCCTATGACGTTGTACTTGAGTGGATTAATTGCTCTTCATGAAAATTGTTAAGCAACTGGCAAAATCTAAATCTGAAAAATCCGTAAAGGATTTTGGATAAAATTGATCGGCTTGGAAGAGAGGAAAGCCGATTTTGGTGTTTTAGTAATGGATAGACGAAGGAAGCTTATGTTACGCGTAGATCGTATAAAAAATTCAGTTTGTTGGAAGCTGGTTGGCATGACTAGGATTGTGTACGGTGTGCAGAAGAGAATGTGAAAAGCAGTGTTACGAAGAAGAGAGAGAATTTCCGGATGTGTATATTTATATATATGTATAGAAATAGCCATGTAAAGTGTGAAGAGTGAGTGACTATTGGCCAGTGGTCTCGATAGTAGAAAACGAACGTTGGTTTTGTGCACTCATTTGTTCAATCGATCGAGCGAAAAATTTCGAACCCTTAATCAAGATTGCAGGGGTATTTGAATTTTCAATTGAAAAAGAATCTGCACCGTTAGAACCATTCAGTTTTTTTCTGGTCGTCCTTGCCTGATCTGTTGATAACATTAATGCAATATCGTACAGATTGTTACTTTTTTATTGTAATCTGTCCACTTGGAACTGTGGATTGAGTTAAATTTTATTCCTCGCTTATGAGATAGATGTGTAGACGAAAGGGCGGAAAGGTAAAAGAATGCAATTTTGCAGACCACTTCCGCAAACTTTTCATTCATTTGACGAGAGGGTTGATATACTGGGAAGAGAAATTGGTGTGGCTATTGTGGTGGAGCTTCCGATGTGATTTTGATCATATTGCAAAGGGAAAATAAGTTAGGTAGTTTAGTGATATTTATAGCTTATATAGAAATGCTGACCTAGGAATTGATTTTGTGAAAATGAAAAATATATATTGTATGATTTTAGTATTTAGGGAATTATTTTAATAATAATGAGCAGAACTTATATCGACCCTTAGTATTAATATAGAATATTCTTGCTGTTCTTAGTTGGCTTTAGGGTTCAGAAAAAATGTAACTCAAAGTTTCATATTTTCAAACTTTTCGTCTCAGATTGGTATCCGCATCAGTGAGAATTTATTTCTACAAAAATACAAAAGGAAAAAACTTAAAAAATTGCACGTGTGTAGGATAAACATGGTGGTAACAAATGATATGAATAAATTACATGTGTGAAACTATAAAATTGGTCTAAATAACTAAATTCACAAAATAAACCTGGTACAAAAAAATGTTAATCTACCCCAAGAAAGATTATATATACAATAAACTTGTAGAAGTTAAGAACAAATTGAGAGTAATTATTATAGAATAGAAAGATGTGAAAAGCTGCGATTCATCAGAATAAAATATTACCAGAAAGAAACTGATATTTTATCATTTTTCTTATTAATTTTTTCTACAAAAAATAAGATTTTATGAAATAATGCTTCCGGAAATGAAGGGTTGAATTAGTAATGCAAAGTACAGTTAAAATCCTCTATCACAAAATGTTTTTTTAAACAGTGATAGACTAATAGTATCTAATAATAGTGAATATAAGTAGTAAAGGTATTTTCCAGTCAGTCATGAAAAACTTGACTGAAAGGAGAGCAAGAGTGTTATGTTTATTTAAACCTGATAAATTTTCCCAGAGAAAAATTATAAATAACATATTATGCAGAAATTTGGAACATTATTTCAAATACGAAAAGTATTTTAGGTTTGTAACTCTGTAGAGTTCATCGTCAACAGAAAATATTTTTCCTACTAGCGGGTCATAAAGTACATTTTATTGCCACCTGCAGGAGAAACATATCCATTTTTTGACCCTCCTGCAGAAAAAAACATTTATTTTACTCGTGTGATTGTTCACAAACTTCACACTCGCAAAATAAACATTTTTTTGTTTTGTTTTAGATATCTGTATCGGACGGAATCGTGTCAATCATCAAATACTGTATCTAAAGCGCCATTAAGCATATAGCAGTCATTTTTAAATATTTTTAATAATAAAAATGTTGAAAAATAGTTTGAACGCTCTATTCTTATCCCCAAAAATCTGAATCCCGAAATTCTGAATTGATTTTTATAAAAAAAATCTAGAAATTGGGTAAAAAATTAAGCGCACACATTAGAATTCCCCCTTAATTAGTAGTTTTCTATCAATTTATAGCCGATTCCTACTAATTATGATGGTAATAGTTTTATTTATATTTATTTATTTCAATGCCACATAAATCAGTGAAAATTAAAAAAAATACTTCTTATTGAATTAATAGAATTTTACTATAGATTAGTAGAAATAGTCACAACTATAGTAAGTGTAGTGTAGTGTGAGTGTTTCTACTAATTACTAGTCAACTTCTGCTCATTCATTTAGAAGTGACTTCAGTATAAACTAGTAGAAAGTATTCAACTGAAATAGAGAAAAATCATTTAACCATTGTTTTAGTAGCGATTTTCGCTAAAAACTAGTAGTTATCTATTAATTCACTGAAAATTCTACTGAATCAATTGTAAATAGTTCAATTCCTACAAAGTTATAGTCTAGTTGTAATAATTAGTACTAGTTTAATTTTTACTAACTTATGAAGTATCCCCTTTTGTACCAAATGGATTTGTAAAATCCACTGGTTAGTAAGTAGAAGATAAACAGAAGAGAGTCTAATGCAAATTGGTAATGATCACTGAATTAGGTAAATAAAGTTCGCAACGTTGCTGTAGCAACGAATAAGTAAAATTCCAAGCTTAGGAAAAAAAGGTTCTAATCGTTCAAATCTATTTTAATCGAGTCTAAATAGCAATATAGCACGAAAACAACCCTTCCACATGCATTTTATTCCCTAAATACCGAAAATCGTGAACCAAAAAACCGAACTAAGCTCGATACCTAAAATTTTAGAACTGGATATTGTGATATTGTGATATCCCCATACTTAGCGGGGATGTTTGTCGTTTTCAACCCCAAATGCCCAAAAATGTGAATAAAAATCTGTCCGCTTCGCGGGCACATTCTCATCACGCGCCTAGGGCGCGCGATTTGATCGTCGCGCTTCGCGCTCCGATCTTTCTGGACCTCGCGCTTCGCGCTCAGTCTTGTGCTCTTCGCATACATTTAAGTTTATTTCTTATAATTTAATACTGAAGCTCAAACCAATTTCATAATATTAAAGATGATGTGAATTACTCATTTTCTCAAATTCACAAATTTTCTTTTTCATTTTAAGTGAAACAGGAAATTCAATTTACTTAAGGCTCTATCGGCCTTAAGGAACACATTCTCATCATGACACTCGCGCTTCGCGCTCGATTTTCTGTATACATTTCAGTAATTTTTTAATAAATTACTTGATTAAAATAATTTATTTTCTTCCAAATCTCGCAAATAGAAATAATAATCGTAGAATTTATTTAAGGTAGTACGATCACGAAAATTAGACCTCAGGCTAAAATAGATAATTTTGCTTTCAAGAAAAAATTCAAAAATAGGAAACGATCAAGTTGTAGAGAATCTTTTTTTCTAAAAAAATGAACCATAATTTATTAGAATCGCATCATTTTCAAAAATTTGACTCGAAGCGATAAGAAAATAAGTTTGGGCAAAAATAAAATTTATAAATAACATTATTTTTTTGTGTATCTCACATATTTTGGTGAAAAAAATCGAATTATTTAATATTAAAAAATCAAAACATAAAATATACATCCTGTCGAGAAATTTCTTAATAAGAAAGTGTAGACCTCATTTAGGCAAATAATTTTTCATCTAAACTTTTTTTATGTATTTCATATATTTTGTCTAAAAAATGGATATTATTGTTAAAAAATTGAATTTTGGATTTTCAATAGATTATTTTTGAATTAAACAAAAAAATATGCATCTTATGAAAAACTGTTACAATTCAAATTTGTAGGTCTTTATTTATTCAATAATATTGTATCATAAAGTTTTTTCATATCTCGTATAATTTAACTTGAAAATGGAATTTTGATATTGACTTTTTTCGAATTTGAATATGCTGTAACATTTCTAATTTTGATTTAATCAAAAAATGTTATCAGGATAATTTTTATAGATTTATGAGCACTATCTAAAACCAGTATTAAAATGTTTGATTTTTTCAAAAAATTATTATCAAAAACACAAAAGTAGTGCTCAATCCCTCAATTTTGATTGGATGTGGCTGGTTAACGAACTTGTCCTTACTTTTTCGGCTCTGATAAAGTGTGCCAAAGCACAATTCAATCTGATAATTCCATCGAGAGTTATGCCGCACACGACCTGCAGACAGACAGACAGACAGACACTTTCGTAAAAACCCCTTTTTCGGACTCAGGGGGTCTTAAAACGTAAAGATTTGATGAAATTTCCGAAAGTCATTTTTCAGATAAAACCAATACCTTCTCATCCATGATGAGAATGTAAAAAATTTGGAAAATCAAACTATGCTCCATAACTAAAATTTTAGGACTGGATGTTGTAGAATTTAGTTCCAATTAATTAAGAAAAAACTTTCATTCCCATACCTAGCGGGGATGTTGATCATCTTCAACCCCAAAAGCCCAAAAATGTGAATAAAAAATTTGTACAATCAAACTGGTCTCGATACCTCAAATTTTAGAAGTGGATGGCATACCATTTAGTGCCAATTAATTAGGAAAAATCTTTCATCCCTATATCTGGCGGAGACGTTTGTTGTTTTCAACCCTAAATGCCTAAAAATGTGAATAAAAAATTTGTACATTCAAACTAAGCTCGATACCTAAAATTTTAGACGTAGATATCGTAGCACTTAGTGTCTGTTACTCAGGAATAAACTTCCATCTATATATCTGGCAGGAATGTTTGTCGTTTTCAACCCCAAATGTCCAAAAATGTGAATAAGAAATTTGTACAATCAAACTAAGCTCGATACTTAAAATTATAGGACTAAATTACGTAGCATTTAGTGCCAATTATCTACAAAAAAATTTTCAGTTCTAATATTTTAGATATCGAGCTTAGTTTGAATGTACAATTTATTTATTCACATTTTTTGGCATTCGGGGTTGAAAACGACAAACATCCCCGCTAGGTATGGGGATGGAAATTTTTCCTTAATTAATTGGCACTAAATCCTGCAATATCCACTTCTAAACTTTTAGGTATCGAGCATAGTTTGATTTTCCAAATTCTTTATTTACATTTTTGGGCATTTGGGGTTGAAAAAGACAAACATCCACGCCAGATATAGGGATGAAAGTTTTTTCCTAATTGATTGGCACTAAATGGTATAATATCCAATCCTAAAATTTTAGGTATCGAGCATATTGTTTGATTTTCCAAATTCTTTATTTACATTTTTGGGCATTTGGGGTTGAAAAAGACAAACATCCACGGCAGATATAGGGATGAAAGTTTTTTCCTAATTGATTGGCACTAAATGGTATAATATCCAATCCTAAAATTTTAGGTATCGAGCATATTGTTTGATTTTCCAAATTCTTTATTCACATTTTTGGGCATTTGGGGTTGAAAAAAACAAACATCCACGCCAGATATAGGGATGAAAGTTTTTTCCTAATTAATTGGCACTAAATGGTACAATATCCAATCCTAAAATTTTAGGTATCGAGCATAGTTTGATTTTCCAAATTTTGTATACACATTTTTGGGCATTTGGGGTTGAAAACGACAAACATCCCCGCTAAGTATGGGGATGAAGATTTTTTTGTAGTTAATTGGCACTAAATGCTACGATATCCAGTTCTAAAATTTCAGGTATCGAGCATAGTTCGGTTTTTTTTTTGTTTTACGACTTTCGGTATTTAGGGGATGAAATGCATGCGTAAGGGTTGTTTCCGTTCTAGACGGCCATTTAGACTTAATTAAGATAGATTTGAACAACTAGAACCTTTTTTCTTCTAAACTTTGAATTTTACTTTTTCGTTGCTACTCTCTAAATATAAATCAGTCAAAATCTACTGATTATCAGTGAAATTTGACTGATTCAAATAGCTAAAAAGAGGTTACAGTAAATCAGTCAAATTCCACTGATCGCTTCAGTGAAAATTAACTGATTCAACAGTGAAAATATTTTTTCCATTGATTCAATTAGTGATAATCAACTGATTTAACAGTGAAATATATTTTTTAACTGGTGAATCAGTGAAAAGGAAAATCACTGATTTAATCAGTAAAAATTTGACTGATTCAGATTTAGAGAGTACCGCAACGTTGCGAACTTCATTTACCTACTGAATTCCAGTAATCATTACCAAGTAACATTACACTCCCTCCTCTTTTTTGTACAATCAGTTATAAAAAACCAAACAAACAATTTTATTTACAGAAATATCAGTAATTTTTCTCCCAATGTAACAAAGTGTTTCCGAAAATTTCGAAAGAAATCAACAGTATACAGTACAACCTACTTTCCCATATTTTACTTTTTAAATGGAAAATTGATGTGGAAATATTTACATGATACTTTGTGTGGATGTATAATGTATATACAATAAAACACATAAAACGTTGCGGTTTTGGGGATGCACGCTTTATCAAGAAAGGGTGGAATTTTCGGTGGAAGGTAATCCCAACCCTATCAGACGGATGTACGCAACCGCCCTATGGTGTACCGTGCCAATTTTTGCACACAAAATAATCCAGCCCTGATGCGCATTGATGACACACCCACGTAAACAAATATACGTTCGATAATACTGTACGATGACCATGGGACATGGGCTGATTGGGGTGCAAGCATGCACCCCAATGCAGTTTAATTTATGTTGGATCAGTAGCCAGTCGTACCGACAAGTTTCAGGAATCAGGTGCTGTCCTCGTGTTTCCAATCAGAATCCCTAAAAGTGTTCAATTCGTTTCGATACTTTTCAACTTAATGCTATTATAGTTTCTCAACTTTTTGTCTAGTGCGTTTCAATGGTCGTAAAGGATCGCATTCGTGAGGAAAATTGGTCTGTATGGTTGTACTCTGTGGTTGTCTTTGTCAATGTGGAATTGCATGTGTTCATATGGGAAATGCGCGGACGAAAACATGATCTGAGAACGTGTAGGTTTATGTGAGTGCTTGTACCTGTGTTACACATCTACAGGTAATGGTCCGCCATGTTGGTGATGCCAAGTAGATTTTACCGCTTCTATCGAACAAAACCGTTCGCTGAAAATGATTCTGCGTCGTTCTCAGGTCGATAACCACTCGGAAGCTGTATGTTTTCGTATAAAAAAATCATTGTGTATTTCAACTTTTTCCACTATAAAAAAATAACATTTAGCTGTAGAAAATATCTATATAATTTCAAAACAATAATCATTTTCTAAAAAAACATCTAACATGTGAAAAAGTGGTAGAGTTTTATTACAAAATGTTGATTCAGTTCAATTTATTAATTCATAATCATTTTCCAGGCAGAAGAGTAAAAATTTTTATTAAGAACAAAATGTAAATAAAATTAAGTTAAATTAAAAATTGTAAAAACTTATTAGGATATTCGTTGATTTATGTGTAAAATCCTGTTAAGTTATTCGAGATTGGATTCTTATCATTTTCTATATTTTTTATTTCACGTAAAATTACTGTTAAAATTTATTATTCTAAATGAAAACCCTAAAAAATTGATAAATTATTTTATTAAATCAACTAAACTATTTATTTGGTTTAACCAAATCATATCAAAACAAAGGATCCTTAGTTGCATGAAACAAATTCTTTGGTTGAATCAACCAATAATTTGGTCAAACGTATAAGAAATTTTTTGGTTAGATCAACGAAATATTTATTCTGAATGAATTAATTATATTGCAAATATTAATTTTTTTGCATGAAATTGATATCTTTGTTTTTGAGCTTTCTTTTTTTGATGCTAATTATCTCTTTGAATCATATGCTGTTTAAAATCTATAATTTTAACAAAAAACTTCCTTACCCTATGTATTAATTAGAGCTTTTTTTATACTTATGATGATAATCTTCTTGATTAACACCCTCTATAAATTAGTTATTGAGTTTCAATAATTTTTCAACAAATTAGGAAGGTTAAGTGTTATAAAATTTAAAAATTACTGCATATGTGAATTGATTGTTATTAGCTTTCAGCAATATTAATAATTTTTAAAGCGACTTGTGAATTTCAATTCTGAAAACATAATTTCAAAATTTTAATTCCTGACTACAATTTCACAATAAGCGACAAGTTACATGATTTTCATTTGCTCTTGAACATTTTTCAACTATATTCCTTTTGAATTTGATAATAAAATCATAAACTAATTTAAAAGACCCAAATAGCGGATTCAATAGAGTGACAAAAAATTTCAAAAAATTTAATGAATTGTTTTTTTGTCACTTATAACGAATTTAATATGTAAATTTCAAAAATTTTTAATTAAATAAATTATTGTCGTCTTATAAAACTAGATAATAGAAAGTTTTTTATTCGCTGCATATAAATTTGGAGGGAAAATTGAAAAGCAATCGAAAATTCAGATCGAATTGGTCTAAGATGATTTTTCTATAAATTTCAAGATATTGTATTCCTCTTTTTACCAAAATACATTGAAATACGTTAATTTGTTGAATTTTTCCAAATTTTAATCGTAAGTTCGGATTTTGAATTCTTTTTTCAAAATCGTAGTCAGAACTTAATTAAAAACAATAAAATATAAACTGGCGTGAGAATTTATTCGCTAAAACGTCCTGCAAATTAATTGCCGACTTTTGTGATTTTCCTCTCCACAACGAAAGGGTTAAAGCAAAAAATAATACCTGGAGCTTACCTTATAGGATAAGTAAAGAAGTTAATTGAATTTGGGGTCTGGAATCTGGTATCAGGTGAGAAAAAGATTAAATCAGCTATGGCTATTATACTATATCAAAGAACTGACCATTTTACCTTTTAACTTCGGTAAGGCTAATCGGATTGACTCGAAGAGAAAGAGTACAAAAATTATTATCAGTAAAGATCGAAGACTTGACGCTCATAAATGGATGGTCAATATTTGAATTGTGGATATGACCCGAGCATTTTTTCCTCCCTATCGTTTACTTTCTTTCCTCCTCTGTCTTGTTCAGAGGGTTGTCACATGTTTAAAGTTTAGGGATATCCACATGTGGTAACCTGTGTACGTAGTTGCATTTACAATGTGCGTGTTTAAGTAAATATCTCTATAGTATTTACAAGAGTGAGCCTGAACCGAGATAGCTGATGATTAATGGCCCTTCTTCTCGGTTTATTAATGACATGCCCTTCCAACGAATTATACTTTGTCGTCTATGTATTTTCATCCCTTGCCAAACGTTTACCATTTTAGGAAATTTATAAGTTCATTTCTGCTCTTAATTACAATAATTTTATTGAAATCAGTTCTCCCCCTGACGTTCAAAAAATGAAATTTATAAAAATGGTCCTCCAAAGGCGCTGGCGTATTTTATTCGGTTGTCTTCCTTATTTGAGGAAAGAATTTGGATTTTTGAAATTGATTGCATTTTTTATCAGAATTCTTGCCTCTTTACCGAATTTTATTTCGAAAATATTTATTCAAATCTAATAAACACAGACAAATTAAAATTGTAAAAGCGATTTTAGAAGTTGCCCTTTTTATGAGGATTTCGTTTCTTTTCGTCAAAATTTTCAATCATTTTCTTAAGGAAATAATTTTATTGGTTTTACTTTGGATTCACGAATTTTATTTAACATAATTTATGTTTTCCAATCAGTTCAAATTTAACAAATATAATATATTATATATATATATATATATATATATATATATATATATACACATATATAGCTCGTAAACTAAACTTTTCGTGCTACCATCAATAGTTTACTTGATAAAAGTTGAAAATGAAAAAAATGAGACTTTGAGAACCTGTAACTTAGTAAATATTCATGATACAAAAAATGTATCCAGAACTTTTTTGTAGAGGACTAAATCTACTACAAAATTGCCATCTAACTTTTTGTCTTATCTTAAATAGTTTAGCTTAAAAATTCAAAAAACTCAAAATTTTCAGAAATTAAAATTTTGAGGCCCTGTAGAAAATGCAATATTGATGATAGAAATTCGACTCAATAGAATTTTGTATTTAGAATTTAATTCTGAATAAGGTTTATTTATTTATTTGATGAAGAAACAATTTTATCATAGCTTGCGGAAGGAAATAATGTCGAAAATACCTATAATCTGTGTTACTTAATTGGAAAAACTTTAGGTACGATGAGAAACCTCTTAAAATTGAAATTACGAATTGTGGTTTGGACAGAATTTTTGTTTAGACATGTTCTACGATATTTTCAACTTTTCGTGAAAAAAAATATCGCGTTTTTTTGGCTCACCTTGATATATATATATAATTAGAGATCCATTCATATTTGCAAATATGCCTTAACTCATCCGATAAATCTTTTCCTTAAGAAAACGTTTTTACACTTTCGAAAATAAATATTTTTATCTTTACATGAATAATAAAAACCCAAAACATGACGACAAATAAAACTAATTATCATTCAGGACAAATGTCAGTACCTAAATCAAAGAATTTTTAAATCATTGAAACAATGATGTTTTACTCTATACACCTAAATCAATTAGAAATTTTGATGATTGCAATTGTTGACTGATTTCTTACTTTGAAATTAGTCATTTCTGACTGATAATGAATCAACTTTAACTGAAAATCAATCACTTTTGCCTGATTGAAAAGCAAGAAGTCAGTCACTGATTGGTATGATTAAAAATTCTAAGTCGTTCAGATTTAAAGAGTACAATATATATTCATGAAAAAGGAAATATTTCAAATTTTAAATACACAAAACCACTGAAAAGCAAATCTTAATGAAAAACTTCCAAAATGACTTTGACTGACGTGGTACTCTCTAAACCTGGATCAGTGGACGGCCACTGATTTGCAGTGACTATTCACTGATGACAGCAGTTATAAGTCTTTTACTGAGAATCAGTGAAATTCGACTAATGAATTAGTGAAATAGATTGAATTCACTTATTGAATCAGTGAATCTTCAGGTGGGAATAATAAAACCAGCAATATATTATAACTATCGATAAACTTATTTATGTTAGGTTAAACAACCTAAAAATAAATTACTTAATTATTATTATATACTGTAATCATTATTATGTATAATTATATTATGTAACGTGCTCTCTAAATCTGAATTAGTCAAAATCTACTGATTATCAGTGAAATTTGACTGATTCAAACAGCTAAAAAGAGGTTACTGTTAATCAGTCAAATTTAACTGATTAATTCAGTGAAAATTAACTGATTTAACAGTGAAATATATTTTTTTAACTGATTCGATCCGTGAAAATTAACTAATTTAACAGTGAAAAATATTTCACTGGTAAATCAATGAAAAGGCAAATCACTGATTTAATCAGTGAAAATTTGACTGATTCATATTTAGAGAGTGTAGATGAAAGTTTTAAATTCGCCAATTCAAAAGTTATGTTCACGTGGCGCGTTCACTGATTCCTCAGTGAAATCTAACCAGGGCACTGATTCATCAGTTGATATATTTTCACTGGTATAATCAGTGAATATTTCACTGATTCAGGTTTAGAGAGTAATTTTATAATACTATTTTCTGAAATGTGTGATCCTTGAATTTAAGGATCCGGTCTCCAGTTGACGGTCATTAGAAAATGAAAATCAAATTAGCAATCGTGTTTTAATTAAATTAGAGTACCAGCATCTAGAGACTTACATGGTAAACAACTTTTAAGTTTCAACGATCTTCTTGTGAAATTATCGATTCATATAATGCCGCACCATAAAGTAGAGTATAAATAAAGCGGTAACTCAATCCGATAATAGTCATACGCGTAGTCAATTAAGATGACCGTTATAAGAACCAATTAAACCTAAGTAACCCACCATCATGGTTCGTATTACGAATTTACGAGCCGAAATTATGCCTTTTCGAAGTCCGGTCTCTTGATACCAGATATTCGAATTATTGCATCTCCGAAGTATTTTCTACGACTATTTTTTCCTCTCCACTACTCGAAAATCAAGTTTATTTAAAGAAAATTTAATTTCAAAAAAGGCAACTCAAAATAAAAAATAAAAATTCATGATATATGTTGATGTTGATATATTTGGCTTTAGGGTCCAAGGTAAATAAATCTTCAAGTTGTTGCTTTGCATTTTTTTCCAAATTTTCCAAATCAGTTTTTTCTAAATTATACTGTATAACAAAGAAATCACTATGTCAAAAAATGTTGTACTTACACGACGGAAAAATCTATCCTCGCATAAAGTTTTTTTATGAATACTTCCCATATCGAATATATGCTAAAAAATTTTAATTTTCAAAACTCTACTTTATATCAAAGAAATTTCAATTTATAATTTTGTGCAAATAATTAGGAAAATTTTGCATCTAAATATTTGAGCAAAAATTGTCAGTTTATCAAAAAATAAATTTTTCCCAAAGTAATTTGCTCTCAAGCAATATTGTTTTTAATTTGCTTTATACCAAATAAATATTTACAGAGGTATTTTATACTCAGCCTCATATCAAAGAAGACTTTATGTGTAAAATTATATGAAAGCTTGGGTAGATTTCGTGTACATAATGAATAATTAATCTCATTTATCCATACTCAATAATTGGACAAATTTGCAGCATGACACTACGCATTCATCTTAAAATTTTCTAATTAATTGTCAAAAAATTTGTCAAATTCTTTTTACATTTTCTTTCAAAGTATTTTATTCTGAACAAATTTCAAGTTTTTTATCGGCGTATATATAAAAACAAAAATTACATAATTCTCCATCAAAGAAACCTTGAGTTAGCAAAATTGTTTTATGTATTTTTTGGATTCAAAATAAATCTTTGATAAGGGCTCCGGACAGAGCCAAAACGTCTCATTACGTAAAACTTTAAGTTTTTTATTAACCTTGAATCTAATTATGAGCCAATACAAGTCTAGGATATGAAAAAATGAGAAAAATCATTTAAAAAATTGTCGTTGCTCAGATTATGCTCAGACATGGCAAGTCCTATCTCGGTATGAAATACTGAGCCAGGTCTGGGCCAGTTTAGCAAACGGATTATTTAAACGTCTTTTATCGGATTTTCACTATCCCTGACTAGGACCTGGTCTGGTTTAGCTTTTCATTCTAGACCAAAGCCAGATCAGGAAATTTCTGCTTGGCTTAGTAAAACACTTTTCATTAATTAATTTACAATATAATATATATATATATATATATATATATATATATATATATATATATATATATATATATATATATATATATATATGTGTCAATAACCTTTTTTTGAAAGATTTGATTAAATGAGCTCAAAATCATGAAGTAAGAAATCTATTTAAACGAATATTTGATTTTAAATAATAATGAAATCTAATATTCCTTTTAGTCGTTAGTATTGACGCATTCATTAATGAATATTTACCTTAGGAAATAAAAAATATAGAATGAAAATAACAGACACTAAAACAGAATTAACCCTTTGCGGACGAATGTCGCCGCACAAGCGGCATTATAATTCTATTCACTAAAATAAAATATTTTATTCTAAAATAATAATTATTATTTTTCTGTAATAAAGTCTAAAATTCTATGAAACAAAATATTTTACAATTAACTTCATATATTTACCACTTTAATACATGATATCGCTTTCTTCAACAAAATTTGTTGGACCCAGCGAGAAGCGCACTTGAAAAAGCGCTCGACTGCAAAGGGTTAAAAAATATTATAAACTTTCAATTTTTTCCTCATTATTAATGAAAAGCCCGTGCGGAAATCGCCAGACATGGCCCAGACCAGTGATAAAATACACGGCCCGACTAGTCCCGATTACATCCTGATCAGATCCCGGGCAGCCAGATCTGGCCCTAGGTGGGCCGTGTATTTCAACCCTGATTTGAGATTTTCAATATAGGCCCAGCTAGGGCCACAGTAAAAATAATTTATTAAAGAATTATAGAAATGATTATAGAATGATAGAGCCTTTAGTTAATCATTTTCCATTTAAATTTGAAATCATAAAATAATTATCTCTTTTAGAACATTCATATCATCAATAAGAATGTATTGGTTTTTATTTTATAACATTAGCTGTTATAGAAAGAAATACAAATTAAAAGAGAAAGAAAAAATGCATTCTAGTGAAATGCTGTTTATTTACATAATGTTGATGTGTAAAAATGACAACATGACATTTCGTATAAGCATAAGATAATGAGCGTATATCTTCACTAATTAATTTAATTATATAGGATATGTTGCTCAATTAAAAAAGATTTCAACTAATAAATTCGAAAAGTATTTCTCTCAGCTTCAATAACATGACTTCTTTTATTCTTACTGATTAAGTCAATAGGTTTATACTCCTTGAAGAGATAATTACTACTTCAGAATTCTTTATTTTGTTGAATTACTCAGAAAAATCAATTCAGCAATTTTAACTCATTGAGAATCAAGAAGTCAGTCACTGATTGAAATTTATTTTTTATAATATCAGTGTATATATAATATACAAATTTAGAGAATACCTATATAGATAGAATTTTTAAGTATATACGTGGGTCAGATAATTAAATACTTGTAGTCAGTGATCTCAAATGATTTAATGAAATAGAAATTCTCTTCAAATCTGAATCAGTTAGAAATTTTAATAATTCAATCTGTGACTGACTTCTTGCTTTTCAAGCAGTCAAAAGTGATTGATTTCCAGTTAAGAATAATCAGTTAAATCCCAAGATTTGGGTCACTGATTGAAGTTATTGAAATTTCAAACTAATTCAGATTTGAAACAAACAATATTTTTGAACGAAATATCAATGAAAATTAAAATAAAATTCTCAAGAACTCGAAAAAAAATTAATCATGCAAGCCACTGGTTATTCAATTCCACTTAACTTGAAATCTGCCGCGTAAAATTTATATATTATTTAACAGGTCAAGAGAAAATGCTAATTTATAAAAGAGAATAAAATTCTCATTTTTAATTTGTTTACTTTCCTAAACTGAAAATATTTTAAGTATATTTTAAAGTTATTTTTTATTTGAAATCGTTTAACTTGTTTTTCGTTTTTTTTACTTTTCATATTTCTGATGAAAATTTACGACTTAAATTTTAAAAAACTTTAAATTTCACTAATGAAATAAGGCATTACTAATTTTATACCTCAAAATATACAAATATATATTTTCAAAATTTTATAGTTCAGGACCTACAGCAAATGGAGCCATTTCTCTAGTTTTTAAAAAGAATTTTCCAGTTGACCTCAAAGTATGTTTTTCACCTCCCATTAAAGCCAGTTCACCATCGCAATTTCCTTTAACGTAAGAATCATAGTCGTCACATTTTTTTCCATAAAATCCCTTGTCGCTTAGAATTGATTCTGCATAAAATTCGTATGACCGAAAATGTGAACAGGCTCCAGTTATATCAAACATACAGCCAACTTGAATTTCACCACCATTTGGATAAAAATCTGCATCCCCGATTTCATTTTTAAACCCAAGGAGGCCTGCATTTGTGTGAATAATTTCTACATAGAATGCGTCATCTGCTGATATTCGAGAACCTTTCTTAGCCAATTTGAAAAGAGGCAAGGCAGGATCTAGACCTAAAGATAAAAATTAAATTCCAATGTGATATTCAGAAAATATAGTCACAGTAATGAAATTACTTTTTCTTTAAATATAGAAAATTTAAAGTATCAGAAATCTTATTGATTTTATTTTTGAAGAAAGAAAATTAAAATTTGTCTTAAATCTTATAAAAACTGTTTATTCCTTACCAACAATGTAGTTTACGGTACGTTTTGCAAAATATCCAGCTAATCCCATTATATGTGCTCCAAGAGAATGTCCTACAAGGGTAGTCCTTGAAAGATCCATTCCCTTCGTTTCAAGAAAGTCAATCATGGAACCTACGTATCTACCAATTTTCTTTACTTGTTTACTGGCCAAAATATATTCACCCAATGATATTCTACTCCAGTCGACTACAATCACGTTGAAATCACCATTCTTCAAATAAGCTGTCAAAGTGGACAGATTTATTATTATTATACAATGCTTATTTTGTACACTTTAAGGGGATCCGCCACCTTTAATATTTTTATTTTCATTTTTTGAATTTAGACCTCTAATATAATTTTGTTTATGTTTAGTACCTTTATTTAGAGAAGTTTTTTTTTTTTTAAATTCCAGCATCATTATGTATTTTTAAACTAAAAATTTTGAGTTTTTTGGGCATTTTTTTGATATTTTTTGACTTTGAATAACTTTTTTGTTTTTTAACCAATTGTCATGATTATTTTTTTATTTGGTTCCGTACAATATGTAGAAACTTTTTGGGTATGTAAAACAAGGTAACGTAACTAAAAAACAAGTTTCAAATAAAAAAAATCTGCCCGCTTCGCGGGCACATTCTCATGGCGCGCTTCGCGCGCAGCTCGTAAGTTTGAGCGCGCCTAGGGCGCGCGATTTGATCGTCGCGCTTCGCGCTCGGTCTTGTGCTCTTCACATACATTCAAGTTTATTTATTATAATTTGATACTGAAGCTCAAACCAATTTTATAATAATATTACAGATGATGTGAATTACACATTTTCTCAGTCACTCAATTTCTTTTTGAATTTAAGTGAAACAGGAAATTCAATTTACTTAAGGCTCTATCAGCCTTAAGGAACACATTCTCATCATGGCGCTCGCGCTTCGCGCTCGATTTTCTGTATACATTTCAGTAACTTTTTAATAAATTACATGATTAAAATGATTTATGTTCTTCCAAATCTCTCAAAAAGGAAAAACAATCGTAGACTTTATTTAAGGAAACGATTTTCCAGAACAACGCTTATTTCGTATCTCACATATTTTAGTGAAAAAATCGAATTTTTTTAATATTAAAAATCAAAACATAAAATATAAATCCTGTCCCGAAATGTCTTAATGAGAATTTGTAGACCTCATTTAGGCAAACAATTTTCCATCTAAATGTTTTTTTTGCATCTCACATATTTTGTCTAAAAAATGGAATTTTTGAATTTTAATCGTATTTTTTGGAATTGAAACGAAAAATATATCTTTTATCAGAAACTGTGTGAAACAAAATTTGTAGATCTTTTTGAAACGAAAAACTTTGTATTCTTACGTTTTTTTCGTATTTCGAATATTATTGTTAAAAAATTGAATTTTGGATTTTCAATATTTTTTTTTTAATTAAAAAGAAAAATATGCATCTTATGAAAAAATGTTACAATTCAAATTTGTAGGTCTTTATTTATTCAATAATATTGTATCATAACGTTTTTTCGTATCTCGTATAATTTAACTGGAAAATGGAATTTTGATATTGACTTTTTTCGAATTTGAATATGCTGTAACATTTCTAATTTTGATTTAATCCAAAAATGTTATCAGGATAATTTTTAGACATTTATGAGCACTATCTAAAACCAGTATTGAAATTTTTGATTTTTTCAAAAAATTATTTTCAAAAACACAAAAGTAGTGCTCAACCCCTCAATTTTGATTGGATGTGGCTGGTTAACGAACTTGTCCTTACTTTTTCGGCTCCGATAAAGTTAGCCGAAGCTCGATTCAATCTGATAATTCTATCGAGAGTTATGCCGCACACGACCTACTACAGACAGACAGACACTTTCGTAAAAACCATTTTTTCTGACTCAGGGGGTCTCAAAACGTAAAGATTTGATGAAAATTTCGAAAGTCATTTTTCACATAAAACCAATACCTTCTCATCCATGATGAGAATGTAAAAATATCTCAAAGTATAAAAAGAAAAATTTTGTAGTTAATTTTTACATTCTCATCATGGATGAGAAGGTATTGGTTTTATGTGAAAAATGACTTTCGAAATTTTCATCAAATCTTTACACTGAGAGAAAAAATAATGTCACCGCAACAAAATAGTTTTGTTAAACAGATTTTGTTGTCAATACTAAAATTTGGTTGGCATTACAAAAAGAATGGTTAATCTTACCAAAAAATGTATTTGGTTCGAACAAATAATTTGATTGAATGCCTTGGTTAAACCACCTAAATAATTTGGTTGTCCCGACAAAATGTATTACCACTCATGTGTATTCTTTTGTTTATATCAGTATTTCGTTCGCGTCGCACGCAACTGACACATCATCCTATCTTTCCTCTTCATAAAATATGTTATGAGAGTTAAACTAGGGCTTAAGGTGGCGCTAGTATTAATTATGTTCTGCTAGACCACATAATGCACAGAAAAAATACGAAAAAGTGGCAAATTAATCTCTAAACAAACCATGTTGCAGAGTAAAAATTATTTTAAACTAGTAGTTAAACTGTTTTCATATTATTGTGTTATTTTCCATGTGTTACGTGCTTTGACAGTGCAAAGTTACTACTAGCGACACCTAAACTCTGGTGACATATTTCAATTCCTCGATACACAGGTCTGGTCACGCGGCTCTTTTGTTTGATTCGATG
Source organism: Diplolepis rosae (assembly GCA_030998225.1). Taxonomy (NCBI): domain Eukaryota; kingdom Metazoa; phylum Arthropoda; class Insecta; order Hymenoptera; family Diplolepididae; genus Diplolepis; species Diplolepis rosae. Next base: position 1,849,979 of record JAPYXD010000695.1, read on the forward strand.
TAGCAAACTTTACCGAGAAACCACATGTCTTCATTTTCGCCGTTCACCGAAATTTAATTTAATCGAATTCGCGACTTCATATTTATTGATGTCTGACTTAAAAATGCAGCAACTCTTGGAGGAATGGGGCTTACCAGGCCTGATAAATACCTTCAAAGGTAAATCTAACCCTAATCTAACCCTAATAGTGCATTTAATCAAAAATATTCATTTATCATTTTTCACTTTTATTTTGGGATTAAAATCAATATGGCAGAGCCTTGCAAAGTGATTGTTAAAAATCTTACCAGAAAGTGTTCAGAAAATTTTAACAATGTAAATAATGATACGTGTAGTTGACTTTTTTTTTACTTTTATGATTTGTAGATTCGAATAACCTCGGAAATTCATATTTCTCTTTCCGTGCATAGAAATATGTTTTATCTGTGCCAAAAGTATTGCTAATTTAACAAAATTATGAATTTCCTTCAACAAAACGATTTTGTTCTACTAAAAAAAAGTATGCTCTCCCAACAAAATAATTTTGCTCTTTCAAAAAAATAATTTTTTTCTTGGAACAAAATAATTTTGTTAAATCAACAATAAGTTTTGTCATACTAACAAAACACTTTTGTTATAACTACAAAATTATTTGGTTGAGTGAAACTAAAAATTCAACAACAAAATTTTGTTGGTACAACAAAACATTTTGTCAGCTGTATATCAAACAAATTATTTTGTTGCGACAACCAAATTTTTGTTGGCACTACCAAACTGTTTTCTCAGTGTACGTTTTGAGACCCCCTGAGTCAGAAAAAATGGTTTTTACGAAAGTGTCTGTCTGTCTGTCTGTCTGTCTGTCCGTCTGTCTGTCTGTCTGTCTGTCTGTCTGTCTGTCTGTCTGTCTGTCTGTCGGTCTGTCTGTCTGTAGGTCGTGTGCGGCATAACTCTCGATAGAATTATCAGATTGAATTGAGCTTTGGTACACTTTATCGGAGCCGAAAAAGTAAGGACAAGTTCGTTAACCAGCCACATCCAATCAAAATTGAGGGGTTGAGCACTACTTTTGTGTTTCTGAAAATAATTTTTTGAAAAAATCAAAAATTTCAATACTGGTTTTAGATAGTGCTCATAAATGTCTAAAAATTATCCTGATAACATTTTTTGATTAAATCAAAATTAGAAATGTTACAGCATATTCAAATTCGAAAAAAGTCAATATCAAAATTCCATTTTCCAGTTAAATTATACGAGATACGAAAAAACGTTATGATACAATATTATTGAATAAATAAAGACCTACAAATTTGAATTGTAACATTTTTTCATAAGATGCATATTTTTCTTTTTAATTAAAAAAAAAACTATTGAAAATCCAAAATTCAATTTTTTAACAATAATATGTAAAATAAGAAAAAAACGTAAGAATACAATGTTGTTAGTTTCAAAAAGATCTACAAATTTTGTCTCACACAGTTTCTGATAAAACATATATTTTTCGTTTCAATTCCAAAAAATACGATTAAAATTCAAAATTTCCATTTTTTAGATAAAATATGTGAGATACAAAAAAAATGTTTCAAATTCTCATTAAGACATTTCGGGACAGGAGGTATATTTTAATTTTTTGATTTTTAATATTGAAAAAATTCGATTTGTTTCACCAAAATATGTGAGATACGAAATAAGCGTTGTTCTGCAAAATCGTTTCCTTAAATAAAGTCTAGGATTGTTTTTCCTTTTTGAGATATTTGGAAGAAAATAAATTTATCAATAATCATGTAATTTATTAAAAAGTTACAAAAATGCATACAGAAAATCGAGCGCGAAGCGCGAGTGTCATGATGAGAATGTGTTCCTTAAGGCCGATAGAGCCTTAAGTAAATTGAATTTCCTGTTTCACTTAAATTCAAAAAGAAATAGAGTGACTTTGAGAAAATGACTAATTTACATCATCTTTAATATCATTAAATTGGTTTGAGCTTCAGTATTAAATTATAAGAAATAAACTTAAACGTATGCAAAGAGCACAAGACCGAGCGCGAAGCGCGAGGTCCAGCAAGAACGGAGCGCGAAGCGCGACGATCGAATCGCGCACCCTAGGCGCGCTCAAACTTGCGAGCGAAGCGAGCTGCGCGCAATGAGAATGTGCCCGCGAGGCGGGCAGATTTTTTTATCTAGAGTGCTTTTCATACCAAAAAAGTTGCTAAATATTGTGAGGAAAAAAATAAAAAAAGAATTATGACAATTGGTAAAAAACAAAAAAGTTATTTAAAGTCAAGAAATGTCAAAAAAATGCCATAAAACTCCAAATTTTTAGTTTAAAAATACATAGAGGTGCTGGAATTTTTAAAAAAACTCCAAAACCTTTCTAAATAAAGGTACTAAACATTGAAAAAAAAATATAAGGAAGGTCTAAACTCAAAAAATAAAAATATTAAAGGTGCACGCCTCCATGGAGAGGAATTCGATAGCAAGTAGTACCATTTTCGGATTTTCGAGACTTCTTAGAGAGTAAAGGGCTCTTTGAAAAGTGCCATTCAAACATTTTTGAGGTATCTTACCGATTTTTTGCGTGCATGAAAATTTGGAGCAAAAATTCCACATGTAATTACTTATGACAGACAGACAGATTTCTTAGAGAGAATAAAAATAGGTCAAAATAATTTGTTTATTAATTATTATTATATATTTTTCTTAGCCATCGTATAACTAATCTTCATTTTTATTCAATCTGAATGAACAAGTTTATTTTGTTCATTATAACGTTCTCTATAATTCCACTCATTGAATTGTTTTTAAATAAGTTCTTTTATGATTTTATAAACAAACATATTTTGTACTGTGTGGTGTTTTGGAAAGAATTATTTTAAAAAGAATCTTAAGGAGTAGAATTGTAGGAAATGTTGCAACTAACAAAATAACTTCTTTTTTATCATGATTGAATAAAAGTTAAGATTTGAAATGTTGGATAACAATGAATTAACAAAAAATTTTGACGTAAACACATTATATTAGAGAAATGTATTTCATCCTTTTCAGGAATGTATTTGAATCGAATTTTGTTCTATTTTCTTTGGTTTCTGAAAAAAGTTATTAAGTGAGAGATTGTATAAATGGTTCCATCTTACTTAAACTTCAAAATAAACTTTTTTTAACTCTTTCGTTTCAGATAACATATAGGACTATGAATAAAATTTTGTATACCGCAAAAGTTCAACAAATAATTCTCATGTATTTTGACTTGCTGAAACCGGAAATGGAACCACGTAAAATTTTCGTGTTTAGTGGCCCTAGAGAGTCGAAAAACTCATATGGAAAATATGCAGACCAAAATCGTAAAAAACATTCGAAATCGTTTGAAAATTACTATTAAAGGATTTTTAAGGGAACTGACTTCGAATGTAGATCTAAAATTTAAACGTTAGTTTTTTTATATACCATATTGATTCTGCCATTTTAGGTTTATGAATTTTTTTTATAGATTCAAAATCGGTGCTTTCGAAAATCTTCAAGTATTGTAAGTGTAAAAAGACTGAAATTAAAAAAATAATATAACTGGCAAATATGTATTGAACCAGAAGTATATCGTATAAAAAGTCACTTTTCCTGAACTTAAAAGGGTTTACTGAAGAAATTACTTTTGCCATGAAATATGAGTGAAAGGTTTAAAATTTATAAATTTATTAGGAAATTGTTATCACTTAGAAGATAATTCTTTGTGTGAAAAGAAATTCTTTTAATTTGTTCACTTATTTTACATAAAATGAATAAACACTTGTAAAATATCTCACCATCGCGGATAAGTGTGCAAGCAGGACTTTTATAACTGTTGATCCACCCATGAGTGATAAATTTAGTTGGTTTTTTAGGATCGAAGTTACTCTTAGAAAAAGTAAAATCGTCATTAAGGTACAATGATTGATATCCTTTTGTGAAATTTCTAGTGTAGAGTTTAAAAAAGACAATATCTTCCAGATTTATCTTTAAGTCCGTTTGGAAATTTGAAAGAAGAGTTTTATTTAAAGTGGCTTGAACGAGATTTCCATTATCATCGTAAAACCATAGTCCTTTGCCTTTGAACATCTCAATGTCCTCTTTCTCAATCCTGAAGGTATCATCATCTTCGTCATACGTGTTCCTCTGAATCACGTTTGAATTGACTGTAATTGAATTAACATTTTAGATTTATTTTCCAAAGGTACTCTGAAACGCGATTTTCACTAAATGAAACAGAAATGATTTCTCTATATTAAAAAAAATTGTGTTGATCCAAAAAAATAGTTTTGGTGAATTAAAAAACTGTTTCGTTGAAGTGAGCAAAATTTTGTTAATTCAACAGAATTTGTTGTCGGGAGAAAAAATTTGGTTGCATGAAACTAATAAAATTCGTTTGTTAATTTAACAAAACCGTTCTGTCAATGTACGAAAAAATTCTTTTCAGCTTTTTAATTGTTCTAGAAAAATATCTGGATTAGTTCACAATTCATTTAATCAAATGATTCAAATAATCATTTTATTTTATTTTTGCAAAAAATTTAAAGTATCTGAGAATTTTAGAGAAAAGTTTTACAAGGTGATGAAAAAATATTGTTTTCAAATATATAGAAAATAATCGGGTGAAGTTTAAAATTTTTATTTTTATTTTTTGAGTTTAGACCTTCCATAACATTTTTTCTATGTTAAGTACCGTTATTCAGAAAGGTTTCGGGGTTTCTAAAAAATTAAAAACAAAGGTAATATGACTGGAAAAAAGTTACAAATAAAATAATATTTTGGGATATTTTTATTTTATTTTATTTGTAACTTTTTTCTCAGTCATGTTACCTTATTCTCCATACCAAAAAAGTTGCTAAACATTGTGAGAAACAAAATAAAAAAAGAATTATGACAGTTGGTAAAAAACAAAAAAGTTATTTAAAGTCAAAAAATTTCAAAAAAAATGCCCAAAAAATTCAAAATTTTTAGTTTAAAAATACATAAAGATGCTGGAATTTAAAAAAAACCCAAAACTTCTCTAAATAAAGGTACTAAAAATGAAAAAAAATTATATAGAAGGTCTAAACTCTAAAAATAAAATAATAAACGTGGAGGAAACTCGCCAGGACAGAAAAATTATTGCAAGAAAAGATATGCATATATTCAAGGATATTGCGAAAGGAACAATTAAATTGTAAAATATATTACATTGAGTGGTTTATTGGAAAAGTTCATTGGTATTTAAATAATTTAATATAACTTTAAAATAGACTGCTTTTTCCGGCATTTAAAAATTATTCAATTTCAAACAAATGTTTATTTTAAAACTCACCGAATGTTGTGAGAATGGAAAGGAATCCGATGAGCACAATAATTCTCATATTGCTATTGAAATTATACTGAAAATCTCGATTCGCTTTCGCTTATAAATGCCAAATATCATAATCCGGATATCAAGATGAGATTAGATTTGCATACCTCTTTAATAGATAAAACCACTCTGTCTAAATCCACTTTTAATTCATTCTTTGTTTATTCATTAACCCCACCGGCTTATCTCGATTCAAGAAAAAGGGTAGCTAACTCTAAGTTTAGTACATTAAAAAAACTATCAATTTCAATAAAAAATATTAATATACTTATGTTTCAAAAAATTTTATTTTAATCATTTTCGAAAATTTTGAAAAATTGTTATACTGAAAAGAGTATAATGAAAAAATTGTGTATTTTCTAGTGACTATATTGAGAGGAAAGTTATTGCCCCATAATTAATAAGTTTAGAGCCATTAAGTAATTTCGAGAATTGTTTAAGAAATGTCATTTTTTAGGAGTTAAAATACTAAATAAAGCCGGTTTTTGATCTCTTATCATTTTCGACTTTTGACCATTATACTTGTAATTATCAAGGCACGAGACAGTTCGATTTAAATTTAAAGCAGAAATAAAATCGATCATGATTGCTATCGCGAAAATCGCGATACAATTTAATTTATTTGCGCATCCAATAGAATTTATTTTATTTAACGTTTACCTATTTGAATTGAAATAACTTTACATGTTTTTTCTCCTATTACTTACTTTAAGATAAGAATTATAAGAGCTTTCAATTTCTTGAACTTGAAAATCTGACAGACTGCAGTTTTAAAACTAGATTGATTCAATGTTGAAACATTTTTTTATTTCATATGATTGAACTTTGTAGCTTTATGAATATAAAATTTAAAAAATTTTTTAATTTACGGTTTTCTAAAAAACAAAGTTAAGGTAGTGGCATCGCGAAATCATTAATGATATATATTGTAAGAAAGAATATTATTTTTTATGTAAAAAATATAAACATACAGAAATTATTTATTTAAAAAATTATATTTCAAATAAATCATTCCTACATATTTAAAAATTTTTATGCAAAATAAACTTTTTTCTTTTAAACGATATCACCAACAATAATAATATCATAATTCCTGAAAGTATAATCTCAAATATTTTTTCCCGCGACCTGTTTTCCGCAAGATAATAATGAGGTATAATGAGCTTTATTTAATAGCTATCCATTAATCTAGAAAACATACAATTAACTCATCTTATAAAACATAAATATCGTTTAGAAATATAATTTCTTATTGTGACAATATTATCCATCAACATTGATTAAATTTCAAGTGTTCTTGATTTAATCTTCGTTGTTATAGGGGCTTTAATTTTTTTCATAGATAATAATCAATTCATGTAAACTTGTATAATGTATGATTAATCAATATAAAATGCGTATAATAAACCGAGTCTACTTTCCGTGGGTTAATCTTCAGATGTTTTTGATTGCACGCGACGAAAATTGAAACAAGTTCTCTAATCAATCAAAACGTATCCTCCTGACATTTATGAGCCCCAAGCTGATGACAGTAATGAAATTCTTATATGAATGACCAATGATTTGATCATTATTAGAAAATGCATGTCTTATGAAATACAGGTGCGAAATATCAGAAAACAGATTGTTATTTTGCTTGTTTATGATATGTTTCTTCTTTAATCTCTTTAGTTCTCTACTTTAGGAATTAAAAATACAAGAACTTCTAGATTGCATAAGTGAAAGGTGTGTCAATTTGAAAGTAGTGAATCACTAAATCACTGATTGATCGATTGATAACGTAGATATGTATTTCTTTGAAGCTTCTAGAAACACTGAGATGAGAAATAAATAAAACAAGAATTAATTCTTTTTCATTCATGATAGTCAATAAAATTATTTTTACTCTCTAAATTTGAATCAGTCAAAATCTACTGTTTATCAGTGAAATTTGACTGATTCAAATAACTGAAAAGAAGTTATTGTAAATCAGTCAAATTTCATTGTTTATTTTAGTGAAAATTGACTGATTTGACAGTCAAAAATATTTTTTTCACTGATGAATCAGTGAAAATTGACTGATTTGACAGTCAAAAATATTTTTTTCACTGATGAATCAGTGAAAAGTCAAATCACTGATTCAATCGATGAAAATTTTACTGATTCAGATTTAGAGAGTAGGTTTACTTTTATTTCCGTATTTAAGGATAATCGCTGGTACAGTTTTGACCTGCAATTTTGATTATGTGTTTTTTTACAATCTGTTTTATATTCGAACGTATTCATTCGAAGATTCTTTCGCCATTTTTAAAAACTATTTCCTTAATAACGCGCTTAGAAATATTTACGAGGTGAACATATTTTCCAAAGTTATTCCTTCCAAAGTAGAGACAATTCTTCTGCATTAAGGTAGTTTTCATCCACGAAAATTAGACCTCAGGCAAAAATAGAAGATTTTGCTTTCAAGAATACCAATATTATTATTGAAGGGCTATTTTGAAAGAGGAAAGATTATTTTACATGAAAAACATTTGAAACACGGAAAAATAATTTTATTAATAAATTTTATTTTTGACCCAACTTTTTTTTCTAATCGCTTCTTACCAAATTTGAAAAAATTATGCGATTCTAATAAATCATGAATCATTTTTTTAGAAAAAAGATTTCCCACAACTTCACTGTTTCTGATTTTTAAAAATAAATTCTTTAATGGCTGAAACCATTAAAAAAAACATTTTACAAGACGAAATTTTTATAAAAAAATTGCTGAATTTGATAATAATTTATTTATTTTCGAAAATTGGAAATGTTTGAGTTGTAGGGAATCTTTTTCTTGAAAAAGTGATTTGTAATTTATTAAAATCGCATGATTTTTTAAAATTTGGTAAGAAGCGATAAGAAAAAAAAATTGGGGCAAAAATAAAATTTATTAATAAAATTATTTTTCCGTGTTTTATATTTTTATCATGTAAAATAATCATTTCTCTTTCAAAATAGCCCTTCAAAAATAATATTACTATTCTTGGAGGAAAAATTATTAATTTTTGCCTGAGGTCTAATTTTCGTGGATGAAAACTACCTTAAGGTACACTCAGAAAAAAATTTATTCATCGAACAAAATTAATTTTTTAAATTCATAAAGTATTTTATTGACTCAAATCAATGTCTTGATTGAATCTAATAAATAATTGAAATTAATTAAAAGTAACTAAAATGTTCAGTTGAATCAACCAAATTTTTGTGAGTAAAAAGTTTGTTCAGTCAATAAAATATTTTTTTTGGATAAACCAAACTTTTTTGTCCATTTAGATGATTCAATAAATTCAAAAAATAAAAAATTATTAGCACATTCGCAACTAAATGCATAACAAAATTATTCTTTATTAATTATCTAGCTCACGTTTATATATTCTGAAAAATATTGCAAGGTAAATTTTTTTTTTCATCTTTTATTTTAAAATTTGAAAAATAATATTTATCTTTTTTTCACAAAATGGTTCATAATAATGAGTTTTTGCATTTCTTTTTTTTTTAATTCATATTTTATATTTTTTGTTTTATTTTTTTTTATTCTTATATAAAAATGCAAGAATGAATTTAGCTTGCAATTCCGATATATTATCGTTTATACTATCACGAAATAGCGCTTAGGCGTCTAGTCTGTAAGACTATGTTGAGGGTGCGGGCGCTTGCGTGAAGCTCGAAAATGAGGGTCTCGTCAAGGGGGCAGGGGGAGGGGGAGGAGGACGGCTAGAATAGAGGGTGAGATCGAGGGGGTTGTGGAAGCGAGGGCGCCTGCAGTGACTAGCCTCCATCGATTTACCGTGCGACGCCATTTTGCCACCCTACGCTCAGGGTTGAACACCCCCTCTGGTTGAGGGAGTCGACATTTTGAAAAATGACTCCGAAAGTCATCATGCGCCCCCTTCTTCATAAAAATTCCAATTTTTCAATCTATTTTTGACAAAAATCTTCCAAATAATCCAGAATCTAGTTCAAAGTAATAAATCAATTTAATAAAGATAAATGACATTAAATTTTGTTTCTTCATTTATTATTACTTTTATACTTATTAATTTCTATATATGTGATTATCAGTTAATTATTGATTATTAAGTAATTTTATTTCAATTTGATAAAAAAAGTAAATTTTACTTCTTTGTGTTTTTGGAGAATTTTTTTGTTTTTTTTCATAACTTGGAATTGTCTTGAGATGGGGAAAGACAAATGTAACTATTAAAAATACGATTTCAGTGATTTGTACACGTAATGTGTAAATACTATCAGCTTTAAGTAAAATGCGCGACTCGAACTTTCACAATCGGGATAAATAGATAATGGAAACGAGGTGCCGAGAGAAAGATTTCAATCGCCTCTACCAATCCGCGAACGGACAATGCGAGTATTCGAGAACTCGTCGCGCGGTCGATCGGCTCTCGATTAACTAAAAAGATTTTTTGTTGCCCCAAACCTTTTTAGCGAGAAGATTAAATGCGTCTAGCTTTACGGAAGTAGCCTTTAAAACCCTATTGTCAAAGTCACAGAAAAAGGATAAACTTAAACTTTCTAACGAGCTTTTTTCCGGGATTCCAATTAAAAATGTTCAATTGAAGTAATAGTTATCGAAACACATCAATTCAATATTATGAGTAAATCTGATGATATTTGTATACAAAAATATTTGTTTAAATTAACTAAAGAATTTTTTTGTTGTAAGGCTGATCATTCTGATAAACCTTTTTAAAATTTTGTTATAAATATAACAGATCAAAATTCGAAAAATCTTTTCTCTCTAAATTTGAATCAGTCAAAATCTACTGATTATCAGTGAAATTTGACTGATTCAAATATCTAAAAAGAGGTTACTGTAAATCAGTCAAATTTCACTTATTATTTCAGTGAAAATTGACTGATTTGACAGTGAAAAATATTTTTTCACTGATGAATCAGTGAAAATTAACTGATTTAACAGTGAAAAATATTTTTTACTGATGAATCAGTGAAAAGGAAAATCACTGATTCAATCAGTGAAAATTTTACTGATTCAGATTTAGAGAGTTGGTCTAGGCAAAACTCAGTTTCATAAAGTTGTTGAGATCTATCAATACAAATCTAACTTCAAAGTAGTGTATCTAATATAGCAAAATAAATTATAATAAAACATTATGAAACCGTTAAAAACTAACTATCGCGCAAATTGTAACAAGATTTTTAAAAATAAAGCAAATAATATCTGATCGCATCTGTTGCTATTAATTATATTCAGACTATGATTTGGCTGAATCTAATAAATATGTAAATAGATTCGACCAAATTTTGTTTCATTCATCAAAACACTTTGATTAAATAAACAAAATAATTTGGTTCGATAAAATACATTCTGTTTCTGGATATAATGAAATTAAAGTTGGATGATCCCTGGTGAAAAAATCAAAAAAAAACTTTTGAATCTCTTCAATCCGAATGCATCCGAATCATTTCGACCTCGGACTCAGTCGCAATGACACGGAATGGAATTTCGATTCTAAATCAATATTAGTTCGTATTGATTCGAATTCATTAAAATTACAAACTTGGTTCGGGTTCATTCGGGTTGAAGTCCCTGATTGAACCGGAATGAATCCTACTCTCTTGAATTAAATAATTCTGATCCGCAAAATCTACCAGGAATTTTCGCGGAAGATTAAAAATATATTATGTCTTGATATTTCGGAATAAGGAATCTACAGAAAATGTGATAGGTATAGTGCTTGTTTGTTTTCAACCAATGTGACTAATCCCACCCAATTAATTATTTCTGGTAAAGCTAATCGATATCAATTTCTGTCGACAGTAGAAGATTTTTGTTAAGTTGGATTGACTAACAATGAATAACAATTTCAGTTTTTTAACATTTATAATAATTATGTAAATATTTTTCTTACTACTCTCTGAATCTGAATCAGTCAAATTTTCACTGATTGAATCAGTGATTTGCCTATTCACTGATTCATCAGTGAAAAATATTTTTCACTGTTAAATCAGTTAATTTCCACTGATTCACCAGTGAACAAAATATTTTTCACTGTCAAATCAGTCAATTTTCACTGAAATAATCAGTGAAATTTGACTGATTTACAGTAACCTCTTTTTAGCTATTTGAATCAGTCAAATTTCACTGATAATCAGTCAATTTTGACTGATTCAAATTTAGAGAGTAGAATACATTGTATTAGAATGGATGTTAGAATTTTTCTCTTTTAAAGAACGACTAACGATATGAATTATTAAAAAAGAAAAATTGGACACCTAATGAATATCTTCTGTGCATTGAAGTAAAAAAAAACTTCATAACGAGTCAAAAAAACATGGAAACCAGTGATCAAAAATGTCACAACGGGGACAAGGGTTATATGGTCAGACAGGATAAAGAACTCAGGCGTATGGGAGAGGAGTTAATGTCGTTCGGTGATCCGTCAACTTTATTCCATAACGGGGTTTCGATAAGACTTTTCATTTAACGTCTCTATAAAATAATGCGAAAGCAATTTTCATGTGACCTCGGCATAAATGAATGATAAAGTAATGGCGGTGTGACAAATTTGTTTACACTTAGGGTATTACAAATTAAATTTGTTCAATTCAGATAACGCGCCATAAAAAACTTTAGAGAGCAAGATATTTACAAAAAATTGAAGATAATGCAAATTTTTCTTGTTTAGAACAGAAAAAAATGTCTGTTATGTGTAAACATGTGAGTTGAACGCATCAAAATAAATTTAAATCGTGGTAGTTGAAAATTTAATTAAACTCTATTTGTGTTGAAGAACTGCAAGAACATTGACAAAAAATTTCATATTTCTTCAAGTTTTCTAATTCTTTTTCTGGTAGTGATTACTATTCCTGCCCTACGAGTTTCAAAATAAAAAATCTACCAGCCCCATTTGCATTTGCACGATTTTCTGTATTTTTCTTTTATATTTTCTATATTTTTATCATTTTATAATAAATGTGCTTTCTAAATCTGAATCAGTGAAATATTCACTGATTATATCAGTGAAAATACATCAACTGATGAATCAGTGCCCTGCTTTGATTTTACTGAGGAATCAGTGAACGCGCCACGTGAACATAACTTTTGAATTCGATTAAAACGATTAAATTATAACGATGGATCTTTAATTTTTAATTATACAAAATAATAATTAAAATATATAATAATAATTACTTAATTTATTTTTAGTGTTGTTTAACCTGAAATAAACAAGTTCATCGATCATTAAAATATATTGCTGTGGTTTTATTATTCCCACCAGAAGATTTCATTGATTCAATAAGTAAGTTCAATCTATTTCACTGATTCATCAGTCGAATTTTACTGTTTCTCAGTGAAAGACTTATAGCTGCTGCTATCAGTGAATAGTCACTGCGAATCAGTGGCCGTTCACTGATTCAAGTTTAGAGAGTGTATTATTGTTATTATAAGTGTACATGTCTCGGAAAAATTATTTAATTATACATATAAGCAATGTTATTATTAAAGGTATCATTCAAACGAAGAAAGATTATTTTTCATAAACAAATTTAAAACATACAAAAATGACTTATTTTGAAACTTTTATTCTTGAAATTTTCTTTTTCATCGTTAAAGACAAAATTTTCAAAGGTGATGGAATTTTCTTAAATGGACCTTATGTTCCCGAAAAAAGATTTTTCACAACTTTACACATTCAAATTTCTAAAATAAATCAATTAATTAATACTAAATACACTTATGTATTTAAGCTTTTTGTTGAATTAAATTATTTTCATGGTATTACGTATTGAAAATTGATTTTCAGAAATTGGATACATTAAGGAAACATCAATTTTTCGAGAAAATTAGTTATAATTTATTAAATTCCTTTAATCTTTGTAAAATTGGTGTTCATCAATAAAAAAGAGTTCATTAAGCAAGAATATTTTTCAAATAAATCATTTCTGTATAATTTAAAATGTTTAAAAAAATACAATGTTCTTGGAAAAATATAATCATCAATAATAATAGCACAATTGATGAACTTCGTGAAATAACTCGACATGTGCTTGAACTTGTCTTCCGTCTCCTTTATTGTAAGATAAGATGACCAAAACTGCAGATCAAAAATCAAAATCGACGTGAAAAAATCCATATCAAAAGATTTAAATTGGATGCACATTTTGTAATATGAATGCTTTTCATTTAATTTTTATTTTCAAGAAAAGAATTAGAATCTATAATTTTTCGTGGCGAAAATTATTGATTTTTTTAAATAAAATTGTCAGAACTTGGTCACTTATAAATAAAATTACTTGAAATTTGAAATATATGTATATACCCTACTGATATCCACGAACTAAGGCCTCATAAAAATAGATTTAAAAAAATTGTATTCAATTATAAATTGATAGGCGCCGAAGTCAAATAAATACCAAAAATATAATTAAAATAGTTTCACGCTTGGTGTGCAAGAAACGTTGCTGCACATGTGTTTACCACCCTGCTTGCTTCACTCTTGTAAAACAAAGACAAATTAATGTGAAACCGACGGAGAATAATTATGTAATCTAAATAATATGTAATATTAAAATATAATTATTATATAACCACAAGATTACTTTGTAATAAACATAAAGGTGTGTGTTGTCTTTTATTCATTCTTTTAATTATTATTCTCCTTTGTTTCCCATTAATCTGTATTGGTTTTACAAGAGCGAAACGCGCAGGGCGGTAATCACACGTGGCAACGATTCTCTACACTCCAGGCAGGAAACTATTTTTGTTATTTATTAACCAATGGGTCTACAAATTTGTGACAAAAACTACTTCAAAGTATAAGAGGAACAACTTTCTTACTGAACATTTTTCCAGATTCAATATTTTTTCTGGAAATTTTTTTTCTGCAAAGCAAATACCTTAAAAATGTATTTCTAAGTTTTGTAAATACTGTAACTGTATTGATTTTACTGAGAAAAAAATGTCATAATATGATTTAAAGAGCTGCAAGCATTATCAGATATTAGGATTAGAAAATCAGAATCATTTAAAAAGTAATTTGAAAAAAAAGATGGGAGTCAATAATTAGAAGCTTATTTTTTTCTTAAGGAAGATTCTTCAGAGTTTACTATAACTATATAACTTTTTATAATAAATAAGTAAATACCAAATACAGTTAGCTGTATAAATATTTCTTTCAAAAATGTGTCAAATTTTAACTGTTAGATTCAGAGCAGTGTTAAAAATAATTCAATTAGAAAATGAAAGTTTCCAAATAAATACTGTTTTTAAGTTTGAAATTCATTAATGAATATTTTCTCTTTTGAAAGATATCATTAATAGAGGCGTTGACAACTCGTTAAATAAGGTGTACACTTGAGCTGAAATATTCTGGAATATTTTGGGATTTTCATAAATACCTTAAAATATACTGAAATACCTTGAAATATCTTGAAATAACTTGAATTATTCTGGACTACCTTGAAATATTCTGAAATATCCAGAAGTTTGTTAATATCCTGGAGTACCTTGAAATATCTGAAAGTAAACAATAATATCTTAAAGTATCTCGAAATATTTTGAAGTATCTCGAAATATTCCGAAATATTTTGAAATATCCTAAAGGAACTTAGAGTATCCTGAAATAACTTGAAATATCTTGTAATATGTACCTGCAAATATTATAAAGAACTTCGAGATATTTTGAAGTGCGTCAAAAGATCCGGAAGTACACTTAAATATCTTGAAGTATCTTGAAATATCCTGAAGTATCTTGAAACATTCTGAAGTATCTAGAAATTTGTGAAATATCCTGGAGTACTTCGAAATATCTGAAAGTACACAATATCTTAAATTATCTTGAAATATCCTGAAGTAACTTGAAGTATTCTGTAGTAATTATAAAGTATACTTTGAAATATCGTGAAATATCTTGAAATATTTTAAAGTATCTGGAAGTATGTATAATATCTTGAAGTAGCTTGAAATAATCTGAAGTATCTTGAAACATTCTGAAGTATCTAGAAATTTGTGAAATATCCTGGAGTACTTCGAAATATCTAAAAGTACACAATATTTTAAATTATCTTGAAATATCCTGAAGTATCTCAAAAAATTTTGAAATATCCTAAAGGAACTTGAAATATCTTGAAGTAACTGGAAATATTCTATAGTATCTTGAAGTATCTTGAAATATCCTGAAGTAACTTGAAGTATCCTGTAGTAACTTGAAGTATCTTGAAATATCCTGAAGTATCTGTAAATATTCTGAAATACATTGAAATACCTTGAAGTAGCTTAAAATATTCTGAAGTATCTTAAAGTATGTGACATCTCCTAAAATATCTAAAAGTTAAAAGTAGGTGTACACTTGATCGGTCAAGTTGCCAGCCCCTATTCAATAATAATATTACAATTCGTGAAAGTATAAATAAATATTTTTTGCCAAGACCTATTTTTCTGCGAGAATAGTACAATACCTTAACTCTCTGCCCGTGCTAGTGACAGTTATCATCAAAAATCTTTAAGTTGGTCATCTAGTAGGGACGCTGGAAAAAGCATGCTATGCTGCAAGTGTAGAAATAAAACAAAAATAAAACAGGATTAAACAAAACATGAGTTATTTTTTCAACATACCTGAACATATAGATTTCCACGGCGATGAGCCAAGAAGATCTTTGAAAATTCATCATTATTATTATTATTATTTTGAACAAAGAAAATCTGTCTTAACTTTTAGGTTCAACTAAACTCGACCCAATTTCGAATCAAACAAAAATCTAAACCAAAAGAAGGAGTTTGGTTGTCTAAAGAAAACCCTGTTAAGGAGAAAATTGACCATCAACTGAGTCGTCAAACGTCAAGAGGAGCGTCTGTAAGGCTGCCTAACAAGACGTCTTAACCAATGGAGAATCAAATAGATAATTGTAGGAAAATAGAGGGAATGAAAATTGGTAGAAGGGGGAATGTTACTTTCATTTTAAGAAAATTTTGCGACCTTGAGAGTTCTACGGGTTCGAAATCTGGTTCGCAGTCCCTGCCATAAATTATAAAGTATTAGTTTGGATTAGACTTGAGTAATTAATTATAAGGATCTGAATAATAGTCTCGAGGCCTGGTTTATTATGATCTGTAAATAGAAATAAAAGTGAATTGATATAGTGAGAAGTTATAATAATAGATTTTTAAAAAGGTCTTTTTTCCAAAGCAGAAGTCCTCTTATCCCAGCATTTGAACATATGTAGAGCATTTTATAAAATATTATAACTAGAATATTTTAATGTGATTTTATATTCAATTTAAAAAAAAAAAAAAAAATTAGTATATTATAATAGATTTATAAAAA
This sequence comes from Diplolepis rosae, assembly GCA_030998225.1. Lineage (NCBI taxonomy): Eukaryota > Metazoa > Arthropoda > Insecta > Hymenoptera > Diplolepididae > Diplolepis > Diplolepis rosae. The sequence goes on from JAPYXD010000695.1 coordinate 1,866,626, forward strand.
AGAGGAAAATTTCTTAGAAAAATGGAATTTTTATCTTGTAATTTATAATAAAAACCTTGCTTTTAATTCTGTCAATTTGTCTTTACTTGATTTATATTTATGAATATTGATTTTGGAAAAACAAAAAAATTTTGGACCATTTAGTCACCAGGGCTGTGGCATTAAGACTATAACCAGAGATCCCTTTTATTAGAGAAAATGTTTTATATTGTATCTGATAATTTTATATACACACAAAAAACTAGAGATTCTATTCTGCTGCCTTCCAAAATAAAAATAGTTCCTTTAGAATTTTATTTTATTTATTTTTATTTTATTTTAGCCGAGCCTCTGGATAGTATAAGCGCATATAAAATTACCATTACCATTACGAATGTATAAAATTCATCTTAAAAAAATCAAAATTGCAAAAATTGTTTTGAACCATTGATAAATTCAAATGTTGAAATTTTCAAAATAAATTTTATATAGTGATAATCGCGAAAATTCATATACTATGAATTTCTAATTTTTGAATTTTTGATTGCAGAATTAAAGAATTGTTAATTTAAAATTTTTAATCCTATTTGTGAACACTGAACCAACGTTGGCTTGAATTCAGCTATAGCTAGGAAAAACAGGTAGAAATTCTCAATGCAGAAAATATTATTAAATGGAACAGAGGTTCCTTTTTGTTGCAGCTCCATTAGACCTCAAAAATCGGTTCTAATTGGCACTCAGGTTCTTTCTGTGTACAAGTGATAAAGGTATTTAAAAGTCGGCCTCGCGACACGCAATATTTAAGTAGGGAAAATATTCTAGTCGGCCTCGCGAAACGCAATATTTAAGTAGGGAAAAGATTCTAGTCAGCCTCGCTCGAAAATCCTCATAAGTTATTTCACAAACAGCTGTTCTCTAAACTAGTACTAGTATTAATCTTTTTCAAATTTTCATTGTAAAATGTGGCATCCACTTTTTCAACAAATATCTACGTTTCATGACACCTTTAATCCGAAAAAGAGGTCTTTGAATCCTGTCTGTCCATCTGTCGTTATCGTCGTCGTCTGTGGAAACGATAACTCTCGAATGAATTATCAGATTCAAATTCGCTTTGGTACACTTTATTGAGGCTAAAAGAGAAAGGACAAGTTTTTTAACAAGACAAATCTGACCACTTTTGAAAATTAGAGCATTTTCGGTATTTTTAAAAAGTAATTTTTAGAATAATCCAAAATTTTAATACTTTATTCTAATATTGCTTGAAAAGCTTTATAAATTGTCCTTATGGAATTTTCCAATCAAACCAAAATAGAAAAATTTACAGTATTCTTAAACTTTGTTTTAATTTTAAAAATTACATTGGAAATCAAAGATCCTATTTTCCAGCTAAACTAAGCGAGATGCAAAAAGAATCTAAAGATGGGAAATCGTTAAAAAGAGGTCTATGGACTTTCATTAATCCATTTTTTATAATATGTATTTTTTTAAATAAAAAAATCTGCCCGCTTCGCAGGCACATTCTCATCGCACGCTTCTCGCTCCGTTCTTTTTGGACCTCGCGCTTAGCGCCCGGTCTTATGCTCTTCGCATACATTTAAATTTATTTCTTATAATTTAATACTGAAGCCCAAACCAATTTTATAATATCACAGATGATGTGGATTACACATTTTCTCAAAGTCACTAAATTTGTTTTTCAGTTTAAGTGAAACAGGAAATTCAATTTACTTAAGGTAGTTCGTTCACGAAAATTAGACCTCAGGCAAAAATAGATCATTTTGCTTTCAAGAATAGCAATGTTATTATTGAAGGGCTAATTTAAAAGAGAAAAGATTATTTTTTGTGAAAAAAATTTTAAACGCAAAAAAATAATTTTATTTTTTCCCAAACTTATTTTCTTATCGCTTTGAGCCAAATTTTTAAAAATGATGAGATTTTAATAAATCACGGTTCATGTTTTTAGGAAAAAGATTCTCTACAACATGGCCGTTTCCTATTTTTAAAATTAAATTAATTATTATCACATACAGCAATTTGTTTAAAAAATTTTTTTATGAAAATTTTTTTTTAATAATTTCAGCCATTAAATTCGTGAACGAACTACCTTAAAGCTATATCGGCCTTAAGGAACACTTTCTCATCATGACACTCGCGCTTCGCGCTCGATTTTCAGTATACATTTCAGTAACTTATTAATAAATTACATAATTAAAATAATTTATTTTCTTCCAAATATCTCAAAAAGGAAAAACAATCGTAGACTTTATTTCAGGAAACGATTTTGCAGAACAACGCTTATTTCGTATCTCACATATTTAAGTTAAAAAATGGAATTTTTTTTTTAATAGTGTTTCTTATAATCAAAACATAAAAATATATATCCTGTCGATAAATGTCTTGATGAGAATTTGTAGACCTCATTTAAGCAAATAATTTCCCATATTAACGTTTTTTTTGTATCTCACATATTTTGTCTAAAAAATTGAATTTTTGAATTTTAATCGTATTTTTTGGAATTGAAACGAAAAATATACGTTTTATCAGAAACTGTGTGAGACGAAATTTGTAGACCTTATTCAAAAGAACAAATTTGCATTCCTAAATTTTTTTCGTATTTTACATATTATTGTTAAAAAAATACATCTTATGAAAAAATGGTGCAATTCAAATTTTTAGATCTTTATGTAGAAAATGATTTTGTATGATAACTTTTTTTCATGTCTCGTATAATTTAACTGGAAAATAGAATTTTGATATTGACGTTTTTCAAGTTTTAACATGCTGTAACATTTCTAATTTTGGTTTATTCGAAAAATGTTACTGAGATATAATTAGTAGATATTTGTGAGCACTATTAAGAACCAGTATTGGAATTTTTGATTTTTTCAAAAACACAAAAAATGGTCTAGTTTTTTCAATTTTGGTTGCATGTAGCTGGTTAACGAACTTGTCCTTACTTTTTCGGCTCCGATAAAGTGTGCCCAAGCTCAATTCAATCTCATAATTCTATCGAGAATTATCGAGTATACGACCTACAGACAGACAGGCAGACAGACACTTTCGTAAAAACCGTTTTTTCTGACTCAGGAAACTCTCAAAACGTAAGGATATGATGAGAATTCCGAGTCATTTTTCACATAAAACTAATACCTTCTCATCCATGATGAGAATGTAAAAATAACACTAAAAATGAAAAATTATATTTTCCCCTCTAATTTGGAAATTTCAGTTCTTTCTTCATGATTGTGAATATCAAGCGCAAAGAACGCGTGTCATGATGTGAACGTATTCCTTAAAGTTGAAGTAACTTTGAGAAGAGTAAATGCACATCAAAAATATTATTAAATTTATTTCAGTTATAACAATAAATTATGAAGAATAAACCTGATGCTTTCCATCTCAATTCAACCGGTCCATTCGGGACACGATTTTATTTTTTAACGAAACTCAAATATGTTCCTCTTTGATCGAAATAATAAATAATAAAAATAATAAATAATAAATTAATAACAATCAACAAGCAATTGTTTATAACTGTGTTCGGTAGTCCAAATTATTACAAACATTTAAAAGTGAAAATTGTTAAAATCGGTCAATTTTTGACGAAGTTATAGACAATTGAAAAAAAAAGTTCTCGCGAATAATTGAAAAAATAGATTTTTACCCCAAAAACGAAATTGCCGATAAATCTCAGAAAATTTTTATTCGGCCCAAAAAAAAAATACGTGTCTCATTATTTCGATCAAAGAGCAATATATTTGAGTTTCGTTAAAAAATAAATTCGTGTCCCGAATGGACCGGTTGAATTGAAATGGAAAGCATCACCTGCAACCTGCGCGTGAATAAAATGTGCCTCCGCCCCCAAAAGGGGAAAGGCAGATATTGTTTTCTAGTAAAGTAACCAATTTCTTCAAAGCTAGAATATATTTTCACACACATTCTCTAAGGGGACGTTCACATAATACGTCACACAGTTTAAGGAACGGGGGGGGGGTCTGCAAATTGTGAGGTGGTGTGACATGTTGGGAGGGGGGTCTGCCCTCTGCGTTACTTCACACATTAAATGTGTACCCACGAAATTTGAAAAAAAGTTCTGAAAAGATTATCTACAATAATAATTAATAGCTTCTTTTTTTACTGGATTTTGTACGCGTTAACGAAAAATGTTTTATAAAATTAAGAGATGTGACGTGACATCGAAAGGGAGTGGGGGGGGGGGGGCTGAGGTTTGCGACTATGTGTGACATGGGGGGGGGGGGGGTAAAATAGCTAAAAATCGCGTGACGTATTATGTGAACGCCCCCTAAACATAACTTATTTTAGAGACATTCACGGATCAGGGACTTGAAATTGATAAATAAGAAAGTCAAAGCTGAGGATTTCTCAAATACTTGAACAATAAACTCCATACATATATTAATATGTGTGAAGTGGGTTGAAGGGGGTAAGGAGTACAATATAGTAGAGATATGGAGATCGGGCATTCAGCCAGGCCAAGATGGATCCTTCATGGATAGATTTTAAAAAGCGAACCCCTTCTGGAGCCCCCCTTCCACCCCCTGACCCTCAACCAACTAGCTTCGTGCGACAAGCGCGGGGGTGGCGTAGTCGACGATCTCTATATAACTGATGGTGCTTCTGAGTGTCAGGACCAGGCTGTCCACTTCTTTGCACCAGTGTGTGTGTGTGTGTGTGTATGTTTATGTGTATGAACATATGAGATATACTCTTGTGAACAGACACAGGCAAGCATCTATACGACTCGATATCGTTTCCTATGCACAAGATATATACGTGTATATTCGCCAAAATGTAGGCGGAGAACAGTCAGCTTCCTGCACGCGTTTGTAACGATATGTCACACTATAGCAATTTTGCGGCATCCAACATTCACCCCGATGAATAAACTAATAAAGCACATTCGTCGATTCTTGACTGCCAGAAGAGAAAAAGTTCACTTTAGCGCTACGCGAATATGGGTTCGTTTCAAACATCGGGATTCGCATTTGTAAAATTTTATGTGAACCAAAGCACACATGGGGAATTGTAAATATTTTTGGAAAATTCTACAGGAGCCTTGAGGGCATTAACCATATTGGCTACGTGACTATCAGGAAATAATGTAAAGCAATTCTCTTACTTTTTTTTGAATCACAAAATCAAAAAAATAATTATTGTTGTAACGAATGATTTAAAGTATTTGAGTTTTTCTATTAAAAAATAGAAAAAAAGTTAATAGAAAAGTGTCTTTTGTCACATTTTAAAATAGTATTGTAAAATACTTATTGTTTATATAAAAATGAGATAAAATCAACTGGCTGCACATTGTTTCTTGCACTCAGAAAATAATTTGATTCAAACAACCAAAATTTAGTTACATAAAGCAAACAATATGCTTATCATATGGTTGATCAAATGTTTGGTTGACTGAGCCAAAGAATGTGTTTCATATAACCAAAAATGGTTTATTTGGATACAATTTGGTCAAAATAATCTTTCTCTAATAAAAAAGTGGTTTTGTATAATTCTTTTTTAATGTGTGAGATCGTAATATTATTAAAGAAGAAGAAAAACGACCACTTCAGACCATTAGCATAACTAAAATGGAGTTATTACTTCTTATATTTTTGATAACATAAAGGGTTTCCCAATAGGGGTGATATGATTTTGAATGTCCCTATCGGGCTCATTTGAACTGAAATTTTTGACGTCTGCTGTCAGTTGTCATCAGTAAGGTTTGCCATTTAATCATGAGTAGTTTCACGCTTCCACAACGTTTGGAAATTGTCCAATTATTTTATCAAAATTCGAGAAGTTTTGTCGGTGTTCAAAGAGCATATCGTGCAAAATATGGTCGTCATTCTGCTCCATCCGCGCTCTCAATTCGTCGAATAATCGATAAGTTGGAGAGTGAATTTACTCTATTGGATACTAAGCCTAAAAATCGTATGCGTACCGCACGTTCTACACAGAATATAGCCGCCGTACAGGCCAGTATCGAGGAAAACCGTGAATTGTCCGTGCCACGCCGATCTCAGGAATTGGGCCTGTCCAGGATGACTACCTGGCGTATTTTCCGATTGGATCTTGGCCTGCATCCCTATAAGATGATTCTGGCCCAAGAACTGAAGCCTAATGACCATCGTTTGCGTCGGGAGTTCGCGGATTGGGCTCTGGAATCAATTGAAAATCATCCCAATTTTCATCAAAAAATCATCTTTTCTGATGAGGCGCATTTTTGGCTCAAGTCTCGGGGGACATTTGGCCGATATATTCTTTAAATCATAAATGGCATAGAATATCCAATATAATAAAAAAGATTTCGATCAATTCCGAATGAATATTCAGTGTTTTTTTTCAATTTCAAAACATATCACCCTTATTGGGAAACCCTTTATAATTTCCTGCTTTGGTAGATGACGGAAAAATTGAGCCTAAAAGTTAAAATGATTATGATTTCTTGCTAATTTCATTCTTTGACTATGTGTATTGAATAACATAGACAATCATAGTTACTAATATGTGAGCGTATTATAAATATTACTGTATGACACCATAATGTTTATTATAATAAACAAAATATTTTAAATTCAATAAAACTCTTGATCGAACCTAGAGGTTTCGAAACCTTGAGAACGTTCACAAAGAATTATTGTTACTTACTTTCCTACAACATAAAAATCTGAAGTAGTTGTTTTTCTTCCTCCTTATAATAAAATGGTTTTAATCGATCTAATAAATTTTTTTCTGGGTTTGATTATCACGTGACTAACCCGATACATGCCCTTAAGGATTTTTAGACAGTACTTTCAACTATAAAATTGATTAGATTCCGATATTGATCAAATGAATAAAAGAAAATGCAACCATTATTGATTATTACATAATTTGGAATAACATACGTGTATTTCAAGGAACAATAGTTTTTATTATTTAAACATTTGAGTCCTAATATGCTACTACTGCTAAAACTGTCAGTTCGACTGCTTGCGCCTCGATTGGAAATTGCTTTTTTCGGAACTCATAAATAATTTCGAATCAGATAGAAATCAATAATTCATATATTATGTTTTTACGGAAACATCATGAGTTGTGAAAATGCTTTCCACATAACCTTCGTTATATAATTAACTTGAGATATTTTACTATTTAAATTTGCAAAAGTTGAAGGCAGTGCTTACAATGCTTGAATGGAATTTCAAAATTCACGATTCTTTTTTATATGAAATAAAAAACAAAACTTCGAATATGTAGTTATTGTTGAATAGAAAATTATGAGTGGTTAATTATGTGGTCTACTGCACCTTGAATACACTACTCTCTGAATATGAATCAGTCAAATTTTTACTGATTGAATCAGTGATTTGCCTTTTCACTGATTCGCCAGTTAGAAAATATATTTCACTGTTAAATCAGTTTATTATCACTAATTGAATCAGTGGAAAAAATATTTTCACTGTTAAATCAGTTCATTTTCACTGAAGCAATCAGTGGAATTTGACTGATTTCCAGTAACCTCTTTTTAGCTTTTTCAATCAGTCAAATTTCACTGATAATCAGTAGATTTTTACTGATTCACATTTAGAGAGTAATTGATTTACATTTGAAAAATATTTATAAACATTTTTTGAATTGTGAGTCTTGAAATTCTATAAAATTTGAAAGTTAGGAATCAAAATTGAAAATTTAGATGGTTTGAAATCACAAAACTTGAGTATAAGACGATGGAGAAGCAGTGAATTGGAAAATTTAAAAATATATAAAGAAATTCATAAATATATCAAATAAAAACTTTAGAAATCGAAAGTTCAAACTTTCCAGCTTCAGGATATTTCATTTTTCATACGATATCATTTGAATATTTTAATTTTTTCTAATTTTCCACGTTCTGAAAATCTTAGCTAATACAATTACACAATAAAAAAATTCTAAAATATATTGAAATTCTGAAACAAATAAAAATTTTCAAGTATTCATAATAAATTTTCATAAATTACGAAATCAAAAGTTTTTAAATAACATATATCATCAAAATTTAAATATTTAAAAATAGCAAAGCAGCAAAGCATGAAAATTAATAAATTCATTTATGTAAATATATTTCAAATAAATATATGTCTGTATAATCTATTGAAAAAGTTCTTCAACCCTTATCTCTCAATAGGACAAAAAACCATCTGTTATCGAGGTATTTTTATTTCCACCTTTTTCATGAAGCAAGGAAAATATTTACGGTCGATTTCAACGTTTCGACGTGAAGTAGAGAAGTGTTTCATTAAATCCACTTATAAACAGACAATGAAATAAAATCGTTTTTTATTTTTTCTCCCGTCTGGATGAAAGTAAAAAGAGAGAAATAAAGGTCGCGAAGAAGTGAGGGGGTGAAGTGAGCCGATAAAAAAGCGACCGCAAGAACAAGTCAATTAAGAGCGATCGTTGAGGCGAGTTCTGACTACATACACACGCAAACGCTCTCGAACGTATTGAGAGAGAGAAAGAGGAGAGAGACGAAGATGGTAAATCGTTAATACGCGTATACAGATGCTAGCAAAGGAACGATGCCAAGTCCAATTCACCTGACAATAATCGGATTGATTAAAAGTCGCCACCAACGTCTCCCCTCCACTTTCATGTCTCTCTTGATATCGAATCACTCATGTGTGCACGAACACGTGTCATTGATAAGTGAAGAAATTTCCAATCGGTTTTCACCAAGTCAAAGATTAATCGAACGTAAAATAAATTTATTTTATTTTATTTTTTATTTAAAATTTTACACAGCTCCTAAATGTTTCCTGAAAGTTAAACAGAATAATTTTGAAATGTTTTACAAGTAGCCTAGTAGAAAAACAGGTCGCGGAAAAAATATTTAATTACATGTTGAAGATACCAATTTTTCAAAAATAAAGGAATTTAATCAATTGTAGCTTCCTTGGGTGTTGAAAAATAAATTTTTTCAAATCTCATGCTGTGTTATTGAAATCTTATCATTTATGAAATATCTATACGTAGCGATATCCAAAAAAATCTTAAATAAATCATTTCTGTATATTTAAAGTTTATTAATGAGAAATAATCTTTTCTTCAAACAGTATTATCGATAATGTAAATAAAAAACACTATAAAAGGAATTGTAACAAATTTAAACGAAACACGCAAACATTAACCTTCTTCAAAAATTGGCAACTTTTTTAAATTCCTTCCAGCAACAAAAAATGTTTTTTGTACAAACGTTTGAATACTCCCAGAAAACCCCTTTCAAGGAAAATTAAATTTTAAAAATTTTAAATCTTTTGGAATAAGATTTTTAAAGGAGTGAATTTTTGAAATCTAAAAATTATTAATTTATCCTGAAGGAGATTTCATATGTGGGCGTAATGTTGTCAAGAAAAATAGTTTTTTTAATCAAAAACTTTGAATTTTTTTATTCTTCAAAATTTACAACTCATAAAGCAATGTGAAGATTTGACAACTTGTTAAAAATTTATGTGTAGTTTGTTCAACTTTAGTAGATTTCTTAAATTATTTGATTTTTGGCGTAAAAGATTCAATTCATTATAGGAAAATATTCAATAAAAATTATAAAATTTAATTTACTTTTATCAAAACGCTATACTTTGACTTCATGAAATTGTATATAATTTTATTCCATTAATAATTCAATATGAAAGTATCATGGAAATTTCACTAATTTACATACTATAAAGAAATTGATTAATTCCACACGGGAAGATGCGCGTTTACAGTTTTTACTTAACTACGTTTCAATTTACTAAAAAAGGGGTAAAGTAGAAATTTTTATCAGTAATAATATCAAACTTTAGATAAACAATTAAAACCTCTACATTGCTTGTGATAAAGTTTTCTACTTATAATCTTTGATGAAGTTGCAATTGTTTTTCTAAAATTCGATATTTTGACTGAAGCACTTTTTACTATGACCCATTTTTTAGCGAATTAAAACGTGGTTCTACATAACTAGAAATCGCGGGTCTTCCCCTGCATGCGGTTTCTTTAAACCAGTGGGTGAAATGGTCTGATACCATTTTAATTTCACAGAAATTCTATGGAATGCTTGTGTGTAAGTTCCCTAAAGATTGCATTCAACAGATAATTCGATTGAAATTTCAATAAAATAAAACTTCTACTCAGCTTTATATTATTTCATTATATGTCTAACAATGCAAAATTCAAAATTCCTGCATATAATATATATATATTCTCTCTAAATCTGAATCAGTCAAATTTTCACTGATTGAATCAGTGATTTGCCTTTTCACTGAATCATCAGTGGAAACAATATTTTTACTGTTAAATCAGTTAATTTTCACTGTTTAATTAGTCAAAACAATATTTTCCACTGATAAATCAGTTACTTTTCACTGAAGTAATCAGTGAAATTTGACTGATTCGCAGTAACCTCTTTTTAGCTATTTGAATCAGTCAAATTTCACTGATAATCAGTAGATTGTGACTGATTCAGATTTAGTGATTATCTATGTATATAATTCAATCAAAAGTACACACTAAGAGATTCGTGTTCAAAGAAGGGCACGTAAAATTATTTGACTATTTTTGAACGGCCAATAACCGCAAAATTTTTAAACTTAATTTCCAAAACATACATTCCTATAGAAAATTTAAGTTCGCAACTTTTTCCTTTGATGAAAAAATGCTCTATCTGATGATATTTGAAAGAAAATGCTATACGAACCTGCCTAAATAATTTTACATGCTCTTCTTTGATGTTAAGACTCAACTGAAACTTTTCAAAAAACCATAAAAAACTTTAGTACAATAATAATAAAGGTTTTTAGAGCAACATTATTTAGACAATTTATTAATGAAGATATTATTCAACTTTTCGAAATCTATCTGATCTCCTCATCAGTGATACAGTCTATAATTGATACACTTTTAATAATTACGAAAAATGAATAAATAAGTCAATAAAATCAAATTAAATATTCTAAAATTTTTAAAATTGTTTACCTCTTCATACCACATTTTCATAATTTAATTTACATTGATAATTATAAATTACATCATTATTGTTCATGTTACCTTAAATAATCTTTTGTATATATAATGTAACTATTCTGATTTTTATAAATTATTGACGTCACCCCTTTTTTACAAATGTCTACGAATATATATACATTATTTGATGATATTCATCTTACCTGTTGAATCAATTAAATTAAAATTTCTGTCTAGATAACTACCATACACCATATTGTTATTATCTCTTTCTTCAATTATATTACGTTCTTTTAACATTTTGAGTTATATCAAATTTCAGCAATTGACCTTTTTTAAATTATTATATTGGACTTTAGACTTGTATAAATTTATTGATAACTCGACTTTTTCATAATTATTGAAATTGTATCAATTATAGATTCTATCCCTGATGAGGAAATCAGATAGATTTCGATACGTTAAATAATATCTCCATTAATAAATTGTCTGAATGATGTCGCTCTAAAATTTTTTATTATTATTCCGATTATACTCAGAGCTTGAAGAAGTAAAGGGTTTCCCAATAAGGGTGATATGTTTTGAAATTGAAAAAAAAACACTGAATATTCATTCGGAATTGATCGAAATCTTTTTTATTATATTGGATATTCTATGCCATTTATGATTTAAACAATATATCGGCCAAATGTCCCCCGAGACTCTTCTTGCAAACCCGAATGCGTTCAAGCCAATTTTCGATGACTTTGTGGAGCATTTCTGGTGGTATGGCTGCTATAGCGGCTCGGATATTGGTTTCAAGCTCTCCAATTGTCTTTGGTTTATTGGCATAAACCTTAGATTTAACGTATCCCCAAAGGAAATAATCCAGAGGCGTTAAATCGCAAGATCTTGGCGGCCAATTGAAAGGGCCATTTCTTGAGATAATCGATTCTCCAAACTTTCCTCGCAATAAATCTATTGTTTGGCCAGCAGTATGGCAAGTTGCGCCGTCTTGTTGAAAGTAAAGGTCCTCTGCATCAATATCATCATATTCCGGAAAGAAAAAATCGGTTAACATGGCCCGATATCGCTCTCCATTCACAGTTACGGTTCGGTTCTCGGCGTTTTTGAAAAAAAATGGTCCGATGATGCCACTATACCATAAACCGCACCAAACGGTTAGTTTCTCGGGATATAATGGAGATGAATGAATGACCTGAGGGTTTTCCTTACACCAATAACGACAATTTTGCTTGTTTCCAAAGCCGTTGAGCCAAAAATGCGCCTCATCAGAAAAGATGATTTTTTGATGAAAATTGGGATCATTTTCAATTGATTCCAGAGCCCAATCCGCGAACTCCCGACGTAAACGATGGTCATTAGGCTTCAGTTCTTGGGCCAGAATCATCTTATAGGGATGCAGGCCAAGATCCAATCGGAAAATACGCCAGGTAGTCATCCTGGACAGGCCCAATTCCTGAGATCGGCGTGGCACGGACAATTCACGGTTTTCCTCGATACTGGCCTGTACGGCGGCTATATTCTGTGTAGAACGTGCGGTACGCATACGATTTTTAGGCTTAGTATCCAATAGAGTAAATTCACTCTCCAACTTATCGATTATTCGACGAATTGAGAGCGCGGATGGAGCAGAATGACGAGCATATTTTGCACGATATGCTCTTTCAACACCGACAAAACTTCTCGAATTTTGATAAAATAATTGGACAATTTCCAAACGTTGTGGAAGCGTGAAACTACTCATGATTAAATGGCAAACCTTACTGATGACAACTGACAGCAGACGTCAAAAATTTCAGTTCAAATGAGCCCGATAGGGACATTCAAAATCATATCACCCCTATTGGGAAACCCTGTATATTAATTCAACATAACAGTTAATTGTTTTTGAAGAGTTTATCATTTTGCATGGCAAAAAATCTCAGTTCAATACATTATTCGATGGATTGAAATATACTTCTTGAAAAATTTCAAATGAATATGCTGATCGGGGTCCCGGCTAGTTAACCTCACTTTAAACCTGGGCAACTATCCAGTCCACGATCGGTTGTATCACGCAAAATTAGTCGAGGACTAGACAGTTGCCCCAAGTATCATGGTCAGAATATGGTCGGGGGCCAGCCAGTTACACCTACTTACCCTATTCGGGATCTGATCATGCAAAAGTATGGTCCATAGGACTGAAGAACTTTTCCGAAAACCAATTACTGTCTTTTTACTCAGGAAGACAGAATAGTATATTTTGCAACTAAGGAAAAAAAAATTTTCTCTAGTTTCTAAACGATTTTTTTTACTAGGGATCAAAAAATGGATTTTTTGCCCCGCAGGGAGCAATAAAATGCACTTTTTCTACTCGCGGGTTATAAAGTGGATTTTATTGCCTCGTACGGGGCAAACGAATTCATTTTCTGACCCCCTAGTAGAAAAAAAATCGTGTGCGACATGGGAAAAACATTTATTTTACTCGTGTTGTTGTTACCCTCGCTTTGCTCGGGCATCAAACTTCACACTCGCAAAATACATTTTTTTTCCCTTGTTGCACAATATACTATTGTCACCCAGTAGTAGGAAAAAATCGTATGCTCTTAAAGAAAAACATTTTTTTAGGTTTTTAAATTTCAATTAGTTTTTAATTTAATTTTTCAATTTTTTAAGTAATCATACAAGAATATGTAGTGAACATCTTAATCTGATAAGGTAAAAGTATGGTCCATACGACTGGGAATCTTTTCCGAAAAGCAATTACTGTCTTTTTACTCAGAAAGGCAGAATATTATATTGTTCTACTAAGGAAACAAAAATGTTTTCCCCCAGTTGCACACGATTTTCCTTTACTAAGTGTCAAAAAATGGATTTTTTTACTCGCAGGGGGCAATAAAATGCACTTTGTGACCCGCTAGTAGGAAAAAATCGTGCACTACTTGAGAAAATTTTTTTTTTTAAGTTTTTTAATTAATCTTTCATTTAATTTTTTAAGTAATCATACAAGAATATGTAACGAATATTTTAATCCTCTTACGTCTCTGTCCGGCCCAATTATCAGCATTTGACAATACGCTTCCCAATAAAATACATTTTCAAATAGGAATTTTGGCAAAAAAATGTCCTGACTAGCCCCCGACTAGAACCCTATTTATAATGAGTCCATCTGGGGTTATTTCTACACTAGTAAGTGTCTTACAAGCTTCTTCCTTGAAAATTTTATAATAATTACTTTTTTTTAAAAATTCCCAACGCTTTCATTGTTCCCATATCGAAACCTTATTCCACTTCTAAAAAAAATATTCATTTTCAAAACCCAAACTTCAATTAAATTTCAAAATTCGTGAAATTTGTCCCGACAAAGGACAATGAAAGTTTGACGATGAAACGCAAAAGCTTCCATTTTACTTAGAGTCCTTCTGAGAGAAGCAGCAAGGGTATATTTTCCCCCGGAGCCCTATTAGCGCCACGAATAATGATGAGTTTAAACATGGCGTCGTCGTCATCCGGGCATACTACCTCGACGAAAGCAAGCTCGCGGATTAACCGGACTGTTGACGAAGTGATTAAACCTTGATTAAACGCAGACTAAATTGCAGTCAAAAATATCGATCATCCTCCCTCCCACTCTCTTCCTGTATCGTCCACCCACTCTCTTGATATCCTCACAAACACTATTACCTGACAGCTTCACCCCCCCCCCCCTCCCCACCAAACCCATCACCCTCATCCATCCCCCGCCCCGCAATCACGGTTATCTTACTCTGACTTAATGGAATTAGAGAGTCGCTTTGATACTGTCGCATTTCGTGTGCTGTAATTACAGAATTGTTAAATTATGAGAATCGCTGACAAAGCATGAACGAGTTGTTTTTTAATAGCCTGCATTCTCCGGGGAACCACTCGCTTCGCTAAAACTCTTTATGCTCAGAAATTTTTGAGTTACAGAACATTTTTTGATAATAACTGTACATTGTTGTTTTTGTGGTAAAAATATAATAAAGAAGAAAAATAAACATGGAATCGAATGGTAGAGGTAAAATTAATTCTATACTTGAGTAATAATTTGATGGGAGTATTGCCCGTGCAGAAATCCCCTAATCTGGCACTAATTGAAAACGAAATGCTGCACCTAATCTGGGCCTGGCGTGGGAGGTTAAAAATTATGCAGAGGGTGTTGAAATTATCCGCTTGCCACATGGAGAAAAATGTTTGTTTAAAATATGTTGCTGTAAAATTTATCATGCGTTTCCAGTTTGGTGATTTCAGACAATTATTTTTTTCGCGTAGATCTGGACCACATCAGGCACGGCGTTTAATTTTGATCTAGAAATGCCATGTCTGGGCCTAGTTTGGGTCACAACAAAGTATCTGCAGGAGTTGTTCTTGAATCACAAAATGAGCATATCAAGTATAGCAGAATATTAATCGGACGTTTTGGCACCAATCGGAGTCCTCATTAGTGATTTAGATTTCTAAAAAATGTAAAAATGGAGATTGATAATGACAGAGATAAAAATCATAATAGAGTATAAAAATCTAATTATCATTGTATAATGAGAAGTGTTCATGAACTTTATCAAATATTGGGCATTCTTTGGTTATTTGATAATCCGTTAAATAACGAGAAAATGGTTAATTAGCGATTTTATAGAAAAATAAAAAAATTAGATTCAGTATAAAACTGAGAATGTGAAATGTGATGAAATGTGACAAGTGAACAGAGGAAACCAGTTTTCAATAATTAAATTGCACTTATTTTTTAAATAAGTTACTCGAAATTTTTTCAATTATTCAAAAATCTATTAACATTTAAAAAACTATTTAAAAAATTCATTTTCTAAACATTTTTGATACATCTTCTACGCCGATGATAAAAAAAATGTTTTTGATTATTTATTTTTCTTTTTAAAAATTGGTTAAACTCAAAGAATTTTATACATTATTAGAAATTAAATTTATCTTTGAAAATTGAAATTTCAAAAAATCATACTTTATAACTCTAATAAATTCCTCAAAATCAAGAACTAATTATCATATTCTAATATGCATTTCAAAAATCTATTAAGATTAAAAAATTCATGTTTACAAAAAAATATGATAATTATTATCAAACTTGCTGTTAATCGATAAAATCTGCGTGACCACTTGACCTGAAATTATTCGAAAGGAATCACCGTTTTGAATCTTGATCCAATTAAGGAAAAATTGACTTTTCCTACTGCGCGTTTTTTGCTAAAGCTGTCAGCGCTAAAATTTCCAAAGTGAAATTAATCTGATTTTTATATCTCTACCCGTGCAGAAATTTTGGTGGGATCGCCGATAGGGCCTCGATCGGGGAAAATGTGGCCCCGATAGGGTAATCTGTCTAGCGCCAAACCAGTAATGAAACGCCCTACCCGACCGGGCCCAGATCTGGGCTTGTAAAATGGGGGCCCGATCTGGTCCAGATATGGCCCCTTCTAATTTTGTATTTTTAAAAATAGTAAAATTTAAAGGCTTTTCGTTTAATTACAATAAATAGTTGGCTCAAAAAAATTTATTTCATTAATTCAGATTAGTGATGCAACAGTATAATTAAAAGTATAAAAACAGTATAATTTTTAAACCCATTTTCGTAGTCTGTAGAACTATTCGATTCTTCTAAATCTAAAAATATATAACATTATTAATCATTTTCTTTCTAAAAAATTCACTTTGGAAAATTGAATATACAATATAAAAAATAATGAAACACAATAACGTTCTACACTTAAAATTATAATTTTCTTTTTAAATTACCGGTAATAAAAAAATATTTCCGAACTCGCCATGTACTTTTTGCTTTTGTCATTTTAATATCAATATAGTCACTATACAATATCAGGACCACAACACAAAATTCGAAAACTATCTTGTCTATCATAATCCGATGTGGTTCCAACCCGGGCCACACCATGTGCCCTCCTGCGGCCACATGTGGAAAATCCGATCGGGCCCGGATCGGAACTTGGAAACAAATTGGGCAATTTCTGCACGGGTATATCAGGATCAGCGTTTATTTCAATCAATTTTACAATTACATTTTCATCTAGAAAAGCAAATCTGGGATTAGAAGCGCACTGAATTAAAATTAAAAGTTCTCTGAATAGTTTTTTAACTCTTATCCCTCCTCCATAAAATGAAACAGCGAATCATCAGAGTCAGAGTAATACTTTGTTTAATTGTGCAAAGAAATGAACGTAGTGAGGACTACTTTACATTCAGACCTTTATGAAGGGATCCTTCGTCCCGAAGGCCAAAATTACTGTGAACTAGCCAGTGAAGCTCAGGCTTTCGTTTTCACCCCTGTCAATTCTCAGTTCCCTTTAGTCCCTTAGATCCCCCAGCGTCTGTGGACCTCTATAAATTCCCTCAGGATTTTTCTTTCCTCTACTTGCCTTAATTAAAGCCATCCCTTAAACCCTTACCACTGCGCGCATAGAGTGTAGACCTGCCCCTTCAGGTCAGACCCGACCTTTCTAGATATTCACCCCCGAAATTCAACTCACGTAAGGACAAATCATCATCATTTCAGTGACTCCTGTCCCAAAACAATCAAGAAATATTAAATTCATTTAAACTTTGTTTGCACCAGAAATCCTAATTATTCAAATTAATTATGATTATTTAATGAGATGGCCTGGGAGAAAGCTTTCATTTGTTTCTAAAATGGATTCCCTACAAATTGTTTCTTTTAATATCAATTTTATTCTTAATTTTTTCTAGGTTTGGAAAATATTGATTGATGTGTGAAGTTCTATCGAATTTTTTGCTGATGTTGATAAATAATCATTTTATAGGTTATTGTAATCAAAATTTAATATAAACACTATTACTCATTTCTCTTTAAATCGAGTAATTTGCGCATGAAATATTTTTCGTGCTTTTTATACACGGAGAAACTTTTTATATCAATTTTTACTATAGTATTTTTAAATTTAGGGAAAAACGTATCACTTTGAGAATTTTTGTTAGTAAAAATACTAAAGTTTATAATAATGATATGAAACTTTAGTATAAACTATAGTAAAATTTGCTATGAACTATGCTGAAGTTTCATATTATTAGTATACAGTTTAGTATATTTAAGAACAAAAATTCTCAAATTGATACGTTTTTCCCTAAATTGAAAAATAATATAGTAAAAAATGATATAAAAAGTTTCTCCGTTTATTATATGACAATACTAATGTAGTTTACACTAACAAGATTCATTAAATCCATTATAATAAAATTCCCATCTGAAAAATGTTTGATTTTGAATAAAATTGGAGAAGCTTCAATAATATTTTTTGAAAAGTAGCTCGGAAAAATGTTTGTTTTTCGATCTATGCGGCTACATATTATTATATTATATTATATAGAATAAGTATAAAGAGGACATTTATTAGTGAATCTCGCAACGATTAGCACTGGTTAAATTATTATTAATGATATCGTTTCGAGACCAAAATTATTATTTTTCATAAATGATTTGGAACATTCAGAAACTATACTCTAAAAACAAGTGTATTACTTCTACACGTAAAATACGATAGTAACTTTTTAGGCATTTGAAGTGTGTATTTTTAATACACATTACAAACGTAACGTTTAATTTTCAAACACTTTAACGTTTTGTACCCAAAATGTGTGTTAAAAATACACACTTCAAATGCCTAAAAAGTTACTATCGTGATTCACGTGTAAAAGTAACACACTTGTTTTTAGAGTGTATTAACTTAAGGAGTCTACCCACATTACCAATTCCAAAAAGGCCAGAACTCAACGGAGACAGGCTATTTTGGATGAAAATGAGTATTATAAAGCAAGAGAAGGCATACTGTGTGGTGCAGCCATCGCTGATTAAGTGCAGATAAGTTTCTTTCCACGATTTTTCATTAAAAAAAAGTTTAAACGGATTTTTCTCAAAACAACGTTTTTCGACGCCTTTTTGATAAAATCTCCGAAACTAATGCACCGATCCTTATGAAATTTTTAAAACATATTCTTTACAATTATAGATATAGCGCATATTAAGGACTTTTTTAAATTTTGATTTTAATTGTTTTTCTTTTGCTAAAAATAGTGAAAAATCACGTTTTTTTCTCTTCTCGTAAAATGTTCGCCATTTTGTTATTTTTGCAAAAATAAATAATCGTGTGATATGCGCTATATAGCCATGAACTCACAATTTACATATTAATATATATAATATGAACCTCTCCAAAAAAAAATTCATGAAAATAGCCTTTTTTTCAACTTTTAATATGGGCAGACCCCTTAAGAGCTTTCATTATTAACTGGACTTGATTCTTTATCCCGAAACAGCAATATTGAAAAAATTTAAAAAAATTTGAAATGTTTTTCATGAAAAATTATAGTTATATAATTGTAGGTATTGGGATATTAATTTTAAAAATTGAATGCGGTCAATTTGTGAAGAATTTCATTTCCCAGAAAAAAACTCTCATTCATTAAAATCCTATCATTTGAAAAAAATTGATGTTAAGTGACAAGGTAAAAAATCCAGTAAAAAATAAGAGTTCTAAAATGAGTAAATTTTGTAAGTGCATAATTTATTTATAATAAATAACTATTTCTCTTTCTAAAAATATCATTAATAATAATATTGCAATTCTTCGATTTATAATCAATTATTTTTATAAAAAGTTATTTTCCGCAAATAAAAAATTATACGCATATTCATTTTCTTCTTTGCTGATTATTTCTTTGTGAATTAACAAAAAACAGGTTTCTTGTAATTAAGTGGATGATTTAATTTATTTCGTGTATCTAGAACTCAACCAAATATTTAATTTCACATTAAATAACTATAAAATATGAATTGATTATTTAAAATAAATATACAGGGTGAGTTTTTTATCTTAAGACATCGAAATATCTCAAGAAATACACAATGTGCGAAAAAAATGTCCGCAATAGAAACCTATTTTTGAAAGAGAAAAGCGACTCCTAAAAAATTCACACCACACCCTGGAAGTGGGAGGGGGGGGGGGGGGCTGGAAATTTTGAATGGAAACCTCTATTTTTAATTGCAGATTTGGATTCTCTATAAAAAAATATGTAGTAAGTTTCATTTTAAAAAAACTTCACCCCACACCCTACACCTCCAGGGTATGATGTAAATGTTTGTGGAAACTTTGTCCCCCTTTAAAATAAAAAGTTTTTATTGAAGACATTTTTTTCGTTCGATGTGTATTTCTCGAGATATTTATAGAATATTATGAGATCTCATGATAAAAAGCTCACCCTATAAAATAAGTAATATTAAAAAAAGTAAGCATGAAGTCTCTAAGATTTCAGCCAATAAACATTTCCCACAAAATCTAATCCGCCTTCCGAGGTCTCTAACCTTCGTGAAAAACTTCTCCACTCCTTTCCCGACTCCCTTTATTACGAGCTGAAACCTACATATGTGCACTCTGCGGGTAGACTTCCTCACACAGAGAAAGCGCAACCCCCAACAACCAACACACACTCCCTCACATCCCTGAACGAGTTTCAAAAGTTTTGCCGCGCAAAAAGCAGAGCTTTTCGCACTTTTCTTCGAAAGTAGCTCCTGCGCGCGTTTCCCAGTAAGAAGGGTTGAAAAGATGCCGGGGGTATAGACGTCCTTGTTATCCATGACGGGGCTCCCTATCCTTGCAGGAAAGAGGGGATAGACTTTTGGGTAAGAACAGTAGGGAAAAGGATAGAAAATTAAAAATTTTAAGGGAGTGACGAAGAACATGAGATCATTCAAGGGGTGGACGTGACTGCCGTTTGCTTCGACCTCCACCCCCCACGTTGCATATTTGTCAAGGTGGGGATGGAAACGTTAGCATCTTCGGAAGCTTTTGCAAGCCGAGTCGAACTTGTCGCATTCGTGGTGTGGCTGCAGCGGGGGTGAAAGACGCAGGGGATGGTTACTCGGTCGATGTGCTTGGCCGCTACCGAGCTTGGCAGGGGCTGTTTTTGCGGGTGTGGCTTAACGTGATCCCCCCCCCCCCTACTCCATCAACCCCATTACCCCCCAAAATGCCACAGCCGACTTGCCCCACGAACATTCTCTCATCCTCTATCCCTTACTTTTACTCGCACTTGATCGCATTCTATCTCCCTCACGCCCTTCGCCTTTCCGCCCAGCACTCTTGCAACCCTCCGAAACCCACCCCTGCTGTGTTTTCGTCTAGCCTCCGGCCTCGAGGAACATTGGCAAAACTACCATGCCAGATACGCTCCACTCGCTGTACATAGTACCTGCTGGAGTGCTTATAAATCCTCCTGCCGAAGCACTCGCTTCACTATGAATAGCAAGCGAAAAATACCAGGTAGTTAAGAAAGTTGCTCAAGCGGCACTAAATTCGGTCGCAGTGAGCGATACGATTAGAATCTTGCATTTGGATTAAACGTTTTCGTTTTAGTAGTTTATGCTCTGCATAGAATTATATCAAAATTAGATTTATTTAAAATAACAAAAAATGGATGAATTACGTGTAGAATGAGAATACGATTTGGTTTGAGCAAAAAAAAAATTTTGTTGGTATTTGTGCAATTGATAGTTTTGTTGGGGTAGCGAAATTTGTTGGGGGGTCTTTTTGTTGGCGTGAAAAAATATTTTTGCTGTCAGAAGAAAATTATCTTGTTGGGTGAACAACATTTTTTTGTTCGCCTGATAAAATAATTTTTAGGTTGACGAAATATTTATGTAGATAAAACTGAATGCTGTGAGGTAAGGAAGAATATTTTTTGCACTTTGGAAATTCCAATCGTATATTTTTTTGCTTCGAATTCATTAATTCGAATTAACTAATTCTGTACATCCAAATTTGATGAGTAAATTTTAACTTCAAAACGATGTCAAAATGAAAATCAAAACCATTTGATAAACACAATTTAAGACCGAATTTTGTTTGGTTAATCAGAAAATTGTGTTAGCTCAACAAAAATTTATTAGAGACAACAAAAAAAAGCCAAAAAAATAACTTTTTTTTGATAAATAAATTTTTCTGTTGTGACAAATAATGCTTAACGAAACCTTTTTTTCTAAAAGCGGGTCATAAAAAGCATTTAATTCCCCCTGCGGGACCAAAAGATCCATTTTTTGACCCCCCAGTAGAAAAAAAATCGTGTTTGATTCTGTCAAATAATTTTATTGATCCAACCAAAAATACTTTATGTGATCAGTTCAACCGAAAAGTTTTATAATATGAACAAAATATTTTGTAAATTTAACAAAACTGTTCAATGAAAGGCTTTGGTTCACTTGGGCAATTGAATTTGGTCAGATGAAAAAAAAAATAAGTTCATCCAACCAAACATAGTAAACGTAACGATTTTGTTGACCCAATTAAAAAAATTTTGAAGTATATATATTTGCTAGTGTGAGTTTCATTGGCATTGAAAAAGTTAATCGGTGGCAAAAAGGTAAAGGTCATTGGCCGACATTTTTCATCGGTCCGCGAATATGAAACAGCTCTATATATATATTCCTTTTATTCTCAACCGATGCGCAAACTCGGTATGAATTTACTTTTTCCTACCCCCATGCATGAATTCTATATACCTAGATTCTTTACATTCTTCTCTTCGCCGCCTCTTCTCAATTTCATATTTTTATTTACTACCAATTGAAGGAATTAAACCAAGAAATCCTCTTTCTATACGTACAAAACAATTTTTCAAAATGTAATTTCATCAAAATTCAATTCAAAATATTGTAAATAAATGAAAATACTAACAAATTATTATTATTATTGCTCTCTGTAAAATTAGACGATTTGTATTACAATGTCTAAGAAAATATCAACGTTTATTCAAAAAAATTTAATTCAATAAGAATTAAAAAGTTTGAAGATTTTCAGTTTCAAATACTCGCGCGAAAAATGGTTATTAATGCGCATGCGTAATAAAAGAGGATGACTTTATATCTGGGACCTCTTTAGAATTTATACAGTCTCTATTAATAGGCCCTAGAAAAAAAATTCATCTGGTGCCTTGCTAAGTAATCGTGAAAATTCTGCTTAATAGATTTCTACTTCAGTACCTAGATATAAAAGAGGAAAACTAAACATGGCCTATAAAGGCAATAATTGCAAGTATTCACCCAGAATACGATCCGACCAGTCAGCATAAAAATTACATTATAAATTTAATTAGATTCTTCACTCATTTGAAGTTCTACGATTAACTAATGAACGCATCTAAATTCTATCTAGAAAACTGTCTAGTGTCAATCTAGTCTACAGGCAGGGTATTTTGAAAACGAAATTCTTTGACTTTATCTAAACCTTATCTAGCTTCTGATCAGACGCACTAGCCTGGGACTCAGTGTTGCCAGATTAGGGGTTTTTCCACTAGATTTAGGGGATTTTTGGTCTTTCAGTGAGAAATTTAGGGGGAGAAATTCTTTAGTGGGGAAATTTAGTGTTTTTTTTTATTCAGGGTTTTTTTAGGGGTTTATCTCATTTTATTTTAAAATCTCTAATATCCTCCAATCACCGTAATTGTTCAATTTGAAATAAGCCAAGTGATTGGTTGTACTTCCTAACCGAATATTAACGCTCAATTTCATTACTTTTTTGTACAAGTGTGTTGTCATGACCAATCACAAGTAAATTATAACTGTTATCTTTCCTTCAAATAGTCAATAAAATTTCTTGAAAAAAGAGCCATATTTATAATATTCTTTGATTTGACACTTTTAAAGGCATTAGCAGCGACTAAATATTAATCAATATAATTTCTCGTTATTTACTGTTTTGAAATAAATTCCTAATTTTAAAAACGCGCGTCATTAAACGTTAGGTTGGCACAGCTACCAAAAGCGAACGTTCTCGAATTTCCTCAGAAATTCCTTTGAAATCCTTTCTTTTTTTATTAAAAAACAATATATACAAAGCGTTTAAATATTGAAAAAAGGAAAATTCGTCATGTACATATACGAATTTTACTATTAAAAAAAACATTCAGGATTTAGTGGAAATTTTTTTTTTTAGTGGATAATAGGAACTAATCTAGGGGGAAAGCGACTCAGCCATCTGGAAACACTGCTGGGACTATACAGCGCAAAATAGAAATTTTTTTTGTGAACAAATATGTAGTTTTATGAAAATTGCCGTATAAAGATTTCTTATTCCAAAGATATTTCTATATTTATCACCCATTATGTAATTAACAAAGATTATAGTCATTTATTTGATGTATTATACTGAAAATAATTTGAGAACTACAAAGATGACTTGAAAAAAAATTCGAGTTGATAAAGTTGAAAGGTTTTTTCTACTTATTAAGTGATCAATGGTGAGGGCGTATATGTAGAAGGGGTATGATTAACCGAGTGACTAATTAGAAAAAAGTACGATAGCACTCAAAAGTGCAAACATAATTAGAAGGCGGTCGTAGAGGCAAAGAAAGAGGGTCGATTGTTTGAGGACACACGATCCGCCTTGAGCGACGAGTTGGCGATGACCGAATGGTCATCGCTAATGGCGGCGATAAAAAACTGTTTACATGTCTTTACAAAGACTCACCTACAAGACTTTAAACTATGGCCCTCCAGAAACCCGATAACGTCACAAACTCGTTAAAAATATGAACATGGAGACTATAGTTGAGAGGCTTGGCATAACAGCCATCAACAAGTCTCCTCTGATGTACTGAACAGTCAACACATTATACCTCCAATTTATATGCTTTCAAATTACTTGGTCATAACTTTTAATGCAGTAAATCAACTATCAAAAGCAAACATTAACTACTTTCATTGTTATAATACATTAATAATTTTCTTCATTTTGAAACAGCTTTAATCATATCTTTCTATTAAACAAAATTCAGTAACTAAATTTTGACAAAAGAATGAACACTGAGGTAAACAATTTGTGAAAGTTATAAAGTATATTTATCTAAGAGGTTTCATCACCTTTGCATTTTTAAAAAGTAATTTTTTTTTTTATTGGATAAAAAGGTTCCTTTAGGTCCTAAGAATGATGTCTAATAGGATGGATGTTTTTCGCGAAGCTGATTTTTCAAAACGGCAAGACACGCCATTTCAACAATTTTCAACCATTGAAGAATCTTTTTTCAAATAAAAGATTATTTAATTATCTAGTGGAGTAACATTGTTTTTAAAGATTGGTTGACAATTGTTTATTTGTTTAACTGATTAAGGTCGATTTTTTGGGCAAAAATCGAGTGTTTCATTCAAATGCTCACCATTTTTGGAAAAATGAATATTTTTTTATAATTTTTGGTACTTCACTGGGCAATCTTATAAAAATTAGGAAAAATTTGTTTTTTCGTTTCAGGTGCAAATCTCAAATTTTAGAATTTCTTGCTGCAGATGACCTCCGAATTTTTTTTTTTTTTTGCTGATACGGCAATACTCAGCCGCCTTTTTATTTCTTAACAGACAATTTTTTAGTATAAAGATAATATATAAGTTAATAAACTCTATAAATTTTAATTGCTTTAAGTTTCGTTATCTGCCTGAAAATAATTCTTAAAAATGATTTTTTGCTAATGAATGTAAAACTTGACTTTTGTTATTAATATTTTTTATTCCTAGGAATAAAGGAAAGGGAAATGAGGCAAAAAAATAAATTGTGGTGACCACTTTTCTTTCTTTCCTTTTTGTTTTTGTACTTAGCGCTATTTTCCCTTTTGTGAAAATTTTTCGTGGTTTGAATTTTGAATTAAATATTTATTATATTTTTTTTTAAATATTATTTTTTTCCAAAATAAAATATTAAATATGTGAATTTTATTAAAACATAATTATGAATCAGTCAAGCCCTTGTAAGGGCAATTGCTGCCCGATGATCGTCATCATCGGACACAAATGGTCCAACAATTGTAGACCTATTAGCAAACTATTACAATATCGATATAGGGCGATGGGTCGATAGATATGTAAACCATCAGCTGTTGCTTTGATCAGATATCTCTGATAGGCCAGTGAATCTATAACTACAGGACGAACCTAAATTACGTTCGTCGCCTGCAACGTGTGTCTCTTCAAATAGTAAACAAACCTGTTCTCACACCCTTTATGACTTATGATGTAATGGATGTAAATTTATAACATTTATACATGGACTTTTATAATTCTCAGATAAATAACGTGTAACTGATTATCAATTTTGCATATTTGAATTTCTAAACATCTTTTCTCCACAATTTTTTAAAAATTTGTTTGGTGATCTTCATACAGCGGGTAAAGTATATAATGTAAAAATTTACTCTGAACTAAAAATCAAGCTGTGAAAAATTAAGAGTTTAAAAACTTTTGATTTTTTAAATAAAAATATATCACTTTATATTTCCAAATTGTTTTACAATATCAAAGTATGTATAGATATATTATATATTCACGATATTTTTCTTAGTTTCCCTTAATATTAATCAATCAATTCTATTGATTTAGAGTAATGTTTACTAAAAGAATAGCAAAAATGTGTTTGCTTGCAATTTTATTAAGGATCTGTTACATTTTAGTCTGAATAAATTAAATTGGGCTTTAAATTATTAAAATTCACGAATCAATAAATTGAAAACTTACTGAAAATTAGTCATTTTTGCACTAATTTAGTGTGTACATCTTCTCACTAATTCAAATTGAGATATTCTTAATGTCAATCTGTAATTGTTTTTTAATTCTAATCAGTGCCTAAATTCCAATTACACTGAGAAAACAGTTTCTTTAAATCAAAGAAAAATTTCTTTGAATTAAAGAAAGTTTTGTTAATTCAAAAAAAATTTCTTAGATCCAAAGAAATATATTTGTTTACATGAATTTTAGTGAACTTCACTAAAACAAATTTATTTCATATCTGATTTCTTAATTTCAATTAGTAATTTTTCACTTATTTCAATTAGTCACTTGATTTTAGCTATTAATTAATTGGTTATTTATATTTTTCTCACTTAATCTGGCTCAAAACAACTGACTGCATTGCCAGAATTCAGTCAGTGATCAAAATTAGTAAAAAAAACTCATTGAAATTAAGTCACTTATTTAAATTAGTAAAAGAAAATACGAATAAAAATAAAGGGCTTAATACTCCAAAATTATAACGTTACTCGCCATAAATCCAAATATATATATATATATAAACCATTTTCAAGGACTTTGTGTAAATAAGCGTACTCTCTAAATCTGAATCAGTCAAATTTTTGACTGATTGAATCAGTGATTTGCCTTTTCACTGATTCATCAGTGAAAAAATATTTTTCACTGTCAAATCAGTCAATTTCCACTGAAATAATCAGTGAAATTTGACTGATTTACAGTAACCTCTTTTTAGCTAGTTGAATCAGTCAAATTTCACTGATAATCAGTAGATTTTGACTGATTTAAATTTAGAGAGTATTTAATTTACTAATTTATCTGTATTTTGTTACAAATATGAAATGCCAGGTAGGTTTTTTCTGTTATAAGTAGTCTGGTAAAATAAAAATTGAATTTTTGAAATGTTTTTAAAAAAAAAATAATATATAGAAAATAGAGGACAGTATATACATAAATGTAACCCCGACCTACGCGAATTTGCAGGGAAAAAAGGATAAGGGAAAAGAGAGGGAAAAGGGGGAGATGAGCCGCCACTCAAATAATCGATTTCGCAATACGGCGTTATTTCGATGAACGAACTCTGACACGCTACCGTGGAAATATGAATGAAAAACTGCTATATAGGCGATTCTTCGGTATAACGAGAGAAAAAAGGCACCAAAGAAGGGATCGATCGGCCCACGTGACAGGCACATGTTCCGCTCTATACCGATGATAAAGTCTAATTAGCTCTACTAAGAAAAAACTTTTCATTTTTTTAAATGATTGATTGTTCTTTAGAAAATAAAGAAGTTATTATACAATCTCTGCGAACTGAAAATATATAATACGAGAAAGTTCAGTTGTATTTTTTACAATCATATAACTTTAAAATAATGATAAAAGATTTTTATTTTTCGGATAAAAAGATTTGATTAGCATTCGCCGTAATGAATTACAAAAATTAACGATAATAGACCAATGAATATAAAAATTATGATTTTTATAGAAAATTGAAATTACTTGCTAAATTCTTTTAAATTTACCAAAAAACTATAGTTCCCTCTAATCTTTTATGACTTTTTACAATTTTTCACATACAGCACAATAGATTTTTACAAGTCATTGAAAGTTGTAGATAACAAGAACAAAGTATTGAATTGCTGAATCACATTTCCAGCAGAGAGTCTGTAAATTGTTATTGATACAATTGAATTTTTCATAAAAATAATCATGTTTTTGTGACGCAGGGAAAAAAAAACAGCTAACGTTTTTTGGTCTGAATAGAAACTGTGTTTTCTATTCAGAAAAATGTTGTATCAGCTTCTTGTGAAGAAATAATTTTTTCCATATTAATAACACATATCCATGTCTTGTAATTATTGTTATCCTGATTTTGATTAAAATGCAACTATATAATTATATATTTTCTTGTCTGAATGAAGTCTAAAATTAATTTTTTTCCTGATGGAAAAAGTTGTTACTCATTTACATAAAAATGAATTTAGTTATTAAAAAATTTATTTAACATGAAAGAATATCTACTCATATGGATGAAACACAATTTTGAAAATTTATATTCAATTTTTTGTGTTAATATTCATTTTTAATAATAAAAACAATGTTTAATAAAGTCGGTAAAATCAATAAGAAAATAATGTCTTGTCAAAAACTACATTCTTCACTTTTGTATAAACTATTCTTGTCCCTAAATTTATAAATTGTGTGTTTGGTCAGTTCAAAAATTAATGATTTTTCATCTAAAATGGGTTAAAATTATAACTCTCCAATCTTTATATACACCGAAAAAGAAACTACTAGTCCGAGAATTTTTTTCAGCATAAGCAACGTTAATAATATTTTCAATAAATTGTTTATTTGTATTCATTCAAAAGATTTATTTATAAATTTACAAATGCTATCAAATCAAACATTCCGTTCAACGTAATAGACAAATTTTGATTTGTTCGTCATCCATGAACATTTTTCGAATATAAACTCTTTTGCCACTCAAGCATAATAATTTTTAAATGAAAAAATTCTTCTCTATCATGTCAGAAATATTTTTAAAATATGAAATTTTTCTCAATAAAACTTTCTCCTCACCATGACAGTAAATTCTGAAAGTAAAAAATAACCCCCTGATCTTGATTAAAAAGAATTAAAAATAAAATGTTCCTTCTCAAACCGGCATAAAAAATTCTCAAATCGAAAATTTCTTTCTATTTGATAAAAAGTGGTTGAAAAGCCAAAATTTTCCTAACCCTTATACAAAAAAGTTTGAAAAAAAATATCTCACCATCATAATCAAAAAATTAAAAATCGGAAAGTTCTCTTTATCATGGCAAAAAAATACCATTCATTTTTTGTTTAAGCTGTGGCCCTGGCTGACGATAATACAAATGTTTTTTTTCTACTAGCGGGCCATAAAGTGGACTTTATTGCCCCGTGCGGGGCAAACAAATCCACTTTCTGACCCGCTAGTAGGAAAAAAATCGTGTGCAACAAGGGAAAAAAATTTATTTTACTCGTGTGATTGTTGCACTCGCTTTACTCGACTATCAAACTTCACATTCGCAAAATAAACTTCTTTTCCCGTAGTTGCATAATATACTATTGACGCCTATTTAGGTACATAGTGTTAAAATAATAATATCGCTTTTTCAGTATACTGTTCTAGTATCAAGAAGATTCAACATTTAAGATTCATTTAGATTATGTAATTTCAACAAATTCTAAAACTTAAGACTCTTTGAAATTGTGTTTATTTTTTATCATTATATTATTTTCATTATTTTATATTCATGACTGTGCAGATACTAGTTATTTCGTGATTATAAAAATACACAGAGCTCCGATTTCTTTTTTGGTAGGGCCTCATGACTAAAATTTTGTTGAATCAATTAAAATACATGTTTGACTTAATCCAATCGTATCCAAATCAACTATATTTTGTTACACGAAACTAATTCTTTGGTTGGTTCAACTAAACATTTTGTTGACTGTATATTAGGCAAATTATTTGATTGATCCAAATAAATTTTAGTTTCATCCATTAAATAATTTTCTGAGTGAATGTCTTTTATTCATCCTTATACATTAACTGATGAAGTTTTCGTGGCTTAGGTGAAAGATCTTTATCACATTTTTCTGGCTATGGCCTTGTTTCGTAAAACCTGTAACTGTGTTAGAAATTGAATATAATTTTAACAATATTATAAATAATATGACTTATCAGTTGATATGCGTTTATAGATGCTACATAATTTATTAAATACAAAATAAAATATTACAATTAAGAAAAGTTTGATTCTATTTTATCTTTTTCTCTACAAATAATTATAAATTTTATATTTTCAGACTTCTCGAAACTTCTTAAGACATAATAGTTAAATGAAATCTTAAATATTAAAACTATAATAAAATTGAATGCAATCCTAACCGAAGTCTCATAAATTGAAGAACTTTAAGGGGGTCTCCTTATCCAGAACTTTCAAAAAATCGATTTATTTTTTTTTTGTTTCAATCGATGGATTTATTATCAGAGAATATTGTCGCAAAATTTTACAGTCCATATCGGGATAGTTTTGATGGTAGAGTTTCGAGCAGTGGCTTGCGCGGAGCGAGCGGAAGGTTTTTTTCACCGTCTGAAAAGTTTAAAGCGCGTTTTCTCAAAACGACATTTTTTAAAATTGCGTGCACGATTAAAGGAGAACCAATTAAGCTATTATTATAAACTTTTTTTTTATTTGTAGCTAATTAAAATGCGCATATAGTGAACCTTTAGTTTTCATGATACAGTATTTATTTTCATTATAAATAACGCATTTTAAACAAAAAAAACGGTGAAAAATTTGATTTTTCTGGAAAGTAACTCAAAAGATCGATAAAAAAAAGTTTTTTTTACAATTTTTTAGGTTCTCTATAAGCGGAAGACCCTTCTGAATAAAAAAAACAAATATATATGTGTTTCAGATGAAAAATTTGGACAATATCATGCACGCAAAATTAATTGTCTGTGGTGAGACGCTGCGCGGGATCTTCGATAAGTCCGAGATTTTTTCTTGTTTTCAAATGAAAATTTTTTTTTAAAAAATTCAAATATCTACCTAAATATATGCGAAAAATCTTTGACCAGTGTTTTTATTTTCTGCTTCAAAGAAAATTGGGAAAAAGTGCCTTTTTTGAAGGTTCTGGATAAGGAGACCCCCTTAAGAGAGCGTCATCAACGATTGAAAATTTTGACTTTTTGAAATGAGTTAGACTCGACACTTCAAAAGTTAAGCTTAATTATGACTGACTAAGACTGGTTTCTCAATTTTTTATCCTTCTCTTGACTCCCAAAATGCATTGAGTTTTTCGGGGACTTCCTGATACCTTTGAGGACTCGAGTTTCTCGTCACGGGAATCTTGAAATTTAAAAGGCACCTGAATCATTTGTTAATAATTTCCGAATGAAGATATCTCTGTCGAATGTTTCTGACTGGAATTAAATCGGACTAATGTCTCAAATAGATGCGGAATGAATCGGATTGATTTTTGACCGTTTTTCATCAAACGATACAAAACATTTTTCAGATTAGTTCGAAAACCAATTTCGGAATGACTCGAAATAGTGGTGATTCGTTCGGATTGAATTCCAATCGGAAACTTTCGCCAAGGATGCATCTCTCGAACGTTGAGGGATTAGAGAATTAGCCTGATCCCCGTTTAAAAGGATGAAATTTGAAGGAAAATTGTAGCATGGTATAGTTATAATAAATTTTCCGGGCGAGAGCACAATAATTTAGAGGTATAGGCAGCAACTATAGAGCAAGCAACTGCACACATAGGTAATAGAGAAAGGTCTGGTGAAGGATGGTAGTTAGGTAGTTATCCAGGGAGAGAACGGAGCACCGGATCAGGGCGAACCTTTGTACCGGGGGTTACTACTATTAGAAGGGGTGGATTTTGGCTGGTGGGCCATATAGGCGGGTGGATAGCTTGCAGGGGTGGACCTAAGCGAGGATAAAGGAGAAGGAGAAAGCAACTGGACGAGAGGAGGAACGAAGGACGATCAATAAGGAGCATAGATGGTGGGGGTCTTATGCCAGAACCTCAAGCCAACCCCTTGCGTCGACTGCTTAGGGCGAGGGACGATGCAAGAAAGAACTCAGAAAATATCCTGAAAAGGATCAGTAAGTTGGTGTGCGTCTCTGCTTGTGAGAACCACCTACACGTCCATGTGTGGGACATTCTCGACGTTCCGCTGGCGCGCACATCCACTTACGAGTCAGTACAGAAAGGATGCTCGAAAAACCCCCTTGAGGAAAGCTAATACCACGCGGAAGGTCAGACAATCTATGACTTCCTTCACACGTTGCTTCAACTTATTACTACTACCTTTTTACATAAAAAATTCTTTTCTCAACATTTCTCTTATCAAAATAAATATTATGTATTTATGATAACATTTCGTAATTATAGGAAATATTAGAATTACTGAATAATTTAGACAAGGATAGAGTTCATAAAATTTAACACTGAAGAATGATCAGTTATATAAACAAAAAATGTTAAAATTCGTAATTTTTGTGTTGATAGACATTTCTTGATAAGGTATAGTAAAATTGAATAAAGTAATGATATTTTCTTGCGCAAAAAACCATTTTTTTTTTTAGTATAAGTTTATTAATATTAACAAATTGAAAAAAAAAATTCAGATAATGGAGTATAATTTTTGATTCTCTAATATATTATTGTAATTTTACAAAAAAAAACCACAAAAATCGAAAAAAAATGGAAGAAATGATACAACCGTGCTTGTAAGGGTTAAGAAGTTACATCTGTTTGAATTTTTGGAAAATTAATTTTTTTAACGATTTAAATGATGTATAAACATTTCAGGAAATTTCATAGTAAGGCGAAAATTTAATTTTTCAGGAAGAAAAGTAATCATAATTTTCAAAAATTTTCTATGAATTGTGATTTCTTTCTTAAAACTAAAAGAAATTATGAACATTTGGTTTGAGTATAAATAAAATAAATTGATATTGTCTTTAATAATTCAATAGAAAAAAATATATTTTCTATTTTGAGTAAATCTTACGTTATTATGTTGAAAAGGAACAGAAATAATGAATCTAATATAATAATTGTTATAATAATATTATGTACGCTACTTTATTAAAATCTAATATATAATATATATATAATAATATATAATATATATATATATATATATATATATATATAAATTGGACAGATATTTTAGCACAATTCAACCCATTTTTGTAAACATAACATATTAGTCGATAAATATTATAGAAATGTCCGTTGAATCAACATTTTCAAGGAAATTCCTTATTTTGTGAATTCAACAGGCATTTTTATGATATTTATCGACAAGTCTGTGATTTTTACAGGAAAGCGGTGAATCCTACTGAAATATCTGTCAAATTTATAGAAATTTTATGATGTCAATATTTTAACTTATTGACTCAGTAAATGAAACAAATTGTTTTTCTCCGTGAATATTTTTGAAAAATTTACCTTGATGTAAATATAACTTGGAGCTCTGACAATACTCCAACTAAAAATCAAGTTTTCTAATAATTTTAGGGAAATTAAACTGAATACTTTTCTTGCCAAAGATTAAATTGTCTTCTCTCTAAATCTGAATCCGTGAAATTTTCACTGATTAAATCAGTGATTTTCCTTTTCACTAATTCATCAGTGAAAAATATTTTTCACTGTCAAATCAGTCAATTTTCACTGAAATAATGAGTGAAATTTGACTGATTTACAGTAACCTCTTTTTAGCTATTTGAATCAGTCAAATTTCACTGATAATCAGTAAATTTTGACTGATTCAAATTTAGAGAGATGAATACCAAAAATGAATAAATTAGTTAAAATGAGCCTAAATGGAGAAATGCGAAATTAAGTACGAGCGAAATTGTTTTTTTTTCAGTTCTGGTGGTAACGAAATCGTATCCAAACGAACCATCTTTGCTTGAATGAACCAACTATCTGTTCATCCTTATAAAGAACAAATTATTTAAATAATAAATAAATGTGTTCCTGAATTCATAACTAAGCGAAAAAAAAGCTTTCTCTATACTGTTAAAAATTTCTTAAAATCGAACCACTTTTTCATTTATCTTAGTTGAAAATTCATTTCGTTTTTAGTTAAAAATTCATTAACTTTGATCGAGAACACATTAATTTCTTTAAAAATTCATATTCACAAATATATGTTTTATTTCATTCTTTTTCAGGACTCAATTAACCATTATCGAAAAAAGCAAACAAGAATCTATACGTTGAAAAAATATTTGTAAAATTTACAGAAAATTTGGTACATACTTTCATGGAAAGACTTCTTTGTAAATTTGATAAGAAGTTCAGTTCAATCAACAGATTTTTTTCACTTTTCACCTTATCTTCCAGTAAAATCTACTCAACTCGAATTTTGTAGATTTTACTATACGCTAAGTGAAACGTACGGAAAGACTATTGATTCAATTAAACTTCTTGTAAAATCTACTAAACATTCGAATTGTAAAAATAACTGCCGAACTTTTTGCGAATCTTACTAATCGTTTTTCCAAATGTAAGAATTATCAGGCACATGCCTTTATTCTCCCAATAATTTCCTCATTGGTTTATCCAATAAATTTTAATCGTCAGGAGGTCCGAACATGCCAAATTTTAATCCACACCTAATATTGAAACCTCTTACTCCTAATTAGTGGGTGTGAATCCGGCAAATCACGAGGGAGGATTTGCAGAACGTGACTGGCTCAAATAGAGGTAATTAGCGAGGGTGGAAGTAGAGTGGCTTCGAGATTCAAGAACTCAGTGTCCGGAAGATTCGAAGAGGAAGTGAGAAACAGCGTTGAATATCGAGGAGAGAGTAAAAGTGCTGGGAAGAGTAATGAAAACTCGGAGGAGTTGTGAACGGTGCTGGTAAAGAGTGCGAGTGAGTTTAACGCCAAAACGATGTAAACGCGGAGCTCGGGTGAGCGACGGTAAAGCGACGGAAGCATCTAATCCAATGGACGGGCATTGTTGTCAGACATATTGGGGTTTGTTCTTGAGGTGTTGGATGTGGGTGGGTGGGTGGTTAGCTTTATTGATCTGTAAGACTGCCGACCTATGCACTCACTCTCTCTCTCTTTCTCTCCTTTACTCTTCTTCACTCTCTTCCTCTATTTTCTTCTCGTTCCTCCTCCTCCCTCTCTCTCTTTCTCTCTAGTCACTCGACTACCTCTTCTATCCATTCTCTACGATCTCTTCTCTCTCTCCTTCTCATCCTTGCTCTTGTCTCTATATTTCTCTGCTATACCTTCCTGCGGGTTTCATCTACTACTCTCTAGCCACCCTTAACGCTGGCTTAGCAAAGGACAAACCCCGACCATCTCCTATATCCAGAACCAGCTAACCAACACACAAGTCAGTTAAACCCACGCTCAACCGAGTCTCATTGTGTTTGTGTAACGCCGGAGGACCACCGACGACAATGACTTAGTCATAACTTCCGACAGTGTGAACACTTCATTGAATTTATGAATTATTTGCCCTAAATTTTTCTACTAAGAGTTAAGCTCACTTAGCTTCATTATTATTTTCTATGGATGCTGTAAGAAACTTAAGGTAGTTCCTTCACGAAAATTAGACCTCAGACAAAAATAGATAATTTTGCTTTCAAGAATAGCAATATTATTATTGAAGGGCTAATTTGAAAGAGAAAAGATTATTTTTTATGAAAAAAATTTGAAACACAAAAAAATAGTGTTATTAATAAATTTTATTTTTGCCCAAACTTATTTTCTTATCGCTTCGAGACAAATTTTTAAAAATGATGCGATTCTAATAAATCATGGTTCATTTTTTTGGGAAAAAGATTCTCTATAACTTAACCGTTTCCAATTTTTGAAAATGAATTTTTTAATGGCTGAAATTATAAAAAAACAGTTTTTCAAAACAAAATTTTTATAAACAAATTGCTGTATTTGATAATAATTAATTCAATTTGAAAAATAGGAAACGGTCAAGTTGTAGAGAATCTTTTTCCTAAAAAAATGAACCGTGATTTATTAGAATCGCATCATTTTTAAAAATTTGGCTCGCAGCGATAAGAAAATAAGTTTGGGCAAAAATAAAATTTATTAATAAAATTATTTTTTTGTATTTCATATTTTTTTCATGAAAAATAATCTTTCTCTTTCAAATAAGCCCTTCAATAATAATGTTGCTATTCTTGAAAGCAAAATTATGTATTTTTGCCTGAGGTCTAATTTTCGTGAAGGAACTACTTTAATAAGAGCTTTATTAATCCCTAAACTGACGACTCAATTTTATGAACTGACGAAAATAAAAATTCGTATAAAATTATTGAAAATACGTATACGAGGGTTTTTAGATCATAATCAACGATTTCATATCAGTATATCAAATAAACAGTCAGAGATTTATAAAATTTGACTACTTTTTATTTACACTAGTTCTGGTTAAAATTTTATTTATTTTTGTTGTAAATTTATTTATTTTTTTGTAGATAATTCATGTATCTGTTTGTTGAAAATTCATTTATTTGTTTGTGGAAAATTAATTCAGCTATTACAATCAATATATTTTTTGGAAAAGTCTGACTATGGAATACTTTACCCACTAGTATGTTCACGTGTTGGTCTCACTGGGAATAACTTGTGCTACTTGAAATGCTATTCTAGAAAATTCTTTTCGCCCTTCTCGTTCTTAAATTAATGATTAAAATGAATTTTCCATGGCGGATAAACATATCTTTATCTTACTTTTACATTTATCTACTATGAAACATCCATTTGGGTTATTAATTTGAAAATGAGAAGAATTCGATCAAGTCACATCGATTACATGGCCTTAAGATAATATTTTGTGGTGAAAATCTCAAACAGTTTAATACTAGAACTACCAGCGTTTTGTTCCATTCTTTCATTTTCATTATCTATTTTATTTCATTTCTATCATTCCTTCTTATGGTGCTTTAGAAGTTATAGATAACAATATCTTTTCTACTTGAACTTATGATTTATGATTACCTATACTTATGATTTTATCAATCGTTGTTTTTTAAAAGCCATTCCTTTTGAATTTTGAAAAGATGGCAAGAGGAATATGAGAATGATATGATCCCACCCGGAAATAAATTTTTTTTTGATAAAAGAAATATTTCTTCGATATATTGTCAAATAATTGTCTTTGGATTGAAACAAGTATTTTTGATTCAAAGAAATTTTTGAACGTATATCAAAGAAGTGTGTCTTTGATTTGAATAAACCTGCTTTCTTGAATTTAAAAATCTAAAAATATGTATTTTCTGTTTAAAATAGTTGGTAGCTCTAGCATTATAAAACATTATTCACGGAAAAAAATTAATAGTTGAACAAACGATATTCATCCCTAATTTCACCGTTAATATCCTCAAAAACGAACAAAGGATATTGAGAATATAGTGAAAGCGGTGATGTTTCAGTATTACTTGTTCTAGCTATTATTATCGATCGAGCACATTTCGAAGTATTCAAATCAGAGATATAATATAGCTGAAATAAAGATGTGAAAATCTGAAATTTAACTGTGTGGGTTTTGTAATTGTAATGACGTAGTAGAAATAAAGTTAAGGAAGATGAATACGGAAATATGGAAACATACATATAGGTTATGTATCATTAAAAATAATTTGTTATTGTAAATCTTTTAATGTTAATTAATTGTTTTGTATAGATATTGTATAGGAAGAAAAAAAGTACTGTGATCAGCAATTAGAAAAAAATTTAATTAAGAGAGAGATAATTATAGGAAATGAAATTCCTTATTATGAGGTTTTCGTTGTAACTAGGCTGGTTAACGAGTTTTTTTAGATCAGAAATACAATGATGTTTATGTTGAAATTATTTTTATCGTATTCCATGGAAGAGATAATATTATCTGAAAGGAATATAAAATTTCAAATAAAGTTAGGTGGCCTTTCTGTTTGGTATAATTTTGAAAATAAACAAATAATTTTTTAAATTATTAAAATTCTGGATGAATGTCGTTATTATTCTCGGATAATATTATAAACATCTAATTGATTTTTCATTTGTCTCAATTAGTAACATACAAAATAAAGCTAATTGCAGTATTACGATAGACTTAATGCAAAGGGAATTTGCAGTCATTTTAGTAAATATGATACGTAAATCAAATATTTTACTTCTTTGACTAATTCGTTTCTTATCTATTTTATTGAAATAGTTATTAATTTTTTTCCGTGTTTGATACAGAATTTCGAAAAAGGGGTAAACTGCATCTTTCTTGATAATATATACTATTTAATTGCAAAATCAAATATGTAGTCATATTCAAAATTAGGAAAAATATACCAAAACATCCCAATTTTAACTAAAAAATACTTGTTTCAATTCAACAACATTTAATTGACTGAATATTAAAGAAATGTTCCTTTTATTAAAAGAGAATTTTTTTTGCGTGAAAACTCAAATATTGCAGAAAAATTATTCGCTTAGGGCAATATTTCTTAAGCCTAGTACTGTTTATATCACTTTCACATTTCACTTGCTATCTTTTTGAAATTTCGAAGAAATTCTATTAAAAAAACGATGATTGATGAAATAATAATATAAATTGTTATATTCTCAAAATATCTCAAAAATTCTTGCTATATTCTCTACTAAAGTAGTAACAGCATTTTATATGCAGCCTTACCTCACTGAATGTGAGTTCAAGAAGACAAGGTATTGCTACGTTCAGCCTGGTTTATGCGGAGACTGGTCATCTATATTAAAGCTGCTTTATTTCAAAAAAATATATTATCTTAAGTGGTAAAGCTTATTCTAGTCTTTTTTTAAAAATTACATGTTAAATAGTCAAATTATTCCCGAGTAAGACTCGCACCCAAAAGTATATTAGTAGGTAAAGTATTCTATAGTCAGACATTCTCTAAAAAGAACATATTTAGTGTCTAAATTTAAATAACTCGGATTTGATGAATAAATACATAAGTTAATTCAGTGTCACACCTGTTTTGAAATTGGTGAACATTGAATAATTCTCAATAAAAGTGCACTAATTTCTCAGATCACTGTTTGTGATTTCGAACGACAAAGTTATTTACATTTTTCATGTAAAACGCTGTCAACTATATTGATCAAAATGATTTAAGCTTTCGGGTTTCAATAGCTTTTACTTATTCCTGATAAACATTTTTTAGGAAAAATTTCCAGAACTCCCTAAATTTTACGAAACTTTCCCAACATTTTTAGTACATTTGTAGGTAATTGTAGGGAAATTTTCCGAAAATTTTTTCAGTGCACAGTAATACAAAATAGCGGTGTTTTCAATTTCCATTTAAAGCAGAACTTTTTTCTCCAGGGAGATAATAGTGATAGATTTCTTCTCGTCAATTTCTTTGAAAACCGCAATTCGAATGATTGAAATTTTTCAATAAGTTGTAAAATAATTTTAAATTTAAAAAATGTTTAAAAATATGCAATCTTGAAAATATTAAAAATTGCTCCAATTCAATCTAATCTTTTCCAATATATAAATTTTCATCTGACTAAATCCAATTTAATTTGAAGTCCTTCTCAGAATTATTTTGGATCGTTTCAAATTGAATTCAACACACATCGAAACCTACAAATTAAAAAGAATAAAAACTGATTAGGATATGTCTCGAATAATTTTCGGAATCATGCGAATCGAAAATAAATCCGACCCACGTATCTATCCAAATTAAAAAGTTGCTTCAGATAAGTCATGATTTCGTTTATAAACAAATTTTGGAATAAGGCTAAACAAGTCGAAATCAAACGGATTGAGTTAATTTTCGAAACTCATACCAAGAAAGAAACAAATTCTTCATTATCCTCCTAACAGCTTCAATCGCACTCATTCCAGCTTTGAATAAAACGACCCACAAACCTCTTTTTTCCCTAAAAACTAATTACCTCCAAAAAGAGTTAATCCATCGAATCAAGAGTTATGCTGAAGAGAATATGTACGAGGTCGAAACGTTCTCTCTCTTTCTCCCTTTCTCTGGCAACATTCTCCGTTCCCCTTGCGCATTTTTCTTACGTTCCCCTTTGCTCCCCCTTTCGCAGTCTTTTGCTACACCTCCCACCTTCCGTAGCCGAATCGACTCGACCAACTCTATCCCTTTCTATCTCGCCATCCGTTATGAGTGCGCCCCAGCAAACTAACACCACCTTACCTCGAATATACCATTAGAACGAAGCATGTGAACGGAAGTACATCGTACGTGGACTTTATGCACTAGTGTTGTCAGACACATTAACCCACACGCACTCGCGCTTTCGAGATTAAACTCCAACGGTACACGAAGCAGTTCCCCAACGTGGAGGCATTTTTCTTAGCTCGCGGGAACGGTGGGGTTGAAAAGGACGAAAGGACGAAAGGACCGTGTGCCTAAATTAATATCCACCCACGCACACATACCTATCCTTACACACATTCAAAAACATTCACATGGATCCACATAGAAACACATACGTAAATATGAAACAAACTTATTCATACACACACACGCATAGCTTACGTGAGCATTTAGCTGCGTATATCGTATTTTAGATTGGCACACGTACGAGCAAGGAAATTCACATACTAATGCAAACTCCGGTATGACTCTCAGTATGCACGGACATTTCGACCCCCTGGATTTCTAGCAGCCATTATTTAGCGCGCTTAGAACTGGGCACGGCGGAAATGGCCGCCGAATACTCACTTGGCGTGCGTTCATGTAAATTCGCCAGTAATGTGAGAATTCGAGTTGGTTTTTTGGGCTCAATGGATGGGTTAACCTTTTCGGTCGAAATAACGCAAACCATCATGCGAAGTACACAGAGCTGCAGATTGACACTGCCGGAAGCCAGCCGGAAACTTGTCGGCGTGTTTCATGGTGACTGCTTTTGCCATCACTATGATATGAGCACTTTTGCTCGCTTGTAGTTCTTCGCTAGGGTAGTCCTTATGTTCACATTTTTATTTCGTCTCTTATAATCTTTTAATTGCGTCAAAATGCCCTGAAAATCATATATAGCAACTTTTAGATCAAATGGTTCCAGTTCTGTAGTTAACCCATTAACGCCTGAACGGACGTTTTTTCCTGCAAACTTTCCGGCCATAAAAAAAATTATGTAGAAAGTTTATAAAAAATCCAGCCAAGATTTTTCTGAAGTCAAATTTCATCTTCTTTGAGAATCTCGCCCTAATTTTTCGATAAAACGTAAGCCTTCATTGTTATTAACAATTTTATTAAAAAAAAATTTGCCCGCTTCGCGGGCACATTCTCATTGCGCGCTTCGCGCTCGTTATTGTGCTCTTCATATACATTCAAGTTTATTTACTATAATTTGATACTGAAGCTCAAACCAATTTTATAATATTAAAGATGATGTAAATTACTCATTTTCTCAAATTTACTAAAATTTCTTTTCCAGTTTAAGTGAAACAGAAAATTCAATTTACTTAAGGCTCTATCAGCCTTAAGGAACACATTCTCATCATGGCGGTCGCGCTTCGCGCTCGATTTTCTGTATACATTTCAGTAACTTTTTAATAAATTACATGATTAAAATAATTTATTTTCTTCCAAATCTCTCAAAAAGAAAAAACAGTCGTAGACTTTATTTAAGGAAACGATTTTGCAGAACAACGCTTATTTCGTATCTCACATATTTTGGTGAAAAAAATCGAATTTTTTTAATATTAAAAATCAAAACATAAAATATACCTCCTGTCCCGAAATCTCTTAATGAGAATTTATAGACCTCATTTAGGCAAACAATTTTCCATCTAAACGTTTTTTTTGTATCTCACATATTTTGTCTAAAAAATGGAATTTTTGAATTTTAATCGTATTTTTTGGAATTGAAACGAAAAATATATCTTTTATCAGAAACTGTATGCACAAAATTTGTAGATCTTTTTGAACCGAACAACTTTGTATTCTTACGTTTTTTTCGTATTTCACATATTATTGTTAAAAAATTGAATTTTGGATTTTCAATAGTTTTTTTTTTAAATTAAAAAGAAAAATATGCATCTTATGAAAAAATGTTACAATTCAAATTTATAGGTCTTTATGTAGAAAATAATATTGTATCATAACGTTTTTTCGTATCTCGTATAATTTAACTGAAAAATGGAATTTTGATATTGACTTTTTTCCAATTTGAATATGTTATAACATTTCTAATTTTGATTCAATCAAAAAATGTTATCAGGATAATTTGTAGAGATTTATGAGCACTATCAAAAGCCAGTATTGAAATTTTTGATTTTTTCAAAAAGTTATTTTCAAAAACACGAAAGTAGTGCTCAATCCCTCAATTTTGATTGGATGTGGCTGGTTAACGAACTTGTCTTTACTTTTTCGGCTCCGATAAAGTGTGCCAAAGCTCAATTCAATCTGATAATTCTATCGAGAGTTTTGCCGCACACGACCTACTACAGATAGACAGACAGACACTTTCGTAAAAACCATTTTTTCTGACTCAGGGGGTCTCAAAACGTAAAGATTTGATGAAAATTTCGAAAGTCACTTTTCACATAAAACCAATACCTTCTCATCCATGATCAGAATGTAAAAAGGCTAGTCAAAACAATTGGAATTCTGGTTAAGAGACATTTAACATTATTTTTAGTTAAAATATCTAATATCCTGTTTTTTTAACAGACTTTTCAATAAAAACTAGAAAATTTGATTCGAATAACCAGAATTCCGGTCGAGAAAATCGAAAAAAAATGTTGAATATTTCTTGACTAAAACTCTGATTGTTTTAATTAATTTATTGTGTATATCGTTGTTTTTTTCGAAAATAAGTTTTGTAAAATTTACTAATGTTTTCGCCCTAATTTTCATATTCCCTAAATTATTAGGAAGATTTTCAATACCCTATGAAAATATTCTCTTCAAAATCGATAATAATTGAATTGAAATAATTGTTTATTTTTGAATGATGCAATCAGTCACTTTTTGTTTTGATTAATTTACATTTAGTAAGAATACTCAATATTTAAACAAATATTTTTACATTCTCATTATGGATGAGAAGGTATTGGTTTTATGTGAAAAATGACTTTCGAAATTTTCATTAAATCTTTACGTTTTGAGACCCCCTGAGTCAGAAAAAATGGTTTTTACGAAAGTGTCTGTCTGTCTGTCTGTCTGTCTGTCTGTAGGTCGTGTGCGGCATAACTCTCGATAGAATTATCAGATTGAATTGAGCTTTGGTATACTTTATCGGAGCCGAAAAAGTAAGGACAAGTTCGTTAACCAGCCACATCCAATAAAAATTGAGGGATTGAGCACTACTTCTGTGTTTTTGAAAATAACTTTTTGAAAAAATCAAAAATTTCAATACTGGCTTTTGATAGTGCTCATAAATCTCTACAAATTATCCTGATAACATTTTTTGATTAATTCAAAATTAGAAATGTTACAGCATATTCAAATTCGAAAAAAGTCAATATCAAAATTCCATTTTCCAGTTAAATTGTACGAAATACGAAAAAACGTTATGATACAGTATTATTAAATAAATAAAGACCTATAAATTTGAATTGTAACATTTTTTCATAAGATGCATATTTTTCTTTTTAATTCAAAAAAAAAAAAAAAATTGAAAATCCAAAATTCAATTTTTTAACAATAATATTCGAAATACGAAAAAACGTAAGAATACAAAGTTTGTCGTTTCAAAAAGATCTACAAATTTTGTCTCACACAGTTTCTGATAAAACATATATTTTTCGTTTCAATTCCAAAAAATACGATTAAAATTCAAAAATTCCATTTTTTAGACAAAATATGTGAGATGCAAAAAAAACATTTAGATGGAAAATTGTTTGCTTAAATGAGGTCTACAAATTCTCATTAAGACATTTCGGGACAGGATTTATATTTTATGTTTTGATTTTTAATATTAAAAAAATTCGATTTTTTCACCAAAATATGTGAGATACGAAATAAGCGTTGTTCTGGAAAATCGTTTCCTTAAATAAAGTCTACGATTGTTTTTCCTTTTTGAGAGATTTGGAAGAAAATAAATTATTTTAATAATGTAATTTATTAAAAAGTTACTGAAATGTATACAGAAAATCGAGCGCGAAGCGCGAGCGCCATGATGAGAATGTGTTCCTTAAGGCTGATAGAGCCTTAAGTAAATTGAATTTCCTGTTTCACTTAAATTCAAAAAGAAATTGAGTGACTTTGAGAAAATGTGTAATTCACATCATCTGTAATATTATTATAAAATTGGTTTGAGCTTCAGTATCAAATTATAATAAATAAACTTGAATGTATGTGAAGAGCACAAGACCGAGCGCGAAGCGCGAGGTCCAGAAAGAACGGAGCGCGAAGCGCGACGATCAAATCGCGCGCCCTAGGCGCGCTCAAACTTGCGAGCGAAGCGCGCCATGAGAATGTGCACGCGAAGCGGGCAGATTTTATTATATTATTTTGCAGAAACAAATTAAGTTATTGGACCTACAATTTGAATATTTTTGAATAATACAAAGTGCAAGACTCGATTATAATTGCTTCGAAGGAGAGTTGGACAATTTTTGAAAATGAAAACAGTGGAATTTAATA
This sequence comes from Diplolepis rosae, assembly GCA_030998225.1. Lineage (NCBI taxonomy): Eukaryota > Metazoa > Arthropoda > Insecta > Hymenoptera > Diplolepididae > Diplolepis > Diplolepis rosae. Next base: position 1,911,265 of record JAPYXD010000695.1, read on the forward strand.
AACATGTGCATTAAATTTAATGTATATATGAAACCGAATTATCATTTACAAGAGTGGGAAAGGCTTTCATTGAATATATGTGCATTGAAATTACAACAATTTGGAGGTTTGTATTTTCCTCAACGTGTACTTATACAATGAGACTTTTATATTACATACTGGTAAACAATTTTTGTCAGATTAATTCATATTATTCTCAACTCTTACTGTTTTTATAGATAAAAACATCCTTCTGCCAAGTACATTATTTAAAGTAAAAAAAATTTTAAACTAAATACAATATAAACAAATTGAATAATTTAACGATTTGTCATTAATATTTAAGATCGATCCTCATTTTCAATGTGTTTTACTTTTAAATACTCTAAAGGTATTTGCAAATTCAGAGATGATTTTGAATTCAGAATTTCCACAGAATAGAACTGAAATAACTATTAGTATATTTTAATCGGAAGCTCATCAAACGTTTACAGCATAGAGACCCTTTTATGGAAAATAAATGGAAGCCAATTTATAGTTTATATTAATAAGAAATATTTTAATTATCTACTATTCATATACCATGTAAGTACTGTGTGAAACGTATTTTATTTCAGGATTAAAAGGAAATTTGTCCTTATAATCAAAATTTGTATTTAAATTCGTATAGCTTTTCTCTTGAATAATAAATATGTTCAATGCCTAAATTTAATTATTCTACAATAAATACATTTGGAAAATTTCAGGATTTTGATTGTAAAAAGTAGTGAAAAATAGTTGAAAGTACATTTGAGTTGAGAATAAATTTATACATTTTTTGTACTTATTTTAAAAATGATATGTTATGCGCAAAATGTAAATGATTTTGTAACTAATTCGTTTTAATTTTTAATATTTATATCTGAACTCTGTATAAGAAAAAGGAATAGCAAGCGTTCCAGTCATACATAGAAGCTTTTTTATAACAATTTAGAAAAACCTCTAAAGCAAAACAAATTCTATTAAATATATAGTACAGTCGGAAAATGATTTCTTTGAATTAAAAAATCATTTCTTTGGTATATGGTCAGAGCAGAAAATTCTTTTAAATAAAAAAGATTTTTTAATAGTGAAAAATGTACTTTAATGCTGATTAACCTTGTTCTTTGAATTAAAGAAAGCATCTTTAACTCAGAATTATTTTTTTATTTAAAGTAATTTTTTTTTTCAGCCTTATCACTAATACCAATTAATAAACACAAATTGAAAAATAATACCAGAAATTTTTTATAACTGATCAATAGTCATGTACAAGTTAAGCTAATAAAAAATAAAAGGCCTGCCGAAAGTAACGGAATGGAATTCAATCTGAGCGAGTCAGAGATATTTCGAACCATTTCGAAGTTTGTTTTCGAACGATTCGTATTTATTCTGGGCCAATCTGAAAAGTGTTTTGAATCCCATTTGCTGTTAAATGGTTCAAAATCAATTCTACTCAATTGGCTTCAATCAGACTCAATCCGAAATGTCAATCCGATTTAATTCTAATTAATACGAGCAGTTTCAAATTCGAATTTTCAATCCGAATTATTCGGACCACGGATTCATTCTGATTGATCCGGATTTAAAATTTAGTTTTGATCAATACAAGTTCGGATTAATTCTGATTGGTTCGGATTGAAAACTGCGATCGTATTCATTCGGATTAGCACTCTGAATTGAGTCTGATTGATTTTGAACCGTTTTATAGCAAACGGAATACATAAAATTTTCGGATTAGCTCTGAATGAATCTGAATAGTTCGAAAAAAGATTCCAGAATGGCTCGGAATAGCTCTAACTCGCGCGGATTGAATTCCATGCCAATACTTTCGCCAGGGAGAAAAATTGTACAATTCAAAGCTTTAAATCTATTTTTATACTCAAATAAAATATATTAATTATTTGTGAATTTATCAATTCAGATAAAAACAAGTCCGACAGAAGAAAACATTTTAGATAATGTTTTGAAAAACAAAATTACATTTAACTAGATATTTTTGATATTCCAAATAAGTAAGAAATAATTCAGACCTTCTTTTTTCCCAGAAGCCTCCCTTGATATTGATGAAAGCTTCCCTTAGAGGCCATCACATAAATTACACAACACTTTTTTAATCCATTTTTTACCCTACCCCATGTAACAGGTAGTAACTTCCCCCCCCCCCCCCCAAATTATACGCAATTTTCTCAAATATTTATTTATTTTAATACATTCGATGTATTAGAAATGTCATAAAAAGATGAGATAAAAAAAAGAATAATAAACAATATAGAATATAGAACCAAATAGGATTTAGGCCATGAATCAATTGGATCACGTGACTAAATTATACATTCATTCATCCATGTGAGATAACTTTTTTAATTTGCAAGATGTCTTTCCAAAAAATTGGGAAGCGTAACAAAAGACAATAAAGCATGTCTGTTAACTTCTTTTTAGTAAAAATTTTGAAAAAGATTCGAAAACTTATTGACAATTAGAGTTAACTGTGAACTTTTTTGCAAAATTTTCACTCAAACCAATTTGAAAGACGTTCCCTATTATCTTCTGTAGTATTTTTCAAATTTTCAGGAAGATATTTCGTAAAATAAAAAAGTTATTTTACACGAACTTTTACAGGAATTGAGTCACGTGATCTGTTTGATCCATGACCTTAAATAGAATCTTCAAATAGAATATTTTTAATTACAAAACAGGTAATATTAGAATAAAATTATAAAATCATAACATCATCATAACGCGCCAAATTCAAATAAATGGTCCTTTATCTGATTCTAAAGTTTCTTTGGATTGATAGTATGAACTTGACAAATTTTTAAAAAAAATAAAGTACGTTTCTATGAAAAATAATTTTCTAAGTTGAGTGTACTAGTCGGTTAGACTTAGATTTAGGGGCTGCTAGTTGGTGGCAGTTCGCGGGGGGGAGGATAAGGAGGGGGGTCAGCTGGAGTTCAAGGGGGAGACGTGAGTCGGTCGTCGTAGGGATGAAGTATAAAGGGGAATAGTGTGGGGTTGGCTCACATTTACATAGCGGACCCGACAGGACTAGATGACTAGGCGGGGGGTATTAAAAGGCGAAAGGGGTAGGTGGTGGCAATTCTGGCAACATGGCCGCGACCGACTCTCGCGATGGAAATACGGAGGGTAGTCAAAGGGGGATGAGAAGAGGTCGAAGGTAGGTTTTCCGTATGAGTTTCCTATGCATCCTCATCCTATTCCCCTTCATCCCAAACACCCCAAACACCCCTTGGTCCTCCTTCACTCTCTTCCACCTTCAACCCTCTTTTGCTTAGACGAGATTCTCGGACCTGGATTCCGTGTTATTGGATTATTAAGGACCGCTATTGGATTAAACGCGATTTCAGTGTGCGACTCATTTCGAACTCCGCTGTGGTCTCCAGTCCTGATTGGTCGCGACATCAAAGTTCCGGAGCATACTATGGAACCCGAAAGTCGTTCTGAAGCTGATGGCAAACTAGTGCTTACATTTCGAGTATTTGTTCTCACAAGCCAGAGAATCGAGATGGAAATCATGTTCATTTGGCAGTGTCAAAACTTTCGTCATATTAGAATTTCACCAAAGTATTCTTTAGTCTAGCAATTTAATCACTTCGCTGATGCATCTCTTTCTCATTTCAACAAAATACACAGTTTTTCTCATTAAAATATAATTAATCCGGAAGTATAGTGCTTCAATAAAATAATCTCTGAAAGTTTAATTTGAAATGGGATTCCTAATTTTTGAGAAATTAAAACAAAATAGTTTCCAAATTCATCATTAAGCTTAAGATGGACTTTTTTCAAACGAGTAATTTGTTTAAGTGTTCTAATGTAGAGAAGAGGCATTTTTAAAACGAGTAGTTAATAAAAAAAATTTTAATCTATTAATTGGAATTTCCAAATTATATGGAGATTAATAATAACTTATTTCTGGAACCGAGGGTTTTTTCACTTTACCACAAAAAAATAGAAAACTTTCGTCACCGAAAGCGTTTTTTTCTGGAGTTAAATCGAGGCGCAACAAGTAATTCATAAAAGCTTGGAGAGTTCAGGGAATAAAAGGCAGCCTGAAGGTTGCAGTGAGGATATACGAAGATAATATTTTGTGGTAGGAAAAAGTGAAAATATTAAATAAAAAGTAGAAAAATTAAGTAATGTATCCTTCATTTTATTTTTTAGGCATTTCTCGAAGGACAAGGAGCTTATGGACAAAAATAGGAGTGCAAAAATTAATCACCGTTGGCGTAACTTTTAACGGGGGGTAACTCATCCGATCAAGCCCGTGAAACTTGGAGGCACAAGGCTTAGTTCTAATTTAAGGGTGGAAATGAAAACCACCCCTGTTCGCGCTAATTTAAGGCTAGCACTGGCCACTCATTTGTTTTAACCGCTTTCCCGTGGGCACGGCGTCCCAAGACTAACCGGGGGTGAAAACTAGTTACGATTCGCAGCATTTTATAATTTCTAAAAACACAAAAAAAAACAGGAAAAACTGCTTTCTTTATGATGTCTCTAAACCTCACCTTACAAAGATTTTTCTTGAAAAATTTGGTTTTCCTATAAATTTAAAAAATGAATTTCTCGAACTTGAGGAAAATATTTTATCACTGTCTTTCTACGAAGTTTTGAGCATTTGAATTTCGAAAAATTATTTAAAAAATACTATAAAGTTTTCTAAATCTTTCTATTTATCAGGCTAATTAAAATAATTGGATTCCCTTTTTCAATCCTATCAAGGTTTGTTAATGGATTTTAAAATGTATAAAAAATAAGGAAAAGTGAAGAATTTTTGAAGGGGTAGCTACTATTTGAAAAATATAAGTCGAGCTACTAAAAAGTTTTTTTCTAAATATTTAACCAAATTGAAAAGTTAAAAGTTATTTAATAGACCTACACAAAATCAACTAAACTTGATTTTTAAAGAAAAATAATAATAATTAATAACCCCTAAACTGAATTATTCCATTGGATGTCCTCGTAACCATTCGAATAAATTTGGTTTTGTTAATTCAATAAATTTCACTCTCACTTATAAACGTTGAAAATATATATTGCTAATGAGTCATTATTTAATTCAATTGATATTCGGATATTATAACAATTAAATGTGTATTTACAAATATACAATACAATTTTTCACTCTCACTTTCAGTTTAATTCGGTCTTTTAAAGCGGAAGGTGTCTATATTGTCGATTAATGTCCGTGTTAATCGGGATGAAGGCGATATTCGCGGTACGAGGCGAGTTCAACCCTCGGAGGCGGTTTCGAGGTTTATCGAATTCTTCGATACCTTCTTTTTTCTCTCTCACTCCATCAGGTTTGATACGTTCGAACTCACCCCCAATGATCGTTTTAAAACGACTACCACACGCCCACCCTCGTTTTCAAGCTTTTCGCTTGTCGTTTTTATCGGTTTACTCTTTATTCTTCTACCCCGCCACTTCTAAAGCTCCTTCCCCCTCTCCTATTACTTAGGATCATCCCAAAGTAATTGGATTAAATTGCGATCTCCAATTTTTTATCGGAAGTCTTACTTTACCGTCTAAGGCATTTTTAGAGCTATGGAAAAGTTTCTTTGTATTGAAAGAAGTTCTTATGATTCTAAGAGATTTTCGTAAGGGGGGATTTTAATGTGAAATTTTCAAAAAATCGAATTTTTTTATTTTTTGAAAGTATATACTTTTGAGAATCCCCTCCATAGGTGTGTTGTGTGGAGCTAAAATCGCAAATTAAATTTGAGTTTCAATTTATATACGATTTTCATACTCAAAACTTCAAACGCGTTTTTCTCAAAATGGTCCTTTTTTTTATTGGGCGTAAGGGATAAAAGGTAATAATGTATCAATCTTTCTCCAAATTTCATATAATGTTTTCAATATTAGTAGCTTAGGCCAATAGTAAATTTATAATTTTTTGACAATAATTTGTATTTTCTTATTAATAATAAAACAAACAAAATCGTAATTATTCGACTTTTTTTATTTTTTTATTTTGGATTCGCCAGTCCAGAATTATTACCAATGACAGCAGCAGTGGAATTTTCGAGGAGCTTTTTTCAATGCGACATATAAAATGTTTAAATATTAGAATTATATTATTGTTATATATTTTATTTTTCTATAAAAAAATTCTTCATAAAAATAAAAAATTAAATCACAAGCAATGGTCTTGATTTAAGATAAATTCCCAAAAATATCTATTTTCCTGCCGGTCAGAGTAAATGTAACAAATCTCATTTTGAAAATTGAATAACATTTCTTTAAATCAATAACACTTTTTGAGACTCAAATAAATCGTTCTATGTTTCAAAAAAACTTTTTCTCGAAAACAAATTTGTTTTCAACTAAAGAAATCGTTTCTTCAACAACTTCTTCTCATTTTAATACATAAATACTGATGAAATGAAGAAAAATATACTTGATCTCAAAAAATGACATAATGTATATTTCGTAATTCGAAAAAATTATTTGTTTCATAAGTTATTATTTTAATTAAAAGACATATTCTTTAGACTCGAAAAAATGTCCAAGTAAAATGAATGAAAATTTTTCTATTAACTGAAGAAAATTTTTTATTTAAAAACGCATTTACGTCAAGTTTCGAAAATTTAGGAAACACAAAATTGTATCACTTACCTTCATGATATTTAGAAAAAGTGTGTATATATTCCTAAAACTCAAGTATATTTTTATAAAAATTCTTTTTACTTCACACACAGAAATTTCAACTGCCCTCTCCGCACCCATTCTGGAAAAAAAACTACTGGTTCTAATGAAAGTACATTTTTAAAAAGTGCATTCATATAAAATAAATTCCATCTCGCGAGCGAGAGATCGTCGACACGACTGACTCGAAAAGGTTCTCTTGAATTCTCGCGATCAAAACGGAATCTGGATCTGAATATCAAAGGACCACGAATGAAAATAAAAACCTGAATGGTGGCTGGGGGTCCTCTGGTCCAGGTGGGGTCTGCACCGGTCAGTCTGGATAAAACTGGACCACAATCTCACAAAAAATGTTTTCTTCTCGAGGGGTCCAGAGATACTTAAATCTGACGAGACGCAGCATCCCTTGGGGAGGACCTCCTGCGAAAAGCGAGAAACTGGTTTTTCTGGAAGAGCAAATCTCAACTGCTTTCTATCTAACCGGATTTTTTATATCAACCGTTTCAAAACTGTCTAGTTTTATTCAAAATACTCAGATATAAAGCAATCCATAAAAATCAACTATTATCCTTTGAAATCCAATAAGTTACAATTGCTTGATATGTATTTTATAAGTATTAAAAAATATTCCCAAATTTTTTTAAGTTTGTATGAAAAAATTTTCTTCTTCTCTCTTTACTTTACAAATGATTTTCCTACATACTTTTTGAAAGTAAATTTCTTTAATAATGTATGTGTCGTGAAAAATTATTATGTTATGAACGAAATTAAAATAAGTTTTTATCGTAAAAAATTAATTAATTAAAATCTGTTTTTTTTTAATTTTATTATTGAGGCGTAATATAAGTCAGTTATATTTTTGAAAAAAGTCAATATCAAAATTCCATGTTCCAGTTAAACTATAGGAGATACGAAAAAAGTCATGATACGAAATTGTTAACTGCAAAAATCAATTTTTTAACCAGAATATGTGAAATACGAAAAAATGTAAGAATGCAAAACTGTTTGGTTTAATAAGATTTACAAATTTTGTCTGGAACAATTTTTAATAAAATGTACATATATATTTCTTTTTTTTTAAAGAAAATGTGACTCTACACGGAAAAAAAAGTTCAATAAAGTTTAGAGAACTGTTCAAGAGTTGGGGATACAGGCATTTACGGAACAAAGTTCTACAAAATTTATAGAACTTTCAATAATTTTTCCTGAATGTTCTGCATTTTATATTGAAAAGTTCTATAAATTTTGCAGAACTCTGTTCCGTAAATGCCTGTATCCCAAACTCCTAAAAAGTTCTATAAACTTTGCTAAACTATTTTTTTCCGTGTAACGGACATAAAGTAAAAAAATCGAGCGCAAAGCGCGAGTATCATGATGAGAATGTATTACTTAAGACTGATAGAGCCTAAAGTGAATTAAATTTTCTTTTTCATTTGAAATCAACAACAAATTTAGTAACTTTGAAAAAATGTAATTCACATTTATAATATTATAAAATTGACATGAGCTTCAGTATCAAATTACAAGAAATAAATTTGAATGTAAGCGAAGAATATAAGACTGAGAGCGATGGGCGAGGTCCAAAATAAACGGAGCGTAAAGCGTAACTATCGAATTTTCAGAAGAAAATAAATGTCATAAATTCTGACAGAAATGGTCAACAAGTTACATGGAATTTTCTGTACTTTAAAATTTAATAAACATGAATATGAATACACGAAGTCAAATATTTATCCAAAGAACGAATAACTTTTATTTCAGCATTTAAAGATTTTTCCATATCCATGATATGAAAAACTATATGGGCACAGATGTGAAAAATACAAGTTATAAAAATGAGATTTGAATTAATATTTTCACTTTTCCAGTCAATATGAATTTTGTGCAATATGAACTAGACTTTAAAATTTATATTTAAACGATGCAAAAATGTACAAGAATTTTCTGTTGCTGCATTTCTTGTAGAACATCTTCTTGCGCTGATCTGGACCTAGATTAGATTATATAGATTCCACTTCGTTGTAAATCAAATAGCTAATTCCTAAGGATCTCTGAAATAAACTTTTGTATTATTTTCTATCCCTATCAATTTTATCGATAATGTTAAAATAAATTTAGGTAATTTACACTTGGAAATATTTTTAATAGAATGCTGACATATTCTTACAATATAACAGAAAATAAGTAAAAGTCCTAAAATTCAGAGAAAGGAATTTTCTCAATTTTCACGATTTTTTTTTCTTTTATTGGTAGAATAATACTGTACCGGGCAAAATTGCGGGACCACCTGTTTTTCGATAATTGCTTAAATTATCCTAATTTGAATTATGTGAGTGAAAAAATTTGTTCTCTTAATCAAATTCAAAGCTATCAAAATTCTTCATAAAATGAGCCCAGCATGAATTCGTTTTGTTATTTTTAAAGAAGTTATTGCAGAAAAAGTCAAAATTTCCAAGCTTTCTTAAATTTTAAATGACTTTTAAAATAATTAACATTTTTAAATGTTCTTGGACTAATTTTAAAGCTAAATTTCTACAAAATCGAACAAAATTCTTGTAATTGATGTGTAATTTTTTTCTTAGATACTGCTCGGGGTTAAAGTTCAAATAAAAAAGTTTCAAAAATTCCAATATTGCTTTTGCTGAGAAAAACATTGTCATAAGATATATAAAACATATAATCATAAATTTTGTTTCGAATTTCCTTAAAATATATATTCATATTATCTTTATTATGATTTACCTACAGATGAAATGTTTTCCAAATTTCCCTACTTTTTTGTTACAATTTCAACTCTTTGTATTATGCAAGAACAAGAATTATAGATTTATGACAATTTATTGCAATTCTGTAGAATCTTAGCTTTAAAATTAGTCCAAGAACATTAAAAAATGCTGATTATTTTCAAAGTTATTTAAAATTTGGACTTTTTTTGCAATAACTTCTTCAAGATTTAACGAAACGACTTTTTAAAGTCGTTTTTAAACGACGATTTTAAAGATAATATTGACGGCTTCAACATTATTAAGAGTACAAATTTCATTACTCACAGAATTGAAATTAAGATAATTTAAGAAATCATCGAAAAACAGGTGGTCCCACAATTCTGACCGGTAGTGTAATTCCAGTAAACATGAAACATTTTTAAAACTGAAGTTCTCCATATCTATTAAGCATACCTGAAACCTACGAGGGAAGAAAATAATAGAGTTTTCTTTCGTATAACTAATATTATTTTTCTCGAAGTAATACAGAAACTCAAGCATAAAATTTGTAATAGTGAATATAGAACGTCTAGTTTATTTTCTCAAATAGGACACTTTGATGGGAAGTAACATCGCATTTGGAACGATGTAATACGAAATCGTTCGAAACTGAAATAAAAGGACGGCTGCAGATACTTCGAGGCTACTGAAATACTAAAAGCGACGATTGCAGAAAGCGACGTTATTGGACCAAACGAAGCAACCTCGCCGCAAATGGTTAATAAAGCTCGAAGAGAGCGAGGATCGGCCATAAGACACACATAGGGGGTGGTTAAGGTTGGCGTTAATGATGCCCGCATGCCGGTTCGTTCCCGGGGGTGGAAAATAAATGGTTGCTTACCCGTTACCGAACCCACACCATTGGCCCAGCTTTCCACCCCAAACCAACCCCCACACAATACGCAGAACACTACCCGCACCCCTTTTGATAAACTTGCTTCACGACTATGGCAAAATCAGGACTTTTTCACCAATTTTTCTGACCAATTCAAGTTCCAACTGCATTATACGTTTATATTACAGGTATACTTTTTACCTTTTTCATTAGAGAGTAATTTAGAGTAAACTCACCACCTCTTCGTATGGTTTGCCTTTTGCTGTCCTTGACCCCACTTACCCCTTCCTTATCAATTTTATCTACCCCAATATTTTCCTTATTTAAATTTCTGTTGCAGTGGTTTTTCTTTGTGTTTTAAAAAATGTTTCTATTATGAAGGTATGACAGTGGCTAGGAAAACCTTGGAAAACTTAATTAATGACTACTTTGAAAAATGTAGATGCTGTTATTCAATACATATTCTAAGAGAAAAATGTTCACTTTACTGAGAAAAAATTTAAAAATATAAAAAATGTCTTTTTATAACAATTACTGTAGGTCAATGTTCAATGCACTTTTTTCCAAGTTTAATCTTCAAAAATGATTGGATTTTAAGAAATGATGGCTCATTTTCTACTTTTAGCATTTTTAGAGAACTTTATCATCTTAGATTTTTTTATTAGTCTCTCATTTTCTCACTGCTGATCAAAAATATTGAAATATTGAATAAGTTTTATCAACAAATAGCTGCAGTTAGAAAATGAGAGATCAATTTGAAAAGTTGAAACGGTAAAGTTTTTTTAAATTGTTTAAAGAAGGAAATGAGACATCATTACACAAAATCCGATCATTTTTAAAGAGTAAGCTTGGGAAAAACTGCATTGAACTTTTATCTACAGTAATTGTTACTAAAAAGACATTTTTGGAATTTTTTAATTATTTTACGGCAATCCGAACATTTTGCTTTAAAATTATACATGAGATAAGAGCACGAACATTTCTTAAAGTGGTAATTAATTAAGTTCTCCTAAAACTTTTCAGACACGGTCGATCCTCATTAAAAATCTAATGTGTTTTGGCCCGTGCTTGATTTTTCTTTAAGAATACCATAGGATGATGTTTTAGGATAATATTTTAGAAAAAAATATCATATAATTATTACAAATTTGACCTTTAGTCATATTTTACGATAAATTTTTAACGAAGATCATTTTTTAAAACGGAAGTTGATTTCATGTAAGTTTTTTTAAAGGGGGACCTTATTTTAATGGATCATAAAAAGCCTTTTCTTGAGTAAATTTTTAAATTTATTAAAATGTCTTATGGATTTATTTTATCTTGATCAGAAAGTACATATGATAAATTAAATTTTCGTAATATTTTTGCTGAAAAATTTAGTTGGTCATTAAAAGGCCTCAAGAAAAAGAACAAACGGACGAGTGAATCACTCTTCACAGCAAGTTTTGAAATAAGACATTTCTAACTGTTTTTCATAGTTGAATTAACAATTTTTCTTTTTAACAAAATGTCGGCAATTTGCAGAAAGTACGAAAATTTCATACAACTTCTTTATTTCTTAACTTTAAAAAAAATAAAAAGACCAATCAAAAAAAACCCTAAAGTGATTTCGAAAAACGCACGTTTCAACATTTTTGCGAATCAGCCTCCAAAAATTGTATTAAGCATCTTTGAGATCCTATGTATAACAATAATGCAAGAAAATAAAACTATTTTTTTAAATTTTCGAAGTCATGTTTCCCCTTAATTTAAAAATTATCTTCGAATTTTCCTCCAATATTTCGTAAATAAATATAAAACTTGAGGAGTATTGTCCTAAAATTTGAACCTGTAAAAACATGCAATCCTTTACCAATATTACATTCACTTTCCCGGTACAGAATATTTTTCTGAAATTAATAAAAATAAAATAAATTCAAGCTTAAATATTTCCTTTTCCAAAAACGTATGTTCTTGGTTTTCTAATCGTTTAAAATTACCACTAAAGTAAAATCGGAACTGGGATATAATTATCTAATTGATCACTTTTCATTACCACACATTTCAAATCTATATAATGATAGAAAATTAAAAATGTATAGAAGCCTTAAAATAAATTGCATTCTAATAATGAAACGAAAAATAAAATAATGAAAGTCAAGTAACCGAAAAAACTCAATTCTAAAAATGAAAAATAGCCCAAGAAAAACTCTCCGGAAATTACTTTCAGTTGGAGATTCGAAAATTGAAAATGTCTGTCCGCGCGTTGCAATTGGCCAGAGGGGGTTCACCTCTAACCTATGGTTGGGGGTGAACATTGGTTAGGTGTAGGTCGACAAACGTGGTCACCTAGTGAATGTATACAAGTGAGTGAATAACCGTGTGCGGAACTCGAGTGATTTATGTTAATTCATGTTAAATTACTTTTGTTCCGCGAACGCGAAGCGAGACGTTTTTAAATGTCCAAGGGGAGCAAAGAATGAAAGAAAAACGACATAGAAAGACAGCAGAGGCGGCAGAAAAGAGAACGTTAAAGGAAAGAAAAAGGAACGCGATGACTGGTAGATCAGAAGGAGAAACGAGAGAAATATTTTATGAACCAGACGTGTCCCGGATTTCCCCTATTAATACCAAAGTATTCTTCCCTACTTTTCTTTTTTCACCACAAATTTATTCTTCCCATTTCGTCTCCGAGAGCTTTATTATTTATCGGAAAGTTAGAATCGTCTGTAGGTCGCATTCTGTTCCAGACGTGAAGAAAGAAGAACCATCAAATATTTTATAGTGTTTGGATCTATTTTCTTTTTTTGCATCTCAACGAGAATATCTAAAACTCTCTTTGCGTTAAATAGGTCCATTCTTTAATATTTTTGCTCATAAGCTCGAGGTTAAAATGGTGTTGAGCGAAAATTGTGGTCGCTAGTTTGCAATTGGACATTCCTCAATTTTCGCAATTTGTCCAAGTGTCGGTTAAAAATGCTAACATATATGATCCCTCTGGAGGTCTTAGCTGTCGAATTTGAAATACATGAATTGCTTCGTACAATTATGTATTTGACTGACAGATAATAAGGGAGAAAATCAGGGTAGTGATCAAGCGCTCATAATAGGGGTTAAAAGGGAGGGGATGACGAGGTGCTTAAGGGTAGTAGTAATATCGTGATAGTCAATATAAAACAATGCGTGACGATTCTACATTGTTACGCTATGCGTTAAACATTGTTTCTATGTGTTTGCGATTCAAGGGACATTTCTATATGCTTCGAATGGTGGGAAATAACCGTAGCACTCGTTCTTGTTGTAACATTGACAGTACAACGTGTAACGTGCATTGCATGATGAACGATAAATAATAAAGGACGTCGATGAGCAACAAAACGTTGGAAGTGTAGTACGAATAATAATTAGCGACCCTTTGATACTGAACACAGGTATGACGAGACACGTTTGACAGCTTTGCAATACCCTTTCGATAGGATCTGGTTCTTTCCCATGTACAATGTACCTCCATCATTGGATGACTGATTTTTAAATTCACTTGTATTGCAAAAAATCTGTATTCCTTGCTCTCAAGTCTTAGTGGTGTTTCATCTCGAATTCATCTCAAAGGAAAACGATCAGAAAATTTTTATATGGTTAGATGTGATGTTCGGCAAACACATTTCACTACTGATCTGTAACAAAAAGATAACGGTATTAGAGAACAAAGTAAAAATTATATTAAACAGTTGATTTGGGATAAAAGAGTTATAGAGGGTTTTCCAATTAGAGGTTTCATTTTAAATAGCCCGCTATTTCGACAGCTTTTATAATAAGAGGTATCATTTTTTTACAGATGGCAACTAAAAACTATGCATGAAAATGAACCTGAATTTTACCGAAAAATCATTATGAACAATGAGGCTCATTTTCAGCTTGGATAAGCAGAATTGTCGCATTTGAGGCTCGGAAAACCAAAAAATTATTCACACCTCTGGACTTTTTTATTTGGGGTTATGTGAAAGATAAGATTTATGCTGATGCTCCTCAGTCACTTTAAGAACTCAACGAGAAGATTGGTGCCGTTATCGACGAAATAGAGCCCCAAATGTGCGAAAATGTTGTGAAAAATTTCATGAATAGAGCATGGTCCTGCACATGTAGCCGTGGAGGCCATATAAATGATATTGTTTTTCATTATTAATGGCAAACCTTCCGCTATTGAATGGAATAAAAATCAAATGATTTTACACAATAAACACGCGTTTTTCTTAAAAATCAAAATGAAACCTCTAATTGGAAAAACCTGTAGTAGAAAGTTCGAGATGTTATACTTTAAAAGACCTGTTCTTTTATATTGTAGTGTTTTCACACTTCTTCCGGAAGAAACATTGCATATCTTTTTTATACTACACATGCACAGTATTTAGTATTGGTGACGAAATCGCTATATCTTTTTATGAAAGTTTTATAGATTTTTATTCATTTAGAGATGACTCAAATGTTTAATTGGTTGTTTAGACACAATTAATTATGAAAATATAATGTGTGTTGATGATTCTTCCAGATAAATGATAACATAAGTTTTTTAAAGTACAATAATATAATATTTCACTACCGATATGGAATTTTTATATCTCTATTGCCTAAATTTTAATGCATCTGAATATAATTCACATTTTAAATTCGTAATTAAAATGGATTTGATCATGAGAAGAAAACATGTGTCATACATACAAAAATTATATAATGCTTGTATCACATTATCAGTCTTTTTGTAATGATAATATGTCCAAGTAAAATTCATGTATCGAAGTAATATTTGAGATGTAATTAATCATGAAAACATATCGTGAATTGGTGATGTAAAAAAACATTACAGACTGTTTTGAAACGAGGATAATACGACTAATAAAGTGAAAAGGACATCAGAGTGGTGGCGGAAGGAAGGCGAAGGTAATGATTGAATAGAAAACGAGGAATAGAAAGAGAGAGAGATAGAGAGAGAGAGAAAGAGACAACAAAGCAGGGTAGGTGGACCAATCGTACGTTGTACCTCGCTACCAGGAACTACCACACGCACCATTGCAACCATTTGAGTTTCCTAGTACTCTCCTCATCCTCTTCCACCTTCAATGCCCGCAGGAGTATTCTCGTTCTCTGCACTCTCTCATCCCTTTTCGTTCTATACTTCTCTGTCTCTCAATCCCTCTCCCTCTCTCAGTTTCTCTCTTCCTATATTTCCACATCCCTCTCTCTCAGTCCTCCGTCCACTAGCATTTCTCTACCACCTACGGTTGGCGAACTGAACTCGCCGACCGATTTTGCATTTAAATTTGGTAAATTTCCCGGAGTTGGCAAATGAGCTGCGAGTATAGTGTCTAATACTAGCGCGCTAGCAGAAAGCTCGATATGCTGCGTCTAATGCCTCTGGAGAGAGTTTATTGTACATGCATGTGTACAGTCATCAGAAAAAGTCAAAAGAGAAATTCACATTTTTTACCAGAATTTGAGACTGGAATTGATTCCTAGAAATAAAATAATTTTGATGAATTCAAAAATTACTGAGGATATGCAAAAGACTCGCCACTCAAACGAGCCAGATTAATTTTTTATTTTTGAGTGGATTAAAACTATAAAATTGAAGAATTTTTAGCAAAGTTACTCAATAGGTACAATTGATTTTACTGATCAACTTCAATTAATTAATTCCTATTGATGTGCTATCAATTTTTTTTAACTTCTGAAATTAAGAGTTGAAATTTTCAGAAATCTAATATAAAAATTATGTAAAATCTTAAAATATAAAAAATGAAAAAATATTTTTTTTTAAATATTGTAAACTATAAGGTGAAGGAAGCAAAAGAGGGAAGTAAAAATTCATGAAAAATAAATACCTTCTGATACAATAAGATTTACAGTATTTCTTAATATTCAATAAAATAAAAGTCAATGTGTGGTAATTAACTGTAAAATGAGTTAATTTTCAAATATTTTATTCACAGAAAATTGATACTCGTTATTACAGTTATTTTCAGAATCGAGAGGTCCAATCGCATCTCAAATTAATCCGATTAAACTATCAACTGACAGATTTTTATTTCACTATTATAAAATAATGTTCTTAAATGTATAGAACTTTGATGTTGAAAATTAATGGAAATTTATAGGAAATTCGCGATACTTTTGATTGGAATTAATATCTCAAAATTGCAAAAAAATGACTGATTTTTCTCAAATTTATCTTGATATCGTGAAATATTAATCTTATGTATAGGCTGCCCAAGTTTATAAGTTCACTTACAAAATGTTGTCAAACCCCTAGTTTTTGGGCTAGAAAGGTTTGAAGTTAAATCAAAAGTTTTGTCTAACAAAATTTTGCAAGGGGACATTTGTCTCGTTTTTTAGTATTTATTGGCCATTAACGTTTTTCCCCAAGTAATAGGAAATCCTATATATATATATATAAATTTTAATTAACCGAAAGTCGACCAACTTTGTCGAATTAGATGAAAATTTTCGAGCAGCCCTTCTTAATTTGAATTAGTAAAAAGAGAGACGCTAATTAAATTCAGTAAACATTTCTCCTAATAACCAGTTGTTTTATCAGATTCTCATCGGATATAAGGAGATATTATATTTGTATGAAATTTTTAACAATTATTTTTCAAAAACTGTATAAGTACCAATGAAATTAGTATAAGATGACTGATAATTTGTACAAAATTCCACTGAATTGAATTAGTGACTCACTTTAAACTAATTTAGAATTTAGGCACAGAGAACAAATCTATTGTATTTAATGAGTTTATAAGTTAAAATAACTAGTGAAAAATTTCTCTAAAATGAACAGATATTTCAGTAACATTTACCACTTTTTTATTAAAAGGGCAGATTTTGTCGATAAATATTACAAGAATGTCTGTTTAATAAACATTCTGAATGAAATTTCTTAATCTGTAAATTAAACAGACATTTTTGTAATATTTATCGAGAAATGAGTTACATTCACAAAAAAGCGGCAAATAGTACTAAATTATAACTGTATATAATCTGTATATGAGAAACGTTTAACCTATACATGGATATTGGATAAAAAATGCAGCATAAAAATGATAGAGGAACTGCTATAAAACCGCGATCGAACGTGTCGTTCTACTTGGACCTGTACTTACTCACAACGCTGAAAATAGTGCACATGCATTATAAACGTGTACTGGACAACTTTGGATATCACCCTTTAATTATAGTCAGCAGAGGGCAGCACCCTGCCACTCCCGTGCATGTCCGTATATATTCCATTTTCATGGTTTTAACCGATCCCATTTCTTCTCTTTTCGATTTCGAAAGGTGTCAAAAAGCCGATTTAGTTATTAGCCGACTTTAATTATTTTTCTGGGTAATGAATCATTTTTTCGTATCTTTACTTAAAATGCTTGAGTTTGAACTATGCATTCCTAAAAAGAGGAAAATACAGATTAAAAGTAAATAGATAAACAGAAACTACTGAAAAATAACAAAGAATTTTTTTTTTTTGAGATAGGATCAGATTATCTATTTTATTATTCATTTTATTCATAATATACTTGTATTTATTGAATTATATATTTGAGAAAATACTAATTTTTATATCAACGTCTATCCTAGAGAACATTTTCCAATTATTATGCGATTTAATTAATTTTTCATCACCTACTCTCTAAATTTGAATCAGTCGAAATCTACTGATTATCAGTGAAATTTGACTGATTCAAATAGCTAAAAAGAGGTTACTGTAAATCAGTCAAATTTCACTGATTATTTCAGTGAAAATTTGACTGATTCAGATTTAGAGAGTAATTAATTCTCTCTAAATCAAAATTAGTTAATAATAACTAATTTAGGGTAAAATTTAGTAATGAAACTTTTCTCCAACTGGATTGTGAACGCATTCTCGCTAATTCAAAATTTAGAGTGAAGATTGAGCCAATGGCATAGCCTCAAACTGAACAACGCTTTTAAAAAAAACTGTGGAAACAGAAGAAAAATTAACTCTCATGTATTTTGGAAGAGGCAACAAAACATTCTCAACTTTTCAATGCGAATTTTATTTACAATGTCAATTCAGGAATGAGTAGCTAAAATATCAGTTGCAGTTATATTTATTTTTTCAAACTCCCTGTAACTAATCATAATTTTTATCGAATTTTAATAAACAATATCTCATTTCATACACTGAAATATTTTTTACAAATCGATCCTTGAACATTTTTAAAAATACTTTTTTAGAAAATAACACACTGTACAAAATTTATTCATCTTAAAAATCATTAAAAAATTATTTTAATAAAAAGTTCAGCGAGTAGAATTTTGGAGAATATTCCAATAAACAAAACAAGATCTTTTTTTATTTATTTTTTTGCTGCTATAAACAATTATTCAATTTGAGTTAATGTCAAATCCACTTTAAATCTTAGCCCAAAAAAGGAAACTAGGACAATTCTTTTTCATAATGAATTAAAAATTTGCATTATAAAAACGCCTTTTAGACATTGCGTCATTACTTGAGGGAACGTTGATCACGAGTAAATTTGTACAATGTGTTTTTACGTGAAGTGGAAGAATTAATAATGTTAATTATCACACTATATTTTCTGGAGTAGATCAGAATGAAAGATTCTAGCGCATTAAAGTAATCATTAACGTAACGTGTCCTTTGATGCCTCTTCCTCTGTAAAAACACTTGAAAAAATGAGGAATCAGCCATGTTAAGTGTAACAAAAGTACGAAACAGGATTGAGTGAATGAAATGAGAAGGATAGAAGGGAGCCGAGTTGGTTGAGAGCAGAAAGCAGAAATTTTGGAAAATCATCTTTTTCACCGTCGGCTCAACGTGATGTTGCAATGCGCATTATTTAATGGGCGTTTCTCGCTTTGTTCGGCCGACTCATTAACCGGGACTCCCGATTGTACTTTGCGTCGGTTTCTGCAGCACATAGAACCAACGTTCGGGGTGCAGTCGCGTCGCTGCATAATGAACAGGACACCCCCAATCCCCCCGTGCATCCACCATCAACCTATTATTTCTCCGTATTACGTTACGTCGCGTTACGTTACGTGCCTGCACGATCCCCGTTCGGAATCTGTTGGCACGTTAAAAACATTCCAGCTCCACCGATGACTGGACCTCGACTGACTTTTAAATCAATTGTCCATGCCAAATTATTCATCTTGCTGATTTTCTCTTTTTGTGATTCGAATTTCCAATTCCAATTTACCTTTGAACATATGCTAGGATATTTTTTAAAAACTTTATTCATTTTATTTTTGTCGATAAAATTACATGGAAATTTCAATATTCTTTATGAAAGGTATTTCAGTAACTTAGTCTAGCCTCATAGTTGTAAAATAATTTTCATGTAGTAATTCTGTGAAAATTTTGTCCAATACGTTACGCAACACTAAAAAAGTAATTGTGTAAACTTTCATTTCATTTTTTTATTATTTTGTATAACTACTTGGATTGTTACTTTATATAATTAAATTGTTGAAGCAAATAACAATGAGAAAAGTACCTGATTTGTAAAAATTATTGAAAGATTCTATTATAGTGAATAATATGGAACAAGTGTTAAAACACTCATGAACTGTTATACAGTATACATAATTATTATTTCAGCTGATGAGGATAAATATATGAAAAAACTGAACAAACTACTCTCTGAATTTGAATCAGTCAAAATCTACTGATTATCCGTGGAATTTGACTGATTTGACAGTGAAAAATATTTTTTTCACTGATAAATTAGTGAAAATTAACTGATTTAACAGTGAAAAATATTTTTTCACTGATGCATCAGTAAAAAGGCAAATCACTGATTCCATCAGTGAAAATTTGACTGATTCAGATTTAGAGAGTAAATAATTCTTCTTCCACTTCAAGTTGAAATGTAAGAAAGATATTTATTTCTGATATTCACCACTGTCTTGGAAAAGAATTGATGAGTAAATTCAAAATGAATTAATCTGATTAATTTCTTCATATGATAAAAGGGACAATGTCCTGGAAGAGAGTAATAATTAAACCCGTGAATGAGGAACATTCTCTGAACATACTGAGCATCTCTTGCGACTAAAGTTGTCTCACCCTGCATTTTATCTAAACTTTCATCTAAACTCCCCTAGTTATCTAATCGACCCCTCCACTATTTTCTACGAAAGGGCTATGAGGTATGTTAGAAGGGGAATTTCAAGGCTTGTGGTGGGGGTTCTTGTGCACACCCTTTCCAGCTAACCAACGGGAGCTTTTAGCCCCAAGGAGGGGAAAATTACGGTCTTTAATATATTGCCATTTGAGACTACGACTTGATCCTAAAACAAATATGATATAAGATCGTATTTTAATCACGAAAACCTGATTTAATACAAGTCTATTTTAATTACTAGCAGCAATAAAAAGACTACTCATTTAGGTTGTTTAATCTCTCTAAATTTGAATCAGTAAAATTTCACTGATAAAATAGCTGAAAATGGGTTACTCTTCCACTTAAAATGCAAATTTCACTAATAATCAATGGTGTTTTGCTGAAAAATGATTACTGAAGTTGATCAGTAAAATTTGTTTTACCAATTGAGTATTAGTGATCGACTTTAGTTCCAATTTCACTGTTTCATAATGAAATACTACTGATTTAAATTTTAAACAACTATTGAAATATTTGTTTAGGATCTTACATGAAGTGAATTTTTTTAATTTAAAGTCTCCAATAGTCAGAATGGCTCTTGGAAGAACAAAAGGTTGATTTAGTAACTGACTTCATTAGAATTTGGATTAATCATCAGTTCAAAATGACTAATTAGGAGTCAAATTCTACACAAGTGACAGTAGATTAGAATTAGCGATTTTTGACTATTTTCGATTTATAGTTCAAATTTTTGATATCGATTTTCTGAAAAGGAAGATTAAATATAATTAAAATTGATTTGATTGCATCTTTACAATTTTCGAAAGAATTAATTAATTAATTAAGTCTAAAAATGACTTCTGCAAAGTAAGACAATTTTAAAACGCAAAGTGAAGTAAAAGTAGACTGAAATACTGAAAGTTATGTTATTTAGTATAATTATTTTTATAGAAATGAATTCAGGTCAAAATATCGGCTTAATTTGAGTAAATGGACTTTATACTTCTTATTCTCTTGTAAGAGGAAAATTCAAAATGAAATCAACTAAAAAGGACACACAGTTATGTTGAAGATTTTCTCAAGTCCTTTCTTGGAAAATCTATACTAAATTGAAATTTTCTTAATGCGATATTCAAAGTTAAAAAAAGTCTCAAACTTGGAGTTTCATCCCTTATTTTGGCGCTCGGACATGTGCTCGAGTTCAAAGGTTGTATTGTACCTGGAATTCTCCCAATAAATCTCAGAAAATTCATGTCCATTATTTTATGGCCCCAAAATCTAAAAATTGATGAAATCTTGTTATTCTCCCATACTTAGTTAATTTTTCACTTTCAATGCTTTTCAGCCGAGATTACTTTATGATAATATATAATGTATAATTGATTATTTAATAAAATGTTATGAAAAATGTTTAAATAATGAATTAATATATTATATATAAGAATAAAAAAATATTATAAATATATAAATATATTATAAAATGTAAAAAATTTTATCAATTTTAGCAGTTCGTGTTTTATTACGATGCTTTCACAAGTATTAACTTGAAGAATTTAGGATTCGTAATCATGAAGATCAAGAATTAGTAAATTAAGGGGTTGAAAAATTTAATTTTGATCCACGTTTCTTCTTAAAAACTGCTTTCTTGAAAAAACCTGTTTTTCTCAACACCTTGAGAGCCGGTCATCCCTTACAAGAGAGAATTTGCATTTCTGTATATCCCTGGCGCCATCCGGTATCACGCGGGATAAAAACTCTTTCTCCCTTAGCGTTTCTAGCATGATCCTGAAAGGGTGGGTGAGGGGGTTGTAGGACGAGGGTCAGTGGAAGCTTCAAGGGGGTCCACGTCACTGCAAACGGCGGAATTTTTTTTATGCCAAACGGTTAAAATGTAAATGAAGTCGACGGGTTTAAGAATGTGGAGTTATTAAAGGGATTCAACCCTCCAAGATCTTTCAAATATTATAATTTTATGAAATATAAACATTAGTCTTATAATAACTTACAATAAGCGTCTTTTTTCAAACCAAAATTAAAATTAAGTCGATAAAACTATAAGATTTTTTAAAATTCATAAATTAATAGGAGAAAATTTTTATAACAATATAAGTTTTATTTTATAATGATGATTCTGAGAAATATTAGTAATCTAGGAAAAATTAAGATGCAATGGTAATTTTCCTAGCGGTCTGGAAATTTCTCAGAGTCAAAGATACTAAAAATTCGAAAAATTATATAAAACTGTAGTATGGGTTTTAGTAAAGTTTGCAATAACCTATAATAAATTTTATCACACATTTTTACTATAATTCAGTATTTTTTGCTAAAAATTTTCACGTAAAACGTTTTTACCTGAAATAGAACGTATTTCTGGAAAAATTCTAAACTTGGGTTTCTTCATGTATAAGACTTTATTAAAAACTGTCCCCTTTATAATTTTATTACGAAGTTTATTCTTCAAGTGCAAAAGTATTGAATTTTTTTTCAAACTTAAGAGACTTATTTTTTGAATTTATTTTCTACGCCAATTTTATTTAAAAGTTTCCAAACATCATTTTTTAATTTAAAAATATAATTTTGAATCAGAATTAAAAGATAAATACCTTTAAAAACTGGAAATAAAATGAAAATGATCTATATAAACAGAAGTAATTATAAAAAAAAGGTATGAAATGGAGAAAAGAGGATATGACAAAAAGTATTTAAGTTGGAAAAGGATAATAAATTGTAATTGTTCTATGATAAAAAGATGAAGTATTTGATGAGAAAATAGCAATCAATTCGGTTAGTTATCCTGGCGAAAGGTGGTACGAAAGAAAAAAAGAATATCGGCACCGATTACCCGAGAATATAACCAAATCAAGAAGCGTTGTATTTATCTTTCCGTCGATTTAAAAACGTGTTAAAATGCAAAAAAGTGAACGTTCCCGGGGGTGAGAGGGGCTTGACCGAAACTCGGCTTCGGGTAAGGGGCGAACGATTGGTGAGTGGAAGGACAAGGAAGGGTTGAGGGGTGGAAATGCAAAAAGGCGCCAGGGGCTTCGCTCAATACCGGTACGGCGGCGCAAGCGCCTTCATTTTGTTTTTCCTACTTCCCTGCGTCGCTTTTCTTTTTCCAAGATGGCTGCCCTCGACGGCGTCGGTAACTAGTCTCAAAGAATGTCGCATTCTTCCTTATCGACTCAACACTAAGAACTAACGTTAAAACCTCCGCTACGTGGAGCTTTGGGATGACTACTCAAGGGTAAAAGAAGTTTATTCAATTCCGAAAAAAAGAATTTCAATCAGATTTTTTTCTATTAGAAAAAATTTTAAAAACTCAAATTTAATAAATTGGAAAAATCTTCAATAATTTCGAATTGAAATATTGGTGTTTACTCGAAGAATTTTTTTGTTGCAAAAGCAGAAAAATCAATAGCTTTATATTCGGGGAAAATAAATTTTTAGCTTTTTGGAATAAAAAGTAAAGTTGATTTGGCCTTCTAAGGGGAATAGGAAATTTTGTGGGTTTATCGTTTATTTTTGTTTTTCTCGTACTATTTTGTTGTAACGAAATAAATAGATTAAATCATTTTTGAAAAAATGAATTTCATCGAAAGTGAATAATAGTAACAGTGTGGATGGAATCGTAAAGTACATTGTTAGAAAAATCTGCAGGAATTTTGAAGTTGAAAAAGAGTTTTTTTCCAAGCACGTACATGAAAATTTAGTTATTGATGCATTAAATTTAACAGTTTACATGGAGGTGTAACAACCTTTTTAATAGGATTAAAATCCTCTAGACGAAAATTGTTGTCGACTGAAATGTAATAAAATTCATCCTTCACACTAAGTTTATAAAACGTGATCCAGAAACAAGTGTGATTTTTAATTTTTAATAACTTTATACTAAACACTTCAAGTAAATTACCACAAACGATTTTGATTAAATATTATCAGGTAAACTTTCAATTTAAATTTGGAACGAGTTATTAATATATTTCCTATAGAGAAATAAAATTAGAAATTGTATTTTATACTTATCTTTGAATCTTTCATCGTATTTTGAGAAGCTCCTTAATCCATATTTTAATTTTGATTTATTCGATAACGCTTTCTTGAAATAAATTGAATTGTCCAACAGGTGGTCTTATTAATTTGATATTCATTTGCTTCGATGATATATTTCTGATTATTGTCTTCTTTTCATTTTCCTTTCTATCTGAATGCCTTCAATAGTGATTTCTTCCATTATCGAATACATTCTTTGTCACTAAAAAATGTAGTTTCTTTGCATTCACATCTAAAAGCAGAGAAAAGGAATTTCTTCATCAAGCAAACAATATTTTATTATTTATGAAAAGCTATGTGAAGAAATTGTTCTGATCTGAATTCTTAATAAACCTAAGAGGACACTATTTTATCGGGCAAATACTAAAAATCGATCTTAAAAGGCTAAAATGCTAATATTCACGCAGTATTTAACTGTAAATCCAAAGCTAGTTCTGGAAAAAAATGGTCAAAAACTGGGCCAATATTGTTATTAGTATAATAATGAAAGAACATCAACAATATTTGAATATTATTGGTATTAGTTTCTAAATTTACTCTCTTTGTAAGATTCAGATTCATAAAAAATATAGGATTCATTATAATTTTAGTTTTAAATTATTATGACATTTATTTTAAAACCTCAAAATCTCGAAAAAAATTTAAAGTACAACTTTTAATCATTAAATAAATTTTTTCGACACTGACAAAAGCTAGAAAAACAGTTACTTGGTAATTCAAGAAAAATTTGATTAAAACAAATTTAAAAGTTTCAAAATACATAACCAAATTATAAATTTTTGTTGCGAATTTCGAGGAATCTGATATTTGAGCGAAGCGTATAACGGTGATTTAAATGAAAATAAAAGCGCGCCGTGAGAAAGAGTTCAGGCATAAAAACAATTTCTTTTAGATTTTATTTCAAACAAAAATATTATAGTTTTTCATGAAAAAATAACTGATGATTCAGAAGAGATACTGAAAGAATGAAAATAACTTTTTTTTAAAATTTTTATTCTGGTTTTAATTGAATTCCAGTAAATTTGAAATTTGTCTTGAAAATTATACTGAAACTATTGAAATCAATCAAATTAAAATATATTCGGGACAATCGACTTTTCTACAACATTGCATTTGAGTTCCGGTGCAAAACTAAGAATTTCCGCAAGCATTCGCCATTTTGTGAACAAAACCGCTAGCCAGAGAAGCTCAGAATTTCCGGCCCCAGTTTGTTTCCTCCGATTATAAAGTGCTCTCTATCTCTGTTTCTCGCTCTCTTTCTTTCTCACTCTCTCTTGAAAAGCTCAACTTGTGCGAATGAGAGCTTCCCAGTAACTGGGAGTCGTTCTGACAATGTGCGGAGGGCGGAAAAGTTGGGAGGGTATGTAGGCGGGAACAAGACTCAACGTGGAAGATATTAAGCATAATTTGTACGTT
This sequence comes from Diplolepis rosae, assembly GCA_030998225.1. NCBI lineage: Eukaryota > Metazoa > Arthropoda > Insecta > Hymenoptera > Diplolepididae > Diplolepis > Diplolepis rosae. The sequence continues at coordinate 1,937,118 of JAPYXD010000695.1, forward strand.
TATCGCTTCGGAAAAGGTCGTAATACGACATCCATGCCAGAAAATGGCGCGCTTGCGATCGTTTCACCTCGAGTGGTTTTCCTGAAAACGCTCTGATTCCCGTTACCCTTCCCTCGTCTAGTCCTCACTAAACTGTGGTACATTTCTTCCGGACTATTCAGCACCAATCTTTTCCTCTTTCTATCTCAATTTTTCTTTTCCATGCCTGCGACAACCACATTCTACTACCTCCAACATTAAGAACGTTTCGCAGGGTGATTTAAAAGCGTGATTCCAAACCAAAGCTTTTTGTGGGTGTTGGAGCAGTAAAAAAAGAGAGCGAACACATTTTTTATGCACACCTCGAGATTAGGTTTAACAGCCTTAATTTTAAAAAAGTGCCATACTGTGAAATTGCGCCGTTTTCTGTGGTAAACATAAAATGGGTTGAATTCCCGTTTCATATTGTTGAATTTGTATTTTTGCTTATTATTTATTGAAAAAATCATTTTAAAATCTCATTTTCAATAGGCAGTATTAGATGAAAATTGGTACAGTTTTTGTCCGCATTTATTATAATTATTTTCTCGACAACAAAAAGTTCATTAATTTACAAACATTTTAAATCCAACTGTTTTGATAAAATATTTTCTACATTCAAATTGGCGCACAAAATAGTTTTATAGTAGAATAATAATTATTTTTTACTCTATAAATCTGAATCAGTCAAATTTTCACTGACTGAATCAGTGATTTACCTTTTCACTGTTTAATTAGTGAAAAAAATATTTTTCACTGTTAAATCAGTCAATTTTCACTGAAATAATCAGTGAAATTTGACTGATTTACAGCAACTTCTTTTCAGCTATTTGAATCAGTCAAATTCCACTGATAATCAGTAGATTTTGACTGTTTCAAATTTAGAGAGTAGTTTGTTGCAAAGATATTTATCAATTTTTTATCAATTGATATTTACAGTTACAACAATGCTCTTGCAAATATTATTGTACATTTATTTACAGACGGTTTTTTGCAATGTATAATAATACGAACTTAAAACTAGTTGATAAATGTTCGAGATTATTGAGTAAAAGCTAGTAGATTAGTGAGAAAAAAAACTCTTGTGATACTCAAATAAATTTTAAAAAGCCATAATTTTACGTTGATTAGCAATACAAAAAGAGTATGTAAAACATGATAGCTTTCTAATTCTGACACTATCAATCAGCATTTCTACTTTTTCAGAATTTAGACTATTAATTTGCAGATATCCGTATTCAAAACAGAATCAAAGGCAAGTAATTATAGCTTATAACGTGGTAATGAGATTGTAATAAAGTAACTTTTCACAAAATTAATTTTACGAAACTCACTTTAATTGATCAATTTCCCCATACTAATTACACTGTTAGGAAAATTTGCATTAACTTCATGGCACATGTGACGGAAGTTTCTTCATGCATAGGCAAGTATATTCAGTTACTGCCATATTATTTAATGCACATGTAATGTATGTGAATTTTTGCCCGTTCTGTAATAACGTGAAGCCGAAATTCATTTTTGGTGGAAAAATAGATAACATTATTGTAAAGTTTAAAAAAAAAAACTCTTCGAAACATATCTTCTCAATGAAACCTTAATTTGTGAATCTCTTTATAGCTCATAGCCATTTAGTAACTCCATTTTACTCTTTACTCAAATGAAAGAATGAGGAAAAAAAATGTATCCAAGACCCAGAGTGCGCGACTTTTGCAAATTTGAAAAAATAAGCGTTGCCTCGCAGTAAAATCCACGATGAGCCAGGTTCTAGACTTGCGTAAAATATTGCCGTGAATTATCATACCATCTGAAATTAAAGGGTTGAAATTTCGGAACGGTACCCACTGGAAAATAATTTTGGCGGATTCGTTCTGCATGTGTGTTTCTGTATTCTAGAAACGAAGAGGCAAGGGAGGATCGTTGAGCTTTCCATAGGGGTGGTTTCCAGAACGAAATAAGCGACAGAAACAAGGGATTTGGCGAGGGAGTAAGAGAGAGAGAGAGAGAGAGGGAGAGTGAGAGGAAACGGCTCTCGCAAGAGCTGCGCGTGCCATGGACCGAAACGCCTCTCTTCCACATTCCGTGCGCATTTTCCTCTCCTCTCTTTTCTCCATTTCCCTGTTTCTCACCCTACAGACTTTCCCCTTTTTTCACGATTTTTCTTTTCCAGCGTTTGCGCAGCCACGCCCAGGTCCGCAATGGCGGCGGCGGAAATTCGTCGCGGGGGCGGCGCCTTTTCTTGCGTCTTTTTCTCCCATCCTTTTTCCATCTCACTCACTTATCCTTCGTCCCAGGAGTGTACTTGAAGAGGGTCCTTCACGCGATTCCTTGTCGGCAGAGAGACTAACGGCCGTCCATGTCCAGTCAGTTTCGTGTACGATCGGCTGCTTCTGTACTTATGTTCTTCGATGTATGTGGGGACTTTAACGTATGAAGCTGACTAAACCTAGCCACTTGACTCAAATCATTCCCCCCCGGCGATGCTCAAATATAATTTACCTCTTTATGAATGTAGAGGACAGTTTCTTTCCTTGAGTAAATTAAATACGAGAAAAAATGCGACAAAGTTTATAAAAGGAATCAAGATTGGAGTTTATATCAGATGAGAAAAAGTAAATGACTTTCTATGTCTTAATTAGACAAGTTTGGGTTCGATCTATGAAGAAAAATATTCTCACCCAAATTAGATCACTTAGAAGCAATGCCTAGCGCTACACGGAGAAACTTTTTATATCAATTTTTACTACAGTATTTTTCAATTTAGGGAAAAACGGATCAGTTTGAGAATTTTTGTTAGTAAAAATACTAAACTTTATAATAATGATATGAAACTTTAGTATAAACTATAGTAAAATTTTCTATGAACTATGCTGAAGTTTCATATCATTATTATAAAAATTTGTATCTTTACTAGCAAAAACTCTCAAAGCGATACGTTTTTCCCTAAATTGAAAAATACTATAGTAAAAATTTATATAAAAAGTTTCTCCGTGTAAACTTTTATTATTCGGACAACACGAATGAAATTGTGTTATGAAAACTTGAAGGTCTGAACAGTACCTAGTCACATTGTCTAAATGTTCTTAGAAAAATGAGTTTATCGTGGAAGAATGACAAGCACCTGTTTTAGGGAATCTAGATATCTTATAAAATTTTGTTTCTGTGGGACATTAATTCGCAATCTAATACTAATTAATTCTAGAATCTAAAAATGCAAAATTAACAAAATATTAAAAACAATCTAGAGAGTCTGTTTAGAAACGGTCCAGAGACTTGTAAGCTATACCAGATGATGAAATTTCTGATTCAATCTGGACTATCTGATCAGACTCTATCCTGACTCTAAATAACTTTCCAGAATTGAAAAGATTTTCAGCTTTTAACCGAAATATATGTTGGCTTCTTTTTTGGAAAAAAGTTACAAGAGAAACTAGAGAAATGAGGCTGTCACACTTTGTTAGTATCTATAACCCTAAATGGAATATTCTGATAGTACAGAAAATTAAATGATAAAATGAATGAATTCACTAATTTAGTGTATAGTATACTTGTAAGGTTAATGAGCTTCACTCTGAATTTGAATTACCTACATATTATCTGTATTGAAATCAGCACGCAATTTTTCTTGATACAGTCAGTCATTTTTATTGTAAATCAATTTAAAATGGCTAATTTCGTAAAGAAAAACTGTTTATTAATTTAAATTCAATCAAATTTCAACCGATTTTGATTGAGAGAGTTTAAATAAATGCGTAAATTTATTTTAAGTTCGAATAAATACGAATAATTCCAATTTACACCGCAAGATCAAGTTTTTAATTCGACCCGATCTGTACCTCGAATTTAATCTAAATTATTCCAAAATGACATGTGTATTTGGATTTTCGGTTTACTTCAAGTTTAATACGTATGAATCCGAATACTTCTGATATTCACAAAAAATGAATCTTGAATCCGATTTAATTTGTAGATCGAATTCAATCCATACGTCAACCTCGAGTTCCAACCAACAACAACAAAGACTAGAATCTTTTGTTCGACATCGAATCATGTTCGATTCAGTCGAATTCAAATTCTACGCTTTTTCTATTCAATCAAAATGAAGCTTATTGAGTCAAAAATTATTTTGAACTAAAATGGATTTTTACACTGACAGAATTTTTTCCATCTAATTTTTAAATTTTTTACCAAATCTTTTTTTTCTTTAATATTGACGAGCATTAATGCTTTCTTACAGTGCTTATTTTGAAAAACATTTAGTATGAGCTTATCCTATAAATATGTATATATATATATATATATATATATATAAAATCAATTTGAAAATGTTTCTATATATGATGTTTGAAATTTTTTTTCAAATCAACTCATTTCTAAATCTGAATCAGTGATTTGCCTTTTCACTGATTCACCAGTTAAAAAATATATTTCACTGTTAAATCAGTTGAATATCACTAATTGAATCAGTGAAAAAAATATTTCCACTGTTAAATCAGTTAATTTTCACTGAAGCAATCAGTGGAATTTGACTGATTTACAGTAACCTCTTTTTAGCTATTTGAATCAGTCAAATTTCACTGATAATCAGTAGATTTTGACTGATTCATATTTAGAGAGAATAGCTTCTTATTCTTCATGATAAAAAATCTTTACCTAATTTATATATTTTTTAATATTATCGCGAATTCAATTATAAAAAACATTCTATATTTTCAATAATTTTATTTGAAATACTTCTATACTGAGGAAACGCAAAAAAATTATTTATAAACAAATATTTTACGAGTATAGTCTTTGCATCGAAAGGAACAAACTTTTAAGGGGTTAGGCCACTCTAGAGGCAGACGATGAAATTAATCGAGATTGCAAAATAGGGTTTTTATTATATATGTAATCGACTGTACAATATGATTATTTTAAAGCGATAGATGACTCATCATAACTAAAAATTACAGGAGCTGTTTGTTCGGCCGTGGACCTTCCAGAAATAGTGGCGTCATCGGAAAAATGCTGCACAGTCGACATTTTGACATCTATCGCTTTAAAAAAATTATTTTATACAGTTAATTACATGTATAATAAAAAGCCTATTTTGCAATCTCGATTTATTTCATGGTTTCGCTGGAAAAAAAAATCACAAAATATGCCTACTTTTGTCTAGCTCTAGAGTGGCCTAACCCATTAAGTAGAAAACCCTAGATACAGTCAGACGTGTGCATTAATATTACTTTTATATTATTTTACATATTTTCCATATCAGAAACTTCTGAAATAAATTTTATAAAATGAAATTAATTAGGCTTTCTATTTTTCACTAAGGATTGAAGAATTTTCATTTTAAATTTATTAAAATTGAATATGAAATACTTAAAATAATTTACCAGTTACTCAAATTTAACTAAAAATTAGTGAACTTTTCTACATTTTTTTGTAGACTGAAGTTGACACATTTTGAGTAGCTAAAATGTTCACCAATTTATAATTCATAAATGTATTTCAATGTGTAGTAAGTAATAAAAAATGTTATTTTTCAACTGAATTCATTTCTAGAATTCAGAATGGCTTATCTCATGAAAAATAGTCATTAAGCTTAAGTTGAAAATATAAGTAATAATGACAATGGACTCTTAAGATGTTACAAATGTTTGTAATTTTAATATACATCTAAAAAATGTTTGTCACAACTCGATAAACTAATACAATTATTATGAAAATTAATCTCAATTATATCATGTGTAAAAACTTATATTGAATGAAAAAAAAATCAAGTTTTCTGCTTAATTAATCAAATACTGTAAAGTAACACATCTATTTACGAAATCAGACTGATCCACATGTGGTAAAGAAATCGACTATTATATGAATTGATGGTGTAAATTCTTGCCATATCAAAGATTACAATTTAATTATGTTTATCAGCGATCAGTGAAACTAATGCGATTTATCAAGAGCATTGTTCCGTTTAACTCCACAACTATCACTTTTCCAGGATTGAATGTATGTCAGATTGAAAACATAAATATTAAAAAACAATCTTGTTTGCTTAAATTTTTTTTTCTGTAGAAGAGAAACTCTATGAAATAAATATTACATATTTACAATAGATATTTTGATTATTATGTCACTTAGAAAACAGTTTGTTTGGTATATGGTTGAAAAAAAATTTTCTTTGACTTGAAGAAAACAATTTGTTTCGATTGAACAACATATTTGAATCGAACAAAGTTTGTTTAATGAAAACAAAATTTTTGTTTGAGTGTATACCAAACATATGTTTGTTTGATTCAAACAGTTTTCTCGCTGTAAAATTTATGCAAAAGACTTTCACATTTCTTAAACGATTGATTATCTATGTGATTAATTTAATTAGTATTATTTCATCAATATTATTCACAAAAACCAACAAATTTTTATTGTTTTTTTTCATGATAGTTCAATCACTCAAATAGAGGGTCCTGGCAGCCACAGATAACCATTGAAAATAATTTATGCACTTCGCAATTTAATGCATTATAATTATGATATAGTTGTGAATTTATAAATTTGCGTGTTTTAATGGAGTTTTATAAACATTCTTGTTGTCTTTAAGTAATAAAACAGGAAAAAGTGATTACCATATTTTAGGATAATAGATCTCGCGTATAATGACTAAGATTTTTTTCAAAAGAAGAGGAATGTTAAAAAATGTTTTTTATGGTCATATTTTATCACAATCAATCAAAAATAATAATTCTTATTATGTACAAGTGGCAATTTTTATTGGAAAATAGTATAATATATCAAGTATTTTTACAAAATTTCAATAACTATTCATCAAACAGTAAAAACCAGCCCGTCCAGACTGAATCAGTAATTGAGCAAGTAAACTTCAGTCAATCTTCAATAAAATTTCCTTTTATACTTTATTCGACGTACAAAACACGTTAATTAATAATTGATGAATTTTTCCAAAATGCATGAAAAAATAATATAAGGAAGTTTTGAATTACTATTCAAATGAACTGTCTCTGTGCACATTGGGAATTTCTGCTTTTATTTATAATGAAACAGCAATTCGGATATTTTTGAGCTTGGCATGGAACCTCAAGAAATTTATACGGTACTGTGTATGTTTTTTATTTGTAGGAAAAACGTGGAGAGCGACGATTTGGAGGGGATAATAGGACGATTGCGCAGACGAAATCGAGAAGGAAAGAGAGAACTTTTCATGTAGAATGAGGGACGGAAAGAAGTTCGGAGAGGAAAAACATGGTGATCGAGAGGGAAGGAAACCGGACAAACGCAAGTCAATCGTGCGTCTCTTAATAGAAAAGTGGGGTCGATTTATGGGTTATAGACAAACTGTGCTCCTACCATATTCCACCCCATCGACCCTCCCGAGTGATCAGCCAGCAGATATCACTTTTTTTGTTTCCACCACTTTTATTATTGGTAACGAGATGCCTCGACTGTGACCTCCTCCTCAATACCAGACTCGATTCTTTAAAATTAACGCCAGGACTTCTAATCGATTTTATACTCATTGAAGGCAATCAATCTGATACCAATTAATATTTACTGATATTTATATTATATTTTTGGTTCTAATTAATAATCTGAGGCGAAAGTATTTCTAAGAATAGTTTTGGACCGAAAGAAAAATTTTGGTAAACAATTTTTTTTGTCCCAATGAACATTATGATAATTTTACCAAAATTTTATTTTCGTAGTGTAACTATTATGTGCGCATATTGTAAATTATTTATAGAAATGTTATTCAAAAACTTGTACGTACAATAAAGTTTTGATTAAAATCAATAATAATCATCAGAAATGTGTTTCCTTAAGTTAGAAAAAGACTATATCGTGGATATTGGTTTATTTATTGTCATCGATTACTTTCAACAAGTTGAAATTAGAAGAGTTTAGTTTCCAGAAATAAACAAAGTAGAGAATCGAGATTAAATTATTTTACATACTAAAAATGTATCAGAAAATTCCAATAATTTATCTGTAAAATTTTTCTTCATCTCGGCAAAAATCTCTATAAAAGTCGGAAAAGTACTATAATGGCCTAAAAAATGCATAAAAGTTTCGCAAGAAATCTACAAGTAGAAGAAAATATATTTCATACAACCAAACCATTTTGTTAAAGAAAGCAAAATTTTTGTTTAAATGAAACAAAATTCAGTTGAATTAAGTGAAATATTTGTTAGCTTAAACCAATTTGCAGTCAATCAAACCATTTTTTTTTCAATTAATTAACCAATAATTTAATTATATTGTTAATTACATCGGTTGTTTTTGCTTCAAGCACTTGATCAAAAATGTTTCTAGAAGATACAGTAAAATAGTTTTCAAATTAGTAATTAATTTAGAAAAAAAAAAAAAAAAATAATTTGATTTTCGGTATAAAAAAAATCATAAAATCCAAGTACAATTCTAATTCTAATTTGAAAGCTCTTAATTCTGATTTTTAAAGCTATTAAATCAATAAAAGGTGGCTTTTTGCATTTTTTATCTGAGGTAACCAGGTAACTTTATTCAACGGCGAGCTGCCTGAAAAATTTGGAAACTGTTCCAGCATTCAGTTTTGAAGTTTTTCTAGATTCCCTGTCTCTTCTATCTAAAAACTAGAAATTTAGAAAACAGTGTACACTCTAAAAATTTTTTTTTGAAACTTCCAATAAATTATTGGAAGTAATTTATTAACCAATATATGTTTTGAAATTGTTATATAAATCATGTAGGATTCGAATATTTCTTGTAAATTATTGAAATAACTCGATAGAAGATTATTTTTTCAATTTATTATTGAAAAATTTCATCACCTATGTATTGGAAAATTACGATTTTTTTACAGTGTAAGTAATTAAACAAAGTTTGGTTGAATCAATTGAAATATTTATTTGATTCACAGTCTTTGTTTGAATGAATTAAAATTCTTTGAATGCGTTAACCAAAAATTTAGTCAACCGCATAATAAGCAAATTTTTTGGTTGATTTCATTAAATTTCGGTTGGACAAACCCAATATTTTTTTGAGTGCATTCATAAAATTAGAATATATTCTTAAGATTTCCTCGGCTCAGGCTAATTTTTATGAAATAATTATGACTTGACTGACTAATTATAAATAGTCATTAATAATAAATTAACTTGCATGACTATTAACAAAAAAAATACCAAGTATGATATTTATCCAGACTCTGAGGTACAATATACACTCCACTCGAAACTATACACCAAAATCACGGCTACGTACACCATTTTGGGGAAAATAAGATAATTCATAACTAGTTTATTTTAAATTGAATTTTTTTTATTAGAATTAATCAGCTTAATAACAAATTTAGCCAAATCTGAATTATTTTGAAAATTAAAAATTAGTAATAGTGTAACTCATCAATTATAATGTTATGTACTAATTTAGATTCAGAAAAAATGTTCGATTTATTCAAAATTTGCTTGGATCAGTCGTATGAATGCTTAAACATAAATTCAACCGATATTCTGGTTGATACATTTCAATCTTTGCTTTTTTTCAACTAAAATTTTTCGTAGATTGAAAAACTTGTCGGATTAAATAAAACGATTTCTTTGAATCATTCAACATTTAGTTGAATTAATTAATACACTGAAACAGAACTGATATTGTATCAACTAATACTATATTATAATATTTTCAAATTGAATTCGAACCCGTATCACTACAAACTCAAATTCCCTTCAACGTCCAAACGAAAGTTCAATTCAAAATTCCAAGGACTCGAAACCGCTCGAATTCTAAAAAAAAAGACCAAATTTGGACCAAAAAACATCACCCAAATCAAACAATCATGAGAAAAACGAACAAAAAAGGAGGGAAGAAAAAAGAAGGCTACCTTCCAAAACCCCTTCCTTCTTTTTCTTCCTTTCGTCCTCTTTTGTTTTTATTTCCCACCACCATTTACATAAAAATAAAAAAATTGCAAAAAAACTTGCGCGACGTTTCGGTGCTCTTCCAGCACCCTCTTCAAAGCTGGGATTCTAGAAAAAATTATTTAAGAGTTGTCTCCTATCTCCTTCCATGGGGACCCAGAAGTCTCCTCCATGAACGCCAACAGGTAACTAAAACAACTCCTTGTGTGTCTCTCTCTATAAAATACCTGAATGATCCTACCGGTTATTCAATAAAAAGTTAATTGCTTCGTAGAATCTAGACACTTCCAGGAAATTTACTGTGAAACATTGCATTTAAACATAACCCATCATACTGTCATATAACAACCGCATTGTACTTCACCTTTTCAAATTTCAAGTTTCGAGTCCTTGGAATATTTCATTAAGGTAGTTGTTGCGCCAAAAATCAGTCTCTGGAAAAAGAAGTTTTTCTATGACTTCAAGACTGGTAATTATATCATCAGCCGTGTCATATGTAAAGAAAGACACTCTTTTTAATAAAAAAAAATTTTTAATTATGAAAAATAATATTTTAATAATGTTTTTTGTAATAGGATATTTCCTTATTATCGCTCCATACCAAATTTTCAAAAATGGTGCGATTCTGATAAATCATGAATAATTTTTTTAGGAAAAGGATTCTCTACAACTTTACCGTTTCCGATTTTTGAAAATAAATTCTTTAATGGTTGAAATCATTAAAAAACAATTTTCCAAAACGAAATTTTTATAAACAAATTGCTGAATTTGATAATAATTGATTCATTTTCGAAAATCGGAAACGGTAAAGTTGTAGAGAATTCTTTTCCTAAAAAAATGATTCATGATTTATCAGAATCGCACCATTTTTGAAAATTTGGTATGGAGCGATAATAAGAAAATATCCTATTACAAAAAACGTTATTAAAATATTATTTTTCGTGATTTTTAATTTTTTTTTATTAAAAAGAGTGTCTTTCCTTACATATGACATGGCTGATGATGTAATTACCAGTCTTTAAATCATAGAAAAACTTTTTTTTCCAGAGACTGATTTTTGGCGCAACAACTACCTGAAACTAGACCCTTTTGGAAAAAACTTGCCGAAATGAAAAGGAACTATTTCCTTCTTATAAAATAGTTTATCATAAAAAGATTCTGTTTTCTGTGGAAATCGAGTGATTTCAAAATAGTGTATTCGAATGTTAAAAGCGGATTGAAATTATTTAAAAAAAAAAAATTGTCAAAAATTAACGCTTTTACTTTTCAACTAGAATTCCCCAGTAAAGACCAACATTTTAATGTAGATTAAATAACCAAAAATTGTCTATTAATCAATCAATACATCATTGGAACAATAAATAATTTCTTTAAATTAATTAAATATCCCTGAATAAAAAGTGCGAAATTGTTTAGCGATTGGTTTAGTAATCATTTCTACTACTTCGTGGTAACATGTTACCAATTCAGTAAGTGTAGTCCAATTTCATCCAACTAATTTGTTTGCTATTTGATTACCCTATAGATCATTGGAAATTGAACTCCTAATAACTGAATTAGTAGAAAAGCACTAGTTATTGGTATAAGTGCTTACTGAAGAAAATTGTAAACGTTTTCGCACCCTTTGAATTAGTATAGTTTTCAACTATCTTATATTTATCGCGTAATATTCAATAAAGCTATAAATTTCAAAATAAATTGATAAAATAAAAATAGTTATTTCCTTCTTATAAAATGCTCCAGCCTAAAATAGAATTGTGCGTACAATTAAAAAATAAAGTAGCAAACCAAGTGAATAATGAGGTTAACTGAATCAATTCTCTGTACTTTTGAAGCCGTTTCAGTTCATCGCAGCAGAAACAACTCGTAAAGACTGAATTAAAAAACAATTGTGGATCTCTTTGACTCGATGATATGCACAGTATCCGAGACTGGCAAATCATACTATTATTATCGGATGCGCGGATTGTATACGATAGCGTGTGCTTCCGGGTGAGACGGAAAAGAACGTATGTACAATTTCGATTGAGCGGTCTATTCAATGAAATGCGTTTGAGTCCAGACTCGAAATTTCGAGTTTCAGTGATACGCTCCGAGGGTGGCACAGCTGCGTTGAATGCTGGGTAAAATTAGGATTCGCTCGTGTATGTCTACTTTTTTTCGTTCGCGCAGGAAGGTCATTCGTTCACAGAGAGAATGAGATGGGTGAGGAAAAGAGGACGAGAAGAATAGAGAGAGAGAGAGGGAGAGAAAGACGGTGGAAACGTGAGAGAGGATGGGAGAGTCCAGAGGATTGAAGGGAGGACAGGGGGGGGTGGAAATGCTGGAAACCGAGGGTCGATAGGTGGACACCGACCACCAAAAAGCTCACGTTCCACCCGAGGATGGCAATGGGTGCTCTTTAAATATCCACCAGAGAATGTTAAACATTTTCGTATATGGTAATGAAAAAATATCCTCCGATCGCACCGAATGTCCTCTAATTTTCCTGACTCTTGCATTGATCTGCACATGTACGTGACCTAAATCTCCTACTCACTTTTTGTCTCGAAGCTGATCAAGATAAAAGTCACTCGTTGCTAAAAGTTTTCAATCTTAATGTCAAACGACAATTACTTTAATTTAAAAAAAAAAATGAAGTTCAAAAACCTGAATCAAATTGATATTTTGGATTGGGCATTATGCGAAAGAGTTAGGTACAATATTTTTATCTAATAATGAAATTCAAACCAGTAAATTTGAATTCTACATTTGAGAGATTTGGTTGAATCGAGCAAAATCTTGTTCATTTCACTGGAATATTTTTTTTATGTAATCAAATCGTTTCCAAGAAAAATCATCTTTGGTTGTATGGAACAAATTCTTTGGTTGGATAAATTAAGCAAAAATTTGGTTAACTGTACAATAAGCAAATTCTTTGGTTGATCCAATTAGATTTTTGTTAGATAAACAAGATATTTTTCTGAGTAAAAAAAAAGTATACGTAATCTGACCAAAGCATTTTATTAAATTAACGAGGATCTATGGTTAAATTAAACTTGATTTTTGTACATACAAAATCAAAATGCACTTGATCTAAAGAAATCATTTTGTTAAATGAACCAAGACTTTTGATTACTTCAAACAGAATTTGATTAAATCAACTGAAATATTTGTTCGATTTAACCATCTTTGGTGAACCGTTGATAAGCAAATTCCTTAGTCGATCTAACTAAATTTTTGTTGAATTAACCAAATATTGTTCTGAATGAGTTATAAACACTGAAGATTTTATCCGAAAATTACTGTTCTTGTATTCATTTTTCATATGTATATTTTCTGGAATCCATTTCTGAACTTGACGGCATTTAATTTAGAGGTGAAAGTACAATTTTCTTAAGTTTTTGGTACTTTTGCAATATTTATCATAAAATACTGGTCGACTTAAATTGGAAAAATAACCCGAAAATTTTGGCTCAGTGAGATACAAATTCCCCGAAGATTCTTAACAGGCTTTATTTTCCACCAATACCCTCTCTATAACTGAATTGGTTTCAGTTTCAGTGACTGACTTCTTGCTTTTCAATTGGTCGAAAGTGACTGATTTTTACAAAACAATGATTAATTACCAGTCACAAATGACTGATTGTAATGAAAGGAGTCAGTTATTAGTTGAAATTACTAAAAATTCTAAGTAATTCAGATTTAGAGAGCAAAAGGCTTTCAATGAAACAAAAACATCTTTTATATAACATACGCAATATTTGAAAAAAAGTTATAGCGTTTATCACAAACAATAACTGTTTTATAGATCTAAAAGTTCTGCAGAATCATATGATCACTTATTTCAACAATAAACCATTAACTTTTCATTCAATCAAAATAATCTTACTCTCTAAACCTGAATCAGTGAACGGCCACTGATCCGCAGTGACTATTCACTGATGCCAGCAGCTATAAGCCTTTCACTGAGAATCAGTGAAATTCGACTGATGAATCAGTGAAAGCTTCAGGTGGGAGTAATAAAACCAGCAATATATTTTAACGATCCATGAATTCGTTTACTTTAGGCTAAACAATACTTAAACGAAATTACGTAATTATTATTATTTTTAAGGGACGATAAATCAGTAAAATGTAGATGAATGTTTTGAATTCGCGAATTCAAAAGTTATGTTCACGTGACGCGTTCACTGATTCTTCAGTGAAATCAAAGCAGGGCACTGATTCATCAGTTGATATATTTTCACTGATATAATCAGTGACTATTTCACTGATTCAGGTTTAGAGAGTAAGTTTGCTATATACACAACTTATTTTCACCAAACAGAAATTTCACGGTTATTTTAGTATATGTTTCTATAATTTAAAAACCAATACTGTCTATGATGGTAGACAAAACTTGGAAAAAAGCTTCTATAAATATGAAAAAAAAAATTTTAACTATATTGGGAAATCGAAAAAATGGAATCTTTATTTCAATACAAAAAAAAAAAATGGTGGTAAGTGATCCCCTGAATTAATAAATCATTTTTTCCTTGATCCTTTTTCTTTGCGAATCTTATTAAATATGATAATTTTTCTCAACCAGAAATGTTGTCGATATTGTTTCTAAAGGAACTGACTAATTATATTTGGCTATGAGAGTTTATTTTCACCTCAGGTCAACGATCCTTCAGAGATGTTTTCCTGGCAAAAGGATCCGACGAATCAGGTTCTAGAATTCATCACTCGTTCTAAAATCAGGTATTCGTAATAGTACTGACGTCTGAGATTTGGAAGCCGCAAAATACAAAAGCTTAAACAATTTCCGCTTACAAAGCGTAGCCATTCTCGTCTCGCCGCGTAGCTACGTAACGCCATTGTTTTCCCCTCCCCCTGCTGCCACCCCATCAACCCATTCAGGGGTAGGTGGCAGGGATAGAGGCCACACGCCGCGTTAATATCTCACCAACGTAATATCGTTTTAACGGGGCTGCCATTTTCACCGGTTTGCAAGAAAACAATGAAGAGACGGGAACTGAAAAATAGATGAAAAACACGCTAAGACTAGTTTCCTGACAACAGGATAGGAAAAATTGTTTCCATTTCAACGTTGAACATTGCAGAGACAATTTTCATTATTTGTACTGGAATGAAAGGAAAACACGCATTGTTATTATTAGAGGTGTTCTGTTATTTAATGCAGACATTTATTTTCATTCAATTTTGGTTTGAGATAAGAGTGTACATGGAGAAAAATGAATTTTAATTCAACATCTCGGATATCCAGAAGTTAACTCTTGAGATATTAAAATATTAAGTATAGTAAGTAAAAATGTGGGAATTTAAATAACTCAAGAAATGAACTTTTAAGGTAGTTGTCGTGCCAAAAATCAGTCTCTGGAAAAATAAGTTTTTCTATGATTTCAAGACTGGAAATTATATCATCAGCCATGTCATATGTAAAGAAAGACACTCTTTTTAATGAAAAAATTTAAAAATTACAAAAAATAATTTTTTAATAATGTTTTTTCTAATAGGATTTTTCCTTACTATCGCTTCTCATCAATTTTTTGAAAATGATTGAAGTTTCTTAAATCATAGCTTATTTTTTCGGGGAAAATATTCTCTACAACTTAATCGTTTCCAATTTTTGAAAATGAATAAATTATTATCAAACACAGCAATTTGTTTATAAAAATTTTGTTTTGGAAAATTGATTTTTAATGATTTCAGCCATTAAAGAATTTATTTTCAAAAATTGGAAACGGTTAAGTTGTAGAGAATATTTTTCCCGAAAAAATAAGCTATGATTTAAGAATCTTCAATCATTATAAAAAAATTGGTAAGAAGCGATAGTAAGGAAAAATCCTATTACAAAAAACATTATTAAAAAATTATTTTTCGTAATTTTTAAATTTTTTCATTAAAAAGAGTGTCTTTCCTCACATATGACACGGCTGATGATATAATTTCCAGTCTTGAAATCATAGAAAAAGTTCTTTTTCCAGAGACTGATTTTTGGCACGACAACTACCTTAATAACCGCGATTCTAAAATAAATATCTTTTTCCTCCATGTTTTAGAATCAGTCTAAAATTGGCTATCATTTAAAATTAAGCAAAATTACTTCGTAAGCGGATTTTAGAACGTAAATTTTGTTTATATTGACTTTTGTCATAAAAATTATTAATAAATTTATTGTTTGACAAATTCTTCATTACACTCGAGATTCCCTGTAACGAGAAGCTCGAGCATCGGAGACCTCTCTGTAACGAGCGCGAGAGGGATCCCCTCCATATCCTACTTGTTGCTAGGCGCTGTTATGCGCATTATATAATGCGCGCAGTCAGTCTGTCAGTGAGGCTATGTGAATAATTTATTTACATAGTTAAAAGCGTATAAAAAAGATTTCTGTGAGTATTGAATATGGAATTAACTTATTTGACGGTATGTACTCAAAATACTAAAAATTTGTGATTAATTCATTAATTTGTGATAAAAGCCATCAAACTCATTGATTACTTTTTCAAATTCGAGCGCGCTTCATTCCGTAGTAGTGGGGGAAGAGGGGTCGATCGTCTGCTCGTTATAGGGAGGCGTGACGCGTTCGTTAAAGAGAGGTTTCGTTACAGGGAATCTCGTTATAGGGAATCTCGAGTGTAAATAACAGACAATTGTAGAACTAGATTTCAGTCCTGTTTAATTGGCGTTTAACTCTAGAATAAATCGATTTTAATGAATATCGGCTGAATTTCTGAAAAAATACTGGCACTGCATTATGAAAGATGAGATATTTAAAACCCAAATTAATAAAAAAATAATATCAATTTATGTCTTCAAATTAAATTTTTTATGTTTAAATAATTATAGGCGTACTAAATTAATCACTTTTTTTCTGTTAGAATTTCAAACAATTGAATTCAATTGAATGTATACAGAGTTGATCTGCGCAGAATTTATTTTACTACCAAGAAGCTTAATCAAATTTGTGAGAGAAAATATTGTACGGGTTACTGTACTGTATTTTATTCAGTACATTAGATATGGTAACCCGTGCGTAAACATTGTAAGGAATACCATATGTGTATCTATGCAGAAATTTTGTCGTGGCCAGGGCTAGGCCCAGAAATGGCAAACCCTGATTTGACATAAAACGACAATTCTGATCTGGATCTTATGTCTGACTAACAAATTATTGCAAGGCCTTTTACCTGATTTTCAATTTTCGTCACTGGACTCTAACCTGGTTCAAGATTTCATTCCAAATCAAGAACTTTTTGTACATGGGTATGATCCAGACTTTTTATTGATTTATGGAGAACAAAATATGCAACCCAATACTAGCAAGATGCATATTTGTATTCGAACAATAGAGTTAACATATGTATTGTAATGGGTATAATACAAATGGTAATCCTTCCAATATTTGGATACGGATTACTATACTGCATTTTATTCAGTAAAATATGTATCGTAACCAGCGCAATATTTATTCTAAAAATAGAGATATTTGAAAGTAAATCGCCTGCATATTTTTCTATCCGCACTAAGAAAACAACTTTGCCAAATTTATATAAATATTTTGTTAGTATTTGTGAAACTAAATTATTTTGTTATCCAAACAAAACATTGTTTTGAATAAATTAAATTTTGGCTATCTCAACAAAATGTTTTGTTGCATACATTTTTTTAGCAGTGCATGTTCGACTAAAAAATTTAAAACCAGATCAACAAATATTTTTGTTTCTTTGACCTGCATGTACTTTCAGAATCCAAGTGGAAAAATTTCATGGCAGTCTAATGTTGTATCTCGCCCAGATCTGGATCTTCTAGACCATTTAGTCTAAAATGGTCTAGCCTGTCCCAGATCGAGTGGGGGCTAGCTTCCATAATATAAAAATTTCTAAGTATTAAGGGATCATACCACTCTAGGCCCCCCCAAAAATGGCTATATTTAAGAATTTTTTTAGAGATTACTATATAAAAACTGTATATAAAACTTGTTTGGCTTCATAAATAAAATCTTAAAATACAGGAAAAATTTTTTTTTATTGATTTTACACAGTTTTAGTACACAAAAATGTCAGGCAAACACAACTCTTCGAAAAGTCCTTGCGCAGATGGATTTTTTAAAACTACTGAACCGATCCTCTTAAAATTTTTACCATATATTCCTCACATCCTTTGCTATGTCCTGGACGTCAACCAAGTAAAAATTTTATTTTTTTCAAAAATAGTGAAGAAACGTTTTTTTTCGAAAAATTTCCTCCATTTTGAAATTTTTGCATGAATTATATTGGTTGAGGTTCAGGATATAGCTACTGTCGTACTAGATCTAAAACTATTTGCTTCATCTGTTTCAGATAATCCTTCATGGAGAAACCTTCTACGCAAGCGACCTACCTACTTTTCGAAGAGTTGTGTTTGCCTCATATTGTTCTATACAAAAACTGTGTAAAATTTTTTTTGAAACAATATTTTTTTATGTATTTTAAGAGTTTATTCATTAAACTCAACAAGTTTTATATTTTTTTTTGGGGGGGGGGGGGGGGCTAGAGTGGTATGATCCCTTAGTGAGTTAAACTTTTTCTTTTTTTCTTTTTATAAAGATTGACAACGTGTTTGAAATTATCCAAAATAAGAAATCATCACTACTGGAAAAAGTTTTTTCTTTCTTATCGTCTTGACTTGCTAGTCTGGCCCAGATCTGTCACCACTTAGCTTGGTATCTGACATTGAAAATTCTACGAACCCATCAACTACATTCTTTTCACTATTTGAATAGAATGCTAGAGTATCTAAGATGATGGAAAAATAAATTATATCATTGCTATAAAAGTTTTCTCTTACTTATCATTTTATGTTTCACAAATCCCCCTCCCCCCACACACACACACTTCTCCCCACTTTACACACATTTTGATTATAAAAATTCCACTGATTATTTCAGTGAAAATTGACTGATTTGACAGTATTATCACATTTTTGGTTGACTCAATCAAGTTTTGGTTGGATTTACCAAATATTTTCTCGAGTATGGGTATCCAAGATTCATTCTTCAAAATCAAACCTGGTAGAAAAAATAAAAGAGAGGAAGATCTCTAAGAAACAAATCAGCTTCTTTACTTTTCCTTGTATATTAATTTCCAGTTTTGATTATTATTAAGAAGACGCAGCCTTGATTGAAATTCGAATAAAGAAGAAAAAATAAATTGTTTTCAATATCTTTATTAACGGATAATCATCCGTAAACCCACTTGTAAGTTATTGTGATAAAATTACTTACATTTTGAAGCTTGTAACTTTACTTTACAGAATTCATTTGACCGTGGCAACGACCGCGCAAATCAATCGCTTTGGTAAAACGCGATCAGAAACGCCGTTCCATTAACTGATTTATTTACTTTTTGACCTATAGTTTCAGATGTTTGTTTACCTGTATATTCAACAAATTCTAGTTTCTGAATATACCAATTAGTATTGTATTTTTTTCAAAAAAGTAACACATCCAGTCATTCGAATAAGCTTTTTCTAAAAACAAGAAAAAAATACGCACAATTTATAGGATGTTCAGTACTTATTTTTACAGCTCGACTTTTTAGTAGATTTTACAAGAAGTTTCACTTTGCGTCCAGTAAAATCTACCAAAAACGAAAAAATCTGAGCTTCGTAGATTTTACTGGAAGATATGTGAAACGTACAAAAAATCTGTTGGTTGTACTGAGCTTCTTGTAAAATCCACTAAAAAGTCAATTTGTAAGAATAAGTACCGAACTTCCTGTAAATTTTACGAATCTTTATTCTGCGTGTGGTTCAATAAATTCAAGCGTGGCCAAACATCCGTTTTTAATGAAGAGCGTTCAGGCTGTCTAATTAAGGTTAGAGAGGATGTGGTCGACAAAATCCACGATAGGATCAGACAGATTGCTAACATTGTAAATATCTAAATCGAACGTGCGCCTTCACGAAAAGATGGTCACGAGAAAGCTATTGGCAAGATGGGTGCCGCGTTTACTCACAATGAAACGAAAAAAATTGACTGATTTGACAGCGAAAAATATTTTTTCACTGATAAATCTGTGAAAATTAACTGATTTAACAGTGAAAAATATTGTTTCACTGATTCGATCAGTGAAAATTTGACTGATTCAGATTTATAGAGTATGTAATTGGTGACGTCAGACCCTACCACACGGCCTTAAAAATAACTAATATATTTGGTTCGGTTAATGAAATCATTGGTTTACTTAACCAAATTATACTAGCCAATGAATTTTTTTGAGCCAATAAGATAATTCTATTGGATCGAGGAAACGATTTATATTTACATACGTTGAAATATCTCTGTATTGGCATTGGGTCAGTTTTCATTAATTTACGGACATATTATAAAAAGAAAACTAAAAACAAATGATATACATAAAAAAGAAAGCTAAAAAACAATTCATATAGATAAAAAAAGGGGGGGGGGGGTGTTTAAAGGTAAACGTTTCGACCGCAAATGGGGGCCCTCTTCCATTTGCGGCCGAAACGTTTGGCATTAAACACCCCCCCCCTTTTTTTATCTATATGATTTGTTTTTAGCTTTCTTTTTATAATATGTCCGTAAATTAATGAATTTAATGTAAAGAAACTGACCCAATGCCAATACAAAGATATTTGAACGAATTCAATTTCGGGTCAAGATAAAAAACAAAGACATGAATACAAACATGTCACATAATATATTTACATACCAAAAAAGTACTCTGGTGGAGCCAAAAAATATTTTGGTGATTGGAGCAAACCTTTCTCTCAGTATGGACGATGAGCTTCAAAGAAAGCTTAATTTTTAATCGATTTTCGTGCATGCTAAGGACAGCGCATGCATATAACGATCCTGCATCTTCCTGAAGAGGGTTGCAGGACCTGTGCACCGGGGTCCAGAAGTGAAATATCAAAGAGAGAGAGAGGGTGGGTAGTCAACGGGAGAATAACCTCGCAGGCAACGGTTATCAAAATTGCGCGTGCCATTATAATTTTAAAGCCGGCTTTCCTGGCTCCTAGTAGTATAGCACCGGCGCCTGGTCGTTGGCCAGTCCGAAGGGTAGAGGTCGGAGAAAGTTGGACATGGAAGAGGTGGACGAAGAGATGTGGAGAAGGGGTCGTCGGTTGGTCCACACTGGGGATTCTGGCACGGTTGTATTATAGAGGTGGGTGGAGGGGGTCGCCCGGTGCCCGAGAAGGGCCGGGTGGAAAAGGGTGGGTCATTTATTTCCCCCCTTGAGCCTTCAGCCCTCCTGTTCCCTCTGCGCGGCATAATTTATCGCGAGGATTTTCGCGAAAGCACGCAGAGAGCGCCGCGTCAGAGAAGAGAAAGACAGAGAGAGAGAGAGAGAGAGAGAGAGAGCAGTGAGGGTTGAAAGAAGAGGTTACTCTAGAGAAAAGAGACAGTCGAGGACGATGAGGGAGAATTTTGTGAGCCAAGGGGCTAATATATCTGACCGACGCAACCTACGAATTTTCGCTTCGAAATGGAAAATTAACCTCGCTTGGTAGTACCGGAAACGGAACTCCTTTCCTCCTCTAAAGGATTTCGAATACCTTCTCGATATGAAGCTTACGGGGAGAGAACTTTTACTTGATTTCAAATCTCCCTGTGCGGTAATTCACTTTAATTACTGTAGAATGTTAGAGCGCTTCTGAGAGATAAGTTTTGCTTGTTTCCTCATCTTTATATCAGAATCTGCAGAAGCGAGGTTTCATTATTACTCTCTGAATTTGAATCAGTCAAAATAAACTGATTTTCAGTGAAATTTGACTGATTCAAATAGCTAAAAAGAGGTTACTGTAAATCAGTCAAATTTCACTGATTATTTAAGTGAAAATTGACTGATTTGACAGTGAAAAATATTTTGTTCACTGATGAATCAGTGAAAATTGACTGATTTGACAGTGAAAAATATTTTGTTCACTGATGAATCAGTAAAAAGGCAAATCACTGATTCAATCAGTGAAAGTTTGACTGATTCAGATTTAGAGAGTACGCAATGGAATAATATACGTTGACTGAGAAAAACTGTTTATATGAATAATATTTTTATGCTGTAACTATGGGAGATTTCATTTGGATTATATTCATGATGGTTTGGATTATAGGCACTGTAATCTATGATAGATAATCATTGATCTAAATTACACGTGGTGTAATCCGGAGCGTAGATAACGTATTATAAACTCTTTCCCTTAGAATATGTCATTTACTGAGAAAAATCGATATTATGGGGTATTATCTGAGATATTGAGGTTGAATATTTAAATGTTGGACCTTACGACCTTGATTTGAAGTTTTAATATGCGGGAGATTCAAATTTATATGTCAAATGTCTAAAGTCCACATTTAGATTATAAGGTTCGCTATCTAGATATTAATTTTAATATCATTATCATTACACATTTTCTGAATCCGAATCAGTGAAAATGTCATCGAATTAAAATCAATGGCGTAATTCTGACTGGAAAATCAGTCATTAGTCACTGAAAATTAGGAACACCGAAAAAATAGATATTACCGCATCTGAGTAGTTTTCTTTTAATTTTTTTGTACACTTAATTGCATTTTTATTTCAAAAAAGTCAAAAGTTTAAAGAATATATCATTTTTGGGATCAAGAGAAGCGATCGTGATTAAAATCTTCAGATAGCTTTGAAGAGAACTTCTCTTTTGAACTGTAAGTCTGCTTGAATATTAAAAGCTTGAACAGGACATTTCCATGATTTACGAAGGACCCTTTCTGTCTCGAAAAGGTGTGGTCAAATATAGATCACTGCATCATTACACATAGATCAACAGAAAATAATTAATATTAAGTGTTCAGTTATAGCTTTTGTTCAATTAATTTTTACTACAATCACAATTTTGTGATGTTCAATTTTCTGTATCACTTATGAGATAAGAAAATTAAAACTTTTTACCACATAAGTTTTAAAAAATATATCATTTCAATATGCATACGAGGGCAGTACTCTCTAAATCTGAATCAGTCAAATTTTCACTGATTGAATCAGTGATTTGCCTTTTCACTGATTCATCAGTGAAAAAATATTTTTCACTGTCAAATCAGTCAATTTTCACTGAAATAATCAGTGAAATTTGACTGATTTACAGTAACCTCTTTTTAGCTATTTGAATCAATCAAATTTCACTGATAATCAGTAGATTTTGACTGATTCAAATTTAGAGAGTATGATAAGCATCCTTGTTAGGGAAGGAAACAAAATGAATTTTGATTTTTTAAACTCTGGTAAATAGGCATCTCTTTCGGCGATGAAATCCTTGCTTGACGAAAATCGCCTTCCGCCAATTCAATTTTCATGTTTTGGCAATAAAAAAAACGCAGGGGGACATTTCTGCAAAATACGGTGGATGAGGGAGCAGTTTATAATTCATAATTCGCCTAGTTTTGCTGTGGCAATTGTAGATGAGTGATCTAGTTGGATTATCATGGTGTAAGGTCACTTTTTATTAAAATGGGGCCATTATCTTAACAATTCAGTGTAGGATTGGCCAAATAAATCCTAGAAAACGGTGGCCATGACCTTTCCGGCCGATGAGACAGTCATCGCCTTCTTTGGCGTATAGTGATGGATTTATGTTTTATCAACAGTCATGAAACGCTATAGAAACCCCTTCGGATCGCGATATTTAGGTTAGAATTTTTAACTTATAACATGGAGATAGATCCCTATCCTGATCCTTTCCAAATAGGACCATTTAATAAATTAAGAAAAGAGTTTTCTTATAATTTTTTTGAAAAACTAGTATATGATGCAGAAACATAATTGAAATAATCTGGTAAATGTGTTAAGGGAATTTGCAATTTTTATTTTTGGATTAAAATCATGTAAAACAAGTAATTCAAGGGATTTTTGTCGAACTCATAGGATTTTTTCGTTTTTGGTAAATTTTACTGGACGCAAAGTGAAACTTCTTGTAAAATCTACTAAAAAGTCAAGCTGTAAAAATAAGTACTGAACATCCTATAAATTGTGCGTATTTTTACATTCTCAGCATGGATGAGAAGGTATTGGTTTTATATGAAAAATGACTTTCGAAATTTTCATCAAATCTTTACGTTTTGAGACCCCCTGAGTCAGAAAAAAGGGTTTTTACGAAAGTGTCTGTCTGTCTGTCTGTCTGTAGGTCGTGTGCGGCATAACTCTCGATAGAATTATCAGATTGAATCGAGCTTTGGCTAACTTTATCGGAGCCAAAAAAGTAAGGACAAGTTCGTTAACAAGCCACATCCAATCAAAATTGAGGGATTGAGCACAACTTTTGTGTTTTTGAAAAGAACTTTTTGAAAAAATCAAAACTTTCAACACTGGTTTTTGATAGTGCTCATAAATCTCTACAAATTATCATGATAACATTTTTTGATTAAATCAAAATTAGAAATGTTACAGCATATTAAAACTTGAAAAAAGTCAATATCAAAATTCCATTTTCCAGCTAAATTATACGAGATACGAAAAAACGTTATGATACAATATTATTTTCTACATAAAGACCTAGAAATTTGAATTGTAACAAATTGTAACAAATATTGTCCCACACAGTTTCTGATAAAACATATATTTTTCGTTTAAATTCCAAAAAATACGATTAAAATTAAAAAATTCCATTTTTTAGACAAAATATTTATTGAACCACACGCAGAATAAAGATTCGTAAAATTTACAGGAAGTTCGGTACTTATTCTTACAAATTGACTTTTTAGTGGATTTTACAAGAAGCTCAGTACAACCAACAGATTTTTTGTACGTTTCACATATCTTCCAGTAAAATCTACGAAGCTCAGATTTTTTCGTTTTTGGTAGATTTTACTGGACGCAAAGTGAAACTTCTTGTAAAATCTACTAAAAAGTCGAGCTGTAAAAATAAGTACTGAACATCCTATAAATTGTGCGTATTTTTTTCTTGTTTTTAGAAAATGCTTATTCGAACGACTGGATGTGTTCTTTTTTCGAAAAAAATATAATACTAATTGGTATATTCAGAAACTAGAATTTGTTGAATATACAGGTAAACAAACATCTGAAACTATAGGTCAAAAAGAGAATAAATGAGTTAATGGAAAGGCGTTTCTGATCGCGTTTTACCAAAGCGATTGATTTGTGCGGTCGTTGCCACGGTCAATTGAATTCTGTAAAGTAAAGTTACAAGCTTCAAAATGTAAGTAATTTTATCACAATCACTTACAAGTGGGTTTACGGATGATTATCCGTTAATAAAGATATTGAAAACAATTTCTTTTTTCTTCTTTATTCGAATTTCAATCAAGGCTGCGTCTTCTTAATAATAATCAAAACTGGTAATTAATATACAAGGAAAAGTAAAGAAGCTGATTTGCTTCTTAGAGATCTTTCTCTCCTTTTATTTTTGCTACCAGGTTTGATTTTGGAGAAAGAAACTTGGATACCCACACTCGAGAAAATATTTGGTAAATCCAACCAAAACTTGATTGAGTCAACCAAAAATGTGATCATTATATGATTAAACAAATTTTGATTTATTTCAGCCGAAAATCTTAGTTCATCCAGCAAAATAGTTTAAAATAACATTTTTTTAAGGTGCAAATTAGGTTTCAAGATAGTAACTGAGAAATCAATTTCTCTTCAAAGGGAATTTAATTGTTCATTACTAATTTTCTTGCACTCGATTTTCGAAAATATATAGTAGTTTTCTTAATTACAAAATAAATATTCATTTTTCGAATGCAGTTTTATCCATAAAATCGAAAGAATATAACTTAGCTTAATGGACACACAAAAAAAAATATTGGTCTAAAATTACCAAACTATTTGGAAAAGCATGATAAATTCTAAAACTACGTATTTTTGTCTAATAATTTAATTTATCTTAACATCTATATTGCAATTTTAGTCGCTAATTTAGCCTATTCTATAATAGAAATCCTAATAAATATGAATTATTAAAAAAAAGTAGTAGTTTTAGAATTTATCATGCTTCCAAATAGTTTGGCAATTTTAGACCAATATTTTGCTCCGTATAATGTAATTAGATTTAGATAGAATTCAATTCGATGAATTGAAGAAAAATATTAATAAATGTTTGAAACGGAACCTACAATTACTAATTGTATTTTTACCCCAACTCAAAAATAGAATACTCTTCTTATAAATATAGAATCGCATTCAAGCTCAACCTGAAGAAGCCACAAAGTTCTTCCCTAAAATAATATTTTTCCGCTTATCAAGTTGAATTCCAGGATAATTGGGGCTGTTTTTTTTTATATCAGACACAACCATTCTCACCCTAAGGGTCTCAATGGAAGAATAAGATTGTTGTCGAAACATCGATTTGAAAGTCTCGAAAGTTTAAGGGAAGATATTTTGAAATTGATCCCTAGGTCTCGGCGCCATCGTCGACTTAAAAGTTGCGTACTGCGCACATTGCACCCCTTTCGTCACCCCCTGGTCCAACCCTTTCCACTCTTTCCGCTCTTGAGCGCGAGCGGGGGTGTGAGCAACCCTTTGCGACCTCATAGGGGAAAAATACGTCGGTGCTCGAGCACGAGAGTTCGGATGAAGCGGTCGAGGGGACAGGGGTGTAAAAACTGCCGAGAGATCTGATTGGCGCGTTCTCACTGGGTGGGGTAACTTCTCATCCCCGCGAGACAATAACCAGCCACCGTCGCTGATAGCAACCCTCACCGTTTTCTCCGCTTAAAATGTTCTTCCCTAGCCAGGATTTTTCTGACTAAACACCACGTCTCGTTTTACAAAAACGTAAAATACAAACCGCTTCTTAAATTTAGTCACTTGTTGACTTTTCTCATTGAAAAAATAAACAATTCTCAATATAATCAAGAATTAAATTCAATAAGCTGATTCAAAGGTAACGATTGAATTTCTTTAAATGTTCTTATACAAATCAAAGCAGTGGTTAAAATATTCCAAATAAACTATAATATATAGTTTTTTTGTAAAATTTTTCATTTCTTTCCCGACATTATTTAATAGTTTATAATTGATACGGTTTTTAAAGTATAATTCATTTCCTTATTGATGGAAAAATTATTCTCTGCCGATTTAATTCTTGAATTATGTTACAAAAATAAAGGACGAGGAATAAGTTTATCTGTTTTTCACACCGATACATTTTATTCACGTTCGTTGATACTTTCACACATGGAGGGTTAACGTTCTATATTCTAGGTGGTAATATTAAAGTTGATGTATCTAGAACAAGAGGACCATTTGGACGTTAAAAAAGCAATTTTATTCGCATTCTGAATAAATAATTGATTTGTCAACAGTGGAGTCCACTTGTTCATGAAACAGATCTGTATTTAAGTTTCTGACCAAGAGTGAACCCACTGTTTGTCAACTCAGATATTCAAATTAATTGACCACTGTTAATCAATTGGCTTTCGATCCAAAAGACTCTGCCAAGCGGAAAAAATGTCACATCAATCAGTTCAATTCTAATGTAGAAATGTGTGCAATAATATCGGGGTCGTGTTAAGAACATTTGAAGCCTGGAACACTCAGAAAAAAGATTTGATTGAATGAAAGTAAATAATTTGTTTAAAAGGCTTTTTTTAATTCAAACAAAAGATTTATTTGAATTAAATAACATTTGTTTAATTTGAGGTAGAAATTTATTTGATTTCAATACATTTTCATTTGGTCCAAAGTTACTTTGTTTGAATCAACCAAATTTTATTTTATTCAAATAAAACATTTTTTTTAAATCAAAGAAAGTCTTTCAAACAGATAATTTTTCCTCATTTAATCAAATCTTTTTTCTAAGCGGAGGCGCCTTGATTAAAAAAATCTAAGGTGGAGGAATAAAATTAATTTTTTTTTAATATTGATATCTTTGCTTCTACTAAGAAAATTCATTCTCAACTATTTTTGAAATAACCAGTCAAACCATTTTGGTTAAATAAATCAAGATGTTTGGTTAAATAAAACAAAATATTTAGTTAACTGTATAGTATGCAAATTTACTTGGGTTTTCTGAATATGGTGTGGCTAATAATATTTTTGAAAACATGCAATAGATTTTGAAGTGCATGCAGAAAAGAGGTAAAAGGCTTGGTAATTTCTTGTCCAGAATTAATGAGGAATTAATGAAGAAAAAATATGGAACTTGGAACAATTGAAACCTCCAGTTCTAATGGAAATTCCTCATTTAGTACGAGTGCGGAAGGACGGACGAATAGACGCACGAGCGGGAACGTAAAAATTGTCATTTTCAGCAACGAGTTTGCATAATATGTTACGTGGCGATCAGAATTCATAGAATAATTTCGTTCTAGAGACGCACGACCTATCTGGCTGTCATGACTGTCAGGTTTCTGCCGACCTATTTTAATTACCTCTGCCTCCAAATTATCCATTCGGGCAAAACTTGCCCTAGTCGTGAATTGGAAACTGTAGAGACCAAAAATAACAATTCGTTCTATTCATTAATTTTCTCAAATAGAAGTGGACGGAAACTTAAAATTTCTCATAAAATGGATTTTCTATTTTCATAATACCATCTTCTGACTGGATCTGAATGAGTCTTTGTTTCATGTATTAAAAACTTTTTAATAATGTAAGAAATTCGATAATTAAATTTATCGTTAAAAAGAATTTATCTTTACACTTATTCAGGTAGGAATTAAGGAAAATAGTTTCGTATAATAAAATACGTTGACGATGAATACGAAAATGATAAATTGCAAAGAGCTGAAAAGGGAATTTACCAAAGCAAAAAATCAGTGAAATGACACGATACATTAATTATGAGGGATTTAGTTTTATTATAGCAACTGTCAAGAAAACGTAAAAAGCGATCTGATAACAATAGGTAAAAAACTTCCTTTCGTATTGAACCTTCCAAGAGTCTAATTACATAGTATAAAATTTTAGGGAATTTGCTAACAATTGTTTGGCTACATTCAACATTTTTATTAGAGAAATATATTGTTAACAATATTTCATAAAAATGTCTTTAAATTTTTAGTAATTTTCCATTAAGAGGAAATCCTTTAAATGTTAAGTAATTGGATTATACCTTCAATTTTAGGTAATCTATCTTGAAATTTTGGTAATCTTTCTTGAATTGTTAGTAATTGCTCATTAACTTTTAATAATTTATCAAACAATTTTGGTAATGAGCGACAAAAATTTGGATATTTTAGGGAATAAATCTCAATATATTTAGGATAAAATTTGTAGTATGCTAAGAAATACTCAAAAATTTAATAAAATTTAATACTAAACTGAATAACTTTAAATGGTAACCGTTTCGACATTGATAGAAAAGAACATGCATTGAAAGGTAAATACAGAAACTTTCAACCGTACCATTGGTTGAAAATAAATTTATGAGAAATCCATTGAAAATAGTAAAAGCAAAAATGATTAGTAATTAAAATTCTTTCAGTTTGCAGAGAAAAATACCTCTGTAAAATCCATGAGCGAAATTTACATTTTTAGGAGAATAAAAATATAAATAATTCTCAATTAAATCATTATTGCCTCAAATATTATGAATTATTCAAAATTCTGTTATTAATAAATTTCAAATTAAATTAGTAGAATTATGTTTAACTGATTTAAGTACAAAATTAATGATTATTAATTTATATACTTTGTTACTAAAGCAATTGTGGCCAAATTCCGGTTAATGTGTATTTTATTATTCAAAGTTCACTAATTATGAACATACTACAGAGTTAATTTTTTTTTAAACTTGTATAATATTCTGAACCAAGAAAAATGTATCATTGAATTAAAAAAATTGGTCCAAGAAAAATCTTCCGTCGTTTTTATTCATATCCGATTAATCTGGCAATTAATTGAAAATGTGTTTTTATAATTAATCAAAGATTTCATTTATATGAAAAAAATATAATGCTTTTGGCATTTATTTTGAATAAAAAAACTGTTATGTTAAATAAATTATAATAAACAATCAATTACACTAAATAGAAAAATACAAATGCGCTCCGGTTTGACAAATATTTATACCAAACGCTTTTAATTAGAATTGAAAAATTTGTTTTTTAAGCCAAATCGAAATTTGTAACAAAATATGTTTTTCATTGTGTAAATAATGTAATCACAAAACATTAAAATGTAGGAAAAAGTCGATTAGGAAGTAAAAACGAGCTTCAAAAAATATGAACTTTAAAATATTCATCAGAAGTAATTAACACTCCCTCTGAAACCAAAAAAACAATCTGATGTAAATGAACCTTGAAAAAACGTACTCTCATTTTATCTGGAAAGGAAAACACAAATGATTTTTTCAGTTCACCAAAACTCCGCAAATGGCGCCACTTACTTCATCCCCAAGTAACGGTGGCATTCTCCTCAAACAGGGAACCTTCAAAATGGCTGTTTTTTCCGACCGATCAAATATTTTACATTTCTTGGTAGAAATAAGCAAGTAAAAAATAAAAAAGCAAGTAAGGATTTCTAGATATCTGAAATATACATGCAACCAAAAGATAATTAATCAAGCTAAGAAGACTCTCGCTATGGATTGGGTGCATTTCATACACAAAGAGGTGGAGGGAAAGAAGGGATGGTCAAAACTCGCGCGCACGTATGTGTGTATGTGTGTACAGTTATAGGGTTGGAAATTTGGCGGGAAAAACTAAAGCAAACACGACGCCAGGGGACAGAGAGTGCAATACATCACGTTCTCTCGTACAGAAGGAGTAAAGAAAAAACGAAGAGTTGATCCACCAGGGGATGTATTTCCCTCTCTCTCCCTCAACTTCCCTCTCATCGCTTTCTCCGATTCTCTTGCATTTTTTTACTTCTTCTGCTGGCGGAGAAATCAGTCCCCTCCCTTTCACGAACCCAGGACCAGGAAACGGAACGTGGGGTAATTTTTAAAACGCCGTTTGCGGAAAAATATAAATTAGGGGAAGAGAGATCTGTTGCCGGTTTTTCTGTTGGTTCAAGAGAGCTGGAGAGAGCGGGGATCAGGAAAAGGGTGCATGAGTGGGGAAACAGAGGGAAAGAGACAGGACGATATAAAGGGGAATTGATCTCATTAAAAAAAAAAAAAGAATTCTCTGTCCGATTACTCGTGCGCGGGCTTAGGGAGGGGGAAGCCTGCGTCGAGGGAGATAGAAAAATCTATCCAAACAATCTCCCTAGAGGGAGGATTGGAGAAATTTACAGGCCATTTCAGAAGATATAGGCGTTCATTGTCATCGATACTGCACACGCGGGTTTCAAACATTCGGAAATTCAGTTTCGACTTGGACTGCTCTGCTTAGATTGACTGCCGTTCGCTTCATTTGCGGTCTGAAAACAAACACGTACATCAGACTGAGACCCGAGAAAAAGTAATCGGCTTCAGCGAATAATTAACATAATTTATAGCCCCTTGAAATAAAAAATCTTTTTTCTGTTTATAATTAATGTTTGATAATCATTTTTTATGGATAATGTTGAAATAAAGTTCTTTTTAAATTTCGTAAACAGTGAGAAGTAAAGGAAATTTTTTTTGGGATTTTTTGGGTGAAAGATTCAATTGAATTTCGTTTCGCGCCAATCCAAAAAGAGGTTTTCCAACCCGCTTAATGCAAATTACCTTTGAATGAATCCACCTCATTCCGGGGTCGGGATGATTTGGATTGGAAGTCTCTGATTGACTCGGATTGGAAACCATTTGGTTCAGCTAAAAAGTCTTGGATTAGGTCTGTTTAATTTTCAGTCAATTTTTATCAAGCGAGATTGATAAGCTTTTTTTGGATTATTGCAGAAACAAATTTCGAATTTTCTTGAGACGTATATTTTTCTTTTCTACTTAAATATAGATTCACAAAATTCGCATATTTTTTCTTCAAATTTTGAGAGTTTGAGTTTAGTTGCCATAAACTACGGATAACTTTTTTTATTAACTGGAATTCATAGTTGAAATCTCATAATAAGATATACACGTGATTCTTAATTGATTTACGTTCTATTCTTTTGTGAACTCGATTTGGGCTTGAACTACATGAAAGACAAATTCGTACTAGCTGGCACTTAACCGTACAAATTGCGTTTCTAAATCTCGTTAAAGTAGCGTTTCTGCTCAAGTGACACTTTTTCCTCAAATATGTCGCAATATTTGAGAAGAAAATTGTTTGAAACGCTTGACTCTCAATTAAAAGCTCGTGAATTTCATTTTTATCTTCAAAAAAGCCATATTTATAGAATAAAGCTCATCACTCAAATTATTCAAACCAAAAAATAGTAATTCAATTTGAAAATTGTTGACAATGATAGTGATTTCGGGAGTCTATGATGCAATTGTTCATTTGATACTCGAAATTAATTTCCAAAACGTAAGTAAACGCACAAAAGTTCGAAGAGCCAATTTCCCTTATTTGATTGGTAAAAATTGAAGAATTCGAGCTCAAAAAGCAGAAAAGGTGTCCTTTTAAAGTATAACAGCAGTAATAAAAAGAAACAAAGAGCGCGATTTTATGACGCATTATTTGTAGGGTGGAAAAATGAAGTATCGGCATAAAACCGATTTTGTTCGCCCCTTTGATTCGATATGCCGAAATCCGTGACTTTTCGAATGCCCAGCCTCGTGGATTATAAGCTGCGGACATTCGTGGCGGTTTATGCAAATCCGACTGTTGGAATCCGTCTTAAGCCGGTCTCTGGTTCGTGGATAAATTTTAAAAAGTACGTTTAGTACTCTAATTAACGTAATTTGGTTTCTATGCGCGGTCGTCTTTGCCACCTCGGTTTTCCTGTCCCCAACCTCTCTTGACCCGCATGCATCGTCTATCCCACTCTTTCTCCATTCGTGCGGAATAGTCGAGCTCGATGGTCATCTACAGTTTTCCTATAATTAGTTATAAATTTCATTCGCGCTATACGTATAACAATATTTTGGCCAAACTTGTAGGAACAGCGTCTAGCGAGGAGCAAGAGGAGAAAAGGAGAGAGAAAGAGAGATGACAAAATCAAATATTAAGGGAAGGAGAAAATAATGAGGAAGAGGGGGAAAGAGAAGAGATAGCGGGAGGACTGAATAAAGAGAAAAATAGAGAGAAAGAGAGGAGACTAGAAAAATAAAAGAGGAAGGAAACAGAGAAAGAGAAAGAGGTGGTGATCCTCCCACTATTGAAAAGGAAGGCAAGGGGTATTAGGAGAAAGGGGTGGGAGAACCCGTATGGTACAACGAACGAATGGGGTATAAAGAGAGTAGGATAGAGAAAATTCAAGTACTGAGTGACCACCGCCGAACTCAGATATCTGGTGGGGGTGGCAGCCATTTTGTAAGCCGCGAAAAACACCCACCCCGAGACAACGTGAAGGGTGCGGAGGGAAGGTAAAGTGCAAGCAGGAGCAACCCTCCGCCGAAATCCCCCTTTTCCAAACACTGACTCTTTCTCTCTTCGCCCTTTCCCCGCCATACACACACCCCTTTCTACCAAGCCTGACACTACTACCCACATCCCCAAAAACCACCCCCGTCATCATGTGCTTCCTTCTTTCTCGCGTGGACTGGCCGTGTATTAAGCGCAAAATGTAGATGAACATTAGGCTACAGTCTGTTTGCCAGGATCTGTTTCTGCCCCTAGGATCCCTCATTTTTAGATCTGAATAATCAGGTGTGAGGATATCTCTCAATTTATCTATTTCTTCGGAAAAAATATTTTTTTTAAGGGTAAACAGTTCTGCAAAAATAAACAGAACTTGAGACAAGAGTTTTTCAAGTAAATATCTGAGATAAAAATGTATGCACAATTAGTCTGGCGGGAAACTAAATTATTTTGTTTAATGAACCAAAATTCAAACAAATTCTTTATTTGATTCGACTAAAAATGTTATGTACGTATAAATAACTCAATTCTGTGATTAAACCAACAATAGTTTTGTTGATGCGATCAAATATTTTTCTGATTGGATATAAGAAGATAAAAAAATTGTTTGAACAAGATTGTTCTTAAAAATAGTTATGGAAAAAAGATAACATTTTAAAATTGATAATTTTTAAAAAAATTAAATTAATCGGCATCCCCCAAAAAATTACTAATGCTGGTCCTTTGCTGCTTCTATTGGAGGTGTGGTATTTTTCCAGCTTTGGCATAGTATCGGCAGCCATGTTTGTATGATCTTTTATCATCACAAAGCTTTAAAAAGCTCAATAAAGAAGTCAAACACTATGTATAGTTTTTTCATGTATGCAACAAAATCATGTTGTCTGAGTAACAATTTATTAAATTTGATAAGGATAAAAGAATTTATAAGTTTTTCTCCAAATTATGGAATAAAGAATATAAAAATTTGGTTTCTAATAGTATTTTAGGAACATCTTTTGAATTTTTTGAAAGAGCAAATTAATTCTAAAGGGTCTCTTTATTGTGGAAAAATAATTTCGTACCACAGTATTTCACAGTTTCCTGACTCTTTGTTCGCTATGGACATTGGATACCGTTATTTCACCTTCCTTTCTATGGTTTCCTATTAAACGAAACATTACTGTTTCCAAATGGGAACACAAAACCCAAGGATAAAGAGAGTAGTGGTGCGTAGTGAAATCTTTATTAAGGAAAAGCGTTTATTTCAACATTGCAGAATAGCCTTTAGCGTATGAAGTATAAATAAGATAATATAATTCTCGGAAAGGAAGGGCATTTTTAATTAGACGGAATTATTCTTAACGTATAACCTGTAATTGCTTTTTCAAGAGGTTACAGACAAGTAGCAAAATAAAAGTTTACGATATCAATGAAAAGAATTTTTTGCATTTATACGATCAATTTTATATAAATACGATATTTTCATGATTTCATGAGCACCATTTATATAATTCTCGAAAAGCAAACGCAATTTTAATTAGAAGGAATTATTCTTAATGTATAACCTGTGATTGCTTTTTCAAGAGGTTACAGACAAGTAGGAAAATAAAAGTTTACGATGTCAATGAAAAGAATTTTTTGCAATTATACGATCAATTTTATATAAATAGGATATTTTTATGATTTCATGAGCACCATTTATTATTCGAAGTATTCTAATATTAAAGCTTGAAATTGTGACCAAGTCAATTCTCATAAACGCTTTAATCTAAGCCTTGGTTATCAAATTTTTGCATTGTGGTTTATTCACTCCCAACATGATTAAATTAATATTACTCATTTATATTCCAATATCGCTGTGAATATATTTTCATATATTAATTTTCTCAAGAGAGCACGTTTAATGAATAAAAATACGTCCAATATTGTTAATTATAGTCTAACATAGTATACTGACATTAATAGTGAGGCATTTATAAATTTGGGCTCTTGGCTACTATCCAGTTAAAAACAGTTACATGTCATTATCATATTTGAAATAAATAACTTTGAGAAAAGTTTATTTACATTTACATAAAAATAATTTAACTTGCTGCAACAGAAAAATATTTGTTTAATTCAACCAAAATTTGGTTGAATCAATTAAACAATTATTCTCCACACAATTGAGCTAATTTTTGACTGATTTAATTCAAAAATGTTTTCCATCAATTTAGGTTATACGACACAAATTTTTTAGCTGGTAGAGTCAAATTTTTGCAATCTAATCAAAATATTTAAAAACGCGTGCATTTGAAGAACAACGCGCTTGCAAATTTTTCTGAAAATTACATTTTTTGGGAGAATCAACAAAATTATTTTTATATTGCAACAAATTAATTCAGTTGATTCACCTAAAAAAATGTATGTGGTCAAAACAATATAATACCATAAACCAAATAATTCGCTCAAGCAAAAAAACAATTGTTTCATTCCAGTAAGATTTGGTTAAAGTGCGAAAAATATTTCGTCGAGTCAACCTAATACCGCTAAATAAACAATTTAGTCGAATAAATCTAAATTAAACTCAGAAAAAAATTTGGTTGATTGAAAAAACCTTGTTTGGATAAATCAAATAAATGCATTGATACATCCACAGAGAAAATTTTCTTTATATAACTAAACCAATGTATCGAATGAACCAAGATCATTCGTTCAGTCAAATACAGTTTGGTTTTAGTCGAATCAACTTAAATATTTGTTTTTTTTAACCAATTCGTATCCAAACAAACAATCTTTGCTTGCGAGAAACAATTTTTTTAATTAAATCAACCCAAAGCATGGTAAACCATATAACGTGAAGATTCTTTGTTTGGATTAACAAAATATTTTTTATAGTTTGCATTGAAGAACGAAGTTTTGCTTGAATCAGCTCAATTCTTGTTTGGTTATTCAACCAACTTTTTAAGATTGAATAATTTGGTCAATTTGACCAAAAAATTGTCTGAATCAGTCAACAATTTGTTAACTGACTTAAAATTTGTTTGAATCAACACAATATTTTTCTACACTCAAGAAAAAACTTACTTGAATAGAAAATTTTCCTATTTATTGTAATAAAACAGTAATTTTAATACAATTTTTGGAAGAGAGAGCAATTCAAAAAATCCTCTCAAAGAATGATTAAAATGATCATGTCGTTAAGAAAGTCGCAAAATACGAAATTATTTATTGCAGTCAGTAATAAAAATTTACAGTCGACAGTTTTATGATCAAAACAATCAATGCACCTATTTATAACTTTCTGGAACCACAAGATACAAAGAGTTATTGATGTCCAGTGCGGTGTTATTTTATAACGTCAGTCTGTATTAAATGGCCTTAACTCTGTAAGGACAGATTTATTAAAATCGATAATAACAGTTCGTTTTTTTTTAATTATTGTAAATAGGCAATATTCGTGTTTTTCCAGGCGTTTTTTACACGACAGGTTCGTTGGAGGGTTGCGTAAATAAACATAGGAAAATAACGTGCCTTTCGAACTCGGACTTCAATCGCGAATATGTCGACCATATGAGGTCTTCCCTGTCGTTCGTCAAAGCAAAGGCGTAATTAGTCTCTCTCAGTGCTGTAGATGTACATATCAGAGACGAACCCCTGCAAAGGATTATGAAACGAAGTATTTGAATTATTAGAGAAAGCTGCCAAAATGTAGAGACCTTATTGCAATATTTATCTCTTAAGTGTTCGTAAATTTGGATCACTTCCTGATGGGCAGCTAATGATTGGACCAATACTGGCCCAGTTTGGAGACAACATTCCAATATTGGACACGCAATACCTACCAGTATTGATCCTGGGGGCCTTTTAGGCGATCACAATCTCGCAAATACTCAACTGGTAATTCTGGGCAGAATCTTGGGTCAATCTTGGAAACCATGACTTGGCTAAACAATCTTGGTCCAGCATTGGCTCGATTGTTTTTATATAATAAATTATACTGGCAATTTATTTACTCTAATTTTGTATTGGTCAGATGAAATTTGAATTTAACAAAAGGTTTTGTTTATGTTGAGGTAGAAGTGACATTATAAAAATTAAGTGTAGGTGGGAGAATTAGGGGTGTTTTTCTTGAAGCTATCGATCTCAATGCTAAAACGGGATTATTCTGCGAATCCTCTGACTTTTGTGATATACTTCTAGGGTGAAAGCCGCAGGTGCAACGAGCGAAAAATTAAACTTGTCCCTCGCTAACTTTATATACGGCGAGTTTTCGTCGAGTTTCTTCCTCTGAGGCCAGAAAACCTCAAGAGAGGGTCGCTGTTATTATAATAGAACGTAAATCAACTGAAGAATTCAACTTTCTTTTTTTGCAGTTACCCAAAACTCTATAATGTAAATTCTAGAATATAATGATCCTAAAGAAATATTTTAAATTACTAGAAATACTTGCAATAATTGACAATCTAATTATTTTATTGAAATGTGTTTCAATTCGTTCTGAGAAAGTTTTATTAAGAAAATCCTTCTTCTTTGTACAATATTTCTAGAATTTTGAAATTAATATTTTAAAGTGAAGCTGAACTATTTCTCACTCAAATTCATTCGTTTTACAGCGTTTTTAAAAGTTTTTCTTTTATTTTCTCTAATAGTTATTTTACATGAAAAACAACAAATGAGGAAAATATTTTTCAGGCAATCCAGCCAAAATTGATAAAACTAGTGATTTTTAAAAAATTAGTCTTAGCCCCTAAAGCTTAACTGATTTGAATTTAATTAGAGGCTATCCAAAAAAATCTAGACAGCATTTTCTATGCAAAAGATCCTTTAGCTGGATTTTACTTAGTTGAATTAATCAAAAAATTTAGTTTTATTCAACCAAAGGATTTGTTTCATGCAACCAAAAATGGTTTATTTGGATATGATTTTGTTAAACCAAACAAATTTTTGTTGATTTGAGAAAGAATCAGATGGACAATAGGATAAAAATTTAGTCCAACTGACTATTTTCTAAGGTTTTTCATTTACAATTTTTGTTTATTGAGTTTTTTTTAGTGAAAGTGTGTGAAATTTGATCTCTAATATAATGTCAACTAAAGTTTTAATTATATGAAAATTATAGACCTCTTATTAATGGAATAACATAATCTAAAAACAACTGAAATTTCTTTATCAATTGCGACCTTAAAAAATCTATACTTCTTATCCAATAGAAACTTTTCATTGTTTATTTTATCAGAGAAAAAATGTTTTACACTTACACCTAAAGAATTGGATAAAAAATATTTTAAATGAAAAATCCTTTTTCATTCATCAAAAGAGTCTTTCAGAGAAGGTTTGGACAGACAACCGGAAAAAAAGTTATTCAAAGTGACTATTTCCTGAGTTTTTTTCATTTAAAATATTCTGCATCCAATGTTTTTTTTTTATGAAATTGTCAAAAATGTTATCGTGAATGAAATAAGCCATTTTCCATAATTTCACTTTAAAAAACTGGATAAAAAATACTCTAAATGAAAAAAACTGAGGAAATAGTCACTTATTTCATTCATTAAAATAGTTTTTTAAGGGAAGAATTGGACGAAAAGTCGAAAAAAAGTTAGTTGAACCGACTATTTTCTCAGGTTTTTTCATTTAGACTTTCCAAGACTCATTTTATTCAAGATAAAATTTCTCACACTTTCACGAAAAAAACTGGATGAAAAATATTCTGAATGAAAAAAACTGAGGAAATAACCACTTTGACTAACTTTTTTTCCGATTATCTGTCCAAATTTTCCTTAACTAAATATTGTTGAATTTTATAGAACTGTTTAAGAGTTAAGGATATAATCATTTACGAAACAGAGTACTGCAAAATTTACAGAAATTTTCATAGTGAAAATGGTTTTCAAGCTGGTTTTCGTGGAAAATTTGAGCGTTAGGCTCATCGAAGGACAATCGAGTTCGCGACACTCTCTGGGCCGAAACGGATTCTTTCGACCCCAGAACAAGAACGAAGCTTGCCTGACGAGCGCATTACGTCCAATTACAAGAAGGTTTCAACGCTTTAAATTCAAGTTCAGAGTTTTGATCACGACCCTAAAGAGCAGCAATGACCAATTAGAACGAGACTTTCCTCATGCTTGGTTTTTTTTTTTCTTCTTTTTTTATGGAGACTGTCAGAGCATATCACCCTTCCAACCCCGACCAGCTGCAATGATTATACACCAAATTTCGCTGTAGGGCGATTTCCGAATTAGCAGAACATTTTTTCCTGGTTGTGTTGAAATTTCCCACGCTTGTGAATTAAATTGCTAAAAAGTCTCATCCCTGCAAATAAAATTCGTTCAGAAAATATTCAACAATCACACGGAGAGAAAAGTATGCTAATCGATACTATTAACATGATTACTTCTATTTGGTAAATAAAATATTGTACAAGTTATCATATGTATGGTATTACAATAGAGATGGTAATTCTTACAATATTCAGATACGATTATATGTATAGTACTGGATAAAATACAGTATCATATATAAGTATCTTGATTGTAAATTATCAACATATTTCTCTTTCCACAGTAAAAAATGTAATGTTTTGAAAAGGTTGGATATAGTAATTTTTTCAAGATAACTGTTCATAAAAAATAAAATTGAAGAGAGTAAAGAGTTAGAATGACTGATTTATATCCATAGAATAAACTATATAGATACGTGTATGTAGAGAATAACTTTTACGAGCAATGGAGCAATTACAAATGGATTGTGACTTCAATTATGTTTGACGATGCACCTTGTTGTTCTTACGTTACTGTCCGTGGCTGCACATCGCCGGATAGCCTCAGCATAGTGATAAACAATGAATACATGAATATGAAAATTTCCATGAGAATCTACACGCGCTTGTCCCTGTCATGTGGGTACCAGCGCCGATATATGAATTGAATCGATCGATCGAATAAACGGAATCACGACGCGACCACATTCTAAATAAACGGATTTACATCGCGACATCCACTTCTTTTTCCAATGCATTCATACCAATCGAGGTATACCAGATAGTTAAGGCCCGCTTTGTTTGGCCTAATTAATATAAGTTTATAATTGAGAAGAAGTGTGAGATTAAAAAAAGATATTTAGTTGAATAGGAGGATTTTCTCGATGTGAGAAATATGAGTTTTCTGATATTGAGCCTGATAATAAACACAGTATAAGTGGCAGAAAGAAATAATTATTATAAGGCGAATGGAGTCAGTTAGTATTTTTTTTCTCATTAAAGGTCTGATATCAAGGCTTTTTACCAGAAATCGAACTAAACTATTTTGTTACATGAATCAAGATTTTTGGTTGTCAAACAAAATTTGGTTGAATTAAATGAAATATTTGTTTGGCTTTACAAAATAATATCTAAAGAATTTGAAAATCTTTCTGTGGAAAAAATGACGCTTTCGACTGCGCTGGGATTCGAGCCCAGGTCTTTCGATTGCCGGTCGAGACCTGGGCTCGAATCCCAGCGCAGTCGAAAGCGTCATTTTTTCCACAGAAAGATTTTCAAATTCTTTAAATATTGAATTTATTTGCATTATTTGCGATATAAGAGTTTGAGATTGTCTACGAGGACACCTGTCGACAACGTATCCTATCTGATACGCGACTAGTGATCCTCCGATAATGTAGGCAGTGACAAAAATTTCAAACTCAACTAATTAATTTACAAAATAATATCTAAACAAACAACCTTTAGTTGCATAAAACAAATTCTTGGATTGATTCGACCAAAATTATGGTCAACTGTATAAGCAAATTGTTTGATAGATCTACCTGAATATTTTTACGAGTGTATTCCGTTCAGACAAAACAAACGAGTTTGAGCTGTTTAATTATAATTTTTGTCCGCCGGACACCGAAAGTTAGCTTTGTCGTTGTCATTTCGCGTGCGGAAAGTTGATATTTCCGCACTAGTCGGGTAAAATTGTCAGTGTGTGGAAAAGTAAAACAAACTTAAAAATTTACCACACTAGTCCAGGAAATATACTATTTTTGAATTTACAAAAATATTTCGTTGAACCAATCAAACGCCGCTAAATAAACAATTTGGTTGAATCAAGGTCATGGATCAACTGGACCACGTGACATCGGTAATTGCAATTAGAGTATGTAAGGTTATACAAAAACTAATAATTAAAATGGATTTTCGGTACCTGATAGACTTTACCAAAAGAGTCAAGAAGGTTTGTGTGTTACCAAGAATCTATTTGAGCTATTATTTTTTTAATATCCTTGCATAGTGTAATTGCAATTACCGAGGTGACATGACCTGGTTAATCCATGGCTTTAAATAAAATTTTTTGTGAGTATGCTACTCTGTCCCTTCATACAGGAAAACAATGTACATAATCTAACTACACCATTTTGTTAAATGTACCAAAATCTTTTGTAAAGCTGAACAAAATTTAGTTATATCAACGAAAATTTTGTCAAATAAACTGAAATATTTGTTTGAAATAAATTATATTAAAAAAACCATCTATGGTCACCGCGGTCACCCATCCAAGTACGAACCATACTCGTATATCCTTGACTTTCGAGATTACTATTCGCCACTTAAGGTACATCAATTCATTCCTCTTATTTTTTTGAAACAATACAATTATTTATCGGATCAAAGAAATATATTTTAGAACATTATCACATTTACCGTTTCTTTAAATCCAAGAAATTCTTTCCCAATAAAAATTATCTCTTCAGTACATATGTACATAAAAATCTTTATAGTATTGTATATATCCCTAGAATTCAGCACAAAACAAATTCTCTATAAGCTGGGTGTGTATTTCACGCAAGAAAAATAAACAACAAAATAAAACTTTGCTCAGACTCGACTACAAACACTCGGTAGAGAAAAACAAGACGATATTCCCGAGTCTCTGCCACGTTACTTCTTCATTTCTCTTTGTCGGATTTGGCTCTTTCCCGCAGAAACGTATTCCACGAGGACGGAACTAATCCCAGACGGTAGTGGAGAGTTGGCAGAGCCATAAACTAGCAGACGGGGGGGATTCTATGGTCTTTCTCCCTGAGTATAAGGTTCGCGAGTGGGCACCCGGGTGGGTTGTCCTATCCAGGGGCAGCAGAGCCAAAATGGTGGTACCACCCTATGGGGGGATAACTTCCGTACCACACGTTAGGTACTTGGTAATGGCGAAGTTTACTTTAGCCATTTGTATCGAGGAGAAGGAGGACCAACCAGGGACGCTTGTAGTCCACTGTAGTCCACGCGGTAAAAGAGGACTCCCCCCCCATCCCCCCCCCCAATCCACCCTTTATTACTCCTTCTCTCTTCTGTAATAATTCACGTTATAAAGCTAAACTACCTCGACCGCTCGGCGAAACTTTCCTTGCGCACTACGTCGATAAATTAGCTTACATTTTTATAATGCGACGACGACTACTGCCCTAGGGGGGAAAACTAAAAGGGGTGGAAGGTGGTAACTGGGGGGAGGGAACATCGCCGCAGGATAGAACACCCTCGCGAAAGGTGGAGTTGGGCTCCCTCATATAGTTATACGGTGGGTGGCTAGGGAACCTATCTACCTTTCTACGTTCCTTGCCTACTCCTCGGGTCAAATTAATTCCGGTATTAAAATTTGGCTTGCAAATATTCTCAACTCGCCACCGGCATACGTGCGTACTGGACCCTGTGCTCCTACATGAGCAAACATCCACGTGTATGAAGCGAGTTTGCACGCACTTGCGTGCTCACACATAAACTATGTGGTTGGGCACCACATATGTGCATACTCGTTATTAACATTTGTTATGCAGTGGATTCGTTTCCCCAGCTCAGGGCCATTCTACAAAGTTTCCACGTTTCCAAGTTCCATTGACAAGAGAAAACCTTTTCAGACAAATG
The DNA here is from genome assembly GCA_030998225.1 of Diplolepis rosae. Classification (NCBI taxonomy): domain Eukaryota; kingdom Metazoa; phylum Arthropoda; class Insecta; order Hymenoptera; family Diplolepididae; genus Diplolepis; species Diplolepis rosae. The sequence continues at coordinate 1,980,199 of JAPYXD010000695.1, forward strand.
AAACTCAGGTTTTTTCTACTTAAAGCTGCTTCAAAAATTTTCAAATGATATACGAGAACGTTTTGTAATAATTAATACTGTAAATGCGGTATTATATTGATAAATATCAATGGGAATCTGTAAAAGAGATGAAGTCACAGAGACAAATAACTATTCAAGTATTAGGTAATGTTGGGGGGGGGGCACCCCCCAATAGATAGGGAAAAATTAAAGATGTAGAATGTTTTGTTACATAGGCTTTCACTTTACACATTTCTAAAATAATATATTCTGTTTTAATTTTAAAAATTGTGAAGAAATTAAGTTAAGAAATCTATAAAAAGTAGATATAACAATTCGACAAAAGAATATTAAATTCATAAAAAAGTATTTTAATTTCGATTTCAGTTTAAAAGTTCGAAAGCTTCTCAGTTATTCTGTTAAAATATATGGGAATTACAATACAATTTCCTAACTAAAAAAAAATGAGTTTTGTGGTTTTCAAATACTTGTAACTTATAATTTCTTTTATAATATTTCATTCCTTTGTATATTCATGTTTTAGATTACTTTGTTCTTCAATGTTTTAAATATATCATTTTCCGATAAACTTCTAAACCCCTAAAACACTAGTTGATAAAAATCTAGTTTTCACAATTTTTAAATTCATTGATCATTCGCATGTAGCGTTTTATTATTATTGACCATAACTACTTCGTAATAAAAAACATCATCATGCACTGTTGAAGACAAACTTATTAAAATTGTTGAATTGTTTAATTATTGAATTATCTTCTAGTTGAATAATTGATGATATTACATTATTTCTCAGAGGAAAGTTGCATAAATGTTCTATGATTTCATTAGAATTATGTTTGTATTCGATCAAGGCCTTTTAAGTTATAATTACTCAGGGAAGATGATATGAAACATTTTGCATGTTGATAATTAGAACACAGAAACTTGATGCCTTTATTTATTCTAATTAAATTTACTATATTGTATGAAAACTAAAATACTTCTAAAAAATGCTAATTAAACTTAGACGTGTGATTATTGCGTTTATCATTAAGAGGCTTTAATAATTTATCAATTCCAGAAGATAGATAATAAGAAACTCATTTAAAAAGTAAATCGACAAGGATATTAAAAAAAAGAAGTTCTTTAAAAATTGTCTATTCCTAATTCAATATTTATAAAACTTTGTGAAAATGCTTTAAAAAATGAATTTTTTTCGAATCCTTGTAAAAATTATCGAGTTAAAATCTACTTGATCCACAAGCATAATTAATTGGCTTAATTCAACAAAAAAAATTGACTAAATCTATATGAGATTTTCTTGATTCAAAAATAAGATGATCAACTCAAATTTCCCTTAAACTGAGTAAATTTTGTTGTTCAATAATTTAATGAAGCAAACAAATTCTTCGATATAGGTGTTCATTTTTAAAAAGCAAATTAGGATCTAATTTATCTTTTCTTTCACACAGCTTATTGAATAATCCAATTACTAACGATAATGAAATCGATAATCCCCAGAAGTGTATTGGAGACATTACCGACGTAAGTCCCGAAGCCAATCTTAATTTAATATACTTCTCTAATTGAATTTACGTAACGATCTCGATCAGCTCTATTAATTAAGGTAAGAATCTGATCTTAATGGAAATAACGCAGGTAAGAATTCTTCACAGTGCATAACTCTCTAAAGCATTACAGTCCTGGAACAAAACATAGTCATTAAAATTTCGGTACTCGAGAACATATAATATCTGCGACATCTAGTCTTCACGAAAACAACAAAAAACAATACATGTTTCGTGAAATTCACGGTTCTCGGAACAAGTACAAATGCATATTTCAAAACGTTGGAGCATTAATTAAGGTAATTAGGTATGAATATTAAATTCGCGAAACATTAATTAAAACTGCTATGATAATTACAGTAATCTAAATTTACATAAGGTTTTTTCTATACGTGAGAACATTTTATTTCAGACTTACGCATCTTTACTGATGAATACAAATAAAATTACTAATAAAATAATAAATAAGGTCAAGTTATTTTTTTAAATGGTACACTCCGAAAAAAAAATTTTAATTCAAACGAACAGTTTTCTTGGATAGACAAAAACTTTAAGTGCATTTAAATAACATTTTGTTAATTCACCAAAATGTTGATTAATTTAGAAAAATATATTGTTTAAATATACCAAATTATTCAATCTAAAAAAAATTTTGTTTGAAACGATCAAATATTTAGTTGAATTAACCAAACATTTAATTTAATTAACCAAAACGTTGGTTGACTGTGCATCAATGTATTTATTTAGTCGATGCAGACAAATACATAAATATTCTAAATTTTTCTTCACTTACATAAATTTCCATAGTTTTTAACTTATTTTAAATATTTTCTTCAAAATATTCCCTTTTAAAACGATTATCTTTTCTACATAATGGAAAAAATCTCATATGGCAAAATAAGTTGTCCTATTCAAATCTAATTAAGCTTGAGGTATAAAACCTACTGGTTTATTTATTTCTATTTTAGAAATCATTGTCTGGAGAAGAGGACCATCTGAGTCTCCAGAGAAATGAGGGAGAAAGTACTTTTCTCCCTTGCCCTACCATCCGCTTCCCTCAATCACATCCTGACGGTCTACGGCTATTCCTGCCACCCGATAAACTTTGTCGATTACACTTTTTCGTCAAAGATAGAACGAACTACTGCCTGCTTCTGTATCAGCTTCTGTGTACATTTTCTCAGTCTGTGGAAGTTAATGAATCACACGTATATATGGAAAAGAGAGAACAAGAAAGAGTGAAAAAAATTTAGATGAAAGATTTTTGCTGAAAAATCTCTTCAAAAAACTCAGAAAAAGATTGGTAGATTAAAAAAAAATTAGATGAATCTACGAAATAAATTCATTAGAATACTGTCAACCAAAGTGTTAATTAGTATAACTAAATTTTTCGTCGGTTCAATTAAATTTTTTTGCAGATTAAATAATTTGGTAAATTTATCGCACTTAGAAAACTAATTTACTTGATCCAATTAAAGGATTTTGTTGAATAGACGATGATCTTTGGTCAAGTTTAACAAAACTTAGCTGAATTAATCAAGGTATGGTAGAATTAGTTGAATTATTAGTTATATTTAACCAAATTGTATTCAAAAAAGGATCTTTGGCTGCATAAATCAAATTCTTTGGTTGAATGAACTAAAAATTTGAAGAAAACTTACAATAAACAAATTATCTGGTTAATTTGGCTAATTTTTGGTAGGATTAACCAAATATTTTTCTGAGTGCAAAATTTCTCTGGATAAATTGACATTCAGTTGAATCGACTAATTTTGAGCATTAGAATGAAGTCTACCAAATTTTTAGTTAATTAAACTAAATGTTTGGTCAGTTCAACCAAATTTTGATGCAAATGAAATAATTTGATATAATAAACTACACCTAGAAAAATAATTTATTCAGGCCAACAAAAGCATTTTTTTTTAATGAACCAAGATCATTGGGTAAGTTAAACTAAATTTATATTAATCAACTAAAATTTGGTAGAATTGATTGAATTATTTGTTATATGTAACCGAATTATATATATTTTTTAAATCTTTGGTAGTATGAAACTAATTCTTTAGGTTAATAAACTAAAAATTTAAGAGGATCATGCAATAAACTAATTTTTTGGTTGATTTGACTAAGTTTTGGTAGGATTAACCAAATATTTTTTGAAGTGCAATACTTTCTCTCAATACATTCTACATTTGGTTGAATCAAACAAATAAATTCATTAGAATGTAGTCAACCAAAGTTTTGGTTAATTCAACTAAATTTTTGATCGATTCAACCATTTTGTTTGCAGATTCAATAATTTGATACACTTAACCGCAACTAGAAAAATAATATACTTCAGCAAAGCGAATTTTTCAATTGATTCACCTATAAGTTTTAGTTGATTCAACCAAATTTTATTTTAAATTCAAGAAAATGTTTTGGTTAGATCAAGTAAAGTTTTTTTTGGATTTACATATCCAAATCAACAGTTCGATGAATTAAATTAATTCAGTTTTTGAACCAAAGAATAATAATTAAAATTAAATAAATATGTTTTAATGACCCAACTAACCCATTCAAATTCAGAATTCTAAAATATGTTCAATAAGACAAGTAAAAGAACAATTCCTCATATTTATCTATTGAATAATTTAAATAAAGAATTTTTTGATCCTCTCTACTCACTTATATTTTCAACTCATTATCCCCTCTTTCTAATTTCCCTTCATCCTGAATATTCCGTCTTTTGTCGCCATTTTACGCGTTTCATCGATCTTGCGCCCACGCACTCCAGTTTTCCCGCCATTTTTCAAATTTTCAGGATGGAAATTCGTAGATTTCGCGAGAACACTTGATGACTCTTTCAAATTATTTTAGTTCCAGGCTTTATTTTTCTCACTGCGCGTCTCGTCTGGATGACAACCGTTCGAAAACTGACGAAGTGCAACGGAGATGCTGCAGAGTAACAATCTCCGGTTCTACCCGTTTTATTCGATTTGCATAGAGCTCGGCTTGAGCGGCAGGACAGATTGGTCCAGAAAGCAGACCTCGCTTTATGGAGGACGCGACTTCCATTGTCGGACCCCCAGCAAAGCTACAGCTTGGTCCCCACTATGCGGTCTTTGCAAAGGGTCTGCAGAATCCTGCAGAACTCTGTTTTCTTTCTTATTTATTTTTATTAAGGTAGTTTTCATCCACGAAAATTAGACTTCAGGCAAAAATAGATAATTTTGTTTTCAAGAATAGCAATATTATTATTGAAGGGCTATTTTAAAAGAGAAAAGATTATTTTACATGAAAAAAATTTGAAACACAGAAAAATAATTTTATTAATGAATTTTATTTTTGACCCAACTTTTTTTCTTATCACTTCTTCACAAATTTTAAAAAATTATACGATTCTAATAAATCATGAATCATTTTTTCAGAGAAAAGATTTCCCACAACTTCACCGTTTCTGATTTTTAAAAATAAATTCTTTAATGACTGAAACCATTAAAAAACATTTTCCAAAACGAAATTTTTATAAACAAATTGCTGAATTTGATAATAATTTATTCATTTTTGGAAATTGGAAATGTTTAAGCTTCCGGGAATCTTTTTATTTTTATTTTTCTGTATTTCAAATTTTTTTCATGGAAATTAATCTTTTCTCTTCCAAAATAGCTATTCAATAATGATATTGCTATTCTTAAAAGTAAAATTATCTATTTTTGCCTGAGGTCTAATTTTCGTGGATGAAAACTACCTTAAGAAATTTTTAGCTTCAGAACCAAGCCCCAGGTTTTTTCATTTATGATACTTTTATCGAGTTTTTTATAGCGAAAATGTCGTGAATTTTCTCCCGAATAAAATAAGGTCATCAAAAGTTTGAATCATTTAAAAATTATAGATTTTTTATCAGTGGAATCATATACACTGAGAACATTTTTTTGCAGAAACTCCTATAGATAATAGAAATTTTGGGTTATCAAGCGAATCGTACACTGAGAAAAAAATGCTATTGAATCAAAAGCATTTCTTTCCAAAAGCATGTATACAATTAATTCATAAAAATATACTACAAGAACCAATAAATATGTTACTAATTCTATAGCATATTGATTTGAATCCATGATATACATGCTTTTGAAAAACAATGCTTTTGATTCAATAGAATTTTTTTCTCAGTGTATTCTTATATTAAATTCTGCTATTTTTCTATAAATATTTCCTATGGCTATATGAAAGCTTATCACGATTTGCTTGATAACCCAAAATTTCTATAATCTATAGGAGTTTCTGCAAAAAAATGTTCTTAGTGTATAATGAAAAAGAAGCTAAAAGCAACTAGAGTATCTTTATCATTTCTAAACATGAAAATCTATCATTTCTATCCGGTAGAAACTTTGTATAGCTTATTTCATTCGGGATAGAGTTTTCACACATTAACTAAAAAACTCGGGAAAAAAATATTCTAAATTGTACAGGAGAAAATTTTATTTTATAGTTTTTGCACTGAAAGCAAAAACATCAAAGATTTAAAATTTCTAACTTACTATGAAAAACTGAAGAAAAGCCTGACTTGAATAAGAAGTTAAGCGATTTGTTCTTCAAGAAAAGTGACAAATTGTTTCTTAGTTCTCTTTTATTTCTGATGATTTTATTTTCATGTCACTCTAATTTATGGTACCAATTATGAAAGCATCAAGTGAATTAATTTAATTTGAAATAATCTGTCTTTTTGAAATAACTTTCATCATTCTAGAATCAAACAATTTTTTCTGACAGATTTTGAATAAAATGTTAAGTTTTTCAAATTTTTTCAACAATAAAAAGTATTTAAAATTCTGTTCCTAGAAAACATCATTTCATTTTTTAAATTATAACTTCTGCTCGAAAATTGATCTTCTTTTACAATTTCTATGATTGATAAAAAACAATCTTTTCATACATTTTTTAGAATCTTTAGAACAATTAAAGTTCTCTGAAATCATTAATAACGACTCTCCTGCTCGTTTATTACTTATTTTTAGAGAATGATTTCAATCAGTAATTAAGTTTACGTTATAAAATGAGTTGCTTAGTCAAATCACTTAAAAAGTTAGGTAAAATAAAATGATTTATAGCTGGAATTCAGTAGCTGTGTTATTTCTCAACATGTGACTTTTTTGCTGACTAAGTTATAAATTGTCTACGACCAATTTATATATAATCAAGGAATATTTATTTTCTTTTTAAAATAAGATTTAGATACAAACATATTCTTCAAGCATTTTTCTTAATTTCAATCAGTAGTTTGTTTATCAATTCAAATCAATGACTGAATCCTAGCTATATTCTCTAAATTTTAATTAATAAAAAATGAGCCATCGATTCATTTTCATGAAATTTTCTGTAAGTTAGTAAAATATTATTGGTAATTATAAATGTTAACTAAAGTGAATTAATGGTTTACTTTCTATTAATTCAGATTTAGAGATTATAATCACTTGTTAAAATCTGATTACATATGAGAAGGTATTAGATTTGTGTACTCGTTTCTGATATGTTCAAAAATCTCTACAAATTTTCCTGATCAAAATTTCCAATCAAACCAAAATTTAAAAAGTTAAAGTATTTTCAAACTTGAAAAAAAAACCAATAATAAAATTTCATTTACCAATCAAACTATTCGAGTCACGAAAAAACTTTATAGTACAAAATTGTTTACTAGAAAAGATCTATAAGTTTTGATTTGAAATTATTTTTTATAAGATGTATATTTTTCATTCTAATTCAAAAACGTATTACTGAAAATCAAGAATTCCATTTTGAACCAAAATATGCCAAATACGAATAAATTTTAACATAAAAAATTATTTACTAGAAAAATAACTACAACATTGGATTGAAATATATTTTTATAACATGTATATTTTTTTTTTAATTGAAATGAATAACATTGAGAATAGAAAATCCTAATTTTCAAATGAACTATGTAAGATACGAAAAAGATGTTGAAATACAAAATTGTTTACTGAAAAGAGATCTACGAATTTTCGTGCGCGCATTTTTTGATAAGATATATATTTTTCGTTTTAATACAAAAAAATAATATTTAAACCCAAAAATCCTATTTTTACATTTAAATAGAAAGTCCCAGTTACGTTACAGAGAAAGTAATGAAAATTAACTAATTTATAGCTAGAACTTCGTCATCAATAAAATTAGTAAAAAGAACTGCTAATCGAAATCAAGATAAATTTCTTTATACACTGAGAAAAAAATTTAGGCAACAAAACTTTTTTTTTGTCTTAACAAAACATTTTGTTTAAGTAACCGAAATTTGATTAATATAGCAAAATTTTTCGTTGGTACAACAAAAGAATTTTTTGCATAAATACCAACACAGTATTTTTGTTGATTCGGCAAAACTGTTTTCTCAGTGTAACTTTCTATATCTTAATTGATAAAAAAACTACTAGTTGAATTGAGGAAGAGTTTTTATCAATTGATTGAGTGAGGATTTCCATTATTAATCAGTAAAAAAGTATTGATTCATTTTGAAATTTTTACCAATTCTTTAGCCGATCTCTTATTAATTGAGTTATTTTTTCCGACCAAATTGATATAATTTAACTTAACATTAATTTTTTTTAATAATTTAAAGAAATGATTACGAAAGCGAATTGTTGGACAACTTTGCTGATTTCAATTACTCGTAAAAACCCGCATTTCCAGTTGTGACCAAACTACTTTCTATTTCGTGAAAATGTGTGTCATAATGACAATTTTTGACATTAAAACTTATAAATTTCAGCTAAATAATTAAAACTTAATAACATTATTTCTGCCAAAATTTTTCGCCAAGAGTAATTTTTTTGCGAATTGAAAAGCAGTTTAGTAAAAATTGAAACCGTGAGTCTTTCCACCTATCAATTTCTCATTAATTCAGACTTCAAGGTAATGTTCTCACTTTTTCTCACGTAAGAAGAATTCACTGTAAAAACAGTGGAAGTATACAGTACAGTTAATTTTAAATTAACTTTTCACCTATACAAAATTTTACAATTTTCTGTTCCAAACAAACCTTTAACTAATTGTTTAATGTGTAATTATCATCACAATCATAAACTGAATTACATTATAAGCATATCATATAAAATTATAATGTTTCTATTACGAAATGTGTACCACTTTTGTATACCATTCCTTTATACACCTATCATTCTGAAATTTCAAATTCCTTTTTAGAAGAACTCGTTTTGAATTTCCAGTGCAAGCGCCATTATACAATAAGTTCACAATTCTGCAAAGTATAACTTTTAACAACCTGCCACATGCACACTGCACATGTGTGGTCATCTTTTGAGTCGCATATCTGTCCCCTTCTCGACATAGAACTACTCCGTTTGAATAAAAGCATTGTGCGATTCCTTCTGCTGAGGGTATCAGTTGCAAGATTCTTAGCCACCATGAATTGTCTCGCATCTATGCAAGATGCAAAAAGTCATCACTGTGGACTTAAAATGAAAAGTTTCTCATTTATTCACGGTGGAGGATTCTTTTATGTTCATGCTCAATTTTTTTTCAATTTCCAAAATCGCTCTTCTTCCATTGTACGATTCAAATGTAGCATCATCTCTTTGTTATTTTACTTGGTTAGAAAGACAAAAAAAGAGGAGATGCTCCATTTCAATGTTCTATTCATATTTTTTTCTTTTTTTTTTTGCATTTTATCCACCTTTGTTTTCTTACTTTGATTCACAGAAATCCATATCTGGTGAATGTTAAAATAATTCATTTTTTTTTTAAATTTTATACATTTCTCAAATATTAAATTCCATTCTCTGACATATAACTTATTAAGGTATGAGAACGAATAGTATAGAAGTTAACGTGCTGAAAAATGTTCTTTACCTTTAGTAGAATTTATTTTTTTTTCATAGAGTAAAAACTGAAAGGATGGTATACAGAATATATCGTGAGAACGTGAAGAAGCTGCGATTAATAAATAAAGCTATTACAAGTCGTTCACAATCCTTTCGTGGGAAACGGTCCACTGTTGAATAAAGCTAAGATAATTTTCTGATTTTACTCAGACTGAAGGTCTCATCACGTGGCTGAAATATTAGTGAAAGAAAAAAATCCGCTGTTTCGATTTTTACTTTCAACATTTCAGCAGGATAGAGACTGGCCCCCAATGAAGAACTGGTTTCTGCAGGGTTTGCATAATCTCACCCCTTTTCGATTTGAAAACTGGCTGAGTCTAGTCTAGAGTGAAGTGGAGGGACCGAGGTTCTAGTTCGACAGGTTGCTTCAGGACACCCTAAATAGCTCAGGGTCTCGACCTCACCTTTAACCTTGCACAGGTATGTCGCATAATTATGACATGATTTTCTCTCAAGATCGTAGCGCGACATGGATAATACAAAATATGTAAAATATTTCTCTACCTGATAAATTTAGGAAGTTTCCAATAAAAGCGGTACCATTTCAACGCAGAAAAAAGTAAGGCATTTCGAAGATATGAATAAAATAACTCAATTTTATCAAAGAGTTATTTTCATTACATTTACTCAAATACTCCTCTATTAAAGTCACATAAATATTCCATCAATTTTTATTATTTCGAAGTGCCTTCAATTAATCTGGAGTATTTCAAATGATCATGATGTATGTTAATAATCTTGAAAAGTGCACTCTCTAAATCTGAATCAGTCAAATTTTCACTGACTGAATCAGTGATTTTCCTTTTCACTGATTCATCAGTGAAAAAATATTTTTCACTGTCAAATCAGTCAATTTTCACTGATTCATCAGTGAAAAAATATTTTTCACTGTCAAATCAGTCAATTTTCACTGAAATAATCAGTGGAATTTGACTAATTTACAGTAACCTCTTTTTAGCTATTTGAATCAGTCAAATTTCACTGATAATCAGTAGATTTTGACTAATTCAAATTTAGAGAGCAAGGTATTCTAAAGTACCTTAAAATATCCTGACACATTGGAAAATTTTGGAATACCTAGAAATATCTTCTAGTACTTTAAAATATCTTGAAGCATCTTAAAATATCTCAGATTATCTTGGAGTATTATGCAATTTTTTTAGTACATTGAACTTCCTTGAAGTATCTTGAAATTCCTAAAAATACACTGAGAGAAATCCTATTAGTTGTGCTGACTAAAAGGTCACAACTATATATTTTTAGTAAGCAGTACCAAAAATTTTGTAAATGTTACTAATTTTTTTTGTAAAATTGATCAAATTCATTTATTTTGAGGAATGTAAATATTTTATTTCCATATGCAATATTTCGTGTGTAAACATGCCTTGCAATTCTTTGGTAATAGTAAACTTCAAGAAATAATTGTACAGACGAATTAGATTTCACCTGCTTATCAACTGTTTTGAATCGTTTTGAAATCGTTACATATATTGATTTCTTAAAATTTTGTTTTTGTTCTTCATCAAAATGAGAAGAATTAAATTATGGTAGTTTTAAATTATAATTGTAAACTGTTGTGCAGTTTTTGATGAAAAACCTCTCAACAATTATTATCCTTTGTTACATTTTGAAAAACAATAATTAAAAAAGTTTTTCTCCTAAACAATTCTAACTTAAGAAAGTTCCCATCAACATTAACAAAAATAAAATAGATAGAATGGTAAATTTAACATTTTTTTTCAATGTTGCAATTACTATTTTAACCCTTAAAGGGCCAAAATGGCATAAACGATACACTGGTCTTTGAGGCCGTGTAACTTATGCTATTCGTGACTGAAAAAATTGAGAGGGACATATTTGTGAAGTTCACGACGTGCCCTTTCCAATGGTAAATACGAAATTAATCTAAAAAATTATTAATTATAAAAATATTCAGTTTAAAAAAAAAAGCACGATTTTTTCGATCTTTTTTTTTTTGAAAGCGAGTTTTGAAAGGTTTCCTGGTCTCTCAACGACCTGGAACATTTTTAACCGGTGGAATAAATGTCTGAACTTTAAGAGGGTGTGGTTCAGAGATTAATTTTTCACTTTTGTCTTTACAAAATGGGGCCCGAATTACAAAATTTTCACGAATAAATTCAGGATTTTTTTTGTCAGAAAATATGAACAAACCGAGAAAATGACCACGAATGAAAAGTTCTTAGAATCACTCAAAGAATACGTCTGAATTTTTTCAAACCGTTTGGAGCAACTTTTCAATATTGCAAATAGCATAATTTTTGCAAAATAAACAAATTGCTCAAATCAACCCGAAAAAATTCGTATGTATTCTTTGACCAATTTTAAGAACTTTTTATTCTTGGTAATTTTCGCTATAAGTCTATTGCTTTGAAGAAAAAAATTCTCATTAACCTCGAAAGTACCGGGGTATTGAGAATTTTTTTCTTGAAAGCAATAGACTTAAGGTAAAAGCACCAATACCGGGACAAACCAAAAATCTGGGCCTATAGTGGGACAGCTTCAAAAACCGTCGGTTATTTACAATAAATTGGTAAAATAATAATGAAATGGCGAACGAATTAACATTTTAGTTGTGTGAATTTCATCGTGCCGCAATTATTTTGTCATTTTTAACTTATTTATATTATGAAAACTTTAAAAAACTGTATGATATAAGAATCGCGAAATATTTCGCCATGTTGCTTGCATTTTAATGATAAGTTCAATGTCATTTTTTTGTACAAAGTTGATATAAATTTAATGTGAGCAATATGAAATAAATGTTTCTAATAATTGATACTATAGTTATTGATCAAATGAACAAACTTTTTTTTTATAAGAATGATTAACTTCAAATTTTTATGTCCAAGTTCATCTCCCTATTTTTAATCCGGTACCTAGTACCGGGACGAGATGGCACCTTTGTCCAACTTTAACTCCTGCGGGTATCAGAAGTAGGACAGATACACAATCGACCGAGGTCCGCATTAATTAAAACAAAATTTAAGGCAAAATTCATAAAAACTTTGTCATAATAGTGTTGTTCTGTGACATCGAAAGGCCCACACGTGAAGTTTTGGTGATTCAATTGTGACAATATTGGTTTCTCTCGCATTGACAATATATAACCTCGAAAGTACCTACATCAGTCTCTCGGTCAGTTTTTACTTGCAAACTTTTAAACAAAAAATTTTCAACTATGAAGAAAATAAATTATAAATAATAAACTGTTTTGTTTAGATTACAGACGCTATGCCACCGAAATTAAGAACAACGAAAAACGAACCTGAAAAGGAAAACAGTGTCAAGACTAAAAGTTTCAATAAGAAAAATGTTTGTCTTATACAAAAGCTAAAAAAAGTGGTAACTAGATCAAAAATCAAGAAGAAAAAGAAGGTAGAGAGACAATATACTGCTGAAGACTTCAGGCAAGCTCTTAATGCGTTAGATGAACATTTTTCAGCTATCGATTGCAGAAAAGGTCCTTCGACTGTGCTTAGCGCAGATGAAGAGAATCTAATTGTAATGTGGATTTTATATTGTTCGGAACATGGCATTGGTTTAATGGTTTTATGCGCAGGCACAGTCATTTGAGGCAGAGGATCGCTCAAAATTTGACTTCCACGAGAGCATCTGTGACTGGGGAAGACCTCAGACAATGGTTCAGCAAAATAAGAAATTATTTAACGACGAAAGAATTATTGGAAATAGATTCAAAACGAATATTCAACTTAGATGAATCTGCCTTCATGCTGGTACCAAACGATAACACTGTGATCACAGAAAAAGGTGCACGAGCCCCATACCAAATTGTAGCTGGGAACGCCAAAACTTGCCTGACAGTTCTTTTTGTTGCTTGCTCATCTGGTCTGATGCTTCCGCCTATGATTTTGTACAATTTGAAGAAGACTCCTAGAAAGAAAGTACTGGAAAAAGTACCCAAAGACTGGGCTGTTGGGAATACAGAGTCAAGCTGGATGACATCTGAGAGTTTTTATTAATATATTTCGAATGTGTTTTTGAAATGGCTTATAGACAATAAAATAGAACGCCCTGCTGTGCTCTATGTTGATGGTCATTCTTCTCACATAACACTTCCATTAGTCCAGTTTTGTCAAGAAAATCAAATAGAATTTATAGCTCTGTATCCTAACGCTAAAATTAAAAATAAAGCCTGAAAGTAATACAGAATAGTACATTGTGCAACTAGGGAAAAAAAAATTTATTTTGCGAGTGTGAAGTTTGATGCCCGAGAAAAGCGAGGTTAACAACCACACGAGTAAAATAAATGTTTTTCCCGTGTTGCACACGATTTTTTTTTCTACTAGCGGGTCAGAAAGTGGATTTGTTTGCCCCGCACGGGGCAATAAAGTCCACTTTATGGCCCGCTAGTAGAAAAAATATTATACTATTGCAAGAGCAACATAAGAATCTTATCGCAAGATTAAAAGAAGTTGAACAATTAATAAACGAGCATGAAATTAAAGCTTTACAGAAGAAAATGAAAATTAAACAAGAAAAAGTATGAAAATTATAAATTCTGTTTTGAATGTATTTTTTGATTACTCAATATTTTTTTCCAAATTGAAATTGATTAACTTAGTGTATTTAAGTAAAATATTGTCATTGTTAACTGATGGGTAGAATTATTAAGCAAAAAGACAATAAAAGTTTATATGTTTAATATCCAATGTATTTGATCGTATTTCTTTCAATATTGTCCCACTACTGGTCCGAAACCTTGTCCCGCTACTACGGCCAGGCTTACAGGTTTGTCCCACTACTGCAGCCGTAAGCTCTTTAATAAAAACAATGATTTCTCAACATAGCAAGGGTTTAGAGAGAAATTTTTTTCTTCAATTGATAGAAAATTGTCCGTGCTAAACGATAGTACAATCCTTCTTTTATGATTTTGCCACCGGATTTCTGAATTCAACCCCGTTTTAAAGGTGTATCCTAAAACTGCCCAAGTACTGGTGCTTTTACCTTGTAGCGAAAATTACCAAGAATAAAAAGTTCTTAAAATTGGTCAAAGAATACATACCAAATTTTTTCGGGTTGATTTGAGCAATTTTTTTATTTTACAAAAATGATACTATTTGCAAAATTGAAAAGTTGCTCGAAAAGTTTTGAAAAAATTCAGACGTATTCTTTGAGTGATTCTAAGAACTTTTCATTCTTGGTGATTTTGTCGGTTTGTTCATATTTTCTGACAAAAAAAATCCTGAATTTATTCGTGAAAATTTTATAATTCGGGCGCCATTTTGTAAAGACAAAAGTGAAAAATTAATCTCTGAACCACGCCTTCTTAAATTTCAGACATTTATTCCACTGATTAAAAATGTTCTAGGTCGTTGACAGACCGGGAAACCTTTTGAAACTCGCTTTCAAAAAAAAAAAGGTCCAAAAAATCGTGCTTTTTTTTTTAAACTGAATAATTTTATAATTAATAATTTTTTAGATTAATTTCGTATTTACCATTGGAAAGGGCACGTCTTGAACTTCACAAATATGTCCCTCTCAATTTTTTCAGTCGCGAATAGCATAAGTTACACGGCCTCAAAGACCGGTGTATCGTTTATGCCATTTTGGCCCTTTAAGGGTTAATCACTTAAGGATGAAAAAAATTAATCAGTTTCTAATTAAGATATTGGAATAGTTTTTGATACAACTTTTCTCCGTTATGTCGAAAAAAAAATATATTTTTGTAATAACTACACTGGACAAATAGTAAAAGCAATTAACGCAATTAGTAAGTTTTACAAAAACGTATTGGTAACATTTATTATAAGCTCGATACAATGTGGGAATGCATGAAAATAGTCGCGGCTACAAAACGAACCGACTAATCGGATTTTGTAAGTTTTACTAAAAATTTTAATCATTGCTACTCAGTTAATATTGCTATAAGAACTAAGGTGCTTAGATGATACAGACTAAAAAACATACTTGTGACCCTTTTTTACAAAAAAAAAAATAGGTAACCACGACTAATACTTTCTCTCAGTGTATACCTTTAAATATTTTGAAATATCTAGAATTATCTTGAAGTATTTTAGAGCATTTTTAAGTATCTTGAAATATCTTAGGAATTCTCAACCTACTGAAACATTAAGCTTCTATATGTATTTTACAATATTTTAATTATTCTGAATTAGAGATTTTTAATACCTTTCATATTGGCACAATTTTTCAAGAACCAAAAATGGGGTTACGCGATGGAAGAAGGATTTTGGAATTGCGGATTCATGCCTGTAAACGTTACGTATTTGAAAATGACTCACGTCAAGTGGTTATAGGCGAAGAAAAAAGAGACTGACTCGGAAGTTCAATGATATTCCGGTTTCACGATCTTTCTAAAAAGAAAAGAGAGCGTTATTTGGCGAAATTTCACGGTCTAAAGTTTGGGAGATTTCCCTACCTCTAAAAGTAAAATTTTTTGACTTGTGGGTTCACTGCTGATTACGTTGACCAGATCGCGATTCAAAGCGCGTCCCATGCAATATTAGACGCCTTCCCATATAAGTTATTTTAAATAATCTATTTTGAGACAGGCATCAGTGTTCCAGGTAAACAGATGCACCGAGGCTCACATCCCTGGAAGCTTTCATCATTTGCCTGTAGACAAACCACCCATATTTTAAATAAAACTACCGCGATTGCTACCTCAATGCTCAATGGAGTTGGTAACGTTGGTAAAGTGCCCTGATGGCAGCGTTGCCAGAACGTACCATAATTTTAACTCTTGTACCATGTACCGTTCCCCGTGTACCATACCTCTTAAATGTACCATAATTTGAAAATATTTCTATTTTTTATTGTTTATTTAACCGAAATGAAATGAAGACAAAAGCAGAATAGCCATTATCCAATAAGAATTGTTTTCTGCCCTTTATATGAAGCATGTTTGACCAATCAATCATTTTTTTAAATGAAGGCTGAGTAGAATTAATTTTCATTTTATTATTAAAATAGTTTTATTAAAACATAATATTATTGTGTTTATTAACAAAATGTTATTAAAATTTCATTTATTAAAAATATTAAACTTTGAAGTACAAGGTGTGTTCAGAAAATAGCGGGAATTTTTCAATTTCGCGGGTTTTGAGAGTCCTTTTGTCAAAATTTATTTTTTATTATGTTGGTATACATGCTTCTTAAGTATGATAAAATCTTCAGCTGTATTCATTGTTTAGTTTGTTTGTGGCAGCCGCTAAGGTTAGACGCGCTGACGCGTATGAAACGCGTGGCAGCAAAATTTTTTCCAAAATTGTTGAATTTTAAACAAAAACAGCGGCGAATGGAAGTAACTCAGGAGTCACTAAATGAAGTCAACGACGATGCAGAATTACTGAAACATATTATAACAGGTGACGAAATATGGGTTCACGGATACACGGAGAAAAATGGAGGGTCAGCCTGAATATCTAGAGGGTCAGGTCGACCAAATATGATGATCGACTATAGGACAGCCTTCTAGATAATCAAACTGGTCATCTATAAAGGGTCAGAAAAAAATAATCGATTTGATCATTGTAGAAGGTCGATTTGATCATCCTTGAGGGCCGAAATGAAAATTTAAAACAAGATATTCAACTTGATCATCCCAGAGGATCGATTTGATTATGTTGATAGTGTGACTGTTTCTCTGTGGTAATCAAGCTGATCATAAATCGAGAGTCTCCCTGATTATGTCCATAAAATTATGGAAAGACTATTTGATAATCTAGAGGGTCGGTCTGACTCTCAAAATTTTGAACCTCTAACTTCGACCATCCGTTTTTCTCTGTGTATGACGTCGAAACTAATTTGACACAAATTCTTTGATCCATTTCTTTCAACAAACGAAAATCTCCGAGCTCATAAAAACACGTCTAAGCTTAGCAGCTACCACAGGCAAAGTAAAGAATGAATACAGCTGAAGATTCTATCATACTTAAGAGGCATGTATACCAACATAATAAAAAATAAATTTTGACAATAGGACTCTCAAAACCCGCTAAATTAATAAATTCCCGTTATTTTCTAAACACACCTTGTATTTGAAGTTATATTAATTTGAATTTATTGAGATAACCAAGTTGACGTCACAGGTCATGTGGTAGGGATAAACTGTAAGTTAGGTTGGTCTTGGACGAAAGAAATATATATGAATCATTGGGAAATTGATAAATCAAAATTTTCTAGCGTAAAAGTAAGTCATAAATTTATTAATAATTATATTTTTCAAGTGCAAAATTCCTTTCCGCTTATTTTGAGTACCTACTTGTCGCTTGTCATTCTTTTAATTTTTTAATATAAAATAAAATGTCATAAATTTGTAGGTTATGGTGACCGTTTGTTTTGAAGGATTTGAAGAATGTGTTGAAAACGAGAACATGCTTATCGATACATTCTTCAAATCTTTCAAAACAAACGGTCATCATAACCTAAAAATTTATGACATTTTATTTTATATTAAAAAATTAAAAGAATGACAAGCGACAAGTAGGTACTCAAAATAAGCGGAAATGAATTTTGCACTACGAAAATATAATTATTAATAAATTTATGACTTACTTTTACGCTAGAAAATTTTGTTTCATCAATTTCCCAATGATTCCCATATATTTCTTTCGTCCAAGCCCAACCTAACTTACAGTCTATCCCTACCACTTGGCCTATGACGTCAACTTGGTTATCTCAATGCTTAGATGTAGGCGAGCGCGGACGAGCCCTTGATCTATTTTTCACCACCAGAGTGATAGCGCCTTACCTTTAAGGTAGTTGATCCACGAAAATTAGACCTCAGGCAAAAATAGATAATTTTGCTTTCAAGAATAGCAATATTATTATTGAAGGGCTATTTTGGAAGACAAAAGATTAATTTCCATGAAGAAAATTTGAAATACAGAAAAATAATTTTATTAATAAATTTTAGTTTTGCCCCAACTTTTTTTCTTATCGCTTCTTAAAAAATTTTAAAAAATTATGCGATTTTAATAAATCATGAATCATTTTTTCAGAGAAAAAGATTTCCTACAACTTAATAATTTTCAATTTTCGAAAATGAATAAATTATTATCAAATTCAGCAATTTGTTTATAAAAATTTCGTTTTGGAAAATGTTTTTCTAATAGTTTCAGCCATTAAAGAATTTATTTTTAAAAATCAGAAACGGTGAAGTTGTGGGAAATCTTTTCTCTGAAAAAGTGATTCATGGTTTATTAGAATCGCATTACTTTTTTAAAATTTGATAAGAAGCGATAAGAAAGAAAGTTGGGTCAAAAATAAAATTTATTAATAAAATTATTTTTCTGTGTTTCAAATTTTTTTCATGTATAATAATATTTCTTTCTCTTTCATAATAGCCCTTGAATAATAATATTGCTATTCTTGAAAGCAAAATTATCTGTTTTTGCCTGAGGTCTAATTTTCGTGGATGAAAACTACCTTAAGAGGTCCAGGCACCCAAGTGATTTTTGAGGATCGGTAATCAAAAAAGTCGTTAGCTTTTATTTCCACCTCCTTGACCGATCCCCACTTTAATTAGATGCACGCGCGTCTTCATTAGCGACCACGATCTAGGGTAATTTATTTGCAAAATTAGAAGATTTCTATATAATTTTTTAACCCCTTTTAAATGGTTTTGAGCATGCATTTGAATATGTAGAGATAACAAACATTTTTCGCGGTCACAAGGGTATGCTTTTCATCCCTAAAAGGTGCATCATGTATCCGGTAGATGCATTAAAAGATTGGTGCGTGTGAGAGAGAAGACGTCCCAGGCATAGAAAGAAGACAGTGCTTTCCCCGCTGAGTGCGTTTCGTCTAGTAGAGAGATGGATCCACGGGTCCTTCGATCGTTCATTGGTCGATTGCTTATATTTAAGAATCTAATAAGATGCATAGCCTAAATTAATTAACGTGTATTCTTGGGGAATGTGAATTTTAAATTATTAGAAAGATGCATAACTATAATATACTTATATCTTAATATTTTTGGTGAGCAAATTTTACACAATTGCCCTTTTGTGGGAATTTTATTCAAAATTTCTACGAGGGAAATAAAAATATTATTATTATTAAAATTAAAATAATAATCATATAGCACTATTATAATAATATTATGAGAAAAGATAATTGTTAAACCTAGGACGAACAGAAAAATTGAGTCATAATTTCATAGTAAAAAAAAATAAAGTAAAAAATATGTTGAAGTATGTTGAAAAATACCTTGAAGTACCTTCGAATAACTTGAGATATTTTGAGATATTTTGAGATATCTTGAAATATTTTGAAACATAGTAAAAATTTCTTGGAGGATTTTGAAATTTCTCAAAGTATTTGGAAGTTTCCTGAAGTATCTTGAAGTTTCTTGAAGTGTCTGAAAGTGTCCTCAAGCATCTTGAAGTAACTTAAAGTATCTTGACATGTTTTGACGTATCTTGAAGTGGCCTGAACTATCTTGATGTCTTAAAATATCTTGAAGTGCATTTAAATACCTTCATATATCTCGTAATCCCTTTAAATATCTTAAAATACTTTAAAATACTTTAATATACTTTGAAATACCTTGAAATTTCTTAAAGTATCTTGAAATTCCTTAATATATCTTTGAAATTCTAGAAGTATCTTGAAGTATTTTGAAGTGTATTGAAATATCTTAAAAATTCTCAACCTACCTTGTAATCTCTTAAAGTATGTTAAAATACTTTGAAGTATCTTAACATACTACGAGATATCTTGATATACCTAAAAAAAATCTTAAACATTGTTGAAAATTATGTTAAAATACCTTGAAGAATCTTCAAATAACTTAAAATATTTTGAGATAACTTAAGGTATTTTGAGATATCTTGAAATATTTTGAAATTTCTTGAAAGTTTTTGAAATTTCTTAAAGTATCTTGAAGTGCCCTGAAATATCTTGAAGTGTCCTGAAGTATCTTGAAGTGCCCTAAAGTATTTTGCTGTATCTTAAAGTATCTTGATGTGTCTTAAAATATTTTGAAGTGCATTTAAATACCTTTAAATACTTAAAAATATCTTGAAATACCCTGAACTATCCTGGAAGATTCTGAAGTATTGTGAAATATCTTAAACATTCTGAACCACTTTTAGAACCTTAAAATGATTTTTAAAATGTTCTAAAAAATATTTAAAATGTTAATGTAAGTCAAATGTCCTAAAGTACCATAAAATTTTCTAAAGTATTTTAAACTATTTTGCTTGTATTTTACTATGTAAACTTTTTTCGAAGTATGTAGGTTATCCTGCAGTACATTAGATTATCCAGTAGTACCTGAAAGAAGAATAATTATAAATGAAATTGAAATTAATAGTGTTTTAGAGTCTGCAATATTCAGGAATCACTGAAGAACCTTGAAGTATCTTGAATATATATATCAATCAATTTAAAAGTATAAGCACTTTAAAAAGATACTATTCAGAGTATTATAAGAAACTAAAACATTACATTGAACCTTAAATGGAACTACTATTTTTGCATAATAAATTGAATGTATGAGCATGAAAGGAAGGTTTGAATATCCTAAAAAACATTTTAAAAATGTTTAAAGCAATTTTGGATGCGAAATCACATTCTAAAATATTTTGGTGTGGAGCAAAATGGTATAATTTTTTCTATCGTTTAAAATTTTTTTTATGTTTCTTAGGATATCAAACCTTCCATTCGAGATCGATCACTTTTAAAACCAACGAAACACATGGAAATCGAATTCCAAGATCCGCAGAAATCGTTTTTCTCGCGTCCATAAACATAAAACTCGAAGTTCACTTGCTGTTTGTTAACATTGCGCAGATGACGCTTTCTGACACAGCTTTACGCGATTTATAAACTTTCTACATAATTTTGTTTATGGCGGGAAAGTTTGTAGAAAAAAACGTCCATTCAGGCGTTAATGGGTTAAGGTTTAGCCAACTTTGTCCCTGTATTTTTAGATACCCACATTGATGAGGGCTTCGATCAGACAAAACGTCCGGTTAAGTACCAGGTGTACAAGTATGAAACCGGTAATTTTTTTGAGAAAATACACGTTTATTTAATAAAAATGGTTATACATTCAATCTTCAAAGTAATGGCCATTGCTAGCCACGCGTTTTTCCCATCTCTCTGGCAATTTGTGTATGCCTCGCCAAAAAAATTGTTCGTTTTTTTAGTCAAACCAGTCATCGAGCCATTTTTTGACATTTTCGTACGAATCGAAGCGCTGTTCAGCAAGTGCGTGCCCCATTGATGAAAATAAGTGGTAGTCAGATGGAGCTAAGTCTGGTGAATAAGCCGCATGGGGGAGGGCTTCCCAGCTGTACGAATTTACCAATTCCCGAGTCTTTTTTGTTCAATGTGCTGGTGCATTGTCATCAAGAAAAATCACTTTGTGTTGCCTAGTTTGATATTCTTGACATTTTTGGCGCAAAGCACGATTCAAATCGGCCAATTGTTGTTGGTAGCGTTTGACCATCATCTTCATCCAATAATGCTTGCAATTCGGCATCTTCAAACTTTTTCGGTGGTTTTCCACGTTCTTTGTTTCTCACATCGAAATCGCCACTTTTAAACTTATTGAACCACTCGTTGCACTGTGTTTTGCCTAGAGCATGCTAGCCGTAAGCTTCCACAAGCATTCGATGGGCTTCCAAAGCAGATTTCTTCAATTGGTAACAGAAAATCAATGATGTCCGCAAATCGTAGTTTGAAGGCACAAAAATCGACATTTTTACTAGCGAAAAAAAATTAGTCGTTGTATGAAACTTGATTGTTTATGAACTGAATATTGTTGACAGAACTCAATGCGAAGAAATGGCGTCAATGATTTGGTTTTACAGAGCGTATAGTTTTGCCTAGCGACACTTAAATGTCATTACCGGTTTCATACTTGTACACCTGGTAAACTTGTTCATTCATGGACTCTAAACCCAATTCTTGCCAACAAACGTACCAGTACTACTACTTTATATTTGAAAAATGTTATGAATAATTTTATTACAATTGGATACTATAATAAATACTGTGATGCTTTCTTCGGAGTGAAGACAAAACGTTTACTGAGTCGAATGCTTTGTAAAAATTTGTAAGAGAAGGGATATTCGGAGGTGTTGATTGGTTTAGAAAATTATAAATGGGGGGTAGCTTAACAGATACGAATGATTGAGGGAGGGGGGGGGGTGTTAATGAGGGTATAGTCTGGAGAAACTTAGCTGGAAAAATTCAAGAATCTGGATGACATATGTGAAAATTTATGATGGTAAATTCCCAAAGGTAAGGATGCCGTTTTCTACCTATTAGCTGAACTATTCACAATTATTTACCAAGAACGTAATTGCATTATGAAATAAAGTGCAAGGTCTGCAATGAATTGAATTTGAGGAAACTAAAACAAATCACAAACAATAATATTAAAATATTTCAATTTTCAACAAAGTAAAAAATCATTTGAATTTAACATGACTGGTTATCAACGCATTTATTTGATTCATCCAATCAAATTGTTGTTGCGTTAAACGAACTTTCTGGAAATTAGGATAAATATAAATTAAAAACAACCTGATGAATAGATCAATATTATGGGAAATAAGAATCTGGAAAGAAAAATCAAGAATTCAGATTAGCAAAATTATGTTTGACATTAAATTTAAAAAATGGGAATTACACAGAAAAATTTCATTTTGTCCATATAAATTACTGAAGCAGAGAAAAATCAACATTGGTTCTCAGTCAAAAAATATTTTGGTTGCCTTGTTTTGTTTGGTTTGAAAAAATTTTTCTCCAATTTGAAGAAATCATATTCTCATATATATATATAGCCAAATAAATCACTTCTTTCATTCTTTTCATCATTTCAAGAATTTGGTGAAATTAACATTTTTCTTTATTCTTAAAGTAATTTTGTATTGAATTAAAGAAAAAACTGCCCGGTCCTCTTCGGGGGTGCGTGCACATTCTAATGGCTTGCAAATTTGAGCACATCTAAAGCGCGCGAATAGGTTCTTGCGCTTTGCGTTCGATTTTATGTCGTTTGCGGGTACTCATGTTTATTCTTTACTATTTAGTACTATAACTCAAGTAATTTTTATAATTCTGGTGAAGTGAGTTTACATTTCTCAGAGTTACTTCTATTTTGAGGAATATATTCTCATCACGACACTCACGCTTCGCGCTCTATATACACTATCAAGAAAAAGGAACTGGGACTCGTGACATAATAGGGGAAAAAGACTGAATTTTCGATATTCAATAGTATTTTTCCTAAACCTTTTCGTGCCTGACTTTTTTCAGGGAGATTAAAAACAAGGTCAGTGTTGGATACAGAAAATGAAGGATTCCAGATGTGGAAAAAAAATCTTCAAAACAAGCCCTTAACGAATAATTTTCGTTGATTTTTGTGGAAGTAATAAATTCTCGAAAGTAGTGGCACATATATGTATCACCAGGCATTAAAGTATTCGTACTTGAAATTATATTAGTTATATTATTAGTTAATTATATTATATTAGTGACGTCCTCTGGTCGTCAGGCCTAGAATTTTTCAAACGACCTGGTATACACCTTTTAAAACAAATTTTGTGATTCAAATTTGTAGATCTTTCTGTAGTAAACAATTTTGTATCATAATATTTTTTCGTATCTCGTATGGTTTGACTAGAAAGTGGAATTTGATTATTGAATTTTCAAATTTTAAGATACTTTAACTATCCAAATTTTGGTTTGATTGAAAAATCTCATCAGGACAATTTGTGGAGATTTTCGAATATATCATAAATTGATATTAAAATCTTGGATCATGTCCACAGACTACGACGACAATGACAAATAGGCAGAGGTTTGAAAAAATCCTTTTTTTCGGTTTCAGGGGGTCATGAAGCGTGGACATTTTTAAGGGGGTATTCTACTGCAACGACCGAAAATATCAAGCATTTTTGACGGATTTCCGCTCAAAAAGTACTGCATCTAACGGCACAGATTTTTTTTCGCTAAAAGATGTACTCTAAGAGTACAGAAATACATTTTTTAAAGCCTAAAAATACATATCTATTTATTTATATACACTCATACAAATTAAGAATCTCTTTGAACTTTTTATTTTAGATCACCTGGAGGATTCTAATCAACCGCGCCAGCAAGAATAATTTTTTTCATGTGCCTATTCATGTAAAAAACCTTTGAACAAAGAAAAAATTTGTGCCGTCACATGCAGTGATTTTTGAAAAAAATAGGTCAAAAATGCTTAACTTTTTTGGTCTTACTTAAAAAAGTAGATGTCAATCTTTACACTAATCTAATACCTTTTCATATGTGATGAGAATGTAAAAATGTTGATGAAAGAATTTTTTTTTGTTCAAAGCAAAGTCATTTCTAAGTAAATGAGAGTTAAAAATTAGAATTGGTAACAATTATAGAAAAAAAGATGATCCGTTATTTAATTTCCAGTAAAATAACACTTACTGAAGTGAAATTTGGAGAATATATACCCGTTTCAATGAAAACCAAAATTTCTGAAACTGAAGGTTAGTTAAACTCTCTCTCTCTCTCTCTCTCTCTCTCTCTCTCATGGAGTGGTAGCAGTTCATTATAACAATGATAGTTATTAATGACGTCTGTAATTCAGTTTCTATGTTGTGCCTGACGTGTACCAATGATGTCAAGATAAATCCAATCCACAAGCGACGATATAGGTTGCAAAGGCGTACACGTGGTTCGGGCCTATTAGGCAATCATGTATTGGGTGTATATATCGATGTATCTAATGTACACATGTATTCATGTATTTTCATTCACAAATACACACACAGATATGTATTCTGAATATACAAAGCTAGATCCGCGTATCACAATACAAGAGTGTGTTACCGGCGTGGCGTGGCGTTGCACATGAAACACATGTCGATACAGCCACATAATAGGAACATAACCACT
Organism: Diplolepis rosae; assembly: GCA_030998225.1. Classification (NCBI taxonomy): domain Eukaryota; kingdom Metazoa; phylum Arthropoda; class Insecta; order Hymenoptera; family Diplolepididae; genus Diplolepis; species Diplolepis rosae. The sequence goes on from JAPYXD010000695.1 coordinate 2,005,574, forward strand.
ATGTAGATACCTGAGTATTTAGGTGTCATGGTGTCACAGGTTAATTGCACATGATTGGTTATTTTCCATCTGCTCACATCGAGTAACAATCTATATACTTTCATTCTCAACCTAACGCCAAGAGATTCTATTTATTTACAATCGATTATAGGTGCCAATTTTTAGACATTCAGAGCCATCTTTGTTAATTTTCAATAAAATAATGGCCGCCATCTCTTTTTATAAACTATGCGTAAATACCTATCAATGCAAATTTAAAATTCAATTCGTTAGACTCTGTGGCAAAATCCAATTGATTGGTTAGTACAACCACGAGTTGGTTGGTGTTACTATTTAGGATAGTTACACCGGCCAATTGAATAGTAACACCAAGCAATAAATTAGCCGGCACTCTAGAGTCCGACAAATTTGATGGAACAATCAACCCTTTTTCTCAGTGTCTGTAATTTATTGAAAGATCGTCTAGGGCGTTATAAATTTAATTGAGGAAATACGTCAAAAAAAAATGTATGTAGACCCCGTTCCCGATTAAATGAAAAGAAAATCGATATTCGATTCCAAATAACTTGTCTGCTTTAATTGAGGAGGTTTATCTGAATCATATTCCACATATAGAAGCCATTGTACTGAGGAATTATCAATGTATTCATTATGTTCAATATAATGTACTAATTACAGTATTACTATCCAATTTCACGAGACATCTTTGTATTTTCAGCTGAAAAATATATATCAACTCTGATGAATATATAAAGTATATCATAAAGAATTGAGGTAGTCGCGTAATTATCGAACTGAATACATGCGAAGTAGACAAATTAACATCTCATTAATATCTGCAACGTATGGAATGGAAATCGGTATAGAAATTAGCACGTCTCGACTGACATTTAAAATTAATTCTTCTTGTTCTATAAATACTTGAGCCACTCAAAAGTATTGGATATACTGTTTATGGAAATAACAACCACACTCTCAGGAAAATATTATCCATTTCGAATGATATTTGAATATTGTAAAAATTATATCTGGTCAAAAGAAAAATAAAACTTTATTTGATATGGATAGGATTTTTTCCTAAGTGAATAGACTCGACGTAAATAATATAAAAAGTTCTTTAAAAACACTAGAGAAAGAAATCATAAGTTCGTATAGTGATAAAAATAAAAATGAAAATGTAAAGCTGGAGGAAACTTTAAATAGACTTTTGCAGGTTTGAAATGAGGTCGTTCACCCAATATTACCAATAATATCCTATGACCGGAATCCAAATCGAGTCCTTTTCTGATAGCGAGATATGTTCGATAATCGATGATAATGCGATGACGCGCGTGAGAGGTTTGACCTTGACATTGTACCAATTAAAGCGCGTCGACCCCCAATCCATCCGTGGGACATTGCTTCCGTATAGGCTTCACGCGTGTGCAACCAAACAGTAATACTGGGAGATCCAATCTGGAATGTGGCCGCAACGTGTTCGACATACTACCCTCAATACTGATAATAGTGTCTCGAAGATGCAACCTTGATTGATTGTTTCAAGGACACTTGGAGAAAACTGCATGATGTAAAAACAAGTTTGGTCATAGATTCTATAACAGGAAAATGAAATGGTACTACTCTTAGAAATTTTCTTGAGTTTCGTCTAAAATTGTATACTAGATTTTTTATCTCGTGTGTATTGATTGTAAAACAAGACTGTTAACAATTTGTAGTATGTAAATTAATAAATTCAGATCAATTGATTTTATATAATTTACATGAGATTTTTTGAATGAATTCATATTGTAAATATTGTAATAAAGTTATTTATTTCAAAATGTATACAAATTGATTTTTCAAGTTTTTGATACCAGTAAAAAAAAAATTTTGTTCGTATTTTGGCAACAAAACTGTTTAATTGGGCATTTTTTTGGTCTAACAAATCATTTGAATTCGTAATACTTGGCTGAATCAATGTTATTTTTGTTGGTTTAACCCTAGAATTTTGACATTGTACGGAGAACAAAATTTTTAGTTGATCGAAAACAATTTTTTAATGGACTACCAAATATTTTTCTTGATACCAGAAAACATGTGTTTGATCCTACCAAATAATTTTGTAAGTTAACAAAACTGTTTAATCAAATGCTTTGGATCACTCGAGCAAACGAGTTTGACACATTTGAAATCAGTGACTCATTTTTTGCAATACAACCAGCTATTTTTGATTGATTATCAAGCAAAAATAACTGATTGTAAAGCAAAAAGTGAGTTACTAGTTTCAAATCTATTAAATGTTGACTAATTCAGAATTAAGAAGAATACTGGTTAGCCATTATACGATAAAAATTTGACCAACCAAAGAAGAGCTTAATAAAATCTGATAGACACTTTTAAAATTAACATTCAATCATCAACATTCGTTATTCCGACCAGCAAAATTTAATCGGAATTAATCCGATTTGTCCCACGTTAATTCGAGGCATCAATCCGAATGAATCCGAACCAAGTTTATAATCCAAATCAATCTGAGCTCAGAATGATTCAAGCCAAATTTCCAATCCGAATCAATTCTGTTCTGAGTTATTAAGATTGAAACCTACGTTTGGATTCATTCGAATTGATGGCCAGGATTGAAGTGGAATAAATCGGATTAAAACAAATAAATTCCTAATCTTTTTTCATAAAACAAGATAAAAAAGCGTATTTGGATTGGTTCGGGAACAGATTTCAGAATAGCTCTGATTTTTTCGGATTGAAATCCAATCCGAAACATTCGCCAGGGTATTGGTTACCAGATTGACCAAATTGATTTGCAAAATAAATGACTAATGACTGATTAATCATTATTATATTATTATGTTACAGCAATCAATGATCCCACTAGTAGATTACATAATACGTTTTGACTCATTCAAAGCACTAAAATTCAACTAATTTAAATTTACAATTTTTTTATATTGCATCTTGAGTTTTTCTCTTTTAAAAAATTGAATGATGCGAGAGAGGAAAGAGTGTTTGCTCATTCAGGTCGTTCAGCTTCCCTATATTGGTGTCAATCCAATCAATGGTTTATTAACCACTGCGTGAACGAGAGGTAAGAGAGAGAAAAAAGAACTGCAGAGGACTCACTCGTGGAGGGTAGATTCAGAGAGAATTGACAAGAAAAGAGAATCCAACGGAGACAGAGTGAGAGAGAATAGGCAGTCGAGCATTTGTTTTGACAGAGAGGACTTTAAACACGTGGTCTCGTGGTACAATGCATCGTTCGATCGAGACAAAAAAATCCGATAGAGGAAAAGGAAGAAAGTGTGTATGTGAGTGAGCAGCGCATTGAGGGAAAGACTGACTGGAAAAGTTCCTCTATATTTTCCTCTCTCACGTGCAAGCAGCATTGTTTCAGTGTCCTATACAAGGGAGAGCTATCGGTTATTGGAAATCTGTATTTTTGTAGGCCATACCTCTTCCGCGTTAACCCCACGTTTCTATAGTGGGTGAATTACACCAATGGGTCACCTTGTGATCGTCTCCATGACATAGAGGTCATGGGTCTCTCAACACAGGAACGCGGGTTGCAATTCCATCCGCTCGTTAGATGAATCGACTATCACTTTCGTTGATTATACATGCCGACAATGTCAGCACCTAAACTGTCAACATTAATGGTCTAGGATATGTAAATTAAAAAATTTGCCCGCTTCGCGGGCACATTCTCATCGCGCGCAGCTCGCTTTATTATAATTTGATACTGAAGCTCAAACCAATTTTTAATTAACCAATTACACATTTTCTCAAAGTCACTCAATTTCTTTTTGAATTTAAGTGAAACAGGAAATTCAATTTACTTAAGGCTCTATCAGCCTTAAGGAACACATTCTCATCATGGCGCTCGCGCTTCGCGCTCGATTTTCTGTATACATTTCAGTAACTTTTTAATAAATTACATGACTAAAATAATTTATTTTCTTCCAAATCTCTCAAAAATAAAAAACAATCGCAGACTTTATTTAAGGAAACGATTTTACAGAACAACGCTTATTTCGTATCTCACATATTTTGGTGAAAAAAATCGAATTTTTTTAATATTCGAAATAATATTCGATATTGTTGATGTTCTTAGTTGGCTTTAGAGTCCAGAAAAAATGTAACTCAAGGTTTCATGTTTTCAAACGTTTCGACTCAGATTGGAGTCATCAGTGAGAATTTATTTCTATAAAAAATACAAAGGAAGAAACCTAAAAAAATTTTCCGTGTGACCGATGAACATTGTGGTAAGAAATGATATAAAACAATTGCGAAAGTTACACTATAAAATTGGTCTAAATACCTAAATTTGCAAAAAAAATGAAACTATACAAACCAAAAAATTTTTTTTTTTTTTTTTTTTTTTTCTTTTTGAAATACTAGGGGGAAATCATTGAAGAACTGTACGTGTGGCGGATAAACATTGTGATAAAACAAAATAAATGAATTATACATATGACACTATAAAACTGGTCTTAGTAACTAAAATTTGCAAAAAAAGTGAAAACTGTGCAAGAATAAATTTTTTATATGAAGATACAAAGAGAAAACATAAAAAGTTTGCACGTGTCACCGATGAACATTGTGGTAAAAATGATGTAAAAGAGTTGTAAGTATAAAACTTTACAAAAATCAAAACATAAAATATACATCCTGTCCCGAAATGTCTTAATGAGAATTTGTAGACCTCATTTAGGCAAACAATTTTCCATCTAAACGTTTTTTTTGTATCTCACATATTTTGTCTAAAAAATGGAATTTTTGAATTTTAATCGTATTTTTTGGAATTGAAACGAAAAATATATGTTTTATCAGAAACTGTGTAAAACAAAATTTGTAGATCTTTTTGAAACGAACAACTTTTTATTCTTACGTTTTTTTCGTATTTCGAATATTATTGTTAAAAAATTGAATTTTGGATTTACAATAGTTTTTTTTTTGAATTAAAAAGAAAAATATGCATCTTATGAAAAAATGTTACAATTCAAATTTGTAGAACTTTATGTAAAAAATAATATTGTATCATAACGTTTTTTCGTATCTCGTATAATTTAACTGGAAAATGGAATTTTGATATTGACTTTTTTCGAATTTGAATATGCTGTAACATTTCTAATTTTGGTTAAATCAAAAAATGTTTTCAGGATAATTTGTAGAGATTTATGAGCACTATCAAAAACCAGTATTGGAATTTTTGATTCTTTCAAAAAGTTATTTTCAAAAACACAAAAGTAGTGCTCAATCCCTCAATTTTGATTGGATGTGGCTAGTTAACGAACTTGTCCTTACTTTTTCGGCTCCGATAAAGTGTGCCAAAGCTCAATTCAATCTGATAATTCTATCGAGAGTTATGCCGCACACGACCTACTACACTGAGAAAAAAAATAATGTCACAGCTACAAAATAATTTTGTTGATCAGTTTTGGTTGTTCTAACCAAAATTTGGTTGCGACGACCAAAAAAGTAGTTGTAGTTACAAAAAAGTTTGTTTGGCTCAAACAAAAAATTTTGTTAAGCCCTTTTTGTTGAGTGTATGAAAGAATTTTGTTGGGCATACCAAACACACATCCGCGCAAGAGCTCTCTTTCGATTCATGAGGAACGCTCGTTGCTTTTGTTTTCAATATGGTGGATTCGAGCTAAAATCACTTATCTGCATTTAGGTGGTTAATATTATTTGTGGTTTTAAAAAAAATAAAGTTAAACTAAGAGTTGTATATGTGTTTCGAAAAGGATGGCTGACGTTGAAACACAACAGATTTTAGAGGAATGGGGCCTAGGATCTCTGATAGATACATTTCCAGGTAAGTGATTTCGGTACATTTTATTCGTGTTATTTAATCTCTCAAATTTTAACAACACACTTTAAAGTAATATCGCTATTACTATCCAAAGAAACACCTTATTTTTTCGTTAAATTCAATGTAGTATACAAGATAAATATCTTTAAAGTGTAGGTTAGATTATTCACATGGGAAGTGAGAATATGTATTACTTATAGACGCTTCAAGGTCAAGATTGACTTCAGAATTTCTATAATTTTTCATGGACGTTATAAATAAATTAAGAATAGGATTTTTTTAAATCAAATTTTTAAAAGACTGCACTAAGTATTTTTCGTTTTGTCTATTATTATTTTATTACTTTTGTGATATAATATTGTATAAATATATATCAGTCGTAATAATAATATCGTAATGGAAATATGACCATCGTAAAACTGGAAAATATGAATGAATTTCATACGAATAAAGTATACAATTCTTAATTTTTAGCTGAAGGAATTGGTTTTTGTGCAGAAACTTTTGGAAAATGAGTTGTTGGGTGTTCAAATTAAATTTGAACGCAACTTGAATAATTATGTATCTAATGAAACACCTCAAGTTCCTCTTAAATCTGTGACAATTGAATCCACTAATGAGACCAGTAAGCCCAGCAATTATTCGAAAGATAAGCAATTAGGGGAAAGAATCGCAAATAAGTCCACAAACAGTGAGGTATGTAATTTCTTGTCATTTTGGGATTGCATGCTTCTTCCTATATCTTATTTTTGAGAGAATCATAAAATAAAAAATAAAATAAGACAACTGGCTTTAGATATTAAAAAATAAAAATAGACAGGACTAATTAAAATTTTAATTTACTACAGAATGAAATTATTGCAACATTTAATGATACTTCTGGAGAAAATTTGCTTGAAATAAATAAAGAAAATGTGGAACCACAGACTGAAGAGACATCTTTAACGAAAAAAGAATAATTTTTTTTTAATACAGGGTGAAAGGAAAAATTATTGGTAAAATATTATTTTATCTTTTTTATTCAAGGACTTTAATCAAATTTTATTTGACACATTCAAAGGAAGAGTTATCCTAAATGTATATGACAAAAAAGAAGAATTATCTGATTCGGATCAAAGTTCGATAGTAGACATTATCGTTTCACATTTGTTGTGTTTTACCGATCCCTTCGGTCAACCGTAAGAATTTAAATATTAATAATATTAATACAATATTAATACAATATAATATTAACAATAGTAATTCGTATAATTTTTTGTGCATATTCTGAAGGTTGATAAACATGTTTCAGATTTCAATTCAAAAACTTTCATTGTGAAATTGTAGCCAAACAAATTTGTGAACTGTGTTTGTTCTACGAAAGTTTGCGTTGTGTTAAAACTTCATGTATTCTTTATAATGTAAATGGGGATGCATTCGTAACTTGGTACTAATGTGTGCGTTATAAAGTCTGATATATTTCACAAAATAAATAATCATGTTTTCTCTACACTCTGTATGTTATTATTACACTTTCCAATACGTATAATTATAATAGACACTAATGTAATTATAAATAATTGTAACTTCTTAATTTAAGGCGATAACTCCTTTATTTTGATGTTTAAATGAATTAGAATATTTTCTGTATGGGACAAAAGCTATAGAAGGACGAAGATTTCATTAGTTAATCAAAGTGTATTTTATTTTAAAACAAATCTCTTAATTAATCACAATTTCATCTAATCATCCGTATTCCGAAATTTAATTATGATTAATTAAACAGAATTTCTACAAATAAAACACATTTTATTAAATCAATCCATTTTGTCCTTCTGGGTTTTTTTTCATATACAAAATATTTTATATTTTATTTACAAAATAAATTTTTCCCTGAACAAAGTAACTGTTGCTTCAAAATAAAAATTCCATTGCTTCAACAAAACTATCTTGTAGAAACTACAAAAGTTTTGTTCAGTTTGAAAAATTATTGTGTTGAGCTAACAAATATTACGTTAACTCAACCAAATAAGTTCATTTAATCTACAAAAAAATTTTGTTGTGCTCACCAAACTTTTTGGTTGGTCCAACCAAACGCTCCAACAAAGTAATTTGGTTAGCTCAACAAAACAATTTTGTTGCTTCTATAGCAACCAAAAAATTTGGTTGGGTCTACCAAACTTTTGTTCGGTCAATCAGACATTTTTCTCAGTGTACAGACAGACAGACAGACAGACACTTTCGTAAAAACCCTTTTTTCTGACTCAGGGGGTCTCAAAACGTAAAGATTTGATGAAAATTTCGAAAGTCATTTTTCACATAAAACCAATACTTTCACATCCATGATGAGAATGTAAAAATAAAATATCTATTATTTGTGAGGAGTTAGTAAAAAGGTACTTAGTAGTTATTGAAAGTTTATCTCAGAAGAGAAACGATTCTACAACTTTACTGTTATGGAACAATTGTACATGAGTTCAATAACAATTGAGCCCATGAGAAGAACTCGCCAAGCGCTTGAAAACATAAAAATATTATCCACTTTCTACAGGTTGGGCCATCTAACATTTGGAATTTGAATCGGCTATAAAAAAAACTTATGGATATTTTTTCAAAAGTATGGTTTTTTTGGAAAGATTGAACCTTTTCATTTAAGAATGAAATACAACATCATTCAAATAACTGCCACGGCTGACCTTACAGTACCCCATTCGATCAACCCAATTTTCCAGTACATTTTCGATTGTTTGTGCTTCAATCCCATGGCAACTTCGATTTCGTGTTTCAAGGCCTCAATCGCCTCTGGATGGTTAGCGTAACACTTATCCTTAACGGCTCCCCACAAAAAATAGTCCAATGGGGTCAAATCACAGCTCAGAGGCGGCCAATTGACATAAGAATTTCGGCTGATTATTCGATTTTCGAAAACGGTTCGCAAAAGATCGATTGTTACGTTGGATGTGTGGCAAGTGGCCCCGTCCTGTTGAAACCAAATGTCGTCCATGTCATCCTCTTCAATTTTTGGAAACAAAAATTCGTTGAGCATAGCACGGCAATGGTTGCCATTGACCGTAACGGCGGCTCCTTGCTGATTTTCGAAGAAAAATGGCCCAATGATGCCACAGTACCAAAACCCGCACCAAACAGTCACTCGTTGTGTGTGGATCGGCTTCTCAATGATGACGTTTGGATTTTCTGAGCCCCAAATGCGACTATTTTTCTTATTGACCTTATTGACCTTTTGCCCAAACAATCGAAAATGTACTAAAAATTTGGGTTCATCGAATGGGGTACTGTAATGCCAGCCGTAGCAGTCATTTAAATGATGTTGTGTTTGATTCTTAAATGGAAAGGTTCAATCTTTCTATAAAAAAAAAACGATACTTTAGAAAAAAATATCCATAAGTTTTTTTTTTATAGCCGATTCAAATTCCAAATGTTAGATGGCTCACCCTGTAAAACCCAAGTTTACATACAATAAATTGTGCAAAATAGCTCTAGCCGAATCAATTGAAATAAGCACAGAAAAAATTATAGACGCTCGAGCTTTATTGAAATATTTGAGTCCAGAAGGAAACAAATATTATGAGGACATATTCACGAATGTTCCGGTTAAGAAATCAAAATAAAATAATACTGTAAGACGTTCAATTAAGATATTATTACTAAGTTACAATAAAAGGATGTATTGATAAATAAAATTATGTGTAGTATTGTAAATGTTATTATTACTATCCACAAAAATAGTTTTCTGAGCTAATAGAACTATTTCTCCGAGCTAAAAATTATCTTTCATGTTCATAAAACAATTTTGTTTTGCTAACAAAACGATTAACTTAAAAATTTTGGAAGCCCCAAGGAAAGATACTGAAATTCTAATAACACGAATTTTTCAAATATCCAGATTGCAGCAAGCTATTTGCAATAACTGTTCTAATTTTTTTTCACTGTTATAAAATTTATATTAATAAGAATTGTAGATTTCTTTTTGCCTTTCGCTCCTGCTTGAGGAGTGGTTTGAGTGAATTGGTTAGGTGGTGAACCTCTTTTCTGTGGCAACTGGTCGAACATCACGTTATATATACACATGCTCAAAGAGATCCAATTTTCCAAGGTGTTAATAGTATTATTTTCGTACCTTCACCTTCAAACGAAAGGTGAGTATCTCTTGAACCTCTCGTGACCAAACAGCTTCAAAATATTCGTTTGACCTATTTAAAATTCGGAACAACTAGAAAGTATTCATCAATCAGAAATTCGGTTTTGTCACTTTGATTTCGAATAATTGAATAGTTGATTTAAAAAATATAATTTTTTGATTGTCTTTTCAAAATAGATGTTTTAAGTTATTTAAGGTAATGTTGTGCCAAAAATTAGGTCTTTGGATAAATGGCTTTTCTATGATTTTTAGGCTTTAAATAATGTTATCAGTCGTGTATTATGAAAGAAAAAATATTATTTTCATTAAAAAAATTGAATACTTACGAAAAATAATACTTTTAATAATGTTTTTCACAATAGAATTTTTCATTAGTATCACTTCTTACCAATTTTTTAAAAATCATTTAATTTTCATAAATCACAACTCTACTGTTTCGAATTTTAAAAGTGAAGTTTTTAATGGCTAAAATCGTTAAAACAAATTTTTTATAAAAAAATGTTTTTTTTTTTAAATTACTGTATTTGAAGATTTTTTACTTATTTTCATAATTGGAAACAGTACAATTGAAGGCCTCGATGCAATAAGGGCCTTAACGCTCGAAACAGCTTGAAAGTGACGTCCCGATTACACAAATGAACAAACTACAGGAAATAATTTCAAAAAAATACCATCACATTCCTTACGAAAAACAGAAACTTTTTTGTATTTATTTTTTTTACGTACATTGTTTATTTCACGAGATAAAAAATAAAAATGTGATATTTTTTAATCGCATTTTAAATAATTTTTTCAAATATATATCGCTGTAACGTCGTTTAATCTCATCGAAACTCTATGAAAATTTTTTTACAAGCATAAAATATCAGCGCTGACGATGAAAGTATCAGAAGTTCATTTTTTAATAATAGCAATTAATTATCTAATTGCAAATCATAGGCGTACGACTTTCCGGTTTACGTAACTTTCGAGAAAAAAAGTGTGTGGGGGACTAAGCTACGAAAAACTGTCAGCGAGAAATTTGTTCCATAATAATTAAAGAAATTTTTGGCGAAGTTTCAGATCGATTCGATGAAAACTGACTGAGATCCAGCGTTTTAAACAAAGTCGCGCGCTCCCGCGAATAACCACGTCGTCCGCGCCACAAGTCGATAGAAAGTCATGCGATCACAGAAATTCAGCCACAAATATTTCCATCGTTTTTATTTCAATGATCTTTTTAAACAATGCATTAATATTAATTATTTACTGTACGCTTATTACTCGTCACACATAGCTGTTGAATAACTGTCGAGACGCGTTCCCAATTTTATTTAGTATCAATATGTACAATATTCCATAAAATATAAATTGTTACTGGACATTCGAAAATAACTGCGTAAAATAAAATAACATAAACATTTATTACTTGATTAACAACTTAATTAAATACATATACTCCTTACACATGCAATATATACAAACATAATAATTATTGCAAAAATCGTTACTTTTTTGATTTTTTAGATTTAGTTGTACTTTTTTACATTCTCATCAAGGATGAGAAGGTATTGGTTTTATGTGAAAAATGACTTTCGAAATTTTCATCAAATCTTTACGTTTTGAGACCCCCCGAATCAGAAAAAATGGTTTTTACGAAAGTGTCTGTCTGTCTGTCTGTCTGTCTGTAGTAGGTCGTGTGCGGCATAACTCTCGATAGAATTATCAGATTGAATTGAGCTTTGGTACACTTTATCGGAGCCGAAAAAGTAAGGACAAGTTCGTTAACCAGCCACATCCAATCAAAATTGAGGGATGGAGCACTACTTTTGTGTTTTTGAAAATAATTTTTTGAAAAAATCAAAAATTCCAATCCTGGTTTTTGATAGTGCTCATAAATCTCTACAAATTATCCTTATAACATTTTTTGATTAAATCAAAATTAGAAATGTTACAGCATATTCAAATTCGAAAAAAGTCAATATCAAAATTCCTTTTTCCGGTTAAATTATACGAGATACGAAAAAACGTTATGATACAATATTATTGAATATATAAAGGCCTACAAATTTGAATTATAACATTTTTTCATAAGATGCATATTTTTCTTTTTAATTATAAAAAAAACTATTGAAAATCCAAAATTCAATTTTTTAACAATAATATTGGAAATACCAAAAAAACGTAAGAATACAAAGTTGTTCGTTTCAAAAAGATCTACAAATTTTGTCTGGCGCAGTTTCTGAAAAAACATATATTTTTCGTTTCAATTCCAAAAAATACGATTAAAATTCAAAAATTCCATTTTTTAGACAAAATATGAGAGATACAAAAAAAAACGTTTAGATGGAAAATTGTTTGCCTAAATGAGGTCTGCAAATTCTCATTAAGACATTTCGGGACAGGATGTATATTTTATGTTTTGATTTTGAATATTAAAAAAATTCGATTTTTTTTACCAAAATATGTGAGATACGAAATAAGCGCTGTTCTGCAAAATCGTTTCCTTAAATAAAGTCTACGATTGTTTTTTGTTTATTGCTTGATTGTCTACGATTTGGAAGAAAATAAATTATTTTAATCATGTAATTTATTAAAAAGTTATACTGAAATGTATACAGAAAATCGAGCGCGAAGCGCGAGTGCCATGATGAGAATGTGTTCCTTAAGGCCGATAGAGCCTTAAGTAAATTGAATTTCCTGTTTCATTTAAATTCAAAAAGAAATTCAGTGACTTTGAGAAAATGTGTAATTCACACCATCTGTAATATTATTATAAAATTGGTTTGAGCTTCAGTATCAAAATATAAGAAATAAACTTAAATATATGCGAAGAGCACAAGACCGAGCGCGTAGCGCGAGGTCCAGAAAGAACGGAGCGCGCAGCGCGACGATTGAGTATTACGGAGCGCGAAGCGCGACGATCGAATCGCGCGCCCTAGGCGCGCTCAAACTTGCGAGCGAAGCGCGCGGTGAGAATGTGCCCGCGAAGCGGGCAGATTTTTTTTATATCGTTTTGAGCACCTGGTTTCTTTTTTGACGCCCTTGTGTTCATTTTTTACTCCTTAATATCAGCTTCGAGTTTCACTTTATTTTTTTAGTTTAAGGTTTTCTTTTACGTAGTTTTCCTTTTGACTTCTCTTTTTCTTTCTTGAGGTCAATTTTCTCTTTCTTAGTATCTTGTATGGACATAAAAAAAAGAGTTGAGAGAGGGTTGAAACTGAAAAGGAATACGTGGATTTGATCAAACATTCAAGAAACCCTCCATTTGAAATGGTTGACGTGTCGTAATTTGACATGAAAGATTATGAGCAGTTATTTGCGACGGATTAAGATTTGCAAAAGAACACGATTAAGATCAGCAAAGCTGTCAAAATTATGTATAAAGTGAAACTCGAAGCTGATATTAAAAAGAAAAAAATGAACACAAGGGAGTCAAAAAAGAAACCATGTGCTCAAAACGATATAAAAAAAAAGTACAACTAAATCTAAAAAATCAAAAAAGTAACGATTTTTGCAATAATTATTATGTTTGTATATATTGTATGTGTAAGAAGTATATGTATTTCATTAAGTTGTTAATCAAGTAATAAATATTTATGTTATTTTACGCAGTTATTTTCGAATGTCCAGTAACAATTTATATTTTATGGAATATTGTACATATTGATACTAAATAAAATTGGGAACGCGTCTCGACAGTTATTCAACAGCTATGTGTGACGAGTAATAAGCGTACAGTAAATAATTGATAAAAATGCATTGTTTAAAAAGATCATTGAAATAAAAACGATGGAAATATTTGTGGCTGAATTTCTGTGATCGCATGACTTTCTATCGACTTGTGGCGCGGACGACGTGGTTATTCGCGGGAGCGCGCGACTTTGTTTAAAACGCTGGATCTCAGTCAGTTTTCATCGAATTGATCTGAAACTTCGCCAAAAACTTCTTTAATTATTATGGAACAAATTTCTCGCTGACAGTTTTTCGTATCTTAAAGTTCCCCACACACTTTTTTTCTCGAAAGTTACGTAAACCGGAAAGTCGTACGCTTATGATTTGCAATTAGATAATTAATTGCTATTATTAAAAAATGAACTTCTGATACTTTCATCGTCAGCGCTAAGATATTTTATGCCTGTAAAAAAATTTTCATAAAGTTTCGACGAGATTAAACGACGTTACAGCGATATATATTTGAAAAAATTATTAAAAATGCGATTAAAAAATATCACGTTTTTATTTTTTATCTCGTGAAATAAACAATGTACGTAAAAACAATAAATACAAAAAAGTTTCTGTTTTTTGTAAGGAAATTTGATGGTATTTTTTTAAATAATTTCCTGTACTTTGTTCATTTGTGTAATCGGGACGTCACTTTCAAGCTGTTTCGAGCGCTAAGGCCCTTATTGCATCGAGGCCTTCAATTGTAGATAATATTTTCCCCGCATAAATAAGCTATGATTTGTGAAAATCCAATCATTTTTCTAAAATTGGTAAGAAGCGATAGCAAAGAAGAATTATGTTACGAAAAACATTATTAAAAGTATTTTTCGTCAGTTTAAAATTTTTGCCATAAAAAATAATAATTTTTCTTTCATAAAGCACGACTGATAAGATCATTTCAAGTCTCAAAATCCTAGAAAAACTGTTTTTTTCAAAGACCTGATTTTTGGCGTGACAACTACTCTGATCAATTTAAAATATCATGTAAAAGTTAATTTATCATTGTTTTATTAATTTTTCAACAGAATACATACACAAGAGAACAAGCGTACTGAAATAATTCAGAATTGACAGTTAATAAAACTTTTCAGATTTTGATTAGTTATGCTTTAATTTGTACAATCAATAATTATTATATTTATAGCTTTATCAGAGTTTACCAACTTTTTCTACCCTAAATATTTAGACATTAATTGACAACTATCCTCAACTTTCATTTTGAACTCATACTTTCTCAAGCTGTAAAAAGTTTAAAATATCTCGAAGATAAATAAAAACAAATAATATATAAAAGGCCTCCTGGTATTAATGAAATCAAAATACTTTCTGATTTCAATTTTATTTAAACACAATGTAATCAATTAGTTATTAAATGAAAATAATTACTCTTGTATGATAATCAGATCAAAAATGATAAATTTGTCTAAAATTTTAGCGAACAAAAATAGAGAGGCATATGTATGTCACTCTTAATTACTTTGCCTTATTATAAGAAATATGGCTCTCCAGTTACATATTGATAATGTAAATACTAATGTATTATCCGTTTTTATTCTTGAAATTTTATCTAACGATGATGTGTTTCAATGTCACCCTAATTGAATTGATTAATATAGATCTGATTTGTGCTTAATTGTATAAACTGGCATACCAAATCTGCAATTATATAAGAGGCTAAATCGATTTCAAAAAAATTTTGAAGATAAAAAAATTATTCAAATTGTATGCCGAAGAATTAAAACAAAGGTTTTTCAAAATATTCTTTTTGCTTGTAAAAAAATCTAAAAAGCCTTTTCATTTATGAATTGTTTTCAGCAGTTTCGTAAAATGCGAACAATAGTTTGATTTATAAAAATTACAGAGTTATGGGTTTAATTCATTAAATAATTTTTTTCTGAAAATATCAAGAAATTTGTTTATATTTTTTAAATTTTTTGTTTCTTTAATTTTTTCAGTAAATTAAAAAATAGTCAAAAACTTGATAAAATCAAATGTAAAATCCTTAAACATAAGATTCACATAAACCCACAAATTATTTCTGAACGTATCATCTACCGAGCTCTATGATTTTAAATGGATTTGGTCGTATATAATTAACGCATGTAGTAATTAATTGTTATCCGCTTTCCGGAACTCTACATTTGGATGTTATTTTTCTCTTCTAATGAATGAGTAAATAATTAAATAACAATTTTTAATTGTATCTGAGATCAAAATAATTTGTTGGAAGCGGTATTGATTCCACGTTACTGTTTACTGAAAATATTTTTTTAAAAGCAATTTCAAAATGCTGTAATATTTATACAATTGGTATCAAATAATAAAAATCTGAATAAATTTGAAAAATTCAGGTCTAATTGACCTGATAATTTCTATTTCTCCCTGATAGATACAAATTATCTAATGTTCTGAAAAGAAATAGATCAATTATTTCCAAAAATTATATTTCGTTTCTCGGGGAGTTCCCAATAGATAAACAAATTACTTTTCATTATTTCGTATATAATAAATTTTCTTCATCCTTTAGTACACCTGCAAATATTCTTTCTGTGTATATTTGGAAATGGAATCAATTCTTGTAATTTATTCACATAAGGAAGTTTGCTTCCAAGTTTATATTTTGTCGAAAATCCATAAATTTCTTTCATTGCTACACTGTAAAAAATATCCATAAATTTTCCTATGTACATATTAGGAAATTTTTCCTAAATCCTTAGGAACCATAGATTTTCCTACAGAAAGTGGAAATATTTCATAGATTTGAGGAAAATTGACCGAATTTTCGGACTTATTTCCGAACTATTAGGAAATATATCAAAAAGGTGAAAACATTTCACAAATATCCTAAGTTTTAGGAAATTTTTCCCATGAAAAGCGGAAATTATTTCACAAAAATTTCCGAAATTTTTTTAATTGTATTCTAGTTTTGGTAGATATGCGTATTTTATTTTAGTCCATTTATTGCAATCGCGAACGTAATCCGCGTAATACAATAGCTTAAAACTAACACATTCTAGGCAGCTATTTGAATGCTAACATTGTGAAAAATTTTTCCAAAAATAGTCAGATAGCACATAACACCATTAGGTGAAAATATTTCCAAAATAGTTATAAATACATCCGATGTGTTTCGGAATTCTTTCCTTCTATTTAGTAGAAAAAATTCCCGAGTTAGAAGAAATTTCTCACTGAAGAGAAAGAAAAATTTCCGAATCGTGTAATAAACATTTTCTACTTAATGGAAAATGTCCGATCTAGAAAAAATGTCCTGCCAAGTAGACCGGAAAATTTTTCCCTACACTCATCGGATATATATATATATATATATCAGATTCATCAGGGGAAATTTCCACCAGTTGGTGTTATTAGCTGTCAAACTATTTTCGGAAATATTGTATTTCTTAAAAATTGAAAGGTACTGATATTTTTCACCAATTTTCCCAAAAAGACACCACAAATTGTCGGCTGATATGAAGAAAACTGAATCATTAACGGATTTATTTCGAGATTCATTTGTGATTTGCCTATTAACGTTTTTATTTTTATTAGAAATTTCATATATATAATTATTTAATTTTTTATGGCCAATCTGTTCACATTTCATATAATGTAATCCACCCACGATTTAGATTTGAAAATTTTTTTATCTGAAATATTTTTTTGCAAAATACGTACTAAAGTACTTCGAGCCCCCCTCGAATCCTGGCACAGTCGAAAGCGTCCCTTTTCCTACAAAAAGATTTCAAATTATTTAAAATTTAAATTTCTTAAATGACTAATTTCATCACTTCATTCGATTATATTTGTATGTGTTCAATTGAATTTTAAATTGTTAATTTTATATTGGTCCAGGAATAATGAAACACAAAGTTACATCCTGTCAAACGTCTCGACTCTGATCGGATTTTCCTATTTACAATTTAAATCAATAATGACTAAAAATGATACAATTCAAGAAAATTTTTAATACATTTGTTTGTTCCCTTACATATATTATTGGAGCTGGACATCATAATCAAATCTTAATAATTGCTGATATATCAGATACTAACTAAAACAACGTTAGGCTCTTGTTTTTTCGTTATTTCGAAAATAAGGTCATGATTTATTAATAATTTAAATTATAATTTATTGAAGGGATCTCACAAAATTTTCGAGTAATTTATTAAATTTGAATTATGCTTTTAAAAAACTAATAAAAATGGATCACATTTCGAATAAGAATATTAAGAGAATCAAGACAATAATCCTCTTACCAGAAAAATGGAGAATCCAATACACAGGAAATCGTGATGAAATTCCACAAACTCACTATTTGAATGAACTATAAGACGAAGTTTCTTCCTCAAGAGCTGCTCACAAATGAAGCAAAGCCTTCAAAGTTTCTTCGTTGTATGAAGAGTCCTTAATGAAAAGTTTGTTGTTCAATAGTAAGGACACGTGTCAAGTAGCCATAAAGAAAGTATAAGTTCGAGTGAAAGAAACATGGGAAGGCATAAGAGTGTCTTTGTTTAAACGATCGTCTCTTGTCTGTCGCATACCTTTGAGAATACCTACTCAACGGTGCAGGTACACTGAGAAAAAAATGTATGAAACAAAAATTTTGTTGTTGTCCTGACAAAACATTTTGTTGTCCTAACAAAAAATTTTGTTTAAGTAACCAAAATTTGATTAATATAGCAAAATGTTTTGTTGGAACAACAAAAGGATTTTGTTGCATAAATACCAACAAAATATTTTTGTTGATTTGACAAAACTGTTTTCTCAGTGTAAGTGTTTACGTTTTCTGTAACGTAACACCATATAGAAATATTCCCCATGTACATCCGGATAAAATATAAAATGTATTCGAAAAAAGAAATTTCGTAAACAAAATCGAAAAAATACCGATAAGTTATGTTCAGAAAAAAACTTTAACCCTCGTTTTCGGAAATATTTTCTCTTATATAGTAGCAAAAATTTCCGAATTTTTTCACGGCATAGACAATAAAAAATACTGTTTTTTATTTTAAAACTTATAGAAACACTCTCTAAATCTGAATTAGTCAATATCAACTCATTTGGGATAAATTTAATAATGAATTAGCATGAATTCATTCACTCTCAATTAGTAAGAAATTTTCACTAAAAATTAATCAACTTTTAACCCTGAATTAGTAACATTTTAATAGGAATTAGTTGAATTCATGTGTTAATTAGTTAAACGTTACTAATAATTAGTAAATTTGTTCACTAATTTGGGAGCGAACGGATTCTCACTAATTCACCATTTGTAGAGCATATTATCTGAAAATTCATTAAGATTTACGGGAGGGGGGAAATAGCGCGAAAATCGAATTCCTCCCCTTCCAATTAATTAACCATTTGAGAGCAAAAAGTTGAACTGAGGCTTAAATTTACTTCCAGAATACCGATTATACGTATTGTAAATGTATCTGTAAATTTCTATGA
The DNA here is from genome assembly GCA_030998225.1 of Diplolepis rosae. Lineage (NCBI taxonomy): Eukaryota > Metazoa > Arthropoda > Insecta > Hymenoptera > Diplolepididae > Diplolepis > Diplolepis rosae. Next base: position 2,024,674 of record JAPYXD010000695.1, read on the forward strand.
CGAATGTAAATATCATACATCGATTTTTATGTTCGGAATTGAAGAATTAAAATAGATTGTTATTCATGAAGTTGAACTAATTATATCGACACTAAAGTTGGGTATTGAACATTAGGACGCAAATAAAGATTAAGTAATGACATTTCAATAATTGAATAGCTTGTCTCAAAGAAATCAATTTATATAATTTATAAGTCTTTGTATTTTAATATTTTATTTTATTTAATATTAATAAAAAGAAACATCCCCATGTAATTAAGGTACAGCAATAAAGTGAGAGTTTCATCGCAAGCAAACATTAGGTTGCTCCCTTTCCTTTCTCGATGCACCTTTATGGAAATAATCTTAGGAGAGCTCACGCAGAAGGCGATAGATTTATGCAAACTCGTTCTGCTCGAGGCTCCTGATTGGTTGGGCCCATCAGGACAGTCTTGGGTCCCACGAGGCGACCTTTGGCTCAAAACTAACCCAGTTGACTTGACCTGTCGTTCACGGCAGCGCGACCTTCTTTTTTCTCTGACAATTAGTGCCAAGTGTTATAAAAATATTTTAATTAATTTATCAAACCATGCACTTTTCAAATAAACAATATTGGCTTCAGAGTTCTAGTGATTAACAAAAGCGTTCCCAAAACTAAATCAATAATAAATGTTTTATTAAAAAAAAGCACCAAACAACAATTTACCGTAAAACTAAAAAATGAGGAAATTACTAATTATGACTAATACCGTTGCAAACTCAGATTTTCTCTCTTTCCATGAAACACATTTTTCACACAGACAATCCATCAATTTCCCACCCATTATGCAACAAGTGAGTTTTGTACAACTACTAATAAAATAAATAATAGATCGATGCTGAAGATCATATTTTCAAATCCAATTTTTTGTTTTTCCCCGAGCTCTGTAGGATGTTCGTTATAACTCTGAAGCAGAATAACGTGTCATCGTTTTTTTTTGTCCGCGTGAAGTGATTTTACGTCGATAATAAAACCGCATTCCCCTCCATCACAGCCCGATCTTATCGAATCATGTGAGTGCGGAAAAAATCAAATTACGGTTCCGATTACTGTCAAATATAAAAAGAATCTTGCCACGAAAACACTCCAGTCGATAATCAAGGAATAAAACCGCGGCCAGCAAAACATTGTCCGAAATGTATAAAATTCACCTACATTTTAAAAATGTTATTTGACGACTTTATCAACGTCCAAGCGTTAAAAAAAATTCGACATCGAGCGTGCTTTTTACCCCCCTCCCGCCACAATCCCGCGATACTTTTTTTTAATAGAAAGTACCATTTGACTTTCACTTTCAATTAAAATTGGGTAAAGTTCAATACTGTGGAGTACTACTATTATGAATTCACACTTGCAACAGCTGTTGTATATAAATGTCATGTTTACACAATTTATTTTCGTTTACACTTTTCATTATTAATCGTTCAGCAAACAATGAAAATAAATATGCATGTTGCATCGATGGTATTAAATGCGAGTTAATTTAATGTATTTTAATACCGCTGACCTTCCCATCAATCGAATTTGGTTAATTTTTTAATTTGGTAGAGATAATGAAAAGATCTGAATTGTCTAGGGAATACGAAAAATTAATGATGGTAATAATGACTTGCAAAGTAATTAAATATTGCTCGGAAAAATTAAAAAGCAATTTATCAATTTGTGAAGAAAAATAGGTGAAAGTGCAATTTCTCTATGCTTTGGAGAAAATGATTACGTTTGAAAGTAAAACTAATTTTCTCCGAGTTTATTTTTAAAAGCAATCTTTCTTGTAATGGTTTTAAACTGATAGGGGAATGAAACAGTAACAATAAAATTCCAGATTTTTAATCTCTGTAACGTATTTCAGTGAGAATATTAAATTTTAAATTATGAATACATTCATTTTTAATGTGGATTTAATTTTACTTGCTCTCTCCTCCATAGACTAAATTAATTTTATTTATTTTATTTTATTTTTTTACCCGCTCTGATTTGAACTCAAAAATTTAATTCCTTTCGAGCAAGAATCACCACAGAAGATCGCAATTAAAATTTTTTTCTGGAATGTTAAAAATGATAGAAAATTTAATCATTTTTTAAAATTTCCAAGTCAGATTTTATCTGGAAAGGGAAAACTCTGAAAATAAGCGTACAAGCAATGTTGTCCTTTCGCTCACCGTCGGTTGAAATCACCAAATTTTTGGGATGTTCTTCATGGCGTCGCGAATCCCTTTACTCGTTACGCTGCCTGTCAAGCAATGGAGAGATATTTTAAAAAACTTCCACGTATTTTTAATCCGTTGCCCCTGCCGACTAGCGAGGTTCTGCATAGAAAACACATTAAAATTTTTATGGCAAAACAGCTTGATTTCACCAATTTCAAAACGATATGAACATATTTCTGGAAAAATTAGCATCAACACTGAATATTTACGATTAATTTATTGATGATTGAATTTATCTGTAAATATTTTTCTTATAATATAGTGGGATACGAAATTTGTAATTTTCTTCCTAACAATTTTAAAAAATCATTCAATTTCAGAAGTTATCCACAATTTGTATTTTGAAAAAAAAAGGTGTCCAAAAATTCTTTAGACATTTTGAATGATAAAACTTTCAGAACATTTTATAAAAGGAATACATATCGATTTCTCACTTACTGTAAAAGATAATTAAGTATGGAACATTAACGATCGTATAAATGGAAAATACTTTACTAAGTAAAGAGTAAAACAGTGTTTTACAGAATCTGTCTGGGTGAAAAGTACGATATTGCCCAGAGTTCATTCGTTTAGTTATTTCTAACGCTTTGTTTGCATGGTTTATGAATCTCTCGAATGTGTAAGCTTTACTTCAAAAATAGATAATAAACATATTTCGAATAGTTTAAAGTTGTCACTCGTACATTTAAAACAAAAACTTGAAATTTTTCATCAATTAATCTGCCTTGAGGGTCAGAAATGAAATCCAACACACAAATATAAAAGTTATATACAATATCAAACTTAATTTCTAAAGTTCGTGATATTTTTATTTAATATTATAAATATTCAGTCATACCTCAAGCATCAAAATATAATATTTTGAACAAATGTTCATCTAATCACAAATCCGACGGCAAAATTATTTATCCAAAAGAATAATCTAATTTTAGAAAAAAAAATGTTCAATTTAATTCGATTGTTAATACAAATAAAAATTATTCATGTAAATGAGTTATAATTATAATTCATAAAAATAATAATTTTATAATAAATGTTTATTTCATTTTTATCTTTGCATTTTTATGGAATAATTAATTAATTAATTATGAAACACATACGTACATTTATATTTAATATTTTTAATTCATTAATTACATTCTATACAGTATATTTAGTATTATTCGTGCATTTTTGGAGCGACACGCCCACTCGTGAAAAAAATCGTTCCGACGGGCGTCGCGACGCTGCGTAGAAATGGCGGACAAAACAGACGAAACAGACGCAACGTCGTATTATCTCAATTATTTCACAAAAGAACTTGGCACTTTTAAATCCGAATAAAAGAATTTTGTTCTTTTTACAACATTCGTAAAACTTCATTTTTCTTCAAGAGCTAACAAAAGATTTTTAATTTATTTTTAATAGCACATAGTCATTTGAAGCTACTTGTTATATAATTATCTCAAGCAACAAATTATCTTCTCTTCAAACTATCGTGAATTCAAGATTACAATTAAGATAGAAAAGCTTATAAAATATTTTTCATTAGGGAAATAAAAAAGCAATTCCATCAAATATATAAATGAAAGATATTTTTGGAGTATGAAAATAATGACAGAGGTAAGAAATGTTTTTGGACCGTTTTGAATCACTTGATATTTTCAAGACTGGTGACTGTTTAACTAATAGAGATCACCATGATACAATTTACCGTCAGTTTGGCAAATTTTTGCTCATTAACTGTAGACTTCCATTGAATTTCATTTATTTATTATATCCCACCAGCTGTCAATAGCTTCCTCTTCCAATTTTTCTACCGTTTGATTAATCGGCCTGGCATTACCCGTAGAAGTTAAAAGTATATTTCAAAATTTGAAATTTATATTTCAACTTAAGCTATCCAACCAATTAAGCAATGAAAAAAATGTGGGATTCAATTTACTTTTTACGATTCATTATTATAGAATTCAATGAAAAATGTCAAAAGGGCACGGATTTTCACCTAAAATCAAAAAATGTAAAAAGTCTATATACATGCAATTGGATTTGTGCGCTTGATAAAGAGAGCATCAATTATGTACCTGTTTTTCTTTTTTATTTCGAATTTCCCACTTCCCATTTCTCATTTTTTTCTAGATTGATGCCGTCTGTCACTGTTGGTTTTTAAAACGCCACATATGACGTTTAGGCAGCCAAGATTTGTTTACGCGTATCCATATATCGATTAAAATTTAAGATTTAGCTATAAACTAAATAACTCAAATGTTCCTAAATATTTTAATCTAAATGTGCTTTAAGGTTATTTTCAAGGTATGAGTCAGAAGAACACTAAGAAAAATGGTTTACTATATCAAAAAAAATGTGTTATCTCCCAGTCAACCAAATTTGTTTGCTAATTCAACAAAACTTTTCTTGATACTTCAAAAAATTTAATTAGTATCATGGAATAATTTGTTTTTTAATTAGAATCTTTTTCAAAGCAACTACGCGGCGTTTGAAACGAGAAAATATGGTAGACCAATTTGTCAAAATAATTCGAAATCAGCATAAAAAAATCTGTCAAAAAATACTTTTTTATTTTAATTAATTTAGGTCAGGTTGTTTCAACTATGTATTTACCATGATAAAATATATTTTATCATGGTAAATGTAAATAGCAATTCCTCATAGTAAAAAATTCTTTATTAAACTCTTAGTACCTGAAACAGCTTTCAGATATTCTTGGGAAATGCCTTCATTTCGAACAAGTCTTTTAATTTTATGGGGTTTTATTTTCAGCTCTTACACAAATTTACTGACAAATTTTTAAGCTTTATCTATTAAGGGTTGAAATTTCGCTCCAAAATTGAATTCAAAAACACAATCTTAATGGGAATAGTGATTTTTGGACCCAAAAAATTAATTAAATAATCTGCCTGTGATATTTGTTTTCGAAAATTTGCGATTTCTAGTTTCATATCTTCTACTTCTGTTTGAGGGTTTAAAATACAATCTCGTGATTAAACTCATGTTTATGGAATTATTTTTAAAGGATATTGAAAGTGATTTAAGATATAAAAAATATGATAAAAAACCTCTAATTATGAAAAATCATCATTTTCAGGCTAAAGGGTTGAAAAAGTCATCTCTTAAATCGATTTAAGAGAATAAGTGTTTTAAATCGATTATGTCATGCTAAATCCAAATCCTTTTTCAAAATTGCTCTGTTTTTACTCATTTTAGAGTCATTTGTAGACTTGAATGTGAAAAATGGCCTTTTTGACATTTCTCGGTTAACACATCTCAAAAAACTGACCTGATGGATTAATTCAGGGAACGGATTTGGTTTAATTAAATTCGAATTGAGAAAAACATGTAATGAGGAGGAAATTTATGGAATACAATTTTCATATCTATAAATAATTTTTACTTACTCTCAACTGCATAAATTTCAGTTTCAAGCTAACTAATACATTTAAAAAAAAGCTATAATCTGTATTACGGATAATTTTAATAGATCATGATATAGGAAACACTTATAAGAGAAATATAGGAATTGAGACTCTGATGAACATTAGTTATTAAAACTCCAAATTCAAACAGTGGTCCCGCGATATAGATAGCTCCGTGCGCATGCGGAAGAGTATTACTTAATTAATTGAAATTATTATCACGTTGTTCAAACCAGCTTTCATGCGCTCTAGTGCGAAAAGCAGTGCTTTTAATTACTCAAAACAAAGGACGAGTTCTAGGTATCTAAAACATTAATGTGGTACGCACCAGGCGTCTCCCTAACTACTTGCAGTAATTAATTGATGATATAATTATATAAAACTTGATGAAAATTGCAATTTTTTAGCTTGAATCAGTCGCGTTTTCAGCTCTTGAAATTCGAAATACAAAGATGCTTTCCATCTCAATTCAACCGGTCCATTCGGGACACGAATTTATTTTCTAACGAAACTCAAATAATGAGACACGTATTTTTTATTGGACCGAAAATTTTTTTTTTTTGAGATTTATTGGCAATTTCGTTTTTGGGATCAAAATCTATTTTTTCAATTATTCGCGAGAACTTTATTTTCAATTGTCTATAACTTCGTCAATAATTGACCGATTTTAACAATTTTTACTTTTAAATGTTTGTAATAATTTGGACCACCGAACACAGTTATAAACAATTGCTTGTTGATTGTTATTTAGCAATCAACAAAAATTGCAATTTTTTTTTTAATTCAATGTCTCGAAAAGTGTTTTTTTTTTTCTCTCAAACTTTTTTCGCATCAAAAAGACACCTTGAGTTTCAATTCTACTGAATCTCTAGTGGCTAAAATTTTTTGGTTTCGAATTATGATTTTTTTAAGAAAAAAATCGTTTTCTTCGCAAAAACGTGGACTGCACAATGAATATCAACTTTATATGTGCGTCCTCACATTATCGCAAACTCTAATATAAATAATGGAAAAAGTAAATATCTCCTTTTCTGCAAGTTTTTTTTCTATGCATTGAAAATAAGAATGATCAAATTTTATATAATTTAAAAGACAACTTATATTCAATTTTGTATTTATTACACTTATCAGATGAAATAGATTTTAATGTTGGAAAAAGTAGAACCATTATACTCTACTGGTGGCTTTCTCTCGAATTATTGAAAAAATAGTGTTCAACAAATCATTTACATTGATTCAACTATTTCGAATACAGAGAATGGAATTGCAATTAGAGATATAATTTTCATTACTAAATAATAAATTACCTGCTCAATAGTTGTTGTTTCAGCCCTAAAAATTGATAAATGAATATTTCTGAAATGAACAAACACAGCAACATTAATGTATCATGAATTTCGAAAGAAATATATCAGAATGATCTCGTACAATAATAAGCGTAGATATATATATCTAAACCTGAATCAGTGAACGGCCATTGATTCGCAGTGACTATTCACTGATGGCAGCAGCTATAAGTCTTTCACTGAGAATCAGTGGAATTCGACTGATGAATCAGTGAAATAGATTGAACTCACTTATTGAATCAGTGAAAGCTTCAGGTGGGAGTAATAAAACCAGCAATATATTTTAACGACCGATGAACTCGTTTATTTTAGGCTAAACAACACTAAAACGAAATTACGTAATTATTATTATTTTGGAGGGATGATAAATCAGTAAAGAGTAGATGAAAGTTTTAGATATATTTTCACTGATATAATCAGTGACTATTTCACTGATTCAGATTTAGAGAGTACTTACAAAAAATGTGTACATTGAATACCAAGCTGTTGCTGAAGACTTTTAGGTACAAAATCGAAAAAAGCGTTCAATGAAATTCATCGTTGAAAACATTCGATAGATCATATCTATGCACAGTCAATTTGTCATAAAGACTGAGTAAAAAATTTTTTGTGATATTTAGAGTTTCACAATATAATCGTAAAGGACAACTATAAATCGTTATACCATACACGTTGAACATATAAAGTTCATATTCATTGTGCAGTCCACGTTTTTACGAAGAAAACGATTTTTTTCTTCAAAAAATCATAACTCGGAAACAAAAAATTTTAGCTACTAGAGATTCAGTTGAATTGAAACTCAAGGTGTCTTTTTGATGCGAAAAAAGTTTGACAAAAAAAAATACACTTTTCGAGATATTGAATTTAAAAAAAAAATTGCAATTTTTGTTTATTACTAAATAAAAAATTAATAACAATCAACAAGCAATTGTTTATAACTGTGTTCGGTAGTCCAAATTATTACAAACATTTAAAAGTGAAAATTTTTAAAATCGGTCAATTTTTGATGAAGTTATAAGCAATTGAAAAAAAAGTTCTCGAGAATAATTGAAAAAATAGATTTTGACCCCAAAAACGAAATTGCCGATAAATCTCAGAAAAAAATTTTTTCGGTCCAAAAAAAAATACGTGTCTCATTATTTCGATCAAAGAGCAACATATTTGAGTTTCGTTAAAAAATAAATTCGTGTCCCGAACGGACCGGTTGAATTGAGATGGAAAGTATTCAAAGTAATTGAAAATTTAAGAAAATTGTATAATTGAATTAGTTTTTTATTCGCAGTGATTGCAAGATAGTACGGGTTTTTTTCAATGTCTAGGTAGTTGATTCTTAGTTAATTACAGTAAAAATAAATTAATTTGGAGAAACGAATTATTTTAAATCTATAACTTAAGGTAGTTGTTGCGCCAAAAATCAGTCTCTGGAGAAAGAAGTATTTCTATGATTTCAAGACTGGTAATTATATCATCAGCCGTGTCATATGTAAGGAAAGACATTCTTTTTAATAAAAAAAAATTTAAAATTATGAAAAATAATATTTTAATAATGTTTTTTGTAATAGGATATTTCCTTATTATCGCTCCATACCCAATTTTCAAAAATGGTGCGATTCTGATAAATCATGAATCATTTTTTTAGGGAAAGGATTCTCTACAACTTTACCGTTTCCGATTTTCGAAAATAAATTCTTTAATGGTTGAAATCATTAAAAAACAATTTTCCAAAACGAAATTTTTATAAACAAATTGCTGAATTTGATAATAATTGATTCATTTTCAAAAATCGGAAACGGTAAAGTTGTAGAGAATCCTTTTCCTAAAAAAATGATTCATGATCTATCAGAATCGCACCATTTTTGAAAATTTGGTATGGAGCGATAATAAGGAAATATCCTATTACAAAAAACATTATTAAAATATTATTTTTCATAATTTTAAAATTTTTTTTATTTAAAAAAGTGTCTTTCCTTACATATGACATGGCTGATGATATAATTACCAGTCTTGAAATCATAGAAAAACTTCTTTTTCCAGAGACTGATTTTTGGCGCGACAACTACCTTAAGATTTCTGGTTCCCTATGAAAAACCCTAATGAACTCGAAACTGTGAAATTTTTATGAAATATATTTCCAGTAATGTGCAATTCACTTTTTCAATAATGCATACAAATAATAATTATTTGAATTTGAATCGATGATTGGTAGTTTACTTTCACTAGGTGTAGTTGTATAAAATAATTAATGACCGAGCTAAAGAACTTCGTTTATATATACTGAAATTTTAACATGATAAATTTTCATTTTATTGCCTAATTCCCATAAAAAAATTGGTTTATTTTTTCTATTTACTTATCAACTGTTGAAAATATGAATAATGACCACAATATGAAACAATCATAAAATTGTCAAATATACAAGTGCAGTTAAATATTCATGTTATAAAATGGGTAAATAAAAAACTGATCAGATTTGCATAAAACATGCTACCTTTATAATCCAGACAAGAAGTTCCTGCTGTGATTTTTTTTCAATCTAATATAAAGTAATACATTATTTGGTTATTTTAAACAAGAAATTTTCTCAAACACCTAATTTTTAATCTTATAACAGAAACTTGAACCTTCACACGATTTTCATTTGTATTTCTCTTCAGCTCTGAGAAGATAAAATTTTTCAAGCTATGGATACAAAATCAATGAAAAAATTCGTTTCCGAAATGGTAATTTCAATTAATTCGAATATGTCTAAAATGAAAATAGTCAAAGGTGACTAGCGATAGAGGAAAGATTCAGTCATTAATTCAATTAGGGAAGAATTTGACTAATAGTTAATCAAATCAATAAATATTAGTTAAATTTCACAAAAAATATTTAGTAAGCTTCTTTTTATCACTAATTCACTTTCCTAAAATTAGACTGTTAATTATTTAAAATGGTACGTTCTTGGAAAAATTGGCTTTGAGTTTGGTGGACAGTATGTTTCGTTAGAGAAAACCTTTTAAGAAAAAAAGGAAAAAACCAACAACCTCGAAAGTGTACAACTTATTTAATAGTTCTCAATCATTTTTGGACCCTACAGCCAATTTTTCCAACAACGTACCATTTTATTAATATTAAGGGCCAATAGAATTTACACTACTTTTAACCAGTCAGCTGTGGCGACCACGGCGACTTCCATGTATTTATGACGTGTATACTCGTCAAACACACTTAACTGGTTAATTATTCTATTTTTATCAACAATTAGTCAAAATCATGACTAATTGAATTACTGATCGACCTTACCGCTTTTAAATCTATAATTTTTAACCATTCATATTTATAAATCCTTTACGTAAAACTTACGCAGTGCACTCTCTAAACTTGAATCAGTGAACGGCCATTGATTCGCAGTGACTATTCACTGATAGCAGCAGCTATAAGTCTTTCACTGAGAAACAGTAAAATTCGACTGATGAATCAGTGAAATAGATTGAACTTACTTATTGAATCAGAGAAATCTTCAGGTGGGAATAATAAAGTCAGCAATATATTTTAACGATCGATGAACTCGTTTATTTTAGGCTAAAAAACACTAAAAATAAATTACGTAATTATTATTATATATTGTAATTATTATTGTGTATAATTAAAAATTAAAGATCCATCGTTATAATTTAATCGTTTTAATAGAATTCAAAAGTTATTTTCACGTGGCGCGTTCACTGATTCCTCAGTAAAATCAAAGCAGGGCACTGATTCATCAGTTGATATATTTCCACTGATATAATCAGTGACTATTTCACTGATTCAGATTTAAGGAGCATACATACTTTACTCATAATTTCATTATTGCCTATTGAAAAACTTGACTTGAAAAACCATGTCAAAAACAACATGAAAAAAGTCGTCAAAAACGTGATAAAGAATGACGTAAAAAATTACGTCAAAAAGAACATCAAAAACGTTGTCATGAATTGGGGTAGTTTTTGACGTCGTTTTTGACTTCACTTTGACCTAATTTTTTTTCAAATACTAACAGGACCGTAAACATTTTTACCACTTTTGCACGAACGTACTATTAATATGACTATAAGTAGAATATTAAGGAATGTTAAGGAGACTTGTGATTGCGGAAAATGAATACTTCCATACCTTTTAACTGTAAACTTATTTTATTCAATATTTGAACTTTATAAAAACTATATCAGTGCATAATAAAAAATTAGGTCAAATATAAAGTCAAAAACGATGTCAAAAACTGTCCCAATTCATGACAACATTTTTGATGTTCTTTTTGACGTAATTTTTTACGTCATTCTTTATCACGTTTTTGACGACTTTTTTCATGTTGTTTTTGACATGGTTTTTGAAGTCAAGTTTTTCAATAGGGTTATTACAGATACAAACTTTGAAATGAACAAAATGAATTTAGTTTATTTTGAGCTTATTTCAAATCCAATAGACTTCAATGTTTTTGTATCTAGTCTCTAAAGACAGTATCCTGCTGTGTTTCTCAAAAACCCGTATTCTTGCACAGAGAACAAAGGAATGAAACTTTTGTTTTGGTGTTTACCTTAATCTTTTCACCCCAAAGAATCACAAAGCTAGGAAAAAAGAAAAATTCTTCTGCTTTAGAGTAGAAGGGCTTTTCTCAATATGGGTTCGGACTAATTTGAAAAAATGCAAAGTGCGAAAGGGTGAGACCACTAATCCTTGAGGAGTACTAGTCAGACAATTTTTGGTTTCCGGAAGCTACTTGTTTACGAGAGGAGAGACGAGAAGTGAAAATAGAAAGCTTTGAGAAGAAAGATTTTGTATAATAAGCATTACTCGTAGCCCATAATCCTGACCGGGATGCTGGATGCTGGCAGTTCGGTTTTGTGAATAGGAAAATGTTCCTTTCCTTTGTTTACAGAAACGCTTCTGCCTTTTCGTAGAAAGAGTACCTAAACGACAAATGCTGAATGCTAAATGATCTCTCACATTCGCCTCGCGGTAACGACGTCTCTGATAGGCCGCTGGGAAACCCCTCGGAAGATGGCTGCCCCCATTGTAAACCAAGCTTGGTAGACAGAGGGCAGATACTTTGAAATATTATACCTACTCCCGTATCGCGAGCTGCGTCCGGCAAAAACAATGCGAGATATCGCTTGCAGAACGTGAGTGTTTCCCCTCCCTGGTTGCCTTTGTCGGTGATTTTTTCGGATGTATAATTTTAATTAATTCGTTGGCGACATTCGTTCGGCGCCAACCTTCGTCCTGAATACCGCCATCCAAAGGAACTTGTTGGATGAAGGACATGCGCCCAGGATCAAGGGTCAGATTACCTTTTCCGCGGCCATTTTAACGAACCTTCGAGTTTTGAAACAGCGGTTCCGTTCACAAGAAATGAAAATGTCAAGCAACTATAATTAACAACGGAGGGGGCATGACTCGTAATTTAGATTGTTTTACCTCCACACTGTTTTATTGTTGCTCATGCGCTTTACTGCAAGTTTTATCTATGTCAGAGAATTGGCTTAAATAACTGAATTTCCCACGGAAAATATAATTTCCACGTAGATAATGCGTCGACAAATTAGATGCACTGGAGGGAAATTATTAAATGGCTCTTTGTTCACGGAGTTATTTGTACGGAATGTTAGTTCCTAGTTTCTTCTATTTCGAAATTTAAACATTAATTAGCATTTTATTAATAAATCATTTTGTTCGTGATTTCATTAATCATATTCACATTGGACTGGTACATTATCAAATTTAAAAAATTTCTGTATATCAAATTCAAAACACTTTTATTGTCATTTCGAAAAATTACTTTACAAGTACTGTGATTTTATTTTACAATACTTCGCCTGTAATTTTACTTTACAATCTGGTATTAAAATGCCAATAAAGTATTGTAATATCACAAGCATTTTTAACAGTGTTGGACCGTTACATATCTTAAAAAGCTACTTCTGAGAAGAATTATAATGTCTATTTTATAAATTCAAAACCATAAAATTAAATAATTCAATTTCACAAGTTTTCACTGGTTAAAATCATGAGAAGTTACGCACTGATTTTTATTTTACTGATTAAGATTGAGAGAGAATTCTCTTGTAAGTAATTGAACAAATAATTATGTACAATAACTCTATGGAATTCTGATTCAATGTAGCCAACTCAGAAAAATATTTGGTTAAATCAACAAAATTTTTGTTGGTTGAATCACATAATTTTGTTTTTATATGGACGAAAAAATGTTTGGTTAAACAAAAATAATTATTTTATTGAATCAAAAGAATTCCTTGGTTAGTAAAATTTGGCAAATCCAACCAGATATTTGAGTTGCCTTCAATAAATTTTCAGTATTATTATATCTGACCAAAAAATGTTATTACTTCAATGAAATACTTTGGGATATATATATATATATATATATATATATATATTGTAGATATTTAAAGATAAATATTCCTTTTCCAGTTTTTTTATCAACGCAAATATCTTTAATATCTTAATCAGGCGCGATAAAAATATCTAATTTTAAAAAGAAAAAAATAATCTAAAACATGAAATGAGCCAAAATTATTTTCATTACAATAGTAAAATATAGCTTTAAAGGCTGGTATCATTATCTTCAAAGTGATTTTTTATAAATTCGAAGTATTTTTTAATATTGCGTGTAAATGAAAGTTGAAAAAAAACGACAAAATGGCGTGTCTTCGTCTCCGTCCGACGGCGCGCGCTGCGTCCATTTGTCAATATTTAAGGTAGTTGATCCACGAAAATTAGACCTCAGGCAAAAATGGATAATTTTGCTTTAAAGAATAGCAATATTATTATTGAAGGGCTATTTTGGAAGAAAAAAGATTATTTTACATGAAAAAAATTTGAAACACAGAAAAATAATTTTATCAATAAATTTTTTTTTTGACCCAACTTTTTTTCATATTGCTTCTTACCAAATTTAAAAAAATTATGCGATTCTAATAAATCATGAATAATTTTTTCAGAGAAAAGATTTCCCACAACTTCACCGTTTCTGATCTTTAAAAATAAATTCTTTAATGGCTGAAACCATTAAAAAAAACATTTTCCAAAACGAAATTTTTATAAACAAATTGCTGAATTTGATAATAATTTATTTATTTTCGAAAATTGGAAATGCTTATGTTGTAGGGGATCTTTTTCTTCAAAAAGTGATTTGTAATTTATTAGAATCGCATAATTTTTTAAAATTTGGTAAGAAGTGATAAGAAAAAAGTTGGGTCAAAAATAAAATTTATTAATAAAATTATTTTTCTGTGTTTTAAATTTTTTTCTTGTAAAATAATCATTTCTCTTTCAAAATAGCCCTTCAATTATAATATTGCTATTCTTGAAAGCATAATTATCTATTTTTGCCTGAGGTCTACAATCATTTTCGTGGATGAAAACTACCTTAAGTGATATTTCACAATTATAAACTCAAACAATTTTTCTCATCACTCAAAAATCATTGAAATACATTAATGTACACGAAATTTGGAATAAGTTAAAGCCAATTATTTAATCATTATCAGATAGTAAAAAATCAAAAAGTTTAATGGAATTTAAAGAAATAGGATGAAAACGTTTTTTGGTAGAAAATGTAGACAATTATTCAACATTTTCTACATTTTCTTGTTCTTAGAAAGAATTTATCATAAAAAATATAATCCTAAAAAAGTCATAATTACTAATTTTTTTTTGTAAAATTGATTAAATTCATTTAGTTTGAGAAATGTAAATATTTTATTTCCATATGCGTGTAAACATGACTTGCAATTCTTTGGTAATAGTAAACTTTAAGAAATAATTGTACAGACGAATTAGATTTTACCTGTTTATCAATTGTTTTGAAATCGTTATATACATTGATTTCTTAAAATTTTGATTTTGTTTTTCATCGAAATGAGAAAAAATTAAATCATGGCGATTTTAAAGTATAATTTCATACTGTTGTGCAGTTTGTGATGAAGAACATGTCAATTATCATCCTTTGTTACATTTTGAAAAACAATAATAAAAAAAGTTTTTCTCCTAAACAATTTGACCTTAGAAAGTTTTTATCGAATTTAACCGAAATAAAATAGATTGAATGATAAATTTAACATTTTTTTAAAAGTTAGAATTACTATTATAATCATGTACGGATGGAAAAATTCATCAGTTTCTAATTAAGATATTGGAATAGTTTTTATTACAACGATTCTCCGTTATGTCGGAAAAATATATATTTTTGTAATAACTAAACTGGACAAATAGTAATAGCAATTAACGAAATTAGTAAGTTTTACAAAAACGTAAGATCGATACAATCTGGGAATGCATGAAAATAGTGCCGACTACAAAACGGACCGACTAATTGGATTTTATAAGTTTTACTAAAAATTGTAATCATTGTTATTCAGTTAATCTAGCTGTAAGGACTAAGATGTTAAGATGATACAGAGTAAAAAAACATGCTTGTGACTCTTTTTTACAAAAAAAAAAATGGGTAACCACGACTAATACTTTCTCTCAGTGTATAAAACTATCTCTCATTACAATTAATAAAAATACAGTAAAATAGATTTTTAAAGTCCATACACAATTTTTAAATAGTGATAAGTACACAAAGCCCATTGCAAAAGAAAATGAATGGAAGCTTTTTCAAAAAAGTAACTATTTTTCTCGTGGCGGGAAGAATTGCTCGTTCAATTACCTTCTAATTTACGCAGCATTGGCAAAGACTTTTGTTAAATATAAATTAGAGGGTCGCAAACAAAAATTAATTTTGAATTTGACGGCATGAGTTGTTATTTTCGATAACATTTTTGCAAGGCGTAATACCAGGGGAAAGTAATTAGAGTAAATCCAGCGCCTCCGGAGGACCCTTCCAGCAGCACAAAATGGCGGCCTGGAACCGCCCTTGTGAAAAAAATTAGGTCTCCTTCCGTTACCTCGTAAAATTTACATAAAAAGCTGAGCTCGTTCGACTGAAAATCGGAAGCCCTTTCTACTTTTTTTTCCTTCCCGGCTTTTAATTACCCTTTACAAAAAAACTGTCTAAAACATGTTTAGAATTAATTAGTTCGAAAGTAATCATCACGGCGCTTTGTGTTTTAGAAGGCTAGTAAAGTATTTAAATCTTTCAAATTGTAGTAAGTGTTCTACGATTGCTAAACTGCCAATCATTTATTTTCATGCACGTTGGATGAATGGACTGCAATTATGAGCCGCAAGAAAGAAATTGGGAGAAATATTTTTGCAGAAAGGTACCCTTATCCTCGTGTTTTGAACACATCAGTTGGAGCGCCTAAATCAGTGGCATTGTTCGATTTCACCTTTTGAAACCTTCGTACTTGAGCGAATGTAATCCTTCCGTCAATCCACCCGGCATTGAGCCAATAACCTAAACAATTTTCAATTACGTCAAGAGATAAAGAGAGAATCCAGAGAGAGGATGAGTAGATGAAGGAAGAGAGAAGCAGAGAAGCATACAACATTCTCGTTAAATTCGCCTTCTCTGACAACCAAACAGACGCTCGTTCCTACGCGTTCTCGACCAATCCTCGAGCATCAGAGCCCTTCTCCTATCTAAAGAAGCAATCCCTTTCCAAGCAAGCGTACCCTCGTAAACGAAACATCCTTCTCGCCCTTCATTCGACCTTCCATCGACTCGTCGGAGGGTAGAGGAATGGACAATCGATAAACTACTAACTCCCTCACGCATCATGGTATTAAATCTATAAGCAATTCATTCTCGAGAAGTGCCAGTAGTTCTGAGGCGGACAACAATTCCTAATGGGTTTTTAAAAATCGGTTCAATATTCGAACAAGAGTAGCGGTATTGGTGCAACCTTGGTCCAGTATTGAAGCATTCGTCATTCTGGCCAATTTTCCTCTTCGTTCTTTCTTTCCATAACATTATATTTCTTTCAATTGGTCCTTATTTTATAATAAAATATTCTACAGGCAAGCATATAGATTATACTTGGAACAATAAAAATAGTAACCTGTAAATGAATGTTGTGAATATTACGATCCGTATTGTGCCCGATGCAATACACGTGGTAACCTCTACCATATTTTATTCATTTTCATTGTTTTTAACAGTATTATTTTCTCTCTTGGGGATTTTCTCATTCATCCCTATTCTTAGAATGATTTATTGAACGGGTTGTTATATGTATTGTAATCACTAGAATGCAGATAGTAACTTGAGTATAAATATTGTAAGGAGTACTATCATAATCGTCCAATTACAATACAAATGGTAACCTGTATAATATTTCATCCTTTGAATAAGCCTAAGCATTTTGATAATGTCCGACAGCATATTTCTTTCTCAGTTTTGTATTTTGACAATTATAAAAAGGAAACTGAAAATGTTTCTCAATTGTAAAACAAGAAATATCTCTCAATTCGGATTTATTCATTTTTTTTCAATAAAAAAAAAAGGCGATGATCACATTGGACGCGTGAATTTTTAATAATTTTGAGAAAAATAGTCGAACTACGAGGGGCACTCCGAAAGTTTTGTCAAAGTGATGAAAAGAAATACTTTACAATGAAACGAACTCAACAGATGGTATGCTCAAAATGTCTGTTTTTTATGCTTTAAGTGCCTTTCCAAGCTGTGAAAATCGTTGACCACGCATTTTATATTTGATTTTTGGGAACATGAAAAAGTCGTTTTGCAATAAATGTGAGTTGTACACAGGATGGTCCAATAACAAACGAATGGGTTTGTCAGCATTAACAGTGCGATGATCGTCTAGAGCCGCTGTTGCTACGAGGGCAGGTCAATAAGTCTTTACAAAATGTATCAGATGCCCTCAAAATATTGAAAGAAGTATATTTCTAAAGAACGCTATCTTTTAATAGACTACTGTCAAATTTTCAGCCAAATTCGTCCAAATTTTTACGATCTATCAATGTAAACAAGTCTTGTGAATCCAATAAAATGAAGAAAAACGAATTTCATGCAGTAATTAAACACTTCTATATAAAAGGCGATACACCAAAAGAAATAAAAGCCGAGTTAGATAAATTTCATGGTACATCTGCACTATAGTTTAAAACTGCCCAGGCAGAAATCATGACACTCTGCCGACCGTGACGATCGTTTAAAGGTTGGTCCGATGTAGGAGATCGACTGTTGATTAGCAACGTTGGTACAATGTTGGGAAACAATTGGCCCGACCTTATTCCGACTGTGGATAAAGTAATTTACCGACAATGGTTGTGCAAGGTTTATCCAGTGTCTATTCAGCCCCGGTAGTCGACTGTAAAATACCAGCGTTTGTACAATGTTGGATTTACAACAGGCCCAATCTTCTTCCGACTGTGGAAAAAATAATTTTCCGACAATAAATGTACAAGGTCCTCCCAGTATCTAATCGACTCTGATAATTAACACTGTAAAATACCAGTCAATATCAACAGAATCGTTTTACTGTTATTGTAGTATTAATGATAACCGATTTAATATTGTCATTTGTCAAAGTTGGGCTTGTGCACATTTCTAATATTTATATCAGATAGGTTATATCATACAATTTGTTTTCTTTTATCCTCGAAATTATTTTTTTTGGTAGGAGAAAGAATTTCATATCAAGACCAAAAGAAATAGTTTGACAGTAAAAGGTTAGTATTTGAAACGATAATCGTTCAACTGCTAAAGGATTTCCTCTCAAGAGTCTAGTCTTCTTTAAAAGATGTCTTTAACCGTAAAACATTGATTTAATAATAAAAGTATATAATCAGTATTTTAGAAATGTTGACAGCCAGCGTTGAAAATATGTTGATTACCAGTATTGATACAACGTTGGAAACTGGTGTTGTACCAATGCAGTACATCGTTATCATTTCGACTGTCCGCCGACAGTTGGATTCCGACAGTCGGAAGTTGGTATCCAACGTTGGATCGACGTTGGTCCGATTGTTAATTTCTGCTTGGGTGTGTACAATTTGGTGAATGAGTTTAAACATGGTCGTACCAGGGGTGTTAGTTGAAATTTGCCGGTTTACTCATAGATGTCCCTAGAGATATGTATACATTTCTATGATTTGGAATCTGTCATATTTTTCTATGGACAATAACTTTCAAAAATACACAATTACATTCTACCAAAATAATAGCATCATAGTTGTTTACCTCAGTGAATATGTCGAGTTTCGTTCCAAGTAAATCGCATTTGCGGCATTCGTTGCTTTTCTTATTTCATCAAAAGAAAAAAGCAGTTGAAGCTCATCGATTGCTGGTAGAAACTTATGGTGAACATGCTCCAGTGATTAGAACATGTGAGACATGGTTTCGTCAATTTAAAAGTGGAGATTTCGATTTAACAGACAATGAACATCCTGGTGCAGCGAAAAAGTTCGAAGACGAGGAATTGCAGGCGTTATTGGATGAAGACCCAACCCAATCGCAACAACAATTGGCACAAACGCCAAATGTGACCCGAGGAGCAAGTTGCCAACGTTTAAAAGCCACGGGGAAAATCCAAAAGTATGGAAAATGGGTACCACACCAACTGAACGATAGACAAATGGAAAATCGAAAAACGATTTGTGAAATGCTGCTTCAACGGTTTGAAAGAAAATCTTTTCTGCATCGAATTGTCACGGGGGACGAAACATTTATTTATTTCAAGAACCCGAAGCGGAAAAAATCATGGCTTTCACCTGGTGAGGTTGGCCCATCGACTCCAAGGCCAAATCGCTTTGGCCGTAAGACAATGCTCTGTGTTTGGTGGGACCAGTGTGGTGTGGTGTACTTCGAGTTATTAAAACCTGGTGAGACGGTGAATACGGATCGCTACCGACAACAAATTATCAATTTGAATCATGCGTTGATCGAAAAACGGCCGGAATGGGCCCGAAGACATGGCAAAGTTATCCTACAACATGACAACGCACCGTCTCATACCGCTAAAGTGGTGAAGAACACATTAAAAGCATTGAATTGGGGAATATTATCGCACCCGCCGTACTCTCCAGACCTCGCCCTGTCCGAATATCACCTTTTCGTATCGATGGGACACTCACTCGCAGAGTAACGCTTCGTCAATTTTGAAGAAGTCGAAAAATGGCTCGTAGAATGGTTTGCCTTGAAAGAGAAAAAGTTTTTTTGGAATGGTATCCATGATTTGCTTAAAAGATGGGCAAAATGTGTAGAATCCAATGGTCAATACTTTGAATAAAATTTTTTTGAGATTCCCTTGAGAAATAAGTGTTTTCTTCATTGAAAAAACCGGCAAACTTCAACTAACACCCCTGATACATTTACTTGTGATGCACCCAGTTTGGGACGTCCAGTTGAAGCAGCGCCGCGAGAAATTTTTGAAGTCATAGGTATATCACATAGCACGGTAAATACAATTTCGTGTGACCGATTCGATGGCTGGTTTAGCGCTTTGTCGTCGCAATCCTAGTGAATTTCTGCGTCAGTACATCACAAATAGAGAATTTAGCAAAGAAGAAAATGCTCTTTCATCAAGACATTGCACGCGGGCACACCTGTGCTGTTACAATGACGAAATTGCACGAATTGAATTTCGAATTGTTGTCATACCCACCGTACTCGCCAGATTTAGCCCCCTGTGACTTTTTCCTCTTTCCAAACATGCAAAAATGGCTTGCTGGAAAAAGATTCGAGTCAAACGAGGACGTCATCACCAAAACAGAGGCCGATTTTAAAAAACTTTCTGAATCTTACTTTTTTGACGGCTTGAAAAAATTAGAAAATCGCTGGGCGAAGTGTATAGAGCTACAAGGAGACTATGTTGAAAAATAAAAGTAAGCCAACCCGAAATAATGTGATTTTTTGTGTTCTTGTAAGAACTTATTGACCTGACCTAGTACATTACCAGTTTTAAATACAAATGAAGGAATCATTTTTTCTAAAAACTGCGAGATGGAACAACTTTTGTGGGTTTTGCTTCATTTTGAAACACCCAATCAACCGATTGGTTTTTTTTCGGGCTCGTATGCATGTATCCACGATTCGTCACCACTTACGATGCTAAAAAAGAGATTTAATAAACTTGATTTGAATCGTTTCAATGTTCCCTTGCACTATTTAATACGAGCTTTTCTTGATCATCCGATAAATTGTAAAGGATTTAACACGCACACAATTTTTTCACTCACAAATAATCATGCAGAATCGAATGAATTGCGTTCATCAATCCTCTCATATTATAACACCAATACTCTTGGTTTATGGTAAACTTATAAGGTCCAAAATGGAGTAATGTTCCAAAAAGATATCCCACCAATATTGGAGTGTCATTTGCCAATTTTGATCTCATATTATATTGCGAGGTCTTTATTGGTCCAATATTATGAGTCAGCATCCAACTGGATTTTAGTGCCGACTACGCATAATGGTCGGATGGTCACATTGACAATTAACCAATAGGACAGAAAGTCAGAAATCAATCCTCGCCTTCTTTACAACTCTATAGATCCTGTAAGCTTCCCTTTCTTCCTGTTTAACGAATAAGCGATACTTTTTTCACCCTCGTAAATAATCCCTTCAACCAGGCATATTAGCAACCAGTACGTTCTTGGCAAGGAGCCGCTGCCACTGACAGGACATTTATATTAGCAAACCACCGCCACGTTTACTCTTCCTCCTTCTATTTTTTTCTAACAAAAACCAAACTTTCTGGTCCTAAATACAAACTTTTGATGCTCATTTCAATGACAGATGTTGATAACATACGTGACTTCAAGAACTTGTCTCTAAGAAACTACCATAAAACCAACGTTCGTGCAAAAAATTTTAGAAAAGGTTTGCACATTTTATTTTGTTCATATATTTGAAATTCGACCTTTGCACACTCCATTGTATCGAATAACTTTTTTTAATGATAACCTCTTCACTATCATGTAATCTTAAATTCAATTCAAGTTTGAAACGTTCTTAAGGAAAATGAGCATTATAAGAATTTTAGAAACAAATAAGGATTTGCGCAAGTCCAATGAACAACGCTTTTCACCAAACGCAATTTTTTTATGTTTTAGTCTGGAATCGAATGGGATGAGGAAAATATGATACACGTATACGGAGAGTTCGAGAAACTTTACTCCACTTTTAGGAAAGTTGAGACATATGGACAAGTTGGAGTTCATTTTATATTATGGTAATAATTTTAAATTTTAGATTAAGAAAAAATGTTAGAGAATTCATAAATCCAAATATTTGTACCTATAAGTGTAATTGTAAATGCAGATTGCCTGACAAAGTTTGACACAGTCCCACCTGTCGAAAGAAAAAGAATTATTACTTTAATTTGCAGGCTCTAAAAGATTTCAACAACAAATAGTCTGTCTACAATAGATAGATAGTAGTCAGGAGACTATCAACGTTGACTTCCCTACTCACAAAATCAAAATCAATGATCAAGCATCGAAAACCCTTCAACGCAAGGAATAAGTTTCACGAACTAAACCAAGAAGAGCACTGCAGAATTATTCATAATCATATCTTTGAAAAACCCCTAATTCTAATATGTGATCAGTATAATACATAAATCAGTGATAAGCACCTTTTCTCAGAATATAGCGAATTCAGTAATACCAGACGAGAATTAAAATTTTCATAAAAGTGTCTAAGCCATCCATCCCAACTAGAAAAAACGATCAAATGCCTTGCAAGAAACAGCACTTTCCTAAAAAACTTTTTATGTTAAAATAACTCTTTAAAATACTGAGAGAAAAATTCAGTAATTGCAACAAAAAAAAACCAAAAAAAATTTAGTCGGCTCAAGAAAAAATTTTTTGTTGCACAAATACCAATAAAATCATTGTACTGGTCATACAAAATCGTTTGTTCAGTGTAGGGTAAAGGCAGCACTTATCAAGAAAGAACCAATTGTCGAGTAAACAGTTGATTTCTCTGAATCTAAAAATTCAATACTTTCAATGAGAAAAAAATGTGTAAATAACCAAAATTTGATTGATTTGGCAAAATGTTTTGTTGGTACAACAAAATAATTTTGTTACATAAACACCAACAAAATATTTTTGTTGATTTGACAAAAATGTTTCTCAGTGTATCTTTGGGAACCCCAACATAATAAGATCATAAACGAATAAAAAATTCAGAAACCCTCTCACTGATCATTCTTTGAAACTAAATGGATAAAGAATTTAAAAAGGACGAACATATTTTTAAAACCTTTATAAAAAAAGTATGTGAGATGTTTTGGGAATACGCTTGAATATGTGTACTATTAGTAATTTAATTACCATTGGAGTTTTAATTTCAATAAAAATGTAAACATGATAGACAAAATAATTTGTCTTATTGACAGATAATATCATACAATGGGTGCATTCAGTTTCTCTACATTATTCTATTAAAGAAATATTATTTCGTAAAAATATGAAGTGTATGACTTCTGATGCACTAATTCAATCCAGAAGTATCTTTTTCCCAGTTCTCCCAATTTTAGAATAGGCTATTAATATTTTTGGCTACAGAAAGGAAAAACAGGGTAGTCGATCAATTCTAGATTAAATAATAGAAATCCTAGTTAATGCTTCGGACCATTGTTCCATATATATATAACTTTGAACATAAACTCTACAGATTAGGAAAGGAAAAGCAGTGTGAAACAACTTAGTTATTAATAAATTATGTGTAATATATGCTTTGAAATTCTCAATAATAAATAATCATTGTATGATGATACTGTGGCATGAAATATAAATGCAACTTACTTGATAATTCAACTGGTGGCAATAATAATGGAGATTATTAATGATTTAGAGGTCGTTACTTTTAAATATTGTATAGCCAATGATTTTAGGATTACGAAATTAACATTTTCATCGGATCGTCACCAATATTGTAAGAATTATTAGCGTCAGTATCTTCATTTTTTATAATGCTATCAATATTATAATTTCCCTTATCTTGCTATTTATCCATATTCATGTAGAAAATAGAAAATTATCTTTACCTCATTACTTCTGATAAATTTCAATAAAAATTGAGTTCAAGATCTAAATCTAAAATTTCACGATAATTAAAAAATATGGATAGATTTATTTATATTTAGCATTCGCGGTTTGAAAAATTATACAAAAAACATCAAATAAATAAAACTTACATAATGGTATTCTTTCTTGAAAACATATTTACTGTAAAAATATCTGAAACATCCCCTAATATACTGTCGATAAAATTTCCTATTTAGAATTGGAAAATTTGTTTTCCTGTATACTTGAAAATTTGTCCATTATTAAGAAAAAATTATCATTCTCTAAAGGGATATTTCCGTAACGTATAAAAATGTTTTCTAGTTTTTTCAAGGAATATGGAATTTTAATAAAGGCGTTCAGAAAATTCACAAAATTTGTATTTGAAAAAATCATCAAAATGCATGTAATTTTTGCGTCCAGAAAATTTTCAAAATTTTGTTCAGTCTGCAAATCTACAAATTTGCTGTTATTTATATCAAGCCTTCTTCAGAGTTTGAAATAAAGTTCAATAAAATGAAGAGGACAAGATAAAGTATGTATGGTACTCTAAATGAGAAATAGCAAAAGTTATATTTTGAGTCAAGTTGGCTCTCACACGTTACGAGTGAATCCAGTGATTGTAAAAGTGAAACGATCGAGCCAATTGGAAACGAGTTGCGCGAACGTAAATGAGCAAACTCATAGAGCGTCGACTGTTTATGAAGGAGACTGCGATACGTTCTCCATTATTACTTTTCGAAAGCACCAGGGTGAATCATGGCAGCCAAGTTACTCGATAGGATTTCCCATAATTTGTGGATTATTTCTGGAGTACGCCTGCACCCTATCCCAGCATAAGATCTACCGACCACAGTGGAGAGGTCACAGAGGGCGAAGCGGCAGTAGCAGGACATTAAGGGTAACAAATGAGACTGCGAGGTCCTCCCGCAGGACTCTCTTCCGACTGAGGTACTGCGAATGAAAATAAGTGTACCCAGCTTCTCTCAACCCCTTCTTCTCTTTTTTCTTCGCTTTCTGCTCCATTCCCCCATCTCGCATTTTTTCTTTGTCAAGCCACCTCCAACTCCCACACCACATTAACTTCATCGAGGATTTACATTCGTACCAACTAGCAACGTTCCAAATACCCAACTACAACCGCATACACGAATTTAGATAAATACATTTCTGAAAACGTTACTTGAAATCGTTGTTGGCGACCGAGAGTCGCCAAAGTACCAAACTTCCAGGCACCAACAAAAGCTGCGCTCTGCGAAAATGTTTAGCAGTTTCCTGGATTAAGGAATGTGCTAATTGCAAAATACTGACTCGTTATTGCACAGAAATGCAGCAACATTACTGGATGACCATCCGATAACACCAGATTGGACAAAATGTTTTCTACTTATTTTGTGCATTTTGCTAGATTTCTGTATGAGTGTCTGCGATCTCTATATAAATTAAAGCAAAACAATAGCAAAGTTTAGTATCTAATTTTGTCTGAGTAACTATACTAGATTCACTGAAAGAAATTTATCGTAAATACAAACAATTTTCTGGGTATATTAGCAAAAGAGTTTGTCTGACTCAGATACAGCTAAACTTTATGGGTGTTTCATAAAAACAGTTATAGTTGAAGGTATATTACTGCACCAGTAATATATTTTCAATACACACATCCAAACTGATCCCAGCAAACACGTTATGCAACCGCTCCGTAAAAAAAGGGCAACATAGTTATTTCTAGTTATGTAACAATTGTTATTGTTCAGTGATGTAATTGCTATATAACGGGAAGGTAACAATGTTATGTAAGATTGTTACCGCGTGAAGATGTAAAAGATCAATAAAAGAGTGAATGTAACAATTCTGTAGCAGTGGGATGTATATGCTATAGAAAAACAATGTAAAATTCGTTCTCCAATTGTGTTACATACATGATCTGTAACAGTTTTGTCATAATGTTATGTAAGTGAACTGTCACGGCATTACTGTATGATTATGTAAGTCGTGTATAATGTACATTAATAAAAGCTATGTAACGATGTGACACAATTATTATGTAAGAATAATGTAACATTTGTTCTGTAACTTGGTTGCCCGAATGATCTATAACAATATCGTTTCTTTGTTACGTAAGGGTAATGTAACAGTGTTATGGAATAGTTATGTGAGTTGTATGTAATGTAAATTAGTAACAGCTACGTAACAATGTTACATAATTTTTATGTAAGAACCACGTAACATCTTTTCTATAACTTGGTTACCTAAATTATCTATTACAATTTCGTTGCTTTGTTACGTAAAGGTAATATAACAATGTTACGGAATAGTTATGTTAGTTGTACATAATGTACATTAGTAACAGCTACGTAACAGTGCGACATAATTTTTATGTGATAATACTGTATCTTTGATTCTGTAACTTGGTTACGCGAATGATCTATAACACTTTCTTTGCAGTGTTACGTAAGTGTACTATGACGGCATTACTATGTAGTGCTTCTCTGTAAGTTGTGTATAATGCACGTTATTATCAGATATGTAACAATCATGTAATATTATATACAGATGTTTTAATTTCCCGAATACCGACATCAATAATAGTTGGAAAAATTAAAAATTGTGGGTAATAACTTGTGTAAACTAAATTGCTCTTATAGTAAAATTTCACATGCCCTAAGTATAATATTCAGTAATCGACAAATAACACAAAGGTGCAAAATTTGACTCACATAAATGAGTTGTGTTTTATCAATATTTTATCATCGTATATCTGTTTAACATATCTCCGTTACATTCTATTTACTTATCGCTTTTACAAATCTTCTATATGACATAATTGCATAACACATATAGAATATATTTACATTGATGCTGCGTAACAATATAGCACATATGTTACATAAGTTTGTTACAGACCCATTACATCACAGCGTTACAGAGCTGTTATAAAACTAATTCATCACACAGTGTGTGACATTTTGCGTCACAGGTGACTCACCTGTAAGTCACCAGCTATGTAACGTGTTACAATATGTTACGTAACAGTTACATACATGTTATATAACAGTGTTTGCTGGGATGTGGCTGCAATAGATGAAACATGATTATGGTTCATTTAGCCAAACTGTTTTGGAAAATCAGCTCAACTTCAAACAGACGCTTGTCTGCTAGTGATGCGTAGTACTTTCAGAGGTTAGGGATAAGTAAACTATTATATCAGTGGTTGATTTTAAGATTATAAAACTGTATCAAATAACTAATTTCATAGATCTATATATGGACTATTATTAAGTGTACAAGTTTGCTTTCGCCGTTTTTCGATAGATGGCTGCAGCGGTAATTGCTAGTCGAAATCGACAGATTAAAACTATCACACAGTGAGCGTCAAAATTGTACACCTTATATAAAATTTATAAATCTAAAAAAAATAAATTAAATCGATACCGGCAACACGTGTTTTGTTTGCATGATCACATACGATCACTCTGCGAACGTCTGAACGCACACCAATATACATCCTTGAAACAAACCATTTTGTTTTGCTAAATCAGCATAACAGTCGATGGATAATACAATCAGAAGGACATTTATGAAAGTTTCATGAGCTCATAGATAATTTAAAGATACGTCATTAGCTCAACTAGTATTTGCTTTTTTCTTATTCATACTTATTAACACACAAAATAATATAACTGAAGTAAGAAGATTTTCTTTCTAATTTGCATAGAAATTCTCTAACAAAAAAAATTACCGGATTGGATTGAAATTTGGCAAACTTTTTGAGGCCCTAAAAAGAAAAGACAATTCCGTTAACTGGCCATTTTCCCCCCATAGTTCTGGTTTCATCCATAAAAAACGTTTTTGTAAAAACAAAAAATTCCATTTTCCTGCCAAAATATACGAGATACGGTAAAAATCTTAGGAAAAAAAATTCTTTATTCCAAAGAGATCTACAAATTTCCTGCTAACTATTTTTTCATTGGAGTTATATTTTTTGTTTATTAATGAAAAATGTTATTAAAAATAGGAACTTTTGATTCCCAAAAACATTATACGAGATACAAAAAAAGAATTTCCAGACAAAATTTTTCATCCCAAGAAGATATACAATTTTACTTTTTAATTGTAAAAAACGTTATCAGAAATAAAAAATTCTATTTTGCACCAAATCTACATGAGATACGAAAAAAATCTTAAAAAAGAAAATTGGCTGTTTCAAACAGATCTACAACTTTGATCTGTAACATTTTCTCATAGAAGTTATATCTTTTGTTTATTGATGAAAAATATTATTAAAAATAAAAAAAACCTTTTTAGTAATTTGTATGTAAAGTACATAGAACACCGAGCGCAAAGCTCCATATTTACATATTTCGGAGCGCGATGACCGAAACGCGCGTCCTGCTCAAATTTATATTTTTGATGCAAATGTGATTCTAATGGGTATAAAGTAAATATTCTTATTCAATTGAATGGAGTTAAATTTTTTTTTGTAAAATATCACCTTTGCGCAATCATTTTTTGCAAATTACTTTAAACGTCAAGTAATTACACGGAAAAAAATATTTCAGTAAAGTTTATAGAACTGTTCAAGAATTGAGGATACAGGCATTCACGGAACAGAGTTCCGAAAAATTTTCAGAACTTTTCAGAACTCTGTTCCGTGAATGCCTGTATCCTCAACTCTTGAACAGTTCTATAAACTTTACTGAACTATTCTTTTTTGTGTAATTATTTCATTGCTAGAAACTCAGTTGTATACATATGTGTTAAATATAGAAAAATATCTGAAATGCATTTTTTCTTATTTAAACAAACTTCTTTTGCATCATAGCTTATGTCACTTTTATTTTTAAAAACGTAAGAAGGAATTTGAAGGAACGCGCTTGTACATAAATGTATATATATACATTGCGGATTTTTACAACAGTAAACAAATTGCACAATTGCACACGTTTGACGCTTTATTCTGAGTTTGGCTCATAAAAATTATAAGACGAAGGCCAAGTAAAGCTTTATTATGTTTTCGTTTTCTGGAAAACATTAATTTTTGTTTATTTTCTTCATTTCCTTATGATTTTCAAATAAACCAAATTTGAAATGAGGGCAAATTAATAAAAAACATTATCTCTGGGATAATATTTAAATTTTCATACATTAATCTGCATAGAAATTTTCGACAACGTTATCTAATAAAGTTTCCAAAAGAAAATATTTATTCTTCAGTTAGTATGGACATCACACTGATTATGAGTCTAAGATAAATATTTAAATTGAGTCCAAGAATAATACTATCTTAACAATACAATACAATTTTTATTCGTCGAACGGTTGAAAAGACCTTTCGTACACATAGACGGGTCGAACACGGGATTTACAATTATAGATCTCTGTTAAGCAGATTTTGGAAACAAATTGTACATTCGGTTTTTACGATTTTAGCTTTACAAGTTTCGAACATCTTTATTTTATAAATTTATGCAGTTATCAACCTATATGTTTCTCCGCTTATATCTTTATAACTATAATCCTCAGCTTTTGATTTTAAACACGATCGTCTAAGACATTAAAAACAGACTCTATACTTCGAAGTTTTCTGAATCGAAAAAAACTTACTTACCTTTTAACTGTTATCGCATAAACACGTACAAAAGATTCTTACGCGCAATTGAATCTGTAGATTCCTTGTATAAGAAAAATAAATGATAGAATATATGCAAATCTCAGTGTCTTTAAATAAAATAATTTCACAACCACCACACTAGGACATTATACATATCACGAAACAAATTAAAGACATTATATTACAAAACAAAAGCGAAATATTGCATCTTTGTGAAGTGTTTATTGAACATTTTTTGAAAAAGAATCAAAATGTTTTGTGTTTTCGTGGCTTTACTGATTTTTGGGGCTGCTCCAGCATCAGGTAAATACCTAGACTTGACCATGCTTACGAAAAAATATAGGGTTAAGGTAGTTGCGGTTAAATAACGCTTTTCTGAAGAATTCGCTCAAATTTTCACGATATATTAAGGAAATCGTTATGCAACAATCTTCCAATTTTTACCACAATCCTGAGTCTGTGAAGCTAAATATTCTTAATTGAAAACAGTATATTTTGCATGTATCTCTAAAGAAATCGAGTGAAATTGCCGCATTTTTCATTTTTAAATAAAAACGATTTTTACCATTTTGATAAAAAAAAGCTACTGAGGTATATAAGAATGAAAAATAAATGCCCTTAAGGGGGTCAGTACCACATCTCAAAGACTTTTTTCAAGAACTTTTTTTCATAGTACAATTTATTTTATAGTTTCAAACTTTTAATACACAAAAGATATGATTTTAAAGAAATACAGATTGATTTTTTTATGGCAAATTTTGCTAATATGGCCGCTTGACGTTACCCCTACCTAAACCTGATTGACATGATAACTTAACTTTGGAGTATTTGCAATAAAAAATTTGCTAGATTAATGAAAAGTACACTTGACGCTATCGTCTAAACCAACATGACAATTATTTGTATTTGTATCTGTATTTCTTCAAAACTTATCTTTTGTGTAATAAAAGTTTGAAATTATAAAATAAATTTTACTATGAAAAAAAATTCTTGAAAAAAGTCTTTGACCCCTTAAAAAATCAAATTTTTCTCAAGTTTAGTATAAACTTTGAAAAAATTATAGTTATATTCTCACGGTATACACACTTGTCACAACTTGACTAGTGTGAAGCGCCTTTGATGTGTAGACATATTGAGGTTTCTTTTTATGGAGATTGAAAGTGTACAAACCTAAACCAAAGTTTTGATGATTAGATGCTAGTAACGTAAGCGCGTTTTGGATCAGGCTGAATCGAAACTTTTCGCTGATATTAGACCACGAGGACGACCTTAAAAATACTGTTCATTACTCTCTTCTCCGAAAAATTGGTTAAAATTATTATTTTGTTAACATTGTGGTCGAATGCAATTGATGACGTCAGAGCCTACTATACGGCCTTAACTCTTATCATTTTCAACCGGTATAATTTTATTTTACAATGCTTGGGATTAATTTAAATTTAAATTATTTTATCTTTCATTTTTGTGTCAATAACAATGCAGATATAATAATTAGTCAGACTCACTTTCTAACATAATAAAGGGTTTTCCAATTAGAGGTTTCATTTTGATTTATAAGAAAAACGCGTGTTCTTTGTGAAAAATCATTTGATTTTAATTTCATTCAATAGCGGAAGGTTTGCTACTTTTCACGCAAAAGACCGATGGTTTCGCCACTTGTGTCGCACGTAGCGCCGTCATGTTGGA
The DNA here is from genome assembly GCA_030998225.1 of Diplolepis rosae. NCBI lineage: Eukaryota > Metazoa > Arthropoda > Insecta > Hymenoptera > Diplolepididae > Diplolepis > Diplolepis rosae. Next base: position 2,055,924 of record JAPYXD010000695.1, read on the forward strand.
AATAAACATCGTCCATATATGTCCAGGAAGATAGCACCGCCATTTTGTTTTTTCAAAAAAACAAAAATTGTGCTGAATTGTGTTAGGTTTATACTGAATGGTGCTGCAAACGATTTTTGAAGAAAATGAAAATCAGGGCTAAAATTTTGTAAAAACGATTTTTTTACAACCGCCACCATTTTTTTTTTTGAGAAAACAGAAGTTTTGCTGAGTTGTGCAAGGGTTGTTCTCAATTGTGCCCCAAACGATTTTTGGAAAAAATGAAAATAGGGGCAAAAATGTTGCTAAAACAATTTTTTACAAGCACCGCCATTTTTTTTTTTTTTTAAGTTGTGCTGAATTGTGCTAGGTTTGTGCTGAATTGTGCTGCAAATGATTTTTGAAAAAAATTAAAATTAGGGCTAAAATTTTCTAATGACGATTTTTTTACAAGCACCGCCATTTTGATTTTTTGACAAAAACAAAAGTTGTGCTGAATTGTGCTAGCCGAGCATAATAAATCTCTTTCTTAAAAATTTTCTCTCAGACGCATCTTTTTGAAAAAAATACATTTTTGTAAAATTTCGAAATTTGTTAAAACATGTAATTTTCAAAAATGTGATTTCGAAAAAACAAAAGTTGTCTTGAGTTGTGCTAGGCGAGCACAATAAATATCTTCCTCAGCAATTTTCTCTCAGAGGGACCCTTTTAAAAATAAATTCCTTTTTGTGTCAAATTCGAAATTTGTTTAAATGTATTTTTTTCAAAAATTGAAATTTTGAAAAAACAAAAGTTGTGCTGAGTTGTGCTAGGCGAGTACAAGAATAAACTCTTATAACATTTTTAATTCCTTTTCTAAAAATGATCTCGTTACCACAGTGGTCTATGCGCCAGCACAGAATTTAATTGGATATATAGATAGAAACATTGGAATACCTTAATTCAAAGACTTTTTGAGTTCTACTAACTTTGTTCCAATTCCTCTAAAAAATACATAATTGGTTGTGTGAATCTTATTGACATTTATTTTCCCTTTGACATATATACTTTATTCTCCTTTTATATAACAAATTTCATCCTTCAAAAATTCTCTATTTTCAGAAAAACCGTCCTCTATTCCTCTATTTTAGACAAACGATAATGAATGAATATTAATGCAGTGATCCCAGAATGCGTAAGATTTTTGCTACCACCATGCATCCCACCAGCTCATGGTTTCTTCCTCGCTCTACTGCACGAAGTTGGTTGAATGAGGAAGACGCAATGAGCTGGTGGGATACATGGTGGGAGCTAAATCTTACGCATTCTGGGATCACTGTATTAATGAAATTTAATTTGAAAATGAATAATATATTTTCATCACAGCGATTGGAAAATGTTATAACAGTTTATTCTTATACTCGCCTAGCACAACTCAGCACCACTTTTTGTTTTTCAAAATTCCCATTTCTGCAAAATTCCGGGTCGGTGATGGATTATGTTTCGAAAATGAGTTTTCATTTGGAAAATATAAATCTGAAATCAGAATGAGTGTTTATTATTTTGCTCGTCTAGCATAACTCAGCACAACTTTTGTTTTTTCGAAATTCGCATTTTTGAAAATTATATGTTAAAACAAATTTCAAAATCGACAGAATGTATTTATTTTTGAAAAGATGTGACTGAGAGAAAATTGTTAAGAAAGAGATTTATTGTGCTCGCCTAGCACAGCTTAGCACAACTTTTGTTTCTTTCATAAAACAAAATGGTGGCGCTGGTAAAAAAATCGTTTTATCAAAATTTTAGCCCAAATTTTCATTTTTTTCAAAAATCGTTTGCAGCACAATTCAGCACAAACCTAGCACAATTCAGCACAACTTTTGTCTTTTTGAAAAAAGAAAATGGCCGTGCTAACTTCCTGGACATCGTCCACATCCATGTCTTCCAATTCTGGCTATTCAAAATGAAACCTCTAATTGGAAAACCCTATAGATACTGTAATGCTTTTCTCGTAAATGGTAAGTAGGATTTTTCTAAAAAGAATTCAGAACAAAAAGTAAAAAAAAGGATATGTGATCAAAAGATATTAGCAACTGAACACTATGAGTAATCAAACTGAAAAATTGTAAATTTAATATTTGTTAATAACAAAAACTTCAGTAACGTATACTGTAATTTTAATACAAGAATTTCAAAATTAAAAAGATTTCGAGTTTTTGGGATAGGTATATTTTGCAAAATACGCACTAAAGAAATACCTCGAATCCCTGTGGAACGGTATTAAGAACGTCTAGTTACAACCGGCGTTTTCATATTGTATCTATTTTCGTTCCTCAGGTCCTACATTCTCCACATTTTTTAGAAATTGAATTTTCACTCTAATGGAAAACACCACTCTATTTGAGTAAAATTTCGCTCAAAAAAGTTTATAGAGAACGTTTTAGGAGTACAACTTTGCTTCCGCCATTTTTCGATAGATGGCTGCAGCAGTAAGTGCTGGTCGAAATATGCAGATCAAAAATTTCACATAGTAAGCTTGGATATCTGTCAACATAACGACAGCACCACATTGGTGAATTTGTGTTTGCATCATAAATTTATTCTCGATCGAAGATGTCAGTTTTCGAGCCAAATTCTGGTCATTTGCGGGAAGTTTTGATTTTCTGCTTTCATTTAAAGAAAACTGCGGCTGAGGCTCATCGAATACTCTCAAGTACATACGGTGAGGCTGGTCTTAGTGAAAGAACGTGTCGTTTTCGAAGATTCCGAATTGGAGGCATTACTTGCTGAAGTCTCATGCCGAACACAAGAAGAATTGGCATAATCATTGGGAGTGACTCAACAAGCCATTTCGAAACACCTCAAAGCCATGGGAACGATTCAGAAGCAAGGAAATTGGGTTCCGTACGAGTTGAAGCCGAGAGATGTTAAACAGCGTTTTTTTACTTGTAAACAGCTGCTGCAAAGACAGAATCGGAAGGGGTTTTTACATCACATTGTGATCGGTGACGGAAAATGGGTCTACTACGATAATCCCAAGCGCAGAAAATCATGGGTAATACCCGGATATGCCTTCACGTGGACGACCAGACCGAATATTCACGGTGCCAAGGTTATGCTCTACGTTTGGCTGAGCCAGCTCGGTGTGGTGTATTATGAGCTGTTGAAACCGAGTGTAACCATCTCTGGGTATCGGTCTGGCTCTTCAGCATTTCCGCTCTTATAAAGAAGACAAAAAATAGATCGATTCGTGGATCACCTCAAGATGCATTGTTTTTTCGAGATGGTAGCCGAGATTGCCAGAAAAATGGAAAAAGTAGTGGCTAGCGACGGACAGTACTTTGGTCATAAACTTAATTTGTTTACACTAACAATTTTCAAATTATTTTCTTCAAAAAGAAATGTTATTTTTCTGATTTGTTTTTTATCGACCGCTTCTGCAGCGCGATCTTTTCCTTCTAGCAGCTGAGAAAGATTTCCAGTAGACAACAACCCAAGTTCGATATACCAGTGTATTTACTACAAGCATCAACATGTAGAGTTTTGTGCCTACGAACTACGATTTGCGGACAGCACTGGTTTTTTATTATCACTTGAAGAAAACTGCTGCAGAATCGCATCGAATGCTTGTCGAAGCTTACGGTGAACATGCTCTTGTCAAAACACAGTGTTTCGAGTGGTTTAAAAAATTCAAAGGGGTTAATTTTGATGTGAGAAATGAAGATCGTGGAAAACCACCGAAAAAGTCCGAAGACTGGGATCAGAAGGGTGTTATCTATTATGAGCTGCTAAAACCTGGTGAAACTGTCAACACGAATCGCTACCAACAGCAAATGATCGATTTAAATCGAGCATTACATAAAAAACCACCGGATTATCGAAGAAGGCAACACAAAGTTATTTTTCTTCACGATAATGCCCCATCACACACAGCGAAACGGGTCAAGGAAACGATCGAGACGTTCAGTTGGGAAATACTGGCGCATGCTGCTTATTCTCCAGATTTGGCTCCGTCGGATTACCATCTGTTCGCATCACTGGGCCACGCTCTCGCTGAACAACGCTTCACTTCGTAAGAAAATGTACGAGAACGGCTGAATGACTGGTTTGATTTAAAAGACGAATAGTTTTATTGGCGTGGCATTCATCATCTTCCGGAGAGGTGGGAAAAATGTGTAAATAGCAATGGAGATTACTTTGAATAAAATATTTTTGATCATTTTTATGCAACAGACGTGTAACTTTTGCAAAAAAAATTCCGGTTTCATACTTCTAGACCTGGTATATGAATTGAATATATGAATTTAAGTAAAACCAATGTATTTTCAAACAACCAACTTCTTTGTTTAACAATAATTACACTTTTAAATCCTCATGCGCATAATGCCTATTTTCAAAGTGTCGTTTATAGATCTATGCACTAAAATTTATTCCTGAGAATAAATATTTGAATGTGTATTACAAAATTTTCGGGTACCCGAACCGCCTAGAGAATCTGAATTTTTTGGGTATCCAAACTTTTTTGAAAACCCAAAACTTTTTGAGTGCTGGAAAGTTTCGAGTTCTCGACAGTCCAAGCGTTCTCGAGCCCGACCCGACCTGAAAAAGTCGAGCTCGGTTCTGGCGAAGCTTTCGAGCTTCTTGCACACCCCTAATCATTGCTTTTTTCAATACTCTTTTAACAGGAACCAACGTGATAAAGTCAAGTCAACTAACTGGCAAGGTGTTAAAAATTGAATCACTACGAGACTCCTTAGTTTTTTTTACGTATGATTGGACATTTTGTGCTGGAGGAGCCTTTATAAATAATAATTACGCTTTATCCCTTGCCCATCTTCTACATGAAGTTATTCAAAACAAAGAAAATTTGATCCATCTCCGAAGTGGGATAGGACAACACCGTTTTGTTACTACTTCAAAAACTGGACAAAAGCAGGTAAAAGATGTGGTAGAAGATACATCTTTTTCGGGAGATGAAAATCAACGTCTCGCTATCATAATCGTGAGTAGCTGTACGAGGTCTGTCCGGAAAGTATCTGTCCTACCTTCATATCTCCGCGCCATAGTGTTCGAGCGACCTCTGCGGGGCATGAACGTCAACAGTAAAGCCTCACGAATCTATCGGTTGCCTGCTGACATCTGCCGGACGTATAGTTCATGCGCAGTGTGTCTTTGCTTACAAAGCTATTTTTGAGTTCGGCGGATTTTGTAATTGTTAAAAATGACTGAAAAACAAGATCGTGTGCGGTGACTGGCTTCTTCACCACGATAACGCAGCAGCACATTCATCGAATCTTGTGCAGCAGTTTCTGAGTAAACACAGTATCGCATTGCTTCAACAACCTCCGTACAGTCCCGAAATAGCCCCCCGTAACTTTTGGCTGTTTCCAAAACTCAAAAAATAACTCAAAGGACAGCGATTCGATGAGAAAACGACGGTTGAAAATAATGCGACGAGCGTTCTCAAGGCCATCCCTAAAAGTGAGTTCCAGGACTGTTTCGAGAAGTGGAAACATTGCTGGAACCGTGTTATTCAATAAAGTGGGGATTACTTTGAAGGATGCCACCCGCCCGATGGTGAAGAATAACGCCAGCACGGAGATATAAAAGTAGGCCTGATACTTTCCGGACAGACCTCGTATATACAAACTAAAAATTTATCATCTCCAAAACACACTTCCTATTTTTTCTCACTATATTGTCGCCTTTTCTTGCTGCCTCAGAGCAGTATTTTTTAAATTAAACCAGTTGTACTCAGAGAATATTTTGTTTGGATCAAACAGACATATCTCTAATATACGGCGAAACAAATTTTATTCAATGCAAAACAATGTTTTCGTGAAATTTGAAATGATTGGTTTGGATTGAATAAAATTTGTATAAGTCAAAGAAAACTAAGTTTCATTCAAACAAACTTTTTTCTAAGCAGGCATGAATTTGGCTCTTTCTTATGCTTGTAAGGTGGGGCAAAAATTGCTGTTTTTGCTCAGTGGGGACTATTTTTACTCCCGCCATTCTTCACTTCACTCGTAGTTTTGTCCCATCTTACAAGCATGATAAACTCGCCAAATTCATTCCTGCACGAAAAAAAAGTGTTTGCTATAGTGTTTATTTGATTCGGACAAATTGTTCTCTCAGTAAGCAAAATGAACAGCTCATTTTGAACGAAAATAAAAAGTCTGGAAAAATAAAATGTTGTGCATTAATTACAACTTTCTAAGAAGGTTATACACGCAGAAAAAAGAAAGGCAAAATTTACTAACCAGGAACAGTAAATGATTTTAAGTAAATGTAACAGTAAAAACTGTTAACATAGCTGAAAAGAAATGTCGGAATTACTGAGCGTTTCGTAAATCTCATAGTAAAATCAAAGTAAATCTAACTCTGTCACTTGTGAGTTAAAAATACCTTTATCATATGTATTAAATACAGGATGATAAGTACCATTCACTGGAACTGAATTACAATACTAGTATAGTACACATTAACGAAAGATCAGTAGATTTTACCGATCTGGATGTTTCGCTTAACTCGCGCACATGTAACGAAAACATAACCTTCATGTGTAAATCACGTGTGCCGGCAACGCTGGGTGTAAACAAAGGAATTTCCAACTGCTGTGAGAAAAACGGATCATAAAACCTGGATGTTAAAAGTAGGGATAGTATTCGGTAAAATCAAAACATTCATTCTCGGTTTTTCATATAATTCGTTTCAGAATGTCGTCCGAGTGCTTCCGACGTTATCCGAATAGCTTCGTAGACTCGAATCCAAGTCTGCTTAACTCAGTAGTGGGTTATAAGCGACATTTATTTCGGAATATGGCAAGCGAGAATAGCCGAGGCTTTAGGGGTTAGGAATGCGTTTAGTTAATGTAGATATAGGTAGAGTTAGAGGGTTCGAACCCAAAAGCGATTCTGAAATTTAATTTCAAGCGTATGCGATTATAAATAATGTAGCATTGTGTACTTAAATATGTGAACATAAATGAGGTATGATAATAATATTTGTGTATGTGTTCCCACTGAAACCTCCCCTCTTCTGAGTGTCAAAGCTCTCCCCTCAATCTTTCTTTTGTTTTGCACGCGTTAAATCTGGTATGTTTCAGTTTATAATCCAAGATATTATCCGATACTATCTTTTTTTTAACATCTACAGATTATGGTTGTAATAATCTAGATCGCTGTCCTAGTTAATAGTCCAAGATTATACCCGGTAACATATTTTTCATTACCGTTTACATTCCATTTTTCTCAGTGTGCAAAGAAAGTAGCCAAAACAAAAGAACTGTGTTATCCGAAACGAATATGCTACTTTCACTAAGAAAAATCGGTAAAGCTACTGTCTTATAAGTAATTCTGACATTCGACAAACGTAAAGAGCACTAACATTTTGGTAAACTATACCGTTACAGTAAGTTACATTCTCTTACACGCTATGGAAATTTAACAGAATAATAAGCATTTGTAGTATTTAAAAACAGTGTAGGATAGCAATTGGCTCGGTGAAATTTACTGATCTGCAAGTCAGTACCACTTATGTATTCGTATTTGTAACTACCAAATCTGATTACAGTTACTTGTTCAGCCTAATAACATTCAGTTAACTGGCCAGTTGTCCATATAAGTACTTGGAAATTAAGTAAAATTTACCGGATTTTCAGTATATTATACGGAACTTTTTTCTGCGTGTAGGATAGTTATATTATAAGGGAACATACCATTTGCATGCTTTAGAGTCGATACATACTTTAATTAGTTTTATTTTATTTCCAATACTAGAGTGAGAAATACATTTATTGTTCCTTTATTTAAAACCTTTTAATCTCGTTTCATAATAGCTCAACTTGAGTGAATCAGGAACAAGTATGTCAAAACCAATTCCATTGCCAGAAAGATCTGATTTAAAATTTGAGTGTTCAAAAAAAAAATCAGTAACAGGATGGATCCAGGTAAAAATATTTTATTATACAATATTCCGTAAAATATTTTATTTTCAAAATATAAATCAGTATCTTTATAATAACTGAGGACATATTTTTCTCTCCTTGCATGAAACGATTTTACTAAAAAAAAAAAAAAAAAAAAGAAAGCAAAACAAGAAAGTATGTGCTTCAATTTCTTTAAAAAAACGAAAAATCAAATATATTTTTAAGGCCATGGATCATCCGGACTTTGTGATGTCATTAATTGCAATTACAGTATCTGGAGTTATTGAAAATTAATAATTAAAACTGATTTTTGGTACTGACTGTATTCAAAATATTTTATACTTTTAGAAAAACTTCTGACTTAATTCTAACTCCTTTTTTTCCAATTGGACTGACCTCCATCAAATTTTGTAGATTTATTTAAAATTAAAATTAAAAATTTAGAGGAATTAAAATAGTATATGCTTCCACCGGAATTCCGGTGGAAGCCTGGAATTTTACTGATTTAGATTTAGGGAAATTTAACAAAAAAACATGTTTTATGATTAAAAAATTAACTAAATTATTGTTTGCTTTTCTTGTACACAATTTTTTATATTTTTTGCTGTCGGATTTTGGTTGGAATAATGTAATTTAAGTTTATAGTTCTTTCAAAATTTAAAAATACTAACTATAATTTTTTGAATGTTAAAAATAAGTCAATTTCTTATTAGGAAATAGTACTAAGCCAGTATTGAAAGAATTACTGTCTATCTGTTCTAATCTGCCGTGCAAATTAAAATGAGCGTATCTGCAATTTTTTTCAAAATTGAGATAAAGTCGTCAGTATGTTTATGATACTTCCCTTTACTTAAATATGTATGAGAAAAATAAAAATTGATAGCGCAAAGTGCTGAATTTTTGAAAAATAGTTTACCGTATCTGCGAGAAGAATAGACTATGCAAATGGAAAGAAGCGTAAGTTGAAGATGGGAGTCCGCGTCATGCTACGCAGGCGCGCGGTTCAGTTACGCTTTTACGTGAAATAGTGTTTTGTAAATACGATAAGTAAGAAAGTGTGTAATGTCAATTACTGTTTATGAAAATTTATATTTTAAATATATCTAAATGTTTGTAGATAAATTTAACTTTAGATAATTGTTTGATGGAAACGGGTGTTTGTTTTGAAGGTTATGGAGGGAAATTTTTTTTGACAATTATGTTTTTTTTAATAGGATTTTTGCAATATCACTGCCTGATAAAGAAAATGCATCACCGAATTTGCCTGAGAAAGTTTATTTGAATTTCTTTTCAGTGAATTAGTTAGAAAGCGACAAATGTAAGATTACAACATCACTATAAATTTCAAACATTTATGTTTTAAATTACAAGATTATGATTAGTGGACATTATGTATTCGTTTTAAGTGGATTCCTTAAAATTTCGTTTGACTTTCTTTCATTTCGACTCATTATCTTGAATATTTTCTTAAATATTAATTTCTATGATGAGTGAATAAGGCTTTAAAAAAATGTAATCAGGATTTAAGTCCCCGCTTAAGTGTTACTTTTGAATAACTATAAAGAGTTTTAAAAACATGTGATTCAATAGCTCAACCATCGTTTTAAGTGTTATTCTAATCAAGAAAATACCAAATGTAACAAAAAATGTGATTGCCTCATGTGAATTAAAAAGTACAAACTTCACCAGAAAATAGTGTTCCCTTTTTTAGTCCCATTAACTAACATTAATTTACGTAATAAAGTTATAAAATGTCAATCATTTATGTAACCAAATCATAAACTATGCAAATAATAATAAATTCACTAATTAAGAAATTAAGGAATTTTTTTTTTTTTTAAATTCGTACAAACTATTAGTTAGAATGTGTGACATAATATTAGAATTTCTCTACAGTTCGATAAATGCAAATTTTGATATTCTTATATATCATTTAACAGATTTATCTACATATATAGAAAATTGGATATTTTATTTGCCTTTTCTGATGATACTGAGTGATTTACTATTGTTTAAAAGTTTTTGTAGCAGATACGGTATTTCCAGTTCAAGTAATTGAAATTTGTAGGTTAGCGTAACTGCAAATTTTCACTGAAAAATATAAAAATACGTCTTTCTCTTTGCAAAATCTAAAAAGGCAGTGTTTTTTATGTAAGCAGCCACTCTTAGTTTCAAAAAACTGATTAAAATATGGGAGTGGAATGTCATAGTGGTTTTTCGCTTCCAGTGTAAAGTTGGCTCTTCTGAAGATACGCTCATTTTCATTTGCACGGCAGTAATAAGTACACTCCTAATTCATCAGTTGGCACACCCAGAAAAAAATTTAGAGTAATTTGGCTGAATAAATTGGAATATTTATTTGTAAGAACCAAATGATATTTAAAAAACCACACGGAAAAAAATGAACTGACAACTTGAACATCTGGAGTGTCAAACTGATTATATTGGAGTTTTAACTATAGGATAACATTCTACATGGTGTAAAGTACTATCTGTGAAGTGTAAAAACTAGATGTTCAGCTTGACTTTCCCAGAGTGTATGAGAATCCTGGAATGTAAACCTGACATTCTGTCGATATTCAAATAGACTATAAAATTATGGTCTCCCTGACTATCAAGAAAAAATGATAGATAGTACGTGGTACTATCTGCAATATAAAACTGACATACCTAAATTTTGACACTCAAAGTTTGACACTCCATTTTTCTCCGTGCACCTTTGAATGCAAGAAACAATTTTCTTGGTTAAATTAACCCGAAAATTTTGTCAGCCGTATAATAATAGAAATCTTTGGTTGATCCGACTACTTTTGGTTGGACTAACTAAATATTTTTCTGTGTGCACAACTCTTTTTTTTGGTCAGTATTACTACAAACTTTCCAAGAATAAGAATTTGATTGATAGTATAAAAGAAGGTTTGTGCTAACCAATAAATTATTAGTTGTATATTTTATAGACTGAAAAATGCTGGTACACGGAAAGCAATTTCATGGATAAATGCATTACGTTTCGTGAGAAGAAGTACCATTTTAAAAAGTAAACCAGAACTATCGGAAAAAGTTGTGAAAAAGTCCCATCATAATAGTAAAGTTTATTATGTCAATCATTACTCGCTGTCTGTCTGAAATTTGAGTCTAATGATGAGACACAATAGCAGCATTCATATCATTTTACCAAATCTTCTGATGTAAATTTACGTCATCGTATAGAGCAAAGTTTTGAAATCAGCGCGTCTTTGAAAATTTTAGCCGAATAAAATCTACCTAAATGAGTAAAACTGAGGAGGAATCGAACCCTCGACCTACGGCTTTTAACGCACCTACGTCCTACAACTAACGCACTAGACTACTCTCGCAATTGCGATTCGAAATTTTGGAAATTGTATTAGAACATTGCTTCGCTAGAACGTTTTTAGGAGGAGAAAAAGTACCATCTAGGATTCCAACGGTTGAACTCTGATGAGAACTTTTTCGAACGTTACGATTATAATATTATAATATTAAATTATAATTAATTAGTTGAGTTTGAAATTTTTGTCACTGCCTATATTATCGGAGGATCACTAGTCGCGTATCAGATAGGATACGTTGTCGACGTCTTTTTTTCTACAGAAAGATTTCAAAATTCATTAAATATTAAATTATAATATTATATACGATTATAATATGCGTGAAAGTAATATTTCAACCTATAAAATGTCTTATAATGTAAACGCGAAAGATATGCGTACACATATTTAAAGGTATATTTTGTCCAAAAAAAAGTTGGCATATGAATTTTCAATTGTACCATCATTCTTAGTGATATTTCCCGAAACGTGTTATATTAAGTAGCATATTTTTGGGACTAACTGACAGAAATTTCTAATGGTTATGGTTTACCGTCAAAAATGGTACTCTCAACTATCAAATTTCTATCGGTGTAAAACGCTAAAATATTAAGTTTCGCAAACTATGAACTCATTTACCTGAGATATGATTAACTACTCAGGTCTAATATGTTTTAGATTCCTGATGACTTGGCTGATGAAGCAGAAGGAATACAGATAACAGCTAAATCTTATTGGATCAATATTTTAGTTTTTGATCCATCCATCCTAATCGAGATAGAAAAAAATCATGGGGAAAATCTTGATAAGGTAAGTACATCGAGTTACATAATTTCGTGAAAGGGGCTATCGATAAATAATTATGTATGAGATTCTTCTTTAACAACCATCACTTCTGCATTCTTATGTGTTATTTTTGTTAATCTAAATTTTCCACTGTTAGAAAATTTAGTAATGTTGATTTAAAATATCATCCACTACTTTTAATGTTTTACAGGTTATCAAAGAATCTAGAAAATATCCTGTTTTATCAAAACTTCGATGCATATTAAATTTCATATACTCTATTTGTAAATGACTTTATATACTTTCATATTAAATTATCATTCTCAGGGAATCATCATTTTTTCAGTGAAAAGATTCTCTACGACTTGACGGCTTCCAATTTTTGAAAACGAATCAATTATTATCAAATTCAGTAATTCATTCACAAATGTTTTGGAAAATTGTTTTTAATAGTTTCAGCCATTAAAGAATTTATTTTTGAAAATTGGAAAAAATATTTTTCTGTGTTTCAAATTTTTATCATGGGAAATAAACTTTTATCCTTACAATGATCCCTTCAATAAAAATAATGCTATTCATGGAAGAAAAATTATCTATTTTTGCCTGAGGCCTAATTTTCGCGAGTGATGTATTACCTTATAAAGTTTTTGAGCCACAGATAAAAATAAAAAAGTTATTTCAATATTTTAGGAATTTCTAGGTGGATTTAAGACTTACGATGGTTTACTTATAGGAATGGTTTATAAACAGGAATTTAATACCAGAAACCAAAAATATCAATTGCACTTCGTAAATATTTTGGAGCGTTGTTCTTTTATAAAATCTGCTACCAAGAATGAAGTTGAATGTGTAGAACCAGATGAAAGCCGTAAAGAACTGAGAAAAAGTAAGAATCCATCATTTCGATCACGGATAAAAAATAGTTTGCGTAGAAATAAGTATAAACAACTATCTTCCTAAGATTGTTCACTCGAACAAACACTTCTAAATCAAAATTTTGAGTTTTACTTTTAAAAATGTGTTTATCAGTAAACGGTAAAAGAAAAGTTTCTACAATTCAAAAAGATAGTCGAAGCAACCACGTTTGTTTCTGTCAACGAAAGGTTGTTTGTTGTACCAAGTATAACTTAACTTAACCTAAATCTAAAATTTATAACTTTTGTCAATTACAGCTTAATCTGAACGTATCTGCTCTCTAAATCTAAATCAGTCAAATTTTGACTGATTGAATCAGTGATTTGCCTTTTCACTGATTCATCAGTGAACAAATATTTCTCACTGTTAAATCACTCGATTTTCACTGAAATAATCAGTGAAATTTGACTGATTTACAGTAACCTCTTTTTAGCTATTTGAATCAGTCAAATTTCACTGATAATCAGTAGATTTTGACTGATTCAAATTTAGAGAGTGGTTTGCACTGTCGTTTCATCAAAATTTATTTCATTTATGATTAAAAAAAATTTGGTGTATTTTCAAACTTTTATTTAGGACGTCAATATGTAGGATATTCTAAGTGAATGCAATCCTAACATATGGTTATCAATAATTCTACTATTAGCTGAAAATTAAATTATTTTATTATTTTCAATTTATTATTGCATGTGACTATCACTGGAACTATTTTTCTTTGGTACCCGCTTGGTAAATGCGATTTTTGGGTCCTAGTGCAAAACAGCAAAAATGATCGACCGAATGGGTGACTAGTCGATTCCTAATTTTGTTAACAATGTACTATTCTTTGCGACTTTTCTCATATTCATTTTAACAGTGAACAGAATGAAAAATACATTTATTCAATACATATGTCCGGGAATCATTTGGCTGGCTAATTCCAAATTCTAAAAATATTTAAAATTGATAACTAAGGTAGTTTTCGCATTAAAAATCAGGTCTCTTGAAAAAAAAAGTTTTTCTATTTTAAAATTACAAAAATAATACTTTTAATAATGTTTTTTGCAATAGAATTTTTCCTTACTGTCGCTTTTTACCAATTTTCTAAAAATGATTGGATTTTCATGAATCATGGTTCATTTTGCAAGGAAAATATTTTCTACAACTGTACTGTTTTCAATTTTGAAATTAGACCTTTCAGTGGCTGGAATCATTGAAAGAATTTTCTAATATGAAAAATAAAAAATAAAAAAAAATAAACATATTTGAAGATTTTATTCTGTATTTTCAAAATTGAAAACAGTAGAGTTGTAGAGAATATTTTCCCCGGAAAAAGGAACCATAATTTATACAAATCCAATCGTTTCCAAAAAATTGGTAAAAAAAAAAATTCTATTATAAAAAACATTATGTAATTTTAGAATTTTGTTTATAAAACATAATGATTTTGCTTTCATAAGACACTACTAATAATATGATTTGAAGTCTTGAAATCATGGAAAAACTTTTGTTTCCAGAGACCTGATTTTTGGTACGACAACTACCTTAATAAAGTTATAATTATTATTCTTCAAATTTGATTTTTTTACCCTTTTACTTATTTTATGTATTTTTATAATTTTTAACTTTCCTGACAAACAATATGATTTGTTCCTTGCTACTTTTCCCTGCCTATCATTCTTTTCCAGTAAGACTCGCAAAATAAAATCTTTTTTCTCGAGTAGCACTATTACGAAAAATAAACTAAATTTTCTGAAAGTTTTCGCAATATCACGAAACTGAACAAAAATTTCATATAATTTATCTCAAAATTACGAAAGTGTAACAAAATTGTTAGTCACATGTAACTGCATAAAACTTTTTTAATTTAAGAAATATTGCTTTGACGCAACCATTTTTTGCATCTGATTTTCAAAGCCCAAAGTAATTAATTAATCCATTGCTATAAATTCAGGTTTATATGTATGTTATAAAAAGGGTTTGTAATCATATATTTTGAACTCGTCTGAATAAATTTGTTTTCACCATAACTTATGTCACTTTTATTTTGAAAATAGTAAAAAACAACATAAACAAAAGTGCTTATTGACATACTAGCTTTTTCATTAAAATAAAAGAAGGAAATATGATTAGTTACTCTTTATGTGTTCGTTCATGCACACATCGCACTTCAAAAAATATTTGGAATTTCCCCAAAAATTTTGTAGACGGAATTCCCAATTTCCAAAAGGAAAACGTATTTTTCCATATCACTGAAAATTTCTCCATTGCACAGGAAAAACAATCGTTTTGATGTAATAGAAATATTTTCAAAGTGCATGTAAAATTTTCGAATAAGTTACATTGAAAAAAATGATTAGTTGAGCTAACTACTTCGGTCTGTAAGACATTCCACGGCTATTTTATTAGTTAGCACAACTACTCTTTTTGTTGGTGTTACTATCTATATTGTTATTATCGTGTTGCTATTTCATTGTTATTATCCGGTAGTGAAATAAACTAAAAGAGTAGCTTGGAATAATTTACAAGTTGAAGTAGTAGGTGCAACTATTTTTTCCAGTGTAGGAAATATAGAAATTGACTGAAAAAGTTAAAAACATTTGATGAACTCGTTTCTAGAAAAATGACCAACATTTATCTGTTCAATTTCTTCCAAAAATGTCCGGAAAATTCTCCAAAAGTGTATTGCATTTTTACCTACGTATAAATTTTAAGGGTAAATGAAATTCAAGGACTGATATTTTGAAAAATTTATCGTAAGATTATACTGAAGCAACCACAAAATACAGGGTGTGCCATCTATTTCTGACTCATTTAATTATTAAATAAAATGAAAATGCGTAAATTTGTTTACTTTATCTGTCAATATACATTTCATTCAATTCATGGGGATATCTAAAAGGCAATTATAAAAGCTCGTTTTTCAGCCTTTTTCATCACTTTTTGCAACAACTCGGTCGGTATTTTACGAATTTCTCTGCGAATGTTCGTTTTGAGAGCATGAAAATACTGTAGCTTGTTAATATACACTTTGAACCTAAGATACAACCACAAAAAAGTCTGGTAAGGTAATTCAATAGGTCACAAAAAGATGGCACACCCTGTACCTATACAAGCTAATATTTGACAAAATTGTATGTACTGTGCCTCTTTTTAACGCAAGAATTAAAAGCGGATTAAGCAAAGAGAGTCCCTAGTTTCACCCAGAATCCTCGAAAAAAGTCTTTTCGACTTCAGGATTCTCTCAGTTCTGGAGAGCTCACTCTTAATGTGATATGGAGATCAGCTGAGTGAAATCCTATTCATCACTGAGAATCCTTGGTTGTGAGAATTCCACCAACTCGGAACTTCTGACTTTTTCCTGTGACTCTAATTAACAAAAATAAAACCAGAGGAAAACCCTCTTTGCCGTGAAAGCTACAAGTGATACTGATACAAAAAAAATAAGACTTTACTTCAGCCGCTTTGTAATAATACAACATTAATTGATAGTCAGAATGGTATTAAGACTTTGTAATTGAAATCGCCTAGAATATTCTTAAGGGGGGAGACTCGTTTAGGACGCCTAAATTTAGGAAAAATAGAAATTTTGCGTGTATGAGTATATTACAAATATCGATAAAGTAACTTTACAGGTACATTCCAGAGGATAAAGACATATGAAAAAAAAAATTTGTTACTGTCAAATTATCATGCTTTATAACACAAAAGCATTGTTGTTTACAGCACTGCGCTGCCAGACGACCTCCATTGCGGGCGTGATAGCGGTCGCAATTTTGATCTGAAACACATAAACCATAAAAACTCTGAAACTACATGAGAATACCTCCTATTTGAACTAAAAATATTATTGAAATTTTCAAAATTTGAAAATTTGGTTGTTTTTGAAATAAAAGTTCCATTTTTTAAGTAAAATTTTAAAGTTTATATGCTTTAAAAAACTATTTATCATAACTTTTAATGTAATTTTTTTAGTTCAAACAGAAACTCTATTGATAAGCTTTTAAAAATGTCCTGGTTCGATTAAATCTGTCGATAAAAATTCTTCTAATCACGCCCGCAGTTTTCAAAAATACGATTTCGAGAAAAAGGCCTTCAAAGATCCCGAGCGCGTTCAACTGGCCTTGTGTACGCTCGGTGTGCCAAAGGCTGTAGCTAAGGAAGTATTTCAAATTTTGATCTGAAACTTCATAAAAATATTTTTAGATATGCCTACTAATGATTAAGGCTATTTGCAAAATATCCATTTTTTTTACCCCCTAAACGAGTCTCCCCCCTTAAACCAATAACTTGGAAAATCAAGATTTACTTGCACAGCTCAAATCTTAATGAATTCACTTTCATTAAATTTGAAAAAATTCAAACCATTTCTCATTTTGAAAGGGGATGAGTGTAGACATGAAGCAACTTTTTATAGCAATATATGTTTTAATCTATGATGATAATTCTACAAAATATTAGGAATCTAGGGAAGATCGAGGTGCCATTGTAATTATTAGCGAACTGGAAATTTTTTGCAGTCAAAATACTAAGATTAGAAAAATGATATAAAACTTCAGTATAGGTTGTAGTAAAAACTTCTCTGAATTGAAGAAAGTTTTTTGATTCAAAAAAATGTTCTTTAATCTAAACAAATCTATTTCTTTGGATCAAAGAAATTTTTGTGAAATTAGCAAAAGTTTCTTCAATACAAAGAAATTTTTTCTTTGACCGTATGTCAAAGAAATGTTTCTTTGATTCAAAGAAACTGTTTTCTCAGTGTGCATTTTATACATTTTTTCAACTGTTATCAAAGAATACTTTGAGGGGCCATCCAAAAAATTCGAATAACGTGAGGTCTTTTGCGTTATTTGAACATTTCTATAAGCAATATTACGTAAAGAAAACAAGCATTAAAAGATTGCTAAAGTATAAGCTAAATTCTTTTAGAAATGAAATTCGAACGTATGACAAGCATGACAGTAGATGATTATGCAAATTTTTCAACGCTTGATCAATATTTAACATTTATTAATTTTCTACATAAACATTACTTTTTCTGTATACGCACTTTAAAAAACAAAGTAGTATTTCCACCAAGGAGATGATCACTTTATTTAGAGTAGAAATTTCACAAGAGAATAAACTTCTTTATCTGAAATAGGCAAAATAAGCGCTCCTTATCTGCCTGCGGATCGGCAGTAAAATAGCACTTTATTGTACAACGACGAGCGGCACGTAAAGTAACAGTAAGGAGAGGGAAGTGAGAGGGGAAGAGAGGGAGAGATGCGTGCGCGGGCAAGGTAATATACACGGTGACCCATTTTAATCTATAATCCCAAATATCTTCTAAAATACTTTATCTACGAAAAAATGGTTTGGAGTAGTTTGGACAAAGGTTGACCAGGACTGAGGGGGAAATTTGACTGTACCATCAATTTTGACCTTCAGATCAATTTTCAAGGTCAAATGGAGGTGAGAACCTTTTCTTAAATGAGATTTGAAAAGAGCGGGAAACGACCAGATGCCCTTTTTTTGAATTGTTTTGGTTTTTTGGGGTGAACAAACGTTCAAGATGCTTCACAAAAGTCGATGGAATGTTAAGGTGTACATCACCTTGACCATCATGACCTTCAGGTCAATTTTCAAGGTGACTTGAAGGTCAAGACGATTTTTCTTAGATTGAACTCTGTGCCCGGATACATTTTTTTTTTAGACTTCAGACTGTGGATTGTTATCACAACACGCCCCCAAACACACCCAGGCAGTAACAATCATTCCGGATAAGATGTAAAGACTGTGACTATGTAGTTACAAAAGTGACAATCTTGACAATGTCACTTCTCTGTGACTAGTTAAAAAAAAAAGACACTTTGTCCTTACTTTTAGCGTAGCAATGCACAAATTTGTTTGATTCAAATAATTTTTTTTTTAAACAAGTGAAAAAAAAAACTTAAGTATCTAAAAGTTTTTGCTCAGCGACCCACACACTGAGAGACTTTTCGTTAGAGTAAATGATAAAGATGAATCAAAATTTAGTATAATATCGTTTCAAAATGGGGGAAGTACGATAAAATGATATTATGATTACTAAGTTGTCTAAAAATAATTTGAATAAGATGAATAATGAATATCACATTTTGGAAAGCATGTTTGAGAAATTCATATTATGAATATGAACTTGCCAGAAACCTCACGACGCGCAGCAAAAATCAAAACATTCATTCTCGGTTTTTCATATAATTTGTTTCAGAATGTCGTCCGAGTACTTCCGACGTTATCCGAATAACTTCGTAGACTCGAATCCAAGTCTGCCCAACCCCCAACTCAGTAGTGGCTTATAAGCGACATTTATTTCGGAATGTGGCAAGCGAGAAAAGCCGAGAGGCTTTAGGCGTTAGGAATGCGTTTAGTTAATGTAGATATAGGTAGAGTTAGGGGGTTCGAACCCAAAGGCAATTCTGAAATTTAATTTCAAGCGTACACTTTAAAAACGGAATATTGACTGTCGAACAATTCCGTTCACTATGAATGGATTTTCTACTCAAAATTGGCATAAGAGGAAATCCTCTAACAGTTGAAGTATTTTCGTTTCAAGTGCTATCATTTTACTGCCAAAGTTTTTCCTATGGTCTGGAAATAAAATCCTTTGTCGTACGGAGGAAGTATAATTTCGATGTTAAAAGAAAAAAAATTCTATGATATAACCTATAAGAAATGTACACAAGTCCAACTTTGACAAATCCCAATATTAAATCCATGATTTTTAATAATATAATAACGACCCGTCTTAGATTTCAGCTTGAAGAAATTTAGAAGATATAACTTTGCTTACATTACAAATTTTCCAATACGTGTAAAATTGAAAGTCCATGATCTATTAAATATATAATGTTGAAAAGTGTTACAAAATAATTTTTAAACTTTGTTGCATTTTAAATTTCACAATAAATTCTGTAGTAAACATTTTACTATTAATTTCGAATTCAAATATTTTTTTACAAATAAAAAACAACTGTATATTTCATGAAATGAATAATTGTATAAAAAATTATACATATACAAAACTGTTTTACGGAAAAAAATGTGTTGCTGCCACAAGGATATTTTAGGTTATGCAGCCGCATTCATGGTTAGGATAGTTAATAATATAGCTTGAACAGCAATATGTTTCTTTGTAACAGCTACACAATTTTTCCCGTGTAATGTTAAATAAGTGTTTTCAAAATTCATTTAAGAAATGTTTTTATTCAATTTTATCAATGATATTAGAATGGATTTCCATATAAACTTTAAATGTCGACATTTTTTTCCAATACAAAACTATTATTCGTTTTATATAAAGTATATATTCCATGATCTTTATTTTTACAGTTTGAAAATTTCTTGAATGTATATATTTTTCCTTGCAATTAAATAGATATTTGTCCAAACTTTGTTTGTGGATCTGGAATACTATTTATTGTTAGAAAAAGAATTATGGATAGAATTGAATGTTTTCACTTATTTATGTCTTTTTTTCTAACCTTTAACCAGACGATGTACACTCACTAATGCGCAGGCGCACTTTGTCAGCTAGTCTAGAAATGCAATCCTTAAATAATTAGAGGATTTATTTTCAGAGTCAAAAATAATCCTTCATTGGTAAAAATATTTTCTTTTTGCATCTCACAGATGAGATTTGTAACAGGAAAAAGATTCTGTTGGTAGACAAAAGAAATCTGCTTAATTTCAATGGATGCATTCTGAAAGCAACGTAATTTCACTATCGATAGACTTTTTTTTAGAGTATATGCGAATATAAATAGTGTAGCATTGTGTACTTAAATATATGAACATACTATAACTAAGGTATGATTCTTTATTCACAGTGAACTCTAAATATTTTTTCAATTCGTGATGCTGCATACTGGACTACTTCATTTTGAATTGCAAGCTATGAGATAAGTTTTTCAATTTTATGATAAACCTTATTTTAATTATTCCGTTTTACAGAAATTTTGAATTAATCTTTGAATTTATGGCACTGAAGAGGGCCCCCATATGTGGCTGAAACGTTTGCCTTGCTTTCTGTTTGAGTATTTTTATATTTAATAGTGAAAATTTTAATCGAAGAAAATAAAAAGAATCTGACCCTATGCCAAAAAAATGAGAAATAAAAAAAATTCTATGATAATAATATTTGTGTATGTATTTCCACTGAAACCTCCCCTCTTCTGAGTGCCCAAACCTCTCCCCTCTATCTTCCTCTTGCTTCGCACGCATTAGAAAAAGACACCACAATCCATAACTCGGAGACGTCCCTTCGGAAGGTCAAACTTTTTGGTGGAGTGAGTGATTTTTCATATAGTGGTTTTCAGATTCACATATTCTTTGTTTCGCTTCGAAACTTTGATATAGTAAATTTCAAATTCTCGTAGGTTTTGTAGCCGTTAGTAAAACATATTTTCCATTTATTCAAACGAAAATATTAATTTCGCCGCTTGAAAACCACTATATTAATTTCTGATACGTAAACCCTATTTGCCTCACTTTGAAACGATATTATACTAAAATATGATTCACTTTTACGATTTATTCTAACGAAAAGTCTCTCAGTGCAACAAGAGAAGATCTGATATAAATGATTCGAAGAGCTTGCGCAGCCATGTCAAGAAAAAATTTGCTGAAAAATGTAGACGGTTTTGAAAGACGTCTACGTTTGTGTCTCCAAGTCAATGGAGAAGCACTTCGAACAGTTACTCCGTGGCTGATTGTTACACTGGTAGCAATGGTGAGACAAGTTGACTCACGTTAATCAACGACCAGAAACGTGAGAGGCAAGGGGAACTCACGTCAAGAAAGCACCCCAAAGGAAACAGAACTTACTACGTCCACGCCGTTGTTTCTGGGTTATATTGAGATTATCTCGAAACGTAGTTTTTCTGAATTCAGACTTTAAGTACATCCGATGAAAAATGTTTTCATTTATTTTATAAATGAAAAATTCAAGTTTATTCAAAAACGAAAAGAGATAGCGGAAAGATCTTAAAACCATGGATCCTTCAGATTCCTACCTGACCGGCATTTCAATTTCTGTAACTGAAATTAGGTTAGCTAATAATAGATAAGCCATTAATTTTCACAAACTGGGGAATTTTTTAACAGTATTTATTCTGTCTTTCTTATTATCAATATTTATTGTAAAGAACCTTTCTTAAATTTGCTTTCTGATTGATGAGTTTGACAAAAGTAATAAAAACAAATTGCTGTGATATAATTTTATTTTACATCATAAAATACTACACGTAATTAATTATCTTTTTATAACAATTTTTTAGATTCTTATCACGCATGAGAAGGTAATATATTTGTGTAAAATTTGACCCCCACTTTATTTAAAGAATGTCCACATTTCATGACCTCCCAAATCCTAAAAAGGAGTTTTTTTCAATCCTGTCTGTCCTCGTCATCGTCGTTGTCTTTGTCTATAGACATGATAACTTTAAAAAAAATCCTTAGATTAAAATGCCCTTGGTAAACTTGATCATAGCCCAAAAAGTAAGGACAAGTTCGTTAACCAGCCGTATCCGACCAAAATTTTGAAAATTAGAACATTTTTTGTATTTTTGCTTGAATAAGTTCTACAAATTTGCATTCACACATTTTTCGATAAGATGAATATTTTTTGCAGGTTTTTTATTGTATCTGTGATTGTATTCAATGATTTTATGTAAATCATTTGAAAACTTTCAAGTTCTTCAAAGCACGAATTTTGGAACACTTTAAATATGGTTTTCTAAAAAAAGAAAAATAGAATTTGGGTGATTTTTTGAAAATGCATTTTTGTTGAGACTTTATTAAATTGCGCACAATTCAAATTTAGGTAAGTTAGGAATCATAAGGAAATTACGAAAATAAACGCAAAATGAAATCTTTCCAGAAAATCACAAAGTGATAAGGTTGAACTTTTACATAATATTCGGTATCTTGACTCAGAACAAAACTAATTTAATTTAAAGTAAATGTATAAGGACGTTTCTTTATCTTGCTTCTCAATATGTTTAAGATAAAAGTCATATAAGTTTCAACGTTAAAGATTTTGTATGCTGCTTTTAAAAATTTTATTGCAAAGATTTTATTTTTACATTTATAGATATATATATAGGAAATAGTTTGAAACAACGGTGCAGGGTAAGACAATATTTTAAAAATTTATAAAAGAAAAAAAACACCTAATTTGGATATTGTTAATAGTTATAGAAGGAAAATAACTTCTAATTCAATATTTTCTCATAAGCATAGTCAAATTTTAATATAAATATTCAGTATTTACCATTTGTTAAAGCGACCCTTGTAGATAAGACCGGACCACTTTTTTGAGAATTGCAGGATTATTTCTTCTACCCATTTTGAAAAAAAAATCTTGAAAACCATAAAAATATAGAACTATGTCTATGTATTGAGACGGTAGAGTCTCATAAGTATAATTTTAAAATAAAAATTATCAGGAAATTTCGAATAAAAAAGTAGATGGTTGGTGATCTACTTACAAAAAGATTTTAAAGATAGGTATCATATAGAAAAAGAGCATTTTTCTCATAAACTAGAAAAAATGAAATTCTGAGGAAAACATTTTTGTGACGTATAGGGAAGCGTGCACAATCTTAGCTTAATAAAATAGCCAATTACCAATAATTCAATAAAATAATATTATTTTGGATAGGGATTTCTTTGAGCATTTCTATTAGTCTCCTATTCGTAATAATAATAAGTCCAAAAATACTTATTTTCATATCATAGGGACGTCCCAAAAATGAAATCGTGGATTTTACAATCAAACCTTCTTTTTTATTTTTATTCTTTTAGCAGATTCGCTTACACGGAAAGAGATTAAGCGGTAATTTTTGAGCATTTCGTTTTCTTCTCGTTTGTTGACTCTTCAAGAGCATTCTACACTGAGAAAACTGGAGTGTCAACCTAAACATTTGGAGGGTGAAGCAGACTATATTTGAGGTTAAACTATAGGACAGCCTTCTAGATAGTGTAACTTATTACCTGTGGATTGTGAAAATAAGATGGTCAACTTGAATACTTTAGAGGGAAAAGTTGATCATCGCAGAGAGAAAAATAGATTATCGAAGAGGGAAAAATAGACTATATTCTACCTCTATGGCTAACCTCAAAACTATTACATTTAAGCTTTCACAATTATTATGTTATTATAGCAAGTGAAATAGGTACTCACCAATTAGTTGGCAAAAATAACCCTCGTGACACTTTAACACGTAAAGGACGCGAAACCGGCAATGAGGTTAGAGTCCACGCTGATGATATTGGAGGAAAAATAGGCGAACCCACGTGACTACAATTTTGGCGCGTATTTCACCAATCGACACTCTTTATAGTGATTCTGACACTCTGGTAACAGTTAAGCAGAATATCAAAATGAGTGTCTCCCTGACCAAAAAGAAAAAATTTCGGAAAGAGTGTGGTACTATCTAGAAGTTCAGACTGACTATCTAAATTTTGACACTCAAAGTTTGACACTCCAGTTTTCTCAGTGTATTAAGCGTGAATTGGATCACTTACGTTACCTAATTTAATATACATAATTATTTCCAATGCTTCTTTACGTACTCTATTCGCTAGATTTAGCTCCCTCGGATTATTTCCTTTTCTCAAATTCAAAAAAATTGTTCGGTGGTCAAAGATTTGCCAACAATGAAGAGGTGGAGTCTGCGGTTAGTGGCTCTTTCGAGGAGCTCGACGGTTCTCACTATAAACAGCGTATCGAAGCTATTGAACTAATTTGAACATCGCTGGGAAAAGTGTGTCGAGCTAAAAGGAGACTACGTTCAAAAATAAAGGTATTTTATTCCAAATTTATTAGGTTTATTTTCTTAGGTCGGGTACTTCTGAGACTACCCTAGTATCACGGTCGTATATACAGTTCCAAAAACTCTTATAGTAGGTAAAGTTTCCTTGCGTGAGCAAAAAAGTTGTCTGACCTCAGTCTCGAGCGAATCGTGTGAAATCCATCCAATAAATGTTTATATTTTGGGTGCAACATTTGAATTCTAGTTTTTCGAAAATATTTTTTCATAACACAGCAGCACTTTCTCCGCATGCAAATAGCGGAGGAAGTGAGGCATTTTGACACTAAGTATTGCAAAAATATTGTAACACTACGTTTCTACACTTTTATTAATCCTCTTTTACCAGGGGCGGATTTACACAAGGGCAACTTGGGCAGCTGCCCAGGGGGGCGCCTCAAATAGGGCGGCAAAATGAGGGTTTATGTGCATTTTCCTTCAAAATTCTTAAAAATGAATTTTCAATACTTAAAAACCAAAAAATCTAGATCTCTTATACTATGAATCTTATTAGGACATAATCACTGTTTTTATTTTCAAAAACTCGCACCTTGATAATATTTGTTAAAGTAATAGAGGGGAGGGGCGGTTATTCTAGTTTGCCCAGGGCGTCCTCGTCGGTAAATTCGGCCCTGTCTTTTACTCTTGTGTTTAAAAGATATGAAAATATCAAATGTGTAGGGAACAACGGAATGTATTTTTACTCACCGAGTCTCCCAACCCTGACGCTCAACCGCTACACCGCAGCGGCGACCATGTCAGACTACAGTCGTCACTTAGTCGTTCCACAGACAAGACGCTACGCGTCTCATAACTTATTGTTGTTGAATAATTAATTATTGTTAACTGAAGTGCAATGTCAGTTATTTACAAAGTTAATCCTTACTGACTTGGGAAGTAGGCTCCCAACTCCGATTTACCAAAAAGCCTATAAATGCTGTACAATTAACGCCATCCAACGGTATGATTGGTAACTAAAATCGCCTGTCAGCGTTTCAACTGTTCGACCAAGCTACGCACATTCATTTTGGGAATGCTTCAGTTTTGTAGCTGTTTTGATAATAAAAAAATAACAAATCACTTACTTCCTTCACTATTTGCATTCCCACTCGTACCACAATATACTATTTCAGAAAGTATTTAGTATCAAAATTCCATATTTTCGAGAAAGTTTTGTCATATTTCATGTTATTAATTTTAATTCATATAACACATGGTGTTCAACTTTATTATGTATTTTTTACTTTGAATAATTTCACTAATGCAGTAGTATAAATGGAATTACTGAATATATTGATTTCGTCATATTCCAATTTCAAAAAATTATAAGATAACAAGAAGAAGAAAGTCACAAGATGCTTTTTATAATAATTTAATGTTTCATGTGGTGAAAGAAATAAAATTTTTGAAGTACGCAAGGTCAAGGTCAAGCTCAGGTTCATTTAAAAGCAAACTATAGGGTTTTCCAATTAGAGGTTTCATTTCGAATAGCCCGCTATTTTGGCACTGTCATAATAAGAGGTGTCATTTTTTGACAGATGACAACTAAAAACTATGCCACTAATAAAAATGGAATGATACACGCTTCAACAACGCATTGAAATTGTTAAAATGATAATTGAAAAGCCTCTCTATCCGCAACGTATAGCTGTTTGATGCAGTTTTTTCGCAGATGGGATCATTGGGCCTTTTTTTTTTAAATGAAGCTGGAGCGACTGTTTCGGTGAATGGATTGCGCTATTGAACCATGATTAATGAATTTTTATGGCCATAATTGGAAGATATGGATGTGGACGCTGCTTATTTCCAACAAGAGAGCGCTACATGTCACACAAATGGCGAAACCATCAGTCTTTTGCGTGAAAAGTTTCCAGGTCGAGTGATTTCTCGAAACGGCGATTACAATTAGCCGCTGAGATCATGCGATTTGACGCCTCTAGACTTTTTTCTTTGGGGTTACGTGAAAGATAAGGTTTATGCTGATGCTCCTAAATCAATTCAAGAACTCAAAGAGAAGATTCGTGCCGTTATCGACGAAATAGAGCCCGAAATGTGCGAAAATGTAATGGAAAATTTAATCAAAAGCGCATGGTCCTGCAAACGTAGTCATGAAGGCCATATCAATGATATTGTTTCTCACGCGTTTTTCTTATAAATCAAAATGAAACCTCTAATTGGAGGACCCTTTAATTCAGAAGTATCACCTACAAGTTTCAGCCAGAAATATGAAAAAATAAAACAGTTACATCATTTTCAGTACAAAAAAGTCGATTTTTGAATCTATATTTCTTTTGACCTCTTTTCAATCATGTAAAAATTTAAATACATGTAAGAAAAAAATCAATAATTATTTTAAAGTGTATAAATAACACAAAGGAGTTTCTTTGAGTATAAATATTAATAAGTGTAGATTCGAGAGCGATAAAAAGTCGCTGAAGTAAGTTATACCCGATGTGACTTCTACGATTTTCTACAGAAGTGTGAACGTCAAGAATTAGTCATAAAAAAAATAATTTTATATAACTTTATTAAGCCAGAAAATAAAACGAGATACATTCAACCTTAATTACAATACACGAACAGATTCTCACATATGTGTTTCTAATTCGTATCATATAATAATTGTATGATAAAACAAAATTTAATGGTATAACACTCTGATTTGGTCCTTTATAATATTTTGGCATGCTACACTCAAGAAAAAATCTATTTAACTCAATCAAAACTTGGTCACAAGTAAGAAATTATGCAAACACATTTAGAAAAAATCAAAAAATGAAACAAATTCTGTGATTACATCGACATTTTGATTGAAATGAAAAAAATGTTCTTCATCCGTTCACAAATGTACAAATTTCTTTCAATTAAAATGAAAGTTCTCTGGTTGAAGATGTTTTTTCTTCAAGTGTAACATTTTTCAAATCTTGAAAACGAGATATTTAATTTTTGCCTTTTCTACGCCGTAATGAGAAAAATGATCCCCCATTCTCAACAGGCTTTGTTTTTGGTTCACCACAATGTACTGATGGGTTGGTATTTCTATTTATGAAAGAACATTGATATAAAATATTTGTCAAAGACATTTTGTAAAATTTTGTTACACAATATTTCATTTCATATATCATTGCTACCAGTAGCCCATTGCAAGCCTTAAATCCACCTAAAAATGTCTGAAACATCCAAATAATTTTTAATTCCAATCTTGTATAATTATAACCTGATTTAGTCATACAGGCTTTTCAAATATATCAAATTATCTATATCATTAAACAATAATTTTATTAATTTATATTAATCAAATGCCACCAATCTATCTGGTTTTATAACTATAAGTTCTCTGGTAATACGTAGATTCTATTCTGAATATTATATTCTTTTAGCTAGATTGAATTTTTTCATATCTTCTACCTTTCGCTGAATAATATTGCTTGAAACAATTATATATAATAATTTTTCTGAATTATGGAAGATCATTCTTATTCTTTGAATAGAGATAAATGTTTTAAAGATAACCAACACATTATTTTTCGATCTTGTCAGTGTGTAGCAGTACACTCGACTCGCGCTAAGGCGTACTTAGCTAAGACGACGTTCGCGCTAGGGATGTTCAATTCCGATTCGATTCTAAAAAAAATCGATTTTTTGTTAGAACGATTTCGATTTTTGAATCGATTATTTGCTGTTCGATTTTCTTGAGAATCGATTCTTTACCCCCAGAATCGGAAGACCGATTCTCTTTCTTCCTTCTGGATTTTATCCTTTATCAGCAATCACGACCCTATTGATAGAGGAAGAAAGCACGATCTCGTGGGTCGTGTGGTATTTTCCATCTGCATACAAAGAAGATATTAAAGCACCCAAGGCAGCCATATATTTTGACCTAATTAAACCACGTGTTGAGGTGTCATTCCATGTGAGCGCAAAGTGCAAAGCAGAAAACGAACTGCCAATTACAGAAAAGCTTAAGATTTCTTTCTTCTTAAAGGTGTTATGTAATTTTCAGGTGTAAATGCAGAAGATATTAGTATTGCCTGATCAGTATTATGGTATTGCCAGTAGTGTAGAAAAAACAAATTTCTGATCTCAAAGATTGAAACATGCTTGTGTAGCAATTGATTTGTTAAGCGTATCCCTGGCGAAAGTATCGGATAGGAATTCATTCCGATCCAATCAACACTATTCCTAAGCATTCCGATGTATGTATCCGAGCCAATGCGAATCATTCCCAACCAATCTGAAAAACGTTTTGTACCTCGTTTAATGAAAAACGGTGAAAGATCGATCCGGCCTAATCCGCTTTAATCCAAAGCAACAATCCGAACCAATCCGAAACCCAATTTTGAATTAGAATCAATCCGAATCGAAATTGTCGGATTGTTGCTGCAGTTTGAATCGGATTAGGTCGGGTCGATTTTTGATCGTTTTTAATCAAACGAGATACAAATCGTTTTTCAGATTGGTTCGGAATGATTCGCATTGGCTCGGATACAGATATCGGAATCAATCAGGATAGTTCTGATTGGCTCGGAATGAATTCCTATCCGATACTTTCGGTAGGGATATCGCTATTATGAATTTATAACTATGAGAAAATAAATATTTTTTACGAATAGATTCTTGGGCTTTCCTTTGGGAAAGACGACTAAACCAAGGATTGCAAAAGAAATAATTGAGTATCAACAAAAATATTTACAAGAGAAATACAGTAGTTAAAAAAAACACACTGCAAATACAAGTACTTATTTAATTACCGTGGAGTGGCCTCTTCTTTTAGACACAAACACTTATTTTTGTGTCGACCTTTGGTGTTTCATGTAGGCGAGGAGTGGACTGAATTTTATTATTATGCGATAAAACCGTGGATTCATTATATTCCTGCTCTAAAAGATGCTAGTGAATCTCAGCTCGAGTAAGATATATTAGTTGGATATATTTTGGTTGTACAAAAATAAAAAATCATCTACTTTAATCATTCTTCATAACAAAGTAATGTTTACCAGTTTCTTAGATTATTTTATTTTGCATAGAGTTAATTCAGTTCGCCAAGGATAATAAGTTATCAAAAAAGATTGCCAATCGTGGTAGAGATTTTATTTGAGAGAAACTACGGATTGCTGATGTTTGCTACTGGAGAAGGTTGATTAAGAGATGTACGAAACTGCTGTCTTATAAACCAACGTGGACGAGAATCTTAATGAAATACATGAAAAATGAAACAAGGTTTACCTTATTATGATGAATTGTGATCAAAACGTGACATAGTATTTTATATATAAGCATTTTTACACCTTTTATAATATATGCCATTATCTCGATTTGTATTTTCTCGACATTAAAAATGTTTGAAGTTTCTAGAATATAAACTCTACTCTACTTATAACCATGTGTAAAGTGAGTTATGGGACTAAATTATGGTTAAGCCAACAACGTAAAATAACTTTTCTTGCAAATAAAACAACTGTCTGCAAATTTAGAAAATATAAAAAATCATGAATACCTCTTGTTGGATTTCCCAAATTTGCAGATGGATATTTTATTTCCAAAACAAGTTATCTTAAATAGTTGGATTAACCATAATTTAATCACGCGAGTTACTTGATCCATGACCTGACACTAGAATATTTACAAGAGAAGTACAGTAGTTTAAAAAATTTCGATTTTTTACGATCGATTCTTGCAGAATCGATTCATTTGTTTCGGTTTTTACGTGAATCGATTCTTTTTATTCGGTTCAGATTCGATTCAAGAAACGATTATTTTTGAAGAATCGAACACCCCTAGTTCGCGCTAAGGGACTAAGGTGGCAAAGTTCCCAATAAGGAGTCGGGCGTTGCTTTACATTTACCCCCACTACGAACCATGAGATACCAACGTGACACTGTTTACATGCGCAGACATCAAAACTAAATGCACGAAGCAGATCGTGTAAAGTGAGTGGGATCCCCTCTCGCGGATGCTTTAACACGAACACTCGTTTTTTTCTGCGTCGCCTTAGAGCAAGTGAAGTGTAATGAAAATAAAATTCCGTAATTGTTAATGAATGGGCCTTATACGAATTGTTAGAATTTAATTTACTTACATCTTCCGGACTTTTGTTAGTGGTATCTTCTAGATAAAAATCTCTGAATGGAAAAGAAATCGGCTTGTATTTAACAGATTCAAGAGCGTATTCATTCTCATTCACTGACCCAGCTACCTAAAACATATTAAACCTGCGATTTTAATTATTTTCCAGGTAGATTAATCGCAGCTGACGGAAGTATACTAGCACTAAACTTCTTTGTTATACCAACACTATGGCTGAATTAATGTTTTCATTAATACTTGTGTTGTGCTCACTTAACATAGCACTGAGAAGTTATACGTTGATATATACATATCTACTTTGCGATTTATAAAACATAGAACTGAAAATTCACGGCTTGGCGCAAACCATTTATATGTTACTATCTTCATTGCTATTTCGGAAAATTGAGCAATAACAGTTAACAAGAAATAATTGGGCTTTCCAACAAATTAAGAGTAACATTGATCATAAATCACGAAGTAGTTAAATATACTTTTTTTGTGTGGGAAACTTTTCGGTTGCTGTAAATTGATAGAAGTAGTTGTTTTGATTCTTTCTCTGTGCAGAAAGAAAAAATATGTTTATTTATTTATTTCGAACATTATTATACAGGGTGAGGCACATAAAGTGTTACAGAGCGATAGCACTCAAACTATTGATCATATCCAAAAATGTTTCAGACAAAAGTTTCAGTGTTCGAGAAAGCCGTCATACTCGACCGCCCTATTTTTTTATCGGTGGAGGCGCTGAAGCTACGTCAAGGTCAACTCCACTTTTTAAAATGGAACCATGTATTTTTTTTCGATCACATTATTACCGATTTTAAGACGAATTCAACGACCTACAACGCAAGGTCATTCTACTCACGCAAAGTATGAAAGTAGTCGAAAAATGGAAACATATCGGAGTCATCACTTTCAAAAGATCTACTAACCTTGGTTTGAGTCTACCTACAGAAGATGCTCGAAGTGATGACCCTCGACTTGTAAGCACTTGTTAATTCACTGATGAAAAGACCGTCTAACTTCATCCAACATTTGTGGTGTAATTTCGGTACATGTTCGGCGTATTCTTTCTTTCATGTCATCAGGCGTGGTAGGTGCCATCGCCATTACGCATTCTTCTTTTTTCTGATGAAGCTAACTTTGCAAATACGGGAAATGTGAATAGGCATAATATGCATTATTGGGCAAATGAGAATCCTCGGTGGATGAGAACTGTACCATTTCAACATCCGTGGTCCGTTAATTGTTGGTGCGGCAATGTCGGCGACCATGTCATTGCTCCACATTTTTTTAAATTCGCTTGACTGGGCATGTTTACGCAAACTTTCTGCAAAACGTACTGCCTCAATTAATGGAACACGTGCCCTTGCATGTTCGCATGAACATGTGGATGCAACAGGATGGACGATGGTGCACTACCCCATTATGCTCTGTGTTCAAGATAAGTGATGAATGAGATTTTTGACGAAAAGTGGATAGGACGAGGTGTCCCTGTAGCTTGGCCACCTCGTTCGCCAGATCTAACATCACCAGATTACTTTTTATGGGGTTTTGTCAAAGAACGCGTAATGGCGGTAGCATCTACCACGCCTGACGACATGAAAGAAAGAATACCCCGAGCATGTACCGAAATTACACCACAAATGTTGGCTGAAGTTAGATGGTCTTTTCATCAGCGAATCAACAAGTGCTTACAAATCGAGGGTCATCACTTCGAGCATCTTCTGTAGGTAGACCCAAACCAAGGTTAGTGGATCCTTTAAAAGTGATCATTCCGATATGTTTCCATTTTTCGACTATTTTCATACAATAAACGTAACTGAAAACATACTCCCTGAATCTGAATCAGTAAAATTCGCTGAAAAACAGTGTTTCCCACACAGAAAAAAATAGCACCTGTTCATAATGACTAGGAATAATGTAGTTGGAAAAGAAATAGTGACTGTAACGAGGGAAACTTTTTCTTACTTGACTCATGGCTACAGAGACATGATTTGTAGCCATGGTAGCCATATTCTGAATACTTGGTCCTGGCGACTAGTTAACATCGTTGAAATTGTTCTTAAATCTTAAGGCTGGTCTCACAATGTGTCCTAAGATTTGTACATATCGTCGATGCGCGTACGTTTTAATGTCATAAAAGCGTTGTTACCAACTGTCGCATGTTTCGTTGATTCGCGTATTAGTGCGTTTCAGCGTGCGATTCCACATGCGACTGTTGGTAACAATGCGTTAATGACGTCAGAACGTACGCGCATCAACGATATGTATGAATCTTATGACATATTGTGGGACCAGCCTAAACCTTGCTATGACAACTTACAACGTTGAGGTCTCATGGCTAGAATAACGTAGTCGCTATAAGCAGCAAACTCCACACTCGTTGAATCTGTTATGTATTGTTTCGAGTAATCAAAACTGTGATTTTTAACCCTACTTTCAAAGTTTTAATCCGCTCTACACATACCAAAAATAAGACTTTCAAAAGAGGTGCTATGAAAAATACTATGTTCCAAGTAGTGAATTTATGCATTTGACTTTAGATAACCTTATAGTTGATACTTACATATAGTGACTGTGACTACATTACTTAGCCACGACGAATTGAGCTGAAGTTTGTGACGTCTCGTGTGACGAATTTTTTTTTTCTTTCTCCGTCGTATGACAAACTAGACAGTCAAAAATGTGCAGAATAGTTATTTTTGACAAAAATACATGTTTTAATGCGAAAAATATATTTTTGAAGTTTGACAAAAGCAAACAATTTCTGGACAAACTCGTTAAATTATCTCGGAAACTAAGAACGTGGCATAAAAAAAAATTTGGTTTTTGATTGCAGATACATTGTGCTACTTTAAAAAAAATATAAATTTAAATTTGAGTTTGCGGAGCGAAACCAAAATTAGGAAAGTTTGACCCGGCGAAGCCATTAATGGACAAACTCGTAAAATAAAAGCGGAAAAAAAGAACGTGGCATAAAAAAAGACTATGGTTTTTGATTGCAGATATATTGTGCTACTTTAAAAAAAATATAAATTTAAATTTGAGATTGCGGAGCGAAACCAAAATTACGAAAGTATGACCCGGGAAGCCATTTCTGGACAAACTTGATAAATTATCTCGGAAACTAAGAACGTGGCATAAAAAAAGACTTTGGTTTTTGATTGCATATACTTCTTGCTACATTAAAAAAAATATAAATTTAAATTTGAGTTTGCGGAGCGAAACCAAAATTACGAAAGTATGACCCGGGAAGCCATTTCTGGACAAACTTGATAAATTATCTCGGAAACTAAGAACGTGGCATAAAAAAAGACTTTGGTTTTTGATTGCAGATACATTGTGCTACTTTAAAAAAAATATAAATTTAAATTTGAGTTTGCGGAGCGAAACCAAAATTAGGAAAGTTTGACCCGGCGAAGCCATTTCTGGACAAACTCGTTAAATTATCTCGGAAACTAAGAACGTGGCATAAAAAAAGACTCTGGTTTTTGATTGCAGATATATTGTGCTACTTTAAAAAAAATATAAATTTAAATTTGAGATTGCGGAGCGAAACCAAAATTACGAAAGTATGACCCGGGAAGCCATTTCTGGACAAACTTGATAAATTATCTCGGAAACTAAGAACGTGGCATAAAAAAAGACTCTGGTTTTTGATTGCAGATATATTGTGCTACATTAAAAAAAATATAAATTTAAATTTGAGTTTGCGGAGCGAAACCAAAATTACGAAAGTATGACCCGGGAAGCCATTTCTGGACAAACTCGTTAAATTATCTCGGAAACTAAGAACGTGGCATAAAAAAAGACTTTGGTTTTTGATTGCAGATACATTGTGCTACTTTAAAAAAAATATAAATTTAAATTATATATAATTTAACGAGTTTGTCCAGAAATGGCTTCGCCGGGTCAAACTTTCCTAATTTTGGTTTCGCTCCGCAAACTCAAATTTAAATTTATATTTTTTTTAAAGTAGCACAATATATCTGCAATCAAAAACCAGAGTCTTTTTTTATGCCACGTTCTTAGTTTCCGAGATAATTTATCAAGTTTGTCCAGAAATGGCTTCCCGGGTCATACTTTCGTAATTTTGGTTTCGCTCCGCAAACTCAAATTTAAATTTATATTTTTTTTAATGTTGCACAATATATCTGCAATCAAAAACCAGAGTCTTTTTTATGCCACGTTCTTAGTTTCCGAGATAATTTAACGAGTTTGTCCAGGAATGGCTTCCCCGGGTCATACTTTCGTAATTTTGGTTTCGCTCCGCAAACTCAAATTTAAATTTATATTTTTTTTAATGTAGCACAATATATCTGCAATCAAAAACCAGAGTCTTTTTTTATGCCACGTTCTTAGTTTCCGAGATAATTTATCAAGTTTGTCCAGAAATGGCTTCCCGAGTCATACTTTCGTAATTTTGGTTTCGCTCCGCAAACTCAAATTTAAATTTATATTTTTTTAAAGTAGCACAATATATCTGCAATCAAAAACCAGAGTCTTTTTTTATGCCACGTTCTTAGTTTCCGAGATAATTTATCAAGTTTGTCCAGAAATGGCTTCCCGGGTCATACTTTCGTAATTTTGGTTTCGCTCCGCAAACTCAAATTTAAATTTATATTTTTTTAATTTTGCAAAATATATCTGCAATCAAAAACCAGAGTCTTTTTTTATGCCACGTTCTTAGTTTCCGAGATAATTTATCAAGTTTGTCCAGAAATGGCTTCCCGGGTCATACTTTCGTAATTTTGGTTTCGCTCCGCAAACTCAAATTTAAATTTATATTTTTTTTAATGTTGCACAATATATCTGCAATCAAAAACCAGAGTCTTTTTTTATGCCACGTTCTTAGTTTCCGAGATAATTTAACGAGTTTGTCCAGGAATGGCTTCCCCGGGTCATACTTTCGTAATTTTGGTTTCGCTCCGCAAACTCAAATTTAAATTTATATTTTTTTTAATGTAGCACAATATATCTGCAATCAAAAACCAGAGTCTTTTTTTATGCCACGTTCTTAGTTTCCGAGATAATTTATCAAGTTTGTCCAGAAATGGCTTCGCCGGGTCAAACTTTCCTAATTTTGGTTTTCGCTCCGCAAACTCAAATTTAAATTTATATTTTTTTTAATGTTGCACAATATATCTGCAATCAAAAACCAGAGTCTTTTTTTATGCCACGTTCTTAGTTTCCGAGATAATTTATCAAGTTTGTCCAGAAATGGCTTCCCGGGTCATACTTTCGTAATTTTGGTTTCGCTCCGCAAACTCAAATTTAAATTTATATTTTTTTTAATGTTGCACAATATATCTGCAATCAAAAACCAGAGTCTTTTTTTATGCCACGTTCTTAGTTTCCGAGATAATTTAACGAGTTTGTCCAGGAATGGCTTCCCCGGGTCATACTTTCGTAATTTTGGTTTCGCTCCGCAAACTCAAATTTAAATTTATATTTTTTTTAATGTAGCACAATATATCTGCAATCAAAAACCAGAGTCTTTTTTTATGCCACGTTCTTAGTTTCCGAGATAATTTATCAAGTTTGTCCAGAAATGGCTTCCCGGGTCATACTTTCGTAATTTTGGTTTCGCTCCGCAAACTCAAATTTAAATTTATATTTTTTTAGAGCAGCACAATATATCTGCAATCAAAAACCAGAGTCTTTTTTTATGCCACGTTCTTAGTTTCCGAGATAATTTATCAAGTTTGTCCAGAAATGGCTTCCCGGGTCATACTTTCGTAATTTTGGTTTCGCTCCGCAAACTCAAATTTAAATTTATATTTTTTTTAATGTTGCACAATATATCTGCAATCAAAAACCAGAGTCTTTTTTTATGCCACGTTCTTAGTTTCCGAGATAATTTATCAAGTTTGTCCAGAAATGGCTTCCCGGGTCATACTTTCGTAATTTTGGTTTCGCTCCGCAAACTCAAATTTAAATTTATATTTTTTTTAATGTTGCACAATATATCTGCAATCAAAAACCAGAGTCTTTTTTTATGCCACGTTCTTAGTTTCCGAGATAATTTAACGAGTTTGTCCAGGAATGGCTTCCCCGGGTCATACTTTCGTAATTTTGGTTTCGCTCCGCAAACTCAAATTTAAATTTATATTTTTTTTAATGTAGCACAATATATCTGCAATCAAAAACCAGAGTCTTTTTTTATGCCACGTTCTTAGTTTCCGAGATAATTTATCAAGTTTGTCCAGAAATGGCTTCGCCGGGTCAAACTTTCCTAATTTTGGTTTCGCTCCGCAAACTCAAATTTAAATTTATATTTATTTTTAATGTTGCATAATGTATCTGCAATCAAAAACCAGAGTCTTTTTTTATGCCACGTTCTTAGTTTCCGAGATAATTTATCAAGTTTGTCCAGAAATGGCTTCCCGGGTCATACTTTCGTAATTTTGGTTTCGCTCCGCAAACTCAAATTTAAATTTATATTTTTTTTAATGTTGCACAATATATCTGCAATCAAAAACCAGAGTCTTTTTTTATGCCACGTTCTTAGTTTCCGAGATAATTTAACGAGTTTGTCCAGGAATGGCTTCCCCGGGTCATACTTTCGTAATTTTGGTTTCGCTCCGCAAACTCAAATTTAAATTTATATTTTTTTAATGTAGCACAATATATCTGCAATCAAAAACCAGAGTCTTTTTTTATGCCACGTTCTTAGTTTCCGAGATAATTTATCAAGTTTGTCCAGAAATGGCTTCCCGGGTCATACTTTCGTAATTTTGGTTTCGCTCCGCAAACTCAAATTTAAATTTATATTTTTTTTAAAGTAGCACAATATATCTGCAATCAAAAACCAGAGTCTTTTTTTATGCCACGTTCTTAGTTTCCGAGATAATTTATCAAGTTTGTCCAGAAATGGCTTCCCGGGTCATACTTTCGTAATTTTGGTTTCGCTCCGCAAACTCAAATTTAAATTTATATTTTTTTTAATGTTGCACAATATATCTGCAATCAAAAACCAGAGTCTTTTTTTATGCCACGTTCTTAGTTTCCGAGATAATTTATCAAGTTTGTCCAGAAATGGCTTCCCGGGTCATACTTTCGTAATTTTGGTTTCGCTCCGCAAACTCAAATTTAAATTTATATTTTTTTTAATGTTGCACAATATATCTGCAATCAAAAACCAGAGTCTTTTTTTATGCCACGTTCTTAGTTTCCGAGATAATTTAACGAGTTTGTCCAGGAATGGCTTCCCCGGGTCATACTTTCGTAATTTTGGTTTCGCTCCGCAAACTCAAATTTAAATTTATATTTTTTTTAATGTAGCACAATATATCTGCAATCAAAAACCAGAGTCTTTTTTTATGCCACGTTCTTAGTTTCCGAGATAATTTATCAAGTTTGTCCAGAAATGGCTTCGCCGGGTCAAACTTTCCTAATTTTGGTTTCGCTCCGCAAACTCAAATTTAAATTTATATTTTTTTTAAAGTAGCACAATATATCTGCAATCAAAAACCAGAGTCTTTTTTTATGCCACGTTCTTAGTTTCCGAGATAATTTATCAAGTTTGTCCAGAAATGGCTTCCCGGGTCATACTTTCGTAATTTTGGTTTCGCTCCGCAAACTCAAATTTAAATTTATATTTTTTTTAATGTTGCACAATATATCTGCAATCAAAAACCAGAGTCTTTTTTTATGCCACGTTCTTAGTTTCCGAGATAATTTAACGAGTTTGTCCAGGAATGGCTTCCCCGGGTCATACTTTCGTAATTTTGGTTTCGCTCCGCAAACTCAAATTTAAATTTATATTTTTTTTAATGTAGCACAATATATCTGCAATCAAAAACCAGAGTCTTTTTTTATGCCACGTTCTTAGTTTCCGAGATAATTTATCAAGTTTGTCCAGAAATGGCTTCCCGGGTCATACTTTCGTAATTTTGGTTTCGCTCCGCAAACTCAAATTTAAATTTATATTTTTTTTAAAGTAGCACAATATATCTGCAATCAA
Organism: Diplolepis rosae; assembly: GCA_030998225.1. Lineage (NCBI taxonomy): Eukaryota > Metazoa > Arthropoda > Insecta > Hymenoptera > Diplolepididae > Diplolepis > Diplolepis rosae. Next base: position 2,094,693 of record JAPYXD010000695.1, read on the forward strand.
AAACCAGAGTCTTTTTTTATGCCACGTTCTTAGTTTCCGAGATAATTTATCAAGTTTGTCCAGAAATGGCTTCCCGGGTCATACTTTCGTAATTTTGGTTTCGCTCCGCAAACTCAAATTTAAATTTATATTTTTTTTAATGTAGCACAATATATCTGCAATCAAAAACCAGAGTCTTTTTTTATGCCACGTTCTTAGTTTCCGAGATAATTTATCAAGTTTGTCCAGAAATGGCTTCGCCGGGTCAAACTTTCCTAATTTTGGTTTCGCTCCGCAAACTCAAATTTAAATTTATATTTTTTTTAAAGTAGCACAATATATCTGCAATCAAAAACCAGAGTCTTTTTTTATGCCACGTTCTTAGTTTCCGAGATAATTTATCAAGTTTGTCCAGAAATGGCTTCCCGGGTCATACTTTCGTAATTTTGGTTTCGCTCCGCAAACTCAAATTTAAATTTATATTTTTTTTTAATGTAGCACAATATATCTGCAATCAAAAACCAGAGTCTTTTTTTATGCCACGTTCTTAGTTTCCGAGATAATTTATCAAGTTTGTCCAGAAATGGCTTCCCGGGTCATACTTTCGTAATTTTGGTTTCGCTCCGCAAACTCAAATTTAAATTTATATTTTTTTTAAAGTAGCACAATATATCTGCAATCAAAAACCAGAGTCTTTTTTTATGCCACGTTCTTAGTTTCCGAGATAATTTATCAAGTTTGTCCAGAAATGGCTTCCCGGGTCATACTTTCGTAATTTTGGTTTCGCTCCGCAAACTCAAATTTAAATTTATATTTTTTTTTAATGTAGCACAATATATCTGCAATCAAAAACCAGAGTCTTTTTTTATGCCACGTTCTTAGTTTCCGAGATAATTTATCAAGTTTGTCCAGAAATGGCTTCCCGGGTCATACTTTCGTAAATTTTGGTTTCGCTCCGCAAACTCAAATTTAAATTTATATTTTTTTTAATGTTGCACAATATATCTGCAATCAAAAACCAGAGTCTTTTTTTATGCCACGTTCTTAGTTTCCGAGATAATTTAACGAGTTTGTCCAGGAATGGCTTCCCCGGGTCATACTTTCGTAATTTTGGTTTCGCTCCGCAAACTCAAATTTAAATTTATATTTTTTTTAATGTAGCACAATATATCTGCAATCAAAAACCAGAGTCTTTTTTTATGCCACGTTCTTAGTTTCCGAGATAATTTATCAAGTTTGTCCAGAAATGGCTTCGCCGGGTCAAACTTTCCTAATTTTGGTTTCGCTCCGCAAACTCAAATTTAAATTTATATTTTTTTTAATATGGCACAATATATCTGCAATCAAAAACCAGAGTCTTTTTTTATGCCACGTTCTTAGTTTCCGAGATAATTTATCAAGTTTGTCCAGAAATGGCTTCCCGGGTCATACTTTCGTAATTTTGGTTTCGCTCCGCAAACTCAAATTTAAATTTATATTTTTTTTAATGTTGCACAATATATCTGCAATCAAAAACCAGAGTCTTTTTTTATGCCACGTTCTTAGTTTCCGAGATAATTTAACGAGTTTGTCCAGGAATGGCTTCCCCGGGTCATACTTTCGTAATTTTGGTTTCGCTCCGCAAACTCAAATTTAAATTTATATTTTTTTTAATGTAGCACAATATATCTGCAATCAAAAACCAGAGTCTTTTTTTATGCCACGTTCTTAGTTTCCGAGATAATTTATCAAGTTTGTCCAGAAATGGCTTCCCGGGTCATACTTTCGTAATTTTGGTTTCGCTCCGCAAACTCAAATTTAAATTTATATTTTTTTTAAAGTAGCACAATATATCTGCAATCAAAAACCAGAGTCTTTTTTTATGCCACGTTCTTAGTTTCCGAGATAATTTATCAAGTTTGTCCAGAAATGGCTTCCCGGGTCATACTTTCGTAATTTTGGTTTCGCTCCGCAAACTCAAATTTAAATTTATATTTTTTTTAATGTTGCACTATATATCTGCAATCAAAAACCAGAGTCTTTTTTTATGCCACGTTCTTAGTTTCCGAGATAATTTATCAAGTTTGTCCAGAAATGGCTTCCCGGGTCATACTTTCGTAATTTTGGTTTCGCTCCGCAAACTCAAATTTAAATTTATATTTTTTTAATGTTGCACAATATATCTGCAATCAAAAACCAGAGTCTTTTTTTATGCCACGTTCTTAGTTTCCGAGATAATTTAACGAGTTTGTCCAGGAATGGCTTCCCCGGGTCAATCTTTCGTAATTTTGGTTTCGCTCCGCAAACTCAAATTTAAATTTATATTTTTTTTAATGTAGCACAATATATCTGCAATCAAAAACCAGAGTCTTTTTTTATGCCACGTTCTTAGTTTCCGAGATAATTTATCAAGTTTGTCCAGAAATGGCTTCGCCGGGTCAAACTTTCCTAATTTTGGTTTCGCTCCGCAAACTCAAATTTAAATTTATATTTTTTTTTAATGTTGCACAATATATCTGCAATCAAAAACCAGAGTCTTTTTTTATGCCACGTTCTTAGTTTCCGAGATAATTTATCAAGTTTGTCCAGAAATGGCTTCCCGGGTCATACTTTCGTAATTTTGGTTTCGCTCCGCAAACTCAAATTTAAATTTATATTTTTTTTAATGTTGCACAATATATCTGCAATCAAAAACCAGAGTCTTTTTTTATGCCACGTTCTTAGTTTCCGAGATAATTTAACGAGTTTGTCCAGGAATGGCTTCCCCGGGTCATACTTTCGTAATTTTGGTTTCGCTCCGCAAACTCAAATTTAAATTTATATTTTTTTTAATGTAGCACAATATATCTGCAATCAAAAACCAGAGTCTTTTTTTATGCCACGTTCTTAGTTTCCGAGATAATTTATCAAGTTTGTCCAGAAATGGCTTCCCGGGTCATACTTTCGTAATTTTGGTTTCGCTCCGCAAACTCAAATTTAAATTTATATTTTTTTTAAAGTAGCACAATATATCTGCAATCAAAAACCAGAGTCTTTTTTTATGCCACGTTCTTAGTTTCCGAGATAATTTATCAAGTTTGTCCAGAAATGGCTTCCCGGGTCATACTTTCGTAATTTTGGTTTCGCTCCGCAAACTCAAATTTAAATTTATATTTTTTTTAATGTTGCACAATATATCTGCAATCAAAAACCAGAGTCTTTTTTTATGCCACGTTCTTAGTTTCCGAGATAATTTATCAAGTTTGTCCAGAAATGGCTTCCCGGGTCATACTTTCGTAATTTTGGTTTCGCTCCGCAAACTCAAATTTAAATTTATATTTTTTTTAATGTTGCACAATATATCTGCAATCAAAAACCAGAGTCTTTTTTTATGCCACGTTCTTAGTTTCCGAGATAATTTAACGAGTTTGTCCAGGAATGGCTTCCCCGGGTCATACTTTCGTAATTTTGGTTTCGCTCCGCAAACTCAAATTTAAATTTATATTTTTTTTAATGTAGCACAATATATCTGCAATCAAAAACCAGAGTCTTTTTTTATGCCACGTTCTTAGTTTCCGAGATAATTTATCAAGTTTGTCCAGAAATGGCTTCGCCGGGTCAAACTTTCCTAATTTTGGTTTCGCTCCGCAAACTCAAATTTAAATTTATATTTTTTTTAAAGTAGCACAATATATCTGCAATCAAAAACCAGAGTCTTTTTTTATGCCACGTTCTTAGTTTCCGAGATAATTTATCAAGTTTGTCCAGAAATGGCTTCCCGGGTCATACTTTCGTAATTTTGGTTTCGCTCCGCAAACTCAAATTTAAATTTATATTTTTTTTAATGTTGCACAATATATCTGCAATCAAAAACCAGAGTCTTTTTTTATGCCACGTTCTTAGTTTCCGAGATAATTTAACGAGTTTGTCCAGGAATGGCTTCCCCGGGTCATACTTTCGTAATTTTGGTTTCGCTCCGCAAACTCAAATTTAAATTTATATTTTTTTAATGTAGCACAATATATCTGCAATCAAAAACCAGAGTCTTTTTTTATGCCACGTTCTTAGTTTCCGAGATAATTTATCAAGTTTGTCCAGAAATGGCTTCCCGGGTCATACTTTCGTAATTTTGGTTTCGCTCCGCAAACTCAAATTTAAATTTATATTTTTTTTAAAGTAGCACAATATATCTGCAATCAAAAACCAGAGTCTTTTTTTATGCCACGTTCTTAGTTTCCGAGATAATTTATCAAGTTTGTCCAGAAATGGCTTCCCGGGTCATACTTTCGTAATTTTGGTTTCGCTCCGCAATCTCAAATTTAAATTTATATTTTTTTTAAAGTAGCACAATGTATCTGCAATCAAAAACCAGAGTCTTTTTTTATGCCACGTTCTTAGTTTCCGAGATAATTTATCAAGTTTGTCCAGAAATGGCTTCGCCGGGTCAAACTTTCCTAATTTTGGTTTCGCTCCGCAAACTCAAATTTAAATTTATATTTTTTTTAAAGTAGCACAATATATCTGCAATCAAAAACCAGAGTCTTTTTTTATGCCACGTTCTTAGTTTCCGAGATAATTTATCAAGTTTGTCCAGAAATGGCTTCCCGGGTCATACTTTCGTAATTTTGGTTTCGCTCCGCAAACTCAAATTTAAATTTATATTTTTTTTAATGTAGCACAATATATCTGCAATCAAAAACCAGAGTCTTTTTTTATGCCACGTTCTTAGTTTCCGAGATAATTTATCAAGTTTGTCCAGAAATGGCTTCCCGGGTCATACTTTCGTAATTTTGGTTTCGCTCCGCAAACTCAAATTTAAATTTATATTTTTTTTAAAGTAGCACAATATATCTGCAATCAAAAACCAGAGTCTTTTTTTATGCCACGTTCTTAGTTTCCGAGATAATTTATCAAGTTTGTCCAGAAATGGCTTCCCGGGTCATACTTTCGTAATTTTGGTTTCGCTCCGCAAACTCAAATTTAAATTTATATTTTTTTTAATGTAGCACAATATATCTGCAATCAAAAACCAGAGTCTTTTTTTATGCCACGTTCTTAGTTTCCGAGATAATTTATCAAGTTTGTCCAGAAATGGCTTCCCGGGTCATACTTTCGTAATTTTGGTTTCGCTCCGCAAACTCAAATTTAAATTTATATTTTTTTAATGTAGCACAATATATCTGCAATCAAAAACCAGAGTCTTTTTTTATGCCACGTTCTTAGTTTCCGAGATAATTTAACGAGTTTGTCCAGGAATGGCTTCCCCGGGTCATACTTTCGTAATTTTGGTTTCGCTCCGCAAACTCAAATTTAAATTTATATTTTTTATAATGTAGCACAATATATCTGCAATCAAAAACCAGAGTCTTTTTTTATGCCACGTTCTTAGTTTCCGAGATAATTTATCAAGTTTGTCCAGAAATGGCTTCGCCGGGTCAAACTTTCCTAATTTTGGTTTCGCTCCGCAAACTCAAATTTAAATTTATATTTTTTTTAAAGTTTCACAATATATCTGCAATCAAAAACCAGAGTCTTTTTTTATGCCACGTTCTTAGTTTCCGAGATAATTTATCAAGTTTGTCCAGAAATGGCTTCCCGGGTCATACTTTCGTAATTTTGGTTTCGCTCCGCAAACTCAAATTTAAATTTATATTTTTTAATGTTGCACAATATATCTGCAATCAAAAACCAGAGTCTTTTTTTATGCCACGTTCTTAGTTTCCGAGATAATTTAACGAGTTTGTCCAGGAATGGCTTCCCCGGGTCATACTTTCGTAATTTTGGTTTCGCTCCGCAAACTCAAATTTAAATTTATATTTTTTTTAATGTAGCACAATATATCTGCAATCAAAAACCAGAGTCTTTTTTTATGCCACGTTCTTAGTTTCCGAGATAATTTATCAAGTTTGTCCAGAAATGGCTTCCCGGGTCATACTTTCGTAATTTTGGTTTCGCTCCGCAAACTCAAATTTAAATTTATATTTTTTTAAAGTAGCACAATATATCTGCAATCAAAAACCAGAGTCTTTTTTTATGCCACGTTCTTAGTTTCCGAGATAATTTATCAAGTTTGTCCAGAAATGGCTTCCCGGGTCATACTTTCGTAATTTTGGTTTCGCTCCGCAAACTCAAATTTAAATTTATATTTTTTTTAATGTTGCACAATATATCTGCAATCAAAAACCAGAGTCTTTTTTTATGCCACGTTCTTAGTTTCCGAGATAATTTATCAAGTTTGTCCAGAAATGGCTTCCCGGGTCATACTTTCGTAATTTTGGTTTCGCTCCGCAAACTCAAATTTAAATTTATATTTTTTTTAATGTTGCACAATATATCTGCAATCAAAAACCAGAGTCTTTTTTTATGCCACGTTCTTAGTTTCCGAGATAATTTAACGAGTTTGTCCAGGAATGGCTTCCCCGGGTCATACTTTCGTAATTTTGGTTTCGCTCCGCAAACTCAAATTTAAATTTATATTTTTTTTAATGTAGCACAATATATCTGCAATCAAAAACCAGAGTCTTTTTTTATGCCACGTTCTTAGTTTCCGAGATAATTTATCAAGTTTGTCCAGAAATGGCTTCGCCGGGTCAAACTTTCCTAATTTTGGTTTCGCTCCGCAAACTCAAATTTAAATTTATATTTTTTTTAATGTAGCACAATATATCTGCAATCAAAAACCAGAGTCTTTTTTTATGCCACGTTCTTAGTTTCCGAGATAATTTATCAAGTTTGTCCAGAAATGGCTTCCCGGGTCATACTTTCGTAATTTTGGTTTCGCTCCGCAAACTCAAATTTAAATTTATATTTTTTTTAATGTAGCACAATATATCTGCAATCAAAAACCAGAGTCTTTTTTTATGCCACGTTCTTAGTTTCCGAGATAATTTATCAAGTTTGTCCAGAAATGGCTTCCCGGGTCATACTTTCGTAATTTTGGTTTCGCTCCGCAAACTCAAATTTAAATTTATATTTTTTTTAAAGTAGCACAATATATCTGCAATCAAAAACCAGAGTCTTTTTTTATGCCACGTTCTTAGTTTCCGAGATAATTTATCAAGTTTGTCCAGAAATGGCTTCCCGGGTCATACTTTCGTAATTTTGGTTTCGCTCCGCAAACTCAAATTTAAATTTATATTTTTTTTAAAGTAGCACAATATATCTGCAATCAAAAACCAGAGTCTTTTTTTATGCCACGTTCTTAGTTTCCGAGATAATTTATCGAGTTTGTCCAGAAATGGCTTCGCCGGGTCAAACTTTCCTAATTTTGGTTTCGCTCCGCAAACTCAAATTTAAATTTATATTTTTTTTAAAGTAGCACAATATATCTGCAATCAAAAACCAGAGTCTTTTTTTATGCCACGTTCTTAGTTTCCGAGATAATTTGACGAGTTTGTCCAGGAATGGCTTCCCGGGTCATACTTTCGTAATTTTGGTTTCGCTCCGCAAACTCAAATTTAAATTTATATTTTTTTTAATGTAGCACATTGTATATGCAATCAAAAACCAAAGTCTTTTTTTATGCCACGTTCTTAGTTTCCGAGATAATTTAACGAGTTTGTCCAGAAATGACTTCCCCGGGTTAAACTTTCGTAATTTTGGTTTCGCTCCGCAAACTCAAATTTAAATTTATATTTTTTTTAATGTAGCACAATATATCTGCAATCAAAAACCAAAGTCTTTTTTTATGCCACGTTCTTAGTTTCCGAGATAATTTATCGAGTTTGTCCAGGAATGGCTTCCCCGGGTCAAACTTTCGTAATTTTGGTTTCGCTCCGCAAACTCAAATTTAAATTTATATTTTTTTTAATGTAGCACAATATATCTGCAATCAAAAACCAGAGTCTTTTTTTATGCCACGTTCTTAGTTTCCGAGATAATTTATCAAGTTTGTCCAGAAATGGCTTCCCGGGTCATACTTTCGTAATTTTGGTTTCGCTCCGCAAACTCAAATTTAAATTTATATTTTTTTTAATGTAGCAAGAAGTATGTGCAATCAAAAACCAGAGTCTTTTTTTATGCCACGTTCTTAGTTTCCGAGATAATTTATCAAGTTTGTCCAGAAATGGCTTCCCGGGTCATACTTTCGTAATTTTGGTTTCGCTCCGCAATCTCAAATTTAAATTTATATTTTTTTTAAAGTAGCACAATATATCTGCAATCAAAAACCAGAGTCTTTTTTTATGCCACGTTCTTAGTTTCCGAGATAATTTAACGAGTTTGTCCAGAAATGGCTTCGCCGGGTTAAACTTTCGTAATTTTGGTTTCGCTCCGCAAACTCAAATTTAAATTTATATTTTTTTTAATGTAGCACAATATATCTGCAATCAAAAACCAGAGTCTTTTTTTATGCCACGTTCTTAGTTTCCGAGATAATTTATCAAGTTTGTCCAGAAATGGCTTCCCGGGTCATACTTTCGTAATTTTGGTTTCGCTCCGCAAACTCAAATTTAAATTTATATTTTTTTTAAAGTAGCACAATATATCTGCAATAAAAAACCAGAGTCTTTTTTTATGCCACGTTCTTAGTTTCCGAGATAATTTGACGAGTTTGTCCAGGAATGGCTTCCCGGGTCATACTTTCGTAATTTTGGTTTCGCTCCGCAAACTCAAATTTAAATTTATATTTTTTTTAATGTAGCACATTGTATATGCAATCAAAAACCAAAGTCTTTTTTTATGCCACGTTCTTAGTTTCCGAGATAATTTAACGAGTTTGTCCAGAAATGACTTCCCCGGGTTAAACTTTCGTAATTTTGGTTTCGCTCCGCAAACTCAAATTTAAATTTATATTTTTTTTAATGTAGCACAATATATCTGCAATCAAAAACCAGAGTCTTTTTTTATGCCACGTTCTTAGTTTCCGAGATAATTTATCGAGTTTGTCCAGGAATGGCTTCCCCGGGTCAAACTTTCGTAATTTTGGTTTCGCTCCGCAAACTCAAATTTAAATTTATATTTTTTTTAATGTAGCACAATATATCTGCAATCAAAAACCAGAGTCTTTTTTTATGCCACGTTCTTAGTTTCCGAGATAATTTATCAAGTTTGTCCAGAAATGGCTTCCCGGGTCATACTTTCGTAATTTTGGTTTCGCTCCGCAAACTCAAATTTAAATTTATATTTTTTTAATGTAGCAAGAAGTATGTGCAATCAAAAACCAAAGTCTTTTTTTATGCCACGTTCTTAGTTTCCGAGATAATTTATCAAGTTTGTCCAGAAATGGCTTCCCTGGTCATACTTTCGTAATTTTGGTTTCGCTCCGCAATCTCAAATCTAAATTTATATTTTTTTTAAAGTAGCACAATGTATCTGCAATCAAAAACCAGAGTCTTTTTTTATGCCACGTTCTTAGTTTCCGAGATAATTTAAAGAGTTTGTCCAGAAATGGCTTCGCCGGGTCAAACTTTCCTAATTTTGGTTTCGCTCCGCAAACTCAAATTTAAATTTATATTTTTTTTAAAGTAGCACAATGTATCTGCAATCAAAAACCAAAGTCTTTTTTTATGCCACGTTCTTAGTTTCCGAGATAATTTAACGAGTTTGTCCAGAAATTGTTTGCTTTTGTCAAACTTCAAAAATTTTTTTTTCGCATTAAAACATGTATTTTTGTCAAAAATTACTATTCTGCAAATTTTTGACTGTCTTGTTGGTCATACGACGGAGAAAGAAAAAAAAAAAAAATTCGTCACACGAGACGTCACAAACTTCAGCTCAATCCACGACGACCACTTTTAGTACCTACACTGACAGGTCAACCATTGCTTGAATTCAACCACAAAATGTAGTTAAAGACATTTTCAACTCCATATATCACGTCATTATGATTAGAATTTTTTCTTCGTGTACGTAGGCCGGAAACTATTAAGTTTTTATTAATAAAAAAAATTGGAAAATGGTAAAGAAGATAAAAACAGACGTATATAGACTACTTTTGATTTTGCAAATGAAAAAAAATGTCCAATATATTTTAATAGAATTGAACTTTTTTCAATTTCGGAACCAAAATTAGTCTATCTACGTCCGTTTTTATCTTCTCTACCATTTACCAAATTTTGAAAAGAAAATTTTATGTACTTTAGTCACAAACATGTAGAAACCTACAATCAATCAAATTTGCTAATTTCCTAAGTATCACATGCCTTAATAAACAAACTTACTGTCTATAACTACTTAGTTACAGCCACTCTCTCCTGTGATAAAAGAAATTGAAGCACATGAGTTTCGAGCAAAATCAAACGAAAACTTGTTTCGTTTTCTTTTTCAGTACCTGATTGTAATTGTTTTTAGTCTAATGCTAGTAAGGCGCTACAGAGCAACCTTGACATATTCGTGCGATGGTGTAATGCGAATTCGCTAAACCGAAACGCATCCAATATAAAAATAATATCCATTACGAAATAAAACTCGGTGTTACTTTTTCCATACTTGAAGGAGGGACAAATTCTTGAGAGTGTATATGTTATAATTTGGAATTTTAAGTTTGGCACTGATATTTTTATTGTTTATTTTTTATACGAAGTATGGGAAATCCTACATTGGAGACCTGGGAGATGATTTTCCGGCCCATCGGAAAGGGATACTCGACGCAGCCGCCCCAGAAACCCACTAATCTCTGCCCGAGGTAGTGCAGACTCTTACTGACTAACCGCGATCCTCTGCCCGGCATCATCTTTTACCCGTGGTAGCTTCTTTCCGCTTGACTCTACGGGTAGGATCCCCTCTCAGGTCGAGCTGATGACCTCTCTCAACTGCCTCTCAGGTGGGTCGACTCCGGGTGTGGCACTCACACCTCACCACGAACTCCTTTCATCGAATTTATTGGCTTTCATTATCAAAGTAATGAAACCCTCGATGTGATAGTACTCACATGTTCTACTTAGTTAATCGTGTATTTTCTTATTTTTAAAAGTTTTAATATTTTTTATATTTCTTATTTTTAAAATTTCTTCAAATTAATTAGTTGAGTTTGAAATTTTTGTCACTGCCTACATTATCGGAGGATCACTAGTCACGTATCAGATAGGATAAGTTGTCAACAGGTGTCCTCGTAGACAATTACAAACTCTTATATCGCAAATAAATGCAAATGAATTCAAATATTAAAGAATTTGAAAATCTTTCTGTGGAAAAGAAGACGCTTTCGACTGCGCTGGGATTCGAGCCCAGGTCTTTCGATTGCCGGTAGACTGCTAGATTTTAAAATTCTTCAATATTTTGAAAAGTTTTTATATTTTTATATTTCTTACCTTCAACCATCCCGCTACTACTTCATCATATTTAGTATTAACATCAAGATTAATGTTATCTGGCAATGGAATGGCGATTTGATCCAAATTAAAGGTGGATTTTCCAGGCAGAATCTATTATAAAACAATATGAAAATTTTTCATTAGAAACAAAAAATGAATGTTTCATGCTTTATCTAATGTGAAATGGAGAGTAGAATTTAGTCAAATACGTATTATCCCAAAAGCATGCAGAGATATAGATTTATTTCGAAGCCAATGAATGGTGTATAAAAGTAAAATTTATGTTCAACATCGCATCTTTTTGATTTGTTTTTACAATCTCATCATATGAGAAAGTATTGGTTTTATGTGATAAATCACTTTCATGGAATTATTACGTTTTGAAACACTCTAAATTAGAAAAAAAACGGCTTTTACAAAAGTGTCCGTCTGTCTGTCTGTCTGCCCGACGTCTGTGGACACAATAACTCTCGATAAAATTATCGAATTATATTGAACGTTGGCATACTTTATCGGAGCCCAAGAAGAAAGACGAGCTCGTTAACTAATCACATCCGACCGGACTTGTGAACATAAGAACATTTTTTGTGTTTTTGAAAAAATCGAAAATTCTAATATTTATTCCTGATTATGCTCATAAATCTCTACCAATTATCCTCATAACGTTTTTCGATTAAACTATAATTATAAAAGTTACAGTATGTTAAAACTTGAAAAAAGTCAGTAACAAAACTCCATTTTCCATTTGAATCATACGAGATACAAAAAGACGTTATGATACAAAAAGATTTACAAATTCTTTGTTTTATTTTTAATGCAAATGTGCACAGAGAAAAATAACACCTGATCATAATGGCTGAGAAAAATGTAGTCGGAACAAAATAGTGACTGAAACGAGGGAGACTTATTGTTGCTACTTCACCCATGGCTACGGCAACATGAAATCGGATTTTCAAAAGAGACGCTATGAAAAATTCAATGTTCCAAGTAGTGATTTTACATGGCCACAAAGTTGATACTTACATATAGTGAATGTAACTACATTACATAGTTTCTGTAATTACAATATTTAGTCACAGTGACCACTTTTAGTACCTGCACTCGTGGGTCAACCATTGTTTGACTTCAATCACAAAAGGTAGTTAAGGACAATTTCAACCACATATATCACGTCATTATGTCTAGGATTTTTCTCTGTGTGGCTTTAATACACATGAAGTAAAAAACGAGCGCGAAGCGCGAGTATTACGATGACAATGTGTTCCTTACGGCCGATAGAGACTTGAATAAATTGAATTCTCCTTTTTCATTTGGAATTAAAAACAAATGTAGTCATTCGTATGTGAAGGACATAAAACACTGAACGCGAAGCGCGACGATCGAATCGCCCACCCCAGGTGCGCTCAAATTTATTTCAATTGTCAACATCGAGTGCAAATGTCGTGATAAAAATCTATTCCTCAAAGTCAAAGTAACTTTGAGCAAATTTAATTCATATCTAGAATATTATAAAATTGACTTGAGTTTCAGTATCAAATTACAAGAAATAAACTTGAATGTATACAAAAAACATAAGACCAAGCGCGAAAAGTGAGGTCCAAACAGATCGGAGCTTTCATATAATTTGTTTTCAGAAATCACTGCAAAAAGAAGTGACTTCCCTGATATCTTAAAATAAGATGAAAAATAGGAATTTGCCATTTTCTGTATTAAAATAAAATACCCCACAAAGTATCTCATTCAAAATTAAGCCGAGTTGCGTACATCTCGATAAGAATAAAGATGTTTATTTCGTCTTAAAAAATAATAATTTGATTGAGTTAAAGGATATATCTTAGTTTAAGATGTCTAGGGTGTCATAAGATGGTTCTAGCATAAGATCTTTTTGAATCCTAAAATATATCAGGTCAATAAGTTAGAAAAAACTAAGACTCGTAAAGTGTCGAAAAAGTAATGGTTGGAAGAGGAAATCTCTTACATGTTAATAAATATAGTCCATAACTTTAAAAAAATGGAGCGCTTTTGAGTGTTTTATGTGTTTCTTTTGTAATGTAACATTAACTCATTTGGAAAAATATATCGTACGTTTTCACCGACATGGGTAACAGACACCAGACAGTCTCCGATGTGAGCTTTCTCTTACAGTGTAGAGGTTATAGAGTATATTAAATTATATTCTACGTATCCTTGAGTAAGATTTTTTAGGAAACTTTGAAGTAACTAATGAAACATTTTAGAAAGGACTACACAAGTATCTTAGATTAGGACACTTCTTTTTGCAGTAATATAGCTCTAACGAAGCAAAAAAAGTCACTAAAATGGAAATGAATATAGGCAACGTGTTTTAAAGATGATGAATGTTTAAATTTCGTGTCTAACTACTACTCACTTCTAAGATAGCAAGACGTTCTATTTTTTTGACATTCTCGTCATTATTTATTATCACCTTGCTCACTCCGAACACTCTATTTCCACCGCTTGAACAAAACGAATTTACATCAATCTCAATAGAGAGCTTGCTTAAGAAGATCCTTTTTTTCTCATCTCCTACAAAAATATTTAGTTTGTCGGCGATAGATAAAGCGTAATTTTTACTCAATATGGCTGCACCTCGGTGAAATTTCTCGCTGTATATCAAATGAGCCAGGGCATGTTGCGGTTCGTCTACATTAAGTAATAAAGTTAAAGTATTTTAAAAAATAATATAAATGAATTTTAAGAAAAGTGCGAAGAACTAAAACACAATTATTTTATAAATATATCTGCTTGAAGATTGTAGTAGTTTGATACAATGAAAAGCTATTAGGAATTTATCCTAGAAAGAAAATAACTCATATGCAATGTAATCACATTTAATAGAGATTTTATTACGTGTCACTGTCATGAATGACAGATGTATTATCAAATTTAAATAATATGACCAAATTATGAAATATTGTATAATGTTTTTACATGAGTATAAAGGGGACTGGGATGGCCAAAAATCTAAAAAATACAGATTTCTTTTGTTTGTGAAAATTTTATTCTTTAAAATTTCAACATTCATTTGATACCTAGTTTATATGCATACGATTCTATCCCAAAATAAATTTATAGAACATTATTAATGCAATTTCATGAAATATTTTGGTATTATTTTTAAAAAATCATTTTTTATTTAGATATCAATATATTTAAAATCCCTCTGTTGAAAATATGAACAAATACATACTCTTTCAGTTAAAAGAAGTCTCAATCTACTTGGTCTTTTTTTTTAAATGAAGGAGAATTTTATGATGAATATGATGATCACTGTAAAATCACTGTATTTTCTTGAATTATGTAAGTTCTTTGTCGAAGTTTGAAATTTTTTCATCCTTATACCTAGCGGGGATGTTTGTCGTTTTCAACCACAAATGACCAAACATGTGAATAAAAGATTTGTACAATCCAACTAAGCTCGATACCCAAAATTTTAGGAGTGGATATCGTAGCATTTAGTGTTAATTAATTAGAAAAAACTTTCATCCCCATACCTAGCGGGGATGTTCGTCGTTTTCAACCCCAAACGCCCAAAAATGTTAATAAAAAATGTGTAAAATCAAACTATGCTCGATACCTAAAATTTTAGGACTGGATATTGTACCATTTAGTGCCAATTAATTAGGAAAAATCTCTCATCCCTATATCTGGTGGGGATGTTCGTCGTTTTCAAAGCCAAACGCCCAAAAATGTTAATAAAAAATTTGTAAAATCAAACTATGCTCGATATCTAATATTTTAGGACTGGATATTGTACCATTTAGTGCCAATTAATTAGGAAAAATCTCTCATCCCTATATCTGGTGGGGATATTTGTCGTTTTCAACCCCAAACGCCAAAAAATATAAATAAAAAATGTTGAAAATCAAACTATGCCCGATATCTGAAATTATTGGACCGAATATTTTTTTGTAGGTGATTGGCACTAAATACTACGTAATTCAGCTCTATAATTTTAGATATCGAGCTTAGTTTGGCTTTATAAATCTTTTATTCACATTTTTGGGCATTTAGGGTTGAAAACGATAAGTATTCCCGCTAGGTATGGGGATGAAAGTTTTTTCTTAATTGGTTGGCACTAAATGGCACAATGTCCATTTCTAAAAATTTTACGCATCGGGTTTAGTTTGGCTGTACAAATCTTTTATTCACATTTTTGGGCATTTGGGGTTGAAAATTTTTTTCTATTTAATTGACACCAAATTCTACAATATTCAGTTCTAAAATTCTAGGTATCAAGCTTAGTTTGATTTTACACATTTTTATCACATTTTTGGGCATTTGGGGTTAAAAACGACAAACATCCCCGCTAGGTATGGGTATGGATATTTTTTCCTAATTTATTGGCACCAAATCCTACAATATGCAGTCCTAAAATTTTAGGTATCGAGCATAGTTTGATTTTACACATTTTTATTAAGATTTTTGAGCATTTGGAGTTGAAAACGACAAACATCCCCGCCAGGTATGGGGAAGAACACTTTGTCGTATGTAATTGACACTAAATGCTACGATATCCACTTCTAAAATTTTGGGTATCAAGCTTAGTTGGATTTTACAAATTTTTTATTCACATTTTTGGGCATTTGGGGTTGAAAACGACAAACATCCCCGCCAGATATAGGGATGAAAATTATTTCACAGTTAATTTGCTCTCTAAATGCTACGATATCTAGTTCTAAAATTTTAGGTGTCGAGCTGAGTTCGATTTTTTGTTTTTTTTTTATACGATTTTTGGTATTTAGGGGATGAAATGCATAGGGATTGGTTGTTTTCGTGCTATAATGCCATTCAGACTCGATTGAAATAGATTTGAACGGCTAGATCTATCTGTACGCCATTTTATTATATGAATATTTAATCTTCTAGACCATATAAAATATAATGTAATATTCTGTAGCAAATATTGAATTTTGTTCGTTGCGAAAACTTGAAAGTATGGGCAGCCAATTTCATCGTTGTGAAAACCTACAATTGGTGCGAAATTGTCTCAGTCGAATCTCCTGACTGACATTTTTCGTATGTACTCCAAAAGAGGGATTTTCTTTCCGCGTTTCACGCAAAAAAAGTGGCCATTTCTGTGCATGCATGAGAAAAACTAAAGTATGCTACACGAGAGGAACAAGATGATTCTCACTCGTGCGCAACTTCATACTCGTCAGAATCATCCTCTTCCTCCCTTGTAGCATAAATATCTATTACAATATTGATGGTGAACTTGAAATATTATGAATCGGTGAAAAATTAGAGAAGGAAAGTAATTGAAAACTGTACATTTTTCTATGAACATAGTCAAATCTTGCTATTTACCTAATGCTGAAGAAACCCCGATAATTAGTAGAGCCACAACGGTACGTAACATTTTGACTGCTTTTCACGTAGTTTTTCACAGACACTTTAAAGAGATGCAATATTTTTCCTTTATATAGCCGTTCCGGACCCCCGACAGTTAAGATAACTCCTTCCACGGCAGCTGAATTTAAATTTTTATCTTGGACGCAGTGTAGTGTTCATATCAGCAGAACACTAGATGTTTGCTTATGCGCTTACCTTGAGAAAAATTTCATAAAATTCTGATGTAATCTTTTCTTTTTATTACTTTTTTCAAACAAATCTCATGAAATTTTCGTACAAGTATTATTTACGACATATAGATTCAATACTGTTGAAACCGAAGTAAAATGATTTTACTCTTCGAATGACCTGTTTCTAGAACAAATAACCCTCGTCAAATCAAGGAAAATTTGATCCATGAAAATATTTTTTATAATTCAAATATTCTCTGATGTAACGGGCAGATCCGAATTACGTTAGCTAAGAATATAAAACCCATTAATTTTACAATCTGGGGCATTTCTTAAACATTGTTTATTCTGAAGAACCATAAAAATGTTTTTTCAGAAAAAATAGAATTTGGGTAATTTCTTAAAAATGTATTCTCTAAAACTTAGAGATTATCTTAATAAAATATGCTAGATTCATATGGAAAAAAGAAATACCGTGGTTGACGATGTCATTGCCGAAAAAATCGCTACCGAAAAAATTTCAGTTTAACACGTAGTCTTATGGGATTCCTCGTCAAAATCGGCGAAACTCCGGAAAAAATCACAAGTCCCCATAAATTAAATATATACTAGTACTTTCGATTTTGAGGAATCTATTAGTATTATAAAAACAAAGGGTTAACGACTTCAATCAAGAGATAATTGCGAAAAAGGTACAGAATATAGAAATCGCCTCGAGGTGAAATTAATAATTTTTTACTATCGCTTTTTCCTGGGACATTTCCGCGATTTCTCACCCTTCTACTCAGATGTTACTATAATACATATGATTATTAAAAAAATAAGTAGCAATGAGCATTCATGTAACACGTGCCCCCACGGTGCCCCTCACTTCATACGACACCAAACGATCAAGCCACCTTAAGTAAATGTATAAGCACGTTCCTTTATCTCACTTCTCAATATGCTTAAGATAAAAGGCATATAAGTTGCAACGTTAAAGATTTTGTATGCTGCTTTTAAACATTTTATTGCAACTATTTTATTCTTACATATATATGTAGATATATATAGGAAAGAGTTTGGCACAAAAGGACAGGGAAGGACAATATTTTAAAAAGTCATAAAAGAAATGAAACACTTAATTTAGATATTTTTAATATTTATAAAGGGTTTTCCAATAGGGACATAAAAATTTCGTATCTTTGTATGAACGCACCCTTAAATATTTTTAATGAACTGTCAATGTCAAAACGTTAATTAAAGTCAACATTTTCATCATGGTAAAGTTCACGAACCAGCAACGTTTGGAAATTATTAAAAATTACTACCGAAATTCTGAGTCGGTGGTCGCAACTTTAAGAGCGCTTATTCCAATTTTCGGCCGTAATAATCGTCCCACCCGACAGGCTGTGCGTGCTATAGTGGATAAATTTGAGACCAAATTTACACTATTGGACGTTCCGGTGCCAAAAAGACGTCGTATTGCTCGAAGCGAAGAAATAATCGCAGCCGTAAGTGCATCGATTCAAAATGAGCCAAATCAGTCGATTCCACGTCGTTCTCAAGAATTGGTCATCGCTGAAACGACACTGTGGCGTATTATGCGAAAAGATCTTGGCCTACATGATTTCAAGATTAAATTGACTCAAGAACTGAAGCCACTTGATCATTTGAAACGCCGAACAATCGATTTATTGAAAGGCAAATTCGGTGAACGTGTTATGTCGAGAAATGGTCCGGTCGAATGGCCGCCTCGTTCATGCGATCTAACGCCATTGGATTTATAGAATAATCGTTTTTATTAAAGAAACTTATCTCGAACTGTTTATCAATATACACATTTTTCAAATTAAGGATGAGGTTTTCCGAAATATAAGCATATTTCTTCTAGTGCAAAGTTCTCATAATCATGGAAGCGAGGTTTCTGATTTTTTTTATGATCAAAAATATTGCTTTAGAACTTTATCTTTTATCCACATTTAATTTATCTGACAGTAATCTCAATTATAAAAAAACAACGTTCCAAGATATTTACAAATTTCAGTTTATGTCTGTCTGGGTGTGTTTTATCCAGGTCATAAACCAATGCTACCAGTAACTCATTAAACATTTTATACCCACCTCTGAATTCCTAAAACATCAAAATTATTTTTAAATTTTTTATGCACTTAAAGAAACCAAGGCATTTATAATTTCACAGAAATTCATTTTATCTGTGTAATCAATTTTTCTCATGGGCCGTTCATGGAATTCAAAAATAACTTAGTCACGATTTTATTAGATTTTCTTGTTTAAAGTTTAAGATAGTAAAATTTATCTGCTATAATTCAACAACCTCAAACGTTACACAAATATATGTCAAAAGTGTATATGCTATATACTTCCATTTAACATATTTTCTTGTATTACCTAACAAGCAATTATACTTTTCGATACACTTAATAATTTAAACGATATCAATATTTGAAAATCTGAGCATTTATATTTAAACAACCTGTTTGTCCAACCACTTGGAATTTTTGCTCAAACTTTGAAACCAATAGTACTTGAACATGTGTGCACTGTTTGGTAACATTAGCAAATCGAGGAATATTTGAGGTGGGGATTTTCATCGTACTTGGATGGTAAAACTGACTTTACTAGCGCTTGCGCATGCGCAGTTCATGAGTTTTACCGTCCAAGTACGGTAAAAAATCCCCACACCAAATATTCACCAATTTGCTAATGTTTTACCAAACACTCGCGGAATGATGCGAAAAGCATCCTTCCCTTGCATAATGTATCGTATGCAACTTAGAGCGAAGCGCGTACTCGGCCTCGGACGATGTTTTTCATACTCGCCTGCTCTGCGCGCTCCGCTACAGCTAATATGAAAAACATCGTCCTCTGCCGACTACGACAAAGCTTGGATCCGCGTTACATAATGTATATTTACTGAATGATATAAATCCAAATGATTTTATTTCATAATATTTCTGAAAGATTCAAAAATGTTTTAATTCTTCAAATTGGGATAAGTATCTTAATGATAATGGACACAACATTTTCTTCTTTTTATTGATTAGCGATAAGTTGAATTTTAGATAGGAATACATAAGTGCAGACTGTGTAAAAAAACCTAACATAATGAGTCATGAAAAACCTCTTATACAAAATCGTATAAGACCTTATATCCTCACATTCAATGAAAAATCGTCGAACGTAACTTTATTTATGGATTTAGTTTCGAATCGGTCTGTAGTTACGTCGTTGTAAGTGAACTCTTTAGGCCGTACTATCACCTCTACCTAAAACATACACGCAGAAAAAAGTTCCGTATAATATACTGAAAATCCGGTAAATTTTACTTAATTTCCAAATACTTATATGGACAACTGGCCAGTTAACTGAATGTTACTAGGCTTAACAAGTAACTGTAATCAGATTTGGTAGTTACAAATACGAATACATAAGTGTTACTGACTTGCGGATCAGTAAATTTCACCGAGCCAATTGCTATCCTACACTGTTTCTAAATGCTACAAATGCTTATTATTCTGTTACATTTCCATAGCGTGTAAGAGAATGTAACTTACTGTAACGGTATAGTTTACCAAAATGTTAGTGCTCTTTACGTTTGTCGAATGTCAGAATTACTTATAAGACAGTAGCTTTACCGATTTTTCTTAGTGAAAGTAGCATATTCGTTTCGGATAACACAGTTCTTTTGTTTTGGCTACTTTCTTTGCACACTGAGAAAAATGGATTGTAAACGGTAATGAAAAATATGTTACCGGGTATAATCTTGGACTATTAACTATGGGACAGCGATCTAGATTATTACAACCATAATCTGTAGATGTTAAAAAAAAGATAGTATTCGATAATATCTTGGATTATAAACTGAAACATACCAGATTTACACTCTAAAAACAAGTGTGTTACTTTTACACGTGAATCACGATAGTAACTTTTTAGGCATTTGAAGTGTGTATTTTTAACACACATTTTGGGTACAAAACGTTAAAGTGTTTTAAAATTAAACGTTACGTTTGTAATGTGTATTAAAAATACACACTTCAAATGCCTAAAAAGTTACTATCGTATTTCCCGTGTAGAAGTAACACACTTGTTTTTAGAGTGTAACGCGTGCAAAACAAAAGAAAGATAGAGGGGAGAGCTTTGGCACTCAGAAGAGGGGAGGTTTCAGTGGGAACACATACACAAATATTATTATCATACCTCATTTATGTTCACATATTTAAGTACACAATGCTACACTATTTATAATCGCATACGCTTGAAATTAAATTTCAGAATCGCTTTTGGGTTCGAACCCTCTAACTCTACCTGTATCTACATTAACTAAACGCATTCCTAACGCCTAAAGCCTCTCGGCTATTCTCGCTTGCCATATTCCGAAATAAATGTCGCTTATAAGCCACTACTGAGTTGGCCAGACTTGGATTCGAGTCTACGAAACTATTCGGATAACGTGGGAAGCACTCGGACGACATTCTGAAACGAATTATATGAAAAACCGAGAATGAATGTTTTGATTTTACCGAATACTATCCCTACTTTTAACATCCAGGTTTTATGATCCGTTTTCTCACTGCAGTTGGAAATTCCTTTGTTTACAACCAGCGTTGCCGGCACACGTGATTTACACATGAAGGTTATGTTTTCGTTACATGTGCGCGAGTTAAGCGAAACATCCAGATCGGTAAAATCTACTGATCTTTCGTTAATGTGTACTATACTATTATTGCAATTCAGTTCCAGTGAATGGTACTTATCATCCTGTATTCAATACATATGATAAAGGTATTTTTAACTCACAAGTGACAGAGTTAGATTTACTTTGATTTTACTATGAGATTTACGAAACGTTCAGTAATTCCGACATTTCTTTTCAGCTATGTTAACAGTTTTTACTGTTACATTTACTTAAAATCATTTACTGTTCCTGGTTAGTAAATTTTGCCTTTCTTTTTTCTGCGTGTATTAAACAATTTGAATTATTTTCTTGTAGATATTTCGGTATCATATTGAAGTATATTAGCACAATAATACTTGTATATATAAAATAGTATATGGCACATTTTTTATTTTTGTCATAATAGTATATTATGATACATGTGGAAAAACAGGGACATTGTATTCTGCGATGTCCCTACTTCCCCACGCGTATCACATACTATTTTTCATGACAAATGCATGGGATGCTGCATGCCGCATGCAAATAGTGGAGACAGTGAGTTATTTGTGATTTTTTTTATAATAACGCCCACAAGACTGAGGTATTCCCAAAATGAATGTACGTACCTCGGTCGAACAGTTAAAGTGCTGACAAGCGATTTTAGTTATCAATTATCCCGTCGGATAGCGTTATTTGTACAGTATTTGATATTCTCGTCTCTTTCAAACGCAAGAGTAAAACAGAGATAATAAAAATGTAGCATATAAGTGTTACAATATTCTGGTACCACTCAATGTCAAATTAACTCACTTTCTCTACTAATTGCATACGGAGAAAGTG
Organism: Diplolepis rosae; assembly: GCA_030998225.1. Lineage (NCBI taxonomy): Eukaryota > Metazoa > Arthropoda > Insecta > Hymenoptera > Diplolepididae > Diplolepis > Diplolepis rosae. Next base: position 2,116,931 of record JAPYXD010000695.1, read on the forward strand.
CTGCTTTCAATGTGTCTAATGAAAAATATAATTTATGCGTCATGTAAGGGTATTATGCATTTGAAGAAAAGTATTTAGGTGTTTTATAGTAATCTACCACTACTGTACTACAGTTAAATGTATTCACTGCAAAAAGAAGTGTCTTACCTGGTATCTTACTGTAAGATATGAGATGGGATTTTGCTATCTTCTGTCTTAAAATAAGATGTCTCACGAAGTGTCTTATTCAAAATTAAGGCGACTTACGTATCTTGGTACGAATAAAGATGTAATTTCCGTCTTACAAAATAAGATACTTTATTGAGTTAGATAATGTATCTTAGTTTAAGATGTTTAGGGTGTCATAAGATGGTTCTGGCATAAGATGTTTCTGAATTGTAACCCGAGTCGAACTATTGATTCTCTTTTGCTTCTCTTGATACTCTCTTGATTCTCTTTTGCTTCTCTTGATACTCTCTTGATTCTCTTTTGCTTCTCTTGAAACTCTCTTGATTCTCTTTTGCTTCTCTTGATACTCCTTTGATTCTCTTTTGCTTCTCTTGATACTCTCTTGATTCTCTTTTGCTTCTCTTGATACTCTTTTGATTCTCCTTTGCTTCTCTTTATACTCTCTTGATTTAATGAAAGTACATTTAAAGGACTACGGCGCAATTACCAAGGCGATTCAGTAGCGCTCGAATCGTCGGAGACAGCAGACGTGAGTCATAATGAGTTCTGTGTACGCGTTATAAAGCCAATAAAAAACACCCCGTGAGGGTCCATGTTTGGGGATGCTTCTCATAGTGCGGTTTTGGGTGCTTAGAGCTCTTCACCGAGAACTTGAATGCTCAGAAAATGCTCCAAATATATGAACGTGGTCTTCTAAGGTCTGCTACAAAGATGTTTGGAGCCGATATGGCCGATTGGATCTTACAAGAAAATAACGACCCGAAACATCGAAGCCGTCTCTGCACCGCCTGCAAAACAGAAAAGGGCATCACAACTTTGGACTGGCCATCACAGTCCCCCGATGCGAATCCAATCGAAAATGTCTGGAGTGTTTCAAAGAGGAAGCTTGCGGGAAAACGTATGTTCACCCTGAAACAGCTCTCGCAAAAAATCAGGAAGATATGGCAAGAATTACCAACGGAATACGCTGAAAAATTAGTGGAAAGCATGCCGAAAAGGTGCCAGGCCATTCTGGACAACGATGGGGACTGGACTATCTATTAGATAGTAGCGCCGTAGTCCTTCGAGAGTACTTTTATTTTAAAAAAAAACGTTTTAAAATCTCTAATAGTTTTCGAAAAATCAAGGACTCGCTCTTGTTGAACCCTTTTCATTCTAGTACTTGAGGGTATGTGATGCGTAATGACGTCACAAATGACCAACCATTTTATATTATTTATATTCATCGGGTTGATTAGGACAGAAATGTAAATATAATCATGAAATTGTAGGCAACAATAAGGAATCCATTAAAAAATCAATCTCCGGTACCATTTGGCTTTTTATTTCGAAAAATAGAATTTTTCAAAATTAATGTTTTCAAAACAAAATTCGACATGTACCAGACATTGATACTTTGATACATTCCTCATTATTTTCCAAAAGTCTGCTACTATATTTTCGTTTCTCTCTTAATCAACACGATAAATATAAATAATAATAAACCGTTGCTAATTCCTGACGTCATTAGGAATTATATACTTTTAGAAATGGAGAATCATAGAGGAGGTAAGGAGAATCTTCGTTGCTACTCTTTAAGATCCTCCAAGGTGCAGAAACGGAAATATCTGCAGGAGAAGAGCACCAACAGAGGATCAAAATTACATTGATTTAAACAGCTAATACGCCTCTTTTGATTCTCTCAAGTTCTCGAAAATGGAGCATCTTAGAGAATCAATAGAGAATCAATAGTTCGACTCGGGAAGATATAGCAGGTCAATAAGTTAGCAAAAACTAAGACGCGTAAAGTGTCAAAGAAGTAGTGGTCGAAAGATAGAATCTCTCAAAGGGTTATAGTTACAGTTCATAACCTCAAAAAATGGAGCGTTTTGAGTGTTGCATGTTTTTCTTCTGTGGTGTAATATCAACACATTTAGAGGAATATATTGTTCATTTTCATCGACACGATCCTTTATTTAAACTTTAGATATGATGGATGTGGAGCTACATATAAAAATTGGGAATCGTATCAGCAACACGTAACTCGATATCAGGTATACCTTCGGTTTTAACGTAGTGGATACGTTTGCTAAGTCGCTTATCTCCTTTCCCAATAGAGCATTTTCTTGAATTAATTTTTTCAAGAAGTACATACAGCCATGTAAACCACCACATGTGTAACAGATACCGGTGTGCCGTAATCTTTTTCTCACAGTGTAGAGGTTATAAGGAACATGAACTGTCGGTAACTTAAGTAACCTGTGTTACCGATGGTTCAACTCAAGATATTTTACGTGTCTCCAATTAATATGCTTTAGGCAACTTGAATGTGACTACTGAAACATCTTAGAAATAACTACACAAGTATCTTATATTAAGACACTTCTTTTTGCAGTGTTACAGTCAATTTTTGGGCAAGGGTGAGTGTAGTTAATACTGCAGATGCCCCAGCTGCTGCGGTTTAAAATTAAAATAATGATTTACAATATTTTGAAGGTATATGACACTCAGGAATGACTGAAAAAGTTATTTCGTAATTTAATTATAATAATTATTAAAAAATAAGCAACAGTAACATTATTTTTACCTAATTTATTGCATCATTTTGCATAAAGTAATTATATTAGTTTTCTAAAAATGCATGCTAGTTAAATGAATTATAGCGGTTCTCCTGGCGTTATAATATAATTATAACGTTATAGCTTTATTAAGCGTTATAATTATAACTACAAGACTAACCATATTGAGTATACAATGGTAATGCCTGTCAGTGACGCAGTGTGTATGCTCTAGAATTTCATTTGGAAATTTATTTGAATCTGATCAAAAATGGAAAGAGAACAAAGAATCTATCCCAAAAGAGGTAAGAACGATGGGGAAAGTTTAGATAAGAAAATCTTTCAAAAAGTGTTAAGAGTAACTTCATTTAAAATAATATAAATTGAAAAATATCCAGGTATCTTTGTTCTGTAATTCAAAATTTAGAAAGCTGTTAAATAGAAAAGAAATTTTATTTGAAATAAAATTTATTTCAAAAGTTTTATTGATTTTTTTATATATTATTGTAATTTTCAAAAGGTGTTAATCAATTCATTAAGGTCGCAAAATCATATCAACTTTTTATAATTTACATTAATTACAACACATCAATCACAACATAATTTACAAATTACAAAATACTTTTTCAATTGTTTGAAACTTTACTCAGAATAAAATTGCAACATTACGCGCGTAGTAATTGGACTCTCCACAGTAATTGGGGCGTAGTAATTTATGCAAAACCGCAGTAATACTGACACTGCATATTTTTTCGAATTCGCCTACATTTTAAGGGGGTCTCCTTATCCAGAACTTTCAAAAAATCGATTTTTTTGTTTTTGTTTCAATCGATGGATCTATTATCAGAGAACATTGTCGCAAAATTTTACAGTCCATATCGGAATAGTTTTTATGGTAGAGTTCCGAGCAGTGGCTTGCGCGGAGCGAGCGGAAGGTTTTTTTCACCGTCTGAAAACTTTAAAGCGCGTTTTCTCAACACCACATTTTTCAAAATTGCGTGCACGATTAAAGGAGAACCAATTAAGCTATTATTATAAACTTTTTTTTTATTTGTAGGTAATTAAAATGCGCATATAGTGAACCTTTAGTTTTCATGATACAGTATTTATTTTCATTATAAATAACGCATTTTAAACAAAAAAAACGGTGAAAAATTTGATTTTCCTGGAAAGTAACTCTAATGATCGATAAAAAATTTTTTTTTTACAATTTTTAGATTCACTATAAGCGGAAGACCATTCTGAATGAAAAAAACAAATATATATGTGTTTCAGATGAAAAATTTGGACAATATCATGCACCCCGAGTCGAACTATTGATTCTCTATTGATTCTCTAAGATGCTCCATTTTCGAGGACTTGAGAGAATCAAAAGAGGCGTATTAGCTGTTTAAATCAATGTAATTTTGATCCTCTGTTGGTGCTCTTCTCCTGCAGATATTTCCGTTTCTGCACCTTGGAGGATCTCAACGAGTAGCAACGAAGATTCTCCTTACCTCCTCTATGATTCTCCATTTCTAAAAGTATATAATACCTAATGACGTCAGGAATTAGCAACGGTTTATTATTATTTATATTTATCGTGTTGATTAAGAGAGAAACGAAAATATAGTAGCAGACTTTTGGAAAATAATGAGGAATGTATCAAAGTATCAATGTCTGGTACATGTCGAATTTTGTTTTGAAAACATTAATTTTGAAAAATTTTATTTTTCAAAATAAAAATCCAAATGGTACCGGAGATTGATTTTTTGATGGATCCCTCATTGTTGCCTACAATTTCATGATTATATTTACATTTCTGTCCTAATCAACCCGATGAATATAAATAATATGAAATGGTTGGTCATTTGTGACGTCATTACGCATCACATACCCTCAAGTACTAGAATGAAAGGGTTTTCGGCATGCTTTCCACTAATTTTTCAGCGTAGTCCGTTGGTAATTCTTGCCATATCTTCCTGATTTTTTGCGAGAGCTGTTTCAGGGTGAACACACGTTTTCCCGCAAGCTTCCTTTTTAAAACACACCAGACATTTTCGATTGGATTCGCATCGGGGGACTGTGATGGCCAGTCCAAAGTTGTGATGCCCTTTTCTGTTTTCCAGGCGGTGCAGAGACGGCTTCGATGTTTCGGGTCGTTATTTTCTTGTAAGATTCAATCGGCCGTATCGGCTCCAAACATCTTTGTAGCAGACCTTAGAAGACCACGTTCATATATTTGGAGCCTTTTCTGAGCATTCAAGTTCTCGGTGAAGAGCTCTAAACACCCAAAACCGCGCTATGAGAAGCATCCCCAAACATGGACCTTCACGGGGTGTTTTTTATTGGCTTTATAACGCTCAACCCACTTCTTCACGTACGATTTCGACTTTTTGATGTATTTAGCAGCGACTTTATAGGACATAAGTGGTCCCTTTAAATGTACTTTCATTAAATCAAGAGAGTATAAAGAGAAGCAAAAGAGAATCAAAAGAGTATCAAGAGAAGCAAAAGAGAATCAAAAGAGTATCAAGAGAAGCAAAAGAGAATCAAAAGAGTATCAAGAGAAGCAAAATAGAAGCAAAAGAGAATCAAGAGAGTATCAAGAGAAGCAAAATAGAATCAATAGTTCGACTCGGGACGCAAAATTAATTGTCCGTGGTGAGACGCTGCGCGGGATCTTCGATAAGTCCGAGATTTTTTTTTGTTTTCAAATGAAAATTTTTTTTTAACAAGTTCAAATATGTACCTAAATATATGCGAAAAATCTTTGACCAGTGTTTTTATTTTCTGCTTCAAAGAAAATTGGGAAAAAGTGCCTTTTTTGAAGGTTCTGGATAAGGAGACCCTTAAGTAAATATGGTTTCTCTTTAAGATACTGCTTCACAACTTAGTACGTAACCATTTTTTTTTATCTAAACGTCTTTTCTCAATCTTTAAAAAAGTTCTTGATTTTTGTTCGCAGTAATTGGTACACTTACCTGTGTAGATTTTTCAAATTTTATGTAATACACTTATCAAGACTTTTGTTGTTTAAATTTTCATTAAATGAATTTAATTTAAAAAACTTATTGAAAAAGAAAGAAGTAATTATAAATTAATTAAGAACAAATTTTGTATCACGAATTTATTAAACTTACAGTATGCTGAAAATTCAACAGGTTTTTCAAATTAAAAATATTTTATGTGTGCCCAAGGCGCAGATTACTTTCATTCGTTCCTGCGTGAATAGATATAGCTGGAGGAATAAGTCTTGCGATTCACGGTTTACTCAACTCTCGATTGAAGCGTAGAGTAGAATGAACGGAAAGCTCTACTATTTTTGTGATTTAATAAAAGATTGGTTTTTTATAATTATACTACGAGTAATAATATATACATTTAAAGAATGTTTATTATAGGTTAAACACGCGCACATTTAAAAAGTACTCAGGGAAATTTTTTTTTTAAATAGTTCAATAATAAACAATGTTTTTTACATTCTCATCATGGATGAGAAGGTATTGGTTTTATGTGAAAAATGACTTTCGAAATTTTCATCAAATCTTTACGTTTTGAGACCCCCTGAGTCAGAAAAAATCATTTTTACGAAAGTGTCTGTCTGTCTGTCTGTCTGTAGGTCGTGTGCGGCATAACTCACGATAGAATTATCAGAGTGAATTGAGCTTTGGTACACTTTATCGGAGGCGAAAAAGTAAGGACAAGTTCGTTAACCAGCCACATCCAATCAAAATTGAGGGATGGAGCACTACTTTTGTGTTTTTGAAAATAATTTTTTGAAAAAATCAAAAATTCCAATCCTGGTTTTTGATAGTGCTCAGAAATCTCTACAAATTATCCTAATAACATTTTTTGATTAAATCAAAATTAGAAATGTTACAGCATATTCAAATTCGAAAAAAGTCAATATCAAAATTCCATTTTCCAGTTAAATTATACGAGATACGAAAAAACGTTATGATACAATATTATTGAATACATAAAGACTTACAAATTTGAATTATAACATTTTTTCATAAGATGCATATTTTTCTTTTTAATTAAAAAAAAACTATTGAAAATCCAAAATTCAATTTTTTAACAATAATATTGGAAATACCAAAAAAACGTAAGAATACAAAGTTGTTCGTTTCAAAAAGATCTACAAATTTTGTCTGACACAGTTTCTGATAAAAGATATATTTTTCGTTTCAATTCCAAAAAATACGATAAAAATGAAAAAATTCCATTTTTTAGACAAAATATGTGAGATGCAAAAAAAACATTTAGATGGAAAATTGCTTGCCTAAATGAGGTCTACAAATTCTGATAAAGAAATTTCGGGACAGGATGTATATTTTATGTTTTGATTTTTAATATTGAAAAAAATCGATTGTTTTCACCAAAATATGTGAGATACGAAATAAGCGTTGTTCTGCAAAATCGTTTCCTTAAATAAAGTCTACGATTGTTTTTCCTTTTTAGATATGTGGAAGAAAGTAAATTCTTTTAATCATGTAATTTATTAAGAAGTTATATTGAAATGTATACAGAAAATCGAGCGCGAAGCGCGAGTGTCATGATGAGAATGTGTTCCTTAAGGCCGATAGAGCCTTAAGTAAATTGAATTTCCTGTTTCACTTAAATTCAAAAAGAAATTCAGTGACTTTGAGAAAATGTGTAATTCACATCATCTGTAATATTATTATAAAATTGGTTTGAGCTTCAGTATCAAAATATAAGAAATAAACTTAAATGTATGCGAAGAGCACAAGACCGAGCGCGAAGCGCGAGGTCCAGAAAGAACGGAGCGCGAAGCGCGACGATCGAATCGCGCGCCCCAGGCGCGCTCAAACTTGCGAGCTGCGCGCGAAGCGCGCGATGAGAATGTGCCCGCGAAGCGGGCAGATTTTTAAACTAACTTTTATAATAAAGTTTAGTAATCCGATATCAGATTAGTGACTTCTGTAATTTATTTTTTATAAACTCATTATTTACTCCTATTGTTCTAAATTAAAGAATATTTATTTCAAAAATTGTTTTGAAAAAAGGATCTTTGTTTTTTATTAAAATATTGAAATTCTTAAAGCTAGATCTATACTTTTTAGTGCAAATGTGCTTGTTCTATTGTAAGCGATTATCTCTTGTCATGTGACAATACTCCATGTCTATTAGAGGATGTGGGAGGCTTCGTTCTTGCTCTCTATGTAAATAACAACTGAAAATTATTATTTTTAAAGGAAAGTCAAGAATCCAAGTATTAAAAACTTGAATAATTTGCATAATTTTTATAATCGCAATAAATTATACTAATTATTTGAAGAATTTAAATTCTAAATAAATACATATAGGTCATGGGAGAGTAAAAAAAGGCTTGTAGGCTTTTGCATCATTTACAGAGGTTTTACATTCTCATCATGGATGAGAAGGTATTGGTTTTATGTGAAAAATGACTTTTGATATTTTCATCAAATCTTTACGTTTTGAGACCCCCTGAGTCATAAAAAAGGGTTTTTACGAAAGTGTCTGTCTGTCTGTCTGTCTGTCTGTCTGTCTGTCTGTCTGTAGGTCGTGTGCGGCATAACTCTCGATAGAATTATCAGATTGAATTGAGCTTTGGTACACTTTATCGGAGGCGAAAAAGTAAGGACAAGTTCGTTAACCAGCCACATCCAATCAAAATTGAGGGATTGAGCACTACTTTTGTGTTTTTGAAAATAATTTTTTTAAAAAATCAAAAATTTCAACACTGGTTTTAGATAGTGCTCATAAATCTCTACAAATTATCCTGATAACATTTTTTGATTAAATCAAAATTAGAAATGTTACAGCATATTCAAATTCGAAAAAAGTCAATTTTTTCATAAGATGCATATTTTTCTTTTTAATTAAAAAAAACTATTGAAAATCCAAACTTCAATTTTTTAGCAATAATATTCGAAACACGAAAAAAACGTAAGAATACAAAGTTGTTCGTTTCAAAAAGATCTACAAATTTTGTCTTACACAGTTTCTGATAAAACATATACTTTTCGTTTCAATTCCAAAAAATACGATTAAAATTCAAAAATTCCATTTTTAGGCAAAATATGAGAGATACAAAAAAAAACGTTTAGATGGAAAATTGTTTGCCTAAATGAGGTCTACAAATTCCCATTAAGACATTTCGGGACAGGATGTATATTTTATGTTTTGATTATGAATATTAAAAAAATCCGATTTTTTTCATCAAAATATGTGAGATACGAAATAAGCGTTGTTCTGCAAAATCGTTTCCTTAAATAAAGTCTACGATTGTTTTTCCTTATTGAGAGATTTGGAAGAAAATAAATCATTTTAATCATGTAATTTATTAAAAAGTTACTGAAATGTATACAGAAAATCGAACGCGAAGCGCGAGTGTCATGATGAGAATGTGTTTCTTAAGGCTGATAGAGCCTTAAGTAAATTGAATTTCCTGTTTCACTTAATTTCAAAAAGAAATTGAGTGACTTTGAGAAAATGTGTAATTCACATCATCTGTGATATTATTATAAAATTGGTTTGAGCTTCATTATCAAATTATAATAAATAAGCTTGAATGTATGTGAAGAGCACAAGACCCAGCGCGAAGCGCGACGATCAAATCGTGCGCCCTAGGCGCGCTCAAACTTGCGAGCGAAGCGAGCTGCGCGCGAAGCGCGCAATGAGAATGTGCCCGCGAAGCGGGCAGATTTTTTTTAAATGCATACAAGTAAGATTCGCGGAGAGTTTCATTAGTTTTATAGAGAGTTTTACAAATCTGAGTGTAGGAATTATAAGAGGTTTTAAAGAGGGCCAAAGTAGGTCTAGTGAGAGTAAAATGAGCATTTGGAGGGTTACACAACATTAAAGGAAGCTCTAATGGACTTATCCAGGACTAAAGTAGGGCCACAATTCTGACTCGAGCTACGTCACCATTAAGTACGTCCATAAGCCAAGTCAATAATCAATCGAGGCTGTCCAATCATCTAAATGATGTCCTCTAAAATGTCTTCCCCGTGATTTTGGTTAGTATATTTTTTCTTTGCAATAGTTTTGCACGCCCTAAAGTACCATAATGCCTAAGTGCGGACGATAGATAAATCCTGGCTTGAGTAGTAGTGGTTGCGCTATAGTTCGGCCGTCAGGCGCGAACGGACGTTTTCACTTACTTTCGTGCACTCAAGAAACGAAATTCTTATTTTAAGAATATAATATTTACTTAAATAGGTTCCAAGAACATAAATTCTTAATTTACGTGGATATCTATCCTAAATTCGAAATTGTTACTATTAATAATTAAAGTAATTATCAATCTTGAATTCTATTACTAGATAAAATACTTCAAAATATACTTTTCGTGTTTAATAAAATTTTTTCTTTTTGGAGAATCTATAGAATGTGTTTACAAATAGGATTTAAATGTTTAAATAAATTATTTACTACTTTTATAACTAAAAATTAAGGATTTAAAAATTCATAATCTATGAATTTCCGGAATTAAATTTATCAATCGTTCAAAATAATTTTTACATTTTCGAAGTTTTTAAGATAAATTTTATGTACCCGTAATCGGCAGATTTAGCAAATTGAAAGTTTTCAATTTCAGTTAGCTAATTACCAAATTAATGAAATTAACTTTAAAATTCTGAATACCTTTACCTGTTTATTCAACAAAAGACCCTTGTTCATGGCAAAAAAAAAGCCTTAATTTAAGCCTAAAACTCGGTTTGTACATTGGGTATTGTACTGATATATTTTTCTGTTTTGAACAGAATTTATTTCTCTGCAAGCTGAAACGTAGTTTACTCTCTAAATTTGAATCAGTCAAAATCTACTGATTATCAGTGAAATTTGACTGATTCAAATAGCTAAAAAGAGGTTACTGTAAATCAGTCAAATTTCACTGATTATTTCAGTGAATATTGACTGATTTAACAGTGAAAAATATTTTTTCACTGATGAATCAGTGGAAAGGCAAACCAGTGATTCAACCAGTGAAAATTTGACTGATTCAGATGTAGAGAGTAGTACACTGAGAAAACAGTTTTGTCAAATCAACAAAAATATTTTGTTAGTATTTAGCTAACAAAATTCTTTTGTTGTGCCAACAAAACATTTTGCTATATCAATCAAATTTTGTTACTTAAACAAAATGTTTTGTTGGGACAACAAAATATTTTGTCAGGACAACAAAAAAAGTTTTGTTGGATACATTTTTTCAGTGTAAAAATTTTGAACTCTCATTTTTCCATGTATATCTAAAGGATAAGATTACGAATAATCAACTAGGAGATACATATACTTCTGACGAAATTTCTTTTCAAACAAAAAAGGCAGATAACAATAAGCTGTTATCTCTCAGTACTAAATCATAGTTTTAAAACGCTTATTTGGTTTATAAAATATGATACAGCTCATTTCCTAGTTGAGAAAATCAATCTCTCTCTCTTTCTATCCAAGCTTGACAAAAAAGGACACATGATCATTTGAGTTTACGTCTAGAATTTAGGTCTTCATTGTGCTTAGATCCTTACTGCCCTCCCGAACATAATTGATTTTGATTGATTTTGTCAACCAACACAACCTAACTTCAATAATTTCCGTCGACACAAGTTACATTCATTTCCTATTCACAATTGTTTTGAGAGCATGAAAAATGTAATGCTTTGCGCTAGAAAAAATGTGAAAATGAATGTTTAAACACGTTTCTTAATTTTGTGACTTACATTTTAAAAATCAAATTCATATAAGTTGTAATGCGAAAAAAAAATTTCAATTAATTTGACCTACAAAAGCAATAAATATTTATTTATCTTCTTTTGATAGTGATAAAATTCAAATTCATCCTAATTTGTTGACCAGTTAAAAAGTTGTTACTAATGTTAATGTAATGGATTAACCATATCATGTGACAAAATTTCTGTAAAAGTTTGTGTAAGATAACTTTTGTATTTTCACAGAATGTCTTCCTGAAAATTTGGAAAATACAACAGAAAACGATGAAGAACGTTTGTAAATTTCGTTTGGGTGAAAATTTTGCAAAAAACTGTACAGTAAACTGTAATTTCCGATACATTTTTCAGTTTTATTTTCTGTAAACAATTTTTTTTGCAATATTTTTAGAAAAAATCATATAAATATTTATTTTAAAAATGTTAAAATTTTTTATTTGAAATACTAATTTGTCTTCTACATGCTTAAAGACTGTTATGACTATATCGAATTTCGATGCCATAATATAAATGAATGTAATAAAACTTCGAATTGCCCTATTTTAAAACAATATTATAATAAAATTTTATTAATTTTTATCATTTTCTCTAAGGAAAAGTCTCTCAGTGTGAGCAATCATTTTTCAAGCTGAAATAATCTGAAAAAATGTTTTTCTACTTTGTATGAGCAAACTAAATCAAGAATGCAATAAATATATATGAATGTGAAAATAAAATGCTTAAACATAAATATTTGGAATCATTACAAGCAAAAATTTTCATGTTAGATGTTATAAGGAAGTGTTCTCCTACATACATACATTACTGACTTTTACAATGGTAAACACAATAATGGTAAATACGCGCATGACATCATCTGAAGGCCACATACTTGCTTGTCACATTCACTCTTGACTTAAATTTAATTATGAGGGAACTTTTAAAGAAACAAAAACCAGGGCGTTAGAATAGGGAAAAATTATTGTGCAATTTACATTTATAGACTGTTGTCTAAATTTAATTCAAAATTATCTGTAAGATATATAAAATTTAAAAATATATATCAATGGTACATTAGTATAGATACTAAATTAAGAAAAATGTCAGGTTTCTCAACCAAACTTTGTCGTAAAATTTGTCTTCAACTACATTCCTCAGCTCAGGTAACCAGAAATCTGATAAAAGTGACCCTTCTGGTTATTTGACATGAAAATTTAGTGGAGGGCAAATTTAACCATGCGATTTTCTCTTAATGTACCTGTTTGTAATGCAACCTGTAATGTACCTGTCATGCATGTAATTTCTATTCGAAGAGTGACTCTTCGCAAACTATTATAAGGGCTCATACATGATCCCAAGTGCGAATTGCCGAAGGTGATAATACGGCACAATATTGGCAGCCGATCTTCGGCAAATTTTTGGCGATGCTGGGCCAGTGTTGGGCCGTATCTAATTTCGCACTTGGGATAATTCAAATATTGAAAAACTTTACTTTCGTATATAATATAGACATAAATTTTTTTCCTAACGTTCGGATTATCTTTAATTCCATATACAGGTTTCTACTATTTCAAGTAAATGAATAACTACATATATTTATCTTGGTATTAAACCATTATATCCCCTAAACTTCTCTAAATATTTGTTGGAAACACTTTTCCAAATGTCTTGCGTTTTGCGTTATAGTTTTACGATATTTTTTCATATCCGTAACATTATCTTATGACTGGTGCTTTTAAAAATTAATCCTGTGTTTTACTAACCTACTTTTTATAAATACACTACCTGCAAAAGTTTGAGTCCACCTATTGTTTAAGCCATTGTCGAAGTGTCTTAATTTTTATAAAGACAAGTTGAACATTGTTTTTTCGATAATGGCATGAATTTCAATAAAAAATTTCATTTAATGATCCCAAGTTGAAGGAAAAATGCTAATTTTATAAGAATATATTACAAAAAACTTCAAATTTCGATCTTTTTGAAAAATTTTAATAACTCTAAAAATAATTAATATTTTTAAAAGTTTTTGGTCTCGTTTAAAAGGTATAGTTGTAAAATTTTAAAAATGTGATGCTTCTTGTAAGAATTTTTTATAATTCAATGTATATCATATTTCAATAGAATTAAGGAATATTTATGAAAATATTGATATTTTGTATTTGTTTATATAATGTATAGAGTACAGTCTTTATTTTAAATGTTACAACGTTTTTGTACCATGTTTAATCGCAAAATAGAATCCAGGAAAAAATTCTAAGAATATCTTGATTAGATAGAAATTCACGATGAAGACTTACCTTTAAAACGAGACCAAAATCTTTTTAAAATGTTAATTATTTTTAGGATTATTAAAGTTTTCCAAAAAGATAGAAATTTGACGTATTTTGTAATATATTTTTTATAAAATTAACATTTTGCCTTCAGCTTGGGTTCATTAGATGAAAAATTTTATTAACATTCATGTAATTATGTTATCAAAAGAAAAATGTTAACTTCCCGAGTCGAAATATAAGTACTTTTTTAATCCTCCATAGTGCTGAATGAATCCTCCTTTAGACCTGCTTAGTCCTTAACATCCTCGTTGGATTCTCTTATGTTCTATTTATGAAAATTTATTAAATGACTTAAAAATACTTTATGCTTGAGCAGTATCAAGTACTGCGTTTTGTGAATAAAATTTACCTAAAAAATATTATTTAATTTTCATTGTAATATTATTAGAATATTTATAGTTTTAAAAATAATTAAGCGTACTTTTTGAAATAGCAAAAATTTTAATTCAAATATTCTTAATAAGTAATCGGTATTAAGTATTCAAAAATTTAACAACAATCTACCTTCCTACTTAAGGATTGAATAATAAACTTATTATTGACAATTCATTGAACATATAAAATTTATAACCTGGTATAAATTTCACATATTTAATAAAATCGCAATATAATTATATTTATAGCATTTGTTATAAGTAAAAAGGTAGATTGATGTTAAAGTTTTTCATACATTTTTTCTGCATGTTTCGAGTACTTAAATAGGACTTGGATTATATTCAAATAAACCCTCATCAAATCCTTGTAAATTCTCTGAGGAAGAGAATTTTAGAGTATCAAAAAAGTATCTATTTTTCGACTCGAGTTTTTTTTATGAAAATTAAGACACTTCGACAATGACTTGAAAAACAGGTGAACTTAAACTTTTGCAAGTTAGTGTAAGTAATACGTATATCAACAAACCCATATAAATTTTAGCATTTTATGTTGAAAAAATATTTTAAAAAGATATGCCAGCACATTACTTCCGTGTTGTAAACACAGTCTAAACGTTGTAACAATAGAAATCCGTACTCGTGCTTCATTTTTAGTGGAAACCATTAAGGTTAAAAAGTAAAATATGAATGTCACCCATGTTTTATGATATACCTATTTTTTAAAACCACATGCATGCAGTTATTATAATTATCGAATTGATTGAATCGATTTTGACAGCCATGACCCAAAATTACAAGTTCGCTAAACCGGCTGGTTTATGAAGATTTTTTTGCATGCTCTAATATATGTACAAGTGGCATATTTCTTAAATTCATTTGAAAAAATATCATGTATAACATATAAGGAAATCATATAATTTTGATTTACATAAGTGTTTGTATTCACATCAATATTTTAACATTTAGAGTAAATTTTGAATGAAATTTCCACATAAACATTATACTTTGATTATAAAGAAGAATTCAGTAAAGAAATTACAAATTACCCTTTGAATTAAAAATACTTAATCATATTGTAGGAATTCTACTATAGTTTTAAGTTAATGTTCAAAATATTATATCTCAAAATTGTGCGTTCGGTACAAATACTCGCGCCACTGTCAGCACCAGCCCTCCTTAGCGGGCAAAATGTGAAAAAGAAACAAGACAGAGGAAGTCAGTCTAAGACGCACCAGTATTGAAAAAAGACGTATTCAGTACATCATGTAATTTTACTTCACATATCTTTTGAAATATAGTTCTTTTATGAATATACTTCTGATAGACCTACAAAATTATTAAGTATCATATCCCACAATATTTAAGGAAAATAAAGCATTTTTATTCTTCACATACTGTGTCACCGACATATATATTAAGTTTACAATACTAATGTGAGTAATTATTTCATAACCCTAACTAGTAACGACCTCAATTATTGAAATCTAATATTTTTTTCAAGATTTTATCTATTATAATTTTCTGAACTGTCGAAAGAATTTTAACCAAAGTTTGAAATTGACAATACATTCTCAAGTTCCAATTAAAAACCTAGAATGATTAGAAGCATTCCACGGATGATATAAAATGAAAAAAATAGTAAGTTGAAGAAACGTGCTTGTAAAAATGTTGCATACGGTTGCACACGTTTGGCAATTAGTTATGAGTTTAGATCAAATTTAAACAATCAGCTATATTAGTAGCAGATATTTATGTCACCTATATATGAATTTAAAAGGCCAATGAAATTCAATGACCAATTCATCAAAAAATCCTAAAATGTTGGCTTCAAAAGCGATACTTCTTTGAAAATGTTTTTAAAGAATGTCTAAATTTAGTAAATCTGTAATAGTTAATTTGGCATGGGGTCAGTTTTGTTCCTAATTTTTGATGTAATAAAAAGTATAAAAATCAGAAAAGGCAAACGTTTCGGTTACAAATGGGGGCCCTTTTCAGTCCCCAAATAATTTTTATTGCATTAAAATATCAAAGATTAGATATTGACTAGCCAAAAACATTGAAGACCTAATAATTATTAAGATCTTACATGTTTCCGTTTGTGACCGAAACTTTTGCCTTTTCCGAATCCGATAATTTAATCGAGAGTTATCGTGTCCGCAGACACCGGACAGACAGACAGACACTTCTGTGAAAACCATTTTTTCTGACTCAGGTCAAAAAATTGATTTTTCTACTAGCGGGTCATAAAGTGCATTTTATTGTCCACTGCGGGGCAAACAAATCTATTTCTTTGACACCCGAGTAGAAAAAAAATCGTCTGCTATACGGGAAAACATTTTTTTTTCCTACTTGCACAATATACTATTGTTTGCCCCGCAGGGGGCATTAAAATGCACTTTATGACCCGCTAGTAGAAAATAAATTTTTCATAGCGCCTTCTTTGAAAATCCGACTTTCGGTACCTGTAGAGCGGGTTGAAACTACGATTTTCAACCCTAGGGTTGAAAGTCGCTGTTTCAACCCGCTCCACAGTTACAGCCAATCAGATTCTCAAAAGAGTTGCTATGAAAAATAGTATACATTACTCGAAACAAAACAGAGCGAAAGCATTTCGTGTGATTGCAGCCCTCGTTTCACTCGGGCAGAGCAAACTTCACACTCATGCAATCGCTCTGTTTCGCCCCTTGTAATGTAATATACTATACCAGCCCACTATAACACTGTTTCTATTTATTTTTCAGCCTTGTATTCATTTAAATATATGCATATTTGCCACGGCTAGCTTCTAACCGAACAACGCTTATAACTGAGGAAGATGAGGCAGCGGTGGTATCAGTAGGAAAGTAAAAGGTATTCAAGGAAGTTTAGAAAGGGTTTAAATAGCTGGAGTATTCGTATTTTATGCAGCCAAAACCGATGAAGATCAGTAGGAGATAGCCGAGGATAAAGCATTGTTGCATAAAAAGATCTACACAGTGTGTGCGCAATTAAACCTCGAGAGTTTTGGATGTTGGAAGGTAGAGGAGGGAGAAGGGAAATGTTTATCTGAAAGGGGAGAAGCAAAATTGGTTTAGACCAAGGTACCATATAATTAAATTTTTTTTAAATACGCCATTACGTTTTTTTATTTCCTAAATTTAAAAATAATTTTTTACAAATACTGAAATTTGGTCAACGAATTATATGATATTAATAATTATTTGCTCTAAAAATTCCAGAGACCTGGTAAATTCTGAATCAAAATGAAACGCTGTGCATTATCTGAACCAAGATTACAACAAAACAATAAACAATAAAGCACGTTTGTTTACTTCTTTTTAGTAAAGATTTGGGAAAAAATTCAAGAAATTATCGACAATTACAGTTGACTAAAAAGTTTTTAGCAAAATTTTCACTCAAACGAAGTTGACAGACGTTCTTCATCGTTTTCTGTTGTATTTTGCAAATTTCCAGGAAAACATTTTGTAAAATAAAAAAGTTGTCTTGCACAAACTTTTATGGGAATTTGATAACGTGATCTGGTTGATCTATGGGCTTAAAATAATTTACAACTTTTTAAGTGGTCAACAAAATAGGACGAATTTGAATTTTATCACTATCAAAAGAAGATACATTATATATTACACCAATATAACTAGACAGACTTTCTTTATTGTATTCTATCTCGCATCTCACAAATTTTCAGAAAGATATTTTGTGTATGAAAAGAAATATCTTATATAAATGTGATGTATAATCATGCCACGTGGTCATGTTGCTCTGCTGCATCAAGAGCATTTGATCATAAAATTGTGGTTAAAAAATAATTGTAAAAGTGTAATTGTAATGTATTAATGTACTATATACATTGAATAAAATTGTATTTTGCCTATATAACCTGATGGTAACAATATTTATTGCTTTTGTGGATCAAATTAGTTAAAGCATATTTTTACACATTACAAGTTATATTAATTTTATGTTTAAAATATAAGTAGCAAAATTAAGAAACGTGCCTGAACATTCATTTCAGTTCAAGTCATTTCAGTCAAACGTGTCTCATTTCTATCATGTTTTGATTAAAAAGGATAGATCATATTTGAGTAATGATTTTGACAGTTAGGAATTTTCCAAACGTTATAGAATATTTTCATTAAAATGGGATTATTTTTGCTAAATGAAGGTGAAATTATTACATCAATAAAGAATTTCCATACTCTCTAAATCTGAATCAGTCAAATTTTTACTGATTGAATCAGTGATTTGCCTTTCCACTGATTCACCAGTTAAAAATATATATTTCACTGTTAAAACAGTTGATTATCACCAATTGAATCAGTGGAAAAAATATTTTCACTGTTAAATCAGTTACTTTTCACTGAAGCAATCAGTGGAATTTGACTGATTTACAGTAACCTCTTTTTAGCTATTTGAATCAGTCAAATTTCACTGATAATCAGTATATTTTGACTGATTCATATTTAGAGAGTATACAAAATTGTTGTAAAATTCCAGATGTCTTTGAGAGTATGGTTTTTATACACATTATATACCACTGAGTACGAACATTTGATTTCTGCTTTTTCACATAAACTTATGCTAAAACAGATTGTTCCTTCAAGACAGATTCGAAGAGAAAGGCAATGAACCTCTTTCTTTAACTGATTGAATATATTAAACGTGAACTCAGAACAATACCTCAAATTTGTGCGCCTGGTAAGAAGTAGAAGTGTATGTTTGAGCATACTTTTTTTTAAAAATTTTACAATTTACAGATTTATATTCAATATAATATAAAAATGGCAGACCTCAGAATGTATTATTTGAATCTCCTAGTTGATTATTCTTAATCTTATCCTTTAGACATACATTAAAACCGAGTTTTAGATTTAAAATAAGACTTTTTTCCCATTAACAAGGATCTTTTGTTAAATAAACAGTTAAACGTGTTCAAAATTTTGAAATCAATTTCTTTAATTTTGCAATTAGCTAACTGAAATTGAAAGCTTTTAATTTGCTGAATCTAACGATTACGGATGCATAAAATTTATCTTAAAAACTTCGAAAATGTAAAAATTATTTTGAACGATTAATAAATTTAATTTCGGAAATTCATAAATTATGAGTTTGTAAATCCTTAATTTTTTGTTACAAAAGTAAGAAATAATTTATTTAAACATTTAAATCCTATTTGTAAACACAAATCGTTAATTTTCCTGGTTTCAGCTATAAAGAAGTAAAACTGGTAGAAATTCTCAATGAGGAATATATAATCAAAAGGTTTCTTGAAAATCGGTTCTTTTTCACACATTCTTGGCACCTATTTAAGTAAATATTATATTCTTAAAATAAGAATTTCGTTTCTTGAGTGCACGAAAGTAAGTGAAAACGGCCGTTCGCGCCACGACGGCCGAACTATAGCGCAACCGCTACTACTCAAGCTTGTCTTCATCTATCGTCCGCGCTTAGACATTACATTACCCCAGGATGTGGGAAACTCTTAAAAAGAAAAAATATACCATCTAAAATCACGGGGAAGATATTTTGAAGGCATCTTTTGGATGATTGGACTCTAGACCTACTTCAGCCCTCTTTAGAACCGTACTATAATTCCTTTACCCATATTTGTAAAACCCTCTATAAAATCTCTGAAACTCTCCGTGAACCTTACTTGTATGTATTCAAAAAGAACCTCTTTAAATGATGCGAAACCCTAAAGGCCTTCTTGTTATTCTCTCACGACCTATATGTTGTTTTTCACATAGACAGCAAGTTCGAAGCCTCCTACATCCTCCAAAAGACATGGAGTGATGTCATATGACAAGAGATAACCGCTTACAATAGAATAAGCACATTTGCACTAAAAATTATAGTTCCAGCTTTAAGAATTTCAATATTTTAATAAAAAACAAAGATCCTTTTTTCAAAACAATTTTTGAAATAAATATTCTTTAATTTAGAACAATAGTAGTAAATAATGAGTTTATATAAAAAAATTGCAGAAGTCACTAATCTGATATCGGATTAATAAACTTTATTATAAAAGTTAGTGTAAAAAACATTGTTTATTATTGAACTATTTTTAAAAAATTTGTCCCTGAATACTTTTCAAATCTACGCGTGTTGGACCTATAGTAGAACGGTCATCTTGTCATCTGACGACACTTCTTGTCCTAGAGAGCTTTGAGGGCTACTGGAGGGTGTAAGAAATAAAATATCGATTGAAAATTTTTTAGTAAAATATAAGTTGCTGTTGATTACCAAATTTACTTATTTTTCTAATAAGTAGGTGGAAACAACGTCTTCGGACAATCAGAAAACATATGTCAGTGGATGAAATTTTAATTAACACTAGAACTACCAAAGGGAGTCAAAATGACTTGTTTGAAATGGTAGGAAGTAGGTATACCTCAATCGTCGGTAGTTCTAGTGTTAAAGAAACGAATCTTGTTACAATACTCGACGTTTCGAAGTCAAACTGACTTCCTCTTCAGGAGCTTTTTTTTAAAAAAAGAAGAATATATGTATATTAATAGTTAAAAAAAAATTTTTTTAATAAATGAATAAGATTAACTTATTATTAATAATCAGTCCTCATGTTCTATTTATAAAACTAAACTAACAAAAGTCAATTCTATAATTATAATAAGAATATTTAACATACCATAATATAATGAAATTATTTTTTTTTTTTTTTTTTTTTTTTTGTAAAAGTTAATTTGGCATGGGGTCAGTTTTGATACGGATTTATTTTTTTAATTAAGTGATAGAACACATAAAAAATACAAAAGGCAAACGTTTCGGCCACAAATGGGGGCCCTCTTCAGTGCCAATTAGCTTAATAGTAACCTTTAAATATTTATTAACTAAGACATGCAACTTAATAATTATTGTATTTTTTGTTTTTTTCTTTTTTTCTTTGCTTATTGATATTAGAAAAAGATAGAGTAAACATGCGGAAAGACTTATGGGTAAGCGAGTTCCTAGGTGTGAAGGAACCAGACCGTTCCAAAAACTGTTCCAACGAGTAATCCTCTCCCACAGGAACCGTGAAAAATGCGACCGCGGAACGCACTCTCTCAAGGGCACATATATAAACACGATTATTTCACCAAAGAAAGAAACAACACGATGGAGAATATAACGTGGATCCTTGGTAAAGCACGCACAGCAAACCACACACATCCACGAGCACCAGAAGTAAAGGACACTGAAGTTAAAACAATAAGAACGATGTAATTGGTACGGAAAAATTTTTATTTTGTATTTTCTCCGAAGCCGCAGAGATGACAGACGAAAGTAAGTCCACCACTCTGCCACATGGCTAAAAGAAAACTGATTTGGGAAGAAGTCGTATTTAGGAAGACTAGTGTTCAGAGTTTGACGTGTAAAGAAAGCATTCTCCAGATAGGTCAGGTTCCAACACCAAGGGTTATACACAGTAAAACCTTATAGGTTTCGAAAAACCAGGAATTTAATTTTTCGTGAATTTCCACTTTAGTTGCATTTTACTTTCTATATCCACAGAAATGTGTACAATTTTTACGACGTCGGGACCGTAGTGAGTGCCCTTCCTTACAGAGTTTTTCGAACATGTGGTGGGTCTTTGCTTTTGTCGGACGCTTGAGCATATAATAATCTCAAGTGCCGGGGACATTAAAATAAGGTTTTACTGTGTATAACCCTTGGTGTTGGAACCTGACCTATCTGGAGAATGCTTTCTATACACGTCAAACTCTGAACACTAGTCTTCCTAAATACGACTTCTTCCCAAATCAGTTTTCTTTTAGCCATGTGGCAGAGTGGTGGACTTACTTTCGTCTGTCATCTCTGCGGCTTCGGAGAAAATACAAAATAAAAAATTTTTCCGTACCAATTACATCGTTCTTATTGTTTTAACTTCAGTGTCCTTTACTTCTGGTGCTCGTGGATGTGTGTGGTTTGCTGTGCGTGCTTTACCAAGGATCCACGTTATATTCTCCATCGTGTTGTTTCTTTCTTTGGTGAAATAATCGTGTTTATATATGTGCCCTTGAGAGAGTGCGTTCCGCGGTCGCATTTTTCACGGTTCCTGTGGGAGAGGATTACTCGTTGGAACAGTTTTTGGAACGGTCTGGTTCCTTCACACCTAGGAACTCGCTTACCCATAAGTCTTTCCGCATGTTTACTCTATCTTTTTCTAATATCAATAAGCAAAGAAAAAAAGAAAAAAACAAAAAATACAATAATTATTAAGTTGCATGTCTTAGTTAATAAATATTTAAAGGTTACTATTAAGCTAATTGGCACTGAAGAGGGCCCCCATTTGTGGCCGAAACGTTTGCCTTTTGTATTTTTTATGTGTTCTATCACTTAATTAAAAAAATAAATCCGTATCAAAACTGACCCCATGCCAAATTAACTTTTACAAAATTATTATTGTGGGTCAATAAAACATTGAACATGTACGGAAACATGTCACGATATAATAATGAAATTAGTTTCTTATAAAATCCTTTCTTTGTCAAACATTAAAATTTGGATGTCACTATTTGTCATAAATTCACATCAATGTTGAAAAAAATTAAATCGTACAGTAAATTATATAATAAGAGGAAAATTTCTCTTTCGTCCATATTATTATTAATAATTAGTAAAACTATGTTAAGAGCATTCCAGCTCCGTTCTCCTTTACGTACATTTATAAACTGTTTCAATATTATTATACAAGTATTATTAGAGTTCGAAGAGTCATATTATTGTTATGATTTTTGACACCAAATTGAATAATATTAGTTTTATAATGAAAATTTAAACTTTTAATCTAACTAATCATTTGTAAATTTCTTTTGATATATATTTTAATTTTTATTTTTATTTTAGAAAATCGATAATTACATTATATGCATTACTATAAGCATCCGTATCGGTAATATTGTTTAGACTATTTTCATTCTCTTTCTTAATATGAATCATGTCTGCAAATAAGCGTTTATATAAGTTGTTTTCTTTATGTAAAATCTGTATGTTGTTCCAATCAAAATCATGTGGTGCTTCATCATCTCCTATATTTTCAGTTCTGTGTTTTGTTATAATATTATGATATTTCTTATTTTTTAAATTAAAGTTATTCTTATATTCATCTCTTCTGATGTTAAGAAGTCTTTTTGTTTGTCCTACATAAGTCTTGTCACAGGATATACATTATAATTTATAAACAACGTTACTCATCTCACTCTTTTCCAATACATCTTTACCTAATTTTATAATTTTGTTTAGCTTAGAGTCAACTCTAAATATTATATTAATATTTTGTTTAGAAATTATTTTTTTTACATTTTCTGAAATTTTTCCATAAAAGGGAATCGATATTATTTTTTTTTGTTTCTGCAACGGGATTCGTTTTGTTCAAAGTAATATTATTTTTATTTTTATTGTAAATTTCTATTGTTCTTTTCCTAATATATTTGTCTATAAATTTATTCGGATAATTATTCAGAATCAAATATTCTTTGATGATATTCAAATTGGCAACATGATAAATTTTATTGGAAAGTAATATGGCCGAATCTACCACATTTTTTACTATGTTAATTTTATGTTGTATCGGATGATTTGAGAAATAATTAAGAAATCTGCCTGAAAAAGTATTTTTTCTGGACCAATTAGTGAATATTGTGTTATCATTATTTCTGATAATTAGTATGTTGAGAAAGGGAATTGAATTATTGTTTTCTATTTCAAAAGTAAATTTTAATCTTTCATGGTATTTGCTAAATTCGTCTACTATATTATTTATTTTATCTTTTGGTATAAATGGAATTGTGTCATCTACATATCTATAATATAGAGGGACAATGAAATCTAGTTTTTTAATAATTTCTTCTTCTAAATCTTGCATTACTATATCTGCAATAATGGGAGAGATAGGTGATCCCATTGGAGTTCCAAAAATCTGTTTATAATATTTATTATCAAATTTAAAATATGTTGAATCCATTAAAAAGTTAATCCCTTTTTTTAATTCATCAATTGGTAGTTTTGTAACTTTTTTAATAAGAGGCCATCTCTTATCTATACCTTTGAGAACCAACTCTGTATGTACATTGGTAAAAAGTGAAATGACATCAAGAGATATAATGTGATTTTCTGGAAAGGTTACATTTGAGAGAATATCAATTAAATTTTGTGAATTCTTAATTGAAGATAATGGTTTTGGAAGTGCTTTTGTTAAAATATTATTAAGAAATTTTGCTAAATAAATTGTAGGAGAGTTAATTGAAGATACCGCAGGTCTTAATGGATATTTATTTTTATCTTTTATCTTTTATCTTTTACTTTTACTTTTACTTTTACTTTTATCTTTTTAAATTTTTGTTTGACTGAAAAATATAATTGAGATTATTTGTAAATATTCCTGGGTACTATTAGGAACCGATATTGGAGATTTTAAATTTATCAAAAAGTTACGGGGTCTCAAAACGTTGAGATTTTATGGAAATTCTTAAAGTCAAATTTTACATAAAGCTAATATTAATCTCATTGATAATTAAAGTATAAAAATATGAAATCCTTAGGGGTAGGTATGCACTCAGAAAAAATATATTTGAATCCAACCAAACCATTTTAGTACTAACACACCTACAATTTTTGGTAAAGTCAAACCAAATTTCGTTGAATCAAGCAAAATTTGGTTTGAATTAACTGAAATATTTGTTCAATGAAGTGATTAGATCAACTAAATATTTTTTTGGGTATAATACAATTATTACGCATTATAATTTTGTTGAAAAGATGAATTAATAAATTATTTGGTAAAGCAATACGTAATTTTCAAACACAATTTTTTACAAATAAAAATGTTATATTCTTTTTGTTAAAAAACGTGTTTAATTATTTAAGGGGACATCTTTTTACTTGAATATTAGTTAAGTTCTCAGTACAATTCATGGTTGAAAGAGTTTATAATCTAAAGTGGCCATTCTCAAGTGAGATATCACAATTAAGAATAATTGCTATCACGATTACGCACCCGGGGGCTGTGGATATAAAACGAAATTCACCATCCTTTTTTTATTTCTCCTTTTTCCATATATTTCTCGGCCTTCTATTTAACTAAATATATTCGTCGCTCTAGTAGCTTTTATCTAAAAGATGTCTATAAATGTGGATGATGAGGTAGAGGTGTTATTATTAGTAGGAAGTTAAAGAATATTCGTGGAAGTTGCGATAGGGTTGAAACAGTTCAGAACGTTTTCATTTTATGAGGCCAAAACCAATGCAGATTCGTGAAAGATAGCGGAAATAAAGAAGTATTGCGTATAAATACACTGCAAACAAATGTTTAATTTAAGCCTGAGAATCGACTAACTATGAAATGTAACAAAATGTACACTGAGAAAAAAATGCTATTGAATCTGTAGTATTTCTATTAAAAGCATGTATATCATTGATCATTGAATAAAATAACACATCATTCAAGTTTTCTAAAAATATTTCGTATTGAGATTTCTTTTCTTTCTTAAGATCAAAAAACAATTTTGACAAAATGATTCGAATTTAGTTAAACAATTACTCTCAAAATCTGAATCAGCGATATTCCGCTGATTATCAGCTATACGTATACCACTGATTATAATCAGCAATATGAAATTATCTCTTAAACTTTGTATGTGAATTTTATTTGAGCGGAAGAAAGTGAAAAACGAGAACGAGGATATAATATTATAGGTTATGTTCCAGACATTTAGTTTAGAGTATTATTGCGAAAATGATTGTATGGAAATCTTACATTTTTGTACTAAAATTGGAGTGACTACATATCAGTAGGAGTTAATAAAGGAATTTATTTGTTAAATTATAATTATAATGGTTGGGTTATAAGTATAATTTGTTGAATGAAAAAAAATTCGCTAATTTTTTGAAATATTATTTGACTTTCCCTGACGATTTATAAATACCGTGACCCGCAGCGACCCCAGAAAATGCAAGAAAAAATAAAAACTGTTTTGTTCCTTAAAAATCTTAATTTTTATAAATTAATATATGAGTTAATATAATTATTATATGGATATTATATATATTTTATTGTATAATAAAGGATTTTATATATATTCTATAATTATATAGATAATATAAATTCAAGTATTTAAAAAGGAGTTAATAATAATAATAATACTCTGAGATATTGATGGATGAGTACCTTTATGTATTATTTTTCAATTGTCGACAATCTATTATAATTTTTAAAGACTTACGTCTCACAGATGTTTTTTAAGACTCGTTGTATCGGGCGATGTTTGATTCCTGATCACTTTAGAACTCCCTTCAACTTCATGAGATTTTTGATCCATCATGAATTTTGTTTTTAATTTAATTTGTTTCATTGCTCTGAATTTGTGATTCGTCAGCTAACGCGGCGTTGTTTGCGGTTACCATCCATCATCTATTGTTACGCGTAATCCCGATGACTCTTAACATATCAATATTATTATTAATTTGTATTGGAAAATGACCCAAGTTAATCGCTATTTTGTTTATTATCGTTCATATGCCCATGAAATGCGTGAGTTAGATTCAATTATAAACGTCTATATTTTTCGCTCATGAATATTTTCATCAAGTGTTTGAATAATGTGAAACTGTTTGATCAAGATATTTTACATCCATGGCCTCAGATAATAAAATAACCTTTAATGTGATTCGTGTAAAGGCGCTTTATTATTAGGTGCCCATCCTGAAAATAATAACCAAAAAATTGGAAAATTTGAGAATTTCAGAAACGTGTGTTAAAGTAATTGTCGTGCAAAAAAACAGGTCTCTAGAAAAAAAGTTTTTCTATGATTTTAAAACTTGAAATAATATTATCCGTCATGCCTCGTGAAAGAAAAACATTATTTATTTTGAAAAAAATTTCAAGCTTACGAAAAATAATATTTTTAATAATGTTTTTTGTAACATAAGTTTCCTTCACTATCACTTCCTACAAATTACTTGAAAATGATTGAATTTTTAGAAATTATGGCTTATCATTTTGGGGAAAAACTTCTTTACAACTTTATCACTTCTAATTTTGAAAGTGAAGTTATCAGTGACTGTAATCGTTAAAACAATTTTTTTAAAGAAAAAAAGAGAATATTTGTACCGAAAAAATAGGCCATGATTTAAGAAAATCTAATAATTTTTTTTTAAATTAGTGAGAAGCGATAGTAAGGAAATTTAAAAAAAATTTTGTGAAAGATATAAGAACCGCCGAACACAACTTTATTATTCTTTACTTACTAAAAATTATTAATGTGAATGTTTATTACAATACTGTAAAAATAAAATATTTTGGCATGTCCGAATCATAGTTTACAAAATGACTGTGCTTATTTTTCTGGCACCGTCATTACAAAGACTGGTTCACGCGTTTTTACGCGTTATCCCAGTCGTTGCACGGAACTTTTCACGTCACTTCAAAATACAAAAATAATCTGTTTTTTCGTATAAAAAAAGTAAATAGTTGTTATATTTAAAGATAAAATAAGATAATTTACCGATCAAAAAAGACGTAGGAAGAAAATATTCATGAATTATAGCTACAAATAATTGTTTTCTCAGCTAAAAAATTTTCTCATTTATTGTAAGTTGAAAAAATTGATGAAACCTTATTTTATTTTTAACAATATTAAAATTTGCAATCGAAATAAGTAAAAAAAAAAACTCGTAACAAATAATTTTAAAAATAGTAATGAAAATAAAGGATAAAAAGAAGAAACAATTAAAATTTCTTAATGATATTAATGAATTTATTTTATTTTAAATTTTAAATTAAATTTAATCTGCCGCATTTCGCAAACACGACGCGATTTTGTAAACTGCAGAAACCCAAGCAGACGACTCTTTGCCATTGAGAAAATCGTATTTTCTTCAGTAGTGAGGAAAAAAAACATCGCGTGAAATTGGCTACATTCGCTATGCTCTACAAAAGGCAAATATCGAATTTTCCGTACACGAGTTGTGAAAAATTATTATTTTTCATAAGTTTTCAATTTTTTTCATAAAAAATAATGCTTTTTCTTTCATAAACGCGACTGATAATATAATTTCAAGTTTTAAAATCACAAAAAAACTTTTGTTTCCAGAAACCTGTCTTTTTGTACGACAACTACCTTAAAAGATGAAAGAGAATGTTTGGAGATAGTGAGCTCATTTATACCTGGGTCGTGACTGCGTAGACAAACTGTTGAAAAATGATATCCGAGCGTTCCCTACCCGACAGTTTCATCTCCATTCTCATTCGCTATTCCTGCACTATCCCCCAATTCGTGCTTTTCAGATTAGGAAATGCAATTTTTTAATACAGATTATACGCGTGTTTATATGGTATACTTTGTTCTTTTGCTTTCACAACGATTAATTGTCCAATCTTTTTTCAGTAAGACTTATTCTATCACTTCGTCTAAAAAATATCTAGTTAATTTTAATTTGTGGTTATATTTTCTTGAAGAAATTCAGGTCAAAAAAATTCCTCTCGTGTTCGAGGCAAATCGATGGATATTAACACGTATCACCAGGTACCTCCAATAATTTTCTATTCGAAATATATAGAAAAAATGTTACCATTTAAAAAAATGAATTCACAATTTAGCACTTTTCTTTTATTTTTATCAGAAATTTTATATTATTAGACAATGAAACGTCTGATAATGATTTTTATTTCGAAAAATTTTGTAACTATCATTCTTTGTAAATAAATTTTTATTCATGTTTGAGGTGTATTTTTTTTATAAAAAACGAAAATTAAAAAAATTAAGAAGTTGGTGACGAACTACTTTTCAGTAAAAAAATTTTCTTGTAGACTAAAATGATAATCTTAGTTTACTTATTTTCATTTTATTATATGTTCACAGATATAACAAGTTTAGACACAGCTTAAAAGTTTTTATCTGCGAGTTATACGTCTATAATGATTGCGTTAAAGTTAAACAAAGATTGTGGCTACCAAATTTTTCCACAGTAAGACACTGATAATACTAAATTATGAAATAATGAATATCTTCATTGATATGGTTGTGATCCATATTATAAACTTAAGTTTTCATGAATCGGTAAAGATGAAGGGTCTTATAAAAGTTGTATTCTGTACAATTATAGCCGCTGCTGGTTCTTCTGGTGATTATTCATCTTTTTTCAAATTATCATATTTATTTTCAGTTCCTTTTTTAATTCGAACTTTATTCTAGGTTAGTTTACCAATTCTCATATATTTTTTACTACTTTCATTTTTGATTTGCAATATCAAGAACATTGCTATATTTTAAAACAATGCTTTTAATGGCTCTTCCTCCTAAATTCTTACACTGAGAAAAAAATTTATCCAAGAAAACTTTTTTTGTTGTCCTGACAAAATATTTTGTTGTCCCAACAAAAAATTTGGTTAAGTAACAAAATTTTATTGATATAGCAAAATGTTTTGTTGGCACAACAAAAGAATTTTGTTAGCTAAATACTAACGAAATATTTTTGTTGATTTGACAAAACTGTTTTCTCAGTGTACAAATACATATTACAAATATGGCCACAAATACTGCCACAAAACCTTTCTGCATTTGAAAATGATTTTGTTAAATTCATGTCATAAATGAAATACCAATCGAGGTTTGTATGTTTTAATTGATTTTGAACAATCAATAAAATTTCGATGTCGCTAAAACAGAAACTAATTTTTTCTAATAAATATATAAGAACCAATTACTTTATAAACCTCTGTTAACTTGTCCTAAATTTGTAATGTCCAAAAAATTTAGTTCAAAATATTTATCATTGTAGAAAGTTTTTGGAAGAATCTAAAATTTATTCCTTGTTTACATGACCCACTTACTTCATGTCGTTAAATTAATCACTAAACATCAATATAGCATTGAAAATAGTTTTAAAATCAAAAAAGTTCTAGAACTATACCTACACTCTAAAAACAGAGTATTGACTGTCAAACGATTCCGTTCACTATTAATGGATTTTCTATTCAAAATTGGCATAAGAGGAAAAGTATTTCCTTTGGTCTGGAAATGAAATCCTTTGTCGTACGAAGGAAGAATAATTTCGATGTTAAAAGAAAACAAATTCTATGATATAACCTATAAGAAATGTACACAAGCCCAACTTTGACAAATGCCAATATTAAATCGATCATTTTCAATAATATAATAACGAACCGTCTTAGATTTCAGCTTGAAGAAATTTAGAAAATATAACTTTGCTTGCATTACAAATTTTCCAATACGTGTAAAATTAAAAGTCCATAGTCTATCAAATCTAATGTTGAAAAAGTGTTACAAAATAATTTTTAAACTTTGTTGCATTTTAAATTTCACAATAAATTCTATAGTAAACATTTCACTAATAATTTTGAATCCAAATATTTTTATACAAATTAACAACAACTGTATATGTGATAAAATGAATAATTGTATAAAAAATTATACAATACGAAACTGTTACACGAAAAAAAATGTGTAGCTGTCACAAGGATTTTTTAGGTTATAACAGCCACATTTATGGTTAGGATAGTTAATAATATAGCTGGAACAGCGACATGTTTCTTTGTAACAGCTACCTGTATTGCATTCGATCGTTTAAATAATCTTTTGAAAATGATCTAGACACTGAAAGTCTGAGACAAAAAAAACGAGGACACTTCCCCCTTTTCACACCCCGTTATCATGATTTCAGTTTCTACAATGCTTTCATTGACATTCTTGGGTATATCTTTGAATTTGATTCATGGATTTTCCAAATATTTTAGTCGTATTTGATAAT
Organism: Diplolepis rosae; assembly: GCA_030998225.1. Lineage (NCBI taxonomy): Eukaryota > Metazoa > Arthropoda > Insecta > Hymenoptera > Diplolepididae > Diplolepis > Diplolepis rosae. Next base: position 2,147,779 of record JAPYXD010000695.1, read on the forward strand.
TAGAATCTCAGTACAATTACGTTTTCAAAATCGAAACGTCGTATACAAAATTATTTTAATATATATATATTGCGCAACACAAAAATTACACGCACATATTGCACTCTTAGGCACTAGACGATGTACACTCACTAATGCGCAGGCGCACTTCGTCTGCTAGTCTAGAAATGCAAGCCTTCAATAATTAGAGGATTTTTTTTTTGAGTCAAAAATAATCGTTCATTGGTAGAACTATTTTCTTTTTGCATCTCACAGATGAGTTTTGTAACAGGGAAACGATTCTGTTGAGAGACAAAAGAAATCTGCTTAATTTCAATGGATGCATTCTGAAAGGAACGTAATTTCACTATCGATAGACTTTTTTTTAGTGTATATGATTTATTATAAAAGCTAGTTTATATTCTCCAAGTATGTCATCCACAGAATCAGATTCCACTCAAGAAAGTGATCCATGCGATAATATATCGATTTCAAGTCCCACTATAGAGGAACGAAGAATGAATATGCATGCTACACGAAAAGCAATCTCCTCCTTAGTTTCCATAAGAGCGGATAATGGTACTCATTTATGTAGCGGGGCCTTATTTACTGAGCTTAGTGCCATAACTGTCGCTACTTGTATTTATGAATTGTATGCTCCTCGTTTTGGAAATATCAATGTTTGGTATGGAATTTCTTTTTGTTCAGCAAATCCTCGATTTCGCACAATTACAGGCATTGGTTACGGAAAGCGTGGGGAATATGAAATGACTCAAAAAGTTGCAGTCGTATGGGTAAGTAATCAGACATAAAACAAAAACACAAATCATCCTCAACATTATTAATATTATTATAAAATAAAAACTTTTAAAGATACACTACCGGTCAAAATTGTGGGACCACCTGTTTTGAAGTTGTTTCGTTAAATTTTGAAGAAGTTATTGCAAAAAAAGTCAAAATTTCAAAGTTTTCTTACATTTTTAATAACTTTCGAAACAATCAACATTTTTTAATGTTCTTAGGCTCATTTTAAATCTAAGATTCTAGAGAATCGCAGTGAATCATTATCGCATTATGAATCTATAATTTTTTTCTTGCATAATGGAAAGAGATGAAATTGTAACAAACAAGGAGAAAAATTTCGAAAACATTTCATCCGTAGGTAAATCATGATAAAGATCATATGAATATATATTTTAAGGAAATTCGGCACAAAATTCATGATTATATGTTTTATATATATCTTATGAAAATGTTTTTCTCAGCAAAAGCAGTATTGGAATTTTCAAAACTTTTTTATTTAAAATTTAACTTTGAGCAGTATGTAAGAAAAAAATTACACATCAATTCCAAGAATTTTGTTCGTTTTTGTAGAAATTCAGTTTTAAAATTAGTCCAAGAATATTAAAAAATGTTGATTATTTGGAAAGTTATTTAAAATTTAAGAAAGCATTGAAATTTTGACTTTTTCTGCAATAACTTCTTTAAAAATTAACAAAACGAATTCATGCTGGGCTCATTTTATGAAGAATCTTGATAGTTTTTAATTTAATTAAGAGAACAAATTTGTTCACTCACATAATTCAAATTAGGATAATCTAAGCAATTATCGAAAAACGGGTGGTCCCACAATTCTGACTGGTACTATACATTCTATTATTTTATAATGCTATGTTCGACAATTTTTATATATTTAAAGATATAAAATGAAATGTTCGTTTTAGTGGCAAAAAAAAATTGAACTATCAAAGTCTGTATCAGTGATTCACTTATCAATGCTAGATCCAGAAGGTGATGCTGTAGTAATATTTTGGAATGCGGTATGAACAAAGGCCCCTCACTGATTTTCAGTTTTCCAGTAACATTCTACAAAAATAATTAAATTCAAAAAAATGTATCGAAACTGATTTAAAATAGTTTCTTTTATCCGTTGTAATAATGATTTGTGGTTAAGTCAAGCAGAATTTGGTTAAATAGTCAAAAAGTTAGTTGAATAAAGTGAAATATCTGTTTGATTAAACCAAATAGTATCAAGCAAACTACCTTTTGTTAGATTGAACAAATATTTTGCTGAGTATTGATAAAATTGCAATTGTTTTAAAATTTTAATGCTTCTACAATATTTCCATAATTCAATCAAAATTTAGTTGACTCAATTAAAGAATTTTCTTATTTTGAGTTTGTTCTTGGTTGATCCAACCGAATAATTTATTTTATGCAACCAAAGATTTTTTTTTGGGATACGATTTGGTTAAGTCAAACAAACATTTCTGTTAATGTGACAAAATTTTGTTTAGCTCAACTCACACTAAATTGAAAATATAATAAATCATATATCAACAACTTTAACTGAGAGGTATTGAAAACTGAATTTGTTTACTGTTACAGCCTCATAAGAATTTCGATTTAAAATATTGTGTGCAAACAATTGTTGCCCATGATGCATACGTTCCTTCAAAAAGATGTGAACGAGGAAGCAGTCGTGTAAGTTAGAATCATTATAATAATTCATACAAATTTTCTAGGATAAATCCAATGATATTTTACTAAAGTTTTAATCAATCACTAAAAATAGTTTATCATGTGTCTTTATTATTTGAGGACAACCAAAACATTATAACTCTAAATACTTTTCTAGGAAGTCACTGGTAGTCTTTTAGTTAAATACGGAGAACTTTTAGGGATTTCCACAACAACTGTTAATCTACGTACTCAAACCGTTCTCAATCCTTCAGGATTTTTTGATGCCTTTGAACTCATCAATAATCAAACGCATTGGGTTCGTGATATCATTCCTGAAAATGAACGACTTAGATCCAAGATTACGCATTAATATCTCGAAACAATTTATTGTATACCTAGAACGCAGTCACTGACGGAGATTAGTAAAAAAAAAATAAAAAAACTAATTGGAATTGAAAGAGTATTTCAATGTGTACAGAATGCAGATAACTTTCAATTAAAGGTATTTCCTAATTGGATTTCTTTGTATACAATAAGCGTATGATTTTGCAGATAAATTCCTTCTCTTTCGTTGAATGTAAGATACAAATTTTTGAAAGTGTGATGTTACTGTTTAGTTTATTCCTACTATTATATAAAGTTTCTTTTCTTCATATATACCATAGCAGAGGAGTGGATTTTAATCTTAAGCAGTCTGTCGACCAAAAAGGTAACTCATGTCTGTAATTCACAATCTGAATAAAAAATCAATGTTCTAACTAAAAAGTCCTAAATATTTACGAAAGCTTTTCCCTTCACCTGAAAATGAGCGGAAAACACTATATTTAGTGCAATACTAAACACAATGGTCAAAACAAAAAAATATTTGTTCCGAAGTTCATCCAAATAAATTAATATTCACTTTTTCATTGAACCACTCAAAAGAAGAGGAAAAATTTACATACAGTTATCTTCATACAAAGATCGTTCGATAAGTGAGGTAAATTTCCCAGTAGACAGCGGTACAATAAACTTTTGAGTATATGGTCGGAAAGTAGCACTTTTTAAACTGGACTATATCACGTTTTGGCCACAATGCAAATAGTATATTACATTACATGGGCAGAAACTTGAGATTCCTTCACTGCGCGCCATAATGCCCGAGGCGGAGCCGGGCATTCGGAGGGCAGGCATCAAATACATCTATAAATTAAGGTTTAGATTTCTATTTCCTTGTTTCCAGCTTTGGTAATTATCATAGACTAGCATGCACTGAAAGAAATGGTATTGTGTCTCTACCTAACCGAGTTTGTTAGAGAATTTCTATGCAAATTAGAAAGAAAATCTTCTTACTTCAGTTATATTATTTTGTGTGTTAATAAGTATGAATAAGAAAAAAGCAAATGCTAGTTGCGCTAATGACGTATCTTTAAATTAGCTATGAGCTCAGGAAACTTTCATAAATGTCCTTCTGATTGTATTATCCATCGACTGTTATGCTGATTTAGCAAAACAAAATGGTTTGTTTCAAGGATGTATATTGGTGTTCGTTCAAAAGTTCGCAGAGTGATCGTATGTGATCATGCAAACAAAAGACGTGTTGCCGGTATCGATTTAATTTATTTTTTTTAGTTTTATAAATTTCATATAAGGTGTACAATTTTGCCGCTTACTGTGTCACAGTTTTAATCTGTCGATTTCGACTAGCAATTACCGCTGCAGCCATCTATCGAAAAACGGCGAAAGCAATCTTGTACACTTAATAATAATCCATATATAGATCTATGAAATTAGTTATTTGATACAGTTTTATAATCTTAAAATCAACCACTGATATAATAGTTTACTTATCCCTAACCTCTGAAAGTACTACGCATCAATAGCAGACAAGCGTCTGTTTGAAGTTGAGCTTATTTTCCAAAACAGAGTTTTCATCTGTTGCAGCCACATCAGTTTGGATGTGTGTATTGAAAATATATTACTGGTGCAGTAATATACCCTCAACTATAACTGTTTTTATGAAACGTCCATACAGTTTAGCTGTATCTGAGTCAGACAAACTCTTTTGCTAATATACCCAGAAAATTGTCTGTATTCACGATAAATTTCTTTCAGTGTGCATCTGTCAACGTACTTTTTGGGTAAGGTATCAGTTTCTATTATTAACCCTTTAACGCCCAGATGCGCAGAATTTTCACGTTGACTACAATGTCGTACCATTTATAGAAAAAAGATGGAAAAGGATCGAAAACTCCATATCCCACCGTTTTTGGGGTCGCTCTTTCGAATGGCACAGTCATAATTCTCAAAAAATGACGCTAAATCCTTTATTTTCCCAAAAATACCCAAAAAAACGCTATTTTTGTGGTACGATTTTTTTTTAAATTTAAATTTTCACTATGTTTCCGACACTTAGACAACTTCTAACTTATCAAAAACGTGTTCTCAAGACTTGTACTTTTAAAATATGCATTGAAATATTTTGTTTTTCTTTGTTCTCTATTTCAAAATGGTGTCTGGACGTTTGAAATTTTTTGAAATTGAAAATATTGATCCTATTTCGGATTTTCGAGGTTACTTCGTAGTGTGATCATACAAATAAGTTATTATGAGTTTTGTCTCACTGATTTTGATTGGCGGAAGCAATATTAGCCCATAAAATTAAAATTCAAGACGGCGGCTGCCATAAAGCTAGTAGAAATACGTATATTTCGAGTTTTATTACAAACCAGGATGGTGTAAAATTTGTCAATTAGAAATTTCATAGGTTTTAGTCATCACTAAATTCGAATCTTAGGTGAGTTTTTCGAAATTTAAAATGGCTCATCCAATTTGGCGGGCCCGTTTTGTAAAATTTGATATTCCTGATATAAAAAAATACTGCCGAATTCTACGCAAAATTTTAAATCAAAATTATTCTTGATGTTTTTTTGATTACAAGAGTTATTTTCGAGAAAAAAATTTCAAAATTATGAGGCTTCCCGAAATTATTCAAAATTTACATATATCTATATTTTTTGCCTCAGACTTTGCTAATATTTCATAAAATAATGTTCATATGAATCATACATGAATCTTACTTATAATAATATGTCATTCTGATGCTGATGTTTACTAATTATGCTATAGAAGTAGATGAACATTTATAGATAAATGGTAGGGTGTGAAAGAGACACTAATAAATGTTGGGGAATTAGTAAATTCGACTGCATTTTATATTTGCTGATACTCTATCTTACCATAAAAATCCATAAATGTCGATTTGTCATACATACTCAAATTTCTAATAATTTCGAAAAACTCACCTAAGATTCGAATTTAGTGATGACTAAAACCTATGAGATTGCTAATTGGCAAATTTTACAGCATCCTGGTTTGTTATAAAACTCGAAATATACGTATTTCTACTAGCTTTATGGCAGCCGCCATCTTGAATTTTAATTTTATGGGCTAATATTGCTTCCGCCAATCAAAATCAGTGAGACAAAACTCATAATAACTTATTTGTATGATCACAATACGAAGTAACCTGGAACATAGTGAAAATTTAAATTTAAAAAAAAATCGTACCACAAAAATAGCGTTTTTTTGGGTATTTTCGGGAAAATAAAGGATTTAGCGTCATTTTTTGAGAATTCTAACTATGCCATTCGAAAGAGCGACCCCCAAAATGCTAGGATATGGAGTTTTCGATGCTTTTCCATCTTTTTTCTATAAATGGTACGACATTGTAGTCAACGTGAAAATTCTGCACATTTGGGCGTTAAAGGGTTAATTGAGCTTCAGTTTCAAAGTTTTTATTAATTTCTTCTTCATCTGTCGATTCATCAGATGATATGTCATTCATTTTTTTATTTTTATTTTGACGCTTGAGGTTATCGACGTTTTTACTCCCGCTATTATAGAGGGCGCGCATATAGCTTGACCAATGCATGAAAGTTAGACTTTCTGCCGTGAAATTGGTGCCGAAACCACGTACTTTCGACTAGGGTAGTAAGAAAAAGATTTTTTGTACACGTAGGAAAAAATCTAACTATTATAGTAAGCTGAGCTGTTCTTATTAAATCACCGTACTTAATGTGCGAAATTGATATGAGCTTCTACCAATATTGGCATCAACTAATGCATTTTTAGCATGAAATGTGTTATACTATAAAAGAATCAAGCGCACGCCGTTATTGCTAGTGTCATATGCTGTCATAGCAATGATCCTTGCGAAAATAGCTCGACCTTCGCCTTGCTATGGTTGCAAGAAAACTCATCCTATTTCAGCAGGAATTCTCATACAACCAACAGGACACGTTAGGTGCTACGCTCGAAAGTAGGCGTTGCCTAGAAACTGCTCTAAAAGCATAAACTTAGTACTTTTTTAGCATATAGATATTTCTGCTTTAAATATATGAAATCTTCACCAAGATAGCAAGAACGAAACCTGCTACAAAAGCATGTCCACCAGTATCTTGGTATAGTAAATTATTGCCTAAAATCAAACTGTGCTGTTTAATTTTACTTTGCGCAAAAAAAGATAAGTTACTCTTGATTACCAAATTTACTCATTATTTTTATTTTACCTTTTGCTTAAATTTATACAGTTTTCTACGTTAAAACTTTTTTTATTTTTTTTATTCTCAAAATGTTGTAACTTTTTAAATTTTTGTTTAACTAAAAAATATCAATGAGATTATTTATAAAACTTTCTGAGTATTACATAGGTCTGCAAATAATGTGTTTTTTGTTGAAAAGCTATGGGTCGTTTCCGGAGTAATTTTTGACGTAGAATCCAAATCCGTAATCAGAATCAGCCTATCACGTCAGGATTTTGAGATATTTGAGGTTATGTGCTCGAAAAATGGGGTTTTTCCAGCCCCCTGCATCTTAGCCAGAATGCACGTAATCCGCGAAACGAAAGTGTCACAAGAATTAACCGTGGCCGCTAGGGGCGCTGATTGTTCATGAGGCCTGAATTCATTTCAATGCATGGGAAAAATGCATAAAAATTAAATTTTTGGGGATAAAAACTACTTGATCATATTTTTTTTACAACGCATTAAACTAGAAAGTTTTAAATATTATTTAAAGCAATTTTTACTGATATAAAGGGTAATATGCTTGAAATTTGGGCGAAAATTGTCTTTGTAATTCTGGCTGGAAATTGAAATCAAAGTTCTGTTATCTTCGTTTTAACATTAATATTTACATTGTGATTATTAAATAAAAATACAATATTTATTTATATTATCAATATTATTGATATTATATCAGTCTTACATATTATAATAGAAAAATTGGCTATTAAAATTCCATCAAATTGAATTATAATACGGGTATTAATTATATCATCTTGATTTTGTTAGAAAAATTAGATTTTATTATAGGACATTTTGTATTTTATATTTTAAAACTTATTAGTAATTGAAAAAATTACATTTTTATGAACAAAACTTTCACATAAGGAATGAACGTACATTTGAAAAAGTAACAAATATAAAGAATTTATAAAATTCCTTTATAAGTATTTGAAAACACTAAGAACAAAGATGTTTGTAATAAATAATAATCAACATAATATACTATATTTCATAATAATATAATGGATATTTAGATCTCATATGCACATAATTTATTATGTGTATTTTATCTATAATTAGGGATGGGCGATCTCGATTCGATTCTACGGAGATCGATCTTTTTTACTCGATTAATCGGTTGGATTGATATTTTTTTTCGATCTTTACGAACGATTCTCCTTTCTTTTTTTCCTGTTTCCTATTTCTATGCACTGTTCCTATGAACTGTTTTTTAGTTTAAAAGTGAGATCAAGGGGTCGACCACGAGAATATCCTTAATGTGATTTACAAAGTATATTAATATTATAAACTTTATAATAATACTTCATATTTATGCCAGAAATTTTATCATAAATAATACTTTAAGTGATATGCAAAGTTCAAAGTATATTAATATTATAAACTTTATAGTAATACTTCATATTTATGTCAGAAACTTTATCACTAATAATACGCATTGCTTTAGAAATTGTGCAATTTAAAAAAATAAAAAACGTTCCTGATTCGCAAATATAGTGTGTTTTTTAAGCCTAATTTCCTTTTTTATTGATATAAACACTTTTTTAATTTGATAATTTAAATTCACAAAATATGCAAGTAACAATTATATCTCCAATTGTTATAAAACATTTTAAAAAAAGGTTATTTTACAGAAATTCATCATTTTCAGAAAAAGCTATCGATTTTTGAAGATCGATTCAAAAATCGATCTTTTTAACCGATTACTCGATCAAATTGAATCAATAATTTCAGAATCAATTCTTTTTTTTTGAAGATCGCCCATCCCTATCTATAATACCTTAAGTTCAGTCAGTCAGCTTTGTTGATTTTTTTATTCAAAGCGTTTTAAATTTAGTATAGATTTAATTTTAATAAGTTAAAGGCGCTCATGATAAATAAACCACAAAACAATGCACTTTTTCAGAGCATTACGTGTAGCCTGTTTTGCAACCTACAGCAACAAATTTCCGCATTTTCACTCAAATTTTTATATCACCGACTGTTAAAACCATTCCAATTTACCTAAAAAGCACACAAAAGCACTTAAGACACCAATTTTTCACAAAAAACGTTAAATTTCAATGTTCTATAATGCTAATCTGTATAAGGTCGGCCTCATGAACAGCCAGCGCCACGGTGGCCAACGGTCAACATCTGTGACATTTTCAACTCTAGAGATTCCGGAGGCTGGGTTTTTCGTTATTTTTGAGGTTATGTACAGGGCGCAAGAAATTTTTTTGGTTTTTTGCTAAAATTTCATCATTTAGCTATTGAACAGTCACGAGCGATTTTTTCACAAAGATACGGCCATATCAAGTTTTGACATTTATCCGAACAACCTTACGAGCATTCACATTGACTCTTTGGTGCATACCATTTTGCATTCGAAAATTTATCTTGAAAATTTGTACTTGCGGGTTATGATGGTCTGTGAATAAGAATTTACAGTCAGAAAATTGACATTTCCATTTCTAAGATGGCGGATTCAAAATGTCGGATTCAAAATGGCGGATCGTAATTTACGAAATTAAACGTTTTCGCTCTCTAAAAACTCTTACTCGGGGGTTTCGGAGTTGCTGATTACGAAAATGAGGTCGCAAGATTGACATTTCCATTTCCAAGATGGTAGATTCAATGTCGACGATTGAAATCGACAGAGAACACAGTATTGGTATCTGAAATCCCGCATTCGGGGGTTTTACGGTCGTCAAGTATTTCATGTAAAAAAAAAAAAGAATTTTTTGCTCAAGGTGATGAATTTAAAGCGAAGAATAAAAATTAGCTAAATAGTGATAAATAGCATAAATTTCTTGATTCAGGTCTACCATTTTGATTTTTCTGTTAAAATCTGTAGAGGTCGATTCCGATTTTGTAATAAGCGACCTAAAAAAAGCTTCGAGTACACATTCTCAGGGAAAAGAAGTAATGTGATCTATCTTTGTGAAAAAAAATCGCTCGTAACTGTTTATTAGCTCATTTTGAAGGGGAAGAGTAGTGCTAAATGATGACATTTGAGCAAAAAACCAAAAAAATTTCTTGCGCCCTGTACATAACCTCAAAAATAGCGAAAAACCCCATTTTTCGAGAACATAACCTCAAATATCTCAAAATCCTGACATGATAGGCTGATTCTGATTCCGGATTTGGATTCTACGTCAAAAATTACTCCGGAAACGACCCATAGCTTTTCAACAACAAAACCTTGCAGACCTGTGTTATCAAGAACCAATATAGAATATGAAGGGTCCTATAAAAGTTTTATTCTGTAAAATTGTACTCGCCACTGGTTTTGATGGTGTTTATTGATCTTTTTTCACACCATCATATTTATTTTCAGTTCCTTTTCAATTCAAACTTTGTTTTATTGAGTCTCTTACTAGTCCCGTTTCTAATTTAATTTCATACATTATTCTTTGCTCTTACAATAAATTTTATGGATAAATTATGTTCGGTCGATATCCATACTTAAGATAACTTAGGCACGGAAAGTGAGATTATGGATTAAGCATTGTTTATTTGCCCTGAGGTCATGGATCAATCGAACCACGTGACTAAATTATACATTAATTCGTTCATGTAAGATAAATTTTTCATTTCACGAAATATCTTCCTGAAAAATTTGGAAAGTACAACAGAAAACGATGAAGATCGTCTGTTAACTTCTTTTTAGTGAAAATTTGAAAAATAATTTGAAGACTTGTCAACAATTACAGTTAACATAAAGTTTCATAAAGATATTTTGCGAAATAAAAAAGTTATCTTATATGAACTATTGCAGGAATTTCTTCACGTGGTCTGGTTGACCCATGGCTTTAAAAGATAAATTTATAATGATAACAATTTACTTAGGGTACATTCGGCCTGAAATATGCTTCGAGTCTCTAGAATCACTCTAAAAAAAAATCTATTGATAGTGAAATTGCGTTCCTTTCAGAATGGATCCATTGAAATTAACCAGATTTCTTTTGTCTGCCAGCAGAATCGTTTCACTGTTAAAAAACTCATCTGCAAAATGCAAAACTAAAATAATTTTACCGATCAACGATTTCTTTTAACTCTGAAAAGTAATCCTTTAACTATTAAAGGATATCATTTGTAGGCTAGCGGATGAAGTGCGCCTGCGCGTGGGTGACTGTACATCGTCTAGTGCTTAACAATGCTTAACCTCATTTTTCATTGCTTCTGACAATCGAAGTATTATGAATTTATTAATTTTTGATGCTTTTAACCGTCAAAGGGTTATCAGTCGTCCTTTTTTAAAATGATTTTGTAAAGCATCCTTGAATTTCATTGAATATTATTTTTTTCATCAGTTGTATCTTAAAATTTCTTTAAGCTGAAATTTAAATGGGATCGTTATTAAAGTATTTATAATGATTGATTTAATATTGGCATTTGTTAAAGTTAGGCTTGTGTACGTTTCTTATAGGTTATATCATACAATTTGTTTTCTTTTATCTGTGAAATTATATTACCTTTGTACGACAAAAGATTTTATTTCTAGACAAAAGGAAATACTTTGGCATTAAAAAGATAGTATTTGAAACGAAAATCCTTTAACTGTTAAATTGAACTTCTAGTCAGGCCCAGGCCTGGTTTAGAATTTAATGCAGAGTTATAGCCAGACCTGGAAGTTTTTATCCGGGTTATACCTAGTACTTATACTGTTAAGAATTTCTATCAATATTTCTTGTTACGAAACTTGCAACAGAAAAAATGTTACGCTTTCAGAAAATTCAGCAACTTTTCTACAAGAATAAAATACATTAACTTAAGAGTATTGTAAATTTTATATAATTTCTTATTACTTTTGTGACGTAAAAATATTTTAGATTTTAGAAAGTTTTTAACAACCTGTATCAAAATTTCGCCAATTCATTTCGGATTTTAAAATGATCTTTTCGGCTATTAGGAGATACTTACAGAGGACGTGCCGAAAGTTTCAAGTAGTTCTTCAAAAGTGGCTTTATACCAAATTTAAGTATTCAGTTCGTTCGACTAGGATTTTGCTAGGAGGAAACGGAGCATGAGTGGGTGTGAGTAGAAATGGCTGGATTTTGGTGTAAAAAGAACTGGATGAAGGTTAGATTAATGGTTGAGAAATGCAAATTGTCCGCGTAACCTCCGAAGCAGAGGCGGTCGGTGGAGGAGTTGGGAGGAGGTCCTGGTGGATAGATAACGGTGTCTCACTCGCTTACCAGCCAGCAAAAATCCCTTAGAAATATATCGTAGGTCATTTCCCTTGCTAAACACAAAAAAAAATTGCAGCGATTTCGGGAACTGATTTCCGTTCCTCCGCCTCGCTACCAACCATCCACCTCTTATAGCTTCTCGAGACACTAACTTCATCCTCAACGGTTAAATCGTCTGAGTATCAATATGGCATTCCAGATTAAAAAAATAATATATGACCCTTGATAAAATGCAACGTTTTTTCATAGTTTTTCACTACTCTTTTTTACATTATCGTAACACTAAGCCCCTTATTCCCTTTCTTACCCTTTGGATTTTACGAAATAAACAAGTGGTTATCCAGCCATTTTTTTCCAAAAATAGTCAAATAGAATAGTAATTATTACAAATATTCACGATTAAGAACTATTTTACGGGATTAGCAATGGAAAATTGAGACTTTCTGGTCAAACTCACGCTTTGTCACATTATTTAAAACTTTTCCACATTTTTTAAAATCAATTGATATAAAATAACTGAAATTCGTTTGATGAAACTTGAAATTTTTTTTTATATAAGAAAAAAGTTTGTTTGAATCGAATTTTTTTCTAAACGCACCTCACTGATTTTATTTTTGTTCATTTCAAAAATAATTTATGCCAATTTAACAAATTACTTAAAATTTGAGTGTTTTTGTACTATTTCAATATAATTTCGATTAATTTCGCTCAGAAAATTAGATATACAGGGTGTTCCAAAGTTACCGTTAGAAAAATAAATCATAGATTCCTGACGAAATTCTAAGACACTTTTTTCCTTGCGGTTTTTCGAAATTCGCTAAATTGACGGAGTTATTCATAATTTTATCGGGCCAATCAGAGCCATTTAAGGGGGGCCCTTGCCGGCCGTGCTTTTTTTCGCTGTAGATCTTTGGATTCTGGGATTTTTTCTAATGTACATTGTGGGTACATTTTTTTCACAAATTACTCGACATTGATGATTTTAGAATCCATAAACGGGTAATTTGATAATTTCTTAAGTGTGCATTTTTCGGACTATCTTGCTCTGCATGGGTGAGCCGAGGCATTGGCAGGTATTTGGGAAACACGCCGAGTTCCGCACGGCAGGGGAGGGGCCCCCCTAAGTTGTTCTCATGATCGTCGCGAGAGGCTCTCACCAGACCTTACAGCAGTGCCCAAAGTCGCGCTCTGATTAGCCCGATAGAATCATGAATAACTCCCTCAATTTAGCGAATTTCGAAAAATCGCAATGAAAAAAGTGTCTTAGAATTTCGTCAGGAATATATGATTTTTTTTGTAACGGTGACTTTGGGACACCCTGTATAACTTAAATTTTCCAGAGAAGGAAGTGTCTGACTATACACATCCCATAGCTACTTGATAAACACCGTGGTCAACACAAAATGAAATGTTTTTGGTGTTTCCAATATTTGGAAAAGAACAAGGAAAAATGTATTGGATCATTGAATTGAACGTATCAATCTACAGTATTTTAATTGATAAAAATACCCTAAAATTTTAATTTTTCAGCTCATAAAAACAAAGTAGAATACATCCTTCCCTCGCGTCTGATTAAAAACGTACTCTATTCACTTATTGAGACGTATCGAGTTGATACAGAGTTTGCATATTTGGCCTCAATTTTTTCTATAAATATTCCTTCGAATACAAAAAACTTTAGCATTTAAAAACTTTTTCTTCACAAGTAGTCAAAATTTCAATTGTTTTTTAGGCAATTTCAAAACAAAATTGGAATAATTAAAAGTGAACATGGAAATTTTCATTAATATTGACTTACCTTTTTAGGTTCGCTATTAACCTGAGTGAGGAAATTATATTCACAAGTTCATGAGCATTTATCATGACTTTAAATTAAATAGCGGTTAAAATAATTGATTTGTTTGTTAAGAGAATTTAATGCAGATTAATCGCGGCAGTTACATAATTATAGACAAATTTTCCAACACATCCGTGAATTTGTATTCCATAATAAAGTTGTCATCAAGCATGATTATAATAGATTATATTTTCTTAAAACAAGGAAACAGTTCAATCATACCAAACATGTGAAACAATTGAACAATGAAATTGTTCACCTCCCTTTTTGTCCAAATGTCTTTGAATTTTTTCAATAAATATTGCCCCAAACATTCTAATTTTGAGGTTCCCAAAAACCCATGTCTCCATGAATCAAACTTGTTTTAACAGTCTTAAGTATGTAAAGCAGCATCTTGTCCTCGAAATGCGTATTTACCTGTGAAAGGTTCAAAATTGATAGCGGTTCTATTTCACGAGTCAAAAAAGAAGATAATGAACATGAACACGACCAGTCAGTTACTCTTGTTCGGAGGAAAAAAAAAAGAACCAGGGCCAAAGCGAAACCGTGAAATATAGGGTTGTCTACGTGACACGTCGACACTGTCGGAAAACCTATTAAACAAGAAGAAAGATAAAGGGCAATCGTTCTGCACAGAACCCTTCGAGAAACGATATTTTCCGGAGACTCCCTCAATTCTCCTCATGTATGGGAAGCGCGCGCTGTTCGCCAAAATGGCGAGAGAGCCAATCCTAGGATCTGACAATCCCCCCTATTCTACACATGCAAAGCCGAACCATCGCTAATTTATTCATTCGGTTCTTTTTACACCGGGTAGCACGTAGAACGTACTTTTGGAACACCCTTTGTAAAAAGCGCCAACGAATGCTTACGGCGCGTAGCAACGTGCTCGTATTTACGTTGCTCGGTTTCCCGCCTCGCCCTCTTTTTTCCTCCCATCCTCTTCCTCCGACTCATTGCCTCATTCCCCATGAAACCAGCCTTCGCCCCCACCCCGACCCGCAGAGTTTTTTGTAAGAAGGCTAATTTTTCAACACCAAGCCGAGTCCAGGATCCCGACTGACGCCGGCCACTCATTAACCCCCACCAGAAACTACTAACTAGGCATGTGAATACATGCCTAGACTTGTTGGTGTGCATGAACGATTTGTCTTGTCATTCCTAAATCACCTAGATATGTGCCATTGGAGTACGAAAAATCGACTATGCATAAGGGCATGTAATAGACATTACCATGCAGAAAATGCCATATTTTCCCCAAATTATTGAAAATTGGGCAATTTTTTAAATTGTTTTATAGTTAAACCAAACAGATATAAATTGATATAATATTTTCACAATAATATTATGAAAATTTCAATCAAGTCATATTATAGTCAGTTTAGTAAAAGAATTGTTTTGCTTAATTCATAAAATATTTTATTGACAACCGAATTTTGCTGTCCGTATAAGAACAGAACACTGTAATTATTGAACTCAATATTTTTCTGAGTATAGTCTCCAATAAATAATGACTTTCTTCATTCAATTTAAGTGAAAACTATTTCATGGAGAAAAAATATGTCGCCTTTACTGTGGACAAGTTAAATTAGTGAAAGCGTAAAGTTTCTGTTAATTTATCAAATATTTCAGTACGATTTCTAGCTGTTTCCTAAACATAACGAATTTATTGATAAAAATTACAGAAATACCTGTTAAATTAACATTTTAAAGGAAATTCATTATTCTGGGAACTTTTTCGAAATTTCTGTAATATATACCAACAAATCTATTATTTTTAAACAAGAAGTGAGATGTACTGTAATATATGTTCAATTTACAGAATTTTAATGCTGGCACTATTTGAATTTATGGACACAGTAATTCCAACAGATTTTTTTCTCTGTGTGAAAAAATCTTTCATTGGATCTTTAGCATGAGAATTTTTATTATGTGGTTTCTCAATTAGATTTTTAGTAGAAAATAATACCACAATAGATTGAGTCAACTTCTTTTTCCAATAGAGCCAACTAATTAGGCTCTCGAATAAGATCAATTTTATTTTTCGTGTAAGGTGGTTTTCGTCTAAGAATATTATTCCAGTATGAAATGAAAAAAAAGATTTTAATTTAAAATTTAATAGCGATTTTGGTTAGGGTCAAGCCAAGTTAATCCGTCAAGTTAGCAACGTTACTTAATTTGTAGCTATCGATTCAAATAAATAAATAATTTTTTTTAAAAATTATATCCCTTACAATTATTGAAATATCCACTGATTTTTTGAATCAGTAGTATTCTTTATCAATTCAAACCATAATTACTCAGTTCTGCTTAAATAATTTTATTTCGACTAATTTTTTTCTCGAAATAGGTCACTGATTGAAATCGAAGAAAGAAACTCGTAATTTCAATCAGCATTTCTTTTTACTAACTTCAATCAGTGACTGAATTCTAGATATAAATCAAATGGTGTTAATTGATTCCTC
The DNA here is from genome assembly GCA_030998225.1 of Diplolepis rosae. Lineage (NCBI taxonomy): Eukaryota > Metazoa > Arthropoda > Insecta > Hymenoptera > Diplolepididae > Diplolepis > Diplolepis rosae. The sequence goes on from JAPYXD010000695.1 coordinate 2,164,262, forward strand.
AGTGAATATGACTCGATGCAATTGCACTGAGAAAAATGAATTCTAAAATTTAATACCCAGGTCTAGTGACTATGGGACAGCTATTTAGATTATAAATACTATAATCTAGATTATAAGAAGTATAATCAGATTATAAGAAGTATAATCAGATTATAAGTGACATAACCTACAATTTTTTCTATATTCTAAAATCATACCGCTTATAATCGAGATTATAGCTTTTATAATTCAAATGGCTGTCCTATAGTCACTGTATCAGGTATTATATTTTATAATCCATTTTTCTCCGTGTGATTGTGTAGCTATAATCGAGTCACTGATTGAAATTAGTAACACTAATGATTGGAATTAAGAGAAAGTTTTACTTAAGGTAGTTCCTTCACAAAAATTAGACCTCAGGCAAAAATAGATAATTTTGCTTTCAAGAATAGCAATATTATTATTGAAAGGCTAATTCGTAAGAGAAAAAATTATTTTTCATTGAAAAAATTTTAAACACAGAAAAATAATTTGATTAATAAATTTTATTTTGGCCCAAACTTATTTTCTTATCGCCTCGAGACAAATTTTTGAAAATGATGCGATTCTAATAAATCACGGTTCATTTTTTTAAGAAAAAGATTCTCTACAATATTACCGTTTCCTATTTTTCAAATTGAATTAATCATTATCAAATACAGCAATTTGTTTATAAAAATGTTGTTCTGAAAAATTGTTTGTTTATAATTTCAGCCATTATAAAATTCATTTTCAAAAATTGTAAACGGTCAAGTTATAGAAAATCTTTTTCCTAAAAAAATGAACTGTGATTTATTAGAATCGCATAATTTTTTAAAATTTGGCTCGAAGGGATAAGAATATAAGTTTGGGCAAAAATAAAATTTATTAATAAAATTTTTTTTTGTGTTTCAAATTTTTTTCATGAAAAATAATCTTTTCCCTTTCAAATTAGCCCTTCAATAATAATATTGCTTTCTTGAAAGCAAAATTATCTATTTTTGCCTGAGGTCTAACTTTCGTGAAGGAAATACCTTGATTAATCTACAAAAGCAATTTGTTAATCAAGTAAAGTAAAAAACAAAAGTAATATTATGTGAAGATAGTCCTTATATGTAGTTGCATTTAAGATTTTATGATTGTAGAGTGCATTTGCGAAAGTGATTATCTATTCAATTTGCTCAATACAGCCAAAATATTCTTAAAAGTGCTTAAAAATCTATGTTCTTTTAAGTTACAATTCTGATATGAACAGTTTCTAGTCATTAAAGTTCTGTTTCATATACACAAAATTATCAACCTCTGCATCTGTAAATTTAAATCTATCAAGGAAAATATTTTTATTTTTAATCAAGTAAAAATGGCGACATTAAATTTCGTTTCTATAAAAATATGAAAAAGTATCTAAAAACTACATTTAAAACTTCTGATTAATACAGATAGAATTATTAATTCCGGATAGAAACATACATTTTTTTAAAAGTTGAAATAATGAGACTGGATTCAAAACATTTTTGATGTTCAAATATTATTAATCGAGTTTTCTCTATTCTACATCACTACACAATGTAGTTAATGTAAAGGTACAGTATATACTACTTTACAAAAATTCCCAAGACTTTCTTTTTAATTCACTCGTAAACACATTAATTTATCCATTTGAAAAAAAAAATTTTTATCATAAAATTAGAGGACCCCCGTTTTTTGCACCCACATTAAAAACTAAAAATGAGTTATAATTAACCAGCAAGCAATTTTTTAGTGTTTTTTCAAAACAAATGATCTATAAGAATTAAAAAAAGAATATTTTTCAAAAAAATTTCAATTTGCATAATAGCTGAAGGATAATAAAATCCATTGAAGCTGTTCACGTGTATTCCATAAAGTGACATTGTTTCAGGATTGACGTAATCGGTTCGATTAGAATTGAATCACCTGGCACGCAGTACTTTCCCATGGAAAAAACCCGTACAACCGGAAATCGATCCCTATTTCATCGACGACACGGGGCCGCTTATCGTTAAAGTCTGAGGCTTTCTTTCTTCTCTGAACCCCCTTTCTTCTTTTCTCTTGAACCTCAGCTCCATTCCCCTCTGTCTCGGTACGACTTGTCTCTCTTCTCTCTCACCTCTTCACACCTAAAAGCACATACAGTCTCATTTCTCCTCCGCCAACGTAACCTTATCCTCCCTCATCGCTCGCTGCTGGGAAAAGTTCTTGCACCCCTCATATGAGGGAGACACTGTCTGAAAAAATCCTAGGAGTGATGGCGCCGACAGAGAATAACGTATACGCACCTACGACCTCTCATTCTTTCTTGTTGTTCTTTGCGTCGCATTCTACCTTCATCGGAAGGGTAACATACACGTGACACACACGTGTACAGAGAAAGACTGAGTTGGTAACTTGGATTGGGCGGGATTTTGCATAAAGTTTTCAACGAATAAGGCGTCGAGACGCCGTCGCTTTGCCACGCCTACGCAACCTTTCTGTATATGCCGGAATTTTCCCTCTTTCTCGGGTAATCAATGAGATACGTAGCCCTGGCTACGACCACCAGTCGGCGACGCCGCACCCATGCCTTTGCGACGTTTCCTCAAGAGGTTTCGTGTCAACCCCAGAAACACTTCACTTCCGGGAACCGGTCCTGCTACCCTTGCCGGTGGATCGTTTTGCAACTCCTCTTCATCCAAACCTCAGTCGGTATTTTTCCTGCAGTATCGACATTGCGAGACTGTAAAAAAAAAAATTTATAGGTTCTGCAGAGATGGCATTCGCATTTTAAATATTATTGAGGATGTGGAGAAAACTAGTTATGCAGACTTGGGTTAGAATCATAAATTGAATTTTAGATACGCTGTTAGAAAGTATTTAATTTAATATAAAAGTATATTAAGTCATTTACATATATTGTATATGAAATTTGATACACGCAATTATAAAATTTAATATACATAGAAATGTCGATAAAAAATAATATTTTCTAGATTCTTTGATAATACGTAAATCATTGAAACTAGTCAATATACTTCAAATCAATTTGATCTTTTTTGTTAATTATACCGAAAATTCGAAATATGAGAATTCATGATGCTTGCATATTATAAATAATTTAAGATTGAACGTGCATCTATATCAAAGAAAATAATGTACTTTATTATTTGCAACCACAAAATAAGTTTATAATTGCGTATAATTAAATTATGAGAATTTTTTATTGTGGTGTATTAAATTTAGTACATTAGTATATTAAATTTAATATAACACCGTATTTTTCCACAAGTAATATGAATACATTATTACATATTATTTGAATTATTATATTTCGGAAAAAAATTGAATATACGGAAACTTCTTCATCTGATTTTAAATAATAAATAAATGCCAAATGTAGTTATATTTTTGAAAGTTTCTTTTTTTTTGAGAATTTCTTCTCAGGGTCTTTTAAAAATTGTTTTTCACAAGTAAAAAAAATTAAAAGTTGAAAAAAAAGAATTTTTGTCTATTCAAAATATGTTCATAAAAAAAAATCTTTGTTTCCTCAAAGCCGTCTTGTTTGGTATTATTTTCAAATAAAAATATATGGCTGACAACCAAATGAATTATGAAAATGTTTGTTATATCTTTTTACAGCAATAATATGAAGACTATTTTTGTAAATTATTAATTTTTCCAAATTATTTTAATCATTTCATTTTTGTTGATATTTTGCAAAATTTTAATAGATTTATTTATTTTAGATTTTATTTATAATAATGTATGTAGTACATGAGAAATACTATTACGGTTGTTAAGCTTGTAATTACTCAAACAATAAAATTATTATGAATTTACTTCACCCCAATATTTTATTTTGATATAACTATATAAATAATATGGTTAATGTCAAATTACAAATTCCGAAATGCAAAGCGAATTTAAAAACTAAAAAATAAATTGATCTATAAATGACTGTTTTTCATTCAGTATGTGTACCTTTATGCAAAATAAGTATCTGACATAATACCACGAACCAGCGCGCCTAAACTGTATTCCGAAAGTAAAAAAAATGCTTTTTATAGCGTTACTCAATCTCCGATGCGGAAAGTGCAATTCAGTGTCACGCGTACGCAAATACCAACAAAGCTTTTGAGCGATTGATCAGGGATAAATTCAAACGTAAACCGAATTAGATCAAGGAAATACGCATCGAAAAAATAAAGGAAACTTTTATAATATTCTAGAAAATGTTTTGAATAATCCGAAAAATCTTTCGCAAATGTTATAAATAAACTTGTCATTCAGAAATAAATCTTTATGAATTGTAGATGATTGAAAAATAAAGAGTAAAAGATTAAATATTCGTCAACCTTACATTCGGTGTCTGATCACATACATACCTTCACTACTTGCCCATGCAACACGAGCAGGATTAGAATTCAGCAACTCTATATAGTATATGCCTATCCAATTAATTAGCAAAACCAACTAAGCTTTCCGAAATGAACATTCAGCGATAATTTCGCAATAGCAGCGACGTCCAATATCTTTCATCAGCAAAAAAAAATGTCCATTAAAAAATTTACGTCAGGAATTTTTTGTTATATGAAAGCGGCTGATGTAATTTTAACGAAAGGGTTTTTCACTTAATTGAAAAACACGTTGTTATTCATATTCTAAAATCTTATTCTTAACATTGTTATTAATGATGAAATGGTTATATTACCATTATAAATAATCAGATGAATATTTAGTTGCTTTAACCAAAATTTCGTTGATCCACTCTGGGCTCTAATGAAAATTATTGGTAAAAAATTGCATGTCATACAGACGCCCAATTTTTGGTTAATTTAACAAATAAATTTTTATCACCAACCTATGTTTATAAAGACAAATATTTTAGTTGATACAAATACTTTTTTAATAAACTCAACAGGTGAACGTTACATCTACCGGAAATATAACACATATGCGTTTCATTGCTGGCATACAAGTTCGCTATAACAAATTGATGTGTTTTATTCAACCAAAACATTTCCTTAAATCAAGAAATACTTTTAACTTAATAATTTTTGCAGAAAAAAAAATTTTTGTTTTTTAACTGAGATTTGGTTAAATTATAAGAACACTCAAACAAATATTTAATTAATTCAACCAAAACTCAATTGGATTAACCAGAGACTTTTCGTATTATAGGTTTGACCAAATGTTTGGTTTATGCAACCAAAGAATTTATTTCATGCAACCAAAGATGGTTTGTTTGGATACATTTGATTGAATCAAACAAATACTTATTTTTATACGACCAATTTTTTAATCACTCATCCAAAGATCTTGGATCATTAAAAAATGGTTTGGTAAGATCATTTAATTATTTTTCTCGATGAAATATTGCGTTGGGTCAAATACACCTAGTAAAAATATATATTTGATTTAATCAAAAAATTTTGTAAAATAAGCCAAATTCTTTGCTTAAATCAATTTAAATATTTGCATGACGTAACCAAGTCGTTATAAAATAAACTATTTTTCGTTGAATCAAACAAATTCTCTAACTAATCTAATGTACTTTGATTGGACTAACTAAATATTTTTCCGTGTGTTATTACTGATAGATTAACATTTTGGTGAAATTAGATAAAGTTTCTTCCAAAATGAATGTAAACTTGAATGAAACTGATGAAAAAATTCAACGAATACAAGAAAATAGTTACTGAGAAATAAATTGTTTAGTTAATTTTTTGAAAATACAATTTTCAGGAGTAATTAAGCTTTGTGTTCAAAGATTTTGTGGTTAAGGAAAAGAGACATGCGCTTCTCTTTTGGGGTAAAGATCGTTAAGACCCTCCTCCATGAGATACCATAGGGAGACACTCCACCCCTGGCGTCTCGACGCCTCGAAGGGATGTTATCAGCGAGACAGTCGGGGGTGGGAGGTGGGACTTTCACATCCTAACATTTTATCCACGGAACGTTTCGTCATAAGGGATGATTTTCCTAGAGGTTTTATGGAGCATAGAGTAAAATGGTTGAGAGGATCCATTCTAGAATGAAGATGAGGCTATTGGACTCTCGTCGCCTGAATGAGGATTATATTACAATCAGTCCTAACTAATGCACCATTGCACAACTTTTCAGCTGACTTAAGTAGTAATTTCAAATTAACGTGCGTAACACGATTTCCTCTTAATCGCCTCTATTTTATGAGATCATTTTACGGATTTTTTTTCGTTTTACGAAAAAACTGTACTTTTAAACTTGTCTCTGAAGTAAATGATAAAAATTGATCACAAATTGAAATTGTGATGACAAATTAATTAATTTACTTAATGTTTTATCAGTAATAACAGTCAATTGTTCAATTTTTTTGGTATTTGCAGAAATTAAAAGTAAGCCTTTTTTGCGCTCAAATTAATTATTTATTTACTGTTTCTTACGTAGTAACCGGAGAAGTAAACATTAATACTTGATCATTTTTCAGTAATGGCAGCGGTTAAAGGTACGTTACAGATATATTATTTCATGAAAATTTTAGATACTCTGTAAATCTGATTCAATAAGAATTCTTCATAATTTTTATAAGTGACTAACCTTTTGCTTCACTATTATTCATTTCTGACTGATAATCAATCAAATTCAATCTATCATTTTCAAGAAAGCAATCTTTTTTCTATTGAACAATGTGATTTACAATAAGAATGCAATTATTGAAAGTATAAATAAATTTTTCTTGTTACGAAAAACTAATCTTTACCCGTTATAGCTCAATGCATATATAATTCAGAGGTTGTTAAACACGTAAAATAAAAATAAAAAATAATAATGGAAAAGCAACGCGTTATTTTTGACTGATAACGTATCAAACACTATTTATTTTTCTGATACCCAGAGCTTCAAATTTCGAAAGTGAAAATATAGTTACTAAGCAGAAAAAAAATAAATAAGGAGGAAAGAACGCTGAACCGATATTTTTCTAACCTCATTTCGCGTTCTATACGCAAAGCGCGATTTATTATCCGGATAAAACGAACGCTCCATTTCCTCCAGTCGATGCACTTCCTTCCTCTATTTTCAAGTCTTGTGCCACTCTCTATGTAAAGTATTGCTAAAGGTTAAAAAATTTGCACGAAATCAACATTTTTAATTGCTAGTTCTAGTCTCGATATACAGCGTGAGTTTTTTATCGTGAGATATCAAAAAATCTGAAGAAATACGCATTGTACAAAAAAAATGTCCGCAATAGAAACATTTTATTACACGCTGGGAATGGGAGGGGTCCAAGTTTGATATTTCGAATAGGAAACTCTATTTTTCATTGCAGATTCGGATTCTCAATTTAAAAATAAGTAGGTTTTATTCAAAATTTATGTTTTGATACACGACAGAAATTCCCATTTGAATTTTCTAAATAATATTAATAAAAATTATCACCACTACATATCTCTGAAGTAATTTTTGTATAGAATCCTTTCGCGAAGTTCATACCAATATTAATGGGAAAAATGAATTTTTGAAAGTAAAGCTTGCATTTATGAGCCAATAAAAGCATAACTCATGAAGAGGAAAACATACCGAATCACTCTCATATTATTTTATCTCAGCTCAAATATTTTATACAGTAGCTGGCTCGATCAACAAATCAATCAATATTATTAAAAAGTTAAATTTTAACAAATTCACATAAGCAGTGAATGAGCTCACCATCGAATTATTTTATCGTTCAAAAAATTCGACCCTTCGTTACCGAGTGAACAAAAAAACGAGAAGAGTACGATCTTACCGACCCCAGCTTCACAAAACTGGCCTTAATTCCTCGGTATCTCGGAGGGGTCGCTACTTTCAAGGAAAAGTTTTTTTAAAAAAAGAGAGAAATATAAATTCCAAACACTTTTTTCCTAAATAACAGAATCCCCTTTTTTATGAATAGAGTATAATTTGAGGCATTTTTTGGAAATCAAGAATGGGATTCTTATAAATACATAATTAATTATTTTAGAGGATTTACTGAGTTAATTTTATCCTTTAAAAAAAGGAGTATGCGTTAAAAATTTTTTTTTTACATTGAATTAGGTTAAAATTTAAAAATATTGCTTAAAATCAAAAAGTTTAAGAGAACGTTTTGTCTCATATGATGATCTATACATTTTTTGAAAAGTTTTCGTATATGTAATACTGCTCTCTAAATCTGAATCAGTTAAAATTTTTAATAATTTCAATCACTGATCGATTTCTTGCATTACAATCAATAATTTCTGACTGATAATCAATACTTGTTAAATCAATCACTTTTGACTAATTGAAAAGCAAAAAGTCAGTCACTGATTGAAATCAATAAAAATTCTAACCGATTTAGATTTAGGGAGTACTTATTCTAAAATGTTTTAAATAAATAAAGGCAAAAGAACTGAATAAAATGATTTTATTTTTCTCTTTCACGTGGGACAACGTGACGATCCACCTTTTTTCTTTATTTTTTTCTCCTTTCAACTTTTTTTTCATCCAACACGCATGCACTTACAGAGACATAAAAACGAGGTCGCACGCGCATGCAGTACCTGCGAAAAGGATGAAACATTCCCTATACGCGAAAACATTCAGAAGAAATTCATATACGAGGTATCGTAACAAACGATCCTCTGTTCAATATATGTATTAACATTGACGAGTGCCGGTACCAAAAGAGAAAAAGAAAACCAAAGGGACCGAATGAGCGAGCAAGAAAGAGTGTGTCAGAGAGAGAGAGAGAGAGAGTGTGTGTGTGTTAGAGGAAAGCAAATATTGAAACGTTGGTCCAAGCGAGATCAACGAAAGCAAAGAGAACAAAATATAGTTACAACCCCTATCAACGAGTGAGATAGAAACGAGTATAGAGGAAGAGAAAAGCAGAGAACGAGTAACCGAAAGAGGAACAGGGAGAGAAAGAAAGTAGGACAGATATAGAAAAAGAGGAAGAGAGGGAGATGGAGAACACGAAAAGGGTAGTTGTGCATAGGCAATGGTAGCTAGAGAGAGAAAGAGAAACCGACATGTGTGTTCTGAAACAAACGTTCGATCAGAGTGCCGATTGTTGCCAATCATACGTTGCCGCGGCATATCCCTCTGCCTGCGGCCAGCCGCGGATTCAGTTCTGTGTTTTTACGCGGCGAGGCAACGACGCATCGTTTACCGGTCCCGTCTTAAAATTGCCGAAAAATTTGCAAAGCCGAAAAAGCGCCCTGAAGCAAAATTCAATTAACCATGTTCGTGTGGTCCTCGCGGTGTGGTGGTCGATGACCGCTATTCCTACAAGAACGTCAGCATGGCGCGAAACTGTGTGCGTGTGTCCACATCAATGCGTGTGTTTTTGTGGAAAATGTCGGCACTGCTGGTGGCATTCGATGATTGATGACGACGGCGCGCTAGACGCGAAGTGCGCGTTAGGCTCTACACACAAGCCTGTAGAGCCTATGTTGTTGCGCTTGTTCTACCCCAGATGCACATGTGTGTGTATGTGTGTGTGTGCGTGTCCATTCGTTCTAATACGAGTAAGAGCAAACACGTATTTTGTGCGTGTGACCTTTTCTTGTATGCGTGTGTCGAGCTGGGCGATGATTTCGGAAAACACACCAGCCTGCTCGACCAATCCGAGCACTCTGGCTCGCCGACCCGGCTACCAGCGATACACGATGACGAAATGAGACGCGCTGCACCATTAAAGGGATGCTGAGGGGTCGAGAGAACACTAGACTGCGTCCAGCAATAATGAATCTTTCCTTTATCCGGATAAGCCTTCATTTTTGGCGATGAAACTCACGTGTTGCAACAGTCTGCCCTTGTTTCCATTCTAATTCGCAAACAAGTGAAAATATGGATTATAATTTTCAGCATCATCATGATCCTTTCTTTCTTCTCCATATTGGATACTTTCTTGAGATTTATTTAAATGTGATTTATACTCAGATCTTCATTTGGTCATACTTGCGAGCATCATCAACATTGTCATCTCCTTTCTAATTCATTTTATGAAATGTTTTTGATCTTTAACATTGTATATATTTTTAGCTATTATCCACTTTCTTGTTATTAATTTGCTATAAGCATCCAATTTCTCATCTAATCATCAGCTTCGTAACTATATCGATCTATAATATCATCAGAATCATTTTTTATTGCTCAGTATTTTTTTTAATAAATCGTAATCATCAATCTTTAAAGCTCTCATCATCATCTTTTTAATTGGTATCCATTTTATAATCTGAATCAGAATTAATCATCAACATCATTTAGATCTTTATTTGTATCTCGAAAAATATTTTATTCATATTCTCAAATATATCAACTGTTGACCTACTGATGTACCCAGCAAAAGATTTTATTAATTTAAATGCTTTAGATTGGATTGATGAAATGATAAATTGTTAAAACAATAATTTCCCTTTATCTATTTTTTAACCTTCTCTAAAATCTAATTACTAATCATCAAATAACAGTTCATCCCTTAATCTTCATGAATCAGCTTCATTCTTCTGATTCTGATTATTAAATCATGGTCCACCCCATCTTTATACGCACTGTCAATTCTTGGAAAAAGATCAATGACCCTAAAACGCATGAATACCAAACGACTAGAAACAAAACAAACAAAAATTTGCTTTACCTTTCTTTTGTGTATTCTTTCACTACTCTAAGCTTTCCTGTTTTATTATTCACTTTCCTTCCGACTTTCATTTTGTACATTTATTTTTATTGGTGATAATTCTTATGCTTTTTGAACCACAAATTCTTTAATTTCAACTTATTTCACCTTTCAAAATTTTCCTTTATTTACATCTTTTTTCTCTTGGTCCTAACAACCAAATCTTATCGCTAATGTTAATACCAAATAGTAATCTATCCTCTCACATATATCTCATAATTTCCAAAAGATGTATAACATAAAGGCTCCATAAAGTCCCTAGCAACAGCAGATACCATCTTCATAACCATAACATGATCTTCCGCAGAAGATCCGTAAAACAAGAGAGGAAAAGCCACAAAATGATAAAGTAACGACCTCAGGAGGTCAAAGAACGAAGCAGTTTGCCCAAACTCGAAAGTGAAAAATTAGGGGGTTTGTAGATAGAAATTAGAAACTCTGGGGAATGACAAAAGGGGGCTGCTCTTTACGACAGCGGGATGGTCGTAGGTGATAGTGCGAAGGGATAGAGCTGGGCGCGCACGCGCTTTTTCGAAAAATCAATAAAACGAAAAGCTTACCTAATGCTATGTTACCACTAAAGTAGGGGGGTAGACTCCGCCTTCACCTACTAGCTGTAGGGGTAGTTGATCGTCGGCCAGATAACAACGTGGCTCTACCAGATGTTCATCTAGATGAACACGTTCCCACCACCTAACGCTCAGGGTGCTGCATCATTCCTTCAGTCACCACGATGTAAACATCCCTTTCCTAACCACTCTCAAACTTTATCAAAAATAGTTATTTTTCCGTATAAACTTCTCCTTGGCACTCGTTTAACAAATTCATTCACCCAGAGTATTAGATAAACATGTCGCTCTTACGCAACTTGAACTGATTTTATACAACAAAGAACAATTTTTCAGCTCAGCAAGCAACATGTAATTTCAAACATCTCATGTAAATCTGATTCTAAAAGAATTGAGTAAAAGCACACCTGTAAGTTCTTTTAGCAAATTAGGAATAAAAGAATCAACAATTAATACAAGGATTGATGTTCTCTTTTCTTTACTCTGAATTTTAAAAAAAGATTTGATTGAATCATAGAAAATAATTTGTTTGAGACTTTCTATAATTTAAAAAAATGATTTATTTGAATAAAATAAAATTTGTTTGATTCAAAGAAAGTATTTTTGAACCAAATAAAAATTTGTTTGAATCAAATAAATTTCTGCCTTAAATCAAACAAATTATATTTTTGTCCAAATACGAATGCATTAATTACTGCTTCGAAGAAAAATTTATTTCATTTGAACACATATTTATTTAGCCCAAAGATATTTTGTTTGAATTAAACAATTGTTACTTAATTCAAATAAAGCCTGTGAAAAAAATTATTTTCTTTCATTCAAACAAATCTTTTTTCTGAGCGTGTTTTGAAGATCTAATTTTAAAAATTTTGGTCAATTAAGACAAAGGATGCTGGATACAGAAGTGAGTAAAACGGAGAACGCGAATGCGGCAGGCCCTGATTGGATTGCGGCGTGTGTTTCCAGCTGGAGAACCTGGTACATCACGTTAGCGAATTTAGTCCGATGAATGTTGACAAGTCCACACCCTTCGTACTACCTTTAACGCTGGCTGTGTCGCTCCAACGAGCTTAGAGAACCGATTAGCTGCCATTTTACGTTCGCTAATACGCGGAGCCTTTTACGCAGTTTTTCGGGCAACAATTAGGAATAAAATGTATTTTATTTTAAGTTTGTTGCTTCTAATTGACTGTAAGGATTCTTTAAAATTAGAAGAAAGATACAAATTGTAAACATGAATAAATGAGAGCAGCAGTGCTTGCAAGCAGATCTCATCTTCTTAGAGTGTAATGCCTAAGTGATTATACACACTGAAAAAACAGTATGGCTAAGAGAACTATATTTTGGTCCTCAAAACCAGAAAATATTGCTATCAGACCAATGTTACGGTATGGTCCTCAGAACTATACGAGTATAGGTGAGACAGCTATACAAGTTCGTTGATATGACAATACCATGTATAGCGATCGTAAACAGAATATTATGCCATCGTTATCGCTCTTGTAAATTTTCGCGTGTGATAAAAACAATACGCAATACGCAAAAATGATCTTTCAAAGAAACAAAAAATATATTGTATGGATTACTATCTACATTGTAATGAGTACAATACTGGTGGTAATACATATGGTTACGTGAACAATATGTTAATGTAGAAAAAATGACAAGCATCTTTTTGGTAATTTATTAGCATATTTTTGTCTCGATTTAATGAGTTCCTTATTACAAAATAAAGGCTCAACAAAAATATGTAAACAAAAAAAAATTGAATAAGATAGTTTTCCATTGAGACCTTGACTGGTATAAAATTGCTATAAATAAAACCGGAAAAATTCTTCTACTTGGGTAAAATATTGTTTCTTAAATACTTTCTTGAAACGTAACAATCTTAATATCCACTTCATTTTAAAATGGCTGTATGGGTGCATCGAAATTTATTAATATGCAAAAAATTGTTTACTCTACTTACAGTTGAGAAAAATCCATCCGAACTGATTGAAAAAAACAATAACAATAATATAACGTATGGAAAGTCGAATTTTTTTATTAAGAATCATTAAAAAAATCGAAGTTTATTCTTATCTTTGTGAATGCAATCAAATAAAGAGCTCCTTTACTTTTTTTTAGGACTGTGTTTTTTATTATTTATTATTTTTAAATAAACAAGCAAAAAAATCTAGTATTGCTGTAAAAACAACTTATATTTTTTGCTCATTCACAGCTCAGATATTGTCCTTGTGATTAGCTGGCACTGAGGAGGTCCCCCATTTGTGGACGAAGCGTTTTCCTTTTTTATCCCTATAATATGTTTTTTTAATTATTGATTGTTAATAAAAAGAACTGACCTAATGTCAATACGAAAATACTATGACGATTTTAATTTTGGGTCAAGATAAAGATTAAAGAGATGAATACAAACATTTCACGAAATTTAAAAAATTTGTCCCCCTCTTTGAAGAAACAAGAGGAAAAAAATGGAACAAGAAACAAGATGAGCGACACTTTCAGTAATTACAAACCGATGCTGGATATTTAATTGTAATAATGGGAGTATGACTCGGAATAATGTTTGAAATCCCTTCCCTACACAAAGCCATAAGAAACAGGTGGACATTAGTAAGACTTGCAATTTTTGCAATAATGAGAATCGCGTTTTTACTTTTGATCTGTTGGCGCGGTGAATGTTCTCGGACATTAGTTTAGCGACAATGTCATTCGCTTTTATTACCTCCTCTGTAGCATATAAACGTAACAATTTTCGCAACTACCGATCCAGGACACCGAGATGTCCGAACAACTCAATAAAAATGCAAAATAAAAAAGTGTGGGATACCAGTAGAAAGAGAGCATAAGTGAGAAAAAGATCTGCTGCTGATTAAAGCGATTATTTTAGTCGATTGCATTTGACTTCTACACTGCAAATAATGCTAAGAAAAACTTTATTGCAGTTTTTCAATTTTATCAATTTATTATCAATATCAATACATTATGTTGCTTCTAACCCACTTCTCACTATCCTAAAAATCATTTTGAGCAAAAATGTTAAAATCATGTTATAGGAAAGAAAAGAACAAACTTTAAAAAAAAAAATTATTAAAGAGTACCTGAAAAAATGGGGGAAGGTGTCGATTAATTGTCTTAGACGTTTAAGCGGTGTAAACAGCGAAGGTCATGAAAGGGAAAGCTCGGTAAAAGCTGGGTCAAAAATCTAGTATAATCCTGGGTAAATTTTTCTCAGCTGAATCGGGGTTAGTTTTTAGGATTTTGCAAGGACTGTACGCGGGTATACCCTCAAGTATAACCACCCCCATGGTAGTCATGGCGATACGGACGTGGAATGCCACCCCGGCGACCCCTCCTTTCACGATTCCCCCTCTAAAAACAAGAGTATAGTTGCAGGATCACGTGGTGCGGGGGTTGCGGGGATCGCGGGGGTGAGAAGTCGTAGTGAAGTGAGGATAGAGCCGGAATGGAATAGAAGGGGTAGTTCCTAATTGCGCCGGTTGGGTGGGTCACTAGAGGGGCTCTAGAATTGATGCTGAAATTTTGAGGTTAGGTTAACTCGCTCTATCCCCCCCTGAACTCTCTCTTTCTCTTTCACCTTATTCTCTCTGGTAATTCTCTCCCTCGATATATCCCGGAGAACCAGAGGGAGTTGGTACCCTAGACTGAAAAATGCTGCGGTAAACCGGCCAGCCAGGGGTCAATTTCAAAATCCTCCTGAGCCATAATGAGAACACCCTGACGGAGATGCTCTACACGATTTTCAGCCCCACTGATGTCAGGCTATCAAGAGGGAACCCAATAGCGAATTCAAAACAAATACTTATTCTTTTAAGAACTTTTTGTTCTTAGGAATGTTTTCTTCATTGAGGATAATAAGTGTATTTGCGAGTGTAACCATGGTTATAATTATAATTGTAATTGCGTGAAACAAAATGTGATAACTACATTATAAAAATTTATTTGCAAAAATCACCTTTCTTATGATTTTTTCTTTCTTTTTTTTTAAAAAAGATTTTTTGTGTCTTAAAATTTTTTATTGATTTTTATTTTATTTTATTTTTTATTTTTTGGTCACCGCCCTAAAAATTTAGGGCAAACTAGCCCCTATTGGGCAACCCGGCCAACGAAGAGAAGAGCCGTGTTAGTGGTGAGGCAGAGAGGGTAGTTGCCGGACACGACCCTCGATCAATGAAGGCGAAGCGCGCGCAGCTCTCCGATTTTTTGAAAATCCAGCCGCCAACGAGATGTCCCCTTTCGTACTTCTCGAAGCTACCTCAACACCTAATACCTTATTGAATGGAAATAAAAAATGTCACAATTGCAATAAAAATAAAAAATTATTAAAAACTGAAAAAATCGATGCATAAAAAATCGCTCAAATACTCGAGATCTTGGATTTGAATAAAATTTAAGAAAAAAGAAAAAAAAGAAAAGTTCACAGTTTCTTTGTATAAAAATTCGTTTTTTTCTTTAATTTAATAAGAGCTTGATTATCATTTTAAAGCATTGCTGAGCGAAATATTAAAATTCATCATCACGAAAAGTTTGAAATACTTCAGGATTCTTTTATTCAGGACTAAAATTTTAATATAGTAATTTGTGGAATGCTGGCGCCATCTAACAATATTTTTTATACGATCTTTCCTCTTCTAGGGGATGCAAGGACGAAGCGGTTCTGCTAGTCTTTGAAAGATGGCGCCATTAGACCTGCACATGGTATCCAAAGAGTCTGGGAAAAAATGACATCGATTTTTTTATTTTTACATGGAAAAAAATTATTTTCAAATATCCCATAAAAGACGTCTATAATCTTTTACAAAATTAATATTCCTAAAACCATCAAACAAATAAATTTTTTTTTAATTCAACTTTATTTCCTACCTTGCCGATAAAGACATTTTTTTGAAATCCAGAAACAAAGCTCGAAGTGTCACATTTAGCTCTGCGATAAACTTAGTTTGGACTAATATTTGTTCCTTCATAGAGGGAGTACTTGCATTTTATCATTAAAAGTATCAAGTTTAGTTCTTTGAGAAGCATTTAAAAAAACTTAAGGGCATGTGATACTTGAAATATATAGAAAGTTTATGTGAAGAATTTAGTCCAGTTTCTACATTCTTGTGTCCAAAATATATAAATTTTTTTTCAGTTTGAGTCATGTTAGAGAAAATAAAAACAGACGTATATGGACTACTTTTGTTTTTAATAATTAAAAAAAAAAAATTCCGATATATTTTGGTGAAATTGCTCTTTTTTTCGTTTACGAAACCAAAAGTAGTCTATCTACGTCCGTTTTTATCTTCTTCATTATTTCACAAATTTTGAAAACTAAATTTTATGTAGTTTGTACACAAATATGTAGAAACCTAAAATCAATAAAATTTGCTACTTTTCTTAAGTATCACATGCCTTTAAGCAATTTATTCGAAAGCAATATTATTTTCAGTTATCGAACTTCCGGGTGTGCTCTCACCATTTATTCAAAGATAGTATACAAATCCATTGAGTTGTAAAATTGAAATTTTACCATTTTCTTATGTTCTAAATCATTTTGAATCATGCAATTTTTCTTTCTATTCCAAAAAAAAGAAATTGGATCATTAAAGATTTATTTTTCTTCTTCCTTTAAGAGAAAAGAATGTTGGTCGCGAAAACATAAAAATCCAAAACTTTAGGTATTTGAACATAAGCAAACTTCCAATTTTCCGAAATAATGTCCTATGTGATGATCAAAAAGTGTGTGTGTTTTATTAATGTCTGTGTGTGCCAGTGATGCTTTTATGACTATAATAACGATAGCTCATAAATTGTTGCAGATCAAGTAATCAAATATAGTACACTTATGCTCCTAATAAATATTTTAAACTGGCTTAAGAATTTTCAATAGTATTGACTAAAAGTATGTTTTCCTAATATTTGCATTATTACTAATTTTAATCAGAAATTACAGTTTTTCTAAAATTATATATTCTTCAAATTGTAAGATTTCGACTTTTGCTTAGAACAACCAAACAACATTTTTTCAGTGTACCTTATGATTAAATTTTACAAAACTGAATCTATGTGAAAAACAAACTTCTAGTTAATATTTTAGAAAAATCTTAGTGCATAATTTTGAAGGATCTGAAAATATATACATCTGATGACAAAAAAAATCGTTTTGGAGTTCCCGGAATTTAATCACAACAATGTTTGTCAAGTAACGAAAGTTGACATTTTTCATGATAACAATACTTTCTCTACACAGAAGTAAAATTCTAAACTAACTAAAGACAATTTTTTATTATATCTAACGTTATTAAACATCGAGTAATCATGAATAAGATTTCATTCATTGTCGAAATTTTTGTTGACTGTCATCAATTATTAGATGGAGCTAAAGTTTTAAAATTCCCATTCGCGTTTTTATTTATCTCGTGTACTTTTTAGTGAAGAATTCAAAAATAATTATCGAGATTTTCTTTAATTGTGAAAGACAAAACTGTCAATAAAAGTCTCGACAATTATTTTCGAATCACTGATTAAAAATCATGAAAAAAAACTCTCATTGAAGTAAATTTTTTTTATCCATGGATTCTTTCTTTGACAACTCAACTGCAGTAATTATTTGATAAATTTTTTATTATAGTTTAAATCACCAACCTCAAATTTGTGCTTATCAAAATTCTATCTATACACTTGGAAATAAGTTATTTTTATCCAATCAAGCTTTTTGTTAAATAAACCATGATTTTTGGTTGAATCAAGTGCAATATACATATGTTTGTTTCAACCAAATAATATCAAAACAAATCAAATATCTTTCCCAATGTGTCCACATGCCTCTACATTTAATCAATAAAAATGAAAGGGTGCAATTTATTTACAATATAAATGGTATCTTTCTTCTAAATACAATATTAAAATCTTATAATGAATCTGAGGTTGCACCATGTACCATATCGTTGCACATGGTAACAGCATGTTCCAAAACAAAACCTAAAATCAACTTCCTAGATCAAAATTATGCAGTCTATCGCTTGTTTCCTGTTTAGAGTTTCTATCCGCGTTCTTGTCCAAATTTCGAGGACGCACGCAATGCGATAATAAATTATTCGAGATGGATGATGTTGCAATGCCACAACGGTCTGGGTTTGCTCTGCCAGGGCTCGGTACTATTCTACAACCGGGTATTTATGCCAGGTCTGGTCACTATGCTTCATACGACTAGGATAGCAACCCCCTGAGTTATATCAACCACGTTGGTCTTGATAGATTTTACAATTTACGATCCTAGAGTACGCGCATTACCGAAATATAAACTCAATTAACACTTGAATGAGTCTACAAATTTACAGGCGGGTATCTTCAACAAACACGCGACCATTGTGTCTCTTTCTATGTATATAGTCTTACATTGACTACATAGTACAAATTAGTCTCTCCAAAAATAAATTATAAATCATCTTTAATAATCATTTTTTTCCAATGCACATGATAAACAATGGTAGAAAAATGTTCCAAGAGGAAGATTAAACCTAAACAATCTTCATCTTACAACATCTCTTCACATCCTCAAACTCTGTTCGTAGTGACGTGAAAAAGACATGACTACCATCACTTATTCAAAGCCATAAAAACACATTATTAATTAATATTCTGTAGGAGGAGGATATTTTAACCGCGAAAAAGATCATTTTAATTGAAAAAAAGTTCTTTCTTTCGAACAAAGAGTTAAATTTACAGAAAGTTTGTTGATTGAGAACTACATATATTGCGTAACTGGTACCATAAAACTTACTTTACCATTAAAAAACTACTTCCTTCACAAGTATTATAATATACTATTTTGCAACACTGTACGGGAATTTTGCACTTTATGCACCAGGAAATGCTAAAAAAATGGTACATTCCTTATATCTTTAAGAGTGTGAGAGAAAGTTGAGTCCCGCATAATTTCTTTTGCGGACATTTTTCGATGAGCTGAATGCGAACTTCCCGTACAGTGTTGCAAAATAGTATATTTTAATACTAGTGCAGGAAAGGCCAACCTGTACGTGTGTCATATACTATTTTTTTAAACACTGTACGGGAAGGCTGCATATAGCAAACTGAAAAATATGCGCAACAGAAAGTGTGTGGAAATGTTTTCCAACCCGTACATTTTTCACGTTATTAGGAATATAATATTTTGCCACACTGTTGGGAGAGTTCGCGCTAAGCGCACTGAAAAATGTTCGCAAAATGGCAGATTCCTGATAACTTTATAATTGTGCGGGAATCATAATGTTCTCGCAAATTTAAGTTTATACATTCAAGAATTGAAATATTATTATTAATGATATCGTTCAAGAGAGAAAAGATTATTTTTCATGATAAAATTGTGGATATACAAAAATTATCTCGAAACTTTTATCTATTATTGAACTCCTTTTCTTATTGCCGAAAGAAAATTTTCTAGAAAAGATGTCTTTTGTAAAATGAAAACTGTTTTCTCGGAAAAAAGATTACTCACAACTTAACTACATCTAATTTTTTCCACTTATCCTTTTTTCTGGTAAAATCAGCGGTTTTTAAAAATTAGAATCTTGTCGAAGAAACTGGTGTTTATTAATAGGACAAAAAAGATCAAAGATAAAAGTTTCAAGATAAGTAATTTTTTAATGCGTGTTTAATTATTTTTTTCCACAACCAGTTTTTGCTTTTGCTTTTGAGTACCAGTTGATGTATTGAAATCTAATGGCCTCTTATTTACAATACCAATTCAAAATACATTTTTATTATAAAGATTAAAATGTTTAATTTACGATTTTTACAGTTTTTAAATTCAAATACGTATTTAGCCATTCAAAAAATGAATTTCTTAAGTTGGAAAAATAGGGTGAAAGTACCAATCAATATATTAGATCATTTTTCCGAGCAAATTATTGATTTCGATCAATCAAAATTGACACTTGAAGGACAAAATGATGAATGATAAATGGTCTGTTAAATTGATAAATGTAGAATGTGTTATTTATCATATTATCACACAAAAACAAGAGTGGAAAATAAACTGCAACAGGTTTAAAATTAATTGGATACGAGTTCAAAATGAATCAGATTGCTTTCCAACGTGTTGCACTTTATTCAGAACTTTTGCATATTTTGTGATTTTTCAGAAATAAATTTGCCGATTTAAAAGTGTTAAATAATTTTTTCCTGATTAAAATTTTAAGACGTTCAAACTTAAATTTTGAAACCCTGTTAAACTCTAGAACCTAGTAAGCTCATTTTGCTCACTCAGTTAATCGAAAAGTCACTAGACACGGCTTGCGATGAAATACTAATGCAATTAAATGACGCCGACAAGCCCACGCCGGTTATTGGCACTCCTCGCCCATCCAATTCCATTACCCGTTCAACTCATCCCTTCTCGTGGCCTACGAAACAAAGCAAGTATCTCGAAATCGTCCTTCAACGAAGCAAAGTCCTCAAAATCCTTCTCCCTGAACCTCCCCATGGCTTTCTGACGGTTCGTATATTCGATCCAATTGCATTCTCATACATCATCCAACTTCATCAAGGAATAAATCATTCATTGTAAAAAACAATTTTTACAAACCTCTCAAGAAAGAATTGGACAGATAATCGGAAAAACTTAGTAAAAGTGACTATTTCCTCAGTATTTCATTTAAAATATTTTTTTATCGAGTTTATTCAGTAAAAGCGTGAAAAATTTTGTCTCAAATAAAATGAGTCATGAAAACTTTCAATAGAATAAAAATTATAGATTTCTTATGGTCAGAATTCTTTAGACAAATGTTAATTGTTTTTAGCTATTTTTAAATTATATGATTCCACCAATAGAAAATCTATAATTTTCATCTGATTCACACGTTTGATGACTCACTTTATTCAGAAAAAAAATTTCCACATTTCTACCATGAAAAAAACTAGATGAAAGAAAACTATAAATAAAAAAACTGCCGAAATAGTTGGTTTGACTTATGTTTATACGACTTTTTCTTAGAACAACTTTTGATCTTTCATCTCACACACACACACACACACACACTTCCAATTCGAAGTTCAGCCAAAATATTCATTTGTCTGGAATTTGTAAAATTTTCATATTGTTGTCTAGGAAAACACAATAAAGTAGAGATTGAAAAAAGATTTGAAGCATATTTGTTTGAAAGTTATATATGGTTCATAATTTGTAATATCAACTGATATCAAAATTTGTAGGTGCATTGTGTAAATACTACTTGGCTGACAATATTGTTAATAATACTATAGATACTATACATTCGCGATACATAGACACTCGTATAAGCGTAATTACGGACGTAGATGAAAGGTAGATTGAGTTAGACCGATATTATAGTCTAGCATCTATACGGAGATACCGGAGGGCGAATTCTCTGATACCGGACGATGGACCAACACTCGTGAGGGATGTTTTGACGGACTATGGAGTGAGGAATGAGGATGACCGACAAGAGGAGAAGAGATGGACAGAATTTGTCAGGCTAACAAGGTGTTAGCTTCTCGCCGCGGTCTCCCGCGACATCTGTAATGCTCAAAGTTAATTTTCTGCCACTCCAAAGATCTCTATTTTCTCAGCTATTCAATCATCTTCACTCAACATTACAAAACTCTTTTTACTACAGACCAACTGCCAAAAATATCAATTCAAATTTTTAACTCAAAGCATCAGATCCCGTGCAGAAATTTTGGTGGGGCGCCAATCGGGCCCCGATCGGGAAAAATGTGGCCCCGATAGAATAATCTGTCTAGCGCCAGACCAGTAATGAAACGCCCTCCCCGATCGGGCCCAAATCTGGACCTGTAAAATAGGGGCCCGATCTAGTCCAGATATGGTCCCTTCTAATTTTGTATTTCTACGAATAGTAAAATTTAAAAGCTTTTCGTTTAATAACAATAAATAGTTGGTTCAAAAAAATTTATTTCATAAATTGAGATTAGTGATGCAACAGTATAATTAAAAGTAGACAAACAGTATAATCTTCAAACTCATCTTCGTAGTCTGTAGAACTATTCGATTCTTCTGTATCAAAAATAAATTACATTATTAATAATTTTCTTTCTAAATAATTCACTCTTCAAAATTGAATATACGATATTAAAAAGAATGAAACACAATAACGTTCTACACTTAAAATTATAATTTACTATTCTTTTCAAATTACCGTTAATAAAAAAATATTTCAAGTAACAATCTAGTTCATTACTAAGTTAGGATTTATGTAATGAATCTAGTAAATTAACTTAGCTTGATCTATAATACGGATATAAGAAATCTTACCAACGATTCTGTGCTTCCGAACTCGCCATGTACTTTTTGCTTTTGAGATTTTAATTTCAATATAGTCACTACAATATCACGACCACAACACAAAATTTGAAAATAATCTTGTCTATCATAATCCGATGTGGTTCCAACCCGGGCCACACCATGTGTCCCCCTGCGGCCACATGTGGAAAATCCGGTCGGGCCCGGATCGGAACTTGGGAACGAGTTGGGCAATTTCTGCACGGGATAACCGCATATGTGCGATTCTATATCAAATTACACAGAAAAATGTCCTTAGCAAATGTTCTATCTTAAGAAATTACACCTGTTTAACCTGTTGTAAAATCAGGCCTTTTTGGGGAATTTGTTTAGACTCTACACCGAAAAAAATTCAAATCAACTATTTTGCCTAGTTAGGACAGGCGCCAACTTTGCAATCCTAGTTGAAATGACAAAGTTCAAGTTTAGTAAGAAAAACAAAGAAAGCAAGTTGATTTGACGGACAGATCCTTTCAGGCGTATGTATTAAACATAACCAAAAAACAACTTTACTTTTATGATCTACTAGAGCAAAATTTATATTGATAAAAGTGCATCTTAAAGAATTATTGACAAAAATAAATTTTTGTTTACACAGTGAAAAAGTAATAAATACAGAAGATATTCTTTTTACAGTGGAGTTTTGTAATAACAGCATAGCAATATTAATTGAATTTAATTGTTAATAGAACTAGAATTGTTTATTTCTCTGTAACAAGGTTTATATTGGTTTGTTTAACTGTATGTACGTGATTCTCTTAAACTGGAATCCGTGTTATTTCAACTATGTTAGACTTAACTATGGGTGATAGTTGACTCTCGGAAAAAAAAATTTTTCGGTGTACTAATAAAGTTACAACATTTTTTGTTTCAAGCACATACGTCTTAAGGCTGTGTGGTGAGAACTGTCATCAACTAATTATATACGAACGCTTTATTAGTTAAATAATATTTTAAACAAATTTCTCGAAGAATACAGCAATGCAAGAAAATTTAACGCATTACTGTCTTTTCCGAAAAATTTGTTTAAATTATTGTTTTAATTATGAAGCGGTCGTATTTTATTAGTGACGTCAGAGCAGAAGAAGACTCATAAATTAGCACAATAATGGTCCCTTTTTACAAGCATGATAAACTCGCCAAATTCACACCTGCATGAAAAAAAATATCATGTGTCTCATGGGACAATAAACTATTTTTCATAAGCTTTATAAGATTTGTTAAAAAAGGAAACACGTTTATCAAGAAATATAACTTTCTCGCAAAACGGCTTCAGTTTGTAAAAAAATTTATTAACCCAATTAAATAATCATATGTATTCTTCCAGAGAATCTACCTGAGAAGCTTCAGTTAAAATGTAAAAATAATCGGATGAAAATTGTTTATTCTGCTGCCGGGCGATTTTAAAAACATAGTTTCGAGAAAAACAAGTTAGAAGTTTAAAAAAATTTTTCCACTTATGATAGGTGAGCAGTCGAACGGCAATCGAAAGACCTGGGCTCGAATCTCAGCGCAGTCGAAAGCGTCTTTTTTTCCACAGAAAGATTTCAAATTCTTTAAATAAGATATTATTCTTGAGATGTTTATACATCATTTAAAAAAACAAAAAAAAATTATTTTCCCAAAAAATCAAACAGATGTAACCACTCAAACCATTCAAAAGATATTACAATGTGAAACGTTGAAGTCGCAAAATTTATGAATTATAATTTCTCGTATGCAGCTAGGTTCACGCTACATAAATTCTACGAAGAGTAGTTTCTTACAAGGGTCTACCTATACTCCAAGTAAGTCAAAAAATAAATGTTAGGACATTGTGACACTTTTATCATAATGAGAAAGTATTGGTTTTATGTCGTTGTCGTTGTTTGTGACCACAATAACTTTCGAAAGATTTATCGGATCGAATCGCGCTTTGACTAACTATTTTGAGAATTTGAAAGAAAGAACGAGTTCGTTAACCAGCCTTTCATGACCAACGGTTTGGGATTTATCCATCGAGAATGCTTGTTGAAAAATCAAAACTTGCATTTTTCGGCCAAACCATGCAAGGTACGAAAAAAATGTTTAGGAGGAAAATTATTCATGTAAAACAGATCCACAAATCTGTTATTGATGTAGATAAACTTAACGAAACACATTTAGCCAATCAAATCCAGCATAGGCAGATAACTTCCCGCTTTTTTGTCGCTAATTATTTGTGGAATACAAAATTTTGTCGTAATTATTTTTTTTAAAATAGAGGGTGCTTCGCTAAGTTGATGTCAAGTTAGCGAAACAGTATTCATGAACTTCTATTCTACAAAACCAATAAATTTCGTTAATATCTCATAATTTGCCGCTTTTTTGTCGTAAACAAATGGCTATAAAGACTTTAAGATGCGGTCAAAAAGATCGTAGTTTTTAGGTAAAATCAAACTTTTTATAATTGAAAAAAATTCAACTGACACCAAAAGTCTGTGATTTACAAATGAATAATATCACTGTTTTTACAGCTTTAGCTTGAAACTAGCTACTAGCTACTAGCTACTAGCTACTAGCTACTAGCAATAACAATGCCATCATTTTAAATTGAAGAACTCCCGTAGAATTATTAGTCCATAACAAATTTGTAAAATTATTCGACAATAATATAAATTCTTACTAAAATTACAAGGAATACATAAAACAATCTAATCCAATATACAGGTTAAAGAACACATTTTACAATGAAATACATAAAATTGATATTTTTAAATATTTCAGGTCTTTGCAAATGCGGAAGTGAATTGAAATGTAAAATTTTACCATTTTCAAATCACGAAGAAATTATCAATATAAGATGCGTAACTTTTGCGGGCAATGGTAATTGTAGTAAACGACAGTGTAGAGGCTGGATAGAAATTGTCTCGAGATTGGAACGTGAATATGCAGGATCTCATAGATCAAAAATAGTAGATAAAATGACGAAATTACGGACTTCTTTCGGTGCACTAGAATTTGTTATAAACAATGAAAAACCCTTATCCATGTAGACAACCAGCGGGGCATCCAGAAAAACACTGATAAAATTTTTTTTTGGAAATAGGGCTCGTTTTAAGCATAAGCTGTAAAAACAGTGATATTATTCATTTGTTTACGACAAAAAAGCGGCAAATTATGAGCTATTAACGAAATTTATTA
Organism: Diplolepis rosae; assembly: GCA_030998225.1. Classification (NCBI taxonomy): domain Eukaryota; kingdom Metazoa; phylum Arthropoda; class Insecta; order Hymenoptera; family Diplolepididae; genus Diplolepis; species Diplolepis rosae. The sequence goes on from JAPYXD010000695.1 coordinate 2,189,967, forward strand.
GTTTTGTAGAATAGAATCTACATCTGTTATTGACAATTTTTTGACAAATTGCAAATTTTGTTCCATTTAGTTGCGAGTCCCAGTTCCTTCTTTTTGATTGTAAATGTCGAGTACGAAAGGCGGGTGATGTGATGAGAATGTATTCCTTAAATTCGTTTAAACAGTTAAGTTAAAGTAGTTAAGTAGTAAAGTTAAAGTATCTTTGTATTGGCATAAAGATACTTTAACGAATTTAATTTTGGTTCAAGATGAAGAACAAAGACATAAATACAAACATGTCACGTGGTATTTCTTAAAGTCGAAGTAATTTGGAGAAAATTAAGTTCACATCTACTATATTTGGCACTCATTTATCCAATTTGTGGAGAATCTACTATTTCGGAAAATTAGCTCGTATTTATTAAAATTTCATCATTTTTTAAAAATTTTACATTTGATAAAATTCTTAAATTCTTATTATTCAGATTTATTTTGAATTATTTACTTCTTATTTTCCTAATTCAAATCTTTTTAATTCATAAGAATCAATTTTTTGGTATTGTAGACCATGCATCCGATAAATTCTTTCCCTTTCATTACTGATAATTTAGTAAACCAAAGGTCAATTGAATACTCAGACCATGAGGAAACAAAACTACCAATTGAAATGGTAAAAATCTTTTACTAATTGTTTTAATAAACATCTCTACTAATAGCTAGTAGTAGTTCAATTTCTACTATTTAAAACATTATCAAATACTAACCAAAAGAATTGATAGAAATTGAACCACTACTAAGTAAATTTAGATCATTTTACTATCAATTAGTAGAAAGCTACTATATTTAGTGTCTGGAAATTTCAGAATCATTAACTCTGGCCTAATTCAAAATACACACTTGAAAAAAAAAGTTTTCCATTGAACAAAATTGTTTTGTTGAATTCAAAAGTCAAATTATTGATTCAACCAAATATTTTGGTTAAATCCAATTAGTACTCGAAATTTATCAAAAGCAACTAAAATACTTGGTTAGATCAACCAAATTTTGCTAACCAAAGAATATTATTAAGTCAATAAAATAATATTTTGGATCAAAAAATTATTTTGTTCTACGTGAAACAGCAAAATACTATGGTTGTGCCAATAAATATGTTGTTGATTCAACCAAATCTTCTTGTAAGTGCACCACAAATAAAAATCGAAAATATTAATTACTCGAGCTCTGAGTGGTGAGAAAACTTTTTGAGAAATAAGCGGTTCCAGAAGGTAACAAGTCCATGGAGTTTATCTCCCAGCTTGTGGTCAATCTTACTAAAGGTATATAGTGCTGAAGGATAAGGGATTCGAGATGAGAGAAAGGAGGATAACGTCCGTACACCGGGTGGAGTCGACGGCACTACTAGCGTCGACTAGAATATTATGGACTTATCAAGCCATCCTAATAGTCTCATCAGGATGCAAGCCTGCAGATCTCATCATCCTCAGCGTTCCTGGCCCACGTACCTATGTAGAAATGACCCAGCAATGGCGTTTCCTGGGACAGATAACGTTATAGAAAGTAATAGTGAAGAGGTATTATTAGGTGCTTTTAAAAGAGTGAAAAACACTATTACAATTCAGGATCCATTAAGTTTTACTATCATCAATTTTTTTAACAATTAAACTCTTTCTAACTATAGTGCACATTTTCCGCACTAAACCCCTCAAATCTAAACGTTATCAAGTTTCAAACTTGTTAATTTTTTGTAAGGAGTAATACCACTCTAGCGGACGAAAAAATAGGCTAATTTTGATGATTTTCTATCGAAATATATATCAAAAGTATTTCGGGAATGGCGTACTCGTACACGTACCTGTTTGAGCAAAATGTTTCAGTTTTAACTAGAAAATCATCCATATAAAAAAAAGTTTAAAATCTAACGTAAAATCCGTACGTCATTCTCGAGATATTCTTATATAGAATTCAAAATTTTTTTGTTTTTTGATTAAGGTCAAAGATTAGAAGAATTTTTCTGGCCACGGAATACGCTGAATAAAAATTTTCAGAGCTCTTGTGCTGCCATTTCATAGAGAAATAAAAATGTCTCCAATTGCGAATATACTTAAAAGTATATGCAACAAATATATACAGTTAATAGACTCAAATTTATAGTTTAATTAACTAAAATATTTGTTCGATTTAATCAAATCGTATCAAAACAAACTATCTTTAGTTACATGAAACAGATTCTTTATGGCCAAAATTTTGGTCAGCCGTATAATAAGAAAATTCTTTTGTAAACATAAATAAATTTTGGTTTGATTAATCAAATATTTTCCCGAGTGTACACATTTTTTTTTATGAAACTATTAATAATATGAGAATACTACTGTAAAAGGTGGTACAATGATTTTTGAAAATACAAAATAAATGCTTCTAAACTTAGATAAAAGAAACGAGAGCATTTTGTAAATATAATAGTACAAACATCAAAAAATTATAATTGATGAGAATTTGAAGAAAAAATTGAATTAAAGAAAAAAGGCTACACTGTAAAAGAAATTTCGGAAGTTTGTCCGAAAATAGTCGGACAGCTTAAAATACAAATGGATCTCAATTTTTCCAAAGATATAGTCGGAAATATTTCCAAGATAGAACTGGAAATAGTTTCTACTGTTTGGTTGGAGAAATACCCAGTTTATTAGGAAAAATTGATATATTTCATAATTTAAGTGGAAAATGTTCCAAAAAAAGTGAACAAATTTCCATTTTTGTGTAATAATTTCCGCTTTTCATGGGAAAAATGTCCTACAACTTAGGATATTTGTGAAATATTCTCATCTTTTTGATATATTTCCTAATAGTACGAAAATGAGTCCGAAAATTCGGTCAATTTTCCTCAAATCTATGAAATATTTCCACTTTCTGTAGAAAAATCTATGCTTCTTAAGGATTTAGGAAAAATCTCCTAATACATAGTAGAAAAATTTACCGATATTTTTTACATTATACAAAAGACAAATTCATAATGATGGAAGGATGAAAAGGAAAGCGATCGCCATTACTTTTCACATCCATTTTTACTGAAAATCTTTTTTTTTCCTACAAATCAAGACAAAATAACACCTTGTTTTGGCTGTTTTGTATTCTTGTTCTATGTGTCTTTACTTTCGAAAATCAAGAAAAATTAAAGAGTATATAGTACAAAGAGTTACACCAAAAAAATATTCCTCTAAAATTTCTTAAACAATTTGGTATTCATTATACAGTTAGAAACGTAATATTTACGAAATTCTCAAGTTACGAAAGTAAAGATAAATTACATGTATTTCGCGATACTTTCAAGTAAATTTATCTAAAACTTTGAAAAAAAGTCATTTTAATTTTTCTTGAAATTGCAAAGCTTAACAAAGTTTTTTTGAATTTGTCTTAAAATTATAAAACTGTAACGATATTCTCCGTTACCTGCAACTGTTCAAAGCTTCAGCTGCCCGGAACGTAAAATTTTGTCTATTGCAAGTTTCAAAATTTTTAGATACAAATGTCGAAATTTACTTATTCTTTCTGAGTTATTTTTATTTAATTCATTCTAATTTTATGAAATTCTAACTGTATAAAAATTCATTTCATGTTTCAGAAAAAATGTCTTTTTTATGAATTCATATTGTACATACAGTATTTTTGCTTTTTTTATCTAAACCTTCATTACATGTTTAAGATTCGGGTATAATAAATTTAATATTCCACGAGGACATATGCAGTAAGGAAAATCGGAATCCATTCGCATACAAGGCTGTCGCATTTTGCATAACATGTATATGCGAGACGGAGAATTACATAGTTTTGAGGTATGTATTGTTGTTTAGTATGGTTTAGAATTTCCATAGATAACGGAGAATTATAATGCTCCTCCCTTCCACGAGCCAAAGAGTCGATGCAATAGGAGTTTACTAAGTATATAAACATAGAAAAATACGTCTTTCAAATTGGATTTGTTTGAAAAGAAAACTTACTACAACTATTCTATCATAACCAAAAAAAATTTTAGTCGGTACGCAATTGAACATAGCTCTTAGTTTAACAGTTTTGTTAACCATACAAAATATTCTACAGACATCACGAGAATTTTCGGTTAAATTTACCAATCAACTTTGTTTTGCTTAGATCAACAAAATTAATTTATAGCATCGAACATATGTTTCGTATGATCGACCAAAGTATTTAGTAGAATCAAACAATAGTATATTATGTGCCTAGGCACACAATGAGGGTGATTGCGTGACGAGCGACAATGTTCGCAGGAGATCGAAGCCAAGGCGTAGTCGAGGCGTAGGTGAGGCATAGTCGAGGCGTAGCCGAGACGTAGCTGAGGCAAAGCCGAGACAAAGCCGAGACGAATCCGAGGCGCGATCAGTCCTGCGAGCATTGTCGCGAGTCTCGCAATGTCCCGAATTGTGTGCATTGGCACATATTCTATTTTATGTGACTGTGGTGCGGATAAGAGTTTTTATGCGTACATTGGAATCTAATCTAGTACTTATTGTAGTTGTTTGCTGCGCTAATTGTACGAAGCGGGCGCAAATTAGCGACTAGTCCCGGCCATTTTGATTTTATCGGTCTTGTGTAGTAGCCAGTGCTAACGCTGTACGAAGAAGAATAAGAAATAGATTGCGTTCCGCCGTACGAAGAATAAGTGAGAAGAAGAAGAATAAGAAATAGATTGCGTTCCGCTGTAAGACTATAATGCGCATGCTCAGTTCAATTTCTACATTGTATTCCTCTGTAACGGAATATACAACATTGCTTTACTCTCAGCTGTAACGGAAAAACGAGTTTCCGCGGCTGAGGCACATAAACATATTTAACCAGAAAATTGAGTTTGATCAATTGAACATTATTTTGTCCGAATAATAACAAATTCTAGGGTTAATGGGGCAGCCCACCTTTCAATTTTCAAAAATTCGATTTGTTTATTTTTCATTTTTACTTTGTTTAAAGCCTTGGAATTCATGTAGAAACCTTCTTTTCCATCAAAATATCGTCGAATGTACCACATGCATTTCGATACTTATGTGTTTTTTCTGCATCTCAAACTTTAAACGCGTTTTTCTCAAAACACTATTTTTTCAACTTGTCGGCATGATTTCGGCAAAACTACTTGACGGATTTGCTTAAACCTTTTTTTTAAATGTTTATAAAACACCTCGCTATCGTCCCTAGCACGGACATGCATACTAATTGTTTATTAACAATATTGTATCAACATTTATGTTGAAAAACAGAAAATCATAACGAACAGATTTTGCTTAAACTTGGACTAATGCTTCATTATTGCGTTTAGAAACACTCATTGAAGTTTCAAGTAGCCTAGGTAGTTAATAACGGAGAAAATAGTGTTTAATTTTTACATGAGTTCTCATGGGAGCATGTAATAAGTCATGCTTTTTGAATAATTTTGAATTTTTTAGTAGAGAAGCAAAGATCATATTTTCATGAAACTTTGAGCACATATAAACATATATTTTGTAAATATATAGTATTTTTTTCAACAAGATTCAGTAACTATTATAAATGTTGTAGTAACCCTAATAAAAAAAAGTTACTAGAGCAGCTGCTACGCACGCCATGTTTGTAAACGTTTTAGATGATTTTTTGCTCGCACGCATAAATAGCACATTTTGAACCTTCCTAAAGTAACGTATGGTTATGCTTTATTCAGTTTAGTTCATTATGACATTTTTTCAATTACGTTACTTTACATCTGCTATTGTGGTATGAGGCATTGGTATCAAGTACTCTCCGGTGCCCCGAGCAAACATTGGAATATATATATATATGCGTAATATAAACACATTTTACAATAGAAAAAATCGGCTCTGGGAAAACATAGCCAATGTAACACAGATTACAGACATATTTCATTTTATTGGTTTCAGACAATTTAAATGGCCAAAGTCTTACCACAAAGTTCTTCATGACATTTCTGCAGCGTTGGGGTCAAGGACGTTCCAAGGTCGCGGATGCATTTATTATCAAGTGAAAAATAGATTTTTTCGAAGAAAAAACATGTAATAATAAAAAAAAATTTAACTCGCGTGAATATCTTTAGTAGTGATTTTGCAATTCATTCCCAAAAATAGGCCAAAATTCTCGGCTCGAAGGTAGACGACTCCCTTAAGAATAAATATGGCTTTACTGTTTCAGATCATCCAAACATGAGAAATCGTGCCGACAAGGAAAAAATTGTTGACCATTCGGCCGGCCATAACTCAGCGGGGTGTCACCAACATTTTCCAAAAAATGTTCTCTTATACTTCAATAACCATACAACATGATGTAAAAAACTTGAAATGGTAAAATAAAAATTTCTGAAAGAAAAAAAAATGGTGAAAAAAGAGGCCTCAAAGGTGGGCTGCCCCCTTAAACCAACAAAAATTTCGTTGATTTAACCAAATATTTTTTTTCAGTGTACAGTTAATTTTCCAAATTTTCCAATAGTTTTATTGTTTAAATTATCCACCAAATAACATTTTCTGGCCATAATTTTGATGAATTAATCCAAATCGTTAATCCTGACTACAATTTATAAAAAAAAGCAAACGATAATCTAAACACGTCTCTCCTAAAGGTCAACATCGTCTTTCATCCCCATAACTCTCGGCCACGACTACTAATAACTCGTTTTTTCTTTTCCAACAAACTATAAACTAATCTACAACACGCAACGCATCGCTGAAGTAATATTGACCCTCTTGATAATATTATCCGACAAGCTCGAAATTAGAAATTGAAAATTTCCATTTGTAATTAAAGGCAAGAAATTGGTATTGTATTTTGTGACATTATGAATAAGTTGTAGGAGAGGAAATGAAAATTTGTAGAGAAAAGTGATCAGGAAGTGTTCTTTCTGATTGGACGATACTTGATCGTTCTGGTAGTGAGAGCAGGTTAGGTTTAAGCAACTCTCTGGAAGTTGCGGGTAGGGTCGGTTGGCCCGGGGGTGGCCGGAGCGCGGCAACTATTATAAACTGTAGCACCTCGAACTACCGCCTCCAACCAACCCCCTCAGCTTTCCTTCTTCCTTCCACCCCCTTTTCTCTTACTATCCTTCCTCAGACTACATTCAACACCACCACCGTCGCCACCCCAAAATAACCCAGGGGCCTGCCGGACTAACCTGCACTCCGTAGAACTCTACCTAGACTCGAGTCTCTCCTCCATGAACTCTCTAATCAATCAAGCCCCAGGCACGTACGCCATTCGGTTTTGGTAGAAAAAAAACATCAACTTCATTCTTCCAAAACTTATTTTTAGCTTTAAGTAAGTCTTCAAATTCGCAGAAAAAAGGGATATTTTTTTATTTCATTTCAACTTTACAGTCGGAAAAATATTAGGCCAATCCAACAAAAACTTGGTCGAATCAACAAATCAACGGCGGACCAAAGTTTTGGTCAATTTGACCAACAAATTTGTTCAATGCAACCAAAGATGATTTGTTGGGACATACTTTGGTTCAATCAAACAAATATTTCGGGTGATTCAACTAAATTTGGTTTGACTTAATTATACTTCTTGATTTATTTAAGAAAATGATTTGGTTAGGTCATGTAAAATTTTTTCTGGGTTTATCTTTGAACTCAGAGAAAACTGGTTGATTAAGAGAAGATTTGATTGCATCAATTAAATAAATGGATTAACAAACACTCGACTCAGGTTAAGGTGTACGCAAGAGAGGATCCTACTCACTTTCCGGAACTTGTGTCGTGCGTTTAGTTTTGATGTCTGCGCATGTAAACAGAGTCACGTTGGTAACTCATGGTGCGTGGTGGGCAGAGTTGGGTAAGTAAAATACTCTAGGTAATTTACGTAGTTTTTTACCGTAAATTACTACGTATTTTACCCCACTAGTTCTCTACATGATGTAAATTACGTGATTCTAAAATGGTGGATGATCCTGCATTTTCTTAAAAAATTAGATAATTTTCGATGTTAAGAACAGTATAAGATGCGAATACAGCAAGTATAGTTTGCTTTCTTGAAATTCTTAGCATATTTACAGAACCACAAGTAGATAATTTAAAAAAAATATAATGCAGAAACATTTTTTAGCACAAAATAATACAATAAGGAATTTTAAAAACATTTATTTAAAAAGTTTCGATAAATTATACCTACTAATCAAATTTTACCTGCGAATAGTTTTGCCTCTTTAAATAATCTATATTTTTAATAAATATTATCAAAATTAAGAAATATAAAATTTAAAACAAAAATAATAAAATCATTGTTTTTGTTCAGTTTTTTAAAAATAGGTTTAAACTTATATCAATAAAGAATATTTTTTAAAAAAGAAAAGAATAAGAAACCACAAATTGATACCAAATATTCTTAAATAATCTGAACGACTTATTTGAGAATTTCCATTTTTAGTTCAACTGTAGAAACATCATTGTCCGCAATTATGATGTCCTCACTAATTGGAGTATTATTTTCTTCACTAGCATCAATGCCGCTTAGTTGACTGTAAACATTTCTTAAATAAAATGTTTAAAATATTCCACATAAATTTAAATAAATATTTTTTTATGTGAAATTTATGTTTATTTATGTGAAAATAAAAAAAAAATTAATTTTATTTATCAATATCCCTATTGAAAAAATCCTCGTGTTATTGGCGGACGAGGAAATCCGCGAGGATTTTCAAATTCCTCGAGGAATTCCGCGAGGATTCATTCTCTGACTCGCGGAATTCCTCGAGGAATTTGAAAATCCTCGCGGATTTCCTCATGTTTTTCTCGTCCGAAAATAACACAAGGATTTCCTCGAGGATTTTTTCAATAGGGTATATATCATTAAATACAAAACTTCTCCAAAATATGAATAAAAAAACATATGAACAGCTTTCAGTTTCATATATTGAACAACATTTTATAATAATAATAAAGGATGATCGTGAAAAATATTTTTTAACCACAGATAAAACGGAGATGCACTAAATGCAAAGAAAATCTCGCAAATGCATAAAAATTTACGAATTTGAGGTTAGAATATTAACCGGTATACTCAAAAAAATTGTATCAATACATAATCGCACAAATATTTGAATGAACAAAAATAACAATATTCTACAATTGCTTACCTGTACAACTACATACCTGTGTCCCAAAAGGCGATTATATCCAACATTTTTTAACACTTTACTACAAAACAAACATTTTGCAACATTTTTATTTTTCTCTTGCAGGCGCAGAAAGTTCAATTTATTCCATGGAATATATGGAAGCCCGAAGTGGGATTTTATTGCCTCGACCCGTTTATTTTTAGTCGACATTGATGATATTGTTTAATTAACAATGTTCACGTTTAAAACAAACTTTTCGGAAACGGAACTTTGAAAAAGTGAAGTTATATACAGTTCTATAAGGCCGCCATCTTGGCACGTAATTTATTAGGTATTTTACCGGTTTTCTACGTAAAATACCTCACTTAGGTAATTTACGTAAAAAACCTCGAGTGACGCGTCACAGCACAACCCTGGTGGTGGGGATAAAGGGAAAGCAACGCCCGACGCCTTACCGGAAACTTTGCCGCCGCCTTAGCGCGAACGTCGCCTCAAGGACGTTCTCTTGCCCGTAGATGTGCTCATCCTACTCTATTATAGGTAGTGGGATTACTGTTTAGCTTTCTAACCGAATGAGTTGAGCACCGTTTATGCGCGAAAGTAACAAAATGTGTCTTCTGCGTCGATTTGTGGATTTGGCAACACCGCTTTCCTGTCTTTCTCATATCGAGTCGAAAGCATATGGTGTGAGAGAGGTTATATTATGAGTTTATTGACAGTTTGTAAATACTAATAAGATTTATAATAAATTTCGCAACAAAAATGGATTTTTTATTTCACAAAAATCAGCTGCTCGTAAAAACAAAGCTCTGGAAGCAATGTCAAATGTAAGCGTACGCGTTCGCTGTTGATACTGTGTTGCCAAGTCACCATATTTGCTTCATCAAGCCGGCTAAGAATTTGTGCAACTGCGAGTTTCAACAACGTATATCTTTAAAAGTAGTGCCGGTACACGTATTTTTTATGATAGCATACGATTCCTTATAATCTCTAGTATAATATACTAGTTTTCCAAAAAAATCTAAAGAAAATTGTGCTTTTAATGTAAAGAAAGGTATCGCAAAACTGAACTACGCCTATCTAACACGTGTTAAGAGATTCAACTTTAGAGTTTAATTTCTCGATTTTAAGTACCGGTCTTGATGCTAATCTTTTTACCGCTTTGTAGATCATTGTAAAAAGTACTTATTTACGAAGTTTGAAAGAAATCTAAAGAAAAGTGATTTTCAAGAGAACGTCCTTAAGGGGTTATATACCTTTTTCTGGCTCAAAAAATCAAAAAAATTTGTATTGCTTATTTTTGAAGTACGTACTTTTAACAATGTATGTCGGAATCGTATTTTTGAAAAAATGCCATCGCGGTGAGGACAATATCTTGCTAACCATACTATATCGATCAAGTTGAAATTTGGAGGGGTTATTTGTACTTACAATAGCTAGTTCGTGAACGAAGGAATTTTTTTCAGACAAATCCTTCTGTTTTTTTTTTTGGCGGAAAAGTCAATTTTTCGACCTTAAAAAATCGACTTTTTTGGAAAAAATATCACTGTAACTGTAAAAATTTTTTTTTTGTAAAATCCTTCGTTCACGAACAAGGTCACACTATTTACTAACGTAGTTTTTTTTTCAGCTGAGCCGTTACCGTTATTTCATGCTCACAGTAAGCCATTACAAACAATAGGAGTTCTGCGGCAAGGAGTATACCTTCCCTAATTTTCCGAACTTTCACTTGAAATTTGAAACTTTTTATCGCATTTGAATAAAACTATGATAACATGATTTAAGAAAATAGATAAAAACCTTGTATTTCCCTATAGAAAAAGGTTTATAACCCCTTAAGGGAGTTCGCTTTAGCGCGTGTCCAGTGTACAGTCAAGTGACGTTATAATTAACTAAAATAAATCTTTGGTTGATTTAACTAAATATTCTTTTGTTTCGGCCAACATTTTTTATAAATGAAATAATTCAGTGTAGCCACATTTTTTGTAGATCAAATCAAGAATTTTCTTCGGATGAGGCTGGTTAACGAACTTGCCCTCACGTTTTAGGCTCTGATAAAATAAACAAAAGCTCAATTCAGTTTGATAATTCATTTTAAAAACATAGATTAGATGAAAACTTCAAGTCATTTTTCACATAAAACCGCAAGTAAGTCTACCTTGGCTTGCCCTAGAACTTAAGGAAGGTACTTGAAACAAAGCTGCAAGTCTCGATACCACGTGACCAAATATTTACCTAAATATATTTCTGCACGATAATTCTTTTTTTGAACAAAAAAATCCTTCTGAAAATTTAGGAAATGTGATAGAATACAATCAGAAAAATCTGTCTGGTTCATTTTAGTTAAAATTTCACAGTACAGTTAATTAATGGTGGCCTCAAGGGGAAGAATAATAATATAATTAGTGATTTTTCTCTTCGCAAAAAATGATATATGTGATCGTTTAGCAGCCCCAATATTTATTTACATGATTGTCATTCATCTGAAAATTAATTAGCAACCGTTATTTGACAGAACTTTCAAAAATACGTAAAATATACATATATTTAAAATTTCAGCCGCAGAACGCAAAGTCCAACACGCTCGAATTCCCTTGGGGGTCACCATAACCATTTTAAACCTTAAATGGGTTTCACAAAGGGGTAGCTTGTCTACTGTGGTTCGCATCCCCAATGGCTTTTTGGAATACACGTGAACAGGTCTCGACCTCATTTCCTACCTTCAGCTTTATTTCTCTTCATCAATCAAGCATGAACCTTAAAAAAATACATAGAAGTTATGGTAATGTATAATTATTCATATTATCATAAAAATCAATTAAATCTAAAAACATTTAATCAAACTTTAATTATTTACGGTATTAACTGGTAAATTTATTAGGGTCATCTATAATATATTTAAATGTATTAGACTCTGAGCCGTTCTCCATTTAATGAATCTTTTACGACAAGACCCAGAGCACAATGCAGTTAATAGGTAATTATCCTTGTTCGATTTCCCCCAGAATCCAATCCTGTTCATTTCCTCGATATCTTGGAACGAGCTACTGAAGTAAAGAGATGAAAAGGCCTCTGCCAGGAAAGGGCCTTTACTGAATTTGTAGACACCATGCATGTCTAGTTATAAATTCTCTAGCATTGATTCTCGAACCTCCCTTGAATCTGGAAAGCACTTAAATTAGTTAGCTAGGAAATGGAGTAATTATGAGGAAACGGCGGGCGTCGCCTAGTGGTAGGAAGCATGGAATCAAGCAGACCTGCAAGGGATAAAGTACTTGTTTCGAAATATTTCTTCCTCATTTGAATGAGAGTTACTTGGCAGAATGAATTCACATTTTATTTATTTAAATGAACAGTACCTTAGAACTATATATTAAATTTCCATCAGTTTTTTTTTTAAATAAGCAAAATGAGATATGTGCCATTTTTTACCATTTTCTTGAACTCTCTCTTGAGTTTTATCTGTAGTTTGTTTTTACTCATTTCAACCAGTCACTCAACTTTCGCTCATAAAAATTAGTGAAAAAACTATTTATTTAAATTAAAAGAGATCCAAATGTTCCATCTTTTTGCGAAATTATAGCCCAAACATCACAGGTTACGCAAAAATATGCTTTTTATATGCCAGGAATATGTAGAAGATTCAAGGCATTTTTTTAATATTCTTGGCATATTCTGTGCTGTATGGAAAGGGATGAAATCATCCATAAGTAGCTATAAAAATAAAAACTCAAGATCATTGGTATCGAAAATATCAAAAAAATTGATCAACACTTTTTTTGGCATACTCGTAACTTTTTATGGGGTTGTTTATCAAAATAGAAATTCCACTAAATTTCAATCAATAATTTTTTTCACTAAATTTAATCAGTAAATGATCTTTAGCTATACAATCGGTTAATTTCAATTAATTTATCAGCCAATGATTTAATTTGGTAAAAAAGAGAACTAATCCAAATTAAAAGATATTTTAAAAATTTTATCACGGGTTCAGTTGCGTTTGTCAAAAGGTTTAAGGGTATTTACTTGTTTACTATAGCGCGTGTTACTTCCTAGCACTAGGGAGCAATTCAATGCCATTTCCACAAATGGACATCTCCTGCAGGTGTGAACTTGTTACCACTAAATCATGAATATACTTCCCTCTGACACTGGTAAACTAGTAAATCGGGAATGAACAGCGGACGAACCAATACTTCTGCTAACAACTCCGGAGATGCACAATTCAATTAATATAATTACTTGCAATTGAATACAGGCACACGAAGAGAAATAGAGAAGAAAATAAAATGAACAGAAAATCAAATAAAAATTATATTAAACCAAAGTGAATTTTAAGGATAGAAATATGAGCAATTATTTCAAATTGTTCAATATTTTCACTCATAAACTGAGAAAAATGGTCTGAGGAAATGGCTAAAATGATTAATTCAGACAATCTCTATCAATTTAAATCAGTAGTTTTTTTGCTAGTTTCAGTTAGTAACTGGATTCTACCTAACCATTGATTTTTTCGACTGATTCAACAATGGGCATGACTAAAACCAACTGAAGAAAATTCGAAGAGATGATTATGTTCATCTCGCTTTCGTGTCACCTACAAATCAAAAATTATTTTCCAAGTTTAAAAAAAAAAAATTATAATGCTATTAAGCCCTAACAGAAAAGGAATGAAATCAACAAAATATAACGACAAATACGAATAAATTTTAGGACACAAAGTTCCTAAAATATTTATTTCGTTAAAAGATGCGTTTCGTTCGCTCCGGTTCAAAACCGCAATTCCAGAAATCGAAATTGTGTGGACTCGTACATGTGTACATATGTGTAGATTTGTTTACATATACAATCTCCCCGAATATTTTACTTATACGTATATACTATTGTATGGCTTGTAATATTCCTACTTCCAAATGCAACTCACTACCAACCCCCCCCCCCCCCCCCCCCCATTCCTATCCCTCCTTCTTATCCTCTCGCTTCAGTAAGTTCACCTGAACAAAACTATGTACGTGGTCCAGATGCATGCAATTTTGACTAGATTAGCCCTGCATTATTCAGCTAATTAACTGCCAGGTATGCTCCTCTCGGTGCGTTCGGTTTATTTCTCCTCGAAGTGCGTCGTTTGTCTTCAGAATCCCTGTTCTGCTGTTGGTCTAAAAGCCAATAGTTTCTTCAAGGTATTTCTATATTTAAAGTAGTTGCCTCGCTAAAAAACGAGTCGCAGGAACATATATAATTATACCTTCAAGAATCGCAATATTATCATTAATGATATTGTTCAGATGAAAATATGTATATGGGTTATTCCATATCAGATTTACAATCAAAATTTTGATTAACCTGAAAATTGTTTTCCTCGTTCTAGAAAGGAAAAAAAATGACACGTATTTTTTTTTTCAATATGATATGTAAACTTTTCAAGTTATTGATTTTTTTATTTTCAAAGTGCAAAAAATGTTTTTTTCAATACTGCTTCTAATATTCAACGAAGAGTATAGAATAAATAAATAAAAGTCGGTAAATAATAAAAAGTCTTTTGAGAAAGAAACACTGTTTAATTCGAAAGCAGTCATGTAATTTATTAACAATGCACTTTTACATCCAATACTTTCAAATAAATGAAAATTCAATTGTTGTCAGTTTGTAATGTTTGTAATGGTGTCGTTATTTGATCATACACAGACCTTTAAAGACTAGCTTTTCGTGCTTGTCTTTCAGAAGTTTGAAGTCATGTTTGGGCCTTTTTTTAATGTACTTTGCAACATTTTAGTGAAAAACCAAGATTGACTATTTTCGAATTTTCTTCGCTTCTAATTATCCAATCAGATCAAGCGACAGCTCATTTTGTTGGCAATTCAATTGTCTACAACTTATCAATTGATGTCGTCAAGATTGGATAATTACCTTTAATGTTGTAAACACAAAACTAAAAAAAGTGGGATTTTTTGGTCTTAAATGTTGATAAAAAATTTATAAATCATATTTCATTGTCCAAAACATGACACAATTACTCTATGACCAACCTTTCTTCTGATGGCGCTGTCCGTTTTCTGAAATAAATAATGTCATAAATCATTCATAATAAATGCCCTGTTGCTTGGACTATCGACTCTATACGTCGCGTTGCGCGCTCCAAGTGCACGGTCACACAAAAAAAAATTTTTCTCGAAAAGTATCAAACGGTCCACTACCAAATTTTGACACAAAGTTCTGAGTACTTAACGAACAAATTACACAAAAAATGATTCAATTCAAACATGTCCCTTTTGAGATAATTTCATTTGTTTACTTAATTGTTGCATAGAAAGTACTAAATACCGTTTCTGAGTTTTTATCAAAGCATGGACTTAATAGTAGATCCCATGGCATATTTTATTTATGTATTTTATACTCTTCGTTGAATATTAGAAGCAGTATTGAAAAAAACATTTTTTGCACTTTGAAAATAAAAAAATCAATAACTTGAAAAATTTACATATCACATTGAAAAAAAAAAAAATACGTGTCATTTCTTTTCCTCTCTAGAACGAGGAATAAAATTTTCAGGTTAATCAAAATTTTGATTGTAAATCTGATATGGAATAACCCATATATACTACATTCTACTAACGGGTAAAAATGTGAATTTGCTTGCTCCGCAGGGGGAAAAATGTAATTTTTAACCCCCGAGTGGAAAAAATCGCATGAAACACGGGAAAATAGCTATTTGTTTTACTAGTGGGGAAAACGAGCAATTGCCAATAAGTGTGAAGTTTGCAACACGAGCCGAAGACCAGCGCTGCAAACAATTGTATTTTCACCATCTGTTTTGAGACGGAAAATGGCTCTTTTCACCACTTGTGGGAAAAATAGCAACAGTCGTGAAATCAGCCGTTTTCCTGTCTCAAAAGAGACAGTGAAAATACAATTTTCACTAGACGTGTTGGGATAAACATTTATTTTACTCGTGTGATTATTGTCCTTCTTTTGGTCGGGTATCTAACTTCACACTCGCAATAAAATAAACTTTTTTCTCCCTAGTTACATAATATAGTATTTGATGAAATAATTAAGAGCACAAAAAATGATTTATTTAAAAGATTTTATTCTTGATTGAACTTTTTTTTAACTATTTCCAACAAAATGTTGGACTTTTTAATTAAGAAGGAATTATTTTTTTAAGAAAAAAATTCTCCACAACTTGATCGTATCCACTTTTTGAAAATCAATTTTTTAATGCCTAAAAGTATAGAAAATAATTATTGCTAATGGGAAATTTTAACAAATCGGTGTTAAGCGACCTCAATAAAATTTTATTCGAGAATAGAAGAATTTAAATGAATAATTTCTGTATGTTTGATTTGTTTTAGAAAACAGAATCTTTTATCCTTTCAAACAATATCGTTTATAATAATATTGCAATTTCTGAAAGTGTAATTAAATATTTTTTCCCGGAACCCTGTTTTTCAACAAAGCAAGTTCCTTAACTCTGATAGTCACGCTATAAATATATTTCTTTTTGGAATATTTTTAATCGAATAATTCAAGCGTCACCAGAAGGAAAGCATTTAAAATTGAAAACACAATTTTCATAAGGAAGCACAAAGTTGTAAATGAGTTTCTGTATCAATAATGGGACGAAAACTACTTTCTATATTGGAAAACGGGTGGTTATCGTCATTTTCTTGAAGAGAATAATACACAATTACAGAATCGTTGGTGAACTACTCTCAAGCAACGCTTTCGCAACTTTGTGAGAAGCAGGGAGACAAAGAGAGAGGGAGAGAGAGGGAGAGTAGAAAGGGAGTAGTAAGGGAGTAAGAGGAGAATGGCTGAATATTCCTCGAGGATGAAGCTGTAGCATCGATGTCTAGGTGTAACCGGAAACCTCGGTCTAGAGTCAACGTATAGCGCCAATATAGAGCCATCTTGATACTCCACATCTCTGGAAGTACTACGGCTCTTCCGTTTCTCGAGTGTACATATACGTTGATGAGAAGAGAACTCGCACTGAGAGAAACGTTTAATTGAGACTCACTCAACCATTCCTAGTATCAATTTAACTTTGTTCTAAATATAAGAGCAAATAGAACACTTATTCATTAACTTTAATCCTTACAGGTAGTTTTAAATCAAAATCAAGTTACTAATTCACAAACTGGAAATCATATTTACTTTATTGCCTTATATAGGCATAAATTACTCTCTAAATATGAATCAGTCAAAATCTACTGATTATCAGTGAAATTTGACTGATTCAAATAGCTAAAAAGAGGTTACTGTAAATCAGTCAAATTCAACTGATTGCTTCAGTGAAAATTAACTTATTTAACAGTGAAAATATTTTTTCCACTGATTCAATTAGTAATAATCAACTGATTTAACAGTGAAATATATTTTTTAACTGGTGAATCAGTGAAAAGGCAAATCACTGATTCAATCAGTAAAAATTTGACTGATTCAGATTTAGAGAGTATCTGTTTGTGAAACTAAATATTTATATTATTAATAGTCATTATTTATTGCATTGTTTTATACGAGCGGATTGTTTTTTATCAAATGCCAAGAAAATGCGATTGTTTTATGGCTGTCATTACTGTCATCCAAAGTAAAAGAACCGTTAACTGACAATTTTAACAAAAATGAGTTTCTTATATCATTAGAATCTTGAAGAAATTCTGCATTTAACTGCGCTTGGAATTTTCAAAAAAACGCATTAGTTTTTTTATTACAGCAATGCAAAGAACCAAAAGACCAACTCAATTAAAAATCGTATCCGAGAAAAAAACATTAATTAACACAAATTTTGGAAACGCTTGTAAATACGTCACAATTAAAGATTTATGAGAGCTCTTTCGTGGGAAATATCGCAGGACGTGAGCAACTTAACAAAAATGGACGATATTGATAAAAATAGTTTTTTGCCTTTTTCTCATTTTCAGTGGAAATGCAGTTAACGGTTCTTTTATTTTGGACGGCAGATTACTGAAAATAAAATCGCATCATTTTTAAAAATTTAGTAAGAAGTGACGATAAAAAATTTTACCTTAACTAAAATTTTTGAGTAAACAATCTAGTAATGCTTGAAGTTAAATTCATAACCTTTTCTCTGTTAATAAATTACATTATTAATGACATTTTGTTCGCAGTTGGTGAACTGTTAGTTAGGTGAAAATATATATGTATATTTTATTTTAATATGTAGTCTTGAGATTCAATACAGTACAAAGTGATATTGAAACTTTTATAAAGTAAGGTTATTTTCAAGCAGGGATAATTTCCATTACTTACACTGAAAAGTGTGATAAAAATCGTTAAAACGCTAATTTATATAAATTCGCTTGAAATAATTTAAATTAACCCGAGGTTTTTTTTTGTGTGTGTGTGGGGGGGGGGAGGTTCCTCTAAAATCCATAATTTTCAGAAGACACCTATTTATTTTTCCGAAAAATGAAAGAACTTTAATTAAAAATTTCAAGGTATTTTCCCTTTAAATTATACATATTAAATAATTTTATAAAATAAGAATTCCGCCCCAAATAATTAACAAATTACTAGACGTTTCAGTAAAGTTTCCTTAAAACTTGGCGAATATACATTTTTCCAATAAATAAAAGCCAGTAATTTTTTCAAAAACAACATCAGCATGTTTTTCAAACTTCTTCCGTAGATTTTTCATGTTTCTCATCAAAATCAACCATTTTTCCTACAATTTTGTCAAATTTGCCGATAATTTTGGCTTATTTCCGAAATATAAGGAAATTTGTCTAATATAATATAAATATATATCCGACCATAATTATGGAAAATTTCGAAATATCACTGTTTTGAGTAATATTTGCAAAAAAATTAGTACGGTGCAGTTAAGACAGTTGTGCAAAAAATCAGGTCTCTGGAGAAAAAAGTTTTTATGTGTTTTCAAAACGTAATATTATATTATCCGTTATGTCTCTACAACTCTAACACTTCCAAATTTGGAACTAATGTTTTTAGTGACGTATTTTTAAGAGTCTAAATTGTTTAATAGCAGAGAATATTATCCTTGAACCAATAAGCCATGATTTATGAAAATTCAATTGTTTTCTAGAAATTGATAAGAAGCTTTAGTAAGAAAAAATTGTATTACAAAAAACACCATTAAAAGTATTATTTTACGTAAGTTTTGAATTTTTATTATAAAAATAATGTTTTTACGTTCATAAGGCACGACTGGCAATATCGTTTCGTCTCAAAATCATAGAAAAATTTGTTTTTCCAAAGACCTGTTTTTTGGTACGGCAACTACTTTAAGGATATAAAGAAAGAATAATTTTGAAAAAAGTTAAGCTACCTGAGAATGAATGATAACTGATAAATTCAAAAGTCTGAGCAAACCGTCTCGATCGAGATCATACATATATGCATGAACATTGAGAAATTGTATAGTCTTCTCTCTAGGGTTAACAACCAGACAGCAAGTAGTGCGATCACGTCATACTCAGACTTAGAGGTGTAGGTATAGGCACACCCTTACTATCCCCTTTTACCCTCCTTATTGCAAGTTCCACGGTTCGTGCATTAAACTATGGAGTTGCCCAGGCATCGACCCAACCTAACCATCCACCATCTGGATATGCGGCTCGCGCATATACATATACGCTATGTACATTTCTAATCAAGCGATATTGTAACTGCGGTCTAACTTCCAAACACCACTGGTGCGCCCTTCTCCCTCACCGCTAACAAAACCCCTTCTATTTTCAACCTCCTGAGTCCTCCTCCTATTCCTATTGCTGTTCCTCCTCTTAGGACCATAACCGACCAAATATTCCCGCGCCAGCATTAAATTGCAACCTTGCAGCCCTTGTCTGCAGTCGGGAGACACGATATCTCGATAGGATCGTTTCGCGATTTTGTTGAAGCCATTCGCAAGCAAACGCCGCCTCTAGCGCCCGTTAGATAAACTTGTTCAATTGAACGTTTGGAAAAGAGAGCTTATGTTCTTGAATGTTACTATCAGTTGGGTCTAATACACACTATGATACTGATATACCAATAATTGCTATACTTATGCGATGCAAATAAACTCAAATTGCACAAAGTCTTTACATAGAAACTCTGCCTGAGATTCAATAAAATTACTTTTGAAAATAAATAAATAATAAATAAATATTATTTATACTTTTATAGACCATTATACTATTGAAAAATTTTGAAAAAAATTAATTTCTCCAATTTTACGTAATATTCTTTTATCATTTTTTCGATTATCCGAATGCGATAATTAAAAAATTAATTTTTTCAATCTTATTATATTTGAGTAAAATTATTTTTTAATGATCAAAAGTTATTCACTATATAATGTTTGCATTATCTTTAGTAAGATATGGTACAGCCTAGTAATTAAAATAAAATAGTATTACCAAATGGAAAATTCTGAATCCGGGCAATACTGAATCAAAATCGGAAAAAGACAATATTAGTTTCAAATTAATGTCGTACTTGAAGCAAGTTTATCTTTCTTGTATGCATTACATCTAAGTACATCGAATTTTCTATCTGAAAAAAAATTTTCATAGGCGTAGTGATAATAACCAAGCCCAAGGTTTCTTTATCTTTCAGAGATGTTTAACTCTGTACGACTATCAATAACAAATATCAAAACAATTTCATAAAAAATTTCACAGAGAAATTTTGATTCTAATTTCATGATTTTTAAATATTTTTTTAGCAATATTCTGTTAAATTACCAAGCAAAATAAATATGTATCCCCTTATATGTAATATACATTTTTGGAATACTTAGACGTCTTCAGGTACGAAAATACTTTTCAGTAGGTAGAATTTTTGTTAAATAGATCTTAATATTCAAAATATTGATTAAAAATATGTCTTTGTCACATTGTTTCACGTTCAGCATAGAGATATGACTTATATTTGTACGTAAGAAGTGTTAATATTATCTTTTAAAGTCCACGGGGCACGTGATTTTCAAGATAAAAGAAACAATTCAGAAATTTTCCACAAAAATAAGAATAAGTGTGCTTGAAAAAGTGACAAAATTTTTTTTTCATAGGAAACACTTAAACGTAAAGAAATTATGTATTTGAAAGCTTTTATTCTTAAATTAACTTTCATTGACACCGCTGAATACCAATTTTTCAAGACTATTGGTATTTTCATAGTTAATAGTTTATTTTCTCGGAAAAAGAATTATCCGCAACTTCAAGGCGTCTGAATTTAAAATATATAAAAACTATTGCCAAATATAGTTATTTTTGTAAAATTTTTGCTTCAATAAAATTCTTTTTCCATAATTTTAAACATTAAAGAATTGATTTTAAAAATTTTAATGTGGCCAAGTTATAAAGATTATTTTTCTCGTAATAATAAGTACTCATTTATCGAAATTCCATATCTTTTCGAAAATTGGTATTTAGCAATATTAAATAAGGTTGAGTAAAGAATGAATATTTTTGAGTAAATTATTTCTGCATATTAAAATATTTTTCTGCAAATTAATCTTTTCTCCATCAAACGATATCATTAATATATATTTTTTCCCGCGAGACACCTACCTTCAAGTTGAATTACATTAAATCCTTTTTAATTAAATTTTTGCATAAGTCTAATCAAAAAGTTTGACGTTTGGGAGATTTTGCTAAAACAAAATTTAATTTTTCTTACTTCCAATTGAAATTCGAACTAATTTTTTTTACAAAAACGAGTGTAAGGATCTCGTGGCAAACGCAAACCATAAAAAGGCCTGCTTAAGATTTTAGCATTAAAAAGATTTTGCAACTTCACCCTTAAGGTACATTTAACAATTTAGGTATAGTGACGTAAGCATAGCGAATATCGACGTCTTGAAGTTACCACCCATCTTCAAATGCGGAACCAACCTGATTCCTCTCTTCGCTCCCTTTTCGTGAGCTACTTCGAATCCCCTATTGCAGGAGCAACCCTCCACCTCAACCCACGCAAACATGGCTGCCAGCGCCTTACTACAACGCGGAACTATTCATGCCCACCCTAAAACAGTTCAACCCTTAAGCTCGACTGCCCTCACGACAATGCGCGATTTCGCGAGCAATGGATCCATATGATTTCCAAAGAGCCGAAGAACAGAAAGGACGATGGAGAGCAGAAAAGACGGGGGTTGCCGGAAGTTATTCAGCCACCTCGTGCTTATTCAACCCTATTAAATTCAGGGTGTGACGGAATCACCGCTTCTATTTAATTATTATCCTTTCATAGCGAACTTCATTAAATAATTAAGTGCCTCTAGCGAAAAATTGATATACTTTGAATCACTCATTTCAGGCTCTGAATCTTGATATACAGGGTGAGTTCTTTATATGGAGACATAAAATATCTCAAGAATTACGCATTGTACGAACAAATGTCCACAAAAAAAACTTTTTATTTTTGAGGGGGGAAAGCGACTCGACAAAAATGCACCGCAGATGCTGTGAGCGACAGATTTGGATTCAAGATTAAAAAATATACGTAAATTTTATTCAAAAAATTGTCTTCGATTCACACAAGATTTTCCTATTTGAAATTTCAATATTACCCCCCCCCCCCCCCCACCCACCCTTCCCGCCCTATTCTTGAATGTTAATGCTGTTATTCAATACATAATAGTAGAGGAAAATTTTCGCTTTAGCAGGAAATTTTTTTAAAATATAAAAAATGTTCAGTCAATCCATATTGTTTAAATAAAAAAGCTTACACGCTTTTTAAAATTTCTTACGATTCTGACATTTTTCATTTACTGTAGTTGATAATTCATTTGTTTTCTGGTGGAAAATTCAATCACTTTGGTCATTTTCTCCTTTACAATTTTTTATAAAACTCCACCATCTTAGATTTTCTAATTGATTTCTAACTGCTAATCAGAAATATGTAGAATTGTATAAGATTTATGAAAAAATGTCTTATCTTAGAAAATGAGAGATTAATTTAAAAAGTTAAGGCAGTGAAGTCTTTTAAAATTGTTTAAAGAAGGAAATGAGCCATCATTCTTTGAAATTCGACCCTTTGTATTGAGTAAACTTGGAAAAAATGCATTGAACATTGACCTACAGTAATTGTTACTAATGAAAAATTTTCATTCATATTTGTTTGGAAATTGTCCAATTAGTATTAATTCATGAAAGCAAGGAAAATGACCGAGCTGGACTAAATATACAGATGTTGTTGTTTATTATATGGCCAACGTTTCGAAGACAATACAGTGTTCTTCTTCAGGGCCTTAGAATTTAGAAGAACGGATATACAACATTAACAATTGTAGAATCAAAAAGAATATAGTTAAAACCATGGTCAATAATAAATTTGTCAATATTGGTAAAATTTAGTCGTTGAACTCAAATTAAAATTGTTAAATATGATTCGCAGACATTATGTAAGAACTGACAAACTACTCTCCAAATCTAAATCAGTCAAATTTTTACTGATTGAATCAGTGATTTGCCTTTTCAATGATTCACCGGTTGAAAAATATATTTCACTGTTAAATCAGTTGATTATCACTAATTGAATCAGTGGAAAAAATATTTTCACTGTTAAATCAGTTAATTTTCACTGAAGCAATCAGTGGAATTTGACTGATTAACAGTAACCTCTTTTTAGCTATTTGAATCAGTCAAATTTCACTGATAATCAGTAGATTTTGACTGAATCATATTTAGAGAGTAGTTTATTAATGTTACTAACTGGACAATTTTCAAACAAACATGAATAAAAATTGTTTTTTTTAGTAACAATTACTGTAGGTCAATGTTCAATGCAATTTTTCCAAGTTTACTCAATATAAAAGGGTCGCATTTCAAAAAATGATGGCTCATTTCCTTCTTTAAGGGGGTAGAACACAGTGACGGGCATGTTTTGTGGGTCATTTTCATAAATTTATTGCTAACTAAATAATTATGTTACACCACTATTTTTTTGTGTTTTATTATCTTCCATACTTATCAAACAAGGTTTAAAAAATTTTTTGTTAAAAAAAAAACTTTTTGATATATGCTACTTTGCGCATCCCTATGATTTTCGCGCATGGTTGGATGATGTACATGATTCTGCGAAAACCAGTCGTCTGAAACAAAAAAACAAAATATGCTCATCATCTATATTGTATTGGCTATCGCGTCACATAGCCTTTTTTTAAACATTTTTTGGCAACGAGAAAAAAATTTCTGAATTGAACATACGTTTTTTGGACCGAAATTTCATGATATGATTGTTTATAATTATTGAAGAAAACAAGATATTTGCAAAATCCTAGGTGACACCAGAGGCACTCATCCATAGAGTAAGTGTTTCAAATTTCAAGTCGATTCGTTAATTAGATTTTGAGATATCATGCACACCGTTTTGAAAAACATCATTTAGAGAAAAACGCGTTTAATCATTGGCAAGATGGATGGCTCGAGTGATAACTCGAAATTTCAAAGAAAACGACTTCCGGTCGGTATAGGATCTTTTGTCCCTTATTCTAGAAGGTCAAAAGGATTTTTTAAGCCAATAAAAAAAAATGACTTTTTTGAAAAATTTACTGTGATCTCCCGAGTCGAAAAATCGAAGGCCTCATTTGAGCCTCTGCGACATAATTTTGAGGCTGAAGAGGGGTAAAAGAGGTTCTTGTTCGTATTTTTGAACCTCTTTTAAGCCTCCAGACTTGACTTACGTCCGTTTTAGGCTCAAGAGGTTCAAATGAGGTCATACATTACGACGGGAAAAGTGCCTGTGAGACTCTTCTCGATCGAAGAGGTTCCTGAGCGTTAAAGGAGGTTGAAAAATAAAATACAGAGGCTAAAGAGGGTTAAATGATGACTTAACGATTATCAATAGGCTTTAAAGAGGTTGTGGAGGCTTAAAATGTTTCAAATGAGCTTCAACATCACCAAAAGGCTCATATGAGGCCCTCGAAATTTCGACTCGGGCTACCCCCTTAAACAATTTTAAAAGACTTCACTGCCTTAACTTTTTAAACTAATCTCTCATTTTCTAAGATAAGACATTTGTTCATAAATCTTATACAATTCTACATATTTCTGATTAGCAGTTAGAGATCAATTAGAAAATCTAAGATGGTGGAGTTTTATAAAAAATTTAAAAGGAGAAAATGACCAAAATTATTAAATTTTCAACCAGAAAACAAATGAATTATCAACTACAGTAAATGAAAAATGTCAGAATCGTAAGAAATTTTGAAAAGCGTGTAAGCTTTTTCATTTGAACAATATGGATGAACTGAAAAATTTATATCTACGAAAACCGGCTATTTGCATAGCGCAGATTCTCAAAACCTGTATCGCTGGACTATGCACTGGACCACTGACAAAGATTTCTCTCACGCTACAGACCTTTGGTGATCTCCCGAGATGAAGGAGAAAATATTCCCCTTGTTGAGAAACAGAGGGGAGAAACTGGCAAGACTAGTCAATATCATTTAACAATTGATACTTATAAAATTGAAATTTAAAAAGATAATTTAAATTCTTGTTGCTGATCTTTTAATATTGGATTAAAATTGTTTACCAAAATGTTCCGCAACCGGAAAAACAATTAAACGTGTATTGACAGTCATTTTTTAGGCTAAAGTTTCATTATATAGCGTCTGGAAAAAAATATTGGGTTGCTGTTTTGACATCGACACTGATCTCGCGAGATGAAGAAACAAAATCTTTCCTTCATTGAGAGCCAAAAGGGTGAAACTCGTACCATTTAACCATAAAAACTTGTAAACAAGAAATCTTGAATGTGATTTTTCATTTGGATGATTTGCTTAATCAAATATTATAATATTTTACAGCAATTTTTAAAATACATACCAATTTTTTGTGTCTATTAATCTATTCATGGTACTATTATCTCCAAAATATATATTGATATCTCGAAATTCAAAATAATTACTGCCTTTGATCTATTCTTTAGTTATTTTATCAAAATAATTCCAAAAGTGTTTCATTTTCCAGTATTCTGTTATAAAAATGACTCAAGTTCTTAAATGTTTATTTTCTGATTGCAAATAGTTTAAACGAGGTTTGTTGGAAGTTCTCGAAATTTTAACTGGGATGATTAGAATGTTTGAAAATCTCACTAAATATTTGATTAATGAGAAGTATATTAAAAAATTGAGATTGTCTGACGAGATTATAAAACAAGGATGAAATTTCCGAAATAAGCTTACAATAAATTAAATAAGCCAAATTTGTAAAACTGGTACAAAGAAATTTGTTTTTAGCTCTACAAAATATAAAGTGGAACCATTGCAACCTGCCGAAGCCGAGAACCTGTCTTGCTAGGTTTTCGTCGCGCTGGACCACTCGTATTCTCACGCTCCCTCGTATCATCTCTGCTCTCAAAAAAGAGTCGCAAAGATGGGTAGAAAAGAGGGCAGCGAGAGGTCGTGGGGAGCATAACAAGATGAAAATTTCACCTTAATCGTGCGAAATCGAAGAACCAGGAACTGGTTTCACATATTTCTAGTCATCGAATTCTAGGTCTTTTGGTTAGTATCAGGGATGCTGCGGTAGAAATAGCATTCCTTGTTCTCCGCGTAAAAATAGAGATCGTATCTCCTAAATTCTTCGCGGTAGTGTTTAGAAAAATAGTGTTTCAAGTATTCTTGACTCGGGTGTGAAAATCATCTCTCGCGTTCTTGGAGCAAGTAAATTTATCAGCCATTACACACATATTGATAAAATACGTAGTTGATTACATGCAGTTTTCATGTATACCTGAGTTTAAATGAATTTAAGACCAATCCAAGCCAATCTTTGTGATATGAAAACTAAAAAAAAATTACATACATGTAACTAGTAAAAAGTTGACCATTATTTGCTTAATTGACTAAAGTCAATTAGTGACCGACCTATTACTAATTCAGATTAATAAAAAACAATATTTTCCCTAAATCTGAATCAATAAAAATTTTACTGAGTTGAAATCAATGATCCAATTCTGGCTGATTTAAATTTAGTAAGATTCTTACTAAATCAGATTTTTTTTAAATTCAAAAATTGCACTTTTCTGTTCCCTGCAGGGCAAAGAAATCTATTTCACACTCGCTAAATAAACTTTCTTCTTCCGTATTGCATGATATACTACTATTTTCCTCGCAGGGGGAGGGGGGCAATATAATGCACTTTATGACCCGCCAGTAGGAAATAGTATATTGTGCAACTAGGGAAAAAAATTTATTTTGCAAGTGTCGCACACGATTTTTTTCTATTAGGGGGTTAAAAAATGGATTTTTCTGCCCCGCATGGCGTAATAAAATCCACTTTATGACCCGCTTGTAGAAAAATACCATATTTTTCAAACCAAGGTGTAGAAAAATGTGTATAGTATAATAGTATATTGTCCCATGACACACACGATATTTTTTTTCATGCAGGTGTGAATTTGTCATGCTTGTAAAAAGAGACTAAATTGCGAGTGAAAAAACTGTTCCTAGGGAGAAAAAATAATTGCGTAAATGTAACTTACATTGCCACCATTATTTTCACTCCCTAAGGACATATATGTGTGTATACAAAGCATAAGATAACTACCCAAGCAGAAATTAACAATCGGACCAACGTCGATCCAACGTTGGATACCAACTTCCGACTGTTGGAATCCGACTGTCGGCGGATAGTTGAAATGATAACGATGTATTGCGTTGGTACAACACCAGTTTCCAACGTTGTATCAATACTGGTAATCAACATATTTCCAACGCTGGCTGTCAACATTTCTAAAATACTGGTTATATAATTTTATTATTAAATCCATGTTTTACGGTTAAAGACATTTTTTACGGTTAAAGATATTTTTTAAAGAAGACTAGACTCTAAAAACAGACTATTGACTCTCAAACGATTCCCTTCACTATTCAAGGATTTTCTATTCAAAATTGGCATGAGAGGAAATCCTTTAGCAGTTGAACGATTAGCGTTTCAAATACTAACCTTTTACTATCAAAGTATTTCCTTTGGTCTTGAAATGAAATCCTTTCTCGTACCAAAAAAAAATAATTTCGAGGATAAAAAAAAACAAATTTTATGATATAACCTATCTAATATAAATATTAGAAATGTACACAAGCCCAACTTTGACAAATGTCAATATTAAATCGGTTATCATCAATATTACAATAACAGTAAAACGATTCTGTTGACAGACAGATGAAATCTGCTTAATTTCGATGGATGCATTCTGAAAGGAACTTAACTTCACTATCAATAGGTTTTTTTTTAAAGTGTAACAGTGTCGAATCAACTTTGTACAAACACTGGTATTTTACAGTCGATTACCGGGGCTGAATAGACACTGGATAGACCTTGTACATCCACTGTCAGTAAATTACTTTTTCCACAGTCGGAATATGGTTGGGCCAATTGTTTCCCGACATTGTACCAACGTTGCTAATCAACAGTCGATCTCCTACATCGGACCAACATTTAACCGATCCTCACAGTCGTCAGAGTGTTATGATTTCTGCACGGAAAAAATTTGTCGCTTAAAATTTAACAGACTATTCGAAGAGTCGTGGACAGAAAGTAAAATCGGAGAAAGTCTTGTAAGGTTTCAATGACTTTTAGGAAATAGTAGAAAAAAGTCGAATAACTTTTAGAAAACCAGGTCGAAGAAAAAAAGTCGCGTATTTACTATTATAAAAGTATTTTAAACACTAACTGATCTTTTCTAAGAAGTAATGAAAAGTTTCATAATCTTTGGATTCATTTGTCATAGATTTTAAAAGACTATCGAATAATTTGAAATTAAAGTAATTCAAACAAATAGTTTTGTAAATTGTATTCTAAAGTCCATCAGATTTTATATGCCGTCTTCTAAAATTTCTTCGACAGTCGCAAAAAGCGATGCGCAGAAACGTAATTCGTAGCATCGCACAGCAGACAATGCAGCTCAGCTTTATGTTTTTGTAATAATTTTGGTTAGATTTTGAGATTACGTGTCGTTTGGTTTCGTTTGAATCTGGATTGAAGCGTACATTGAAGAATTAGTTCCGAGTAAGTATATGTTTACCTTGATAAAGTGTATTACGTCAAATTTGAAATTTATCTATTATTTTAGATTTGCCTTCAAACTCTGAATGTGATCCAAATATTTTACACAAGTCTCCATGACATGTATTGGCTATGCGGGTTAAGGCGTGAGATTATAATTAAGTTAGCATGCGTGCGTGCGTGCGAGCGTTCGATTCTCGGTGCTGCGAAGTGTTTATAAAAAATTGCGTTTCTGTAATGTACAGTGTTAAATATAATGGTAAGTTCATATTAGGATTATATAGGTAATGTAAAAGTGAAAAATAATTAATTATATAAGTGCAGGAAAATAATATTTTCCTTTTTACACTGTTCAAAATTTTCTTCGACTGTCACTTAGACTTTCGATGTCTGGTTTAGAGGGTTTAGAGACAATGGAACCCAACCCACGGTGTTTTAAATTTTCCGCGACTGTCACTTAAACTTTCGAATTTACGTTTTACATTTTCAGCGACTATCTATCATATTCTTCAATAAGGAGGCTCATAATATTTAGTCGACTTTCTAACCTATCCACGAGTATTACACAAAGTCGATGACTTTTTAAGCGACAAATTTTTTCCGTGTGCTTGGGTAATATGATGCCATTTGAGAAATCTTGAGCATGGTTAATTAAAGGACAGAACTAAGTAAACTGAATATGTAAATAGTAATCATGAAAGACGATTCCTTTGGCCATGAAAATTGCAGTTACCACGTGGAAATTCAATATATTATAATATACGCCCGCAGGTAGCGCGTTGGGTAATATTGCGCTTGTAGCAATATCATATTACGGCAAGCTCTGCGTTCGACGTTCGTCGTGGACCAGTTTGAGGTTAGAATTATTGATCTAATATTCGAGGAAGCTAAGCTGGGTGTCTACGTCGAGCATGGACGTATCTTATACTTCAACCACCCACTTCCGCCCGCGTCCTCATCCCAATGCTGCACCCTGGCGAGCTCAAAGCCGAGTCTACATATATATATATTTATATATATGCATACAAATATACATATATATCCCGAAAGGAACTCGATAATTAATCGCATCCCGAGCGAAACACCCCTGATACCGCCGCCCGCTTGTCACGTTCTATTACAACTTTACTTTCCTTCATGTGCGAAAAACTTTGGTAAATTATGATCCTGAGTAAATGCAAACATTATGAAATTTTATGATTTATTATTATTTATTATTATTATTACGATTCATTGAAAATACTAATAAAAAATATATACTCTTAATTTAAAATATTAAAAAATGAGTTATCAATTTATTTTAGTAAAAATTTCTACTAATTATAAATCATTAAATTCAAAATATCAGACTCAAAATCGTGGACGAAAATTTTTAAAATTTAACACTCAACAATTATTGGAAATAGTAGGTTTTTGAGATTGTCGGTTACGTGTCCAAATAAATTTCAAAAACTCAAAATGACGGATACAATTTGGTTTAACATAATTGTTTTTTAGGATCGCTGATTACGAATTGAGAGTTAAATTTGAAGAATTTAAAATAGCAGATGGAAATAATAAAATCTATTTTGATAAGAATGAAAGTGTTTTTTAACACTTCGTAACTTACAGTCGGATATCAAACGCAATATGTGAAAAATTTTGATACATAAGTTATTTATTCAATAACTTTTATTTCTGACTAAACTTTTTTTGATATTGCTAAACACAATTTTTTCCTAAATTATAAGATTTCAAATTTTGCCATTCGCATTGCAAATTTTATTATTCATATTGTCATTTTTACCATGGGCATTAGGAATTTCACTATTCACTTATTAAAAAAATTAATCGAATGGTAAATAATATGATACAAATAATATAACATATGCGAATAGTGAAGTTTTCAATGCGAATGGTAAAAATTGCACAAAAATAGAGCATTATTTATCATTTCATTCTGCGAGGGTAAATTTGTCAATTCGGAATAGGAATTTGTACTATTCACTTTATATGAAAAAAGTTCAGTCAAAAATAAAAGTTTTTAAATAAATAATTTTGGAATGTTTAAAAGTTTCTTATGCAAAAGGATGTTTTTTCTTCGAAACGATATCATTTATAACAATACAGCAATTTTCAAAAGTCTGATGAAATATTATTCCCGTGAAGCAACTACTTTCAAGCCCATAAAATCGTATAATTGAAAAGGCTCAAATTTCAAAATTGAAAATTTTCAGATGAAACATTCAAAATTGTAGATGTCCACAAAGAAGAAGCGCGATAATCTAAATAATTATTATTTTGTGTGTTTGAGATGCTCCGAGAGTTTATTTTTGTGTGCAATGCAATTGCGAGGGTCGTTGAATCGCCAGTAACTGCATTCTCACAATTCCTAGCCTAAATTGACGGTATTTATCTTGACAACAAAGTTCTGGAACGTTCGCAATGATCGCGGTGTTTTCCGAGCACAACGAACGTAGTTGTTAATTTGAAGGGAGTCAAGCCAACGAACACGTGTAGGTGCATATTGGTGTGTACCGCGGGAAACTAACCATAGGTAGTTGGTCTATCGTCGCTCTAGGCTCTAGTACAGTTACAGAGCTTGTGACAGAAGTTGTAAACTTTATGGTAAACCGTGCGACGTCCAGCCAGTAAACGGAGATGACGATGGTGGGGTCAATTGAGGTGTTTAATCCAATCCCAAGTTTGTTCTTTCGACGATCGACGTAATCACTGGTGGTCACCTAGTTGCTAACTTATCTCAGTAACATGCTTTAATCATCCCAATATTTTAATTTCAACTACTTCAGAAAAATTATCAAAATCTATCAAATACTTTAACTTGTTTCAAAAACATTTCATTAATTCATATTACTTAAGGGGGTCTCCTCATCAGTGGCTCATAAAAAAGGTGGTTTTTTAGGATTTTTTTTAAACATGAAAACAGCAAGAGAAACAAATGATCTTTTGCGTATCTTTGAACATATATTTATTCAACAATAAAAAGTTTTTTAAATGTCAAAATAAATAAAAATGGCGGATTTATAAATAATCTCGCGCAGCAGCTCGCCGCGGACAACTCAAACTCCGTGAAAAATTCAGCCCGTAATTTTTACCTGAAACAAAAAATTAAAATACTTCCTTATTCGGAAGGCTTTTCTGCACAATATAGTCTATTGTGGTGATTGAAAGTTGAAATTTGAATATTTTAGTCATTTTTTAATAAAGTACTCGATTTTTCGGCCTTTTTTTAGCAGTAAGTGCGTTAATAACATTGTAAAAAGAGATTTTTTAATACATTTTTTAAACTCAATCTGTGCACAATTAAATTATCTAAAAAAACAGTGTTTTACTTGTATACATAGCTTTTATAATTTTTTTGTAATCGTGCACGGAATTTCAAAAAACATGGTTTTCATAAAATGGGCTTTAAAGTTTTTCGAAGGAAAAAAATCAAATTCTTGGTACTGTAACTCATAAACTACTTTGAGTTGGACTTTGAAACTTTGCAAGAATATTCTCAGATAATAATTCTAACGATTGAAGCAACAACAAAAAAATCGATTTTTTTTATTTTGACCCCCTTAAGGGGGTCGTCTACTTTTTAGGCCTCATTTTTACCCTTACTTTACCAATGAATTAAAAGAAAACTACTCAAGATTTTTCAATGCGGTTTTTTCCAGTGATAGGTTTATTCTTCAACATTTTACATTGTTTTCATAATTCATTATGTCCATCCCCGTAGCTAAAACACGTGGTTGCCCGGGCTTCCATCGAAAGTGTATAGAAAGATGGGGTTACCAACTTTGCGAGTTGAGAGTGTCTGAAAAGTGAGCAACCAAACAAATTTTTATTTGTTATTACTTCTATCAAAAGTTGACACGAGCTTTTTGAATTATTTTGTTTTTTTTTTCAAAATGTTGTACCTACAAAGTAAAGGTGACTTTTTTTTCATGGATTTAGATCCACAATTATTTATTTAAATACTTAAATAAATAAAATTTTGCAAAAAGCTCGTGTCAACTTCTGGCGACATGTTAGCTGAAAAGAACAAAAAAAAGTTTAACTGGATATGTACAGTCCTTCTTGGTGAAACTGGTTACCCCATCTTCAAAAACACAAGTTTTGGGAAATCGACTTTAAAGATTTACGATATTACTGCCCAAAAGTTCGAAAAAATTTGTTCAACTTTCCCGATATAGTTATGGTAGTTAAACATGTCGCATATGTTTGAAATTTCACATACTTATGTTTTAAAGACTGCTCTACAAGATTTAGTCGTCAAAATAATCGCTTGTTTATCAGGGAATTAAATATAGCGGCATTTATAACAAAAAACACGAAAAAATTAAGTACAAAAATTTTTTGCTGATGGATTCCGTATTGAAAAAAAATTTTCATATCACAAATTTGGTGCAAAACAGTGCATAAACTCAGGGCACCTTCGAAAAATGTAAAAGAACAACTTTTAAATTCAAGAGAGATGCCTCAAAATGGCGAATTTGTTGATAACAATTTATTCATTTTTACCCTCTAGTGACAGCAATGAATTCGACTTTTACTCAAACAAGATATATATGTTTTTCATGGTTTTTTTGGGTCACTGATTACAAATCCGTTCACGAAATTGCAAAGTTAATTTGTTTTAACCATTTTTTTAAACAAATTATTCTGAAGAATTATAGATTGTCCACAAGATGCATATGCTTTTCATGGTTTTTGGGTCCACTGAGTACGAATCTGATGTCGGACTTGCAACATTACTGTGTTCAAACAATTTTTTAAATAATTTTACAACAAAGTGTTGCAAAATACAATTTCTCTCAAAATGCAAATGTTTTTCATGATTTATGTGTCCGTTGATCATGGCCATTACCGCTTAAAATCCAGAATATCTTCACTAATTCTTTAAACTTTTAAAAATAACCACTGTCCTTGGTAATGGTCATGATCAACGAATACAAAAATCATGAAACACATGTAGATAAGCATCGATAATAGATCTTAAATCGATTTTTTTAAAGGAAAAAAGTAGACGACCCCCTTAATGCTATACTACAGAGAAATATATTTCAGTAATAATAAGCTCTATTTCAAAATTTTCCTTGTTCTTTTCTATTCTGTAACTCTAATCAACAACTGAATATGTAAATACAAGAAGATAGATAAAATTAACAAAAAACTTGCTATTTTTCATTTCCATTATTCCTGAACATTAAGGTTTCTAGAATGTAATGTATGCAGTGTAAAATAATTCTTGGAACTTGATTTATGTAACTTTATATATAAATTTGCAATTCACGGATTAAATTCAAGTATTTTTTGAACAAACATATGCTTCTCTTTCCTTATTTTGGGAGATATTACATGTTGCTTACACTTGTATTCCTTATGACAAACTAACTTTTGATGATCAGTCAGGCAATTGAGTTTCCTAATTAAATTACAATTTCCTTCCTTTCTTGACTTAAACGTCCAGGATTTTTGTTTGTAGAATGACGTAATTTGATTAAAGGAAACTTTCACGTGACAGAAGGTTTTAACCCTCAAGTAGATCATGTATTTTGTCGATGCCCTTGGAAAAATTAATAAATTGCCTTTTAAGAAACTTTTTGAGCTTTTATTTAATACATATTCTTGGAAAAAATCTTCACTTCATCATGGAAAAAATTGAAAATTAAAATTTTTTTTTTAGCGACAATTACCGTAGTTCACAGTTCAATTCGGATTTTACCAAGTTTAATCGAATTATTAAATTATTGGATTTTAAGAAATGATGGCTCATTTTCTTCTTCGAGGTCGTGTTGTAGGGTCTGACGTCACCAATAAATTGAATTTGAGCCTTTCTTAATAAAATAATAATTTCGACAAATTATTATTTTATTAACAAAGTAGTCGTATGTAATTGGTGAAGATTCTTCCACACAGCCATACAAATTTTTAGAAAACTTTACCATCTTAGATTTTTTATTATTCTCTCATTTCTTAACTGCTAATCAGAATAATTGAAAAATTAAATAAGTTTTATAAAAACATATCTGATTAGTACAGTAATTTTTATTAAAAAAGAAATTTTTTATTATGTATTTTTAATTTTTTCTAAGTTAAGAATTTTTTTTTTATTAGACACGACTAACAATATCATTTCAAGTCTTAAAGTAGTTCGTTCATGAAAATTAGACCTCAGGCAAAAATAGATAATTTTGCTTTCAAGAATAACAATATTATTATTGAAGGGCTTATTTGAAAGTGAAAAGATTATTTTCCATGAAAAAAATTTGAAACACAAAAAAATAATTTTATTAATAAATTTTATTTTTGCCCAAACTTATTTTCTTATCGCTTCGAGCCAAATTTAAAAAAATGATGCGATCTAATAAATCACGGTTCATTTTTTTAGGAAAAAAATTCTCTACAACTTGACCGTTTCCAATTTTCGAAAATGAATTCTTTAATGGCTGAAATGATAAAAAAACAATTTTTCAAAACAAAATTTTTATAATTAATTCAATTTCATATGCAAAAGGATGTTTTTTATTCGAAACGATATCATTTATAACATTACAGCAATTTTCAAAAGTCTGATGAAATATTATTCCCGTGAAGCAACTACTTTCAAGCTCATAAAACCGTACAATTGAAAAGGCTCAAATTTCAAAATTGAAAATTTTCAGATGAAACATTCAAAATTGTAGATTTCCACTAAGGCGAAGCGCGATAATCTAAATAATTATTATTTTGTGTGTCTGAGATGCTCCGAGAGTTTATTTTTGTATGCAATGCAATTGCGAGGGTCGTTGAATCGCCAGTAACTGCATTCTCACAATTCTCAGCCTAAATTGACGGTATTTTTCTTGACAACAAAGTTCAGCAACGTTCATTCTTTTAGGAAAAAGATTCTCTACAACTTGACCGATTCCAATTTCTGAAAATGAATTATTTAATGGCTGAAATAATAAAAAAACAATTTTTATAAACAAATTGCTGTATTTGATAATAATTAATTAAATTTCAAAAATAGGATACGGTCATGTTGTAGAGAATCTTTTTCCTAGAAAAATGAACCGTGATTTATTAGAATCGCATAATTTTTAAAAATTTGGCTCGAAGCGATAAGAAAATAAGTTTGGGCAAAAGTAAATTTAATAATAAAATTATTTTTTTGTGTTTCAAATTTTTTTCATGAAAAATAATCTTTTCTCTTTCAAATTAGCCCTTCAATAATAATATTGCTATTCTAAAAATTAAAATTATCTATTTTTGCCTGAGGTCTAATTTTCATGAACGAACACCTTAAAATCATAGAAAAATTTTTTTTCCAGAGATCTGATTTTTGGCACGACAACTACTTTAAGTTTTCTAAGGGCTACCTGGCTACTCTCGAATCTTTTTAATTTCATAAAAATTGATAAATACTTTCATTAAGAAAGAAAAATTAGTGTATCGCATATGCAAGCAGATATGGAAAATACTGAACTTCGAGTATATTAATGCGAATACTTGTTTGTATGTTGATGTTCAAGTTTGGAATAGCATCAGAGACTAATCTGTACAGACTAAAGCTGGTGTCTAAGGAACACATGCATACATAGATCTGTTGATGAAAGTAAAGGTGTACACAGGCGTGGAAAATCTCTATTATAGAGATGTGTAAAGGTGTCTATAGAGAGATTGTTTACTATATCCTTTCTGGGCATTAGCAGCGAGGCTAAGGCCTTAGGGGTCTCCTGGCAACCAAGCCTATCAAACTATCTTACGGTCTAACCCTTACTGGTCCTCGGACCAACCACCATCACTTGGAGCCCTTAACGACCGACCCCACGGGAGACACCGGGAAATTGAGAAAATTATCCTACTCCGCGTTATAGAGACGATGACTACACGCAACTATCACACTTTGGCTGGCACACCACGATAAATGTAGCCTGGCATTAGTGTCTATGTGATCCATACAATCCAAAAAGTACTTAAATGCATCTACGTAGACGAGCTCGAGCTTATTGAACGATGGGGTGGCAGCCATCTTAGTTCGGAATTAAGGAGAGGGTCAAGGCTGAAACCCTTGTTCAATCTACCCCCTTGCTATAGTTCGTCTAACGCCATTTTTAAATTCTTATCATCTTCCGTCATAATGAAACACTTAACATTTAAATTTCATGCAAATATGTGTAATTAAAAAATATTATATTATAAATAATTTTATAATACGTTAGATTATTTTCCATGAAAAAAATCTGAAATGCAGAAAAATAATGTATTTAACAAATTTATATTTTTGCCGAACTTTTTTCCTTATTGCTTTATACCAAATTTAAGAAAATGATGTGATTCTAATAAATCATGAATCATCTTTTCGGGAAAAAGAATTTTCACAACTTGACTGTTTCCAATTTTTGAAGATAAATTATTTAATGACTGAAACCATTAAGTTAAGTTGTAGAAAATCTTTTTCCTGAAGAAATGATTCGTGATTTATTAGAATCACATCATTTTTTAAAATTTTGCATAAAGCGATAAGAAAATAAGTTTGGGCAAAAGTAAATTTAATAATAAAATTATTTTTTTGTGTTTCAAATTTTTTTCATGAAAAATAATCTTTTTTCTTTCAAATTAGCCCTTCAGTAATAATATTGCTATTCTAAAAAGTAAAATTATCTATTTTTGCCTGAGGTCTAATTTTCGTGGATGAACTACCTTAAATGGGTAAGGAAGCACCCACATTTTATTACCAACTCTTCAAATATTCTCAAGCCTACTCTCTTACCCCTCGTACACTTAGAGAATAAATTTGTTCATTTAACTAAATCGTGCAGTTGAACTTACACAGTAGTATTTTATTGACTAAAATCAACTTTTTTGGTTTAATCCAATACATCCAGAAAACAATTTCTCTGATATACGTCAAGGAAAGAATTCCTTTGAATTGAAGAAAGTTTTGTTGATTCAAAAAATACTATGACTGTATTAATACTACTTTGTTGATTCAATCAAATCCTTCTCTAAGTAATAATTTTCTATCTGAAAGTTACTTCAATATCAGATGATATTTTGCTGAGTTATAATAACTTAGAGATTCCACACTGAGAAAAAAAATTTCATTCAATCAAAGAAAATTATTTGTTTGAAAGACTTTCTTTGATTTAAAGAAGTGATTTATTTGAATTAAAAAAAAAATTTGATTCAAACAAAGCATCTTTGAAATAAATAAAAATGTGTTCGAATCAAATAAAATTCTGCCTTAAATCAAACAAATTGTATCTTTGAACATATATTAATCCATTAATTTTTTTGTTTTTAACAACAATTTATTTGCTTTTAACAAAAATTTATTGGGCCCAAAGATATTTTGTTTTAATTAAACAAATTTTATTCAATTTAAATAAATATTTTGTTTGAATCAAAAAAAGCCTTTTAAACAAATTATTTTCTTTCATTCAATCAAATCTTTTCTCTCAGTGCATGGCCAAAAATGCAGAATTAAATTTTATTCCGATTTCCACTCTTTTATGCATTATCAATTTTTTACAAGTTTTGCCTATGATTATAATAAACTGAAATCAAAATTTCCACAATTCCAAAGCCCTTTTCATTAAAAAAAAGCGTTACTAGGTTACTTTTGAGATAGAAAGTAGTAAATTGTAAGATTTAGGGTTTCGATCTGCAAAGCCACGACTTCGTTGATCCACAAGGTGGAGATTTCACACTTTCAAAGATTACAGGTTACGGTTTAAAAATTTCAATGTTCCTTTTATATTTTTAACCAGAGATATGGAACTTTTAAACGGTGAAGCAGTAAAAAGGTACGTTTTTAAATAGTTAAAAATTGTAAACTGCAAATTCTCTCTTGTGGCTTGACGAGCTTTCGACTTCAGAGGTCGTAACTTAAAATCTTACAATTTACTTTTTTTCCTAACTTAGCTCATGAAACGAGGACATTTGTTAAAAATTTTTTTTCAGATTTTGCACAAATCTAATACTTTCTCATATTTAATAAGGATGAAAGAATAAAAAACTAGAAAAATAAATTCAGCATTGATTTTAGTTTCTTTGGAAAATTATAATCTAAGATTTTTAAAACATGTAAAAAACAAATTTGCATAATCCATCTTATCTTTCGATCTGCTCCAAAAAGCTTCCATCGAAAATATTTAGATATCACCTTTAAATCATTATTTAACTCAAACACAAACTTTTGTTTTAAATTTTAATATTTACATTTTGAATATATTCTCTTTCTTTCTAGTTTTTATCACTAGATAGCGTCACACTATTCGAGAGGTTCTAATAATGATTTATTAGATCCAGAAAAATATTTGCTTATTATTCAGTTGGCCAAATTGTTGGTTGATTAAACCAA
Organism: Diplolepis rosae; assembly: GCA_030998225.1. Lineage (NCBI taxonomy): Eukaryota > Metazoa > Arthropoda > Insecta > Hymenoptera > Diplolepididae > Diplolepis > Diplolepis rosae. The sequence goes on from JAPYXD010000695.1 coordinate 2,229,364, forward strand.
AGGATTTGTATCACGCAACAAAAGAAGATTTGTTTGAATTTACGTTAAAAAAAAATCAACAATAAAATGTAACGAGATTTTCTAGAAAAACTAACCAGATCATCCAGTTAAAATAACTGAAAATTCAATAAATATGAAATTAAGTTATGAAGAACCTATCATTCTTGAAAAATGTCAACCCTTTGAACCAAAACGCATTCGAATTCAAAATCCTGAAGTTTAATGACGGACGGGAAAAAGAGAATTTACACAAATTGCTGTTTTAAACTGACAAAGACACAATTGGAGAATAAAATCATAACTAATTCACGGTTTTTGCAAATTTTATCATTTACTTATGGAGATGAAGAATTAATAGCGTATATTATGTATTATTCTAAATTATGTTTATTAATGACTTGAACATTATTTCCTTTCAACTTATATATTGTTCACATTAATATAAGTTCTTGAAGGAACAGCTAAAGACGTTTCCACTATAAAACCCAGAAAAAAGTTTCTTTAATTAAAAAAAAAACTTCTTTGAATCAAACAAAGGGCCTAACCGGGTTTCCATGTAAAAACGGCCCCGAACCCAAATGAGATCTAGTATCAAGTATTCGAAGGCATTCGCCCTAGGATTGTTTTGTGCAGATTTTCAACTCGATAGCCGCTATATTGGATGAGTTATCGCTGATTCTGCAAATTTCGTTTTTTACATTTTTTACGTCAACTAATAGTTGGAAAAATCTGAAAAAATGTACAGCATTTTGTCTTATCAAGAGAAAGTTCTGTGAATTTTTCGCGAATTTATACGCGTAAAATTCGCAAAGAAAAAAATTGCAAAAATTTTTGCATGCAATTTTTCGGATGAAAAAATTCGAGAACAAGTTTGAGTTTATTGTTAATAATATGTCTACTAAAGACTCGTATATGATAATTTTTTCAGATTTTTAAAAAATGTGGACGACACTTAAAAAATCGATAATGTCTAAAATCGGCGGTTTCGATGGTACTCATCGTTGGAAATGTATATTATTGCCGGTTTTTGTTGTAGACGTTATTCTCAAAAACTTCTACATGCAATTTCTTCATGAATGAAAATCAATGACCGAAGCCGATTTTCCAGAAAAAAATAAGTCTTCCAAAAAATCATATTATCTAATTTATTTGGATTTTTCAACAATGTAGACAGTAAAGTACATAATTTTATTACTTTTTAACACTTATTATAACATTCTTATCACATTTTATATTATCTTGCATATAGAAAATAAAATAATTACGTCTACATTGTTGGAAAATCTGAATAAATTAGATAATATGATTTTTTAGAAGACTTATATTTCGTTGGCAAAATCGGCATCGGTCACTGATTTTCATTTATGAAGAAATTTCATGCAGAAGTTTTTGCTATCTCGTCCAACACGAATTCCGGGTAGAAAGGTTCGCGAAAAAATGAACGTAGATTAGTTAGTTAGAGAAATTTCTTGTTTCTTCATTTTGTCTTCGAATTAAAGAAACAAATGTCTTATCAGTCGCTTAATACACGCGCAATGTGATTCACAGAAACATTTTCTTTAATGTAAAGGAATAATTTTTTCCTTAAAGGTAATAAATTTAAAGAAATAATTTCTCAAGATTTTGCCAGTACTGTATTAAAATCAAAAATATATATTTTTAAATCACATAAATAATATTAAAAAAATAATTTCTTTCATTTAAAAAATTCTAAAAACGTGATTCCTTAGAATCAAATAGATTTATAGTTGTTGTAAGGGTTTTTTTTACTTTGAATTGAAGAAATGAAGTTAAAAAACGATTTCTTAAATTTAAATATAACTTTTTTCTGGGTGTTAAGTGTTCAAATTTCAGCATAAATACTCAATTTTGAGAATGCATCTAATTGCGAATTGCCCAAGGTGATAATACTGTACAATATTGGCCCAATATCGGCAGCCAGCAGTCTGCTATTATTATTGGTCCAGCGTCTGGCCCATGGACGGCACATTACTGGCCCATGTGTCACTTTTACCACGGCAAACCATTCTGGAAGTGAGAAAACCAGAGTTCGGCACAGCATTGGCCCATTGCTGTGCTGAAAACAAGTTTGGCAATGCTGGGCCAGTGTTAGGCCGTATCTAACTTCGCACTTGGGCAACTGAGAATTTTTCGGAACCTTGCACCAAGTATCGAAATGTCTAGTAATCAGACAACTTGAAATTTCCGGATTTTTCCCGAATAAATTTTTTTTTCCCCGATCACGTTAAAGATGTATTTTTTTTATTTAGCATCTTCAATGACCTAGGAAAACACTGTATCATAGGTGGGACAATAATGCATTATACTCACTTTTGTCCGACCCATTACTGAAATAGAAATACAAAATGGTAAAAAAAAGTGTGAATTTAAACACACTCAAAACTATTGACCCATTGAAAAATTATTACATTTTTTCCTAACAGTTGTACATAAATTTGGAAAATAATTCCTCACAACAGTTCGGAACACGTATGCAACATTAATTGAAAAAATTATTAGTGAATATGGGGCATGTCTTTTAAACAAAATTTCCTAGTGGTTTCAATTATAATATTTCCAAGGAACTCAATAAAAAGTGATCTAAGAAATATAAAGCCTAACCTTAAAAGCGAAAAAACATTTATTTTAATTATTGGTTGAGTAAAATGAAATTATTGAATTTTAAAATTAGAGCTTTTATCTAACACTCTTAAAAAAGAAAAAATTAGTTTTCTAGAATAAAATTCAATTTTTCGATACAATAGAAAAAATACTCGGGTTTGCCCGATTTCCCAGTCCGCTAGACACCCTGAATATATATTTTTTACATCTTAAATACTTTTCGAGTTCTTTGCAAGCTGAGGCATTTATTTTTGAAAGGTAAGCAAATACTTGAAACCTATTATAAGGAATAGGATAGTAACGATGGAAGAAGATAGAAATACTCGTTCCACGAATGGCTGACCGGGCATCCTGTATAGAACAGTTTTACCGATAAGAGACGCCGTGTGTAACAGCCCCGAGCTAAAGCACCAAAGCTTATACCCCTCGGTCTGTGGTGTGTTCTGTGTACGTTATCCGGTATGAATCCTGAAACTCAACTACTCCAGACGAGATTCCCAGAACCTCCGACAAAGAGAAACGAGAAGTGAATTTGGTGGTTGAGACACAAAATATATGACTTCGATCAGAGTAAATTGTCAAATATTGGAACAATATATTAATATGGGACAGTCTTTTACATATCGTACGGATTTAAACAAAAAAATTGCTAACATTTTTAAGTCTTAAATTTTTTTCTGTGGCATCTTTTTATTAATTTAATCGACACGTATATCGGGACTTTCGTAAAAAAAAAAAAATTTCGAGAAATATATTAATTTAAACTTTTGATAAAATTGGATAAAATGCTAAATTTTATTGTACTTACAAATCATTACCTCCGGTTGAAATAATCAAATCGATTTCGTTTTTTTTCATTTTTTAGCTTATTACGTTACACGCAGAAAAAAGATCAGTAAAATTTACAAGAAGTTCGGTACTTATTTGAACAACATGACTTTTTAGTAAATTTTACAAGAAGTTGAATTCAATTAACAGATTTCCTATACAATTCACTTAGCGTACAGTACAATCAACTTAACTCGGATTTTTTCGTATTCAGTAGATTTTACTGGACGCTGAGTGAAACGTACAGAAAATCTGTTAATTGAATTCAACTTCTGCTAAAATTTACTGAAAAGTCATGTTGTCCAAATAAGTACCGAACTTCCTGTAAATTTTACTGATCTTTTCTCTGCGTGTAGGTTTTCAGGTGAATATTTTTATCATTTTTATTTTGTTAATTAACTACAGATATAAGCAATTTAATTGTTTAAACAATTTTTGCATGTTTGCCCCCTCAGTAGAAAAATTTGGAAAAAATAGTATCATATGCGCTATGTCTCAATATAACTAGCACATATTTAATAAAAGTGGAGACTCAATTAGATCGGAAGATATGAAATATTTTTGAGCGCGCGACGTGTTTAATCATGTTTGAGTCAACTAAAAGTACATTACGTACCTCTTTTTAGCTATTTGAATCAGTCAAATTTCACTGATAATCAGTAGGTTTTGACTGATTCAAATTTAGAGAGCATATGATAGTATTTCTCCAGATTTTTCCACTGAGGGGGCAAGCATGCAAAAATTATTTAAACAATTAATTGCTTATATCTGCAGATAATTAAAAAAATGAAAATTATAAAAATATTCATCTGAAAACCTCCCAAGTGCGAAATTAGATACGGCCCAACACTGGCCCAGCATCGCCAAAAATTTCACGAAGATCGGCTGCTAATATCGTGCCGTTGCTGGAATGATAACTCCGGTATGCATTTGGCTGCCAATGCTGGCCCAAACTCTGGCCGCCAGCACTTGTTTTCGGCACAGTAACGGGCCAATGCTGTGCCGAACTCTGGTTTTCTCACTTCAGGATGGTTTACCGTGGTAAAAGTGACACATGGCCCAGTAATATGCCGTCCATGAGCCCGACTCTGGCTCTTCTACTTTCAGAACTGGGTGCCATAGTAAAAATGACAATCGGCTTGGTATAGGGCCGATACTGGGCCAAGTTTCGGCTGAAGGTCGGTAAATTTAAACAGTCGAAAAAGGCCGCCGTCGTCGGCCCAGCACTTGACCGATGCAAACAGTGACACTGGCCCAATAACAATGGCCGACTCTTGGCTGCCGAGATTGGGCCAATATTGTGCCGTATTTAGTACTCATTAGAAACTAGTCGATTCTGTTTAGTTTAATTGATCTAAAATTTTAACAATTGAAAAATCAAATTCAAGTATGTCTAAATGAAATACCTCACGTAACATAAATGACATTAGCATCAATTTTAGAGCTATGAAGCATCCAAATATATATTCTTAGCTGTAATCTTAGAAGTACAGATTTCTATTGATAACACTGTTTGCTCAAAATCCACACGAATAATGGCATTGTAAAAAAATTCCAGCTGCGTGTTATTTGTAGTAACTACAGTATAATATAATCAGTACTTGCATGTTCAGTCAATTTTTGAAATTCATTTAACGTTTACGAATTTTGAAAAACAGAATCTGCGTTTTCTAGATAATTGAAATGAAGTTTCTCCTAGTTGCTTTTTTCTGTGTCTCCTTAAACATAATTTCTATTATTGGTAAATATTTTACAATTAATAAAATACATGTTTAAACTAATCAAACATCTCGCATCCACGTAATTTCTAAATCAGATATTTTAACTTATTTCTACATGTTTACAATTCCTAAAAAACACTGTTTTACTTTGAAGAAAAATGTGTCCCAGTGAAAACATTTGACAGTAAAAATATTTTTTTTAGAACAAAAATTAAAATAATACCTCATCAAAGATTAAATTCTCACTTATTTTACCCAAATGAAACCTAATATAATTTTGCAAAAGTTTTCAACGTGTGGCTTTACATGTAACATTTAAAACATTGCAATTTGGAATTTTTTCGCAATTTATAAAAATTGAACAGTAGGCGAAAAAAATTAAGATCTTCATGAATAATAAATATTTTTGACTTGTGCAGAAATCTCTTGATCTGGCTCTGGCCTGGTATAGAACCTTGAACGAAAGTTGGAACCGCGTCAGATTGATAAGAATCCAAAAGATAACCTTACGATAATCCGTCCTTTAGTTCAGGCTCAAGGTTGGTTCAAAGTTCCATGCCAAGTCAGAACATTCGAGACCTGGGTCTGCTCTGGGTTAGGAAAAAATTTTTGCATGAGTATTATCATTGTAGGTAGCAGTTCTCCAAAACTAGAAGGGAAAATAATAAATGGAAGATTAGTTCCAGTGAACCAAAAAGTTCCAGGAGCAGATTTAACATCGGTAGTTTCCGTGAGATACAGGGGTAAACACCATTGCGGTGGATGTTTAATTTCTGAAAAGCATGTCTTAACAGCCGCACATTGTCTTGTATATCATATGGGACTACTCGATTCAATTGATGTTTTTAAAGTGTATGTTGGAAGCATCTTCCTTTTGGTTAAAGGAGAAGAATACTCAGTTAAACATAAAGATACTCACCCACAGTACCAAAACTTTACGCAGGGATATGCTTTCGATATTGGCCTCTTAACGGTGAGTTAAAAAAAATAAGACAAAATCATATGGGAGTTAAAAATAAATAGTTTGAAATAATTTATATTCAGACTCAATTTCCTAGATGCAGGTGTATGTATGTATGTAATGTTACGATGTTTTGTCTGCAAACATGCGTATGGAATGAAGGTCAGGAAAACAGGATTGATTACCTAAAAGTTTAGTAAAAACATTCACACTTGCTTCTTTTCAACTGATTTCTGGACAAACAAAAGATTTAATCTTAAGGTAATCAATTCTGTTCTCCTGATATCCATTTTCCTCCTTGCATGATAATTTGAGAACTACAGTGGAAATAAAATTATTTGATCTAATAAAACTATTTCTGATTAAAATGATTAAAAATTCTAATTGATTCAGATTGAGAGAATCCATTTCTTATAAGCTGTTTTTGAGTGTATTAAAGTGATTTATTCCATAATTTCATTCTTTAAAAAGTAGTTATACATAGAAAACCTTATTCTAGCAAATCATATGATCAAGCCTAAAACAATTATCTATTGGAAAATTATTGAAAAAATGATTCTTAAATCAAAATCTCATTATTTTTAATTATTTTAATTAATTATCAACCAAAATAATTTTGAATGGACTGAAATATTTGTCCTATTTATTCACAAAAAAATTAGACTAATCCAAATAAAATCAAGTTGGATCAACCAAAGAATTTCCTTATTATACGATTGAACAGAATTTTGATCAGACAATTTGTTTCTTTTTACATGAGTTGGTTAAATCAAACAAATATTTCAGCTGATTCCACCCAATTTTGGTTGATTTAATTGAAGTTTGTTTCACTTGTTTATTCAACAAGAAGGTTTCATATGATCAAGTAAATTTATTTCTTATGTAAACCAAGGAATCTGGCAGATCGTAGAATAAATAAAATTGTTAGTTTATCAAACGTAATTTCGGTTGGATTAAATTCATTTTTATAAAATTTTAATGTAAATTAGTTATTTTTCGTCAATTATTAGTCGATATCATGTACAATTGATTTAGTGACAAATTTCATACTTTACATTAATGACTTGTGGATTTATTAGATTTAGAGGGTACAGTTCATAATCACTGCTTCTGCACAGAGTAAATAAATTTTTAACATATCATTCAAATCAGAAAGTACAGTCCACATGAAATGAGAACCAAAAATTCGTTGATTAACAACCAGTTCAATTGAATTTAGCTTACAACGATGGTCACTAAACCAGCTCACGTAAAACCCGCTAAATTACCCCCAGCAAATGTTTTACTACGAAGCGATGCAATAGGAGTATTTGCAGGATGGGGCTCATGGAAAGTTGATGGTCCTGTATCGAAATTCATGAGAAACGTGCAACTTAGAATTGCGCCAAATCAATACTGTGATGATGGAATATATGGTTTTAATAAGGAAGTTCAATTTTGCACATTTGGCAAGCCTTCTAGATATTTGGTTGAGGTTTGTCTTTACATCGCTCTTTCTCAATTTGAATCAGTGAAATTTCACTGAAAAGAGTGAAATTGGCACTAAAATGGATCAGTGAAACTTAATTGGTAAAACACATTTTACTAATCGAATCCAATGAAATACCACTGATTGGGAGTGACATTTTCACTAAAATGAAAGAGTAACCCATTTCCATCCACCCTATCAGTGAAATCTCACTTATCCAAATTCAAAGAGTTAACTACAATAAAAATCACAAAACTTATTTTCTTGTAAATTAAATTTTTAATTTTAAATATCATTAATATTTGACTACAGGAAGATTTCGGTAGTCCTCTGCTTCATCAGAATATACTTTTGGGAATAAATTCTTGCAGTAATAATAAAGGATCAGCTATTTTTAATAAGATTTCTGGTTTATTAACATACATTGACGCAGCAAAGGAGCGAGCGGAGGTTGAAGATAATACAGCAAATGCTGAAGTCAATAAAGCAAAGAATGAAGCTAATAATGAAAATATTAAAGCTAATAATGAAAATACTAAAGCTAATAATGAAAATATTAAAGCTAATGAAGCAAAGATTGAAGCTGATAAGGTCGCACCAAGCGTTCGCAGTCCGCAAAAAATGGTAAAAACAAGTCTTGTAGATCACTTAAAAGTTTTTTGCAGTACTGTTCTCTCTCATTCTGATTCAGACGACTTTGTCTATTTCAAAACCAAATTTTAAATAAAAATTTGAGATTATCAAAATTCTAAATTTGAACCTGTCAAAATCTACTGATTATCAGTGAAATTTGACTGATTCAAATAGCTAAAAAGAGGTTACTGTAAATCAGTCAAATTTCACTGATTATTTCAGTGAAAATTGACTGATTTGACAGCGAGAAATATTTTGTTCAATGATGAATCAGTGAAAATTAACTGATTTAACACTGAAAAATATTTTTTCACTGATGAATCAGTAGAAAGGCAAATCACTGATTCAATCAGTAAAAATTTGACTGATTTAGATTTAGAGAGTATGGACAGTTTACTTAAAAAATTACTTTTTTTTTATAATATTTTCTTCAGTGTGAGGGAGAATGATAATATTTAAATATGAAAGCCCGATAATTCAGGAAAGAACCCTTACAACCCATTACTAATTAAAAAAGTAAAAATGACTGACAATTCAGTTCTTGGAGAGAACCACGTACACAATTTCTTTAAGTTACATCTCAACTTAGAGAAAAATGTTTCATAGTGACGTTTCCTACAAATTAATATGTTTGTTTAAAGAAATAAAAGTTATGTAAAATTGAAATTCTGATCAATGTAAAGTTAGAGGAATAATACAGTACGAAATGAAAAGTAAAGTAAAGCATAGAATTTTACTTCAAATAATAATAACGAAGAAAAAAATTAATTAAATAAAACTGAGAAAAACCTTTAAACATTTGACATAACTTAATCATATTACACTTCATTTTATTATTTAAAAATAAATTCAATTAAATTTCAACTATATCATTATTTTTCGTCGTCTGCAACAATTTACAGTATCATGCCTACACCCAGAGAAAAGTTTATTTGATAAACAGTAAAAATAAAAATTTCTTTGAAACAAGAAATGTTCTGTTGATTCAAACAAATTTTCTTTAACGTAAGCAAATCAACTTCTTTAGATTAAAGAAAATTTCTTTGAATCAACAACACTTGTTTTCATTTAAAAAAATTTTTCTTTGGCTCAGAGAAACTTTTCTTGGGATGTAGCTCTAGTAATATTTTCGGATTGACCCTAATTCGAGCCAATAAAAACTTTATGACCCGCTAGTAGAAAAATGAAATTTTCAATCTCGTTTAAATCATTCCAATCCGATTGCTCAGAGGTCGGAATGATCGGATTGAGTTGGATTTATTTTCAACTGATTTGCATCAAATGAGATCGAAACCTATTTTTTTATTGTCTCGGGAAAGACATTATTAATTCATTATTGAAAATTCCGCATTTTATTCTGAAATATTCTATACATTTTTCAAAATCCTGTTCTGTAAATTCCTGTATCTCCAATTCTTGAGCAGTTTTATGAACTTTATTGAACTCATTTTTTTCATGTAATGTTTGGATTATATGAAAAAAAACTGTCATGTAAAATTGAATGGGACATGAAAAAAATATTTTTTATCCATGCAAAAATATTGCCGATTTGCAGAACAGGCCCAGGATTGGCAATTTCAGGAATAACATTAAATGACATGCCAGGACTGGGCCTGGCCTTACTCTCTAAATCTGAATCAGTCAAATTTTCACTGAAGGAATCAGCGATTTGCCTTTTCATCTTTTTCGCTATTTGAATCAGTCAACTTTCACTCATAATCAGTAGATTTTGACTGATTCAAATTTAGAGAGTACGGAAAGATGATTGGAACGCGATAGTATATCAAATTTAGTATACGTATAATATTGATGCGAAGGTTTTTAAATTTAATAAAATTATAATTTCCTTTTACTTTGTGATTTTCAAAATATGTATTTATGAGAATAAAGTACTCTTCAATTCTCAATTAGTCAGCTTATTTTTTAATATGATAATAATGTAGTTCCCACCTACACAATAAATCATTCTAAAAAAGTGAACTCAAAATGTGAAAGTTTTTATACAAGCTAAGTCCATATATTTGGTGTATTGTTCGTAATTTTGGGAAACATTTGATTCATATTTTTTATAAATATTTTTTTAAACTATACTCTATTATATACTTCATAGTTTATTTTCCAAGATTCAGTGGCTAAAATTGTTAGATATATTTTACTATACAGCTATCAAGAACAAAAATCAAATGGCGAATAGATTATTTTTGACGAGAAATTTACTCCAAAAAGTAGTGACATTTCACTCAAAAAATTGAAATTCCACTCTATTTGAGTGAATTTTCACTCTAATGGTAATTTCTACATGAACAAATCATAGAGAGAAGATATAAAATTCATTATTTATCATTTTAATCTCAAGAGGTGCATTTGACGATTCAGAATATCAGTTAGTATAAATTTTCTTTTTATTGTGTGGTAAAACAGTTTAAACTATTATTATAATTAGTTAATTGAATCCTCAAATTAATTGAATTCTATTAGACCAATGCCACTTTTTCTTCGTCTACTACGTCTACAATTGCAAAAGGTAATTACAAATCTTGAAGTTATAAAGGAACATTCTGCTTAGGAAAATTTTATAACCGCAAGGGAAACGAAATCATTTCAATAAATATCATCCTCCGCTGAATGTAAAATACTAAGTGATAAAGAAAGGAGGAAAGTAAGCAAGGAACTTAGTTATGTAGGAGAACGAGGGTGAAGAGAGGAAAAGGAAACACCTCGGGTGGCAAGAAACAGCCTCTTGGTCCTGGATCAATAGAAGAGGGGTTATTCAGTCTCAGGTGGGGGTTGGAGATACAGAAGGGGTTGAAAAATCTTAGATTACCCCATTGGAGAGAATCGGCAGCCCAGTTCTGCCCGGGCGGGTAGGAGAAACCTTAGAAAAGAGGCGTGGTTTCTCCTCCGTGTTCTATTCCTCTCTATCTTATTACCTCCTTTCGACTTTCTCACTTACTCTCTTCCATCTCATTCACGGCGGAAATCAACCCTCTAGTGAGAAGATCTCCGTCCGCGAAAACTATCATCAATATACAGGGTGAGTTTTTTATCTTGCGACATAGAAATATGCATAGTGCAAAAAACATATTGCGCACAAAAGACATTTTATTTACGAAGGAAACGATACGTATATCTTGAGATATTTCGATGCATCAGGATAAAAAACTCACCCTGTATATCTCATCAAGTTCATTTATAGAGTACAATAAATTAATTTTTGTCACCTGAATCCAGATATTTTTGAGCTTTTTATAGTTTATTTGCAATTCTATTCTTTTGTTTTATGCAGTTTATTCTTCTTTTAGTATAAGAGTAATAATTATTAAGAAACATGATATAAGTTATAATATATATTTGTCATTAATAAAAATATTGATTTTCGATTTTGGTGAAAATTATAAACTTCGAGAATTAATTAAAAATCATAAAAATGATATTTAGATTTACATGACTTGCACATACATATGTACAATGAGTAGAAAATAAGTACACATATTCAATAAATAAACAATCCAATCATTGGAATATTTTACATTCAATAATATTATAGTAGTATTTCTCAAGATTATTTTATAAAATATTTAAGATAATTTTAGACAATAATGGCATAGTAGGCTTCTGTTACAAACAGAAGTTATGCTGAGAGAAATATCATTAATAAACTGGTTAAAATACCTAAAATTTTCTACAATGTAAGATTTTCATTAGTAACAATTATTTTCACCAATTTTTTTGAAAGAAATAGCGATTTGATTTTATGTAAAAAACACTAAAGGAACATACTATTAAAAAAAAAATTTCCATTCATTAGTTATAAAAAACTTCTTTATAGATACTAAGATATTAGTAATACAGTAAAACCCCGATTATCGCAACACCTTCCAATCAAATGCCTCCCGTTTATCGCAAATACGGAGGGGCTCCGACTCCTGCACCACCAACCTAACCAACTGGTTGTCGGCGCATGCGCCTCCACAGTAGTTTCGCGCGCGTTCGCTGTTTATCACAAATTTAAAAGTGAGGGGTATTCCTGACTATCCTTAAGAATCATGTGACTTCTCCTTCTACTAACAGGAGGAGGAAAAAAATAGTGGTTTATTGCGATAAGCGGGAGAGACAAGTTGCAATAAACGGGAGATGCAATAGACGGGTGTTGCGATAAAAGGGGTTTTACTGTACCTGTTAAAGTGCATGACCAACTGAGTACATACTCTCTAAATCTGAATCATGCAAATTTTCACTGATTGAATCAGTGCTTTGCCTTTTTACTGACTCATCAGTGAAAAAATATTTTTCACTGCCAAATCAGTCAATTTTCACTGAAATAATCAGTGAAATTCGACTGATTTACAGTAACCTCTTTTTAGCTATTTGAATCAGTCAATTTTCACTGATAATCAGTAGATTTTGACTGATTCAAATTTAGAGAGTAAGCAGAAAACAAAGGTAAATTTTACAAAAAGAATAGCTATTTGTTTTACTAGTGGGGAAAAAAAACGATTTCGAATCTTCCCGATTAGTAGTTTCTTTTTACTGATTCACAGATTTATAGAGAGGTAATAATGTAATCAGACAAATATAGTGAATTCAAACAAATTAGTTTGGTTAAACTTATCGGAAATAATTAGACCCAAAAAATACGGTAGATTTATTCTTCAGTAACAGATACGTCTTACGGAAAGTAAAAGATTGAGTACTCTAATAAAAGGAGAAAAGTAGGTAAAAAGTTTAGTCGTGTACAAAAGAGAAGAACAGAAAAGACAAACACTTTGCATGGTAAAAAAACATCCCCTTAGTCTTGGATCAATAGAAAAAGGGGGTTTTGCACTACAGAGTGGGGATAAGAGATAGAGAAAGGGTTGAAAAATCTTAAGCTAGTCTATAAGAGAGAGTTGAGAACCCAGTTCTGCCCGGGAAAGTAGGGGAAACCTTAGACAAGAGGCGTGGTTTCTCCTCCGATTCTCCCTGTCACGATTTTCACATCTCCTACCCTCTATTCTATTTTTCTCTAACCCCCCCCCCCCCCCAAGAAGAATCAAACATTTAGAGAAAACAGCTCCTTCGATAAAAACTATCTCAACCACATGCTTTCGACTACCAAGGTTGATGGTCCACACCGATGCACTTCTCAAATATTCATTGCACTATACTCTTTCTTTTAACGACTTCTGTCTAACCTAAACCGACAATAGCTACTAATTTCCCTTGCGGATTTTAGTTTGCTCTTAACACTGTAGAAAATATCTGGAATTTCGTTAAAAATTTTTAAAGTAGAATTCTCTATTTTGGATAAGAAAGCTCAATTTCTTATATCATTAGAAATTTTACCGTTATTTAGAAAAAATTGTCGTTTTTGAAAAAAATATTTACATAATGCATAGAAATTTTTTTTAATAAGATAGAGAATATATTAATATCAATATGGAAGTTTACCAAAGTGGTTTCAAGAAAAATTACTAAAAATCAATTGCGTCACAAACATTTTCAAAAGAATTTTTGCAATTTTTTTTAGAATTTTTTAAAGAAAATTCTTTAAAAACTGTCATAGTGTACTCAAGTTGATTATTTAGCGGCGTAAGATTGATTTAACGGAATAATTCTTCAATTAAATTGAATCTTATTCAAATAACCTAAAATAACTTGTTTTCTTACCAAATTTATTTAGTTGTTAATATTTTTTTTGATTTCAGGATATTTTTTGGGTAAGTCAACTACATTAATTTGTTGTAACACATTTATTTAATAATAATTTACTTCATCCAACTAAAAATTTTAGTTGTCAGCAGATACATGTTTCAATTTCATTTAAAAATTAGGTTATACATATCAACCAATACATTTATCTGTCCTAATCAAAGTTGGTCAAAGAAATTTGTTGATCGACAGCATAGTAAAACAATCTCTGAACACTCAAGTTCAAGTAACTTTTATAATATTGTTAGTGTGAATTTAATTTTCTTAAAGTTACTTCAACTTTGAGGAATACACTCTCATCACGAATTCCACACTCAATACTCACAATCGAAAAAAAGAAACTGGAACTCGCGATTCAAGGAGAAAAAATACTTGGTGCACTAAATCGCATTCAAATTTTATCATCCATTCAAGAGATATTGTCTTCACAGACGACAAAAACGATGCCAAAGATGTCAACAACAGACGGAGAGACAGGATTAATAAAACCTTTTTTCCCGATTCAGGGGATCATGAAACGTCGAGATTCTTTGAAGAAAATGGATGTCAAATTTTACAAAAATCTAATACCTTTTCATATGTGATGAGAATGTAAAAAATTCCTCAATTGATCAAACTAAATTTCGGCTAAATCAACTAAATATTTTTCAAAATGTGATTTAATTTGAAAATTTTCATCAGCGTACATAATGTCAGAAAAACATTTCTGTCACAGTTTTAGGCAGGAACACGCAACATAGCAAATAGTTAAAAATGCCATTTTAAACGGCTAGTTTGTGCTCTAAAAGGCAAAATAGTATAAATAATACATTTTATTTTTGCAAGGGTTGCCACTCGAATTGCAGTATTTACCATTTAACTATTAAAAAAATGGAACGAAATGATGAATAGTCCAATTCAAGTGGTAAAACTTGAAAAATTAAAATGTATTATTTACCATTTTTCCTTTCAAAGCACAAACTGACCATTTAAAATGGCACTTTCAGCTATATTCTCTGTTGCATAGAAGCAACAAAAACTAAATTTAGTCAAGAACGCCTTGGGTCTTCATAACCTCCAAAACTGGTCAAATACTAGTGAATGAGTACAAGTTATATTTACAGTATGCGATACGAACAAATTATATCATAAAAACTTTTTCACCAACAAGAGACGAAATCATCTTATTACTATGCCTAACTGGATGCAAAATATTAGTAACAAACGAAAACTGAACAAGAAGCTAGTTATATAGGGATAAAAAAGAGTAGAAAAAGATAAAAAGAGAAGAAAACACTTTTGGTAGGAAAGATCAATCCCTTAGTTCTGAATCAATAGAAGAAGGGGATGCACTCTTGGGTGGGGGGAAAAGGATACAAGAAGGGGTTGAAAATCTTAGGTTACCCCATGTGAGAGGGTTGAAGCCGAGTTCTGCTCAAGTGAGTAGGGGAATCCTTAGACAAGAGGCGTGGTTTCACCTTCGTATTCTCTCCGTCTCTATCTTATCCTTTCCTATCATCTATTCTTCTTGCTCTCTTCTACCCCCTTTACCACGAGAATCAACCCTTCAGAGAAAACAACTCTTCCCGTAAAAACTATCACAACCACATCCCCTCGACTACAAAGTTCATCGAGCACTCGGATGCACTTACAAATTCTTGAGATCGCTCTTCTTTTTAATGCCAACTATCGTTTTATTTAAAGCGTAAAGAGACATTAAATTCCGGCGCGGACCTCTGTCTGCCTTTAAGATCCGATTTCGCGAAACCGCAAATGCGAATTGAAAAAGATGTCGGGGCTTTCTAACACTTTCATGGTCCCAACAACGGAGCTTTTTTATCGACAATGAGGACGTGGACAACAAAGCTTCGGCTTGATGAGAAAGCCAGGGCGTCGCGACGCTCTTTTTTACAGCGCATGCGGCCAATGCTATTCAGTGAATGGAGGGGGAGGGGGCGAATGGAATGCCAGCGGATAACCGGGGAAAGTGAAATTACAAATCGAATATTATTTTGATTGAATCAGGGTTATTTTAGAAGATTTCACTTCAGTTTTATGGGTTTATTAAGTTCATTTATCACGGAAAAAAAAATAATTTTTTTAACCGATCCCAATTTGAATGATTCATGAAGTAGCAAAAACAAAATCTTATTGGGAACTGCTCAATATAAATGCATGTTGCTAATCACATGAGCAACAAGCGAAACAAATTTTTTTTTTTTTATTCAAAGAAATTATTTTTACAGTATAAGTTAATGCAATAGAGTAATCCTTTACATTTCTAAATAATGATTCTAAAAATAAACTAGAATTTATAAAATTACTGATAAGTTCCAAAATTTCAAGCTAATTATCAAAAGATTATCTTTTTCTATAAACATAGTTGCTATATATATTTACTCCAAATAAGCAGCCCGTGTTAACATTTAATAAGGTAGTTGTCGTGCCAAAAATCAGTCTCTGGAAAAAGAAGTTTTTCTATGATTTCAAGATTGGAAATTATATCATCAGCCGTGTCATATGTGAGGAAAGACACTCTTTTTAATGAAAAAATTTAAAAATTATGAAAAATAATTTTTTAATAATGTTTTTTGTAATAGGATTTTTCCTTACTATCGCTTCTTACCAATTTTTTAAAAATGATTGAAGATTCTTAAATCATAGCTTATTTTTTCGGGAAAAATATTCTCTACAACTTAACCGTTTCCAATTTCTGAAAATAAATTCTTTAATGGCTGAAATCATTAAAAATCAATTTTCCAAAACAAAATTTTTATAAACAAATTGCTGTATTTGATAATAATTGATTCATTTTCAAAAATTGGAAACGGTTAAGTTGTAGAGAATATTTTCCCCGAAAAAATAAGCTATGATGTAAGAAACTTCAATCATTTTTAAAAAATTGGTAAGAAGCGATAGTAAGGAAAAATCCTATTACAAAAAACATTATTAAAAAATTATTTTTCGTAATTTTTAAATTTTTTCATTAAAAAGAGTGTCTTTCCTCACATATGACACGGCTGATGATATAATTTCCAATCTTGAAATCATAGAAAAACTTCTTTTTCCAGAGACTGATTTTTGGCACGACAACTACCTTAATCAAGGCTTAAATGGAAACTATTAGACTTCCCAATAATTTGGTATTCGTTCGAGGCTTTGATAAATAAACCTATCAGTTTATTGTCAAAGCCCTATAAGATAATATTTTTTATGAAATTGATTTACAAATCTGTTTACTCAAGTTTACTGAAATTATTTATATTACGTGAATTTATATTCTATAGAAAAATTTGTTATTTATCAAATAAAAAAATAAGATGATAGAAAAATAAAAATCTAGGGATCAAGTCAGTAAAAAGCATACGCTGAAATGTTTGTATTCTCTCAGCATTAATATCAGACATTTTTTATTTGAGCTGTACGACCACTTAAGCTTTTTCGTTCATTTTAGACGTGAGGGTTGACCGGAGTCACAATTTATGGGATTGGATTTCACCCAGCTTTTTATACTGCATATATATAATAACTATATTTTGCTCTATATATAATTACTGTTTCATAGAACTTCTACAAAAATATAAAAAATTAAGACAAATATTTTTGGAAATATTTGAGATTCTCTGGACACGAATCCATTAAATTTTTATTGAATTGAAATTAGTAAAAAACTTTTCACTATGAAATCAGTAATTTATCTTTAAATTGCAGTTAAAAATGACTAACTGCATAGTAAAAAATTCGTCACTGATTTTATTTCAATTAATTTTAGCTTGGTTCAGATTTAGAGAGTATACTTGATATTTTTAATTATGTTGTTTACTTTTGTTCTGTCTTTCATATTTCTCTTTAAAAGGATTCCGGTTTTCTACGTTACGATAGAATCTTAATCGGCTGACGGAAATATGCTGCAAGATGTATAATGCTTGGTAGGAAATGACGTCATCAGTCAGTGCAGCATTGGGTGGAATTCTAGAGGGACAGAGAAAAGCGATAGTTGAGAAGCGAGAGGGATGGAAACTTGGTATTTGAAGGGATGCGCGGGGGAGGGTACTTTCGTGAAATAGCAGTCGGCAGGTAGTCTCAGTTGAATTATGCTCGTATTTCCCGTCAACACATCCGATGATGTCCACGGCAATGTAACTGAAATGTATGAACGCTTTGCGTCTCCCTCATTTGCATTTGCGTCTGTTTACCCCAGAAACAAATTAAACGTTACATGGAGAAAAATGGACATTCAATCATAATATCTAGCAATTAAAACTGATATATTTGATTATAAACTATTCGAGCCGTTAAATCAAATCGTTTGGATGAATGAACAAAAATATTTGTTTGACTCAACCAAAAAATTCATTCGATTCATCTTGATCGTTGCCAACTAAACAATTTTCAGTTAAACAAAACAAACTTTTCGGTTGAACCAACACCATTTTTTCCAATGCAAGAAATAATTGACTGATTGTCATGTGGGAATGAATGATTGAGTTGTTTTGAAGCAAAAATATAAAAAGAAGCGACGTGTCAGTTTATTGATTAGCACAATACTTTTCCATATACTTTAGCTCATTCTTTCTTTAGATTCATAGTTCGCGGATCTCTGGAGCTTTCTATGCACGTGCCTTTACTTTCTCAATATACTTTAAAAAACAAAAACCTTATGAAAAACAGCTGGTCTTTTCATATTAGAATATTCATTTACACTTATAACCACATCTTTAGATAGTTGAGAATTTTTGAGAAATATAGGATTTCCACAACACTGAGAGAAAAAATAATGTCACCGCAACAAAATAGTTTTGTTAAACAGATTTTGTTGTCAATACTAAAATTTGGTTGGCATTACAAAAAGAATGGTTAATCTTACCAAAAAATGTATTTGGTTCGAACAAATAATTTGATTGAATGCCTTGGTTAAACCACCTAAATAATTTGGTTGTCCCGACAAAATGTATTACCACTCATGTGTATTCTTTTGTTTATATCAGTACTTCGTTCGCGTCGCACGCAACCGGCACATCATCCTATCTTTCCTCTTCATAAAATATGTTATGAGAGTTAAACTAGGGCTTAAGGTGGCGCTAGTATTAATTATGTTCTGCTAGACCACATAATGCACAGAAAAAATACGAAAAAGTGGCAAATTAATCTCTAAACAAACCATGTTACAGAGTAAAAATTATTTTAAACTAGTAGTTAAACTATTTTCATATTATTGTGTTATTTTCCATGTGTTACGTGCTTTGACAGTGCAAAGTTACTACTAGCGACACCTGAACTCTGGTGACATATTTCAATTCCTCGATACACAGGTCTGGTCACGCGGCTCTTTTGTTTGATTCGATGTAGCAAACTTTACCGAGAAACCACATGTCTTCATTTTCGCCGTTCACCGAAATTTAATTTAATCGAATTCGCGACTTCATATTTATTGATGTTTGACTTAAAAATGCAGCAACTCTTGGAGGAATGGGGCTTACCAGGCCTGATAAATACCTTCAAAGATAAATCTAACCCTAATCTAACCCTAATAGTGCATTTAATCAAAAATATTCATTTATCATTTTTCACTTTTATTTTGGGATTAAAATCAATATGGCAGAGTCTTGCAAAGTGATTGTTAAAAATCTTACCAGAAAGTGTTCAGAAAATTTTAACAATGTAAATAATGATACGTGTAGTTGACTTTTTTTTTACTTTTATGATTTGTAGATTCGAATAACCTCGGAAATTCATATTTCTCTTTCCGTGCATAGAAATATGTTTTATCTGTGCCAAAAGTATTGCTAATTTAACAAAATTATGAATTTCCTTCAACAAAACGATTTTGTTCCACTAAAAAAAAGTATGCTCTCCCAACAAAATAATTTTGCTCTTTCAAAAAAATAATTTTTTTCTTGGAACAAAATAATTTTGTTAAATCAACAATAAGTTTTGTCATACTAACAAAACACTTTTGTTATCACTACAAAATTATTTGGTTGAGTGAAACTAAAAATTCAGCAACAAAATTTTGTTGGTCCAACAAAACATTTTGTCAGCTGTATATCAAACAAATTATTTTGTTGCGACAACCAAATTTTTGTTGGCACTACCAAACTGTTTTCTCAGTGAACCTCCTTGAAATGAAGAAAATTTTACATTATCTATATTCAGAAAACAAAGGTGATGGGCTTTTACAGAGTGAAGGCAACAAAAAATTCTACTATTCTGGTACCATTTGAACCATAAAAGTTGTTGTTATAGTTAGCAGTCCTGAGACTGGTTTGATGTAGCTTTCTATCCGTTTCTATCCTGAGCGAGTCTTTTGATCTCGCACTATCCGCTACAGCTTACGTCATCTATAATTTGTTTTACACATTCTTATCTTTGTCTCCCATTCTTTTTGCGTCCCTCTACTATATCTTCTAGAATTGTTCCCGCCAATCCCTCATGTCTGAGTGTGTATATCCTATGAATCCGTCGCGGCGCCTCTTTATACTAGCATATAAACTTCTCTTTTCTTTCACTAAGTTTAAAACTTTCTCACTTTTTGGACATATCTACCCAACTATTTTCAATAGTTTCTTATAGCACCACATTTTAAAAGCCTCTAATCTTCTTCTTTCTCCTTTACACACAGTGCATGTTTCGCGACCATAGAGTGCCACGCTTTATAAGTATGTTTTGAGTACTTTCTTTCTGATTTCTAGATCTATATTTGAGACGAATAATTCTGGAAACTTGACAAAGACTATCTTAGCTTGCCCTATTCTAGAACGAATATTAGCATTATAACAGCCATCTCTTGTTATTTTACTCCCTCAGTAACAGAATTCGCTAATCTCCACTACCTTTTCATTGCCTATTTGAACGTTCAATGATATTACAATTATTAACAACTATCTCTGTTACATTTAACACTGAGAGAAACCGCTAAAAGTTCGAACAACTATACGCATAGATAAATTTTAAAGTGACATGTTTGATAACATGTTTGCTATTATATTGACCCCAATTAATAGAATTATTTTCATTTCTCATTATTTTGGCATAGGGTCAGATTCTTCTTATTTTCTTTAAATAAAATTTTCACTATTAGATATAAAAATACTCAAAAATAAAGCAAGGCAAACGTTTCGGCCACATATGGGGGCCCTCTTCAGTGCCATAAATTCTAAGATTAATTCAACATTTCTTTAAAACGCAGATAATTAAAATAAGGATTATCATAGAATTGAAAAACTTATCTCATAGCTTGCAATTCAAAATGAAGTAGTACGTCCAGTATGCAGCATCACGAATTGAAAAAATATTTAGAGTTCACTGTGAATAAAAAACCGGATAACAAATAATCCGGAAAACATAAAAAAATTTCACACGAACCGACCGCAATTTGAAAAAAATTTTTTATTAAGGAACGATGCCAAATTGGTTATCAATGGTAAAACGCGAACAAGGTTTACATTTTTAAAAACTTTTCGTGGAGACTTTGTTACCGGAGTCTCTTACAGAATGATCTGAACTGTTTTCAAAACCTACTCGAGACATGTGGCTTTGCTGACCGAACATTTTTTTATATAAGCAATCCTGAGAGGTTCTTTTCCTCCTTAAAGAAGACTATTATCCTATACCTAGTTAAGAAATTCGAGACGTTATAATGAGAAATGAAAATAATTCTATGAATTTGGGTCAATATAATGGCAAACATGTTATCAAACATGTCACTTTAAAATTTAAAAATGGCACATTCAGTATAAAGGTTGAATATCTCATAGTTCTGACCATTTTCAGAACAAATTAAATTTAATAATATTTTTTTTAAATGTGATACTTAATATCAAGAATACTTAAATAGAATTTTTTTTTATTTTTAAAGATAAATGTATTATTTTTCAAAACATCTCAGAATAAATCTGAATGTAGTAATAAATAACTTTCAATTTTTTTATTTTATTTATTTCTTAACATTCTCAAATAATATTGAGTAAAACTACATGTATAGATATTATAATAATTTATGTTTCTGTAATGCCTTGCTTGCAAATTCAATGTTAAATGGATTGTCCATGAAGCTGATATAAAAAATCGTTTCTTGAAAAATACACGCCTTCGTCCACTCGTGAAAATCACCATAAATGTCTCGAATTTCTTAACTAGGTATAGGATAATAGTCTTCTTCAAGGAGGAAAAGAACCTCTCAGGATTGCTTATATAAAAAAATTGTCGGTCAGCAAAGCCACATGTCTCGAGTCGGTTTTGAAAACATTTCAGATCATTCTGTGAGAGACTCCGGTAAAAAAGTCTCCACGAAAAGTTTTTAAAAATGTAAACCTTGTTTGCGTTTTGCCATTGATAACCAATTTGGCATCGTTCTTTAATAAAAAAAATTTTTCCAATTGCGGTCGGTTCGTGTGAAAATTTTTTATGTTTTCCGGTTTATTTGTTATCCGGTTTTTTATTCACAGTGAACTCTAAATATTTTTTCAATTCGTGATGCTGCATACTGGACGTACTACTTCATTTTGAATTGCAAGCTATGAGATAAGTTTTTCAATTCTATGATAATCCTTATTTTAATTATCTGCGTTTTAAAGAAATGTTGAATTAATCTTTGAATTTATGGCACTGAAGAGGGCCCCCATATGTAGCCGAAACGTTTGCCTTGCTTTATTTTTGAGTATTTTTATACCCAATAGTGAAAATTTTATTTAAAGAAAATAAAAAGAATCTGACCCTATGCCAAAATAATGAGAAATGAAAATAATTATACACATAGAGTTAGATTGTTCTTAATTGCGCAAACTAAAATCGCAATTGGATCAACTATATTTATATTTGGCAAAACTGCCTTTCTCCTAACACTATTTTATAGTTCGTTACAGGCTTTGAATTTTTTTCCAGGTTTTGAATATTTTTAAATATAAGAAAACTGAAAAAATCATATTCTAACCTCACTTTTGGACATGCACGATTTCGTCCGAAAAACTCTCGAAAGTTTCGGGCTTTCTCTGTACATAAAACTTTTTGAAAGTGAGTTTCTATAATAAATATTCTTTGAACATACTTTTTTATAAACTAGCATATTCCAAAAAGTAAGGGCTATTTTATAAAAAAGTATGTTCAAAGAATATTTATTATAGAAACTCACTTTCAAAAAGTTTTATGTACAGAGAAAGCCCGAAACATTCGAGAGTTTTTCGGACGAAATCGTCCATGTCCAAAAGTGAGGTTAGAATATGATTTTTTCAGTTTTCATATATTTGAAAATATTATATAATATACACAAGCGATAATTCCGATATAATTATCACTTGGAAAAAGCATACCAAAAAAATGCGAACAAGATATTGGTAATAACATGCCAAAGTTGGCATATTCCAAAAAATAAGGGAGAGCACACATTTTTGTGACTTGATGCATTATTTCTAAAATGGTTTTAAAAAAATGTTTTATAACATTGTTTGCAATCTCTGTAATATAAACGTCAAATTAAAACAACTCTTCATTATAGTTGCAACAGATATCTCTCACATTCGTCACAAGTTAAACTTCAGAATTTGTTCCAACTCTGCCCTCTCGCTGTTGAGCCTAAAACGAACTACAGTTTCAGAGTTGTAACTGTCATGGAATCGTAGTTGCTTGTACCATTCTATACAATTCTTTTCCTGGGGATTTTATTATATAAGTTCTGCACAAGTTTAATATATTCGAAATAAATTGGTAATGAACATTTTCAATAACAACTAGACATACTGAAAAAAATTCTTGGGATTTATCAGCCATATGAATATAGCTGATGTTTGTAGGTAATTTATCAAAATATGTTTGACGGATAAACAATTATGTCGTTGCTATAGTGATTTATATGGCTGTAATACTGTAATACCCAATATTTTGAGCCTTTATTTGATCCAGCAGAACAAGTTAAAGTTTATTAAACAAATACTCCAATTCAGATGAACAAATAAATAGTAAATGATAGTGAATCGCATTAGCAAATTTATAACACAGATAGGTGAGATTAAAACAAGACGATGAATATTTCAAATCGCTTCAAGGATAATTAAACTCTATCTCCGTTATAAATTCCCCAGGTCACACCACGAGGAGGAAAGCGATTTTGAACACAAAAAAATACCAGGGACCTTCAAAAATAATACACACAATTATTATTCACAGTCCGAAGTATTTTTTTAGTCTGGTGACCCAAAAAAGATGAGAGATAACGAACAGTTTGTTGAGCGGAACCATCAAAGCTCAATCAAATGTAAGTTACAAACACATCCAAAAATAGACCTTAAAATTAAAATTAACAGCATTCAGAATATTAACTAATGTACCTGGTACCAAGGAACATTCAGAAGAAATCCGAATGTTGGAAATTTCAATACATAAAATCATTTTTTAATTTAATTTAATTTTGTTAGGTGTCAAAAATACAAATTCATCTCTTGAACGAAAACATCAAAGCTCAGTACATATATTGGGTGTTAAAAAATTACAATTCATTTCTTGAGCGAAAGGATTAAAGCTCAATACACATATTGGGTATTACCATATACGAAATAATTTCTCGAGCGAAACCATCGAAGCTCAGTACATATATTGGTTATTCAAAGAATACAAATTGATCTCTTGAACGAAACCATCAAAGCTCAGTACATATTTTGGGTGTTAAAAAATTCCAATTCATTTCTTGAGCGAAAGCATTAAAGCTCAGTAAATAAATTGGGTGTTCGAAATTACAAAATTATTACGTGATCGGAACCATCAAAGCTAAGTATAGATATTGGATATTAAAATATACGAAATAGATTCTCGAGCGAAAATTAAAAAATTATTACGCGAGCGGAACAATCAAAGCTCAGTATACATATTGGATATTAAAATATACGAAATAAATTCTCGAGCGAAACCATCAAAGCTCCGTACATATATTGAGTGTTAAAAATTACAAGAAAACTTCTTGAGCGAAACCATCAAAGCTCAATGCATATATTGGGTATAAAAAAAAATTGAAATTCATCTCTTGATCTAAACTATCAAAGCTCAGTGTATATATTGGGTATTCAAAGAATACAAATTAATTTTTTGAGCGAAACCATCAAAGCTCAATGCATATATTGGGTATAAAAAAAAATTAAAATTCATATCTTGAGCTAAACTATCAAAGCGCAATGCATGCATTAGGTATTAAAACATTCAAATCCATTTCTTGAGCTAAACCATCAAAGCTAATTAAATAAATTGGGTGTTAAAAATTATAAAATAATTTCGAGAGCGAAACCATGAAAGGTAAATACATATATTGGGTGTCAAGAACACAAATTCATCTCTTGAGCGAAAAAATCAATGCTAAGTACATATATTGGGTGTTAAAAAATTACAATTCTTTGCATGAGCGGGAGCATCAAACCTCAGTACATATATTACATGTTAAAAATTACAAGCAAACTTCTTGAGCGAAACCATCAAAGCTAATTTAATAAATTGGGTGTTAAAAATTACAAAATAATTTCGTGAGCGAAATCATCAAAGCTCAATACACATATTGGATATTAGAATATACGAAATAATTTCTCGAGCGAAACTATCAAAGCTAATTTAATAAATTGGGTGTTAAAAATTACAAAATAATTTCGTGAGCGAAGTCATCAAAGCTCAATACAGATATTGGATATTACAATATACGAAATAATTTCTCGAGCGAAACTATCAAAGCTAATTTAATAAATTGGGTGTTAAAAATTACAAAATAATTTCGTGAGCGAAGTCATCAAAGCTCAATACAGATATTGGATATTACAATATACGAAATAATTTCTCGAGCGAAACCATCAAAGCTCAGTACATATATTGGGTGTTAAAAATTACAAGAAAACTTCTTGAGCTAAAGCATCAAAGCTCAATACATATATTGGGTATTAAAAATTACAAAATAATTTCGTGAGCGAAATCATCAAAGCTGAATACACATATTGGATATTACAATATACGAAATAATTTCTCGAGCGAAACCATCAAAGCTCAGTACATATATTGGGTGTTAAAAATTACAAGAAAACTTCTTGAGCGAAAGCATCAAGGCTCAATACATATATTGATTGTTAAAAATTACAAGAAAATTTCTTGAGCGAAAGTATCAAGGCTCAATACATATATTGATTGTTAAAAATTACAAATTCATCTCTTGAACGAAATCATCAAAGCTCAGTAAATAAATTGGGTGTTAAAAATTATAAAATAATTTTGTGATCGAAACCATCAAATCTCAGTGCATATATTGAGTAATCAAAAAATACAAATTGATCTATTGAGCGAAACCATCAAAGCTCAGTAAATAAATTGGGTGTTAAAAATTACAATATAATTTGTGTAAAACCATTAAATCTCAATGCAATGCAACGTCTTTTTTTTAATTACTTCAGAATACTTACATTGACAAAAAGCGATAAAATCTTTTGAAACGCATGAAAAAAAGGCAGAATTTCCAGAAAAATACATTAATTTTGGAAATTATTACTTTTTTTACACAGGCATGTAGCTTTTTGTACGTTTTTTTCCCATGTATGTAAACAAAAAATCAGTGTTCATTAAAACAGTTTTTAAATCAACTGGAAATAAAAACATGCAAGAAAAATAGCAAATCAATATAGTGACGACGTGGCTATAAAAAGCTATCAACAGCAATTTATTCCGGAATAAATGGGTGATGATAGAAGTTCCCCTCTTCATATTTGGGGCTCTTCGGCACACAGCCTCTTCTTTCTTCTCTGGTGGGCATATTATAAGCCCACCATGCCTATCACCGACGCGTTTTGTACTCGAGTTCCCTATAAAAAAAAAAAGATAAAATAAAAAACCTGAAAATCGGCTCTTTGCCTCGAGTACTTGAATGTTTGACGACGACACGAGCTAATTTGTATTCAAAAGTGAATCGATAAAGTAAGCAAGAGAACAATCACGCAAGGGATATTATTTATCCGACGATGTGCAATCGAGCTCTTGAAAACAATATCAATGACCCAGAATAAAATACCATACGCGCGCGAAATATTTTACTCTGGTCCTACCTATAGAATTTTTTATCATTCGCACCAGAAAATATGCTACCTACCTACCTATAGCTATATTTTAAAAATGAAAATTTCGTTCTCACCAACACACTCACTCCACGGTTCTCTCTCACACCGCCCTGGTGCAAAAAAACCTACAACCTAGGGATGACGTCCCGGGACACCATCCGACACCTGAACTCAAAAAGCTGTTTGGCCAGTAGCTTTTCCACATTCATCAACATACTCATGATTTGAATTACTCTACGCATTTCAATCAGTAAGATGTGCATCTTTAAATCACATCAACGAGGATTTTCACTAATAAATCAGTGCATTTTCACTAATAAATCAGTGCATTTTCACTAATTTGTAAACTGCATGATAAATCATTAAAACTTCTCACTGTCTTATAATTTAGTGACGTACTTCTCGCTAATTGAAATTTTGAGAGTATGATCTTGAATTATAACTGCTGTAGATTTTGAGCTGAAAACATCCTACTCTAAGAAAAATTAACAATTATTTTTTCTAACGATCTAATAATTTTCAGATAAACTTTGATTTGAATTTTGATATAGAAAGCTTTAATTATCAATTTTAGGTACTAAAATTAGTGTTTCAAAAAAGTATAATTAACACAACACCTTTTCTTTGAATTGAAGTTTTTATAGCTAATTGAAAGTTAAATTTAAAGTCAAAACAACAATAGAAATTTTAAATGAACATGCAACTTTAATACAATTTTAAAATTTTGCATTCATTAAGAGAAATTTAGAAAGGTATTTAATCAAATAAATGTTAAAAGCCCTCGGAGATCCAAGCATCAAAAGCTAGCTTAGAACAGCAAGTAATTTGAAAATTCTTTTGATACGTGAATTCCCTGTCACGATTTTTTTTCTTGGCAATAAATATTAGATTTCACTTAGAATTTCTAGAAATAAGAAAAATGTTCGTTCTATTAGAGTTCATTGTTATTGATTTACGAAATTTGAAAACATCCACAATGAAATTGAAAAATGCCAAGAAAAGCCTATCCTAAGCTAATTTATATAAAAACAAATGTCCACTCGCCAGTAGGAAATTGTTTTTCTACTAGCGGTCACTATATAATCTGCAAAATTACAACTTGCTTCCGTGTCGTTTTGGACCTTTCATCCTGCGGCATGATGGAAACAAGAGGGACTCAAAAAATCACTCACCGGCGCGGCTCTCCCACGTCGTAGCGATGGCAGCATTTTCCAGCATCCTGTCCTTCCTGTCATTCCAGTCCATTTTATCCTTCACACCTATTCAAATTAAAAGAATTTGTTAGTTAAATTCTTCTTCATTCAAGAATCAAAATAAATCAGATTTATAGGCTTTCAGGGTCGGGGGATTGAGGATCCACATGATGGCTCAACATTTTTATATTAAGGCTATCAACTAAATGGGTCATGTGATCAAGAAGAGGATTTCAGTTTTTCCCAAATTTTCCCTATAATCATCAATATTTTCGGCTGAAACTTCGGGACTTGATAAAAAAAATAATAGCAAATGGTTATAGATTTTGACTGCTTTTAAACAATTTAAAAAATGAATCCCTGTTTTACCGTCATCAGAATTTTAAAAATTTTCTCAAAGCGATTAGACCAACTCTCCGTTAATATGTCTTTCACTACACATGTCTTAATGTCTTAGGCCAAATTTTAAAAAATGATGCGATTCAAATAAATCACGGTTCATTTTTTTAGGAAAAAGATTCTCTATAACTTGACTGTTCTGGATTTTTGAAAGTGAATTCTTTAATGGCTGAAATTATAAAAAAACAATTTTTCAAAACAAAATTTTTATAAACAAATTTCTATATTTGATAATAATTAATTCAATTTGAAAAATAGGAAACGGTCAAGTTGTAGAGAATCTTTTTTCTAAAAAAATGGACCGTGATTTATTAGAATCGCATCATTTTTTTAAATTTGGCTCGAAGCGATAAGAAAATAAGTTTGGGCAAAAATAAAATTTATTAATAACATTATTTTTTTGTGTTTCAAATTTTTTTCATAAAAAATAATCTTTTCTCTTTCAAATTAGCCCTTCAATAATAATATTACTATCCTTGAAAGCAAAATTATCTATTTTTGCCTGAGGTCTAATTTTCGTGGTCGTACTACCTTAATCAACAGATTTTCTGTACGTTTGACCTATCTTTTAGTAAAAAACATTTTTTCTGCGTGTGGAGAAAATATGAGATTAATTATAATTCTCGCCTTTGTCATATGACTCACTTACTCCCTTAAATTTAAGTATTTATTATGTTCAACCAAAAATGATGGTCTAGACAATAAAGAATTTTTTGAATTCAACAATACAATATTGTTCACGGAGCCAAGATTTTTCTGAATATTACTTGCGCGTATACAACTTGAAAATAAAAATATTTTTTCATAGATTTTAAAATAATTCTTGCCATTGTGTTTTATTTTTGAAATAGTTTATTATGAATTCCTAAATAATTCATCCGATCGAGTATTTTATTTTTAAAAATATCTGTTATAATGAAATTTGCGGTTCAATCAGCCTGAGCTCAGATTCATTCTCTCCTAACAAGGCAAATAGTTGGACTACTTATAGATTTTTCTAAATGTAAAAATAAAATGGACAATATTTTAACCTTATTTGGAACCCCCCAACTACACGGAAAAATAGTTCAATAAAGTCTATAGAACTGTTTAAGGGGGTCCTACCATGTAAACGCCGTTTTTCGAGGCGTTTTTTGGGATCTTGCAGAAGGAAAAGAATTCAATATTTTCCAATGCGGTTTTTTTAAAAAATTTTATTGGTCCTTTGAGTATAAAAAAAATCGAAGTTTGAGAAATAAGTGTTATGCTGTAGCCACAGCACCCCTGCGAAATTAGGCCTTCCAAAAGTATGTGGGTTGATGGTACACACGATTTTGCAAAAACTGTTCGTTTGAAACACAAAAGGAAAAGTTTTTTACAATCTGCAGACTTGCTGCTATCGTACGATAATAATTCACATAATTATCTTTACAATTGTCAAAATGGCGGATCATGAAAAAAAAATCTCTTTTTCGGTTTTTTAAGCAGATAAAAACAATTTTTTTATTATTTGTTTATAACAATTGGAAGCTCATCTTGTACCGAACGATAGCGAAAAATCTGCAGATTGTAAAAAATCTTTCCTTTTGTGTTTCAGACGAACATTTTTTGCAAAATCGTGTGTACCATCAACCCACATACTTTTGGAAGGCCTAATTTCGCAGGGGTGCTGTGGCTACAGCATAACACTTATTTCTTAAACTTCGATTTTTTTTTATACTCAAAAGACCAATAAAAATTTTTAAAAAAACCGCATTGGAAAATATTGAATTCTTTTCCTTCTGCAAGATCCCAAAAAACGCCTCGAAAAACGGCGTTTACATGGTAGGACCCCCTTAAGAGTTCTATCCCCAACTCTTGAAGATTTCCTTCGCCCTGATCACATAGAAATTCTTATTCTACGTTTATCTCAGTAAATGTTAGAAATCATGAAAAATTGTTTGAACAAAAGTTACAGATATCATCGGAATGACAATGATTGAAGGATGTCTTTAAGAATGTGGGATATGTATGCAGTGAATGTATGGGTGTGATTGGACATGTGATTTTCGGCTGCTTTTTCAAAAAAGTTTCCTAGGTTCCGGTTTCAAATTCTTGTTGCAAATCCAAATGATACATAAGTGACATAAAATGAAGCGTTCAAGTCCAAAACCTGCGCTTCAGAGTTAATTTAAAAAATTTGTTGACAATTCTTGTAGCAATTTGTCAACATACACGGAAAAAAATAGTTCAGTAAAGTTTAAAGAACTTTTTAAAAGATGGGGATACAGGCATTTACGGAACAGAGTTCTGGAAAAATTACAGAACTTTTTGCAATAAAATGCGGAAAATTAAGCAAAAATTATTGAAAGTTCCGCATTTTATTGTGAAATGTTCTGTTAATTTTGCAGAACTCTGTTTCGTAAATGCCTGTATTCTTAATTCTTAAACAGTTCTGTAAACTTTATTAAAATTTTTTTTCTGTCTAACTTTTATACAAAATGTCTGTTCACATAGAAAAGTGTGAAAGATTCGAAGATTATGAAGTAAATTGCAAGTCTTATGAGACAGCGAATCTAGAAATGAAGAAAGCATTCATTTACCAGAGACGGTTGGGATGAGCTGGCAGAACTATGGACTACTATCGGTTCCTTGGGGATGTTTCTACCCCTATTTCTAGCAACTTCCCCCTTTACGGTGTACAACGCTACCGAATACGATGGTATAGTTATACAGACTTGTAGGTGCCAGCCCGGTAGGTATTGATCGTCGTCGGAGGTAGAACACTACCTACTTCTCCTTCACCTGCAGTAACGCATCCTTACACATCCTTACACACTCTCTCTGACACAAACCGCCGTCTAATCTTCATCTCCGTGCGCTCAAGCTCACTGGCTACGTCTACGGCAGCGAATATAATATTGAAAATAAGGGATCATCTGTCTCTTGCTTGTCCTGGTTTTATTTTTACTATAACCTGCTTTCTTTCTCAATAATATGGAGAATTATTCGAGCTCAATTATATGCAACTAATTTTCAAAAAAATAACACTATAGTACGTAGATTTTTTTTTACGCAGAGCACGGTAAACTGATAATTAAGGTTAGAATTTAAATATTTTCAAACTTTCCCGTCAGTAGTGTAGAAAAGTAGGTTTTATTAGACGGACTAATTGTCGATGGTGGAATCGATCATTTTTGCTGTTTTTGCCAAAATCGCATTTCCCACGCGGGTATCAAAGAAAAACATTCTGTTTTTAAATCATTGAAAGCAGAAATTTATTAGCATTTACGCTATTCTCAGGAAAAAATTTTACCTTATGTATTATAAAAATTAGGAACTTTTATGTAAATTCCGAAAAACAGTTTTATTGATACTATTAGGCGGTAGTGAACACATAATGGATAAGAATTTTTATCTTTTGTGTTTACATCAAGATCTAATATTTGTAAAATGATCCATGAGATCGAAGAAAATATTCTCTCATTCGTAAGTGTTACTAATTTTAGGGGAGACCTCAAAGCTAATATACAAAAGTAAGTCAAATTAATCTGATTTATTCAAAAAAATTTATTTAGAGTATTTTTGTTTGCGTTTTAGATAAAAGTTCCAATTCTTATTCAATCTCAATGAACAAAATATAGTTCCATTTACCAAAAGATTTTTCAAAAAAATTTTTTTTTAAAATATTTCTATTGAAATTTATTTCTTTATTATACTTATTAAACGGAAAAAAACTAAAAATTGTAAATAATTTTCGGTTGAAAAACACTTTAGTCGTGAAGTGTTTTGTCTGAAGTTAGCTCCAAGTTCATTGACAAAACTAGTTACGATTAACGATGAAAATATTTTACGCGGTTTTTATGAATTATTTTGAAAAATGGTTGATTTTGATATGCAGAGCTATGGTCATACTACTAAACAAAATTTTGGATTTATTTGTTTTAGATAATGCTGACTGAGGATATCGTACGCACCATGGACATGCCTTTTTTTTAGACACTCTGTTTATTGTTAAATATTACCTAAACTAAACAGTAATGTTGTGTAAAAAATGTTGTTTGCAAAGTTTGAAACTGCATAAATAAACAAAAATAATTTTATTTTGTTATATAAAGTAGTTGTTGAGAAAAAAATTCTTGAAAATCACCTTTTTTTGTCGAGATAGCAGAATGACACCTTATGTCGAGCGTCGATAAAATGAAGGTGAAGCAAATTAATGAAACAATCGAACGCGACGATTGGGATTTCAATTGCAACGAATATGTGGAAAGAGAAGAGGCTGCAAGGGTGAGAAATGAGAATGCTTTTGCTGCTCGAAGGTTCTTATCTTTATTAGAGAATTCCACGTATCCTTGGGAGCGAGAGAACTAGGATGGAAATGAGGACATTCCGTTCTCGGACCGGATTGGACACCAACCATTTACCTTCCGCCCTTGCGTTATCCTCGCGAGTGTCTGGAATGTTCTTTCTCTAATTCGGTTCTGCTCTGCCTCTTTACAGATTTTTAATCGATAATTCATACTCTCACTTGAATAAGTCAAAATTTGACTTAGTTTAAATCAGTAACCCATTTTTTGCAATGTAATCAGCTAGTTTTTTCCAATAATCAGTTTATCAGTAGATAGACTTTTTATTGTCTCTTATTTAAATTTATGAATTTAAAAATTTGTATCTTATTTTATATCGACAAAAGTTGACAGGTAAAATGTATCGGTAAGATAGGAAACTATAAGTGATACATAGCCTTAATGCCATAGATCAATTGGGCCAGGTTACGTTGGTAACTGCAATCAGTTTGTGAGGTTATCCAAAAAATAATAAATTATTAAATAGATTTTTTGTGCCAGACAGAACCGTTTTAGCTCTTTTTTGCGTCAGTTTGACATAGAAAATATATTTAATTCAATAATTAACGAATAACCTTACAAATCGTAATTGCAGTTACCGTCATCACGTGATTTAAATGATCTATGGCCTTAAGAGGAATTAAATTTATCTTCATTTCCGATTAATGATTTTGAAGATCAAAGTAAATAAAGTATTTGTACGTTAAAAACCCTAGAATTTTGTCAGTATTCGGACAAAATGATGTTTTGTTGACCCAATACAAATGTTTGGTTGATTCTCCCAAATATGTGTTTGATAGCGTCAAATGATTATGTTTATCTAATCACATAAATAATTATTTAGTAAATTCAAATAAAAAATGTTGTAACATTAACAAAATATTTAATAAAACTGAAAACTATTCGAACAAAAACGTCGCTTTACTCAAGTAAATAAGTTTATGGTTAAATGAACAAAAATTTAGTCAATTCAACCAAACCATATTTTTACATCAATCAAATGTACAGTTCACAAAACGATTTTATTCAACCAACAAAATTTTTTCATAAGTGTATATCTCTAATTGGAAAATAATTTTAAGTTACTAAAAATCATGTGTGCGTTTTCTTCTATATATCAATCAATATTATTTACAGTAAAGTGATGAACTGTCTTGAGGTTTATAGACATTTAACTGGTTTTATAAACGCGAAGCATCTATGATAGTTTTTCACAATTCTAAAAGTTAAAGGGAAAGAAATATTTGATAGAGCCCTCCTTATTTAAAACGAGAAACACCTTCTTACACACCAGATCAGTGGGGATAAGTCTTTTGGAGTAGGGTAAACCGGGGGATGTTTGAACACGTTTTCCAGTGAGGGTAAGACATAAAGAAGGGATGGTCTAACGTTAGTAAGGGGAATCGAGGGATGAAAGAAAGGGCGGGATAACAAGATGGCCGCGGAACGTACCACTGAAAGAGGAGAACTAAGACATTTGGTATAGAAATCAGAAAAACACTGCGGTGTTTATGTATATTTATAGTTTTAGGACGTGGATATTTGGAATGAAAATTTAATTTAAAATTCTTAATGTATAGTATTTTTATTAATTGCTCTAATTATTTCAAACGGTTTCGTATGCATAATTAATTTCAAAACTCTTAAAAGAATTTCCTATTATCCTATTTAAATATATATTAACATGCTACTATGAATCTTTTTAATGCTAAGCGATAGAATGAAAATTAGATTAACTGTTTATGATTAATTATTCGTAATGAATAAATGAAAATTCTACTCTTAGCATAAAATTTCAAGTTACAGACTTATATGTATAGCTATTGTACTTAACATAGAAACGCTGGCTTATAATGGCATTATGCTTTAATAATCACCCGTTTAGTAATCCTTTATTATAGCATAGAGAATTTGATTAGCATAAAAAAATAATTACCACCTATTTATGGTTATCATCGAAAAATACAAGTCTTCTTTAAAGAAATATATATATTTATTAAAAGAAGTGTTTCAATAAGAGTACAGGTCTGATCCACAAAATACGTAATATTCTAATAAATAAATATATTTAAATTTTAATTATTTTCCAGGTCAACTTAAAATAACTTAATTATGATCTATATACTTTTTAAATAATCACTATAGTTTAAAACCCCATTAAACTTTCTTGAATATTTCAAGTCATAGTCATAAGTCAATACCATATATTTACTATGTTACGAAAATCAAGTCACAACTGACTTTCAAATTATTACATATTCAAAAAGACAATATCGTCAAAACCATATAAAAAAATTCAAAATAGATTTCTTTTAAAAAGTGAATGCCAGAAAAAATCAAGGCCATGAAATTAAATACCAGGTTATTTGCAGGTTTTTCAAGGTTTTTTGCGATTTAAAAAATTTCAGCTCATTTCAGGTATTTTAAGGTTTTTAGGTCAAATCTGCACCCTATGTTTTTGCTATTCGTCCTTTTCCGTAAATCTTGTTGATATTTTCGACTTGTTAGATTGAAAGTCAAAACTGTCAATGCTATTAGTAGAAGGTGATTTCGATAATGTGCAAAATAGAAGCAAAGTGCAGTGTTCTTAGGGTACCTGGTGCCACCCCTTGGATGAGCTTTAGCCGCTAGCGTGGCAAGCCAACCCAGCAAAAGCGATTAATTACTATGAGCAATTTGCTCACCAACTCCACTCAGCTCGTAGACCGACACTATTCTCATTTCTCTGTCCAGAACACCCTCTCTGTCCATCCGTTGGTCTCACTATTTGGCGCACACTTCTCACTAGAAATATATACACATTTGAAGGCCGAACCTAACACATTTTAATGCTCGCATACACGCAAGATGTCAGGTATTCCGTATTACACATGCAAATTCATCGTCATTCAACGAAGGTACAGAGTGACTTCCTGTAGCGTTATATGTATATGTATATCCAACGAGCATCCGTATTGTGAAACGGTAGAAAGGGTAGTTTCCGTCAACCGACGGTATTTTCCACCTGACTGCCATACCGGGTGGAACATTCAAGTTCCAGCAATCGCTTTAGTTACTTTAGTATGTAATCGCTTGATTAGGAACAAGATCTTTCAACAGCATAGTTTAATCGAATAGTAGTTATTTTCAAAGAACTTGAACAATATTAAGAACATTGATGCTCTACATACAAACATAGATCATTTAAATATGTATATACTTATTGTACATATATTTTTATTGTCCATATTTTCTTCATGAAAAGATGAAAAAATGGGTATTTCAATGTTCTGTGGTTGTGAATTTCTTTTTTTTCTTTTACTTCTTTGTAGGAAGTTATGATACCAAAATCCAAATTTATTGAAACCATTCCCTCACAGCTTCAAAATTGCTGAATAAATTTTCTCTGCACAATAAAAAAGCGTTCTAATATTTAGAATCTAATATTTAGCTGCATTTTAGCACACCAGATTTCAAATAAAGGTTTCTAAATATTAGTACGGGATATTTTAAACATTCGAAAATCGATATCTACTCATTTTCAAAATTTAAAAAGTGATGTTCTAAACGTAAGTTTATGGTTTTCAGAGGTCATTAATGAATTTTTAATAAGTAAAATTCTAAATTTTAGAGAGTCCGTGAAATAAAATCGGCTGAGAAAAACTTTGAAAAGGTGTCCAAAATGATTATTAATAATGAGAAATATGAATCCCGAACAATTTTTATTTTGAAAACTTTTGTTGAGTACAGTTCTTAAAGAGCTCGATTGAGCTCGATCGATGAGAGACTCCGGT
Source organism: Diplolepis rosae (assembly GCA_030998225.1). Classification (NCBI taxonomy): domain Eukaryota; kingdom Metazoa; phylum Arthropoda; class Insecta; order Hymenoptera; family Diplolepididae; genus Diplolepis; species Diplolepis rosae. Next base: position 2,266,006 of record JAPYXD010000695.1, read on the forward strand.
AATAAAGTCCTTAACAAAAGTTTTCAAAATTAAAATCGTCCGGGATTCATATTTTTCGCTATTGATAATCATTTTGGATACCTTCTCAAAATTTTTCCCGGCCGATTTAATTACAAATTACTAAGTTTAGTTCTTTTTATCCTGTTCTTTATATACAGTAAATTCTAAATATTTATTCAATGTGTGATGTGCATACTAGACTGCTTCATTTTGATTTGCAAGCTATGAGATAAATTTTTGAGTTTTATTATTTTCATTATCTCCTATATTTTAAATTTTTACAGCAAGTTTGAATTAATCCTTTGATTTATGGCATTGAAGAGGGCCCCCATATATGGCCAAAACGTTTGCCTTTCGTTTTTACTTTTTTTTATATCTACAATTGATCAATTTTAAATGAAGAAAAAAAATGGATTAGTTTGCCCCGGATGGGGCAGTAAAATCCACTTTATGACCCTCTAGTAGAAAATAGTACATTGTGCAACTAGGGAAAAAAAATTTATTTTGCGAGTGTGAAGTTTGATGCCCGAGCAAAGCGAGGGTAACAACCACACGAGTAAAATAAATGTTTTTCCCGTGTTGCACACGATTTTTTTTCTACTAGCGGGTCAGAAAGTGGATTTGTTTGCCCCGCACGGGGCAATAAAGTCCACTTTATGGCCCGCTAGTAGAAAAATAATTTTACATGCTTTTATACTATCCAGAGGTTCAAATTAAAACTCGACATTCTAAACATGAATTAATGGTTTTCTGAAGAGTAGTAGTCATTCGCTAATGTTTGCTTTCAATTCTCATTGAAGGAGATCAGCGGAGAGGAATTTAAATTGAATGTCTATTGTATGAGTAAATGCGTTTGGAGGGAACACAAGGTAAAACCACCCCCGACCCCCAACCTTAGACCTGCCTTCCTATTTTTTTTCATATTTAGTATTTATAAAATATTAAGTTTCAAAACTTGGAGCTTTAAAAGCTCGCTCGCGGCAAGCTGCATTTTGTGCACGGATTTCTTTACATTAGAACATTTTGACGTAAGCTACTTCTCAAAGCGCGAAATTCTAAATGGTAAGAAGTATTCACTACAGTTTAGAACTATATTTTCAGCGTGTAAAAGCAAACATTTAACATATAGAACAACAGTTTGTGCAGCATGTTTTCTGATCATCAGAATTTTGGTCCACGCATCTGTTAGGAACGTTTTTTGCTCGTTCTTTAGCTTCATCAATGTAATCCAAAAATCTAGAAACCCTATTAAAAGTAATTGGCGATTCCATGTCGCCATAAGAATTAACTCCTACAATTACATCTTTAGATTCTCGTTGATGTGAGAGATAAAAAGGGTTTCCACAATCTCCCTAAAATATAAACAATTTTACTGATGAGAAAAAAAATTTTATGGACTTTTATAGTTAGAACAGAAAGAAGTTATACTATTTTAGCTACATTCGGACTTTAAAAGACTATTAAATCCGTTCTTAAGGCCATGGACCAACTTACTCACGTGACTAGATTCCTACTTTACCGGAATTTCAGTTTGTGTAACCCCATTTGTATAAAAAATAAGGTAGGTAACTGAAAATTTGTAGAATTAAATAAAATACATTTATATAGGTCTTTCTGGTTATAAATGATTATAATGATGAAAAAAATGTTTCTTTGAAAAAAGTAATTTTATTATTACTTATAAGCATTCATGACCAGACGAACCTATCTTAGTGCATTTCAGTTACTCTCACAAATTTTCAACTTGTTATCTCATTTTTTACAGAAATAGGATTACACAAATTCAAAATACTAATAAGGTAGGAATCTAGTCACGTAATTCGGTTGGTCCATGGCCTTAAGGCTACATCCAATTGTTCACAATATCTGAAATGTAATTTTTGGCAAATTTTTTTTTCTTTTGTTTAAGTCTAAAATGAAAACATCTCACTCTAGTCGCACTTTTGTCAAACTTGTAAGGCTGGTAAGAAGCACAAAATTGATAAGTCTCATCAAAATTTTCTATATAGGTTTTGCAATAACTTCCTTGCATCACTACAAGCTCTAGTCTTTTCATAATTTTTGGATTGATATCTCCTTCATCACTACCCCATCCTACAATTATTCCACTTGTCCCTGGACATGATGTGTCATCATCTTTAGGTAATACAGCCACAGATAAGTGCTCTGATTCAGTGAGATCTTCCTGGAGCTAAATCAAGTTAAAAATTGTTTATAAGATTATAACTCGCAACAATTTAAACATTACCGAATTTCACGATGTTTGTGATATTATATAAAATTGCTTTCTCATCAAGAAAATCTTCTGTTATCCCATCAGGTGCAAAATCCCATCGAGCCACAATCGAATCGACTTTTGAAAGATTTCTCCTAACTTTGTAAACCAATGGCCGGGCCAACTACTATATCGTAATGATAACAGTGGCCAGCGTCTTTTTCCATCGTTGGGCCGATCATGCACGGAGAAACTTTTTATATCAATTTTTACTATAGTGTTTTTCAATTTAGGGGAAAACGTATCACTTTGAGAATTTTTGTTAGTAAAAATACTAAACTTTATAATAATGATATGAAACTTCAGTATACACTACCGGTCAGAATTGCCAAACCACCTGTTTTTCGATGATTGCAAAACTTATCTTAATTTAAATTCTGTGAATGATGAGATTTGTACTCTTAATAATGATAAAGCCATCAATGTTATCTTTAAAATTAGTCCAGAATGAAGTGGTTTCGTTAAATTTTGAAGAAGTTATTGCAAAAAAAGCACAAATTTCAATGTTTTCTTAAATTTTAAATAACTTTCGAAACAATCAACATTTTTTAATGTTTTTAGGCTCATTTTAAATCTAAGATTCTACCGAATCGCAGTAAATTATCATTATAAATCTATAATTTTTTTCTTGCATAATGCAGAGTTTAAATTGTAACAAAAAAGTAGGGAAATTTCGAAAACATTTCATCTGTAGGTAAATCATAATAAAGATCATATGAATATATATATTTTAAGGGAATTCGACACAAAATTCATGATATGTTTTATATATCTCATAAAAATGTTTTTCTCAGCAAAAGCAATATTGGAATTTTTGAAACTTTTTTATTTGAACTTTAACTTTGAGCAGTATGTAAGAAAAAAATTACACATCAATTCCAAGAATTTTGTTCGATTTTGTAGGAACTCAGCTTTAAAATTAGTCCAAGAACATTAAAAAATGTTCACTATTTCGAAAGTTATTTCAAATTTGAGAAAACATTGAAATTTTGACTTTTTCTGTAATAACATCTTCAATAATTAACAAAACGAATTCATGCTGGACTCATTTTATGAAGAATTTTGATAGCTTTGAATTTAATTAAGAGAACAAATTTTTTCACTCACATAATTCAAATTAGGATAATTTAAGCAATTATCGAAAAACAGGTGGTCCCATAATTCTGACTGGTACTATAGTTCATAGCAAATTTTACTATAGTTTATACTAAACTTTCATATCATTATTATAAAGTTTAGTATTTTTACTAACAAAAATTCTCAAAGTGATACGTTTTTCCTTAAATTGAAAAATACTATAGTAAAAATTGATATAAAAAGTTTCTCCGTGTGGAGAACGAAGTTTGTCCGACTTTAGGCAACAGTATTGGATCAACCTTGGTTTTCAACATTGGACCAACATTGTCAGAAAGCGTTGGTCGAACCTTGGGAAGCAATGGTTCGTCCAACCAGTGTAATTATAACACTGGCCGGCGTCCTGTTCCAACGTCGCGACAACCATAGAGATTTAATCAATTAATATTAATATAGATATTAATATTTAGCCGACGATCGGGCTAATCTTCATCCACAGTTAGAGCTGACCGTACACTGAGAGACTTTTCGTTAGAGTAAATCATAAAAATGAATTATATTTTAGTATAATATCCTTTGAATATTAGGCAAAGAGGGTTTACCTATCAAAAATAAATATAGTGGTTTCCAAGCGGCAAAGTTAATATTTTCTACTAACTTTTATAAAACTTAACAGATTTTGAAATCCATTATATTAAAGTTTTCTAACGTGTGCAAAACGAATGAAAGAAAGAGGAGGTTCGGTGCTGAGAAGAGAGGAGAGTTTGAAATTTTTATCTTGTCTATGTTCAGATATTTAAGTTAGACAATGATTCATTATTTGTAATCGCACGCTTGAATTCAAAATTTCAAAATCGCTTTAGGATTCGAACGCTCTAAGCTAACACCAACATCTACGTAACTGAACGCATACCTAACGCATAAAGCCTCTCTGCTATTCTCGCTTGCCACATAAATTCTGTTGCCAAAGTAGGGCCGACCTTGGCCCTACCATCAAACTCGTGCTGCCAACCTACATTCGCACCTGAGTATGACGGAAAATTCCATAATAGTTTTTTGTCCACATATTTTTAGATTTATGGTTGTCAGTATGTTGAAAATGAAATTCTTGGTTTCATTTAGTAAACTTGATATAATTTTTAATTTTAAGAACATTTCAGTAAAGATTAAAATTTGTATAAATCTTATTAATTTTATTGTAAATTTTAAGAATACTTTAGCAATTGGTATAAAAGACTCTTGATTATAATTTATAAAATAATAAACTTTATGAAACATTAATACATTTTTCCAAACCAAGCAATTTCTCTTTATAAAAGAGAAGTTTTTTTTATCGTTCAATGAACGTTGAAAACCATAAGTACATCATATATTTTAGAAAACTTTACTATGGAATTATTTCCTGAATGAGAAAGCAATTTATTGATTGCAATAATTTGAAATATAACCCCCATTTCTTAATATTATGATATCTCAAAACTTAAATTTGATCTTTCTTCACTCAGAAGAATATTTGGTTCATCTAACAAAAATTCAGTTAGATCAACCCAAGAATTGAATTTATTCAACCAATAACGATTTGCTTGTATACAAATTAGTTAAAATTTCAAATCTTCAATCAAATTTTGTTCCATTTGTCTACAAATCTCGGTGCATTCAACAAAATTATTGGGTTCGATGGAAGACATTATGTTTCTAGGTGTTAAAAGTCTAATTAATTTCGTTTCATTTAACATTTCTTAACTTACAGTCACAAGGCCTATATCGAACGGTTCTCCAAGCGTACCATAATTATATTCAGGATGAGTATCTATATGTTTAGGAAAATATTCTCTTCCACCAACCTTACGGTTGATGCTTCCAGCATAAATTGAAATTTTATCAAGAATTCTTCCAGTGTCTTCTGGTTTCAAAATAAAACAATGTGCGGTACTTAGAATGTGTGAAAGAGAAATTATACATCCACCACAATTATATTGTTTGTCATATCTCACAGATACAGCTGATGTAAAATGCTTTGGTTTAACAGGATGACCGCCTATTATTTTATTTTCTAATTGTGAAGAATTGAAATCTACAAAGAAGTTTATATTTATAGTACAGTTCATGATATTATGTGAAATATTCTCCGTTAATGTTAAACGTAACCATGCATATTTTGCATTTTTAAATGATCAATATTAACAGTAAGAAATAGAACATTTTCAAAATTTTACTCAAGTGAGGTTTCAGAATTCAAAAAATAATACATAAATTACTTTTTAAATGATGAATAACGTATATTTATAGATAAAAAATATTTACCATGAGCAGAAACGTGAATCAAAAAGACGCTAAGGAAAATAGCAATATTGTTTTCCATTTTAATTTTAATTTTAATGACCCATTCACATCGGTAATTTTTAAAACGTCGACTATTTTACAAGCCTTGACTCAAGATACAATAAGACAAAACCAAGTGAACTACTTCGTAACACGGATTGCTACTAATAAGTCTACATAAGTGATATATTTTTCTTATCTTTGACCTCGAGCACTAGCAAATATGAAAAATATTCTCAACAATTTAATGTATTATGTGCCTTTATAATGGAAAAATTCCTACACACATTGGAAATCGAATTTTCCTGCATAAAGTAGGAGTCAATTGTTTTGAGCTCCAGTAATTTACAAATCAGTAAAACTGAAATGATCAATAGCTCGAATTAAGTTTTTGATTTGAATTAGTAAAAAAATGACTGACAGAAATTCAGACAATCTCTTGTAGAGAATTATTCCAACTCTCTTATCTCTTAATATCAATCAGTTTAAATTCGACAACTTTGACATCGATAGCTAATTTTTTTTCTAGGAAATCAATTATTTTAACTGATATCTCATTTAAAGTGACTCAAAAGAATTTATTTCATGTCTTTTCGAAATGTAAATTAATGGAATATCACTGGTAGTATTTCAGTGGTATCACAGTAAAAGTACTTAAATACCACCAATTTACATTAGTAAAAATCACGAGTGAGTCAATAACCACGTTTAAATCATTCACCCAATTGTACACAGTTTTAAACGATGGTGCAGATGTGAACTTCATCTAACTCGGCCTTATTTCTTTTTACGTATTGCCTTTTATATAGAAGTTTTTAATTACTGCACGAAATTCGTTTTTCTCCATTGCATTAAATTCACAGGACTTGTTTGCTTTGATCGATTGTAAAAATTGAAGTACGCGATGAATTGTCAGAGATGGCGTTCTTTAGAAATATACTTCTTTAAATATTTCAAGCACCATCCAGTACATTTTGTAAGGAATTATTGACTTGCCCTCGTATCTCCATAACGACACAACTGATCGCTTTCAAATTTCAATCACTCATTTAAAATATTAATATTTAGTGCATGGGCAAAGGAATTTTTATTGCGATAAATATTTTTTTTATAGCTGAAAAATGAGCGTTTATTTATTTTATTTAATCGAAAAATAAACTTTGACTCATACACATCCGGCATTTTGTGAGGAAGCGAAATTTCTTAAACCCTTTGTCCAAACATGTATTATTTGATTGGGAAAACATTGGTCAAAAAATAGATAAACCATTTCGATACTTGTGTCTACAAATTTGGAAATCATAACAAAAGAAATTTTACGCTCCAGGTAACTGAAAATTCTGTTAGAGTTTCGTAATTTCAAGATAAATTTTATTAGATTTCTGTTATAGTTCCGTAATTTAAAAATAAACTTTATTATAATTCTGTTACAGTTTCGTAATTTTAAAATACATTAAAGAAAATTCAGTATAGTTTAACTAAATGGAGAAAAAAAATTGGAAATTTCAATGAAATTTTACGAAATTTAGGATATATTATTTTTTAAGTATTGTTAATTTCCGTTACATTCGTAACTTAAAAATTTCGTGAATTTCAGAACATTTCTAACAGTCAAGACTGAAAAAAAAGCTGAGGCAAGTTTGGAAAAATAAAGCTCTGAAGTTTATATTCCTTCCAAAAATTTATTTCATATTCTTCACGATCTGCACGCATATTTCGGTATAAGAAAGAAGATATAAAAGAACAATGGAGAGGTGAGAAAAAGTATAAACTGATCATACACTTTCTCACCTCTTGGGGGTGAGAATTATTGTATGTACACCATGCGAGGGGGGTCGTTGGTGCTTTATTCGCGGAGCAGGGCGCGACTAACCTCTATCGATCGTAAGAAAGCTTACAACACACACTTCTATTGTCTAAACTCAGAATCATACACGGTGTTACGAAAGCAGTCTATATTGTTTATATTTCTTAATTTTATTTTTGTTTTTTTTTTTGCTCAAATTTAAAATTTTCAGCTACATGCATAAAACAGATCCGTGAAACCTGCAGCAAGTTTAATACTTATTTTTGCAACTTTACTTTTAAATGGATTTTACAAGAAGTTATTTTAAATCAACAGATTTTCCGTACGTTTTACCTATTTTCCATTAAAATATACTACAATAAACTCGAATTTTTTGTATTTTATAGATTCTACTGGACGCTAAGTGAAACATACAAAAAATCTGTTGATTGAACTGAATCTCTTGTAAAATCTACTAAAAAGTCAATTTACAAAAACAAATACTGAACATTAATAATATGTAATACTATAATAATATAGTATGTTTTAATTCCTTATGCGTTATCACAAAAAAATTGCGCACTGTAAAAGAAGTTCTTATCTTACAATTACATAAATGCAATTGTATCTCTCACGAAGCTAAGAAAAAAACACAATTTTCTATTTTCTTCCCTATATGACTTCTGTCATTTTGATTTAAAAAATAGTATATTCTCTGAGCCCCTTATATATATTTAAACATTACTGTAGTAAATGGAAGAAATAAAACTTTTTATAAATATCTTACAATTGTGCTTAAAAAGATATTTAATATTTTTTAAATTAAAAATTGGTCAATGGTATTACGTTTTCGTCCAGCTCTATTTATCAATATCTTGACTCAAAAAGTAAGGTGCAAAATATTGTCGAAATAAATTAATGGTGATCTTTACAAAAGACTTTTACGTAAGTTAACAAATTTTGTTTCAGTAAACACAATTGCCTTTTGTAACTAAATAAAAGTTTTTCTGAATCAAAAAGTATTCTATTATTTAATGGAAACATTGTATTCTGCAATGTTCCTACTTCCCCATGCGTATTACATACTATTTCTCATGTAAAATGCATGGAAAGCCGCACTCCGCATGAGAATAGTGGAGAAAGTGAGTTTTTTGTTATTTTTTATTTTTTTATTATAACACCCACAAGGATTGCGCGGCAGTAGAACGTCTCTTGTCTCAAGAAGGTACACGAGCCGTGCAATCAAAAGGACAAGGTTCGTGCTAGAGTCTAGCACTGCTGATGTGCTAGTAGGTACGTCTGCTATGCCGAAATTCTTTCCGTGCACTACTCAGTGTTAAAATCACTCATTCCCTCCATTATTTGAATGCGGAGAAAGTGCTACTTAGAATACATGTGTTATGAAATAGTACATTTACAAACCGCAAATGAGAATGCGATTTCGGGACCTGGCGCGAAACACCAAAAATGATCGGTTCCACGATCGATTGATGCAACCACGACTTCAACAAGTACGTGGCATTTTTCTTACGCAGAGCACGGTAAACTAACAATTGAGGTTGGAATTCGAATATTTTCAAAATTTCCCGTCACGCGTGTGGAAAAGTAAGTTTTATCACATGGACTCATCATTGATCGTGGAATCGATCATTTTTGCTGTTTGGGACCAAGGCCCCAAAACCGCATTTCCCACACGGGTATCAAAGAAAAACAATTTGTATAACTCTATGTGCTGTCTTCCCCATCATCAGAATTTGAGACCACGCATCTGTTTGGAACGTTTCTTGCTCGTTCTTTTGCTTCATGAATGTAAACTAAGAATTTAGAAACTCTACTCAAAATAACTGGGAATCCCGCTCTAGCATAAGAAGTAACTCCTATAATTCGATCTTCGGATGATTGATCATTATCGAGAAATAAAGGATCTCCACAATCTCCCTAAAATAAAAACAATTTTAGCGCTGAGAAAACATATTTGATGGGTTTGGCTCTATGTGAACTATGAAAGTTCATCAATTCCGTTTTTAACAATGTATATTCATTTTTTCACAATATATGAAATGCAATTTCTGGAAAAATTTTTTATCTTTCGGTTTAGTATAAAGGCAAATTACTTACTACAGTAGCACTTCGGTCGTTGAAGTGACGAAAGTAAGAAGCACAAAATTGATTAATATTATCAAAAATTTGTATATAGTATTGGCAATAATTTGTTTGCATTACTCGAACTGCCAGACTGTTCATAACTTTTGGATTGACATTTGTTTGATCAAGACCCCATCCTACAACTATTCCTTGTGTTTCTGGACATGGTGTACCATCATCTTCAGGTAATATAGCCACTGACAAGTGCTCTGATATAGTGAAATCTTCGTTGAGCTAAATCAAGTTTAAAAATTTATATAAGACTACAATTCACAACTCTTTGAATATTACAAAATTTCACAATGTCATTTATCGGGACATTTTATTTCTCCTCCAGCCAGCACTCCTTGTACATAGTGACACAGTGACATAGTTTCCAGATGTTTCATTTGGAGGAGTTTTATTATGTCAATTTTTTTACATACCTTCGTTTGTATTTCTATCTTCATTTTCCATCATGAAAAATCAAATAAATTTACACAATTTACAAATACATTACAACTTATGTACACGTGCACTTTTTGCATTGTACATAAGCATTACTAAATGTCAACATACAACAAGAGTCATGGCAGCCCACCATGAGACTGTAGGTGGTAGTGGGGAGCCCCTCCAAATCCCGATAAGCGAGGTGTTTACATTTCAAGGGCGTCCCGATAAATGAGGTTTTACTGTATTCAGCAATATTCATTTTGACCTCTTGAAAGTAGGCTTATCATATGGTTACCCAAATATTATGCTTATACAACCAAATAATTGTATTCATTCAACCATAAACTGTTTTTTTTTAACACAAATTAGTTAAAATTTCAAATCTTCAATGAAATTTTGTTTCATTTGTCTACAAATCTTGGTGCATTCAACAAAATTATTGGGTTCGATGGAAGAAATTATGTTTCTAGGTGTTAAAAGTCTAATTAATTTCGTTTCATTTAACATGTCTTAACTTACAGTCACAAGGCCTATATCGAATGGTTCTCCAAGCGTACCATAATTATATTCAGGATGAGTATCTATATGTTTAGGAAAATATTCTCTTCCACCAACCTTACGGTTGATGCTTCCAGCATAAATTGAAATTTTATCAAGAATTTCTCCAATGTCTTCTAGTCTCAAAATAAGACAATGTGCGGCACTTAAAACATGTGAAAGGGAAATTATACATCCACCACAATTATATTTTTTGTCATATCTCACAGATACAGCTGATGTAAAATGCTTTGGTTTAACAGGACGACCGCCTATTATTTTATTTTCTAATTGTGAAGAATTGAAATCTACAAAGAAGTTTATATTTATAGTACAGTTCATGATATTATGTGAAATATTCTCCGTTAATGTTAAACGTAACCATTTTTTTCATTTTTAAATGATCAATATTAACAGTAAGAAATAGAAAATTTTCAAAATTTTATTCAAGTGAGGTTTCAGAATTCAAAAATTAATACATAAATGACTTTTTAAATGATGAATAACGTATATTTATGAATAAAAAATATTTACCATGAGCAGAAATGTGAATCAAAAAGACGCTAAGGAAAATAGCAATACTGTTTTCCATTTTAATTTACTTTTTAATAACCTATTTACGTCGATTATCTTTACCACGTCACCTATTTTAATGACTCAAGTTAGAATAACTCAAAAATTTTGAAATTATTTCTCAGCAAAGATTACTTATAATAAGACTGCATACGTAATATATGTTTCTTATCTTTAACTTCGAAGCACTAGCAAGTATAAAAAATATTCTCAGTAATTTAATGTGTTTATCTGCCCTTATAATGGAATAATTCCTAGACATACACTACACGGAGAAAAAATATGTTATTTCGCAATATCTAAGATATTAAATTAAAGAACCCAATATGTTAATTTGAAATATCTCAGATGTTAAACTGAAATACATTAGATATCAGGTCACACTATTTGAGATATTAAACTGTAATATCTTAGATAATTAAAGTCAATATTTATGTCATTGAATGCAATTGTCTAATAATTATGTAAAAATACTGATTGAATATTGAAAGAAAAAATGAAATTAAGAAAATATAACATGATGTAAATAATGATTGATCAAGGAATTCAAAATTTTCTTATAATCTCCTTTTTTTCTCGAATTCCTCGATCTAAGAGTTTTCGCAAGTCCATATTTTGTTGATTATTATTCTCAAAGTCAAGGCAACCTGTTAATAAATGGAGATTATAAAAACGTTCAACATAATTGTAAAGATTTGGAAACTATTACGAATTCCAGTAAATAAATTCCGATTCGATGTTGAATTTAAAAACGGCTACATAAAGAACGAGTTATTGAGAGGTTAGAAAATTCATTTCAAATATTGAAGGTATAAAAATGATATACTTATATAGATAGATACTTACTGATTTCAGTACTGGTGATATGAAAATTTTTCAAAAATCACACTTCAAAACTTCATATAGACACAACATTATTATTTCAGTGTCGAAACCACAAACCATGCGACCGGCAAAACTATGGGCGAGCGCGATAGACAAATTACATGGAATTCAAAGACTCTGATCACGTGACTTTTCCTCGGGCACGTGCACGCTACTGTTTATAAAAATCTTAGATATTAAAGTTTAATATCTAATATTGTAAATTTTGAATATAAACTGTTATTGGTGATTAATATCTTGTATATTTAAAAGAATATATTAGATATTATGTAGTATAATCTAGATGATATAAGGTAATATCCAACATTCTAGTATCTCATTTTTAGTATCTATTTTTCTCAGTGTACCGGTCAGAATTGTGGAACCACCTGTTTTTCGATGATTGCTTAAATTATCTTAAGGGGGTGTTCTCATGGATTGGCCGTATTTCGAAGCGTTTTTTGGAATTTTACTGTGAGAAAACTATAATTGATTTTTCAATGCGGTTTCCTTTAAAAGTTTTATAGAGTACAAATTTCAGAAAACTTGTATGAAAAAATTTGCACGGTTTGGCCACTGCACCCTTGCGAACATAGGCCTTCCAAAAAAAGTTGGTTGATGGTTCCCACCAAATCTCAAAAATGGCTGGTCTGAAACACAAGAGTAAATGTTTTTTTTTAATCTATGGTAGTGTAGTTATCGTCTGACGGAGGCGTTTTTTTTATCATAACAATTTTCAAAATGGCGGGCTATAGAAAAAAAAATCGTTTTTTTTTCACCTTTTTTTCATCTTTCAAAATTCATTAAACATTTGTTATAAACAATAGGGGAAAATACGTCCGTCAGACGACAGCGGGTACATTTCCACACATTTAAAAAAAAGTTTATCAAAATCCGTCTGCTAGTTTCTTAGAAATCGTGGGAACCAGTTTGGAAAAAGTAGTTTTGAGAAAAACGCGTTTAAAGTTTCCAATGAAAAAAAGCGACAAATTGAGTTTAACTTTCTTGAAGTAATTGCCATAGTAAAACAAGTACATCTTTGAATCTTTAAAATTATCTTTAAAATTAGTCAACAATGAAGTCGTTTCGTTAAATTTTGAAGAAGTTATTGCAAAAAAAGCCAAAATTTCAATGTTTTCTTAAATTTTAAATAACTTTTGAAAAAATCAACATTTTTTAATGTTCTTAGGCTCATTTTAAAGCTGAGATTCTATAGAATCGCAGTAAATTGTCATTATGAATCTATAATTTTTTTCTTGCATAATGCAAAGAGTTGAAATTGTAGCAAAAAAGTAGGGTATTTTCGAAAAAATTTCATCTGTAGGTAAATCATAATAAAGATCATATGAATATATATTTTAAGGGAATTCCATACAAAAGTCATGATTATATGTTTTATATATCTTATAAAAATGTTTTTCTCAGCAAAAGCAATATTAGAATTTTTGAAACTTTTTTATTTGAACTTTAACTTTCAGCAGTATGTAAGAAAAAAATTACCATCAATTCCAAGAATTTTGTAGGAACTCAGCTTTAAAATTATAGTCCAAGAACATTAAAAAATGTTGATTATTTCGAAAGTTATTTAAAATTTAAGAAAGCATTGAAATTTTGACTTTTTCTGCAATAACGTTTTTAAAAATGAACAGAACGAATTCATGCTGGGCTCATTTTATGAAAAATTTTGATAGCTTTGAATTTAATTAAGAGAACAAATTTTTTCACTCACATAATTGAAATTAGGATAATTTAAGCAATTATCGAAAAACAGGTGGTCACACAATTCTGACCGGTATTGTATTGGAAATCAAGTTTTCCTACATAATGCAGAATTCAATTGTTTTGAGCTCCATTAATTGACAAATCAGTAAAAATCAAATGATCACACTGAGAAAACTGGAGTGTCAAACTTTGAGTGTCAAAATGTAGATAGTCAGTTTGAACTTCTAGATAGTACAACACTTTCTCCGAAATTTTTTCTTTTTGGTCAGAGAGACACTCATTTGATATTCTGCTTAACTGTTACCAGAGTGTCAGAATCACTATAAAGAGTGTCGATTGGCGAAATACGCGCCAAAATTGTAAAGTCACGTGGGTTCGCCTATTTTTCCTACAATATCACCAGCGTGGACTCTAACCTCATTGCCGGTTTCGCGTCCTTTACGTGTTAAAGTGTCACGAGGGTTATTTTTGCCAACTAATTAGCGAGTACCTATTTCACTTGCTATAATAACATAATAATTGTGAAAGCTTAAATGTAATAGTTTTGAGGTTAGCCATAGAGGTAGATTATAGTATATTTTTCCCTCTTCGATAATCTATTTTTCTCTCTGCGATGATCAACTTTTCCCTCTAAAGTATTCAAGTTGACCATCTTATTTTCACAATTTACAGGTAATAAGTTACACTATCTAGAAGGCTGTCCTATAGTTTAACCTCAAATATAGTCTGCTTCACCCTCCAAATGTTTAGGTTGACACTCCAGTTTTCTCAGTGCAATAGCTCAAATGGTGCAGATGTGATCTTCATCTAACTCGGCCTTTATTTATTTTTACGTATTGCCTTTTATATAGAAGTTTTTAATTACTGCACGAAATTCCTTATTCTCCATTGCATTAAATTCACGAAACTTATTTGTTTTGATCAATTGTAAAAATTTTCAAAGCTGGCGTTCTTTAGAAATATACTTCTTTGAATATTTCGAGCGCCATCCAGTTCATTTTGTAAGGATTTATTGACCTGCCCTCGTATCTCCGGAACGACACAACTGATCGCTTTCAAATTTTAATCACTCATTTAAAATATTAATATTTAGTGCATGGGCGAAGGAATTTTTATTGCGATAAATATTTTTTTTATAGCTGAAAAATGAGCGTTTATTTATTTTATTTAATCGAAATATAAACTTTGACTCATACACATCTGCCATTTTGTGACAAATTAAAAATTTTCAGAACTCCTTGTCGAAACGTGTATTATTTGATTGGAAAAACATTGGACAAAAACGAGATAAACCAGTCTTGGAAAAAAATTTCGTAAAAAAAGCCTTTCTTTAGACCTTCTAATTAATTGATCAAATCTCCTTAAAATTACTGAAGTCTAGCACTGCTGGTGTGCTAGTAGGTACGTCTGCTGTGCCGACATTTTTTTTCCCTCCTCTATTTGCATGCGAAGAAAGTACTACTTTGAATACATGTCGATCGATTGATGTAACCACGAAATTAACAAGTACGTGGCATTTCTCTTACGCAGAGCACGGTAAACTAACAATTTAGGTTAAATTACGAATATTTCAAAAATTTCAAGTCACACGTGTGGAAAAGTAAGTTTTATCACATGGACCCATCATCGATCGTGGAATCGATCATTTTTGCTGTTTGGCACTAAGGCCCTAAACAGCATTTCCCACACTTTCCCCATCATCAGAATTTTAGACCACGCATCTGTTTGGAACGTTTCTTGCTCGTTCTTTTGCTTCATGAATGTAAACTAAGAATTTAGAAACCCTACTAAAAATAACTGGGAATCCTGTTGTACCATAAGAAGTAACTCCTATAATTCGATCTTCGGATGGTTGATCATTATCGAGAAATAAAGGATCCCCACAATCTCCCTAAAATATATACAATCCCAACTATAAAAGTCCATCATTTTCGTTTTTAACAATGTGAATTCATTTGTTCACAATATATGAAATGCAATTTTTGGAAAATTTTTTTATCTTTTGTGTCAATCTAAAGGCGAATGTCTTACATAAGTCACACTTCGGTCGAAGAAGGAGCCATAGTAAGAAGCACAAAATTGATTAATACTATCAAAATTGTCTATATAGGTTGTGCAAAAGATTTCTTGCATTACTCGAACTTCCAGACTGTTCATAACTATTGGACAGACATTTCTTTCATCAAAACCCCATCCTACAACTGTTCCTTCTGTTTCTGGAAATGGCGTACCATCATCTTCAGGTAATATAGCCACTGATAAGTGCTCTGATACAGTGAAATCTTCGTTGAGCTAAATCAAGTTTAAAAATGTATATAAGACTATAATTCACAACTATTTAAACACTACAAAATTTCACAATGTCTGTGATATTATACATTGTGTCAAAGCAAATCCTGAAAGAGTTATATAAAACGCACAATTTGCATTTATTCGGCAATATTTATTTAGTTCCTTTCAAAGTAGGCCCCATTTGATGCAACACATATATGCCCGCGTTTTTTCAATCTTTGGGACACTTTTTATAGGTATTTACGAGTCATCACGGAAAAAATTTGTCGCTTAAAATTTAACAGACTATTCGAAGAGTCGTGGACAGAATGTAAAATCGGAGAAAGTCTTGTAAGGTTTCAATGACTTTTAGGAAATAGTAGAAAAAAGTCGAATAACTTTTAGAAAACCAGGTCGAAGAAAAAAAGTCGCGTATTTACTATTATAAAAGTATTTTAAACACTAACTGATCCTTTCTAAGAAGTAATGAAAAGTTTCATAATCTTTAGATTCATTTGTCATAGATTTTAAAAGACTATCGAATAATTTGAAATGAAAGTAATTCAAACAAATAGTTTTGTAAATTGTATTCTAAAGTCCATCAGATTTTATATGCCGTTTTCTAAAATTTTCTCGACAGTCGCAAAAAGCGATGCGCAGAAACGTAATTCGTAGCATCGCACAGCAGACAATGCAGCTCGGCTTTATGTTTTTGTAATAATTTTGGTTAGATTTTGAGATTACGTGTCGTTTGGTTTCGTTTGACTCTGGATTGAAGCGTGCATTGAAGAATTAGTTCCGAGAAAGTATATGTTTACCTTGATAAAGTGTATTACGTCAAATTTGAAGTTTATCTATTATTTTAGTTTTGCCTTCAAACTCTGAATGTGATCCAAATATTTTACACAAGTCTCCACGACATGTATCGGCTATGCGGGTTAAGGCGTGCGATTATAATTGGGTTAGGATGCGTGCGTGCGTGCGTGCGTGCGAGCGTTCGATTCTCAGTGCTGCGAAGTGTTTATAAAAAATTGCGTTTCTGTAATGTACAGTGTTAAATATAATGGTAAGTTCATATTAGGATTATACAGGTAATGTAGAAATGAAAAATAATTATCTACATAAGTGCAGGATCATATCACAGAAAACAATATTTTCCTTTTAACACTGTTCAACATTTTCTTCGACTGTCACTTAGACTTTCGATGCCTGGTTTAGAGAAAATGGAACCCAACCTACGGTGTTGTAAATTTTCCGCGACTGTCACTTAAACTTTCGAACTTATATCGTGACATGTTTCCGTACATGTTCCTTGTTACATTGACCCACAGTTATAATTCTGTAATATTTATTTTGGCTTGGGGTCAGCTTAGTTTCTAATTATTTATGTCATCGAGGACATAAACATTAGGAAGGCAAACGTTTCGGCCACAGATGGGGGCCCTCTTCAGTGCCAATTAGCTTAATTGTAACCTTTAAATATTTATTAACTAATACATGCAATTAAGAAATATATGGTATTTTTTGTTTTTTTGTTTTTTTTTCTTTTGCTTATTAATTAAAAATAGAGTAAACATGCAAAACTTATTTCCAAAAACGTGGATTACCAATGGGTTCTCCTTTCTCCCCCGTCCTTGCTGATTTAGTGATGGATGACCTAGAGAAAGACAGACTTTCCAACCTTGACTTTGAAGTACCTGTCTATTTTCGTTACGTTGACGGTATTTTCATCATGGTTCCCAACACACATGTTGACCGCATTTTACAAATTTTCAATACTAACCCCCTCAATATTGAATTCACTCTAGAAAAAGAGGTCGGTGGTGCTATCAATTTCTTAGACGTCTCTATCACGAGGAAACAAAACCAAAAACTATCTTTCAATTGGTATAGAAAGCCTAGTTGGTCAGGCAGATACCTTAACTTCAACTCCCACCACCCCCTTAGATATAAAAAAAGTGTAATTAACAACTTGGTTGACAGAGCAATTTTACTTTCAGACAAGAAATTTCAAAAAAACAACCTTAAATTAATTACAGATACACTAGATGAAAATGACTACCCACCTTGTTTCACACAAGACATTATTAACCAGAGACTTCTTACCCTTGAACAAAAAACACGATTAGGCAACAATCATATCGACATAAACGCGGAAATCAAACCTTTCATTAGCATTCCTTATATCGAAGGTCTGTCAGAAAAAAATATCGGGAATCCTACACAGCTACAACTTGAAAACCGCGTATAAAAATCAAAAAAATCTAAAAATGATATTCAAGCCAACCAAAGATAAAATTCCTAAAGAACTATCGTCCAACATCGTCTACAGCGTTCCTTGCAAAGGGAATGATTGCAAAGCCGTCTATATAGGTCAAACTAAAAGGATCCTTAAAAACAGGTTAAAAGAACATAAAAACAACATTAGAGAAAGCCCTAATAAACAAAATGCACTAACTAAACATACAATTGAGAAAGACCATTTCTTCGATTTTGACAGAACAAAAATCCTAGCTAACGAAATACACTATAAAAAAAGATTACTGTTGGAAATGTGTCACATTGCAGGTACGGACGATGCAGTGAATCTTAGAACTGACATAGAAAACCTTTCTAAGATTTACAACCCTATACTTAAAAAAGGGTCATAAAAAATCTGACCTGAGAAATTGGGACTCCACCATGTATTTCAGTCGTCCCTTCAGGTTTTATGATCTCACATCTGGCCACTTTATCTGGGCCAGATTTTGTTGAAACTCGCGCATTACTTGGCTACCTTATTTAGGTCAGACTTCGTTGAACTCGCGTATTACCCGGCTAGTTTGTTACTTTATATCAGTCCTGAGGTCCATTGAACTCGCGGTTTTTTTCACCTTATTTAGGACAGACTTCGTTGATCTCGCGTATTGCGCGGCTATTTTTGTATTTATAGCAGTTCTGACGTCCATTGAACTCGCGCATTACTTGGCCACTTTATAAAAATTCTCATACTCCTAAGAATTCGCGCATTACTTGGCCACTCTTTTCAAGACAGACTTCGTTTAACTCGCGTATTAGTTGGCCACTTTATAACAATTCTTATACTCCTAAGAATTCGCGCATTACTTGGCCACTCTTTTTAAGACAGACTTCGTTTAACTCGCGTATTACTTGGCTACTTATAAAAATTCTTATACTCCTAAGAACTCGCGCATTACTTGGCCACCTTACTTAAAGTCAGAGTCCGGAAATCTCGCGTACTACTTGGCCACTTTAGAAAAATTCTTATACTCCTATGAATTCGCGTATTACTTGGCCACTTTATAAAAATTCTTACACTCCTAAGAATTCGCGCATTACTTGGCCACCTTACTTTAAGTCAGAGTTCGGAAATCTCGCGTATTAGTTGGCCACTTATAAAAATTCTTATACTCCTAAAAATTCGCGCATTACTTGGCCACTCTTTTCAAGACAGACTTCGTTTAACTCGCGTATTACTTGGCCACTTATAAAAATTCTTATACTCCTAAGAACTCGCGCATTACTCGGCCACTTTACTTTAAGTCAGAGTACGGAATTTTCACGTATTACTTGGCCACTTTATAAAAATTCTGTTACTCCTATGAATTCGCGCATTACTTGGCCACTCTTTTCAAGACAGACTTCGTTTAACTCGCGTATTAGTTGGCCACTTATAAAAATTCTTATACTCCTAAGAACTCGCGCATTACTTGGCCACTTTACTTCAAGTCAGAGTCCGGAAATCTCGCGTATTAGTTGGCCACTTTATAACAATTCCTATACTCCTAAGAATTCGCGCATTACTTGGCCACTCTTTTCAAGACAGACTTCGTGTAACTCGCGTATTACTTGGCTACTTATAAAAATTCTTATACTCCTAAGAACTCGCGCATTACTTGGCCACCTTACTTAAAGTCAGAGTCCGGAAATCTCGCGCATTATTTGGCCACTCTTTTCAGGACAGGCTTCGTCTAACTCGCGTATTACGAGGCCACTTATGTATTTATATCAGTCATGAGGTCCATTGAACTCGCGCATTACTTGGCCACCTTACTTAAGGTCAGAGTCCGGAAATCTCGCGTATTACTTGGCCACTTTAGAAAAATTCTTATACTCCTAAGAATTCGCGCATTACTTGGCCACCTTATTTAAAGTCAGAGTCCGGAAATCTCGCGTATTACTTGGCCACTTTAGAAAAATTCTTATAATCCTAAGAACTCGCGCATTACTTGGCCACTTTACTTTAATTCAGAGTCCGGAAATCTCGCGTATTAGTTGGCCTCTTATAAAAATTCTTATACTCCTAAGAACTCGCGTATTACTTGGCCACCTTACTTAAAGTCAGAGTCCGGAAATCTCGCGTACTACTTGGCCACTTTAGAAAAATTCTTATACTCCTATGAATTCGCGTATTACTTGGCCACTTTATAAAAATTCTTACACTCCTAAGAATTCGCGCATTACTTGGCCACCTTACTTTAAGTCAGAGTTCGGAAATCTCGCGTATTAGTTGGCCACTTTATAACAATTCTCTTACTCCTAAGAATTCGCGCATTACTTGGCCACTCTTTTCAAGACAGACTGCGTTTAACTCGCGTATTACTTGGCCACTTATAAAAATTCTTATACTCCTAAGAACTCGCGCATTACTTGGCCACTTTACTTTCAGTCAGAGTCCGGAAATCTCGCGTATTAGTTGGCCACGTTATAACAATTCTTATACTCCTAAGAATTCGCGCATTACTTGATCACCTTACTTAAAGTCAGAGTCGGGAAATCTCGCGTATTACTTTGCCACTTTATAAAAACTCTTATACTCCTAAGAACTCGCGCATTACTTGGCCACCTTATTTTAAGTCAGAGCCCGGAAATCTCGCGTATTACTTGGCCACTTTATAAAAATTCTTATACTCCTAAGAATTCACGCATTACTTGGCCACCTTACTTAAAGTCAGAGTCCGGAAATCTCGCGTATTACTTGGCCACTTTATAAAAATTCTCATACTCCCAAGAACTCGCGCATTACTTGGCCACCTCACTTAAAGTCAGAGTCTGAAGTGCTCGCGCATCACTTTGCAACTTTTTATTAGTCTCAGAATCCGTAGTGCTACCGTATTAATTGATCTCTCTATTCAAATCAGAGTTTGAATAGCTCGCGTAATATTTTACCACTTTACAGCAGTCTTATAATCCGAAAAACTCGGACATCATACTTATAAACTTAATATTGTATTTTTCCGGGTTCCAGTTATTAAGAATCAGAGGTTTCGAAAAACCAGGAAATTAATTTTTCGTGAATTTCCACCTTAGCTGCATTTTATTTTCTATATCCACAAAAATGTGTATAATTTTTACGACGCCGGGACCGTATTGAGTGCCTTTCCTTACAGAATTCTTCGAACACGTGGTAGGGGTTTGCTTTCCTTGGACGCTTGAGCACATAGAAATCTCAAGTGCCGGGGACATTAAAGTAAATTTTGACTGTGTATAATCCTTGGTGTTGGAACCTGACCTATCATGGAGAATGCTCTCCATATACGTCAAACTCTGAACACTTGTCTTCCTAAACACGAGTTATTCCCAAATCAGTTTTCTTCTAGCCATGTGGCAGAGTGGTGGACTTACATCCGTCTGTCATCTCTGTGGTTTTTGAGAAAATAAATAAATTTTTCTGTACCAATTGCAATGTTCTGATTGTTTTAACTTCAGTGTCCTTTACTTCTGGTGCTCGTGCATATGTGTGGTTTGCTGTGCGTGCTTTACCAAGGACCCACGTTATATTCTCCCGTGTGTTGTTTCTTTCTGGTTTGAAATAATTGTGTTTATATATGTGCCCTTGAGGGAGTGCGTTCCGCGGCCGCATTTTTCACGGTTCCTGTGGGAGAGGATTACTTGTTGGAGCAGTTTTTGGAACGGCCTGGCTCTTCACACCTAGAAACTCGCTTACTCATAAGTTTTTCTGCATGTTTACTCTATTTTTAATTAATAAGCAAAAGAAAAAAAAAACAAAAAAACAAAAAATACCATATATTTCTTAATTGCATGTATTAGTTAATAAATATTTAAAGGTTACAATTAAGCTAATTGGCACTGAAGAGGGCCCCCATCTGTGGCCGAAACGTTTGCCTTCCTAATGTTTATGTCCTCGATGACATAAATAATTAGAAACTAAGCTGACCCCAAGCCAAAATAAATATTACAGAATTTCGAACTTATGTTTTACATTTTCAGTGATTATCTGTCATATTTTTCAATAAGGAGGTTCATAATATTTAGTCGACTTTCTAACCTATCCACGAGTATTACACAAAGTCGATGACTTTTTAAGCGACAAATTTTTTCCGTGTGGCCTTCAGCTCTTTCAACGAATTTTGTTTTGTGGCTTCAATCAAGTCAAAACGGGTACCCGGAGCGGCAATTTTAGTTTCGGGAACAGAAAGAAGTCCCACGGGACCAGATCTGGTGGATACGGTGATTAATCAATGGTATTTGTTGTTGTGATGCGTTTCATTAATGTGGGATCAGAATTGGCGCAATCCAGCATGTCTAAAGAGACCTGCTCACGGTACTGTTTTTGAAAAAAATTCAGCTCTTTTGGAACAAGCCGTGCGACGACGCGTCTCATGCCCAAAATATCCATCAAAATCGAACGAATAGATTCGTAAAAGATATTAAGATCAAGAGCTATTTCTCTCAAGCACGAGTGCCGATTATCGAGCTTTTTCTAACATTTTTAGCAAGTTAGCACGCAAAATTTAATTCGCAACACAAAATCAAAAGCAAACTCTTTGTTCAATACTTTTGTTGGTTGTAAAATTCGAGATGCACAAATTCCCCGTAGCATTTTGACACAATGTATAATATTGCGTTCTTATCAAAGAAATGTGCTGTTATGACGAAAAATTTGATAATACTTTTTTGTCCACGTATTTTTGGATTTATGGATGTCAGTATGTTGGAAATAAGATTTGGGTCTCATTTAGTAAACGCGATATAATTTTCAATTTTAAGGACATTTTAATAAAGATCAAAATTTGTATAAATCTTACTAATGTTATTATAAATTTTATGAATACTTTAGTAATTGGTATAAAAGACTATTAAATTAAAATTTTTAAATAATAAACTTTATGAAACATTAATACATTTTTCCAAACCAAGCAATTTCTCTTTATAAAAGAGAAGTTTTTTTTATCGTTCAATGAACGTTGAAAACTATAAGTACATCATATATTTTAGAAAACTTTACTATGGAATTATTTCCTGAATGAGAAAGCAATTTATTGATTGCAATAATTTGAAATATAACCCTCATTTCTTAATATAATGATATCTCAAAACTTAAATTTGATCTTTCTTCACTCAGAAGAATATTTGGTTCATCTAACAAAAATTCAGTTAGATCAACCAAAGAATTGAATTTATTCAACCAATAACGATTTGTTTGTATACAAATTAGTTAAAATTTCAAATCTTCAATGAAATTTTGTTTCATTTGTCTACAAATCTTGGTGCATTCAACAAAATTATTGGGTTCGATGGAAGAAATTATGTTTCTAGGTGTTAAAAGTCTAATTAATTTCGTTTCATTTAACATTTCTTAACTTACAGTCACAAGGCCTATATCGAACGGTGTTCCCATTGTACCATAATCATATGTAGGATGAGTATCTATATGTTTAGGAAAATACTCTCTTCCACAATCCTTACGGTTGATGCTTCCAGCATAAATTGAAATTTTATCAAGAATTTCTCCAGTGTCTTTTGGTTTCAAAATAAGACAATGTGCGGTACTTAAAACATGTGAAAGGGAAATTATGCATCCACCACAATCATATTGTTTTTTATATCTCACAGATACAGCTGATGTAAAATGCTTTGGTTTAACAGGACGACCGCCTATTATTTTATTTTCTAATTGTGAAGAATTGAAATCTATAAAGAAGTTTATATTTATAGTGCAGTTCATGATTATATGTGAAATATTCTCCGTTAATGTTAAACGTAACCATGCATTTTTTGCATTTTTAAATTATCAATATTAACATTAAGAAATAGAAAATTTTCAAAATTTTACTCAAGTGAGGTTTCAGAATTCAAAAAATAATACATAAATGACTTTTTAAATGATGAATAACATATATTCATGAATAAAAAATATTTACCATGAGCCGAAACGTGGATCATAAAGACGCTGAGAAAAATAGCAATTTTATTTTCCATTTTAATTTATGTTTCAATAACCTACTTAAATGGGTTACTTTTACCACGTCAACTACTTTCATAAATTTGACTCGACATACAGCTCATAAATTCTTTAATTATTTTTCAACAGAGATTGCTAATAGTAAGTCTACATACGTGATGTATTCTTCTTATCTTTGTCCTCGAGCATCAGCAAGTATTCGGCATATTACAAATAATGGACACACATTATCAAAAATAATAACCATTAAATATTGTCCATTGGCATGAATTGAATATAATAATATAAGATTTGAAATAATATTTCTTATTGGCTATGTGTTTCTATTTTGCATGTGATTTTGCGAAGTCTCTTTCTGATTTACTCCAATCAGTTATTCATTATCTGAACAAACATATTTCTATTAACACAAGCATATAAACATGCGTTTATTTTGTGATAAATATAATTGATTCAATTATATTACTTCAAGAATAATGGCATGGTTAGAATAGTGAACTCGATAGTGAACTCGATCGTTTCATATTTTTTACCACTGTAATGGTAGTATAGGAAAAAAGCTAATTAATTTATTATGTGATAAAGGGTGATCCAATACAAGGTACTTTTTTCAATACGGATTCTCGGGCATATCACGCGTGAAAATTTTCATGTCCATATGACATTTGTGTTCAGTATTCATTGGCATTTCACCATGAATAGACTTAAGCCTGAACAAAGTTTAAAAATTGTGGAAATTTATTTCCAAAATCAGTGTTCAGTAAAAAATGTTTTTCGTGCTCTTCGAGCATTTTATTTATCAATGACTTTTTGTTGCCAAAAATTTAAGATATTGGTGTAGCTGACTTGTGGTTTCAACAGAATGGTGCAACGTGCCACACAGCAGGCGAAACCATCAATTTATTGAAAGAAAATTTCCATGAACAAATCATCTCAAGAAATGGACCTGTGAATTGGGCTCCAAGATCTTGTGATCTGATGCCATTGGATTACTTTTTCTGGGGGTATGTAAAATCACTTGTTTATGTTGATAAACCAGAATCGATTGATGCATTGGAAGCGAACATAACACGCGTTATTAACGGAATACCGGTCGATATGCTCGAAAATTGGACCCACAGAATGGACCATGTGAGAGCTAATTGTGGACAACATTTAAACGAAATCATCTTCAAATATTAAGTGTCATAAACCAAACTAACTTCTCAAATACAATTTTTGATTATTAAATTAATTTTTATGTGTTTTATTTTTTAAACACTTCCGGAAGCTGTTATTGGATCCCCCTTTATACACGGAAAAAAATAGTTTAGTAAAGTTTATAGAACTGTTTAACCTTTTAGCTGCGGGGGTGGTTGATATATCGACCAGCAGTCAGGTCGGGGACTCTACCTGAGATATCCAGTGATTTTATGTATAAATTTTGCATTTTATAAGTGGTCCATTTGTACTCAAATTTCCCCACAGCTAAAAGGTAAAGGGTTGGGACACAGGCATTTACGGAACGGAGTTCTAGACAATATACAGAACTTTTCACGATAAAATGCGAAACATTCAGGAAAAATCATTGAACTTTCTGCTATTTATTCAAAAATGTTCTTTAAATTTTCTAGAACTCGGTTTTGTAAGTGCTTTCTAAATTTGAATCAGTCAAAATCTACTGATTATCAGTGAAATTCGACTGATTCACATAGCTAAAAAGAGGTTACTGTAAATCAGTTAAATTTCACTGATTATTTCAGTGAAAATTGACAGTGAAAAATATTTTTTCACTGATTAATCAGTGAAAATTAACTGATTTAACAGTGAAAAATATTTTTTTCACTGATTCATCAGTAAAAAGGCAAATCACTGATTCAATCAGTGAAAATTTGACTGATTCAGATTTAGAGAGTGCCTGTATCCCCAACTCTCGAACAGTTCTATAAACTCTAATAAACTATTTTTTTCCATGTAACCTCGATTATCACACAAGAATTCATTCTTATTTATTATTGAATTTCAATTACACAGTTAATTTTTTCTAGCTGTCATTAACTGACAAATCAGAAAAAATCAAATGATATAGTTATTTTGTGAACAATGCAATATACAATTTTCAATAACAAATTAATCATAAATGCCTATACTATAGTAGTATATAATAAGAATTAAAATTAATTTCATGCATTTGAAAAATTTATGAAGTAAAATATAATTATACCTTGATTTGAAGTATTGTGTTATTACGAATAATAAATCCAGTTATGATATTTGAGTTTAAGTGAAACAGGAGATTCAATTTACTTAAGGCTCTATTGACCTTAAGGAATCTTAAGGAAGATTATCATCATAATAACACTCGCACTCGATTTTCTATATACATTTCAGTAACTTTTTAATAAACATATCACATATTTATGTTAAGAAATGGAATTTTTTCAATAGTGTTTCTTATAATCAACACATAAAATATACATCCTGTCGAGAAGTGTCTTCATGAGAATTTGTAGATCCCATTTATGCAAATAATTTTCCATCTAAACGTTTTTTGTATCTCACATATTTTGTCTAAAAAATGGAATTTTTTAATTTTAATCGTATTTTTTGGAATTGATACGAAAAACATACGTTTTATCATAAACTGTGTGAGACAAAAATTGTAGATCTTTTTGAAACGAACAACTTTGCATTCTTACGCTTTTTTCGTATTACACATATTATTGTTAAAAAAAATTGAATTTTAGATTTTTAATAGTATTTTTTTCAATTAAAGAGAAAAATATACATCTTATGAAAAAATATTGCAATTCAAATTTGTATACCTTTATGTAGAAAATAATTTTATATGATAACTTTTTTTCATATCTCGTACAATTTAACTGGATATGACTATTGACTTATTTCAAGATTTAACATGCTGTAACATTTCTAATTTTGGTTTAATAGAAAAATGTTATTCAATCTGATAATTCTATCGAGAGTTATCGAGTATACGACCTACTACTACAGACATGAAAATTTCAAGTCACTTTCCACATAAAACTAATACCTTCTCATCAATGATGAGAATGTAAAAATGAAATGGTTTTGGAAGGTTTCCTTTTTTTTGGTTTCTCATAATGATTTATTTTAAGAAATTTTTTTGGTCAAAATTTGGTCGTTTTTCTCTATTTTGAGGGATTTGAACAGTTTCGAATTATTAAAATTTTGAAGTAATGTTATTTTAAAAAACAACATTGCCTCAGCGAACAACTTTGCCCTGGTCTACTCTAAATGTAGGGAGCACCCGTTATAATCATTAGATCTCGTATTCTCGCCTAGAACGCAGGTAGAGCGTAGATGTAGAAGCTTTTACTCCAAGGGTAGTAAGAAGCAGGGCTTTGGCGGACTGCCCCGGGACATAAGAACATTGGGGTGGCGGAGTCTGAAATGGTGTGACGAGGGGGTTGAGGGTTGAGTGCGGTAGTTCAGGGAACTAAGTTGTATTGATTCTAGACTGTAGGGGTGGAAAACCAGGCAGGGTTAGTACGTGTTCTTAATCGCCAAGTGACCGCCCTCTCACTTCCCTATTTCAATGCTCCCACCTTCAGACTCTCCACCCCCAAACGGAGTCGCTGCAAGTTTCTTAGGAGGGGTTAAAAGGAAGCTTATCTTCTTCTTCCTCTCACAAGTTTCTCTTAATCGCCTTTCGCCCGGAATTTTTCATGGGAGGCTTTGCTTCTGAATTACGTAGATATAAGAACGAACGATTTATCTATTTATATATTTACTCTTTTAATTATTTATTAGCGTTTTTGGTACATCACAGGATTCGGCCCTTTATCCATGGAGCTCGGTGCAACTAAAATTTATTGATCGTAAGAAGGCTTGGACACGAGCTTTAAAGCACTGAAATGCTTTAAAGCTCTTAAGAAAGTCAAAGTTGACTCGAACTCAAAAGAAAAGTCAAAAACTTGAAACCTTTATTATTTTGATTTCAATAACTGGTTTTTTTTCTTATGATACTGTAATTTGACAAGATTATAACTTTTATTTATCGCTTTTAACATTTTTAAGGTTTTCCAATTTTGTAATAAAAGAAACGAGTGCTTTTTCAATTTTTGAATAGCCGTTGATCATGGACGTTGTGATCATTTTATTCACAATTTGCTCTGAATTAAAATCAGTTACTAATGGCTGCTAAAATTTTCACATTGACGTCAGTGAAAATTTTACTGACGATCAGTGGTATGTCATTGTTTTTTTTGGTACTATGTACAGTCCGAATAAGGAATAAAAATGAATTGAAGTCCAATATTATAATAAAAAATATTAAACAGAATTTTTGTATTGTAAATTTGTTAACATTAACGAAAACATTAGAAGAATATGAGGTTAGGTTTAAATAGAATGATCGAAGAATGTAGTAAGCTATAAAATCAGCTGATCAATAAAAATGTCTAGTATATTTTATTGATTCCTCGTGAATGAAGTATTGCTAAAAAATTTTATAGCTTTTCTCAAAAAATGTTTCAAATCCTAAATTCGAAGGATTTTTTTAGAATGATATTTTTGCATAAATAAAATCACGATTTTCCCAAAAAAGATTTTCACTCAGGAATATGAGTACATGTATCTCAATGATTTTTTATATCAGAATAATGGAATGGGAATAATATAGAAAGATAAAAAGCGAAATTATGTTGGGAATTCGACCTGGTAGGTGAGAAAAGGATGTGGTGCACGAAGTATGTCCCTCCTAAGTCATACCGCGGCTTCAAGTTTATTACCAGCGACCGCGAATGAATGGAACGTGGATGATAAAGTACGTTGAAAGAGGGTGGAGATCTATTGGTGGAAGAGGGGGAATGGAAGGGTTTCATTCATAAGGTGTTTTATTGTTTCAGGCACAACGCAACCGGAGAAGGGAAGAGACCGGATAATAACATCAGAGGAACCGGAAAGCATAACCCCTTGCAAAAGTGGACACTACTTCCAACATTTTCTATAAAGACCCTTTCCAAATGACCAAAATAATCTTGAGGCAGACTTATAACGAGGAAAATAATTGTTAAGAATTTGCTAATTGCCTTCTCAATGTGATAAGAAAAATAAAAATATTTTTTATTTGTTGAGGTTAACAATACTGCCATTCATATCGAAAATAATTTATTAATTTACATAAAAATTACTTAAAAAGTTATTGATATTTTTCTTAGAGTTTGACTGGAATCGCCCGTTAAGCGATAAAAATTTAAATACTTTTTCCATATTAAATACAATAATCAAAAACATTGAAACTTTTTTCCGACTCAAAATCTGAAGCAGTTAGAATTTTTAATAATTGTAATCAGTGACTGACTTCTTGATTTTCAATCAATCTAAAGTAATTGGTTTTCAATTAACATTGATTGATTATCATTTATAAAGGACTGATTGAATTCATCAAGAATTCTCACTAATTCAAATTTGGAGAGGAAAACACGCAATAACTTTCAACAATAAAATTAACCATTATATATTGAAATTCATTAAAAATTAATAATAGACCACAAAAAATTCGTCACTGTTCCTGATTCAGTTAATTTCGACTAATTAAGATTCAAAAGATAAAGTAATATAATTACACAAAAATCAGGTTTTCCCATTAAACAAACTAGCAACATTTTACATTGTTAAGACACCTTTTGTATAATACGTATATAGTTTTTTTTTTTTTTTTAAATATTATTAATATTAATTATAACATTCATTTCCATATTACTGTTAGTGATCATCACAGGCTATTAGCCAAAACAAGATAGTGCAACTTAAAACTTTGCCACGCCCCTAGATGTTGACCTTAACTTCTGGCACCACCTATAACCCCCCCCCCCCCCCCCCCAAATTATGTGTGCTCTCTTCAGTCCCTAAAACCCTAAACTTTCAGGGTTTCACAAAGCTGCACCTTTGCCTTCAGTGGACAATATTTTTTCAGGAATCTCTATGCAAAACTGGTCTGCAGCGGAAACCTGTCTTACAAATATAAAGAGAAGTTTATATCTTCGAACGGAATAAGAAGATACAGGGTGAACCAGTAGAAGAAGTAAAGATATTAATAGTTTGATGCACCTAATTTGAAATAAAATAACTAAAAACGAAATAAATATTCATTGAGGAATCCCTTAGTAAAATTATAAGAAACGGTAAATGAAAGTGAGAGTACCTGAGGGATTCCGAAAAAATTCCAAAAAGCGTTATTGTCAGACTGCGCATGTACAGAAAAATAAGTGGACTTGTATTGCAGTGAGAAATTTATTGGCAGGGACAACCAATTCTTGGTTAGCACAATCATGAGTTGATTGGTGTAACTATCGTGAATAGTCACTGATTTTAATGCAGTCACATTTTTCTGATTTAGAGTCAAAAAGTAAAAATTAGATAAAATCTCAGTGAGTGATTAAAAAATAAATAAATACCTTCGGCGAGAATGATACAAACTTTAATTTTAATAAGTTTTTTCAAGTCACTTTAACTGAAAAGCTAATTAAAATGCTCACTGATTTATATTTAGAATGCATCCAGTAATTGAAATTAGTAAAAATAGCAAAATTAAAATTAACCCGGATAGTTTTAGCATAAAAAATTCATGGACTGCATCATTTTAGTATTTGAGTATACACAAAATCAGTAAAATTTCCTTAATAAATGAGTCAAAAGTTAGTAATTAAATTCATTGAAAAAAATTGACTGCTTCGTGCTGAAAGGATTATTTCACTAAAGTTTTTAAGGGGATCCGCCACCTTTAATATTTTTATTTTTGAGTTTAGACCTTCCATATAATTTTTTAAATGTTTAGTACCTTTATTTAGGAAGATTTTGAAGGTTTTTTCAAAATTCCAGCACCTTTATACATTTTTAAACTAAAAATTTTGTGTTTTTTGGGCATTTTTTGACATTTTTTTACTTTGAATAACTTTTTTATTTTTCAACCAATTGTCATGATTCTTTTTTAATTTTGTTCCCTAAAATGTGTAGCAACTTTCTGGGTATGGCAAATAAGATAACATGACAAGAAAAAAAGTTGCAAATAAAATGTTAAAAATATCCCAAAATATTAAAAAACAATTTTGTGGTAATTTTTTTAGCTGGAGTGCTTTCCATATACCCAAAAAGTTGCTACACACTGTAAAGAACAAAATAAAAAAAAAAAATGACAATTGGTTGAAAAACAAAAAAAATTATTCGTTTAACAAATGTCAAAGAACTCAAAATTTTTAGTTTAAAAATACATAAAGTGCTGGAATTTTTGAAAAACCCCCAAATTATTTCTGAATAAAGGTACTAAAAATTTAAAAAATTATATGAAAGGTCTAAACTCAAAAAATAAAATATTAAAGCTAGCGAATCCTCTTATGGTAGTATATACACATGCAAAAATGAGGCCTCATGCAAAAATAGATAATTTTACTTTCAAGAATAACAATATTATTATTGAAGGGCCCATTTAAAAGAGGAAAGATTATTTTCCAAAATGAAAATTTAAAATGCAGACAAATAATTTTATTAATAAATTTTATTTTTGCCCAAACTTTTTTTTTATCGCTTTAAGCCCAATTTTCAAAAATGATGCGATTCTAATTAATCACAGATTATTTTTCTCATAAAAAATAATATTTTTTCTTCTAAATGATCCCCTCAATAATAATATTGTTATTCTTGAATGTAAAATCATCTACATATTTTTGTTCGAGACTTAATTTTCGCGAATGTACTACCTTAAGCAACTGGATTTTGACTATTTCATCAATGAAATTCAACTGAATAAAGTATGTTTGCTAATGAAAGGATGATAAAAGAGAAAGAATTTCTTTGCTGAAGGAGTCAGTGAGCTAAAAAGTAAGACTGAAAGCCCTGGGCTTTCAAATTAGCATTCTTACTCGTCTGGTAGAAGCAAACACCGGGTTAAGTTTAGAACGAGAAGAGAGAGGAATATAAACCGCGCGATAAAACGGCACACGCGAACTTGTATACCACTTTCCATCCCTACCGTGCTTTTTATTTTTTATTATCTTACTCTCGTTTTATTTTCTCATCACGTGAGACCCACCAGTAGGAAGGTGGTGTAAAGTAAGAGCGGTGGAAACGCAGCCAAAAAGTGTTCATAATATTCTTCGCACTCCCTGTCTTTCTACCTGACCACCTTCTCTTTATTGCCATGGGTGTTTTAATTGAGAAAGAAAAGTAAAAATTAAATTTTAATCATCCTTACATTTATGAATAAAATATTTCCTTAAGCCACTTTAATGTAGTGACAAGTTAATGTCGGGTGCTTTTAAAAGTTCAATATTTCGAATTTATCTCGATCTGCTTAAAATGAATTGTAGTACACTGAAGTCTTGATTTAAGACAAGTTTCAGGCATTGCTTAACTCAAATTAAAACTGTCCTTGTTTGACTTTGAACCCAAATAGTCAAGGCTGTACGAAACACTTTCAGACAGAATAGTATTCATTAATTAAATTATACATGAATGTGAATTTTTTATCATGACCAATAAAAATTTTCAAATGATGAAAAAGTAGTGAAAAAATAATTTTTAACGTTTTTTTAAAAATTAATGTGAAATATGCATACATATAACCTTAAAATTTATTAATCTTTAAAATGGTTTATAAAATTAGCAAAAATAGCTAAATTTCTAGATGTAAAAAAATATGAAGAATTTAAGTATCTTTTTTTCAAAAAGTATTTGAATATCTAAGTATGTACACTCGGCTCGCGCTAAGGCGACGTTCACGCTAAGGCGGCGACAAAGTTCCCGATAAGGCGTCCAGCGTTGCTTTATCTTTATCCCCACCACGAACCATGAATTATCAACGTGACTCTGTTTACATGCGCAGACATCAAAACTAAACGCACAACGCAGGTTGTAGAAAGTGAGTGGGATCCACTCTCGCGAACGCCTTAACGCGAACACTCGATTTTATCTACGTCGCCTTAGCGCGATTCGAGTGTATTTATATAAAATGAGTTATTTCAAGTTTTATGATTTTCATTTCACTTCAGGTAAGAATTGTAATTTTTATTCAATCTTTATGGTAGACGAATTATTTTATTCTTATAAATATTTTTTGCAATCAATTATTCTTTTAAAATAGATCACCCAAATTCTACTTCATATTTTATTAAGACGCTGCCTCACGGAGTCCCTCATTGCAGACTGCCACCGACTGGAGTTCTAGAAATTACTTAAATCGAGACTCCAGTGTATCGATAAACCGTATTACCTTAAGGGGGTCATCTACCTTCGCGGTTTCAAAAATCGAATTTTTTTTTTTTTTGCTTATTTCGAATCTAGACACTATAAGGAACATGCCTTATGAAGGATTTATTCGAAAACATTCAGCCAATCATGTTTTATTTTAATCATTTATCTTTAAACGCGTTTTCTCGAAAGTAGTGTTTTTTAAAATTGTTGGCACGATTTTGACGGAACTATCGAAGATATTGGAAATCTGTAAATTGTTTCGTATTCAAAAAACGTCTCACTACGATTAGACACGAGCTTTTTAAACAAAAATTTTTTTTCAATTTTTTACAGCTTTTTAAGCTGGAAAAACCGGGTAGAAAATAGAACTTTTTTTTCAAATCGCTGCCATTTTGTTAAATTTTAAAATCTGTCAAAAAGCTTGTGTCTTATCGTAGTCGGATTAGTAAAAAGTAAAAAAATATGAATGTTTTCATGTTTCAAGGTTCTGAAGCTGAGAAATCGTGCCACAAAGTCTACTATGTCGCGCCGGCAGAGATCGATTCAAGGACGCGTCAAGGCCAAGATAAAGAAAAAAAAATATATTTTTTTTTTTAAATTTTAATAATGTACTAATTAGATAAAAAAAACTTTGTGTCAATATCATGTGTGGTTTTTTCGCAATCCATCGTCAAAAATACGCCCGAAATTCAGGCGCGAAGGTAGACGACCCCCTTAAGTGTCACAATGTTGTAATATTTGTTGAAGAAACTTATCCAAAACTGTAATAATTATGAAATAAAGCTTTTTTATCTAAGTGCAATTAAAACATTACACGGAAACCAAAATTTGCTTATTACATGGTTTAGAAAATTTTTGGTTGATACAACCAAAGATATCGTTTTAATACGATTTAGCTAAATCGAGTAAAATTTGGTTGAATCAGCTGAAATATTTGGTTAAATAGAAACATTTTTATTTCTGAATGTGACTTATACTTTTCATACTTTCAAAATATTTACTTAATTTCACCAAAATTTGGTTAGATTAACCAAAGAAGTTTCTTACTGTATGGTTGATCAAATTTTTAGGTAATTCAACCAAATGTTTAGTTTTATGCAGCCAAATATGGTTGAGTTAGATACGATTTAGTTAAATTAATCAAATATTTTAGTTCATTCAAACAAATTTTGTTTGACTTTACCAAATATCTGGTTCATTTAACAAAATGGTTTGCTTAAATTAAGTAAATTTTTTTTGGTGTATATTTGAACACCTGAAAAAAAATTTACTTGACCGAACCAAAACATTCTAGTAAATAAACCAAGATCATTGATAAATTAAAGCAAATTTTAGTTAAATCGACTGAAATATTTTGTTATTTTGGTTGGATTGCTCAGATATTTTTTTGAGTGGTATATATTTTATAAGTGGATAGTCAACACAATAAATTGGATA
The DNA here is from genome assembly GCA_030998225.1 of Diplolepis rosae. NCBI lineage: Eukaryota > Metazoa > Arthropoda > Insecta > Hymenoptera > Diplolepididae > Diplolepis > Diplolepis rosae. The sequence goes on from JAPYXD010000695.1 coordinate 2,300,860, forward strand.
GAACCCAAGAATTTTGAAACACTTTCCAATTGTTGGCGAAAGATTAAATAAAAATAATTTAAAAGTTCTCCAAATTTTAAGGTACTCCAACAAAATAATTATAAGTACTTTAAATTGTTCAAACTCAATGCCACATTATTTTAAGTGAGACGATATTAGGAAAATCAACTACTATAAAAATGAATACTCTTACATTAAATCATGAAATTCAATCATAAAAATCAGGTCATAATAATTACTCAAATGAAAATTTATGTGATGAATATAAATAAACACCTTATTATCTATAATGAAAATTTAAAAAAAAAATGCATCGATTTTCAATTTTTTTAAACAATATTAATTTTTATAATAAATATAACTGAAAATTATATATTCAAAGAAATAAAAATAAAACTTGAAGTGACAAATAAGTGACTTGAATTGAAAAAAATGTGAGAGGCACTGGATGTACAGAGACCGACGTTTTTAACCCTTTATTAAAAATTAGTATCTCTTATTACGGAAGAAGTGTGGTCCATTTTACTTGAGTGGCTTTATAGAATAAAGTAGTCAGAAAATATGCAGTCTCTCTTTGTTTTTCCCACTTCTATCCACTTACGCAAAGTAGGAAAGCACAGGATCCGCCGGCAGTCACCGACAAGCCTTTGCAACCCCTTTTCCTACTCGTTGCTCTAGCTAATCATTTAATTATTTATTTACCATGTTTATGCCCGTGGCCGGTTACATTTTTTATTGTCTCCTATTAATGCATATCTCATCCGAATGTTCTGCTGAGTCGGTTTATAGCCGAATAATAGTACATGAAATAACCCATCCTCTTCTTTTCTCTTATTGCAAGAAAAAGCGTTTTACCGACCGTGTGTTACAAAACGAGCATTTGTAGCCCTGAAGGATTAAAAGATTATGTAATTGTTATCGCAGTGGATAGTAATTTGAATATTTTTAAAAAGCTTGCTATACCTTTTCAAGCAAAAAGGGAAAAAAAATAATTTAACTTCTAAAATTATTTTCAGAAATTTTTGAAAATTAAACTTATCACACGAAAAAAAAAATATTTTTGCCAACTTTGAACCCCTCCTTCCACCCATAGAACAAATCGTGTCCAACCACAAAAAATATAATTGCTTTAAGGTACTAGTACACTTTAGAATTTTGAAAAAATCGATTTCGTTTTTTTTGCATTTTTCAACTCCTTAGACCTTTAAATATCTTCTCCTAAAATATTTTCAAAAAATTCAAACTCTTAACACCATGAAATAATATCAATACGTGAAGTCCAAAGACGAAGAGCGGATTTTATTGGCTGAAAAAGCGACAAACGCGTCTACTAAAGAAGGCCGTTTGGCCCAAAAAGAGACCTGCCAGAAAGATGAGGCAGCTTACCAAGACAGTGGCCTGTTGCTGTATGGTCCAGGAATAGCCGATTAATTTATTGTGAGTATTAGAACTTGATTTTTTCGAAAATATTCAATAAAAAGTACTAGTCAAAACTTTAAACGCGTTTTTCTCGAAATGACTTTTTTTCAAATGGCTGACAGATTATCTCCGGAACTACTGAACCGATTTTCAAACACCTTGCTGGGTTTTGTTTATTGATATGTCCTGTATGACAATTTACGTCAATTAAGCCAAAAAATACAAATTTAATATTTTATTGACCCAAAAAACAGCGGAAAAATAGGCCATTTTTTCAATGAATTTTTCAAACGCCCGCCATTTTTTTTTTTTTCATTTTTTTAAAAATGTGGTGAATTGTTACGTAAGCAACCTTCCTTTTAGAGAAACCATCTCATTTTTTTGTTTCAGACTTGCCGATCCAGAGATAAACTGTCGGCCATGCGTCAAATTTTTTTTTTGATGTTCGATTTTGGCGCTCCCTGGATTTGGGCCATAAAACAAAAATTTAAAATAAAAATTTGTTTGTACTCCACAAACATGTATTTACATGATAAAAAAAGTTTCATATAAATATATATCAATGGGACTGAGAATAAAATTATTCAAAATTGCCTTATTTTTAGCCTTCTAAAGTGTACTAGTACCTTAATCGAACGATTTTGTTGAACGGACCAAGATCTTGGACTAAATCAAACAAAATTTGGTTAAACCAAACATCTACTTGAACGACTCCAAATATTTGATTAAACCAAATTGCAGCCAATCAAACTATCTAGTTGAATTAACCAAAAAATGGATCAAAATTATACTAAACGAATTCTTGAGTTTCTTTAACCAAATTTTGGTTGGATTGACCAAATATTATTTTGAGTTTTTTGCTAATAGTATAACGCTGGATCTTATAAATTTTAGCCCCATTTTTTTAGTTTACCTAGTTGAAACGTATTATGCAATAAAGAATTTTAGTTAAAGAAATATAAATTTGTCTAGACGGAATATTTCCCCCTTTTCGTATCTTTCTTTTCTTTTGCATCCAAACGATCAAAACTCGACAGCAGCTGGACCGTTTAATAGACATCTGCCGGACCGGTCGGTCATCTCGAGTAATTCCAGTTTTACGAACGGTTTCACGACCGGTCATTTTCATTGTTCGCAACTGGTCCATCATTGTCCATCAGTTCTGACTTCACGAGGATGCTGCAAATCAAGCTTGAGTGTTCTCCTGCAAACTGACCAGTTCGGTCAGTGTCTATGCTGAGAATGGCACCCTTTAGAAATTTACACTGAGGGTAGGACTGGTTTTCACACTTGCTACGGTTTAGTTTAGTCTTTTTCATCTCGCGCTTTTTTACGCTTCTAAGGACTCCAAGCATCAGTAGTGAGCTGACTGTGATAGATAAAGTAACCTTACTCTATAAATTTACGTAACGAGTTACGAATTCAAATTGATTGTTATTGAAGGTCAAAATAACAAACATTTATTAATAATTAATTACAAATATTATTAAACAATAAAATACTGGTCTCCAATTCAGATATTCAATAACTCTGATTATAACACTAATTGACACAGTGATAATATTCTAATTCTAAATAATTTATCAAAAAATAATAAATGTGTTATAAAAAATGAATAACAAAAATAAGTAAAAAAAACAATTAAAATAAATAAATTACATCTTTATGAGGATGATTTTTCCACAATTTTTAATTTTTATGCTCTTAATTTGGATAGGACTGACATTGGTCAGGATTAAAATCAGTGAATAAATCTTTACTATGCAATTAGAGTAAGTTTGACTGTAAATTAGTCGAAAATGACTGATCGAATAGCAAAAAGTCAATCACTGATTATAGTTCAATTAGCATTTGACTGATTCAGATTCAAAAGGGTACATAAAACGAATTAAAAGTTATTTGTCATCAGACAAGTTCTTATGCTTTATAATAATAACTTCATGGTATTTTGATGCTCTTTATTAATAAATGTAATTATTTTGAAACTTTTCATGTTTGTTTTTATCCGCTATGTTTTTTAAAACTTTTTATGTTTTCTTATAGTGAATAATTATTTTTTGTTATCGACCAGATTTCTGTATAACCGGTAAGTAACATTTTCAAAATCTTTCATAAAGTTACACAGAAAGATTGTAGGTGGCTCTCAGAAACTTTAGTTCAAAATAGATCAATAATTACTTAAGTCTCTTCAAAATGGCTACGTACGCCATCTCTGAGATAACTGGTGGACGCGTTGATAACAAGTTCCAATGTTAGGATGATTAAATGATAATAACCTAAGTTTTTTTTTACATTACGTCAATTCTTTGTGAGAAAGAATGTAAGTATCTACGTTTTATTTCCAAATTTATTTGAATATTATATTTTCTTTGTAATTTTTAACATATTTTTCTAAGCTAAAAAAGTTTGACTATTTTATAAAAAAAAAAAAGAAGCAGACTTGTTTTTAAATTGGAAACATAATTTGAATATCCATATGGTCTTAATAAATTATTTAAAATTCATTGAATCAATTAATTGTACGTTTAATAGTTGAATGCATTTTTCAAAATCATGTCTGGAATTTCAAGAATTGTAAATTTGTATTTGAAATTACTACAATTCTCACTTAAGTTAACCCAAAGTTATAATTTTATGTCACTTATAATTATTAAAATTTTTTTTTTAATTTTCGAAAACTTTTCTCAAAGGGGGAATACCACTTTGACGGACCAAACAAGGCCTTTTCTTGAATAAATTATTTTTAAACTTATTCAACAGTTTTATAAACAGATTTAATTTTTATAAAAAAAAATATATATTGAATTAAATTTCTGTACAACTCTTGCTAAAAAGTATACATATATGTAGTTACAGAGCTTATTTCGTGAAGGTTAAAAAAAAGAGGATGGATAAACGGTAAATCAGACCTCACAAAAAACTTTGAAATATAAAATTTAAACTTTTTTTTATATTTTATTATAAAAGCTTCAGTTGAGTTTAACAAATCTAATTACAAAGATTCTCTCAAAATTTCAAGTGTATTAGTTGAAAAATGTCTGAAATATTCACTCAACAAGTTTTTAAAAAAATGTTATTTTGAGAAAAACGCAATTTGAAGTTTTGAAACAAGTAATTTGTATGATGAAGTTTCAATTTGGCACCTGAATAAAAAATTTTACAAGTTCAAAATTTTATATAACAACGTAATTTCTCTCTCTATTATTTACAGCAGTTTCTTTTTACTGATTTAATACAGTGACTCATTTCTAGTTATTTTACCAGTTAATATTGATCGATTTCTCAATGCATTCAACTCAAAACAAATTATTCTATATCTAGAAACTAGGCACTAATTAAAATTAGTAGAAATACTCCCATTCATAAAAAATGTATATGATTCAAACTTTTTTTTTCTTGGAAAAACCAAAGTTTTAAGGTCATTTAAACGAATTTTGGTTGATTTAAAAAAATTTTTGTTGACTCAAAAAAAAACTATCAGTTAACTATACCAAATTATTATATCAACAAAAACTTTTGTTTGTAACAATCCAATATTTAGCAGCATAAAAAAAAATTTGATTAAATTAATAAAAATATTTTGATAAGTTATCCAAATAACATTAAATAACACTAGTTTACAAATTGTTTGTTTATCACGTGAACCTAAAGGAAAAAGTGTTTTTGTGGCTCTTTTTTCAATCATTGGCAGAAATTTCGGAAATTGTTAATCTAACTAACATAAACTGTTTATCGCTCGAATGGTATGTTCTTCTCCTTTCCGACAATATACTGTTGGTGCCAATCGAATTAAAAATCATTGGGTTACACAGGCGATGAAAGTCGATCTCAATAGAAAAACCGAAAAAACAGAAAAATCTGATTGACAAATACAGTATACTGAAAGAAATACTTGGGATTTATCAGCCATATGAATATAGCTGAATGTTTTTAAGTAATTAATAAAATAAAAATAAAATAATAAATATTTGACACTTAACCAAAAATATTGCTGCAATAGTATTTCACATGGTTGGAATACACATACAGGTTGAACTGATACAAGCAAACCTTGGTTTTCGGTAAATCTCTAATATAATATAGGTTTGAAAAAATAAATGAGCGCCATTTTCTTTATCAGCAACTCACAATTAATCTAAAGAAACCCTTTTTTTCCTGGTACATTTTTCGTGTAAACTAGTGTAATCGGTCTGATTGAATCGGATAAAATTTGTCTCCAAGTGTGGCATAATTGTTTTCAGAAGGTTTGAATATTATTGAGATTCAGCGTATAATTTTTGAGCGAAATAAGTTTCCATATATAGCCGCGCCTACATAAATAATATCTATATGTATGTAGTGGTGAATGCTAATAAGGAACAAACTCTTATCGCGAAAATCGCAAGCAAAGCTGTGGGTGGACAATGAACAATAAGGTCATCAGATGGATCCATCTATCCCAACAATGGTAGCTTATTATCTTGAACAAAAGCTTAGATCTACTCCTACAAACTACCCTTTAAGGGGTGCCCTTCTTGCTACGAGAAAGATGCCCAGTTTCTAAGCCTAATAATAGATTCCTTCACCGGCAGCTGTCGCCTTAAGATTGACCGACATCATCATATTAATCTTAGTGTCATCTACAGTTCAAGTCAAGAGCTTTTCATGAATTATAAGAACAATACCCTGGTCATCTAAATTATTATAGACTTATTTCTAATTTGCTTACTAAATACATATCAGAATTTAATCATTTTGTAACTGTATTACACATTTAACAAGTAAAGCTACACAAAGAAAAATATTTGGTTAATCCAACTAAAATTCAGATGGATCAACCCAAAAATTTGCTTAACATGCGGTTGAACAAATTTTTTGTTGATTCATGATTCAAAAAACCAGAGATGGTTTTTTTTGGTACATTTTGATTAAATTAAACAAACGTTTCAATTGATTCAACAAAATTTTGGTTAATTTAACCAATTTTTACATAATATAACCAAAGATCTTGGTTAATTTAACAAAATAGTTAACGCTGTGTGGTAAGGTCTGATGCCGTCACCAATTACATACGACGACATTATTGATAAAATAATAATTTAAATAAACTTTCCGGAGAAGACACACTGAGAAAACAGTTTTGTCAAAGCAACAAAAATATTTTGTTGGTATTTATGCAACAAAATTCTTTTGTTGAGCCAACAAATCATTTTGCTATATCAATCAAATTTTGGTTACTTCAACAAAATGCTTTGTCAGGACAACAAAAAAAGTTTTGTTGCATAAAGTATAGCAAAAAAATATAACGCATTACTGTCTTCTCCAAAAATATTTTAAAAATTATTATTTTAATTATAAAGCGGTTGAATATAATTGGTTACGTCAGAGCCTATCATACGGCCTTAAATTAGATCAAATGAATTTTTGTTCTGAGTCCATTGAGAAAAATGGTTAGTTGATAAAAGTACTTTGGTTTGTAAAATATGCATCAACTACTTTTTTTTTGTGGATGAACTATCTTAATAGAACAGAGATTTTAACCCGTGCATCACAGAGAAAAATGGATATTCGGGATCAATTTCTCGATATTCAATTATATGACAAACATCTTAGAAATTCGTTTGCAATATCTAAGATACTAATACTCCCCTTCGTAAATATTTTTGATATCAAAGCTGAATATTCAGATACTAGAATTCATTATATCTATATATTACAAGTAGATATATAAGATGCTTGTCACATAGTTGAATATCCATCTTTCTCCTTGGAGTATTATATTCTTTGTAAACATATTCCAGGACGTATGACAAACAAAAATAGTAACATTTTTTGCAAACTCTCTAAATCTGAATCAGTATGAATTTTTAATAATGTATATTACTGACAGGCTTCTTTCTTTAGAATCAGTCATTTCTGACTGCAAATCAATTACTTCTGACTGATTGATAAGCAACAAGTCAGCCACTGAATGAAATTATCAGTCAAATTTCGACTAATTCAGACTTAGAAAATACCTGCAAGGAGAAGCCCAAGTTTACAATTTTTGCCAAATTACGTTTCAATTTAGGGAAAAATGTGTGACAGTGAGAATTTTTTGCAGCGAAATACTAAATTTTAGATAAAATATATGATAATTTCCTATAGGTTGTATCAAACTTTGTCATAACCTATACTTGAGTTTCATATAATATTTCGAATCTTTTGTATTTTGACTCGCGAAAAATGTCCAGTCCACCAGGAATAATTGCCATTACGCTTTGATTTTCGATAGATTCCTAATATTTTTTGGGATTATAATTGTAAACTAAAACATATCGCTATAAGAAGTTCCTCCGTGTTAGTTAGTTGAAAAGCGAGTCACTGATTTCAATTCTTTCAAATTTATACTGATTCAGATTTAGAGTAAAAACTGCTAAAGAAGCTTAAGGCGCCATTTCGCAGTGTATGACTATATAGATATATATTGTACAATGTATAATGTACATAGATACATACATAGTTCAGTATATTAGACTCTGATATCGTAAGTGTATCGTCTCAGGATGTAGCGCGACTACTGGGGCTGCTTGGAAAACGGTACTAGCCCCCCAGGAGCAAAGTTATATCGGCTCTTGGTGTGGGGTTGTTCCTGAGGGAGCAGCGAAGTTCGGTGATTACCTAGGACTCTCCTAGGAGTCCAGAGTTTCATACTTTGGCTATAGGTACTGGCTTCAGGAACCTAACAGTCTAGCAAAGTAACTAAGGTTATTCGACATTGGATGAGATGAGGGGTGCTACAGGGAGGAAAGGGGGTGGAGGACAGGGGGAGACATAACGGAAGGAGAACACTCTGGACACTAAGCGACTGCCAACTTATGAGTCTGGGCCGAATGATTGCCCTCAAGGGACGGAAGATTCCTGATCGAAAAGCACACTTTCCTAACTTTACTTTTAATTAGGTTCATTTGAAAAATTACCTTTTATTTTAATTTGTATATTAACTTTACATTTGTAATAACTTAAAATGCTTTATTCAAGTCTACTTACTTTACTCGATTTTCCCTACTTGATGAAACAAAGAAGTCCCGCTCTAAATTTGAATCAGTTTAAATTTTCCAGACATGAAATCTGTTATATATTTCGGTACTTCTTGCTTTGCAATCAGTTGCTGTATGCTACAAATTTCAAATATGTTAAATTTTAAATCATCCAGGTATAGAAAAATGTATGCAACAAAACTTTTTTTGTTGTGCTGACAAAATATTTTGTTGTCCTAACAAAGCATTTTTTTCAAGTAACCAAAATTTGATTGATATAGCAAAATGTTTTGTTGGCACAACAAAAGAATTTTGTTGCATAAATACAAACAAAATAGTTTTGTTGATTTGACAAAACTATTTTCTCAGTGTAGCCATAAAAGTAACTGATAATCAGTTCAATTCATTTGTAAAATATTAACATAGTTATCTGTGCAAGAAGTAGCCTATGTATGTAAAAAAAATACTGTATCCTGCACGATTTTTTAAATCAAACAAATTTGTGCATTACTATGGGGTTAAAAAAGATTTAAAAAATTATTTTATCGGAAACGAACAATTTTTTCAATATAAACAGAGGTTTTCTGAGTGTATAATTATAATAGCTTTTGCAATCTTCTTAGTTTAGGGTTCCAATTTCTACTCGCCAAAAATTTCTCGAATAGAAATTACCGTTAGAGTGAAATTCCATTCGAAAAAATTTAGAGAGTGCAATTTGAAACACTTTTAAAAAACGTGTTCAGTTCTGATTTAAAAATATTATTTGGCTTTCGATTTTGGTCTTTTGCAATATTTATTACTTGCTAATAGATTAATTAATTTTCCACTGTATACTGTCCCAAAGCCTAATGATTTTTTTTTAGATTTATGTTCATTCTTTCAAATTTGCTTCTTTTGCAAGAAAAATCACTCTTATAACTGTCCCTTCACTTCATACATACATAAACAAGGGAAGTATGCAAGTAAATTAAAAGATTTCACATATATGTATAAAATGCTTTCCCCAAAAATTGCATCATACACACAGAAAAAAGATCAGTAAAATTTACAGGAAGTTCGGTACTTATTTGGACAACATGACTTTTAGTAAATTTTACAAGAAGATGAGTTGAATCAACAGATTTTGTGTACAATTCACTTAGCGTACAGTACAATCAACTTAATTCGGATTTTTTTCGTATTCAGTAGATTTTACTGGACGCTGAGTGAAACGTACAGAAAATCTGTTAATTGAACTCAACTTCTGGTAAAATTTACTGAAAACTCATGTTGTCCAAATAAGTACCGAACTTCCTGTAAATTTTACTGATCTTTTCTCTCTGCGTGTAGCATAGGAAGTGACATAAAGGTGATGTAGTTTAATAACTATGATTTAATAAGGCCGTTAAGATACCAGGTTACACTTGTAAGTAAAGGGTGAGAGATTCTGTAGACTTCAAGCATATCGATATTTTCTTCCATATAATGCGATTCATCAAATTAAACATTCTTTGTTATTTACGTTTTATACATGAAATACGTGTTCACATAGTGTAAATAAAATAAAATATAATTATGTGTTTTATATTTCATAAAATTTATTCTACCGAAATTCATGTAACCGAATTACCAATTGCTCTAATTTTTATATTTCCGATCCATCACATAAACTAATGTTTATATTTCCAAATAACTATTTATGCGAAGTTTTATTTCTCTGAATCATTGTTTGACATAATTTTCATATTACCAAATATACCTCTTAATTTCCATTTCACCGAATTGTCATGTTGCAAAAAAACCATTTTACTTAAAACACATCCGACTGCAAAATAACGGCGCTAAAGTCAAATTCAGCAAATCAGAATTTATAACAATTTAATTTAAAAATTTCGATTCACTGAATTTGACTTTGGGGGCGTTATTTTCCAGTCGGATGTGTTTTAGATAAAATAGTTTTTTTGTAACATGACAATTCGGTGAAATGGAAATTAAGAGAAATAGTAATTCAGGAATATAAAAATAATGACAAATGAATTCATATAAGAATAAAAATTAGGTTAAATGATGTTTTGGTAATATAAAAATTATGTCAAATAATGGTTCAGAGAAATAAAAGTTTGCATAAATAGTTATTTGAAAATATAAATAAAAAAAAATATAAAAATTAGAGCAATTGATAATTTAGTTACATGAATTTCGATAAAATAAATTTTAGGAAATATAGAATTTGGGGAATATTCATGCACCCCTTTATCTTATTACAAAAATTAAAAATATGTGATGAATTATTTAGATTTAAAATATGAAATCATGTGTGTTGCATGGAAATTATTAATTTTATAAAAATTCTGTGATTTTTACAGTAATTGCCTTAAAGAAAAATGAATATCGCTACTTTTAAAATTTGCACATAAATATTTTCACTTCATTACTTTGCAAATAGTAATGAAGTAAATCTACTTGACCTTGACAATAACTGACAATAACTGAAAATTAACTGAAAAATATATATGATCCATTGATCGCGGTTGTACTTTTAACTGAACTTGATAAGTTTGAGGAATTTCTGGGCCTTAGGAGTAAAAAATAAATTAAATAAGATTGTATAATAGGAACGTTGTACGAAGCGTTTATAGAGGTTCGACAGGCAGTTGGGCTGAAGGGTGAGAGATGAGGGATGAAGGGTGAGGGGTGTTAAAGCTCTTTGGAATTGCATTTAGTCGGCCATATTTTTCCTGGGGGTAATTTCGCTTTCATCATAGGAGACTCCTTAGTGCGAGAGAGGCTGGAGCAAAGGGGACTGGCGAGTAGTCGAAGGGTGGCCACCCAATCAACCCCCAGCATCGCTACGTCTTACCCTCTCTAGAAAGTTATCTTTCTTGTCCCTACCCTTCGAATACAGTTAGGGTCGTCGGAACTCCAAACTATTGACCCAGGAACGCAACCGACGATCTTCGTCGTCAATTTATGACTAAAATTTCCGGTTCCCCGATCGAACAAGTGTCTTATGGAAATATTTACATTTATAGTCAAAATAAGAGTTTCTGTTAGAAAAATTTAAAATTCTGTAAGTTTTTCGAAATTTCTAAGGCTTATTTAAAAATTGTAATATCGCCTAGAAACTCTGAAATTTGCTAAAAGCAATAAAATCGAGGGAAATCGATTACTTTTAGGAAAATTGAAACTCACTCTATTTCCCAGAAAGGTAAACCTTCATGATGCGATTAGGAACTTCAAGAAGGTTCAGACATAAAAAAGTTTCTCTAGCAGATCATTGCCACTAAGTGTTGGTCCAATCCTCTTAAAATACACCCCGAGGAGAAAGTATAGACCTTTGCTGTGACAGTTTAAAAAAATTATGCTGAGTACAAATTTGATGAAGTAAAAGTCATAATATAAGTGGAAAAAGCGGTTACGGCAAGACAAAATATCAAAATTCATTTTGAGATAAAAGCGTCATTTTAACAGTAACTAACAGATGATTTGCTCTTATGGTGGGTCAGAAGTTGTCCTTCGGAAAGTTTTTATAGATAGGTGAAATTTCATTCTACTCTGTACAAACGGAAAGGGAATCATCTCTCGAGCTGAGTGAACGAATCTGCATAAGACCAGTCGAGAATGGCTTTGTTAAAGTTTCTACTAGATTGAATCAGTTATTCAATTTTCAATTTAGAAAAAGGTTTGGATGTTTTTCTCCAAATGAGTAATTCTTTTGAAAAAAAATTCCCAAGAGACTATTTTAATTAGAATTATTGAATGACAATGTTGAAATATTCTCGAAATCTGAATTAATTATAATTCTCAATCATTTTAATCAGTAACTGACTTCTTGATACAATCAGTCATTTCTAACTGATGATGAATCATTTTTAACTAAAAATCAATTACTTTTGACAAATTAAAAAACAAGAAGTCACTCGCGGATTGAAATGAATAAACATTCAAACTGATTCAGATTTAGAGTATTTATGATTGAAAACTTCAGTTGATGAATATTTCACGCTTCACTATTTCTGTAAAAATCAGCGTTTCGTTTACTTAAACACCTTCCGTATAATTCGGAACCAAAAACAATATGATCTCGATCGCTAGCTACTTTCTCCATTTCAATTAGTTGCTTTTGCTGTACCAATTCCAATAATTAATTGATATGTATTATTCATTCACTGATTGAAATTAGTAAAAGAAACAAGTGATTGAAAAAAAGAGAGTACCGATTCGGCAGTGTCGATAAGTATACGTGTTCTGACATACTGTCAATGTAGAAGTGTCTCCTATCCAATTTCCTTAATATTCACATCGAAGGGTCCTTCCGGTTGAGCAGCCTAAAGATTCGAGGAATGCCTTAGAATCTGCGTCTGCGGCCAAAAAGCTGTGGAACCGGTCAGGACGATAGAGATGTATTAATTTCATATCCCTCCTGTCGTTCTGAGAGGGCCTCACCCTCAATCATCTATTTATTACCGGCGACTAATCTTGCAAGCAGTAAAGCTTTCTCTCTTCGAAATTGAGATATCGCTTAGATGTGGGGGTGTGTCGACTGCCTATTAATTTTGATTAGACGATACGCTAACTTAGAACTCATGATTGAAAACACATCTTAATCATACTCTAGTCATCGTTAATAAAGCATACTCAGTTTAGAGCAAGTAAAAATTAAAATTTTCAGATTACTCAGTTCTCAATATATATGTGTTTTTTCTGATAATATATCATTTAAATAAAACAATTTTTATATTACAAATAACTATTTTTCTTAATCTCATTATGCATAAATTTATATTTTAGTGAAGCAAAAGAATGTGCGCACTTCACAGGCACATCCTCATCGCGTGTAAATTTAAGCGTGACTCGATCGTCGCGTTTGGTTTTATATTCTTCGCATGCATTAAAATTTATTTCTTGTAATTTGATACTGAATCTCAAGTCAATTTTATAATATTGTAAATGTGAATTAAATTTTCTCAAAGTTACTATTTTTTTTTGATTTCATATGAAAATTCAATTTACGTAAGGCTCTATCAGCCTTAAGGAACACATTCTCATCATGACGCTCGCGCTTCGCGCTCGATTTTCTGTATACATTTCAGTAAATTTTTAATAAATTACATGATTAAAACAATTTATTTTCTTCCAAATCTCTCAAAAAGAAAAAACAATCGTAGACCTTATTTAAGGAAACGATTTTACAGAACAATGCTTATTTCGTATCTCACATATATTCTTACGTTTTTTTCGCATTTTACATATTATTGTTAAAAAATTGAATTTTGGATTTCCAATAGTTTTTTTTTTTAATTAAAAAGAAAAATATGCATCTTATGAAAAAATGTTACAATTCATATTTGTAGGTCTTTATTTATTCAATAATATTTGTATCACAACGTTTTTTCGTATCTCGTATAATTTAACTGGAAAATGGAATTTTGATATTGACTTTTTTCGAATTTGAATATGCTGTAACATTTCTAATTTTAATTTAATCAAAAAATGTTATCAGAATAATTTGTAGAGATTTATGAGCACTATCAAAAACCAGTGTTGAAATTTTTGATTTTTTCAAACATTTATTTTCAAAAACACAAAAGTAGTGCTTAATCCCTCAATTTTGATTGGATGTGGCTGGTTAACGAACTTGTCCTTACTTTTTCGGCTCCGATAAAGTGTACCAAAGCTCAATTCAATCTGATAATTCTATCGAGAGTTATGCCGCACACGATCTACTACAGACAGACAGACAGACAGACAGACATTTTCGTGAAAACCATTTTTTCTGACTCAGGGGGTCTCAAAACGTAAAGATTTGATGAAAATTTCGAGTCATTTTTCACATAAAACCAATACCTTCTCATCCATGATGAGAATGTAAAAATGTGGACCTCGCGCTTTACGCTCGGCTAGTATTCATGTATGCAATTTCAAATTTCCCACACGGAAAAAAATGAAATGTCTGCTACTGCTAACTGCAGTTAGCTGTCGACTAGTTAATTGTGATTGATAAAAAGTTTGCTGAGAGAGTTAACAGTTTGCTGGGACAGTTAAAAAATGTTAGCTGCAATCGAAGTTGAAAATTTGCATTGGACTCCTTAGCGTATTAAGAGTTGTAGCTAATCATTTGGTTGTTGCTGCTAAAACAGTTTACTCTCCTAGAAAATCTCAAAATTCGTACTCGTAACTTTTAAAATTTTGCGCTGATATGTAAGAAGTTAGCAGCGGTTGCTAACGGCTGCTTAGACATCCCGCGTTTTCTGTGCTGCTCATGCGCACAAAGCGCGACTAGTCAGATATTGTGCTAATTCGACGATTCGCGTTAATTTATAATGCAAATGACTGATTTGTAACTGATCTCTGAAGATTGTATTGTAGGTTTTGTAATAGGTTCTTTATTGTGCTATTTATTATCTTCTTACTGAGTTTATCTTAATTCTAAGTGTTGTATACTTGTACAATTGAGAGGCCGGAGATGCCTCGCGTCTGAAGTATGAGCGACGTTCAGAAGCCTCCCCATTCTTAAGCGAAGAATTTTTGAAAACATTATATTGGACTGGCAAGTAAGTCGCTACTGTTCCCGGTAATGTTTCTACTTGTAGCTATAAGTTTGGTTATCAAAGCAGCTCACGTTTTATTCTTATTCTTGAAAAATTATGCTGTGATTAAGGTTAGAACTGAATCAGTTTTTTTTCGTTTTTAATTTTGCAGGTTACGATATGTCGCAAGAAATTAGTTGTTTTGACATAACTTGCCAGCAGACTTTTGTGAGTATAGAAGGGTTACGAGATCATTTTTTTCTTAAGCACCCAGGTGTAACTGTATTTAAATGTAGGTTTGGAAGTTCAAAATCAATGATTTTGAGTGCTACCTCTATTTGCAGCAATTGCTAATAAAATTAACTAGTACTTCAAACGCTGTTAGAACAGGAAGATAACACGACCGATAGGCTACTGCTCACAATCGTTGTTACCAGTGCTAACGTACATTAGCTGTCATCACTAAAGTACTGCAGCGAATAGACGTTAGTATTAGCAGCTAAGATATTCGCTGTCCGTATATCAAGTAACTTTCTTAGCTGTGGTAGCGAATATTTAGCTAATGCAGCTAATTATTTTTTTCCGTGCACTGAGTAAGTACTATATTTATACATATTATTGATATAACATGTTCGTAGTCCACCGAGTCGTAAATGGACACTCAATACCCCTTTATAGATACTTGAAACACTTCTTTAGGATGTATTTTGCAAAAAATATCGTGTGTAATACTCAGCTCGACCCATTTTGGGACTCGAGCGATGTACTCAGACCTCGTCTTCACCTCACGCGTACCATCGTCACGCGCTTGGATACAACTCGGCCTGAATACATCGGTCCCCGCTCGAAAACGCGTGTCTTAGCTTCTACCAACAAAATATACTATTTCCCATACAGGTATGAATTTGAATTTTTTACATTCTCATCATGGATGAGAAGGTATTGGTTTTATGTGATAAATGACTTTCGAAATTTTCATCAAATATTTACGTTTTGAGACCTCCTGAGTCAGAAAAAAGGGTTTTTACGAAAGTGTCTGTCTGTCTGTGGTAGGTCGTGTGCGGCATAACTCTGGATAGAATTATCAGATTCAATTGAGCTTTGGTACACTTTATTGGAGCCGAAAAAGTAAGGACAAGTTCGTTAACCAGCCACATCCAATCAAAATTGAGGGGTTGAGCACTACTTTTGTGTTTTTGAAAATAATTTTTTGAAAAAATCAAAAATTTCAATACTGGTTTTAGATAGTGCTCATAAATCTCTAAAAATTATCCTGATAACATTTTTCGATTAAATCAAAATTAGAAATGTTACAGCATATTCAAATTCGAAAAAAGTCAATATCAAAATTCCATTTTCCAGTTAAATTATACGAGATACGAAAAAACGTTATGATACAATATCATTTTCTACATAAAGTCCTACAAATTTGAATTGTAAAATTTTTTCATAAGATGCATATTTTATTTTTAATTCCAAAAAAAAAATATTGAAAATCCAAAATTCAATTTTTTAACAATAATATTCGAAATACGAAAAAAACGTAAGAATACAAAGTTTGTCGTTTCAAAAAGATCTGCAAATTTTGTCTCACACAGTTTTTGATAAAACATATATTTTTCGTTTCAATTCCAAAAAATACGATTAAAATTCAAAAATTCCATTTTTTAGACAAAATATGTGAGATACAAAAAAAACGTTCAGATGGAAAATTATTTGCCTAAATGAGGTCTACAAATTCTCATCAAGACACTTCTCGACAGAATGTATATTTTATGTTTTGATTATAAGAAACACTATTGAAAAATTCCATTTTTAACCTAAATATGTGATATGTTTATTAAAAAGTTACGGAAATGTATACAGAAAATCGAGCGCGAAGCGCGAGTGTCATGAGAATGTACATCGATAAAAAGCTTACACCATGTTGCTCTCAATTAGAACTTGAAATATTATTTGCAAAAATAATAGTTATAACCCAGCGAACTAAATATAAAGATATTTTATATTAAAATTGAAATCAAAAGTCGGACTATTTGTTTTTAAATTGTCATTAATAAAAGAATAAAGACTCAGTTTGAAACACGAAACTTAAATAAAATTTGAAGAACGCAGAACCATAGAGACGTTCAAAGTATCATTACTTATGCACTTCTAGAGAAAATAGTATGAGCAACTTGTGCAGAGCTACCGATTGCCCATTCGTGCAGGTGTGTGCACTCGTGGGCAATCGGCGACTTGCCGCACTCGTTGCTCAATATGGGTCAGAATTTCTGAAACGGATCACCCGAATTGGATGAAAATTCAAATCTACTTCAAACTGATTTTTTACGATAGTGTTTACCATTCCTGACATAAATCTAAAGAGATTTCGTTCAACATTTTTTTTTGTTTATAATATTAACAATTGAAGATTTTTGTCACGTTTTTTTGTAAAATTAATTCTGACTGATCTAATTATCCGATTTTTATGTTTTTTGTAGTAATGGAATCGTCATTTAACATAGATTAACTATGATTTTTTCCGATTTGAAAACTTGAAATTATATGTGAAATTTTAATAATTGTTTATAACAAATTGATAAACCAATGTCTTCTTCATCGGATTTCGGCTGGAAAAAAAACCACATGTACTTCATTCAATTATATTTCATATTCCGTTGAGAAAAAAAATCGCCCGCATTTTGGAACGATCTAATTCGGTCGAAAACATAGTCGCGCGAGGTGCCAAATCTGTGCCGTTCGCTCGCGCGCATTTATTCTTCACCGCGCAAATACTTCATGCTATGTAAAAAGGATTTCTTGGGTGAATAAATAATAGATTTTTGAAACGTATATAAGTAGTATACATTCTTCACATCAGTTTATTTAAATTTAGCACAGAATAGATAGTATTTTCAAGGATGATATACTCCTTAAACAGATCACTCAAATATGGTCCAAAATTACTTCTACTCGTTATGGTATTTTTTCGATAGGCATTGACAATGTGAACTAAAATCCAGATTAATTTTGCAAAAAGATTTTTTTCTCATTTTTATTGTTGATTAATGTAATCCCAATTTAAATATGATCGAACGTTCGGAGCGCGCTTTGACACGGAGCGTTCGACGCCTTTGAACACGTTAGTTGCTAGCGATCGTCATTTGTTTTTTTCCACATCATTATTATTTTTGCTTTTGTAGATCAGTCTTTTCACAGTCGAAACTGAGCACAGACCTCTATAAAAAATTAACGCGGTATTTTTGTAGTAGTGTTCTAGAATTTCGAGTGTTTTTTTGGCAAAGTGTGGTTTATGCCATATCATTCACTATGTTGTACTATATATCATTCTTCTTCTAGTTATTCATCATTAAATGTTCCAACTAAGTATTTTGTTACGTTTATTTATTCACCCGAGAAATCCTTTTTACATAGCACGAAGCATTTGCGCAGTGAAGAATAAATGCGCGCGAGAGAACGGCACAGTTTTGGCACCAAGCGCGACTATGTTTTCGACTGAATTGGATCGTTCCAAAATGCGGGCGATTTTTTTCCTCAACGGAATATGAAAGATAATTGAATGAAGTACATGTGGTGTTTTTTTCTAGTCGAAATCCGATTAAAAAGACATTTGTTTATCAATTTGTTATAAACAATTATTAAAATTTCATATAAAATTTCAAGTTTTCAAATTGGAAAAATCATAGTCAATCTATGTCAAATGACGATTCCATTGTCACAAAAAACATAAAAATCGGATAATTAGATCAGCCAGAATTAATTTTACAAAAAAAAGTGACAAAAACCTTTAATTGTTAATATTATAGACAAAAAAATTTTTGGAACGAAATCACTTTAGATTTATGTCAGGAATGGTAAACACTATCGTAAAAAATCATTTTGAAGTAGATTTGAATTTTCATCCAATTCGGGTGATCCGTTTCAGAAATTCTGACCAATATACTATTTCATTATCAAAGCTAAAACTAATCCATCTACCTCCGTTTTTATCTCTTCTACCCTTTCCTAAATTTTGAAAACTAAAGTTTATATATTTTAGACACAAACATGTAGAAACTGGACCAAGTTATTGTTACTTGTTACTTTCCTCAAGTATCACATGCCATGAAAACAAAATACTCTAAACCTTGAAAAATAAGAAAGGAATAAATAACAAATATATGAGGTATTCAGAACTATAATGGTGTAAGCCAACAAATATTTTTTTTTGTAATTCTCATACAAAATAAGATTCCGCCCTGCTGGAAGTAAAGAGATAGAAATCCTATCACTTTTAATCGCTTTATATCTCTTAGATAGAAAGATATAAGGAAATCCACCTATATTTGTTTTTATCTCATATCTATCCACCTATATTTCTTTATCGCTCTTTGTCAATCCAGATTGATGCCTATCTCTTTCTATCTCTGTCAATCCAAATTCTCGGCCATATCATTGAAACCCGTTTTCTTTATCTCTGTCTATCCTTTGTATAACCACCTATATTTGTTTCTATCTCTTGTCTTTTCACCTCTTCATTTATATCTCTTTGTCAATCCAGATTGATGCCTATTTCTTTCTATCTCTTTGTTAATCCAAATTCACGCCTATCTCTTTCAATCGCGTTTTCTTTATCTCTGTCTACTCTTCATATATCCACCTATATTTGTTTCTGTCTCTTATCTATCCATCACTTTTTCTTTATACATCTTTTTCAACCCTATTTTCTTTATCTCAACCTCATCTTCATCTCAGCCTATCTCTCGTATATTGACCTATATATTTTTCTATCTTTTTGCCAATCCAAATTCACGGCTATATCTTTCAATGTTCTCCTCGATACTTTTCGAGCCCGGTACATGCTGATTTTTCAGTATTGTACGCTGGTGGTCCAAAAATGCATTACAAAAATTTTTTGATGCTAGATGCAAACGATCCCCCCAAAAAGTTTCGAAATCAAAAAATTAAAGGTCCTATTTTTTCTTTTTTCAAAATTTTGATTTTATACGGTGCCTGTTGGGACGTGAAATTTGCATGGGAAAATGCATGGGAAAAAGTCACTTTTTGGTATTTTTCGAATAATTGTTCAGGGTTAGGGAAAAGTTGACATTAAAGTTATGAGGCTTCTAGAATACTTTCCAACGAAGAATTTGACTTATCATACATATGGATTTGACCCCCCTAACACACCCCCACGATGCCCTGAAAACTACCCTTAAATCGAAAAATGTACATTCTTCAGGAAATTGACTCTTTTAAGCAGTTTATTCTCCTTTTTTCCGGAAATCATTACTATAGGTCTATTGGAATGTTTAAAAATGTTTTTTAGTTCATTTACATTTATTTAAATAAATTCTATTTGTTTAAATAATATGTTCTTCTATAAAATTCGTTTTAAATCTGTTCTCTGAGATCGGAATGGCAGTTTATTATCTGAAAGTAACTTTATTTATTTCTTTATTTATTTATTAATTTCTTTCTATTGTTTAAACAATTAATTATTATTAATTTTCTACTTTTTTGCAATTTATGGTAAAAAAGTCAGCTTTTCTTGTGATAAACCTATATATATATTATTAGAGGATACCTTGAAATTAAAATATATAGGTTTATCACAAGAAAAGCTGACTTTTTTACCATAAATTGCAAAAAAGTAGAAAATTAATAATAATTAATTGTTTAAACAATAGAAATAAATAAATAAATAAATAAATAAAGTTACTTTCAGATAATAAACTGCCATTCCGATCTCAGAGAACAGATTTAAAACAAATTTTATAGAAGAACATATTATTTAAACAAATAGAATTTATTTAAATAAATGGAAATTAACTAAAAAACATTTTTAAACATTCCAATAGACCTATAGTAATGATTTCCGGAAAAAAAGGAGAATAAACTGCTTAAAAGAGTCAATTTCCTGAAGAATGTACATTTTTCGATTTAAGGGTAGTTTTCAGGGCATCGTGGGGGTGTGTTCGGGGCGTCAAATCCATATGTATGATAGGTCAAATTCTTCGTTGGAAAGTACTCTAGAAGCCTTATAACTTTAATGTCAACTTTTCCCTAACCCTGAACAATTATTCGAAAAATACCAAAAAGTGACTTTTTCCCATGCATTTTCCCATGCAAATTTCACGTCCCAACAGGCACCATATAAAATCAAAATTTTGAAAAAAGAAAAAATAGGACCTTTATTTTTTTGGATTTCGAAACTTTTTGGGGGGATCGTTTGCATTTATTTAAAAGTCGCCATTTTGGACCACCCTATTGTACGCGTTAGCGACAAATTTAGAATTTTGGTTCTGTACAAAATAATGTATATTTAAAATTGTTAAATATATGTTAGGGGTATGAAAATTAACAAGTTTGAAAAGAAAGATCGAGAAGGGAATACAATGTAATCTAATTTTTTTTTACAATGATAGAAAGAGATAAATATTACAAGATGCAGGAATAGAGGAGTGGATAGGAAGATATATATTACCGGACGTAGAGATAGACTGTAGATAGGAAGAGATAGATATTCCAGGACAAGAGATAAACTGAGGGATAGAAAGAGATAGATATTCCTTGGCATATAGTGGATATCATTTTGGAGATAGAAAGGCATAGTTTTTTGGGGATGCAAATCAGCTACTTGGAAGAAATATAAAAGGTTCTATCTCTTTCTATACCCCTGTTTCTATCTCTTTCTATCCGTTTATTTCCAGCAGGGCATTGGAAATTTATGAAATTAAATAAAGTGCAATAATATAGGTCTCTTTGATCATAAATATTTATAATCATAAATTTAACTTTGTCCCGAAAAAAAATTGTTTGTATAATCATAAACATTTATAAAATATTCCTTTAATGTCATGTGATACTTGGGAAATTAACAAATTACATTGATTTTAGGTTCCTACATGCTTTTGTCGAAAATAGAGAAACTTTATTTACCAAAATTGAGGAAATAGTAGAGAAGATAAAAACGGGGGTAGATAGTACTTTTGGTTTGAAAAGGGAGAAAAAGTTCTATTTTAGCAAAATCTATCATGAAAATTTCTTTCATTATATCAAAACCAAAAGTAGTCTATTTACCTTCGTGTTAATCTTTTCTACCCTTTCCCAAATTTTGAAAACTGAACTTAATATATTTTGGACACAAACATGTAGAAACTGGACCAAGTTATTTACATGAACTTGTTACTCTTCTCAAATATCGCACATGCCCTTTTGCAAAAAAGACTGACATAACTTTTGTTTTAGACCCTTCACAGTATATTGCTATAATAATCAAATGCTTGATTCATAAACAGTAAAATTTAAGGATCTGTAATCATTGAAATCAAGTATTTATTCCAATCCCCGAATTGTAGATATCAAGAAAGGGGAACTTCCCTGAACACGACTAAGGAATTTGCGGTCTGAGTTGCTTGGCTTTCCGAGATCGAGGATCTTCTTCCCCTTTACCAATCTCATACTCTATTCCCATACCATATAAGCGCTACAGGAACCCTATGAGTTTCCTTGGTTCTGATCATCCGTGGCCCCCAGTTACCCCAAGGCTAGTTTCTCCCTGGAAGAGACCCTTTAAGCTTAACTATCCGCAGAAGTTGGAATCGGTAGATACTGCGCTCGCGATGAGCCTGCAAACTCACCCCATTCATCCCCAAGAACCAATTCATACGTCCTACGAATCTGGTCAGGGCTACATTAATTGTAGGTAGGGTGAAAAAGTAAAGAAGAGGGGATTCCATTAGGTATAAAGCAGTCAGTGCTCTAAAGCATGTTTAGCGTGGAGCAGTACTATTCTCGCTTAAAAAATTTGAAGCACCAGACTGGCACGTGTTTCATTTTTACAATAACTAAGCGAAAAAATATCAAATTTTAACGCATTCAGATTTAGAGTTTAAGGCCATGTTTTACTTATCCGATCTCTACCTTACCGATACTTTTTTTTCGCCTTTCACTTTGCCACATTAATTCAGATATCGAGTTAAAACTTTCAGTAATTAATTAAAAAGCACTAAGAAACGTTTATCTACTTCTAAATGTGCTCTCTAAATTTGAATCAGTCAAAATCTACTGATTAATATCAGTGAAATTTTATTGATTCAAATAGCTAAAAAGAGGTTATTGTAAATCAGTCAAATTTCACTGATTATTTCAGTGAAAACTGACTGATTTGACAGTGAAAAATATTTTTTCACTAATGAATCAGTGAAAAGGCAAATCACTGATTCAATCAGTGAAAATTTGACTGATTCAGATTTAGAGAGTGATATCGAGTTGGAAAGGTTTCTTTTTTGGGAAAATTAATGGGAAAAACCAATTAAGTTAGACTGATAAAATTTTATATATTTGACCTGTGATGAGGAAAGAAGCCAAAGGGTGCAAGGCAAGATTTTAAATGCAAAAACCGGAAAATTGATTTTTGCAGCCTTAGGTCCCTTTCCTTTTGTCAGATCACATATTTATAAAAGGAGCTTTTACAAAATTAACGGTAATATTTAAAACAATAAACAAAAACTAAATTATTCATAAAAGGTGGTTTATTATTCCAAAGATTCAGGGGTAAATAAAGGCCTTCCCTAGAACCTTTTCTTCAATTTCGCAAATTTTCAACTCAATGTCTTATTTCACATGGACATGAGTTTATGGAAAAAAAATAGCGGTAAGGTAGGAATCGGGCAGTGATCTATGGCTCCAAGGGAATGTAATACTTTGGAAATTAGCAAATTTTATTGATTTTAAGTTTATACATATTTGTGTACAAAGTACATAAAATTTTGTTTTTAAAATTTGGGAAATGGTAGAAAAAATCAAAAACAACATAGATACTTTTGGTTTAAAAAGTGAAAAAAAGTTCTATTTCAGCAAAACTTATCGGAAAAATTGTTTTCATTGTCAAAACCAAAATAAGTCTATCTATTCATCTTCTCTATCATTTTCCAAATTTTTGTGTTTTTTGGACGTAAACATGCGGAAACTGAACAGTTTTTTACATGAACTTACTTGTTTTCTCAAGTACTACATACCCTTAAGATCAGTCATGATGAAATCGAATAAATAATGAGGGTGTCACAGGACGTTGTCACAAACTTAAAAAATGGTTTTAAAGAAAACGCGTTCAATGTCCTGTGGGAAATCTGTTTTCACTAATTTTTTTTATATGCATACCACAGTTCATTAGATTAAATTTAATGATTTCTTCCTAATAAAATTTCAAAAAAGAGACTTTTTTAACTCGACAAAGTAGAGAATCCCCTTAACCCTTTGAAGCATGCATTTTCCCTCGGGTGCACGATTTGTTTATTTATATAATAAAATTCATTAACAATTAACAATAGATATGTGTCACCAAACATTGCTTGAATCCCCACTCAAGTGAAATAAAAATATTAAGTGATAAAATGCACTATTTGGCGTTCAAAAAAACTCGAAAATTGATGTTCAGATAGCTGGTCGATATATTGATTATCATTCTTCAAGGGGTTAAAGCTTGGAATGTTATCACTAGCTAGAGACTCTATTTACAAATCTGACGAATATTTTATTTGGCAGAAAATGAGACCGAAATTTATTCCCGACGGAGGCGGAGCGAAGAATTGAAGCAATTCTTCATACCTCACAGGATACGATAGAGACTAATATTGATTCTATTTTAGATTGCCTGAGGCACCACGCCAAGACATACGACTTGTGAATTATGTAACTATATAAGTTATTGAGAATCATGTTCACAAATAAGGGGGTCTATGAAATACCATTTTTATAATAAAACCTTTATGGGGATTAGAAAATAATGGATCACAGTTAGAGAGACGGTCAATCTGACACTTCACATATTCAGATTGAACTTCCATTTTGTTCTATATTTTTCCAGATTGATACATTTTTTAAACATATCATTAGAAATTTTTCCCATAATTTTCGAAACACGTGACTGGATTTTTATTCAGTTACAGTTTCGTGAAATTAAGATAGAATTTCAGAAATTTCAGTTAGTTTTTAGTCAATTTAAGAAACAATTTCTTAATTTTCAGTCACAGAGTATGATGAATATTCTGATACTGGTACAATTCTGAAACTTGTAACAGGAATAATTTTACGTTTTGGGTAACTGAAGTTTTATGTGGTTAATGTAACTAAAAATTTTGTTGCAGTTTCGTATTTTTATGATAATTTTATAAAAATTCTTTTACAGTTTGGTAGATTTAAGATACATTTGATGAAAATTCAGTTGAGTTTTATAATGTTCAGAAAAATTTCAGAAAATTCAGTAAATTTATTACGTTACCTTTGTAACATAAAATTTTTGTAAATGTCCAAACATTTTTATCAGTGCAGTTATAAATTGTTTAATCAAATGGAAGTATTTAGAAATTTTTCTCTCAACCTTCATATTGTTATAATAATAATATCGTTATTAAGTACGTATATCACTTATTAATTTCTTTGTTACCGACAATTTTTTATTTATAAACTCATGTCCATTCAATATGAGATATCGAGTTGGAAATTTGGAAAGTTAAACTAAAAGAACTGAAGGATGTTTTATCTACCCCTAAATTTTTCAATGATAAACGAACTTTTTGAAATATTTTTTATGTTTTTTTTAATATTTAAGAATGGACAGACCTTTATTAACTCTTATTTAATTTTACAAATTTTTAATTCAGTATTTCATTTTGCATGGACATGATTTTATAGGAAGAAAATGTCGGTAAGATAGGAATTGATCAATATGTACACGGAAAAAAATGCAAATCAGAAGAATACACGGAGAAAAAAAAACTGTTGAATCAACAGATGTCATCTGCTGGAATAGGGACAGCAGATTTTTTTTGTAATATTTACAGATTTTTCTGTTGGATTCACAGATTGTTTGTAAACTCAACAGATGAACCTGTAAAATCTACAGAAATGTCTGTTAGAATTGCGGATTTCAAGTAAAAAGAGAAATCCGCAATTCTAACAGACATTTCTGTAGATTTTACAGGTTCATCTGTTGAGTTTACAAACAATCTGTGAATCCAACAGAAAAATCTGTAAATATTACAAAAAAAATCTGCTGTTCCTATTCCAGCAGATGACATCTTTTGATTCAACAGTTTTTTTTTCTCCGTGTATGAATGGTTACTAAAAACCAGGAATGACTACTAGATAAGAAAAGAGAGTGTTGTGCACTTTGGGAATGAGTTCTGTACTGTTTAATACTCTCTTTTCTTTTTTAGTAATCATTCCTGTTTTTAGTAATTCTTCAAAATCTTATGATCTCCATTTTTCTCCGTGTAGCCATAAATTCATTAAGGGAATCAGCTAGAATTGATTTCGAAGAATTCCTTTGCAGAAAAAATTCAAAACGTTAGAAGATGTTAATATTGATGAATATACACACTGAGAAAAATTTCTAAGGTAATTTTAACTAATACATTCCAACTAATTTCTTTTAGTAAAAGTTACTATTAATTTGATCAGTTTAACTAAGATGGTGTGGTTAAATTATATATATATACATAACAAATTGGCTAATTTAACCACATTGTTTTAGTAAAACTATAATTACATTTTTAGTAGCTTTTAACAAAAGCAATCAGTTACCATTACTATGTAGATTTCTCTCCTAGTGCATACATTAACAAAAACTGATTACTCCACCAAGAGAATTACTTCTTGTTGAAATTCTCTAGATTTTTTCCAATGTGACCATCAAAGTTTAACGAATTTCAGGAAAAACATTACTTGATCTAACCAAATAATTTTTTTAATTAACTAAGATTTTTGGTTAAATAAACCAAAATTTAGTTGAATCAATCGAAATATCTATTAAAATTTAACCAATTCGTAACTATACAACCAAAAAAGCTTTGTTTAGATAGGATTTGGTTAAATCATATAAATGCTTTAGTTAATTCAACCAAACCATCTTAGCACATTCAACAAAACGGTTTGGTTAAATCAAGTACATATTTTTAGATGCTAGTTGGATTAACCAAACATTTTTCTGAGTGCAGAAAAAATGCATAAAAATTTGAAATACAGTATAATTGAAGGGCTGAATAGAAAAACACAATATGTGCGCTTGACCTCTCAGCTAGTGCCCCTAAAAGTATGCAATCGACCCTTGGCGAGTTTTCGCGCATACGAGTATTTTCATGATTGAAGATTATACATATAATTTGTTACACTCGAAAAAACTTCCTGTCGGAAAGTTGTTCCTTATAGACTAATTTCCATTTGTACACATTTTCAGGAATTTCCATACTGTAGATTCAAAAATATGATAAATTTAATCACGCGAGATTATACGTCATGCTCAGAAAAAAGATTTGATTGCATCAAAGAAACTTATATTTGTTTTAAAGAAATTTTTTGATTAAAAGAAATGATTCATTTGAATAAAATAACATTTGTCTGATTCAAACAAAGTATCTCTGAACCAAATAAAAATTTGTTCAAATCAGATAGATATTCTGCTTTAAGTCAAACAAATAATGTCTTCAATTACATATTTATGCATTAATTTTTTTGTTTTGAAGAAAAATTTATTTGATTTAAACAAATATTTATCTGGCACAAAGTTATTTGGTTTGAATTAAACAAATGTTACTTAATTCAAAAAAATCTTTTGTTTGAACCAAAAAAAGCTTCTTAAACAAAATTATTTTCTTTCATTCAATAAAATATTTTTCCTGAGTTGATTGCGATTAGCGTATATTATCGTTAAAAATCGAATAAAACCACTTCTGAGACACAAATTCTCTGAATGAATTCACAAATATTGTTTATAAAGTTATGATTATTTTTGCACAAAATCAGCCAATAAATTTTACACTAGAAAAAACAAGAACGATATTGTAAGCACATGCGAATACGAAAACCTTGCGCAATTAAACCTGTCATATTTTTAATTCTACAGTATGGAGATTCCTGAAAATTTGTTTTAATTAACATTAATCTATACACTCAGAAAAAGGATTTGATTAAATCAAAGAAAATGATTTGTTTGAACGACTTTCTTTGATTTAAAGAAATGATTTGTTTAAATGAAATAAAATTTGTTTAATTCAAACAAAATATCTTTGAACCACATAAATATTTGTTTGAATCAAATTAATTTTTCTTCAAAACAAAGAAATTAATAAATTGATATATGGTCAAAGATATAATTTGTTTGATTTAAGACAGAAATTTATTTCATTCGAACAAATATTTATTTGGTCCAAAGATATTTTGTTTGAATCAAACAAATTTTGTTTCATTAAAACAAAACATTTCATTAAATTAAAGAAAGTGTTTCCAACAAATAATTTTTTTGATTTAATCAAATATTTTTTCTGAGTGTAAGAAAGAACTTTCCTGTTGGAAGTTTTTTAGGGGTAAAAAATTAGATAATATTTTTTAATTGTAAAAATACTCGCATGCACAGAAATGCGTCAAGCGACAATTGCATCCTATCACGTCAAGTTTCTGAGATAAATGTGATTTCATGAGGCAAAATCACGATTCTGACCATTTACATGACATTTTAGTAAATCACATTAGTAAGTTTAAATGTAGTTCTATGTACACCACCGTAAATTACTAGTCTTTCCATATAAAATCAATTTTTTTTCGTTTCTGAACAACCATTTTTCTTCGAGATATCTAACTTTTTATTTTTGGTTCCTATTGAGTAGTTTCTGATTTCAGAAATATTTATCAAATCTGAAATCTTGATAAGCTTATAGTATTTTTTAAAAATATTACGACTGGTTATTTTCATCATCATATATATAAATAAGAAGTTGGATATCTTGAATGAAAATGGTCATACAGAAAAAATAGATTTAAAATTTACGGTGATAAACACAGAAATACATTAAAACTTTTGCACGTTTTTACTATACTCAATGGAAATGGTCAAAATCATAATTTTTGGCCCATAAACCTACATTTTCCTGAAAAACTTGATGTGATAAGACTCTTATTACCCTAAATTTGTGATCGGCGCTACATAATCCATACGAAATGGCCATGGACAATGGAAAATTTGATGTCGATCAGTGTAATTTATTAGTCGGACCAACTATTCGTTTCTATTGATGTTACTATTTACATTGTTATTTCAAGAAATGGGATAGAAAAATCAATCAAAACAGTAGTTCAAAGTTACATTTACCTTCAAATTAATTAACGTTAAATCCGGGAAAACCTAAGGTGATTTGGACGGCACCGAAAGTCCCTCGAGAAATAAGGGAAAGGGATAAGTCATGCGGTGGCGTTACTGCAATTCGTACGATCAAGAACCCCTAGAAACCAGAGCAAAGATAAGATATAATTGAAGTCTATACGCACGAAAGGCTACAAGAAGATTGTATGTTGAAAAGTTAAAACGCATCCCCTTTCTATTTACAGAAATAATTCCTGAAAATATTTTTAAACTACAAATTAATTATACAATTTTTTAAAGTACTCTCACTCAGAAAAAAAAATTACATGATCTAACCAAAACAATTTGAAATCTTTAATTTTTTTATTTTGAAGAAAAATTTATTTGATTTAAACAAATATTTATCTGGCCCAAGATTTTTAGTTAAATAAAACAAAATTTTGTTGAATTTGTACAATAAGGGTATTCTTTAGTTTAACCAAAAAAAAATTACATACTTGATTTAGCCAAACAGTTTTATTAAATAAACCAAGTTCTTCAGTTGTCAACAAACAAAATTTTATTGAGTCATGTTAAAAATTTGTTTGATTTAATGAAATTACATCCAAACAATACATCTTTGGTTGCATAAAAAAAATTCTATGGTTGATTCAATTCAATCTTGATTAGATTAATTGAATATTTTTCTATGTGTTTAATTATTTTCTACCATTTAAACAAATATCAGTGAAATAATAAAATATTACAAATTAAGTAAATATCTTTCTAAATAATAATTCTAGGTCAAAATTCTAAAAACAACTAAAATGAATGATTAATAAACTTAAAATCATGATTCTTTACGTAAAAGTAGTAAAAAATCCTAGCCTGCCATAAAAAATATGTTTCACTTATCTTCCAATAAAATCTAGTAAACTCGAATTTATTCGTATTTTGTAAATGCTACTGGACGCTAGGTGAAACGTACAGAAAATCTGTAGATTGAACTGAACTTCTTGTAAATATCTACTAAAAACTCAAGTTGTAAAAATAAGTACGGAGCTTCCTGTAAACTTTATGAATCTTTTTTGCATGTTGTTTGAGCCTAATTGCATTTTTGCATTGGCGAGTTTTTTCAAAAACTCAATACTTGAAAAATTTGAAGGCCCTAATTTTTTCATGATTTGTATATTAATAAATTTCAAATATTTTTTGTATATTCTGCTTGTGATTTTCAAATACGTATTTTTTTATAATTCTAGATTTTTGTCCAAGAATTCTCGACAACTGGGATTCTGTGTAATCTTACTGATTCTCAGTGACTGCCCGGCCCACTTCTGGTAATCCAGGAAAACAAGACACTCGAAAACCATGTAGTAGCGGTATTGCAAATCTACCAATCAGCGTGTTCAGCGTACTAGACAAGAATAGCATATGGTGAACCTGGCTTATGTTAATTACTACGAACTGCTCTCATTAATTTAATTGTCTTTGGAAAATTATATAGAATATCTATCGTTAAGTTTAATTAAACTTTTAAAATTTTGTTTTAAGATACTTTATAATTTTCATAGATAAAGCATTAAACACATATATTTTTTAATCTAAGGCATATGACAAAATCTATACTTATTAGTTTGAAATATTAAAAAAGAATAAAAAGCTAAAATTCTTGTAAACATATAATAAATGAAATAAATCTTTTAGAAAACGTTTTTCATTGCATGATATTTTTACTCTCTAAATACAAATCAGTCAAAAGTTGACTAAAGTATTGAAATCAGTAGTCGACTTTTATTTATACAATTAGTCATTTTTACCCTGCAAATCAATGGAAATTGAATAATTGCGTGAAGAAAATTCGTTTGCTGATTTAAAATTAGCAACGCTTGGCTGAATCAACTTTAGAAAATAAAAAATTGATAACTGAAACTTTTGTTCACGTCTGTTTGGCACGGAAAATCCATTTTACTTTTTATTTTTTGAATAACCTTACATACTGTAATTGCAATTACCGACGTCACGTGGTCCAGTTGATTCATGGCCTTAAAGACAGAATTATTTTCATTAATTCCAATTTCATCATTCACACGGAGAAAATAATCGGTTGCATTTACTAAGGCCATACACACGAAAAAATAATTTGTTAAGATTTCGTGAATAGCTCAGCGCTTTTGGACAAAGTTCTAAAAATCATAAATAACAAAGAAAGTCTATGAAAAATTCATAAACTTTTCAGAAATCCTAGTGTATTAATCAAGAGTTACAAAAATTTTCTGGACTGTTTTGTTACTATCTCTGAATAAGTGATTATTTTTTACTACATTTTTCCCAAAATTTTTAATGATTGAAAGCTCGTCCAAAAGTACTAAACGGTTTACGAGTTTTAAATGAGATCCATTTCCATTCGAGTTAAAATAATTGCAGCGAAAAATTTCTAATAAATTTAATCAATATTACAGTACAATTTACTACTTTTTTTTGTAAACATAACAGATTCTTTACTAGATATATTACAGAAATGCCTGTTGCGTTAATATTTTGAAGAGAATTCCTTATTCTATAAATTGAACAGGCATTTCTGTTCTGATTATTAACAAATCTGTTATGTTCGCAAAAAAGTGGTGAATTGTACTGAAATATCTGTTAAATTAACACCCAGAAAAAAGTTTTGATTGAATGAAAGAAAATAATGTTTGAAAGGCTTTTTTTGATTTAAACAAAAAATAGCATGATATTCAGTTCCAACAGTTTTTTTGTCTGACTTGATACGAATTCGAAGTCAAAATTTTGAAAAACATGATAAAAACTGCACGCAGAGAAAAGATCAGTAAATTTTACAGGAAGTTCGGTACTTATTTGGACAACATGACTTTTCAGTAAATTTTACCAGAAGTTGAGTGCAATTAACAGATTTTCTTTACGTTTCACTCAGCGTCCAGTAAAATCTAGTGAATACGAAAAAATCCGAGTTAAGTTGATTGTACTGTACGCTAAGTGAATTGTACAGAAAATCTGTTGATTGAACTCAACTTCTTGTAAATTTTACTAATAAAAGTCATGTTGTCCAAATAAGTACCGAACTTCCTGTAAATTTTACTGATCTTTTTTCTGCGTGTGGCTTATCAATGGGGTATGACTGAAACCGATTTTAAAGAAATAATTTGTCCAAAATCTTATTTTTTCCAAAAAATCCCTAGGTTATCTAAAGCGGTAGTAAGAGCTTACGAAAATACCTAGAAAAAATCTGCCCGCTTAGCGGGCACATTCTCATTGCGCGCTTCGCTCGCAAGTTTGAGCGCGCCTAGGGCGCGCGATTCTGAAGCTCAAACCAATTTAATGATATTAAAGATGATGTAAATTAGTCATTTTCTCAAATTCACTAAGTTTCTTTTTCAGATTAAGTGAAACAGGAAATTCAATTTACTTAAGGCTCTATCGGCCTTCAGGAACACATTCTCATCATGACACTCGCGCTTCGCGATCGATTTTCTGTATACATTTCAGTAACTTTTTAATAAATTACATGATTAAAATAATTTAATTTCTTCCAAATCTCTCAAAAAGAAAAAAACAATCTTAGACCTTATTTAAGGAAACGATTTTGCAGAACGCTTATTTCGTATCTCACATATTTTGGGGAAAAAATCGAATTTTTTTAATATTACAAATCAAAACATAAAATATACATCCTGTCGAGAAATTTCTCGATAAGAATGTGTAGACCTTATTTAGCCAAACAATTTTCATCTCAAAGTTTTTTTTGAATCTCACATATTTTGTCTAAAAAATGGAATTTTGAATTTTAATCGTATTTTTTGGAATGGAAACGAAGAATATATGTTTTATCAAAAACTGTGTGAGACAAAATTTGCAGATCTTTTTGAAACGACAAACTTTGTATTCTTACGTTTTTTTCGTATTTCGAATATTATTGTTAAAAAATTGAATTTTGGATTTTCAATATTTTTTTTTTGGAATTAAAAATAAAATATGCATCTTATGAAAAAATTTTACAATTCAAATTTGTAGGTCTTTATTTATTCAATAATATTGTATCATAACGTTTTTTCGCATCTCGTATAATTTAACTGGAAAATGGAATTTTGATATTGACTTTTTTCGAATTTGAATATGCTGTAATATTTCTAATTTTGATTTAATCAAAAAATGTTATCAGGATAATTTTTAGAGATTTATGAGCACTATCTAAAACCAGTATTGAAATTTTTGATTTATTCAAAAAATTATTTTCAAAAACACAAAAGTGGTGCTCAAATCCTCAATTTTGATTGGATGTGGCTGGTTAACGAACTTGTCCTTACTTTTTCGGTTCCGATAAAGTGTACCGAAGCTCAATTCAATCTGATAATTCTATCGAGAGTTATCCCGCACATGACCTACAGACAGAAAGACAGACAGACAGACAGACTGACAGACACTTTCGTAAAAACCATTTTTTCTGACTCAGGGGGTCTCAAAACGTAAAGATTTGATGAAAATTTCGAAAGTCATTTTTCACATAAAACCAATACCTTCTCATCCATGATGAGAATGTAAAAAATCTAAGTTCCAAAGTATTTTTCCATGTAACATTACCAATCTAGTAATGTTCAGCAACTTTTTCGGAAAACTGACCTTTTGAGAAAATAAAATTTCGGCCGAATATATATTGGAGAAATTTGACATGAAAATCGTATTCATTGACCCAAAAATAACTAGAAACAACAATTTTCATTAAAATCGGGTTGAGTCATATCATTTAAATACACCATTTTTTTATGAATTTCAAAATTTTTACTTCAAAATCATAAAGAGTGAGACGAAAAAAACCCTTGAACAAAATTTCATGCGAATTCATATAATATTTCACAAATAAAAAATTATAAAACTTTAAACAAATTAATGGTATGCCACGTATATTCAAAAAGAGATTTGATTTAATCAACTAAATTCATTGGTTACTAAAATTTGATGATTCAACCAAAAAATTTGGTTGGGACACTAAAATAAGTATTTTATGAATTCAATAAAACGATTTTGTTCGATGGACAAAATTTCTTTTTGTTTATGTATATCGCTGGGTCACAAAGAGTTAAACTTTATAACTCCAAATTTGAAAAATGATATAGTTAGCTTTAAATATTAATGATTTTTAGAATAACAACTATTGCACGACAAGAAGAAAATTTTAATAAAACAAACTAACAAAAACGGGGATTTTCGCGTTTTCCAACAGTGTAAGAAACATTGTACGCTGCCATTATCAAAGTTAATTTCTATCAAAGTTCAAGCAAAGCTGTTTTTGTTCCAACTGCGGCTGCAGACGACGCAGTAAATTAGAGTATTAGACAAGGGCCCTTGGGTTTTAGCAGAGAACAGAATTTGGAGAACTAAACTGTTTTTGCCTCGTTTACTTCCAAGATTCGAAGAATACGATTTAAACCTTTACTCCAAGAGACTTGTTGTTTGAACACAATATCTCCATAATTGAAGTTCCATTTCAAATTTCGCGAATATTATAAATAATTAGTTGAGTTTGAAATTGTTGTCACTGCCTACATTATTGGATGATCTTTATAAATAATGCATGAAAAAAATACATAATATTATTAAAATTTTCAACCTACGGGATATGAATTCTACTGAATTCTTTAAATATTCACTATTTCAAAAGCTAGTTAAACGAAAAAACGGTAACATTTACTGTTTCCTTTACAGAAATTCCTTTCACAGTTCACTGAGAAAAAATGCTATTGAATTAATAGCATTTCTGTCAAAAGCATGTGTATTATTGATTTAAAAAAATATGCTACAAGAACCAATAATGGAATTTTTTTCTCAGTGTAGTAAATTTTACAATTCATTTAGGAGAATTCCTGTTGACTCAAACTGTAAATTTTACATTGCACTTTTTTCTCATGATGTAATTTCAGAATAATTATTCATATGAAAATGAGTGGAACGAAATTTTTTTAACGTTGAAATAGATAAAGGTGTTAAAATAGTTATATTTATAGTATAGTTATATTTCATTCTAATGATAAATTATTTTGTGTGATACATAATAGTCGCAATACAAAAAAATCTTAGTAAACAAAATAGCTACTTATTTTTCCACAAAATGTAATTTGAATAAAATTTTACATACTTCGATTCTGGTGGAATAGATTTGCGAAGTGGTCAAAGTTTATCAAATTGAATTTCTTAACTCAGTGATGCAGGCATATAAACAAATACAGCTTAATCAAAAGTTGATTTTTAGTTCTCGAGACTTCAAAGCATCAAGTTTCACAAAGTAACAAATAATATACGTTTAGTTTTTCCGAAATCGTTATACCAACCGTTTGCATGATAGCATCATTGGGAGCCGTTAAGTAAGATTACTGGTTATGTGAATGTAAATTATACTGAAAAAATGTCATTCATTCAATAAATTCTTTTTCTGTTAAAAGGTTACCCACAGTAAAAAATTTCGAAAAATTGATTTTTTTATTTTTGCATTTTCTGAAAATACAACTGGAAAATGTTTTTTCTGAGTTGAGTCGATCCTAGAAAAATCGACAAAATTAGGAAATTTTTAATCCGAATTTTTTCTCAAAACTATATTTTTAAACTCGATGACTTGAAAAACGCAGATCCGATAAACGTCAAACTTGGCACTTTGATATAAAAAATCAGTCCTTGATCAAAAGATTTTTTTTCCATCTCCAATTTTTTTATTACTTACAAAAAAGGAGCGATTTTCTTCACAAAAATCGGATGCTCAACTTTGACCACCAGATATTTTGCCAAAAAAAAATTTTAAAGCTTTGATTCAAGACTAGAAAATTTAACAAACTAACAACTTTTTGATTCAAGATAACCCAGTTCGAAACAAGAGTGGTCACCAAAAAATAAAAATTGTAAAAATAAACAAAAAAAATATGTACTTCCTAATACTAACGTAATTGCAAAAATATATGTATCTCATTTTTAAAAAACTAAAATGAAAAACACGATTTTTTCCGGTCCCTGATTGCAGGTAACCCCTTAAAATAAATAATTACTTAATTAACTGAAATTTTCAATTTTATTTTCTACAACGAAAAATTAAATACCCTATTTACTTATAAATAAAATTTTAGATAAGAAATCTAACGAAAGTTACACTTTTTATCAATTTTAATTGTTGTTAATTATCTTTTCGTCTAGCAAAGGAAGCAGCCGATTTTAATTTTCGTTTAAAGTAGTTTTCATCCACAAAAATTAGACCTCAGGTAAAAATAGATAATTTTGCTTTCAAGAATAGCAATATTATTATTCAAGGGCTATTTTGAAAGAGTAAAGATTATTTTACATGAAAAATATTGGAAACACAGAAAAATAATTTTATTAATAAATTTTATTTTTGACCCAACTTTTTTTCTTATCGCTTCTTACCAATTTTAAAAAATTATGCGATTCTAATAAATCATGAATCATTTTTTCAGAGAAAAGATTTCCCACAACTTCACCGTTTCTGATTTTTAAAAATAAATTCTTTAATGGCTGAAACCATTAAAAAAACATTTTCCAAAACGAAATTTTTATAAACAAATTGCAGAATTTGAT
Organism: Diplolepis rosae; assembly: GCA_030998225.1. Taxonomy (NCBI): domain Eukaryota; kingdom Metazoa; phylum Arthropoda; class Insecta; order Hymenoptera; family Diplolepididae; genus Diplolepis; species Diplolepis rosae. The sequence goes on from JAPYXD010000695.1 coordinate 2,337,480, forward strand.
AATTTATTCATTTTCGAAAAGTGGAAATGGTTAATTTGTAGGGAATCTTATTCTTGAAAAAGTGATTTGTAATTTATTAAAATCGCATAATTTTTTAAAATTTGTTAAGAAGCGATAAGAAAAAAAGTTGGGGCAAAAATAAAATTTATTAATAAAATTATTTTTCTGTATTTAAAACTTTTCTCCATGGAAATTAATCTTTTCTCTTCCAAAATAGCCCTTCAATAATAATATTGCTATTCTTGAAAGCAAAATTATCTATTTTTGCCTGAGGTCTAATTTTCGTGGATCAACTACCTTAAGAAAAAGAACGTTGCAAACTTCATTCAAGTGTAAATATGTATATTTTTATGTACTTGTATATATTTATATAAAATTTATTTATATAATAAACGTTGATATACAATAGTTAGATATTTTTTAAATATTCAATTTTCAATCTTCAGGCACCCACTAAGTAAAGTATGATACAGCACTGCTTTATCACACTCACAATCTCATGTGCCGAAGGCTCAATAAAGTATTTCGTCTGGCAGTCTTACGACTCTTACGTTAGTCTCGTCGGTCTCGTCAGACAACTTATTATATACCGGATTTATTTTTCATAGAATCACGTTTCATCCCCTCTGTTTCTGTATAAATGTACGACCTTGTAAAATACAACTCTCATGAATAATATTTCCTTGACCGTAACACATTCTCAATCAAGTGTTTGCGATCATACTAAAATTAAATTCTAACGTTTTTCCAACTCATACACTTTTTCTATTGTGTGTAGAGTCTTAATCAGAGGCATGGCTACTGATATTCGTGGAATTTTATTATCTGGCACCGAATTATCAAAGTAAGTAAAACTTTTTTTCAGAAAGTTAACCTGACTTCCACATGATAGTGTTTTTGGAAGATTGCTTTTAACCATAAATCAACAAGTGCTTACTTGGATCAACAAGTGTTTGTTTTTGATTAAAAGTCAAATACATATTAGTGTGGGTAAATAAGCTACTTTCAACTTTTTTTCTTTTGAATCGCATTCAAGCGATTAGTCAAAATTCTTGTTAGAAATATTAAAAACTGAACTCTATAAGACACTAGATTGGTTAGGACCGCGAAACTTGGGGTAATATTCCAAACTCGATTCCAAATCAGACAGGGACGAACTAACTCTAACGGAACCCCTTAGATAAGATTTCTGATGCGCACATTGTACTTCTGATTTTTATCATACATATTCTAATTTTAATATTTAATTTTTTATTTGAATATAACAAATATTCGGCTACGATATATAAAACCAATTAAAATATTTTTCTTGATTACGTGACCACGAAAGAAGCACAACTTAATACAAAACAAAAAAGACTTTCATCTACAAGAACCGTAAATGAGTAGAATTTTCCACAATAACAAGAGAAGGCTTATTGTTATCTTTGAATAATTGATCTAATAAATATACCTGCGAAGGAAACTAGTTTACTATCAACCGTAAGATCACATGGCCATTTCATCCCAAATTTCCCTTTTGAAAAACAGTCAACAACACCATATTGATAGTCAACGTTAAGCTATTGTTATAAAAACTGTCAATTTAAATATCACGTTATTCAAATTTAATGCAATTTAGATTTAAAAAAGACTAATACAAATAACCGAAAAAATTGAGTGAAAGACCTTTTCCTCAGTTTTTTCATATAGTATATTTTTATTGAAAGTGTGGAAAATTTTATTTCGAATAAAATAAGCTATGAAAAGTTTCAATCGGATGAAAATTATAGATTTTTATGGTCGGAATCGATAGACAAATAATAGTTGTTTCTAGCTGTTTTCAGATATGATTCTGCCACCAAAAAATCTATAATTTTTATCCGATTAAAACTTTTGATGACTTATTTTATTCAAGACAACATTCTTCATACTTTCACTGAAAAAAATCAATAAAGGAAAAATATGAAAGAAAAAAACTGAGGAAATAGTCGGTTCGACTAACTTCTTTCCGACTTTCCGCACAATTCTTTCTTAAATCTTTTCATTTCCAAATGTACCCAGTTTTCTTCAGAGAAGAAAGATCTCCAAAATTTATAAAATCAATTTGTTAAAATAATGATAGCATAATTAATTCTGAATATTTAACAGACATGTGTGATTGTTGCCCTCGCTTTTCCCAGGCATTTTGCACAATTTTCAATTTTCATACGTAAATTTAGTTTGACCTATTCTATAGTTCCAAAAGTGCAATCCATTTATATCGGTTGTCAACACATTGTCTATCCGTCACATGTGTAATTTTTAAGGTTCTTCCTTTGCATTTATTTGAAAAATTCTGCACAAATTTTATTTAGTTTTTGTTCGAATTTAGTTAGTATGGACCAATTATATGGTTTACATGTGCAATTTTATCATAATGTTATCCATTACACGTATTCAAATTTTTTAAGTACCTTCCCTATGTATTTTTATAGCAAATTTAGTACAATTTTCAAATTTTTTATACGTAAATTTAGTTAGACCCATTCCATAGTTTCAAAAGTGCAATCCATTTATATCGTTTGTCAACACAATGTCTATCCGTCACATGTGTAATTTTTAATGTTTCTCCCTTTGCATTTTCTATAGGGAAATTAGGCACATTTTATTTATTTTTGTTCGAATTTAGTTAGTATGGACCAATGATATGGTTTACATGTGCAATTTTATCATAATTTTATCCGTCACACGTGTTCAAAATTTTTTAAGTCCCTTCCCTATGTATTTTTATAGCAAATTGTTACAATTTTCAATTTTTTATTCGTAAATTTAGTTAGACCTATTCTATAGGTTCACAAGAGCAATTCATTTATATCGTTTTTCAACACAATGTTTATCCGTCACACGTGCAATTTTCTATTCTTTAATTCTTTATTCTTTTCTTTCGTTGTATTTTTATAGAAATGAATCTCACTGATGAGGACTCCAATCTGAGTCGAAACGTTTGAGGAAAAAATGAAACCCTGAGTTTACATTATTTCTGGACCCTAAAGCCAAAGAAAAAAATCATCTATATATTAAACTTTACACTTGCAAAATAAAATTTCTTCTCGCTAATTGCATAATTTACTATTACTGTGTTGAACAGGCAGTAAAATACACTTTATGACTAGTTAGTAGAAAAATATTTTATTTTTTAGATGTCTCGCATATTAGTTTAATAAAAATTTCAAATTTATATGAGTAATATTATATTGTGCAACTAGGGAAAATAAATGTCTTTCCCGTGTTGCACACGATTTCTTTTCTACCGATGGGGGGTCAAAAAAATTGATTTGTTTGCCACCCAAGGAGCAATAAAATGCACTTTATAACCCACTAGTAGAAAAATAATATTTTTAGAAAATTTGGCTCACCACGTATTCTTATCAGCAAAGAAGACTGCAAACAGGCACTACAGGCAGCAACAAATCAGTTGAAATCAAACACAATCATCTCACACACTTGAAAATATTCAACTCCCGAATAAAATTGTTTTCCAATTTAAAAAAAAAAAATTAAAACCCGTTTTATGAACTTATTTAACACGATTAAAATAAATATTAAAGAAAGAAAAAACCGTCTAAAATAAATATACATGTAACCGAGAATAAAATATAGACCACGAACGCTAAAAAAATATTCACAAAAGCACTCCCGAGACTTTTTAAAAAATTCGATCCCGAAAAATTGCAAATTACGAATGTTCCGAAGTTAAGGTAGTTTTACCAAAAATTGTCTCTAGAAAAAAAATTTCTATGATTTTAAGATTAAATAATATTATCAGTCGTGTCTTATGAAAGAAAAAACATCATTTTTCATGAAAAAAATTGAAACACGAAAACTAATACTTTTAATAATATCTTTTGGAATAGAATTTTCTCTTACTATCGCTTCTAACCAATTTTTTAGAAATAATTGGATTTTTATAAATCATGGCTTATTCTTTCGGGGCAATTATACTCTACAACTCTAATGTTTCCAATTTTAAAAGTAAAGTTTTCAGTAGCCGAAATCAATAAAAATATTCTTAAAAAAAAAAAAAATATTTTGTTGAATAACTGTATCTGAAATTTTTTCACTTTTCAAAATTGGAAACAGAGTTGTAGAGAATATATTGCCCGAAAAAATAATGCACGATTTATAAAAATCCAATCATTTTTTAAAAAATTTGTAAGATACGATAATGAAGAAAACTTCTATTGCAAAAAACATTGTAAAAAGTTTTATTTTTCGTAAATTTAAAATTTATTTCATAAAAAATTATATTTTTCCTTCCATAAGACATGACACTGACAATACCATTTCAAGTCTTGAAATCATAGAAAAACTTTTTTTCAGTCCTGATTTCCGGCTTAATACTACCTTGAAGAACCACCACGCTTGCAATCTTAGAAGAAACTAAAATTTTTACTCAAAATCCGAAGAGCCCGATTTGACTAAACAAAACTGACCCTCCAATCACAAGAACTTTAAGCAGGTACTATTTTCAACAATAGCAAGAGAAATTTTATTGATTTTCTTTACTCTTATTTACTACCGACTTGAAGATTTTCTTTCATACCGGCTTTGTCTTGTAAAAAAACAAACCAATAACTGCACCATAGTAAGAATAATAATAGGATGAGCGAATGTAAACATCTGAAATACAAAGTCATTTTCCCTGCATTTTATTTATAACTTCAATAACTTACGGTTTAATGCATATTTCAAGATCTTAAAAAAAATTTCTAGAATTCTTAACAGCCCTTTTTTAAATAAATATCAAGCATTTTAAATTGTAATTCCTAAATAATTAATTAATATTTTCGTTATTTACTTTTAGTTTTCAGAATATTTCCGGGCTACCTCATCTGATAAAAAAAGAGACAGACAATGCGTCCGAGCGCTTAAGGGCATGTGATACTTAAGAAAAGTTTTGAATAACTGAAGTTCTATTGTGTGACTCAAAATTCTGTTACAGTTTTGTAGTTGCAAGATAAATTTCATGAAAATCCTGTTAGAGTTTTGTAAAAAAGGAAATTGAGGTGTTACGTAATATTTAAAAAAAAAACAGAAAATCTAGTAAATTTTTCGAAATTTTAAGATAAAATAGGAAATTCAGGTGTTGTGTAAAATTTAAAAAAAGCATTTAAGAAAATGTACTACATTTTTCGCAATTTTAAGATACGTTTACTGAAAAGTATCGTAAATATCCTATAATTTTGTATTTATATAATTCATAATATAATTTATTATTTTATTAAGTGCAATAATTTATAAATAAATACTATTTTTATCTAGGGAAATTCGAGAATCTTTGACCAAAGATGTTGCAGCACTCAAATCAAAATTACCCAATTTCACACCTGGTCTTGCGATAGTGCAAGTCGGTGGAAGAGAAGATTCCAATGTTTATATTCGAATGAAGATCAAAGCTGCCACTGAAATTGGAATCAAAGCTCATCATGTAAAACTTCCAAATACAATAACGGAAACTGAACTACTTAGTAAACTTAATTATTTGAACAATGATCCTGACACCCATGGAATTATTGTTCAAATGCCTTTAGACAGTGTCAACAAGATCAATTCTCATCTCATTACAGATACCGTGTCGCCTGATAAAGATGTCGATGGGTAAGGATATTTATTCTATATCTATTATCAAATATATATAAAAAATTGTTTACATTTAAATCATTTTATTCGATGGAAATATATCAAAATATTGGATATTTTTGTAAAACTATTTGAGATTAGTAATCGCCTTCCGAAAAAACATGTATCTCCTTCAAGTAGGAACAAAAAAACATTGTAATCGCGTGTTTCTGATAAACGATTTTATGAAAAGAATTGCCCTTTGAAACCGACCACCAAGAGTGCAAGATTTCTATCCAGAGTAACGTTTTATGAAATACACAAACAAATATAATGTATCTTAGCTTAGATAGATAAACGTTAATCTTAGACATTATTAAATTTTTAGCATAAAAATACAAGTGATTTTTGATATTTTTTTCAAGGAATTTTGCATAAGTTGAAAAATAATTTTCACGATTAATCGCGCTATGCTTTAATTTATATATTTATAATCTTAACAATAGAAAGATTTAATTTATGTAAGATTATGATGGATTTTAATCAATTATTTATAGATTAAACACAATTAACGAGGGTCGAGTTGCTATTGGTGATATGACTGGATTTTTGCCTTGTACTCCAAATGGATGTATCGAGCTAATCAAGAAGTGGGTATAATTATATTACAATTTCATAAATAACAGAAAAAGATTAGCCTTTTTTTTAATTTAAACAAATATATGTTTTTAAAGTGAATTTATAATTTATTCAAAACATTTTAAATTTATTATCTAAAACATTTTGATTTGCAAAACAAAACTCATTACACATATTCTTAAACTTACTAAAGATACAAGTAGTAAGTGATAACAATGTTTGTCCTTGCAATTAGAACCAATATTTGAGCCTCTTAATAGTGTAAGGGCATATAGAATTATTTGACTATTCTTAAACAGCCCATAACCCTGAAAAATTTCAGAATTTTAATCTCCAAAACATACATTCTTATAGAAAATTCAAGAGCGCGACTTTTTAGCCCTATGAAGAAAAATTGTATCTGATATTATTTTACTGTCAAAATTATAATACCGGTAACAACATATCTACAAAGTATCTGATGTTATTTTTGAAAAAAATGCTATACAAAATTGTCTAAATAATTCTATATACCCTCACACTATCCAGAGGGTCATTTATAAATTTTGCAGAAGCGGAGTTCCCATTGCAGGTGCTCAAGCTGTAGTTTTAGGAAGAAGTAAAATAGTCGGTACTCCAGTTGCAGAATTATTAAAATGGCATAATGCAACAGTTACTGTCTGTCATTCAAAAACAAAAGATCTTCCTAAAGTCGTAAGTTACAGTTTTTGACATTAAATAATTTAAAAAAAGAAAACTATATACCTGAATGAAAAAAATTTATTATTGTGTAGTCACTATAATGAGTAATGAGTTTCCCTTCAAGACTATTAATTACTATGATTATCACTTGGGATTTTAGAAATATAAATATTAAATATTTATTTCTTTCAGGTTTCAGAAGCTGATATTTTAGTCGTTGGTATTGGTCAAGCAGAAATGGTTAAAGGATCATGGATCAAACCAGGTGCAGTCGTAATAGACTGTGGAATTAATTCCATTCCAGGTAAAAAAAAACAAAAAATTTAAGCTAAAGTTTGGCAAAAAAAATATAAATTTAAAATTGACGATGCATTGCCTGTTGTATAAATTCATAAATGATTTTGTAAGGATCAGAAAAGGCGATAATTCATTGACGCTAAGTCTAAAAAATGTATTAAGTAAGTACAATTTTCTAATCGGAATCTAATAAAAATTAACGAGTGCGATATGCTGTACAAGGAATTGTATTATCACACAAAAAGAGACCGGGGCTCGAATTTTCACGCTTTCTACTCAGATCCAACTATTACCTTGTTTAGTTAAAGACAATAAGTTGTGGAATTTACAGTAATATTTTCTGACAGCAGTTCAAAATATATTACACTTTGCACCCCCCGCCAAATCGAAATTTATATAGTTTTTCTTGGTGCGTTGGCTTTTTTTCAGTGACCATTTGATCTAATCAGTTAATAGCAAGAGAGCACGAGAAAAGTTAGAGGCAAGTTTTAAACAAGGATGGGAAGCTTAAGTTGAAAGTATAATAATTTAAATTTTGCGTTCTAGATTTAGGTCCAAAAATTATATTAAGGTTTTTGTATTTTTACTTCAAAGGAACAAATTCGACTGTTTGCATCATTATATATATATATGATATTTCACAAATTCACATAAAGATAAATCCTTGTCAAATCTAAAATTTGACGCTCATATTCAATCTAAACTGAAAAATTCATGAAGAATGTTCACTTAATAGCAGTTTTCTCATTGAATATGAATTGTCTTTTAGTAGAAATTTTAGTAAAAATTACTAATTCTGTATGAATTTATAAAGATATAAGTTAATAAAATTCTGCAAATTATCAATCAAAACTAATTACAATATCAATTATAGTTTATAGCAATCCGATTTTCATTAAATATATCAAAACTGTTTGTTTCATTACTAGTACTTCGATATTTAAAATTTTTTAAAATCAATTAGGAAAGTAAGACCCAAACAGTATTAGTATAATTTACTGGTGCGACCCGATTACTCGAACTTTATCAATTCTTGCATGGCGTAACCTGAGAGAGAACATTACTCTAAATGATAGAGATTCACATTACAAAATACGAGACAAAATCACAAAGAAACTCAGGCACTTTTAGTTAAATAGCTTCTTACTTATACTAAGCATGCCTTGTCATTTCTTCTCATTTGAAGTTGTTGAATTATTCCACGTAAGAAGTAATTAAATCAAATTAATTAGTAACGAGAATAAGTTTATCTTGAATTAAATTCTATAGATATCAAAAAATTTCACAATAGACTTACTTTTACTTCAACATCTATATTATCAATTTTTTATTACTTATACATGGTGGAACCAAATGATATTTATATATTTTAAAAAACGCTCAAAAAATTAAAATTCTCTTATTTCATATTTAGAACAAACTCAAGCATTTCTCTAAACAGGATCCTTGCTAGAAAGTAGTGAAATTTGAACTACATGAATTAAAAAAGAATAAACCAAAAAAAATTTAATTTATTCTAGTATAATTTTAAAAATATATATTACATCATTTAAAGGGATAAAACTGTTGAGACTCAAGTTTTGCAACTTTTTTCTACGACCCTTAAAGACTGCTATTTTGATTTTAATTGACTAGATTCAACCAAAAAAAACGGTAGTCGTCTTGTGGGCGACGTAGCGTTCCAAGAAGCGGTGCAGGTAGCATCTTATATCACTCCAGTGCCAGGAGGTGTAGGACCTATGACTGTAGCTATGTTGATGAAGAATACAGTAATATCTGCTAAACGGGCAGCCGAGAAGCTAATTAACAATGAGTGGAAGCTGAGAATTCTTAAATTAAAAGTAGAAAAACCTGTGCCAAGCGATATTGTTATATCGAGAAGTCAAGAGCCAAAACCAATCAACCAGTTAGCTGAAGAAATTGGTATTTGTCCTGCTGAATTGAGTCCTTATGGTATCAACAAAGCCAAAGTGAGCCTGAAAGTTCTGCAAAGGTTGCAACACCAACAGAATGGAAAATATGTGGTTGTAGCTGGAATTACTCCGACACCTCTAGGTGAAGGAAAGAGTACGACTACTTTAGGGCTGGTGCAAGCTTTGTCAGCTCATAAGGGAAAAAATTCCATTGCTACTTTAAGACAACCAAGTCAGGGACCCACTTTTGGAGTAAAAGGTGGTGCAGCTGGTGGTGGATACTCTCAGGTAATTGAATGTGGAAATTTTTAAAAACGTATGCTTTAAGCCATTGGGCTAGAGATTTCAAAAAGATCTCAAACTAAAGTTTGCACACTGCGCTTCATCACTAATATGTATAAAGTTCAAGGACACGTGTTCCAGGCGTTATGTGTGTTAGTGGTGTGCACGACTGCATATGGTAAATAATGCCTTCACCTGGTGACATTGCTGAAAGTCTCCAAGAATAAATAAATGACTGAATTTACAATTTTGGTAACACAAATTTCAAATTATCAATTATTTGCTTATTTCTAAGTAATCACCAGAATAGGTCAATTTAACAACTCATTACGACAAATACTAAATAATGAATAAATTTGAGAGCTTTTTCAAGTCTCTAGTACATCGCTTTGATGTATTATACATTTTTAAAGACCAAGAAACACTTTAAAAAGATGCAGAAGTGAAGGTCTTTGTAATTCAAGTATTTTATAATTTGTGATTAAGGTTATTCCCATGGAAGAATTCAATCTTCATCTCACTGGTGATATTCACGCAGTGAGTGCAGCTAACAACCTTCTAGCAGCTCAAGTAGATGCTCGGTATTTCCACGAATCTACTCAATCAGATAAAGAATTGTATGAAAGACTCGTACCAACTGTAAAAGGAGTTAGAAAGTTTTCGAAAATTCAATTGAGACGACTAGAGAAACTTGGAATCACCAAGACAGACCCTAATACTTTGACAGAAGAAGAACAAAGTAGATTTGTCAGATTAAACATAGACCCTGCCAATATTACGTGGACAAGGGGTGAGAATTTTCGAAATATACTACTTTTTGTTTTATATTCTTACAATGAAGCTGTTTTACTGGATTATTTTTCTTACAATTTCAAAGGCTTGATTGACATTTTGATTTATTAATTTCAGTGGTCGACATAAACGATCGAATGTTAAGAAAAATCACGATTGGTCAAGGGCCAGCGGAAAAAGGTCGAATCAGGGAAACATCCTTCCGCATTTCTGTGGGTTCCGAAGTCATGGCCATTCTTGCATTATCTACTAGTGTCGATGATATGAAGACAAGACTAGGAAATATAGTTGTTGGATTTAGTAAAACAGGTGTTCCTCTAACTGCAGAAGATTTTGTAAGAAAATTGTAGAACTTGTAGAAAATTCTTATTAATATAGTTGGTATCACTACTAATTTTTTTAGTGTACAAATATTTTATATCTTATAAAAAGTGTAAAAAAACTGCTGAATGAGAACAATGGAATTTATAGGAGAAAAATTATTTTATTTTGGCATTCTCTTTCTGTAGTTTTTGCGAAATTCCAAAAAATTGATGGAATTATTTTAACAATATTTCTGTTTGGTGACGACATAAACATTTGATTTAAAATATGTTTTATATTTTTCAGGGGATGACTGGAGCCATGTCAATACTATTGAAAGACGCCATCGAGCCGACCATAATGCAGAGTTTGGAAGGAACTCCAGTAATGGTCCACGCTGGACCTTTTGCAAATATTGCTCATGGATGCTCGTCCATCATTGCAGATGCCATTGCCTTAAAACTTGTTGGTCTGGACGGTATTGTAGTGACCGAAGCTGGCTTCGGATCCGACATCGGCATGGAGAAGTTCTTCAACATCAAATGTCGAACTTCAGGTCATGTGCCGGATGCAGTTGTGCTGGTAGCAACTATCAGAGCTCTAAAAATGCACGGTGGTGGTCCTCCTGTTACACCAGGAGCGGTTCTAAAAAAGGAATACGTTGAAGAAAATCTCGAATTGGTACGTAAAGGTCTTCCAAATCTTGAGAAACATATCAGCAATGGAAAAAAATTTGGAGTTCCTGTTGTCGTAGCCATCAATGCACATGCGTGAGTCAATGATTTTGATTTACTACAAAATAATTTCATCAGAAAGCCAAACATGATTGGGTTTATTTATTTAACAAGTTTTTAATATTTTTGTTTTTGTTTATGTAAATACAGAACAGATACTCAAGCAGAGTTAGAATTGGTGAAAAAAGCAGCTATAGCCAGTGGGGCAGCTGATGCAGTGATCTGTACCCACTGGGCTGAAGGTGGGACAGGTGCTCTAGGTCTGGCTGATGCGGTGATTGCAGCAACCAATCATAAAAATAATTTTAAATTACTATATGACATTAATTTAAGCATTGTAGACAAAATAAATACCATTGCGAAAGAAATGTATGGAGCAGGCGAAGTTATTTTGGTAGATAAGGTAACTGTTTTAATTTATTAAACAATATATTAAACATATGAAAAATAATGACTAAAAATGATATTCTCGTGTTTTTCAGGTTAAGGAAAAAATCTCTGAATACGAAAAACTAGGATACAACAAACTACCAATTTGCATGGCCAAGACTTCTAATTCTTTGACTGGAGATCCGTCAGTCAAGGGAGCGCCTACTGGATTCCAAATCGAAATTAAAGATATTTTTGTATCTGTCGGCGCGGGTTTCATCGTTCCAATGATCGGAGAGGTAAAAATTAAATTTTAATTCAATTCTATGCGTTAAAATTACACACTGCATTTCAAGTTCCGTAATATAATCTAATTAATTTTCAATTTCAGATTATGATGATGCCTGGGTTGTCTACCAGGCCAAGTATTTACGATATGGACTGGAACAGCGAGACGGGTGAAATAGAAGGATTGTTTTAAAACATCTCTACTTCTCACCATGCCCCTTTTCTTGACCGTGATAACCCTATTACACAAGCGTAAGGAATTCATTCCCTTAATTTTTAAGAGTGCTGATTCAACAAGTCAGCAAAAAGTACAGAAAAGATCATTTTTCAGAAATATTGTTACATTTTGTATTCTTTTATTACTGTTCTAATAAATTTGTGTACAGTTTTACTACACATTTATGTCTTAACTAAGTTATACAATCTTACCTAACCTATGCTATATAAATCGACTATACAGTTTTCGGAGTTCAAATTATTGAAAAATCTCAAGCTCATTCTTGGATAAAATATAATTGCCCTCATTGAATTTTAGCAATAGCTCTAAACTTCGCGGACCTGCTTCGAGGATTGCTATAAATTTCATCCGGTTCTGGTACTAATACATGTTGGTGTAACATGTGCCAGGGTGACCTATTAATTTCAATAACTTCTTCGTTCGAAAAGGTCCTGTTGAAATCACTGTACTTCAGAGGTAACTGGTTAATCTGACTAGCCGTTAAGTTGCCAGAAATATGTCTCTTGACAATTGTGTCTTCAAGGGAGTGGAAGGATATAGTTATCAAGCGCCCTCCAATTTTTAAATAAGCTTCAGCAATGAATATTCCGTAATTAATTTCATTCAGTTCATTATTAACAAAGATTCTGAAAGCTTGAAACGTCTTAGTAGCGCTGTGTTGTGACCTACCCAGCTTATCAGTTCTGGTATCTTCTACTGCAGATTCAACGAGCTGAGCTAATTCTTCCGTAGTTTCAAGTTTCTTGAAAGTGTACCTGGCATCGACGAGAGCACGAGCAATTTTCTTAGCCTTTTTATCTTCACCATATATTTTTATAATACGTGCTAACTCTTCTTCATCGGCCCTAGCGAGAACATCAGCAACTGTCGGTTCTTCCGGGCACCTAAATCCGTCCATTCTCATATCCAAAGGACCATTTTTCGAAACCGAAAATCCCCTCTCACCAATATCAAACTGCATCGAGGAGCATCCAAAATCGAAAAGAAATCCATCAATACTGTTAGCTGCGACTTTTTGCTCTTTCAATAAGCCTGGAAGCTCGGAAAACCTGCCAAGTAATGGAATCACTTGTCCTGGATATTCGAGAGCTAATTCTTGAGCATACTCATGTGCCACAGGATCTCGATCAAGAGCAAATATTCTAACATTCGGTACAGACTCTAGAATTTTTCTTGAGTGCCCTCCAGCTCCAAAGGTCATATCGACAATAGTTTCACCGGGAGAAAGTTTCAAATATTTGAGAACCTCGTTGGCCATTACTGGTATGTGAGGTGGTTTCTTAGCTTTTACATGATGCATTTGGCAGAAACATTGTCTGCTTTCGGTAAAGTAATGCATTAATGGAAGACTAGATGGCTTACCTCTAAAATTTATCAAAAACTTAGTTAACATTTTTTGCTTTGCGTCTGAAAGTATTTATGAACCGTCCGAGGAATCCCTGAGATTCTTCTTTCAGTAAATCTTGTACTTCAGGAGTAAGAGCTAAATTACATTGGTCATGAGTAAGACCAGTTGCAGTAGTATTCAAAGGACGTTTATACCGATTTCCATATTGATTTGTACACAATCGTTTTAGACTTCTGTAATATCGATTGCACCTTTCCTGCTCCACTGGATTTAGAGCTTCTCCCTTTGAGAAAGCAATTTTTACCTGATCGCGGATATGCTGGCTCAGATCCCTAAATTGAAATAAAAAATTAATGCATATCAATGGCAAATCAAATGTTTCCGTTTTTTATGAAAAAGTATTGAGAACTTTTTGCATTCAATGGTGATGTGGTAATTATTGAATTCTCTTGGATTCTATTTTTGTCGTATAGTTTTAATGCTTCGCTTCGGAAGACTATTACTTGAAATTCAGTTATTCTTCTTCAAACGATAATAAAAATGATTTTGATACCAACTATTTTTCAATGGATTCCACAATATTGATATTGAAAAACAAACAAAGTTCGTAGGAAGGTATGTATATTGAATCTTCAATACTTTTTAATGCAAGATTTCTCACCAGGTTGTCACGTTTTTTACTTAAATTTTCTTTAAAAGATTTTAAAGCAACATTGTTTCTCCAAGAAGTAATCCAAAATGATAATAGTATTATATAAATAATAGTTACATTTGTGAATTATATACAAAGTAAACATTGGATTATAACAGTTTGGAAAAATTAGAGAATTTTCACTAGATATTCTTTTATAGGTTATGATACGCAAATCACTTACTCTGAACCCTCTGAACATCTCCTTTGCAAAAGATATTATCTTTATTTTGCGAATAAAATTTGAATTTTTATTAGAATAATATATAAATATATGGAAAACAAGTTTTATTTTTAAAGAAATATAACTCAAATGTACTAAAGCAACATTTATAATATTGATCTTTATAAATAATGTACAAGTTATTACAATAAACTAATAACATTTAAGTAAAAAGATTTAAAAAATATTATTTAGTAAACATACCTTCCGGTTTTTGATACATCCAAAGGCCAACTTTCTAATAATTTTATAAAATTCTTATAAGAACCGGCCATTATCAAATGAAATCTGGTGCTACATAACAGGCCATGCCCGCGATGTACCACGAGTGTTGCACGAAGTGAAGTTAACTATTTATGAAAGTAAAAATGCTTATGCAAACTGTTTTACCGATTGTTGATAACTTAAATCCACTACGTGGGAAATTTGGAAATACACAATTCCGAAATGTTAAATCATTGAACAATTTATTTTAAATAGCACAGTATTGATATATATTTTCATCAAAACTTTTTATAATACACTATTATACGAAGTATTATTTTTCTAAACAAACTTTTTAAAACGTGTTCTATCATAGAATAAAACTGATATCAGCAGATATCAATGTTGGATAATATAAAAGCACTACGAATTATGTTTTTAAAACTGATTTTTACCACTTTGTCGTTCTATTGCAGAATATATTCACCCTTAAAATTTGTTTTCATCTTTATTTGTCGGCTCGTCCCGCTAAAGACAATTAAACATCTTTTTATATAGAATATTTCAAATATTTCAATTGAAATTTACATTCAAACGTATAATGCTTACATTTCGACGTGGCCAAGAATTATCTCTGATCTGTCCAGACAGATTCAAGCCGCTTTCAATGACGGAATTAAATTTTTCATTTTGCTTTGATTTAGTTGTTTCATTAATTGTCACATCTGTATTTTCTGGATATAGTTTCGTCTTTTTCTGATCGTTATTTTTCCACGAAATCCACGAAATCACATTTTCCGGTAAATGAATAGATGGATCATTTTTCCAAATATCGTATGTTTCTGGAGAGTAAATAGGATAAATCGCATATACTGAAGTCCAAGGAGTTAAACTTGAATATTCTAAAGGTGTAACATGGCTGGACACTTGCAACATGTAGATCGCGAAAAATATAACTGCCTAATAAAATAAATTATAATTTAAAAATACCAATTGATTAAAAGAACACAAAAGAAAAATAAACAAAGAGCTAGATAAAATTTAAATTCAATTATATAATTTAAAAATATAACTTACTGTTGACAAGCAATGCATCTTAAAAGACTGAGACATATTAGAATAAACCACTACAAACTTCTGAAGTCTCCAGCTCTTGTTTTATAGCCGAAGAATTTCATACAGATGTGAGATATAAGCTTACAAAAAAAATGAAAGCATTTTGTTTCATCTACGTAAAGCTTAGCTTCGTTCAAGGACCGGATTAGTGTATAGGGAAAGATTATAACATAACACTAAGAATGACATTTTTTAGCTTAAATTAGAATGTGATTTAGTAAATGTAAATTTATTTGCACACTTAGTGAGACAGAAATTATTGCTAACGATTTAAAAGTACAAGGATGTAGCCTTGATTCCTTGTCCTTTATCTTTCAACGGTCTCTAAGGGCAACACGTTGCAGCCAAGAAGACCTTCCCCACTCCAAGGTCGAGGTGTTAGATTTAAAACTACTGTATTAAGTTCACGTTTGACTTTGACGATTATATCCTTATTTACGCTGTTCTTCACGAGAGATCCTACGTCCTTTAAAGACTTGAAATTGTGGTAATTAATTGAGCCAAATTCCAGAATAAGATCATTAACGCGAATCCCCTGGAAACCATGATATTATTATAATGAGCAAATATTATTAAAAGTACTTCTAGCCTATATTGTTCTTTTTTGCCTCGTATTTATACAGAATATACGTACAGCTAATTCAGCTGGGGAGCCAGGAGACACTAAATTAACTTTCAAAAATGGTTCCAAGTACACAGGTTCCTGGAAAGAACTTGCAGTTGGTGACGATTCTTGAGGATTGCTACCCGATAAGCTGTGAACCTTGTACAGACCTTCCTGGATTTTATTCAACATATCCTTGAGATCATTTTGAAGGCCTGAATCAAACAATGAACTTTTATTTAAAAAAAATAGAGCGCTGCTGAACAGTCGTGAGGAATAATTACCACTTGTAAACTATTAGTAATTTTATTCAATACAATTAAGTTTTTTTCAGATTTAGTCTTTAAAAATCATCGTATTTTAATGAAAAGGGGTTCATTTTCTTCGTTAAACAATTTTACAAGACTTAAATATCATTACTGAATTATTCACATCGCTGTTGAATTTGTTTATAAATCAAAAAAACACTTAATAATTCAAAATAAATAATAAAATCATTATTATTTGAGGTTAGGTACTTACATCTTATCTTATTACGAGCATGTCTGACTTGATAAACATCGATATCAGCCCTAGGATAGTCTCCTGAATCAACTAAGAGATCGTTCATGCCTACATTGTTCTGCATTTAAAATAAAAATAAAAATTATTATATTACATATCACTAATAAGAACTGCTATGAAAATCGACAATTCATTCCCACAGTTGACTGTCATTGCTGTCAGAGTTCAATTATTAAATGCGCAATGTTTTTTCAAGCAATTTAACTGTATTGTACGATAAGAGATACGTACATACTCCAAAACTGCATGTGCGTCTTTTAAATCTCTTTCAATCTTATCTTTTTCCTTCATTAATTGTAAAACTGCTTCTTTTGCTTGTTCTAGCTCCATGTCGACCACCATTTTTTTTTTTTGTTATTATTTGTTATAGACCTTTGCATTTAAGAGCGTAAGCCGTAAGCCAATGTGATGTCATGAACACCTTCAAATGTTTGGAGCAGTTTTTATTTCAGTTTCGTAAGTGCGAAGAAGACTTCCCATATGTTCCCATATCTTTGACTTCTTTCCTCTTGCAAAAAGTGCTCCAAGCATTTAAATATTGAATGTCGCCTGACATGCGCTCTAGCGTTTTTCTCAAATGAAAAGAAGGTTTATTGATAATTTGCAAACAGAACAGAGTCAGTAACGTACCTATACAAATCAAATAATGAACATTTTTAATTGCTTTTAATACAGTTAACAAATATTGAAAGAAAAAGACTTGGAAAGACAGATTATTTCAAAAATGTTGATTATAAAATTGAAAAGATTGAATGTAAAGAGAAAATACGGGACAGATATAGATTCAGTTTTGAATTTTTACTTCTGCAAAAAAAATTATTTTTTATGATTTTGGGACCAGTATACAATATTTTATTGCCCTTTTTTAAAATAATAAATTACTGATTTAAAAAAATGTATAACATTAAATAAATACAACATAATATAAATATTTTTAATATATATATATTTTTTTACAAACTAAATCTTAAAGATTACGACATTTGTAACTTTAAAAATAATGCCTTTAAGTATCTTGCTTCATAAGTGACTGTATTTTTTCCTTGAGGAACGGTATTAATATCTTGAATATCAAATGGTTGTTCTACTACGCTAAGCACATCTCTTCCATAAACTGAAAAAAAATATTGGGAGGAAAAATCAACTTTTCCCTTTAAATTAATGTAAACTACCAAATAAAAAGAGTGAAGAATCAAAATATACCTTCACAATGTTCCAAAAACTGTATACACTCCTGCAATGTAGAATCTTTCAATACAACGAATTGTTTCGCTAATTGCTCTAAAAGGGACAAGAAACATCTTTTTGCATAAAACCAAGTGTCGGTGCCAAGCTTTTTATTATACGGTTCTAGACTTTTCATCACTCGTGATATACCAAATTCGTAATTTCCTTTTGAGCAATACAAGGTACCAATTACTAAATTGACGATGCACAAATGAAAAAGCTTTCTATCTGGTTCCTCAAATGCAATTGTTTCCTCTTCTTTTTCAATTTTCTTCATCAGTTCTTCAGCTTCTGTGTTTTGTGTGGTCATAATATAACTTACACATAAATTGGCCAAAACGATCGCACTGACATCCAAAATCTATAATTTTAAAAACTATACTACTTCGTATTTTAAAAAATTTATTTATAATATAGAAGTGACTCACGTTATCATATTTCTTTTTCACAATCGGTTCGTAAAATCCAGTTGCTTCTTTAAATTTATTTTCTTGCATAAAAAGAGTGTGTGCGACATTTAATTTCCAAATATCATGTTCATTGCAAAATTCTACACTCTTTCGGAATATTTTTTCAACTTGGATGTAATTACCCAATTCCCAATAAATTTTGGCTTGTGCCATGAGTACAGGTATGTAACATTGCAAAGCTTCCTCATAATCATTCACAGCTTTTTTAACTGCATTGTCGTCGTGATTCAATCTTGCCTCTTGCACTTGTTTTGTTGATTTTCTCAAAGTCTCTGTATATTTATTGGCTATATCATCAAATTTTCTATAAGCTTCTTCTGGAGACGTTTGCTGTGTTATCAAAGCATCCAGAAAATCATACAGGTACTGGAATAAATAATACACACTATTTTATTATTTTAACTGTAGATTAAAAAATATTGAAGTTGAAAAAAAATCCCGAGCTTGAAATGATGCTAAATTAGAGGAAAAAAGTTTGATTAGAAAAATGTATAGAGTTTCAAGAAATTAAACATGCTTTTAAGATATTGAATTTTTAAATAAAAAGAGAAAAAAGTTTTACCCAAAGAAGTTATCCAGCGTTTCACTTTTGGGCGGTGAAAAATAATATTTAAAGTTTCTTTTATTAACAAGTATAAAGTATTTTCAATACATATTGATATTAGATACAACGTATTTAATAAAATAATTTTTTTTATTGAAAATACGTTGGAATCATATTTACCTTTGGGGCACTCAAAGTACCTTTTAAAAATATTCTTATTGTTGCCCTGCATCGTAATGTTTTGACGATTCTAACCTACAACTCGACATCCAGTACACTAAACATATTAACGTTGAATAAACTAAAAATATTACATTGTTAGCTTTAATATGTGAAATTCATTCAATCAAAATGTCGGTTTGTGAATTAAATCAAATATTCATAGGAGAAATTGCTACCGTTCAAAATTATGGAGCCTTCGTTAGAATTCCAGGCTGTGCCCAGCAAGGCTTAATTCATCGATCCCAGGTATTTTTTTAATCATCTTGAATATTATGAACATTATTTTCTATTATCTCCCGAAAAAATCTATGTATAATAGAATTTTAATGGATTTTCATATTGAATTATGAAATCTAATATATTTTCGTACGATAAGAATAAAAAAATTAATGCGGATTTGAAGTTAAAAATTTGTACATTTTTCAAACATAATTAATTAATGATAATGTAGATTTTTACTTGGCACCTTGAGTAGGTGTAAGGTTATTAAAACAATTTATATAGTTTTAATTTTCAAGTACGGTCTTGCATCTGAATGTAATTTTATTAATTTGGAGTAATTTTATGTGATTTGTCTATGTTTAAAATTTAATTACAAATTGGTATATTTTAATCTTAACCGTCATTATTTATAGATAAGTTCAGCTCAGGTGGAAGATGTCTCAGAAGTTTTGCAACGAGGAGAAAGAGTTTGGTGCAAAATAATAGCAATGGGAGAAGACGGAAAAATTGGACTTTCCATGAAACACGTAAATCAAGGCAACGGTACGGATTTAGATCCTAACGGTGTTAAACAACAAATGGACGAGCAGCGAAGAAAAACAATAGTTCCACGCGAACGAAAATTAATTCAGCTAGAAGCAGTTCTAAATACTACTTGCGCAAAATGTGGTACAGTGGGGCATCTCGCAAGCGATTGTTTTACGTCTCCGGGTGGTAAAAAATATGATCTCATACCAGAAATTGAAGACGAGATTCTGTCTATTCCTGATATCAAAAATCTCCCAGAAAAAAAGCATAAATCCAAAAAAGTCAAGAAGAAGAAAAAAAAATCGCATAAACATGATTCGGATTCGGAAAGCGATGATTCTAAAGAAGACAAAGAGAGGAAGAAAAGAAAAAAGCATTCTAAAGATCAAAAGCGCAAAAAGAAGCGCGACAGTAGCAGTTCAACTCACAGTGAATCAGAAGATTCAGATTCAAAGCAAAAGAAGAAAGTTACTACTAGAGATTCTTCAGAAAGACATTCTAAAAAATGTAAACGATCTAAGTCTAAATACTGAGATTAAATTTATAGAAATTCAGAAATAGTTAACTGTGTATTATTATCACTGTATTATTTTTTAATGCACTACATAATTTGAAGAAAAGATCTAAAAAATATTTTGATAATAAGATAATAATTAATTAATATAGTAATAATATAAACTTACTGGTGTCAGATACTTGTAAGTCAAGTCAACGTTCTCAGCCAGAACATCAGCAGCTAAGTCATAAAATTGATACTTGCAGTAAAGTAGCAACAAATTAGCGAAAGTTTCTGGCGGGAATGGATTTTGCTGCAACAAAAATTGCAGTTTTTCAAACCCTTCACCTGGTTTTGTATCCATATTTATCAGCGCTTGATTATGTAAAGTAACTGCGTCTAATTCTTCTTCTGAACGAGGTGGCATATCTGTTAGAGCTTCTTTAGCAGCTTCATCTAAAATCAGACCTAATTAGCATACATTTTGTGATAAAAATAGAAATTCCAGTTTCGTTATTTTACAATTTTTCAACTGATATTCGATAGCGGCTTTTAAATTAAAAGCTTCCGTTAACGCAGTTGCATGTAATGTCAACGTATTTCCTACGCTACGAACTTCAATTCCTTCTGTTGTCATTCCAACACTAAGCTCGGGATGTTCTCTTATTCCTTGCTCAATGATATCCGCTTTGCATAAAGAATTATATTAATATAATTGTTGATTATATACATTTATTATGTCTATGCCGTACTAACTGTGATCTTTGCATATTAAAAACGTACCGACATGTTTAAGCGATGCTGCATATTCTTTCATTTTAAAATAACAGAGTGCCACATTATATGACATGTGAGGTTTAAATCCAGCAACCTGCAAAGCTGTAGAAAATTTTTTTAATGCCTGCTCATATTTTTCTTCCTAGAAAATAAAAATAATAATTAACTAAGAGTTATTTTTTATTTTTTATACGAAAATTCAACGCAGATAAAAACGACCTTATACAACAAGCATCCTAAATTGATTTCTGTGTCTATATCATCAGCAGGACATTGGTCCACGAGATTTTTGGCTGCAACGGTATCTTCTTGTCCATATTTTATTGCGGCCTGAAGTTTTCTTACTTTGTCTTCTAAATTACTATGGTTACTGATACTTAAACAAACTGACCATGCTTCTTGGTACATACAGGCTTGATGCAATGATTGTGCATAATAAAGTTTATATAAAGCTTCATCGGGACAAATTTGCACCAATTTTTCGTAACAACCTGCTGCAGCCATAAAGTCTTGGGTGTAGAAATAACAATACGCGAGAAGCGATAAACAAGGTCTAGACTGGAAGATAAATAATGTCCTCACGTAATTAAAATAAAAAAATAGAAAAGGAATTCATATGGATTTCAAATGTTCAATATAATTATTTTAATGCAAGTCCTTTTAGGGGCTAAAATAAAGGTACTTATAAAGGCACTTACGTTGGAATAAGAGTCTAATAGATTGGATAAAACTTGGATCGTTTCATAATAACGTTGTTCTTTTATCTGCAAATAATTGGTATATGAAAAACAACAACTTGCTCATACTATCACAGTATATTGACAAGTTAAAATCAATTTATACGTTTTTTAATAATTATAATAATAAAATAATTTAGTTTGTATTAAAAATGCTACCATAGTATAAATTATTTTTGTATACTCGCCGTCCTTTATTTGTATGTTTTGGATAAAGTTAGTCATTTTAGACAAGATTGCTTTTCAACCATAATCACGTGTTGTTTTGACAGGACGCTCACATCGTCTCCATGGCAACACAGACAATCAGGAAATTTTTAATGTAACATTCTTTTATAAAATTATGTGAAAAAAATATTAATTGAAAAAAATGCATGTATCCCAGAAGTAAATAAAAAAACTACAAAAGCTAATCCCAAATGGTTGGGCTATAGTCATATATTCAAAACATCGTCAGTTTAATATTTAAGGTTAACAATCAAGAATTACATATTTCAATTCAATTATTTTACTTGAAAAAATGATATTTGAAAATTGAAGAGGCAAAGAACATAGCATGAGTTAAATTTTATCTTTCTGTGAAATGGTTTTGTTAAATCTGATATTTAAAAAAATACAGATTGCAGAAATCTGCTGCCAGCTCCTGCAATGTCATCGACAATGGCCCTGAAAAATTTTCAACATAAAGTAGCGCTATCTTACGGAGTGCGAAGTAAACCGGAAGCACGCAAAAGGAGTCGTGTGGGAAAAGAACTAGACATTTCTTTCGATAAACGTTTATGGAAAAGTACGGGTTGCATTGGTTCCATGGCGCAAATTGTTAGTGAATCGCATCAATTACAAATCGTAAACAATCTGCGTGAGTGCACACGGCAGCTGGGGAGTCATAACGAATATTTGTGTCTTAGGTGTTGAGAACAAAGCTAAATGCAGGCATCATCGTCGCTGATCGTCGCGTACATACCGACAAAAGGCAAGCGTATGTGACTGTGAGCATCCTAGAAATGTCGGCAGTCTCTGCGGCGAAATTGTCTACAATCAGTCGAACACAGACACAGACATCCAGTGGAGCTGTCCAACCTGGTATGAAGTGTACGATCTGCGGTCAAATAGAAGGATTACTCAGGTGTTCTCGGTGCAAGACTACTGTTTACTGTTCCAAAGAGCATCAGAAACTTGACTGGAAGCGACACAAATTATTTTGCTTAACGCGTTCCTCGGAAACTAATCTTGCTACAGCGTCGTCTACGGAAAATACTATTTCCAAGCAAGCATTAGACTGTGAAAAACAATCAGGAGTTGCAGTCTCAAAGTCTGGATATTTGACAGGCCACTCTAACCTCAACGAGGTTATCTTCAAGGATAAAAAGGAACCTGTGGCTGGACCTTCGGTTAATCGATTTCGTGGTACGTATCAAGGAATTAACTGTTTTCCTACTATTTGAAAAAATAAACACAATCATTTTCTGTAGTCACGGGGCTTTGTTTTTGTTGCTTGATCCGAGGATTGCCGATCTAGAATGGGGTTAACTTTACATTCTGAAAATTGTAGATTGTCAATATTGGTTTTTAATATTATTTTTATGTGTTAAATTTAAACTTCAAAGTATATTTTTTTCAAAAATAACGTGCAGTCTAGTGTTATTCTTGTCTTGAGTCATTCAAGTACTACAAAGGATGTTTAATTTACAAACAATGTTCTGAATCTTATTTGTCTATTTTTATTTTGACAATCTTGCAACATTTTTTCCGATGTATGAAAATTTCATTCGTCTGCTTTTTTTGGTAGCTAAAAAAACAATAATTGAAATCAATTAAAATTGATGAAAAAATTCATTTTTGTTCATTTATTTGATCCAAATTGAAAATAAATATCAAATTTTATTGAGTGAAATGCAAAGAATTTTTTATTTAATGCAGTTTTAAAATGAATATGCCCGTATTAATCAAAATAACTCAATAGACACTTAACAATAGTTTGCAAAGAAAAATTAACTTGTTATTATTTTTTTATTAAAAATTATAAATAAAGACAATTTTTATTTTTAACCATTTTTTTAAAGAAAAAAATGTTGCAAATTTCAGTCAAATTGATGAAAGGCATGTTTATTTAAATTTCAAAATGATTAAAGTAAATGGCTTTTCTATATTGATAGTAAATATCAACACCCGTTTGAACATGAATCTGACCTTTATTCGGTTTTTCAGAATAAAAATAAAAATTCTAATGTTCCTGAGCAATTTTGATAGTCTCATAGAGAATAAGTTTACAATTTGTATCTTAAAACTCAATTTTGTGCATGTTTATTGATCTAGAATTTTTTAATAATGAATTAAAACAAATCTTCACGTTTTTGTATAGATTTTTCTAGGAAATATTGTAAAGTAACTGCAAAACATTATTGACCGATAAAATCTTTGTATGTGACTCATTTACAACATAGATACTCCCATATTCCTCTTATTTTCTTCAAAAGACCCTTAATATTCCAATATTTAAGAATTTTATCGCTTTATCTATTCTTTTTCACTTTTTATCAAAGATACGATTAATTTTCGATAATTATCATAGAAACAATCTTATGACATTTAAAAACGCGCGCTTCAATTTCAAATCTATAAATCATACCAAGAAAGAGAAGAACAATACTCGATAATTATCAGAAATACTAATAAAGTATTTAACACAATTATTATCATTAATCAATATTATAACCAATCATATGGCCAAATTTAAAGTATTATTGAAATAGGTCTTGTAAAAATGTAAACTAGTATTTCAGTATAATAAAAAATATTATTCTTTGTAGGATCTACGAAAAGTTCTGACGGCTGGACGTCACCAATAACATCGGAGGGTAGCTCGGAAGCTACAATTCTCGGAGCCAGAGCAGAATCTCTAAATCCTACATTAGAAGGACAAAACGAAGCAGGCATGCATACATTTGAATTAAATGGTATGCAAGATTTTCCTCAGTTAGGTCTTTGTGATAACGAATCCCACCTATCGATTTATCAAAAGATCAAAAATGGTATGATCGACGATATCTGTGAAGGTGTGATCAGAGATATGAACACTTACGGTCTATGCGCATTGGACCGCTTTATGGGCGACGATATTGGTCATGCAGTGTTAAATGAAGTTTTGAACGTGTATGGTGCAGGTTTATTTAAAGATGGTCAATTAGTATCTAATAGAGCCGGTGCGAACGACTCAAGAACTATTCGCAGCGACCAGATAGCTTGGTTAGATGGGAAGGAAGAAAACTGTCCTAACGTAGGCTTGCTCATATCGCAAGTCGACGCTATTATCATGAGAGCGAACAAAATGCAGAACAATGGAAAATTGGGAGACTACACGATAAACCAAAGAACAAAGGTAAGCTAAGTTAAGTTATCTATAAGTTTTCCCGGAATTTTATTCTATCACAGTTGAAGGATGAGTTTAAAATTGGACTCAAGGTATAAACACTAGCCTGAGAAGTTAAGTCCGCAATAAAATTACTAATTTGTTTTCCTAAAATAAACTTTGAACTGATTCATTGAATATTTTATTAGTGTATCGCGCATTTTGCGCAGCAAATAGTACAGAACACGGTTTGTGTGCAAACTTATCACATGAATTGCTAGTGTTTTTGTTGTTTCTTTCACGTGTGCCTTGATAATAGAATCTATTTAAAACTTTTTCTTTCCGATAGCAAGTAGACATGATCTTTTTCTATATTTAGTATTCATTTTATATTATATGTAGTAGCTAAATAGTAAATTAGTTTACAGTTCAATTTGAAATAGTCAACATTAGTTTTTATTCAATTAGCGGATTTCCACAAAACTAGGTACTATGGGATTTTGAGGTCGCTGAAAAAGAGTTTATGGATTAAATTTGAAAACTCGACAAACAAGCAGAAATTAAAAAACAAAATTAGAAAAACTGTATTTCTGTAAAAATTGATCCCAAAACTTATTGGATCTTTCGAATATTGTGTATTAATTGGCCTTTAGATCTTTCTGTTTTTAATTTTTACCAGGAATTTGTGTCTAACCATGAAAAACTGCGTAATTCATATTTAGTAATCCAATATAAACCCTAGTTCCGACTTTCATTGATATTCGATAATTTTTAAACTTTTTTTTTATCAGTGAGTCTTACAAATTTAGATCCACCATTTTGTATTTAGAAACATTGATCCCGAAACTGTATATAGCGGCTTGAAACCTAGTAATATACACATATTTATAAAAATTCTTCCACTATGACTAGAATTATTTCTACACTTTAAGCCCACTTTTGGAATTTTCGTTTCCACAGTGATGAGGTTAGTCACGTAGGTACAAGATAAGTTTCAAATACGTTAGAATTTAGAGTCAAAGTTAGCCGATGTTCAAGGTTCTTCAAACTGCATGTAATAAACTTACAGCCTGTAATTGTTTGTCGGTCGTTAGGATACCAGAACCATTGGGTTGTCCCAGAAGTAATTGCCGATTTCACATATAGATGTCTTTACCCATCTTTTTGAATGACTTCTGTCAATGTCATGATTTTTTTCTTCTGGCATTTGTTAGCTGTCACTCTTAGCTTGCTTTACAAACAAATTGCGCGTAATTTCGTTTAAAGTTGTTAGTTTGACATCAACTTTAAGATAGAGTGTAAAAACGAGTATTTTCGTCATATTTTGCTTTTTTATTTCCGTAAAAGAAAGAACGCAGCACAGGCTGCTAAAAGTTATTCGATGTGTATGATGAGGAAGCCTTAAAAGACAGACATTGTCGAAATTGGTTTGATAAATTCCGTTCTGGGGATTTTTCGCTCAAAGATGAGCAACGTTCAGGTCGACCAAATGAAGTTGATGATCAAATCAAAGCCATAATTGTGCGAGAGATTGAAGAAATGTTAAAAATACCAAAATCAACAATCGACCGTCATATACAAGGTCTTGGACTTGTTAAAAAACTTGATATTTGGATCCCACATGAATTGAAAAAAATTCATTTAACAAAACGCATAAACGCTTGTGATTTGCATCTTAAACGCAATAAATTCGATTTTTTTTTTAAACGAATTATCACTGGTATTTTCTGAGCTGCTTCCAAGAAACAAAACGATTAATTCGGATGTCTACTGTCATCAGCTGAACAAATTGAACGCAATGGTCAGAGAAAACCGGCCCGAATTGGACAATTGTCAAGGTGTAATTTTTCACCATGACAACGCTACACCACACACATCTTTAACCACTCGCCAAAAATTATTAAGGCTTGGTTGGGAAGTGATATTACATCCACCACATAGCCCTGACCTTGCACTATCAGATTACTATCTATTTCGATCTTTGCAGAACTCCTTGAATGGTAAAACTTTCAATGATGATGAAGCTGTGAAATCGCACTTGGTTCAGTTTTTTACCGATAAAGACTAGAAGTTCTATGAGCGTGGAATCATGAAGTTACTAAAAAGGTGGCAAAAGTTTATTGAACAAAATGGAAAATATATCATTGATTAAAGTTCATTCCTTGTATTTAAAAAAATGTGTTTAATTTGTATGAAAAAATCGGCAATTACTTCTGGGACAACCTAATAAAGGTTTATCGATCAATTTTTATTGCAACTGGAATGCGTAAAATCCTTAAATTAGGCATCACGGGCATATTTCGTAATAGATGGCAAATGCATTCTGTCACGTACGCCATGTTCCCCTCTTTCGTCGTCTATCTCGTCCCAGAAGTCCACCCACGTGTTTCAACGTAAACTATTTGTATATTTGTAGCCAAATCAAAAAACACTTGCGTATACACACAAGTTTTAACTTTATCATTACATCATTTTCAAAGATGGTAAAGGAATACAATTTTGTCCTTCATTTGATCTAACTTTAATATAGATTTTAGCTTTGCATCCTTTTTGAATAGTAGAAAAAGCTTGTAGAAAAAATATGATACATATTGAAAGCAAATTTGTATTCAGGAAATACATATTAACAAGTAATAAAGTGGGCCATTAAGTATTTCATGATCAGTAGTAGGTCAAGGATAGATACAATATCAAAGGCGGATCGCCGAATATTCAACCGTTCAGTACGACGTAGTTCTCTCACGTAGAAATACATAGAATGTTTAGACACAAACTTGAATAATTGCAGAAATTGTATACAAATAAAAAAGTCATAACAATTTTTGAATTTGAAAATTCACTTGTTTCGAGGAAATTATTATTTAAAAAAGTTGCATTTGTTCGTAATTTTTTGATTACTATAAAGAACCATGAGTAAATCATTTTGATTTCAGATTAATTAGTCGAGAAAGATTTCAAATTCTTTAAATTTGAATCATTTTAATCCTCACTCATATAAAATTTTATATACTTGAATTGATAAACTTACATAATTTAATTTCAAACAATTTTCAGAAGACTTACAGGGAATTTAGTTTGTAAAAAGTAAAGTAGGTTATTTCTTTCCATATGGATACAAACTCATTTTTAATGGAGAAGGATTGATAAGATTACTCAATTGGCCTTTCCTGGAGACAAATATAAAAGTTCTTCAACAAATATTAACTTTACAGTTATTTTGTAGTTCACTGTATTAATTTTTATATTTTATGCAATTCAAAGTCGTTATAATGATTACATTTCTTGCATTCCTGTCGTTTTTTCAACATTCCTTTTTTATTTTAATATTATCCAAATCGTAATACAATTACAATAAACATATTTCAAAAAAATCGTGGTACCTAGCTCCGTACTATATAAAGTGTATTAATTAAAAGCGAAAAACATTGAAAACACCACCAAAATTCAAGAAATGACCAACTTTGAGCTTTAGAAATCCTCTTCCTAATTATTACAACGACTGTGAATGGCACGAAATATAAAAATGTATACAATGAACTACAAAAAAACAGTGGAGTTAAGATTTCTGGAAAACTTGTATGTTTGTCTTCAAGAAAGGCTAATTTAGTATGCTTATCAACCCCAAGTCTTAGTCATAATATCTAAGTATCTGGCCTGACTTTAAGCACTTGTACATACATATAATTAATTTTTAAGTTTAGAGTGATTTTTAGTCCATTTCTACTCTCTCCCGTCACTATTCTGATATTATTAACAACGAGGTCAAATAATCTTGATTTTTAAATTAGTACAAAGTACTTTCTTTCAAATTTAAATGATCATTAAAATAATTAAGAGATATCATGTTTTATCGGCACTAAGATGTATCAATTCTCATAATTGTTTATATTTAATTTTATATGCTGTATATGCGAATGACTGCATATACTTTTATACTAAACTTAATACAAAATTGTTTACAGCACAGGAACTAATGATTAAAATAAATATGCTGGTTAAACCAAAATTTTATGATATATTTATTTAAATCAATTACATCTGTTTTTGGACAGATGCAAATTTGCGTGTTATATAATCAACAGCATGTATTTCTCAATGTATTATAATGTAATGATAACAAGAATTGTTTTTTCTGCAATAATATTCTTAAAATACTAAACACTCTAAATTGTCTATTTATTTTGTGAATCAGTTTATAACTTTTTATCTACTTGCGTCAGCTTCTTTGCAAATTTACCTTACAAGGTTGAAAATGTTTCCTCATAATTAATTATTATTTTCTCCTGGAGAATTCAAAAGAGTTTTCAAGAAACATTCCAATCTACAATTACCTTCTGCTTTTTTTAAAAGAGGTTGATTCAAGGGGGAAAAAGGTTAAAAGAATGTCAATACTTAATTTTATAGAGAATTTAAAATAAATGGATCAAAAGAATGAACCACCGTGACGTGGACATGAACTTTTTAAAATTAAATTAAAAGATGATAAAAATTATTCACATATTTTCTCTTAGTTGTCGTTCGTATTTCGCAATCGTGCCCACTGTAAAAGCTATTTCGTTAATGAATCACATCCGAATAATCAAAATCATTACGTTCGCGAATGTAACAAAATTATAAATTACTCAAAATGAAGTTTACTAATTTTTCTAATTCACATAATTCAAGCAAGTCACGTTAACAAAAATCTTTGAAATGAATATTCAATTTGGAAAAAAAGAAAAAGTCATTTTAGAAAAAAAAAGTTTGCGACTGGAGGAGAAATAAAAATAGCGCGTTACGTATTTTTAATGAAAAGATTAAAACAAAAATTTAGAGTTTTACCATTTTTCTTAGAGAATTTTTCAATTGTTTTACATTACTTGATAAATTACAAACCTTAAATAATTAATATCCATATGAAATTGCAAGTTTTCATTTTATAAAAATAGTTAATTAATATATTTAGACGTCATACAAAAATTCCAACTCTGTGCTTACAGAAAATTTTAAATATTTTTCTGACGTAAAATTGAAAAGATCATGTCATATTCTCACATGTTAAAAACTAAAATTATTATTTTGCATTCTAGGATTTTAATTATAGAAACATATTTATGATAATACTCATTGTGCTCAAACATAATGCACCTAAAAAGTCAGTATATTTTACGACAATACCTGCTTCTTCTTATAACGAACAAATTATTTATTCTTAGAATTACAAATTACATGATGCATTTTCTTCACATATAGATGTGTACACTATCCTCATTATCAACACCAGGTTTTCTGTCAAATGTGTATACAATAAGTTGCACGAGCTACTTAATTCATTAGTCACGTAGCAGTATTATTGTTTACTTTTGAATATTTTTTTTTTTCATCAGCGAATTAAAGAAAATAATGTTTACATTAAAATATTTATTAAAATGCAAAAATGAAAAAAATAACATTGGAATGAGAAAATGAAATTTTTTTAAAAGTTAAGTTTATGTGAGTCAATATTTCTTCACACATTAGTATTTAAACAAATAAAGTATTTGAAATGATTCGAGTTTAAAATCAATATTTAAGTCGTATGAAAATTTTGAACTTGACCTTGGGAACGTAATAACCGCATGAATTCTGAAAGGAATCGGAGAGAGACTCTTTCAATTACAGTTTACTTGCTTCATATTTAAGAATAAAAAATTTGCTAAAAAACATATTTTACTTGTGTAAGAAGGGAAAATTGTATTATTTGAAAGAATAAATATTGTTATAATTACTGACTAAAGCGGATCCATAAATTAAAAAAATTAAATTTTGACCAAAACCTTAGGTGAAGTGCGAATCAACATGGAGAAGAAAGTTCTACTAGAAAGTTACATTTCGTGTCGTAATTCATATTGAAGATCTCAAGAGAAGGTTTCTCAAATTGCAAAATATAAAATAATATGCCATTTATGATGATTCAAAACGGAAATTAACTGTTCTTAAATAGTATAACTTTATTTCAACAAATCAATCACGCTATTTCATATTCATTTTCTACTAATAGTTGATCTAAAGCACAAAAATGAAAGAGTCATGTGTGTTAAAGGATAATATATTTTAGTGTTTTGATTCACTTTTTTAATCTAGGAAATAAATATCCAATCAAATATGTTTATGTTTTAGGCGATGGTCGCTTGTTATCCTGGTCATGGAACACATTACGTGAAACATGTAGATAATCCGAATGGAGATGGAAGGTGTATCACAGCTATTTATTACCTTAACAAAGACTGGGATGTCAGAGTAAGTAAATTTTGGTTTTAATGGATTTTCCTGAGTATAGATAAAAATAACAAGTTGCGAATTAATCAAGGGATGAAGCTTTTTTTCTGGTTACTTCTAGTTTGTAATTTTATTAGCAAAAAAGATTATTTTTTAAAATAATTTCAAAAAGAATTGTCTTCTTAAGTAAAGAAGAGTTTCATAATGAATAGTTTTAATAAACTTTGTTTTTCAGAAAAATGGTGGATTGTTAAGGATATTTCCCACGTGTTGGAAGGAGTCAGTGGCGAATATCGAACCATATTTTGATAGAATCCTGTTCTTTTGGTCTGACAAAAGGAATCCACATGAAGTTCAACCTGCCTATAGAACGAGATACGCCATTACGTTATGGTATTTTGATGCAGAAGAGAGGAAGAGAGCTCTTCAAACATACAAGAGGCAACGTAAGTTTATTAAAATTTATTTGAATTTTTAACTTTTTCTAAATCAGTCACCTTCAATTTTACTTGCTTAACTTTCAGGTGAAGGAGTCATGTTGACCGAAAATTCGTGAGACATGTGATCCGGAGGATAGACATAACGTTAAATGACTGAAATCGCATGTTAACGCTTCAATTAATAAATTTGTACATATAGTGATGAGAGAAGTAAGTAATGATTCAAATCGTTCCTTCGTGTTCTAAAATTATTTTAATGAAACTCTGTTCAAATAAAAGTACTTTTTGTGTTCGTCGATTTTATTATACTATACGATCTTCCCACAGTTTGAAACATATTTGATAATGGTTTCAAAGGTATAAAGAAAAAATGAATAGAAAAGTAATAGGTATAGGTAAACGTTTTGTATTTCTTATCAAGGATATACAAGGGCATTACTTCGGCGTTTGTATGCATGGACGAAAATTTTAAATTCTTGCACTAATGCATAAGAAAAAGCTCTTGTTTAGGGACTTTTCCTTTAATTGTACGTTTTCTTCGCTTAAAAATTGCGTATACACAAATGCGAAGTAATGAACCTATATTTCAAATTCAATCGATATTTATTGTTGGTATTGATGAAAATCTGACTAATACTTAGGCTTGACTCATGGCTTTTAATGTACCTAGCAGAATTGGTTGAAGGAGAAAGTAAAACTCCACGATAATGTGCAATAGTTACAAAACCACGCGTCCGTTTCTTATTAACAGAACTTTAAAATATAAGCATGTTTTCTGACTCGAGATTTTATTTTGCATCTTTCTCCAGTTTCTTTTCAACTTTGTATACAATGAATTGTTGATAATAGAATGTACATATTTGCAATTGCAATCAGCCACTTTCTATCTTTGCGTCTGGAACCGTATTTTCAACAGCAACTGAAGTTACATTCTGTGATGTATTTCAAATGAATAACTCATGAGTTAATTTCTCATTTCTTTTTTTGGGGTGCATGAATATTCCCCAAATTCTATATTTTTTGAAATTTATTTTACCGATATTCATTTAAACAAATTGCCAATTGCTCTAATTTCCATAATTGACAAATGATTCAGAAAAATGAAAATTAGGTTGAATGATGTTTTGGAAACATAAAAATTATGTTAAATAATGATTCGGAGAAATAAAAGTTCGGACAAATAGTTTTTCAGAAATATAATAATTAGAGCAATTGGTAACTCGGTTACATAAATTTGAGTAAAATTAATTTTAGGAAATATAGAATTTGAGGAAACTTAAGGCCCTGTGTCAAGCTATGACGTCACTGTTTACATACGGCGACTTTACCGATTAAGTTATAATTTTGACGAATTTTTCGGAGAAAATAGTAATGTATAAAATCAAAGCATTGCTGTCTTCTCCAGAAAATTCATGATTATTTTATTAATAAAGCCGTTGTATGTCATTTGTGATGACAGACCTTAACACAAGACCTCAATTCAAAATTTTGTAAATTTGATTTCCAGAATCGATTACAAATAATCCAAATGGATACTTTAGTTTGAAAAGAGTTACAAATCTCAAAATCAATAAGTCAACTTAGTTTTTAATTAAATTTAGAATAAGGAATTTTGCAAAAAGGTTTTCTGCTTCTCTTATGAAAATTTTGCGAACTATAAGAGGATAATTTTTTTTATAAATTATTCACTACTTTAAACGAAAGATTATAAGAGTTTCGATATTAAAACTGTAATGACAGGTACATATAAATTTGCAGAAATACAGAGTGTCTGATTTCAAATCATTTCTCATGTTTTATACGTAATTGATTGATCAATTGAAATTGTACAGTATTCTCATTAGTATTAATGAAAAAGCAAATTCTTTAAAACAATCAAATGTAAAAAATAAAGTTAGTTTACACGGTGTGTTTTACTTAAAAAGCAGTTTATATTTTTAACTATCTTAAGGATTATCTACGTAAAGTAGATGAGTGGTTGCACGGGAAAAAAATTTGAAAATTATTTCTTTTAACTCTTTTTTTTTTAATTTTGAATAAGGAGGAAAATTTTGTGACACTGCAAAAAACAAAATTGTTTCGCTCATGCTCTTCAAAATAAATTAATTTTTCCAACTTATTTGTTTTACCATTCTACTATTCAGTTTTTTACTGACAACTGTATGATGAATATTGTATTTTGATTAAAAGTTGTTATAAATTAACTTTTACTTCTATTGCGATGTGAAATCTTAAGCAACACGCTTGTACCTGTCATATTGTTAAACGAAGATGTTACATTTTGTAAACGTATGTGCGAATATTTATACGAGAATTCTACCAGTCTATGTCTTTTAAAACGAAATAAACTGGAGACTTAATTAAACAAAAGAAGGTAAATGTTATTGAGAATGATTTATCTGTTGGAGATTCGAGAATATATTACGATTCTTTACATCAAGATACAATCATTTTTTCGTTATCGAAAAGAAACACATGAATAACCTAGTATTGTTAGTGAGTGATTAAATTGTTTTTTCATAACACACAAAAAAAAAGATGCTTCGAGCACCTAAAAAAACAGCCTTGAGGACGTACATTTACGACCAGCGGTTTGATATTGTACCTGGTTTCGTCCCTCAATCCCTACTTTTGTTCCTTAAGTTCACTTATATGCAGTGAACATATAGTTAAGATTTCCCCAATGCACATCGTTGACATGCGACAAATGTTTTCGAAATGATGTATAGTTTGCGAGTGTGGAAATTAATACAAAAATGTGCCAGTCTTCATAAAAAAAAAACTGAACTCACAGTAATTAACATATAAAAAATCGACGAAATTAACAGATATATGCCATTGTGTATTATTGTTTATATATTTTGACGAAAACCGAAGTACACAAATTGTATTTTCTTTCTCTTTCTGGACCGAGATAAAGCGAATCGATTAAATGTGCTCAAACGTGTCAATCGTGTTGACTACGTGATTTCTCTCTCTCTCTCTCTCTCTCTCTCTCTCTCTCTCTCTCTCTCTCTCTCTCTCTCTCCCCCCCCCCCTCTCTCACTCTCACAATTATGTGTCTTCAGTCATATACGCGTGGTGCGCCATGTCGCAAATGTACCCCCTTAAGGCTGCTTTTAGGTGCTGGAAGCACCATTTCAGTGCGTATTTTACAAAAAATATCGTGTGTGCTACGGAGCTGAGCCGTTTTTGGGGGCTCAGCCGATATTTCAGTCCTCGCCTCGACTCCTAGCTACACAATCTACTATTTATCGCTCAGATTTAAACTTTTCGAACTATGATTATATCTTAGCTCTAAATTCTTGTAAAATATCACTAGAAATACTTCCTAGAGTATTGTACAAGTGAAAGAGTTTATTATATGCAAAAATTGTAATAAATACTGTAAATAGTCTATAACTTGTTTCTCTCTTTCAAAATCCCAACTAAAAGAAAACTACGCTTTTTCAACATCTAGATATTTATAAAATTGGACAAATAATACTTTGTTAAATTGAAAAATGATTACAAAGGATAATATTAAATAGCGTTTTCTCTTTATTAGTATAAAACTTAATATATTTACAAAAATACTGAAATACGAATTTTTATAAAATTCCATATTCCAATTATCTTAGTCGTTAAGCTCGCAGGATTCAACTACTTTTTCAGCAGGAGCATATACCTTAAAAGGATAGCCTACTTTTGAGAAAGAACCTGGATTTATAACAGAACAGTCATTATATTCTACATTGTAAGGTGCAAATGCATCTGCAACAACAATGAGATCTGGTGTAGGAAAAAGTTGTAGAGCGTGATCGAATTTCCAATAAACGGGCATCGCTTGCAGTGTCAGCGGAATTAAATGTGATTGACAAATTACCGACTTAGCATACTGAAACAAAAAAAGGACATATATTTTTTTTTCTAAAAGATATACACTAATTTCTAATATCTTTTACTATAGAAAATAGTCATTTGAAAATCATAATTATGTAAAAATAAATTATCATTGAATTAAGTGGTATTACATGTTCAAATATGTTCGCAGTATCAAGAAACTTAAGGGTATTTCTACAAAGTTTTGTTAGTATATCTTCTCTTAGCACCACAATTTCTTTGGTACAATACTGTATTCTGCAGGGATTTGTTGCCAGAATAGTACCAGGCACTCTTTTTATAAAGCCAGATAAAATTGACTTAGGTAAAGAAGCCCTGGGTAGGATTTTTGGTGCCCCAAGATCGTATGGACCAGGAACAATAATGAACTTGGACACCTCGAGAATATCAGAATGTTGAGTAATAATATCTGCAAGAGCCATAAAACCATCCTTTAACTTTTGAGCACTTGTCGCATTGGGTGGAAAACTCAGAAAGTGACCACATAGAACAAACGCTATGGGTGGAAAATCTGAGTATCCATGTAGAACTTCTTTAAATTTTTCAAGGACTTTGATGTCATCTACATAAAACTCTGATATAAATACTATTGTATCCTCCAGGTTTGACTGTTCATGTAATTTTAGCTTTTCAGACATTTTCAAAGACGTGGGATGCTGACCGCCAAATGTGTTGAGATCTCCAAAAGCAGCGCGAGTGTTACTCGACGGCTCTGGAGGTGGAAATCCAATATCTTGTACCTCAAAAACGTTGTCTATGTAATTTCCGCTGGCAATTACAACAGAACCTTCCATTATCAAACCATTTTTAAAGTTGTGTGCTTAAATTAAGGAAAATAAAAGAACTTTGGTATAATATGTATAATGACGATTCTCTGCATAGCGTACAATTTCATTTCCCTGCCTTATATTTAAAAAATGGATTTTATTTACTGTTACTCCTAATATTATAATTTTTTATCAAAACTAATTGGAACAGTAAAAATTTCATCAATTAGTATGTCCTTAGTCCAGTTTTAAAAACCAGATATTTTTAAAACTAAAATCAGATAAACACTATAATGATATTAAATCGCAATAAAAATGTTGATGCTGAAATTGTACATTATGCATAAGAGTGATTTCACAAAATTTTAACTTAAAAAAAAAAGGATATTGCTTTTCTCAAATCCACTTTTACACTCCCATGACTGTCTTCCAAATAAAATTGGCCTTCGGTGAGCTGCGAAAGAAGTCCTATAACGTAAACGTTTTCAGTTTTTGCTTCACTAAGTACATATTCGATAGGAACTAATTCTAATTTTACTTGATCAGTTTCACCGAATCTGGAAGGTGAAAATAGAGGATGTCTCAAAGTTCTATAATACAGTAAATCAAGCCTATCTTTAAAAACGTTTGACTTGTGTATAGCATCTGGATATAAATCTTTGTCGACATTGTGGATTATGAATTTTTTTCTACCAATTTCAAATTGAACTTTGGGAATTTCGAAAGCATTTATGACATTTAGAATGGTTTCCGTATCCTTTAATGACGCTTCTGGTCTTACACATTCCAGAATCGCCCGTTTTATGTGCTCCATTTCAATATTTGGAGTTTGAAGATTTTGGTTCAGTAATTGTTCTGCAATACGAGTGAGCCAATCTTCTTTCTCATTATCACCGCTGATAGAGCGTAATTGTTTCGCCACGTAGTTACTTAATTTTCTGTAAAGTAGTGAAATTTTAAATTGAATCTTGGATGAAGTGAAACAAGTAAAAAAACCGGGTGGAAAATTATTATATGGATTCTGGTTATTATTCAGGCTAATTTTCTTGATAAAATTTAAAGAATGAGAAAGCATGCAAATCATCTTATTTAATATAATTAAATTTTGAACCAATGAAAATATCTATTGTCCTAAAATATATATGATATATACTTACTTGGTTATAGTGAGTCCATATAATGAAAACATTGTTTGCACTTTTTTGATCAAAATTTCGTCCTCCATGGTTAAAATTTTTTTATTACTACTTTGATAAAATTAGTAATCAGAATGATTATTCACAAAACTTTAAGTAAATCATTGAACAATAACTTGTTTGGGGTTAAAAATGCAATCGTCAGGTATTGTTGTCTTCCAGGCTTCCTGAGGCTTCCAGCCCTCCCGCCACCAGACAAAACGAAATAAACTGAAATAAACGCAACCATAAATGAACATAACCTCCCAGTTGCCAACCGTTGCTGTAATTTAAATCGTTTAAATGCAGTTATATCATAGTCATATGTTTTCTGTGTTCTCTATAGAACCTAAACTGACCTAAACTGAACTAATTTCTACTAAAAATGATTAATTTTTTTTTAAAGTACCGGCAAGTACCGGTTACAATGTGGCATCCTGAAACCTGAACGTATCTTTCATGTTAATGGAAACTGATTATAACCTAGCAAACCCAACTAATAGCATTGTCAACAATTTTTGTGATAAATACATTTTCTTGCAGTTTTATTTTATATTTGTCAGTTTTTTGTATATTTTATGAATTTCAAAGATCAATAAGTTGTAAAGGATAAGTTATTTTTAAACATAAATAATTATGAAAATGTTAAACCATGTTTCTTATTCGATGTGGAAAAGATTGTTGAATACACAGCTTAAAAAACGCAGAAGTTTTCAGTGGATAAAACCTGAAGGATTCGAAACAGATATATCTCTGTATAATAGCTTAACAAAATGCAAAGTTCCTTTAATCTTAAAAAATAAGAATATTGTTACATGGTACATGTGTGGACCAACTTTGTATGATTCGGCTCATATTGGACATGCTAGGTAGTACTTTCTTTGAATGATGAAAATTTAAATTTATTTTTAAAAACTTTTGCTTACAATAAATTTTTTTACAGTACCTACGTAAGGTTCGACATAATCCGGAGAATAATGTCTGAGTTTTTCAATCTAGACGTAATACTAATAATGGGATTAACAGACATTGATGATAAAATAATTAAGCGATCTATAGAATCTAATCAGCCATTTCAAAACTTAACTAAATTTTATGAAGAAGAGTTCTTCAGAGACATGAAGTCATTAAACGTCAAAAAGCCGTACATGAGCTGTAGAGTGACGGATCACATACCACAGATTATTGAATTTGTTGACAACATTGTTAAAAAAAATGCAGCCTATGTAACTCAAGATGGTAAAAGATACTTCATATTCTAATTATTTTCAGTTATCAAATAAAACGCCAACAAAATTAAAAATTCTAATTGATCCTTATAAATTGAAGAATTATTTAGAGATTCATTTTTTTTTCTAGGATCCGTATATTTCGATACGTTAAAATTTGTCAAATACGGAAAGTTTGATAATGAATTAGAGTTGGAAACACAGGAGAAGGGGGATAAAAAAGCAGTAGAGGATTTTGCCCTATGGAAAGCAGCGAAATCGAATGAACCATTTTGGAAATCACCGTGGGGAAATGGAAGACCAGGATGGCATATTGAATGTAGTGCGATGGCTAGGTAAATAAATTGATTTGAACAGTTTAGTTCATATAGTTTCAAAAAATATGTTTATATTATAAATTAGTAAAATAATCTATAGAAACTCGTTCAATGCAGTAACATTTTTGGAAGCAATATCGACATTCATAGCGGTGGAATAGATCTTGCATTCCCACATCACGAAAACGAAGAGGCCCAATCTTGTTGCTATCACGAAACAGATCAATGGATCAATTATTGGATCCACACCGGACATTTATTTTCAAAAGGAGACGTAAAGATGTCAAAAAGCTTGAAAAATACAGTTACCATAGAAACATTACTTGAAAAGTACACCGCAAATCAATTTAGACTTTTTTGTTTGATGACTCAGTATGGAAAAGGTAGATGAAATGAATTTAAAAACTTGTAAGAGAACATTTCTTTACGCCAAGAATTACAATCTAAAAATTTTCAGGTATTGAATTTTCTGAGGATAGGATGCAAAATGCGGTCTTTACTCTAAAAAAAATTGAAAACTTTATAAGTGACTGTGATAATTACGTACGTGGTAAACTATATGGCGGATGCGTAGATGAATCATCTCTTCTACAAGTATGTTGTAAAAATGCTAATTATTCTAAAAATTTAGGACAGTTTTTGGGATTTAAACATTTTTTGGATTATTTTTCATTACAGAGTTTAAATGAAACAAGAAATGAAATATATGCTGCTTCAGCTGACAACTTTAACACCCCAGAAGCGATCCGATCGATTGTTAATCTCACTACTATTGGGAACAAAATGCTAAATCAAAAATCGGTAGATAAGATTTTAAAGTTTGCGTTATCATTGTTTTTAATTCAAATTCATTAAAAATTTGAAAATTATTTTTAGGATCTTTTACATTCCCGAAGTACGACAGCTATTGCCACGGTTTCTAATTATTTGTCGTGTGTGCTTTCAAAATTTGGAATAATAAATTCCGGTAGTGTGAAAGAAAGTAAATTTGATGTAACAGATATCGTGGAAAACTTTGTTAAATTTCGAGAATCAGTTAGATGTAAAGCTTTAGAAGATCCAAAGAACAATAAAGAAATACTGACAGCTTGCGATGGAATTAGAAGCAATATGTTGGCTTGCGGAATTCAAATTAAGGTACACATTTATAATTGTGATATTTAGTTTGAAGGCCGAACATCGAAAATCTTCGTAAATACAGAGTAGAACATTTGATATAAAAATGTGAATAATCTTATTAATTTTTAGATATAAAAACAATGTATAAAATAAGTATATACAAAATTTTTCAAGTTCAGTCTTCAATTTATATTTCATTTATTATATTTTCAATATAATATACTATTGTACTAATTATCAAAGTACAATATATGAATTCAAGTTCAATAAACAATCATTTCAATAGAATATTCTTTCAGGACCAAAAAAATACTTCCACGTGGTCCCTAGTGAAGAATTGAAATTTCGAAGATTTTTATAGAATTGTACGAATCCTGGGATGTACAATTTAAATAGGTATGGATTAAATTATATTAAACGTCAACAGCTTTAACTCTTTTTGTTTTTGTTGCATCTTCCACGTCCAAACTCTTCCTCTTCCTTTCCTCCTTTCTTTCGGTCATGGTTTTCCTTAAACCTTTCATTTTTCTTG
This sequence comes from Diplolepis rosae, assembly GCA_030998225.1. Lineage (NCBI taxonomy): Eukaryota > Metazoa > Arthropoda > Insecta > Hymenoptera > Diplolepididae > Diplolepis > Diplolepis rosae. Next base: position 2,378,616 of record JAPYXD010000695.1, read on the forward strand.
TCTGAATTGTGTTTAATTTTTGAGCGCCCATGTGGACACGACCAAGCGTTTTTCCCAGAGCGTCTTCAGATATATTCTTCTTTTTCTTTGCCTGGTAGGAACAATGAAATTAAGAACCATTTTTAAATCCAATAAATGCAAATCAATAAGCTAATATTAAAAAATATTTAAAGTACCTTTAGTTCCTTGGGTCTCTTACACGATTGTTTAAACAGATCCTCAGATGCAAGATGCGTTCGTCTTACCACTAAATCTACGCGTGGGCCTATCTCTTCTAATTCGATTCTGGGAATTCTAGTCCCAGATTTTTTTAGAAAAATCCTAGAATTGAGAATATAAAGATTTTTTAGTTCATTCATTTTGTTTTAAAGAAAAATGTACAGATTATTTAAGTCAACCATACCGAAAACTGCGAAGTAATATTTTATTGTCACGAGCTGTGAAACTGATAACGTGTTCCAGTCCTTGCAACCGAATATTTTTTGCTGGTTCTCGATGAAACATGTCAACTAAGAGGTTTCTAATTCTTCCATATTCATAATTATTTTCAAAAATATCTCCATTGAAGATCAACATTGGCTTTATACCCGTGGATATTTTTGGGACCTTAAACTCCTGAAGTCCTTTGTAATTTTCAATACCAAACTCTACCATGTCTAGTAGAGTATGTTCAAACATTCGACCCATGATGAGATTGTGTGGTCGTTTTTTATTGTGAGAAGTGAACATGAATAAAGGAGCATTTAACTTGGATGACAATTTTTCTATGGGAGTTATATCTTCAAAAGGAAGAAAGTCGTTTGACTTTGTCATCATCTGTGCATCAGGCTTTTTGAAGTCGTACTAGAACGAAAAATAGTTTAAGTACTTTTCTAAATATTATTTTGATAGAAACTGGTGAATAGCTAATTTACTTACTTAAATAAATAAAATTATGAAATTAAATACTTAGAAAAACTGAAGATTGTTTCCTTCTTTTGATTTTTTGTAGTTGAGAAAATATGAAGCAATTAGTGTTTGAGGTTAGAAAATGTGATCAACGAAAACAACAAATTCCATAGACTTATAATGAAAAGAAAATGCTATTTTATAATTATTTACAATTAACAAAGATTAATTCTGATCAGGAGAAATAATTCGCAATATGAGCTCACCAGGTCTCTCATGCAATCATGTGCTAGTTTTGAGCTTGTTCTACCTTTGATACACAAAGTCTGTTTCACAGTTTCTATTAACTGCGGTTCTTTTCTTAAAATTGCCTTTTTTCCTCTATGCGTTGCAGGCTTGCTAAAATTTTAATAGAAATGTTAAAATATAACAAATTTTTGCATTTGGCACAAGGATAGTGAACTGCATGTATAACATAGCTTAATATATCATAAGGATACTTACACTACTCTATCAACAGATGGCATTTTTACGAACTTTAGTATTACTTCTGATAAAAAAAACTATCCAAATATCATAACATACGTTTTAATTCGTCAAAAGCTAGCAATACTTAAATTTAATCATATATCTCGATGGCTAACAAACTTTTCGTGCACCAAAGACCACACCATACACTTCTCCCTCACAGCTCACAGTCTCTGAGTCTCACCAGTCTCACGTCTCACACCGTCACACACCGTGCTCAGTGCTCACTGCTCACTGCTCACACTCTCACACAGTGTCTCAGTCTCACAGCCCGCACGTGTATTCTGTTTGTTTCATCACTTTCTTGTCATTCTGTGAGACCTCGTAAAAACCGAAGGAACGCTAACCCAAACAAATATTCAAAGAGAAATGTCCAATCGAATTCAAAGAGCAGAAAGTTTTGTCTGTCACCGATTGCCATTTTCAGGTTAGATGTTGAAATAAAGAAACGTCTGTATTTGCATTTAAGAATTTAAAAGTCACCGAAAATAATTGTTTATATAATATTTTTTTGATATTACGCAGAAATCGTAATTTTGGACCCAAATGGCAAAAAATTATAAATATTAAAATCCATTGCAAACTGTACATCATGAAAATGTCGCTTTATATCGCGCGGGAATTTTTAAATTTATATATCCTTAAAGCTGATTCACAAAGCTCCACACAATAATTTTATCTAGTTTCCATAGCAATGTGCCATTGAAAGTTTCAATTGGAAACTTTCATTTTGAAAGTTTCAAAACGTGAAATTTATGATCGACGAAATTTTTGATGAAACTTTTGAAATTTTTTTCAATTTATTTTCTACATTTAAGTTGGTACGTTTGGGAATATTTCAATCTTCATTAAAAATGTTTTCATGTAAGTTGGTAGCACTTTTCATCTCCTACTCCTTATTTGTTTGAATCTAAACGTGCCTGAAACTGCCGCCGTTTATACATGTGCTTCGAGCGTCTCCAACAAATCAAGCGATTTATAATTTCTTTAATGTTTAAAGTTTCTCACTAACCTCCAGAGTGATGAAAGTAAAAACATCTGTGTGGAACTATTTCTACTTAACAAAGAAAAAAAGGAATAAAAGTGCAAGATTATGTACATTGCAAATTATGTAAAAAAGAGATATTTAAAAATACGACACGAATGGTGGATCACGTTGAAAAATGTAAAAATTCTACGCAAAAGATGAAGCAAGAGATGCGTGCATTAAAAACAGCTAAAAATAAAAATGTACAAGGTGTGCAACGATTATTAAATAATATACAAACAAACAGAGACGTTAGAAATGCAGTTCTATCTTCATCTTACTCAAATGCATCAAAAAACGAGAATAATAATGATGAAAGTACAGTAGAAAACATGGATTCTGCCAATAACGATTCTATTATAAATGAATTGACATCAAGTTTAGAAGAGACTAGTCTCAATGACTCTTCTTCAATGACATTAAAAAATCAGGTAGAAAAACCTGTGAGTTCTTTCATTGACACAATGGATGAACGAGATCTGGTATCTTATTTTAAATTTTATTTAGAAATATTTACATTCATACATAGTGTATTTTCTTTGAATAAGTCCATTTTCATAATGTATCATAGAGAGAAATAGAAAAATCTATTGCGAAGGCCATTTATGTCACCGAAAAAACACTGAACTTTCTGGAGCATCCTTTATGGATAGAAGTTTTCAAAAAAATACGACCTGCTTTGAAATTGCCAAGCCGAAAAATGTTATCTGGGAAGTTATTGGATGCAGAGTTTAACGATACAAAAGAAGTCGTTGATATTCTTGTTTCTAAAGCAAAAAATCTTGCTTTACAATTAGATGGCTGGAGTAATTTGAGGTAAAATCCTTGAAATTATATTATTGATTCAATTCTTTATTATCGTTTCAAAATTTAGATATTTTTTATGAATGCTCTTGAAAATTGAAAAAATGCAAAGCGTTCAGTATAGCTGCTCTATTTACTTTCCTAACTTTTTAAGTTTTAATACAATATCACAGATCTGTTAAGAACGTTGTAGAATAGAGCAGTCGACCGGCAATCGAAAGACCTGGGCTTGAATCCCAGCACAGTCGAAAGCGTCTTTTTTCCACAGAAAGATTTTCAAATACTTTAAATTTGAATATATATATATATATATATATATATATATATATATATATATATATATATATATATACATTTATATTTGTAGAATAATCCTGAAGTTTTTAGAACATTTCAATTCTGTATTTTCCAGAATCTTGCTAAAGTGTAAAGGATTTTTAACAATCTTTTCGTGGTCTTGTAGCATTTGGAAAAAGTTGAATAAAATAAAAACATTTCAATTCATGACCATGCCTTGAAAATCGGATTCTAATATTTTCTGATGAAAAATAGAATGCTTATCCTTTTCCTATTTTCTTTGAGTTTTTCAGTTGATAGACCCTTACATTTTCAATATTTTAATGTCGTATATCATAGTATAAACTCAGTCATTGACTGAAGTGAACTTAACTTGCTATTTTCAGTAAATAACCAGAAAATGTAATGAATTGAATTAAAATGTATTTTTTCAGAAATGAGAGTGTTATCAACATTATGATTAATACTCCAGAGCCATTGTTTGTTGAGTCTGTGGGGACAGACGATGAACGTCATACAGGAGAGTACATAGCTGAATTAATTTTCGACGTGCTTCGTAAATACGATCCACAAAAATTTTTACTAGTTGTTGCTGACAATGCATCAGCTATGCAAAAAGCAGGAAAAATAGTTAAAGAACTCTACCCTCATATAACTATGATTGGTTGCACATCTCATACCTTGCATTTGCTAATTAAAGATGTTATCGATTGTCCAAGTGTGAAGGATCATATGGGTGACGTGAAATACGTCATCTCTACAATAAAAAATTCGCATCTTTTGAAAGCTTCATTAAAAAAAATTAATGCAGATCTACCTCAGCATTTGCGATCTTCAGTCAGTCTCCATACTCCAGGAGAAACTCGATGGGGGTCAAATCTTCGGTCCTTAGATAGTTTACGCGAGAATAAAATAGGACTTCGGATGCTTGCCGTAAAGGAAACTATTAACATTCCTAATGAACTACAAGTCCTTCTTTTATCACCTTCTTTCTGGAATAAAATTGAACATCTTGCTGACATCATGCGTCCAATTGTCAAGTGGACAATCGAACTTGAGAGCGATGAACCAAAAATACATCAAGCTGTTCGAGCATTCCATGAAATAGAATATGTATTGGATGCAGTTTCGCCAGGCACTTTTTTAAAAGATGATGAGAAAGAATACATCTTTGAATCAGCCAAGTACAGGAATGAATTTTCGTTAAAAAAAATCCATTACTCTGCCTTCTTACTCGACCCAGCTAATGAATTAGAAGATCGTGACAGCAAGCAGCCTAACGAAAGAAATTTACCGAAGGCTCAACTGTCAGATCAGCAAAATTCCGAAGCAATTGAATTTCTAATCGAAACAGCTCATTTTATGGGAAATGTAGATCCAGATGCTGTACTATTAGATATTACTAAATATTCCTGCAAACTTGACGCATGGTCCCATAAGTTCTCATGGAAAGTTGCAAATAAAATTCATCCTAAAACATGGTGGGCAACATTTTTTAAAAATACTGACTTATCGAAGGTTGCACAAAGGATTTTCAGCATGCCGACAACTTCTGCTGCGACCGAACGGTCATTTAGCACATATGGACGTATTCATTCGAAAGGTCGACATCGATTGACGTTGCCTAGAGCTGGGAAGCTTTGCTTTATTGCGCATAATTGCTTACTTCTAAATTATCGATAAAACTTATGCACTCTAATCAGGATTTGAGAGAAGCTTTTCAGAAAAAAATATAGGTCAGATATCAGGTGTCGTATATTCCGAGTATGCGACTCAGAGGAAGATGAAATCCCTGATAAAGTTGCAGAAGATAACGCCAACGTTCAAAATAATAGAAATATTTAAAAACTTAAAAATGTTTGCTTTGGTTTTATTATAGTTTTATTTTTGTTCTGTTACTCTATTACATATGTCTGTAGACATATAAACATTTTGTAAAACGTGATGAAAGAATGCAATTATATTTTAAAATAACTAATTAATTTTTATGCTACATGAGAAGTGTTATCCATTTCAAATAATAAACCTATAAAATATGAAAGAATCAACCAAAGAATCTTCTTGATCTCAGAGGAAATTTATTTTGGTCAAGTATGACTACATTGTGGAAAATGTATGGAAAAAATATATAAGAAATGTTTAAAGTGAATAAAAATAAACTTATCTTTTTTATTGCATCCTTAATTGAAAATATAATAATTTTATATCTATATTATTTACCTACATCAGGACTATATATTAAATTATGGTTTCTAATAGTCACCACGAGCAACGTTGACAAAAATAACAATAAAATACAAATACAACTTTCAGGAAATAATTTGTGCTATTTGGGAATCGTTTTGGAAAATAAATATAAAAAGTGAATTAAATTGTGAATCATGCTATACATTTCAAACTTCCGCGCTTTTACTAACTATAGGTTAGGTTATAATCGTACTGGTTTAATTTGATTTAGTATTTAACGAGCTTTTTTTATATTTCTTAACACCAAGAATGTAATTTTGGAAAATAAACTGCTTTGAATATAAATTAGACACTTTAGAGATATAATTATTATCAAAACAGATGAAAAATAATAAAGTTTCAAAAGTTTCATTAACTCTGAAACTTTTCGTTGAAAGTTTCGATAGAAACTTTCAAAAAGTATAAGTTTCTGAAACGGTACATTGCTAAGTTTCCATCCTTTCTAACCTAGAAATTCATAGAAACTAACCTTTCTGTTCGTCTTATTTCTCCTGTTTTGTTTACATTTGAATGCAAAATGGACAACAAATACGCAAGTGAATGAGCTCGAATTTACTTACATCTTACCTTTTCTTACATGTAATCTGTTTAATGATCTTGTAAAGTATACGATCATGTCTTGCATCAAAGTTGTAAGTAATTTATTAAATTTTTTATTATTTCAATACATCAAAAACAAAGTATATTTATTTAATGACGTTCTATAATTTTTAATAATTTTTAATAAATTTTTCTATTCGTTATTTTTTGTATTAAAGTTACATACGAAGTAAATAGTAATTTTTTGATTCATATTATTTACTTAGACTGCACTCCAAAATGATCTTTCTCCATCAGGATCACTGTCTACAGAGAATGATGGTTTATCGGATATTATATCTCAAAATAGAGATTTAATCATTTCAGCTAACAAAGTATTTGGAAGAGATTGGAGCCATGCAGTTACAAATACAACTATAGGTAAGTTTTATGTTTCTTTTACATGAGATTTTTATTTACGAAATTTTTCATATGGGGTTACCCCTACTTATTATGCTAAAATAAGTAAATTTTCACAAATTTGTTTTAAAAAAATAAATGGATAATTTCTGCTAAATGTTTATACATTCAAAAGATTATCATTTGAATAAAATTTTGTATAATTTTCATTAAAATGTACATTATTTAAAGAGTTACAGCCGATACCGTGCAGCATCTTCTTTTTTATTTATGAAAAGAGTGCCAAGTTTGAAATTGATAAGTTCAGTAATTTTTGAGAAATATTGCTCTTGCCCCATTTAGTGATATTAAATTATATTATAATAAGTGTTCCAAAACGTCAATTTGGTGCTGTCGAATTTTTCAAAATTTTAAAATGTACCCCTTAAGAGGGGAGACCAGTGAAATTTTAAGTTTCTGAAATATGAACAGGAGAGAACAACAAATTTTTTCTAGTATAATATGCCGTGCATAACTTATACCTTGTATATAAAAAATTGCATCCTTTTTTTATCATTATCTCATTACCAAACATAAATATCGTGAAAAAATTTAAGAAATTGCTTGAAATCTCGAAACATATGTAGTTAAATAATATACTTTCTTCAAGTGTTTCAGGAATTACGTTTACAGAAAATTAATTCAAATAAAAGCAAAATGAAACAAAAACAAATGAAAATAAATCTAAATTCATGTTTCATGTCGGGCATCATTTTAGACGGAATATTAATTTCTATAAAAAATAGCAACACCTCTGTTTTTACATCAATGATTTGAAACTCAATTGTTCTTTCCCCTCAATACATATCTATAATCTCTTAGGAATTAATTTCAGTTTTTCTTCGAATGACCTTGAATGTTCTTAAATTCCAAACCTACTTTGACAGTTTGTATTAAAATGTTCTTTATGAATATAATATTTAAGGTGGTAAAGTCGCCGAAAAACAGATCACAGAAGACAATATTTAATTGTACTCTCAGAATTTAAAAAATTATTGTTCATGACATCATTCGAAAGAGGAAAGATCACATTTCATAAAAAAAGTTTAAACATTCAGCAATTATTTATTTGAAAACTTTTATTCATGGCTTGAAATTTTTTTTATGTAAGGAAATATAACATTTCCGAAAATAATGGGATTTTAATAAATGAGAACTTATTTTCTAGCAAAAAAAATTCTCCACAATTTCACAGCATCCAATTTCTAATTAAGCAATCTTTTATCTTGCTTAAAGTCATGAAAAAATAATTTTTTTGAATAGAAAATTAAAACTTGTAGAATATTTGGCATTTATTCAATTTCTTTCAAAAACTGGACGCGGTGAAATTTTATAAAATCTTTCTACCTAAAAAATAAGCTCTCATTTATTAAAATCCCATGATTATCGGGAATTTTTATTTGCTTACAAAAACAAAATGTCAAGGCATAAATATCATGAATTATAATACTAATAGTTCTAAAAGTATAATTGAATATTTTGAATATTTGAATTTCCTGATTCCAGATTTTAACGACTATCATTCGGGAAAGCATCACGTTGGATGCCAAGCAACAGTAAAAGTCCAACTTTCAAATGGGACATATCATGAAGACATAGGTTATTCTAGAGTAAATGATTCATCAAAAGGATTAGCCATCGAAAAGGCTAGACTGGTAATTAAGTATATTCTTTATTAATATAGATTTCTCAAACAATTGAAATGAAATTATGTATACTTAAAATTTTACTGAATATCTTAACTTTACAGATTTCAATCACGAATGCTCTTATTAAAGTTTTATCTTGCTTTATCGAAATGGAATCTGAAATGCGTAAATTTATGATCAATCAGAATTCAGTGTCAAATATTTCTAATATTACAAAGACTAAGCTTAGACCAATCAGACCTATAACACCACCACCACCACCTGCTCAATCAACTCCGAAACTTTCGAATAGTCCTGCGATGTTTGAGGGAAAACGAAGTAAACAAATAGTCGTCACAACTGATGAGTTGATAATTCCTACAGTAGATTTAGACAGGTCTTTCGAAAAAGATGATCACTTGCCTGCTTCTACAATTCGTAATCCTACATCTAATCACCTCACATCTAATTCCGTCGCTCCTAGTAAGCAATAATTTTTTGATTTTAATATTTATAATAATTTTAAAATATTATATTTTACATTCAAGTTATTCTTTTTCTTTTTTAAGATAGAATTATGACTGACGAAGAAATACGCTTGGAAAGGAAAAGAAAACAGAGAGAAAAGCAGGAAGAGTTTAAACGTTTGATGAAGGAAAAAGAGGAAAAAGACAAGCAAACTTATCGTCAAGATATGACAAGGCTTAATCCCAAATTCTAAAATTGTATTATACTTTAATATAAGGTTGTATTTTATTTGTTTATCGTATAAGTATAATTACGTTTCCATAAGCTATTTATAATATTATTATATTTGTATTAGTTAATGAATCATTATTATATCACTGAATCTTAATTTGAACTGATAAAAAGAGATTAAGAAAAAATCCTATTTTAATAAAGTTTTATAGAAAATATGCATTTAAAGTCAATTTAATTTAGGCACTTTTTATTACAGACAATCCAAACAAGTATATTTTCCATTAAATTTACATAATGCTGGTTTTTAAAATTTGGAAAACAAATGTAGAGTAGAAAACCTAAAGTTTTCTATTTTACTATTTTCTGAATCCCCGAAGCATTAAAAAACATTTCTCATTATACATATATTTTTAATTAATATATTCGAAATTTCCATAACTATTTTTATTTTCTAAAATATCATTTCACAATAGTGGCTAAAATTACTACCACCCCTTACATTCGAAATTAGCTCAAGATAACAATCACTACCTTTCCAGAATCTATGCATATTAATGCACAACTTTAATTAAAGTTTCCGTGTTACAACAATATAAACTTTAGAATTTATCTTTAAATTCTCATATGTTACAAATTAATTGACTAAAATCTGAAAAAAATCTAAACCTAATTTCCATGTGATTAATTATATTAAAAAATCCTTTTCTCATCGATTGAAACCGAAGAAACATAATTTTCTTAAATATATTTTTGACTTAACACTTTTTTCGTTTCAGAAAATATAAAATATCTCTTACAAAAATTATTTAGTGAATAAGTGAATAATATGAATAGTCAACTAACACATGAAGATAATCTACCTTTAATTCAGGATGATCACCCCTTTTATGTGAAAATGAACAATGGGAATTCCATTGTTCATCGCCTTCAGTTTTCTCACAACTGACATTTCTAATATTTAAAATTATAATGTTAACTTGAACAACTGAAAATCACATTAAAATATTATACATGAGAGGGAATAATTACAGAATCAACGACATAGGTGTAATATCGTATACACGTTTTCTGACAAGTGTTACTTGCAACTCTAGTTTCTGCATATGAATATTATTTTATAATAATAGAAATACATGACTATTAAATAATGTTTTCTTATTATTTCAAGAAAAGAAATTGTTGATTTCATTTGATTTTATTACAAAATAATGTTATATTTTTGTATTTTTCAAAAGCTGAAAAAATCATTTACACATAAATTTTAATTTTTTCAAAACTCTGCAAATAATGCATTTTTAGAAATCCATACAGAAGTGTTCAGAAGTCGTTTGAGTTCAAATTGTGAGGGTCACGTTGACGTCAACTATATCAGCATATATAGGTATGCAAAATAAATTGACGTCAGTCTTTCGATATACAATTCTCGGCGTTTGAGTAAAATGATTTTTTCTAGATATAGGTATTCATAATGTTTAATTTAAGCTTAAACTTCAAATCAAAATATTAAAAAATCAATAAATTTTAACTTTATTTTTAGGTATAATGAAAACTTTCAAGTTCAAATAATAAAAAATCTTTATTTTAGTTATTAAAAGTTTTAGGATTGAAACCTATAGAAGTAATGAATACATTTTTATCTGCTGCTTATCTGTCTCAATCCTTTTACATATATATTTTCCTTACTTTGAAATTGTTTTAAATTTTTCAATATATCTCTTTCTGTTTAATCCTATTTCTTATTCACGACAATATTTTTCTGTCTTAGGATTGATTGAAAATCATTTGATTATTTTTGATCCATATTTTTTTACGGAACCTCAAAAGACTTCTATCTCTGTCTATTTCATTCCTATCCTCGTCAATCGTTTTCTTGCTTTTCTTCAATTAGTGGCTATTTACTGATTCAGATTTGAAGAACAGGAAGTCGCTATCATTTTCTACGTGAAAATTTTGTTTCTATCTTTTAACTTCTATGAAGAAATCTTCCACAGGCGAAAAAAGAAAACTGTAAGGTAAGATACGCCCTTGAGAAAAAGGTTCAATGAATCTTACATCCCTCGTAAGAAGAGTAATTGCTATTGTCATTTGGTAAAATCCCAGTCAATTGATCGCACAAATTTCCGAATAATATTTAGGAAATTTTTAAAGTTCAAATAAAGTGGTTCAGAAATATTTTTGAAACTACCAATGTTTACATTAATTTTTTACTTGATCACAACGCGCGTTTCAACTATACTGAGAGACTTTTTGTATCAATAAATGGCAAAACTATACTGAAGTTTAGTATTTTACGTTTGAAAGTATGAATATCTGAGATTTTGTGTCAAAAATTTGTATCTTAAAAATGTTTCTAATTGAAAGTAAATTCAGATAATTGCATTCTACAATTTTACCACTTTCAGAATGTTAATTAAACCATACTAATTTTTTGTACTATTTTGTCAAAGACCAGTGTCTAATATGGAAAGCTGACAAAACTGAGCTAAGGTTATCAGAAATTTGTAACAGTAACACTCTTGAATTTTCAATTAGGTTACTAAACTTTTAGAAATGTCATCAGTTTTATTACACTTTAATATATGAGTGGATTGGAATAAATAATTTCATTTAGAAATGTATTAATCCTTAATTATAAATATATTAACATTAACCCGTGTAAAAATGGTCCCATCTGACCCTATTAACCCTTTCAGGGGCACATTTTCCTGGTGCATCTACTCCAGATATGATAATGAATATAAGGGTTTTCGGGGTTGCTGATTACGAAACTGAAGTCAGATTTTCAAAATTCAAAATGGCGGATCCAATATGGCGGTCAAAATTTTCAAAAAAAGGCAATTTAATGCTAAATTTTGGTTATAAGGGTTTTTTCAATTGCCTGCGATCTGGCGATCCCGGAAGAAAGGAATGTGATTTAGAAATTTGTTCATAAAAAAATTAATAATGAAAGTACGCAATGATAATGGTACTGTTTCAATGACTTATGTTAGGTCTGTCGTTTGCGAGCGTATCACTTTATTTTGCCGCAATAACACTTTTTACTAAGATTCACCTAGCATTCACGGTAAAAAATGATTAAGAAATTTTGCTATGGAAAATACTGAAAACTAAATGGTGAAGAAAAGAATTGTATAACTTTTATCCGCTGTTGTGGGGCCAGAGTAATAGTGCGTGTAACATGCACATTGACCATTCAGTGTAAAAGAAAGTTACTAGGACCTCAATGATGACATATGATCTTAGAGTTATAAAGTTGAATAAATATATTCATGAAATTATAAATAATTTGCCCGTAAACAATGTTAAATAAATAAGTAAATTACGAAATATGAAAAAAATTCATTATTCGAAATATTTTTAAAAAATTTTTAAAAAAACTAGCTTACGAAAAAATTCGAAAAAAACATATATCATAAAACTAAGTGTGTAGAATACGTCAAAAAATCAGCAGAAGCTCACCTTTGTAGGTTACGGAAAAACCGATTTTTTCTGAAAAAAACGTGTTTTTTCGTGTTACTTTTTTATAACAAACAAATATATAAATAAAATAATGCAATTTTTCACCAGATTATAATAACTCAGACTTCTAAGAGCCTAATAAGTATATATTTGCATAGATAAAGTGCCAAAATCTATCGGAAATATAAAAAAACTAAGACAAAAAAGGTGGTACATAATCGTCCCACCGCCCCTGAAAGGGTTAAAAGAAGGGTGCTATTCGGGCGCTGATCGGACCCGACTAGTATCCTATTTTCTCTTGAATGAGTAAGGACCAATGGGCTTATTTCTAGACGGGACTAAAAATCAAAATAATTACACTTGTGCAGTAAACTTCAAATAAAATGTTTGCATCATTTAACATGAAAGTATTTCGAATTCAATATACGTAACTGAAAAAAACTTTCATTGCATGTAATGGAAGTTTAGTATACAGAAATTTTTAAAAGTACAGTTTACATATACCAAAACCAGTAAAAAATGATTGATTGATCAGCCATAAATGGGTCATTGCGTTCAATCCAATGAAATTTTCACAGATTCCGATTTAAAGAGAAGCATTGGCCAGCTATATACGTATCAAATGATATCAAAATTGAATTAAGTTTTAATAAAAAATTTAACATTCGTAACGGTAAGACTTATCTTACTAATATATTTTAATAATATTAAATTTAATTATTTTTGTAACGGAATGTCTATACGAGCCCTGGCTGGCATCCAGCTACAAACTGAGGAACTTTTAACAGGTTTTCGCACGGGTAAATCCCTATATTAATTTTTCTACTCACAACTTTGATGATGTCAGAATTTCTAGTTTGGACAATCTAAACATGCAAAAGTCCTGCCATAGGCAGGATACTGTTTTACGGAACTTGAGTTAACGTATCCTACCGCCGGAAATTATCAGTATGCTTACTTATCAATAGTTTCTCAAGGCTTTTAAAATTTATAATATTTTATTGAACACTTTTCCTTAAAAAAAGACGGAAAGTCGCTACAGTTTTCCGGCTGATAAAAACTTTTTGAAAGTAATATTTCGTTTTATAAAAGGATGTAAAATTTAAATTTCAAGTTGGAAATTATTTTAATTTCAATTGGTATCGAACCTAAGACCTTTCGTTTGCTCTCGAACGATTTAACTTATGAGGTACTGAGTTTTGAGAAAATTAATATCTTTAAAAATAAATAACAGTTTGTAAATTTCTAGGATTCATTTTAATAATAAATTTATGTAGTGTTTTTCCAACATGATAATATATTTTACTAAAATTAAACTTTTTTTTCAACTATTCAAACCAAAACTGACTTTTTAACGTCTCTTTTAATTTTTTTTACCTTTTTCCAAATTATTTCCTTATTTTAGATATAAACACGTAGAAACGTAAAATCAATAAAATCTGCTAAGTAGAAAGTTACTTTTAAAATAAATACAAAAGCTGCAGAATACGTTAATTATTTCCAGAGTTATTAACATTAAAAAAAAAAAACTTGAGAATTTTTGCAATATCTTCTTATGAAATTGATATTTTACCGTCAAGTAACTTTTAGTTAGACGTAGAATTTTATTAACTGCATTCTCTTTTGTAAAAAGAAATTTCAATTCAATTTTTTTCAAATTAAAAGAACTTGATTGACTACTGCTGAAAAGTCCAGTAATTTCCGGTGGTGGTGTATTTTACATGAAACAGGATGCTTTAAAATAGATTTCTGACTTACATTTAATTAACAGCATGTTCGAATTTAAACTTGTAGAATTTGACACGAACGTGGTCCTGATTTAGTAGAAAATTTAAAGCGTAGCGGTTAATTCACAGATTTAATTTTTCAGTACTTGCGAATGTTGATTGCGATTGTGTTGTACACTATGGTTTGAAACTATCAAATAATAACAAAGCTAGATAATAAAATTTACACCAAGAATTTTTTTTAATCAATTAACGAATTGTTTAATTTTTTTCAGCTATGGGGATAAACTGGGAAAGCTTAGTATTCTTTTCATCTACTATTAAAAACTAATGTTAATTGAATGGAATTTATTTCAGTTAACTTTTCAGAATAGAAATAAGGGCCTTACAAAATAAACACGGCATATGATATGCCACCGATTTATTAATAAGATTCTTTTTTAATTGGCGGATAAAATACTGTACGATTTACTTTACGTAAATATTGTAAGGATTACCATCCATATGTACTCATTATCACATAAATGGTAACTTGTACAATATTATATTCGTCAAATAGGGATGAGTCTTTTAATATAGGAAAACATATTTTTCTTTCCGTGTAAGACCAAGTCATAAAAACAGAAATCTAGATAGAGAATGTTTAGGTTTATCTTCAAATGTCTACCCAGGATTGAAATTCTCCGTCTATTAATCAGCCTTATTTCCATTTGGTTCTCCGTAAAAATGCTTATCTTCAAATTTTCGTCGATGAATGTTTGAAAATGAAAAAAGTTACAAAAGAACACATTCTCATTTATTTTAGAGATGAAATTTCATAAAAACAATGACAGACCTTGAGGGCATGTGATGACCCAAGTGCGAATTGCCGAAGGTGATAATACGGCACAATATTGGCTCAATCTCGGCAGCCAAGAGTCGGCCATTGTTATTGGGCCAGTGTCACTGTTTGCATCGGTCAAGTGCTGGGCCGACGACGGCGGCCTTTTTCGACTGCTTAAATTTACCGAACTTCAGCCGAAACTTGGCCCAGTATCGGCCCTATACCAAGCCGATTGTCATTTTTACTATGGCATCCAGTTCTGAAAGTAGAAGAGACAGAGTCGGGCTCATGGACGGCACATTACTGGGCTGTGCCGAAGATCAAATTTTTGGCGATGCTGGGCCAGTGTTGGGCCGTATCTAATTTCGCACTTGGGGAGGTCTGTCATCGCCAATTATATACGAACGCTTTATTAATAAAATATTAATTGTTAAAAATTTTCCGGAGAAGACAGCAATGCAGAAAAATATAACGCATTACTCTCTTCTCCGGGAAATTTCTTAAAATTATTAATTTAAATATAAAGCGGTCGCAAATAATTAATGACGTCAAAGCCTACTACACGGCCTTAGAAACACATTCTCTACACTATATTCATACTTATTGCAAGATATTCTGTGAGTTTCTACAATTATCAAATAAATTTGTGAAAATTATTGGAATAATTTTTGTTTTAGCCAATATTTTCAAAATCGGAAGGAAGCCACAATTTTCAGAATTATTTTTGGATATGCATGGTTAACGAATTCATCCTTTCTTTTTAAAATTTTCGAAATTGAAGAAATATCATAAAATAATTTATGCATCTATACAAGATAAGATAAAAGTTCCATCTGAAAATTTTTGGGTTTACGCTCGCTAAGCACCACGTAGGCAAGATGAAATACATACGGGATGGCACTATTATAAAAAAACATATATTAAATTTTGATTTTTTCAAAAGTTACCTTTTAAAATCCCAAAAAACTCCAAAAATTCCCTAATCTTCTAAATATTGGGCGGATCAAACTAGAAAACGAACTTGTCCTTTCTTTTGGAGTACTAATATGGTATATAAAATTGCATTAGAATCGTATCATCTTTTAACAAAAGTCAAAAAGTCATATGTAATAAGAATGTAGAAATTCTTCAATCTGCTCTTATCATCAATATACATATATCAAAGTTATCAAGATCCCAATATTAAAAGCCTCGAAACGATGAAATTTGTAAGCGTTAATAATAATGCCCCTTCTCCATGCCTTTTTCCCCAAGCGTTTAAATTCTTCCCTAATCAGTCGATCGTCAGGACCATGAATGAACCTGCTGAAATATTCGATTCAGTAGTCAACGAATCGAAAGAGTACAGACGAGGAATGAAAAGCAAGGCGTAAGGGGGATAGAGGACAGGGTTGGTCCAGATAACTGAAGTGAGAGAGCAGAGATGCTGGAATAGGCTGCAACCCCCGAGACTCGCAACTGTCAGTTGAGAATGTGGACTTCAGTGGAGTGCTGGAAAAAAATCAGAAGGTGGAGTTGGTGCACAGCATGAAGCAAAGGAGGAGGAGGGGGAGGAGAAGTAGTCGCTGGTACATAGGGAGGATGGGGATTAGGTGGTGAATGACGTCACGTTGCTAAAGCGACGCGGCAACGCTAAGCGTCTGCGTGGGTCGGCGGGTGTCTGGGCCGAGATCAATAGCGTGCCAGCAACCAGGTAGTCGGTGTGAGTGGCTCTAGGCTCCTCTACAACAGCAGTCCAGGAGACGAGCCTTCCGAGGAAGGACGTTTACGACCTGACCGAGTGACATACCGGAGGCGCCATGCCAGCTTCGCCACACCATAGGCTCCTCATCGCCTAGGATTTTCACCTACTCCAGGTAAACATCATCATCCTCTTCTCATTCTTTATATCACTTCATCTCTTCTTCAAAAGGCAATCTCCCTTTCGCGCAACTATACTAAATTACAAGCGCGGATTGACAGCTATCTATTGTTGAGAAGATGAGGTCAGAGAGGAAGGTCGAGATGAATAACTGGGTGGGAAACTGGGAAATGACGGCACCAGAGCAAAGGTCTTTCAAACAGATCACTATTATCAAGATTTATAGCATTCTTAAGAAACTTTTTTTTTCAAAAACCAATTTCATATTTGGGATCGAAAATTCAAATATATTCTATATTTAGTTTGCACCCTACTAATTATATTCTAGTCATGATTGTGTTCCACTTTCAACCCCATCGTTCAGACTTAATCAAGTGATTCTGGGCAGTGGTGGGTTAAGAATAAGAGCTTGAGAGTTGCTTTCGAAATTTTTCGAGTAGAGGTGGGAACTAGTCTCTCAATCAGATCAAATCTGTTATTGGTAAAACATTTGCTTTAGATTTATGGAGCGTGAGATTTGGGATCAAAGGGTTGTGGTTAATCTTGAATACTTAATGGGACCACATTGTGTGAAATTATGAATTTAGTCTTGAATTATCTGGGACGACTAGCAATTGCTAACACTGTTGGAAAATTACTGAATAACACTATATTTATTCAGTTAGATGTAACTGAAAATTCTGTTATAGTTTTGTGATTTCAAGATGAACTTAGGGGGATTCAGTAAAGTTTTGTAATTTAAGGAAGAGCTTCGGAAATATCAGTCAATCTTTAACAAATTTGAGATACTTTTTTTTGAAAATATTGTAAATTTTATATTATATCCCATTACATTTTTAATACATTACAAATACATATTTGTACGCATACAAGTACATTTTATAACATTTCTGACACTACATTGAATTGGTTGACATTGCTGGTCCATGCGTCTAAAAAGATGATCTTTAGATAATGTCTTCAGATTCAGAAGTTATAATTTCACTTTATCAGACTGTGATAATTCTATTTTTCTTTAACACTCAGAATACTATTTTAATCATCAATAGAAAAAATACCAATATCGATTATGAATCCTATAAAAATATTGCTGATAAAAATTATAAAACCGGAAAGACAATTTGGGATATAGGGCACAAAAACGAAGTTGAGGAGCTATTTTAAATATTTTTTAAACTTATCAAATCACAGTTTCAAAGAAAAACTGATGAATTTGTGTCATAATGCAAGAATGAAAATTGGTTTTGTGTAATTTTGGAGATACTCGTAGAAACTAGATGAACGCAACTTCTCCTAGCTAGAGTTCATTCCATTTTCTTGCGTGAATCCTGTAATGTGTGAAGGTCTTTATATAAATGGCAAGTATTTCAACTGTGTCAAAGTTTAATTATCAGATTCATAGGATCCGTTATTATTGGTTTATTCACGGTTTAGTTAGGGCTGAATAAAGCAAACATTGGAACTACGTATACGAAGTGTTTGAATTGACAGGAAGCCTAATTATTAGACTCATCTCATCCCTAATTCTTGGGTTCCTCCAATGTGCCATTATTGTGGGTAGATTGTCATCGGATACCTTTATCTGGTTAGGGTAAAATGAAGCATACGTATCAGCCATTAATACTCGTTATTAGATTTATAAAATATTCAACTTCTAGGGAGATAAAATTTCTAATTTTTGGATTGATAAGTCTTAAATTTTGATATCTAATAAATATTGAAAATCATTGTATTTATGTTATCATGAATCTTCCTTTCTCCCATGAACTTATCAATGGACCAAAGTCGTTTTGTCGTCAAGGATCAGAAAAAGAACATTTGAAAAGCTGTGAGGGGATTCCGACTATTAATTTCCTTCGAGGGGAGAAATATTCTGGCACGTTACACATAACATTTTCCGTCACAGAAATTCGCCTTGAGGAATGACAGAGACACATGTATTCTCAAATATATTTCTGGGATGAAAGCATTTTTTTTAGATACTGTAGGAATTAGGGAAGCGGGTGAAATCGACAAAAGGGGTGTAATATGAAAGGCATCGATTTTTGTGCCATGTGCGCCCCACTTAAAGGATTCGAAATCGTGTTTGCCCGAGTAAAATTGTAAGAGGCTGCAGCAGCAAAGAGGTTGGCTTGGAGAATCGTTGGAAGGAGTTGGAAGGGGGAGGCAGGGGTGTGACAAGTAGGAAACATCGTAAAAGGCGCAGAGACGCTCACAAAAATCCAAGTTTTACGAGTCAGAGGAATTTACAGTTTTATAAATTATAAGTAAAGCGTCACACTGGGACCTTTAACGCAACATATAAAATTTGTGTGAGCCCAGCTTTACGAATAATCTATTATAGTACGCAGACCAATTAAAAAGTACGTAAGCACGCTGCTTTATTCTAGCACTTTTGCTCTTGGCGTACAATTAAAAGTAACGCACCTACACGGAATAAATAAACATATATGTATTCTCAGAACGTTTTTAATTGCAGAAATATGCAAAGCAATTTTAATTATACATTTATGAGGAAATTGATATTTAGTTGTCACAAGTTAACGCAAAGCTTTTAAATTCCTAGCAAGCTTAAAAATTTAAATACATGGAATAAATGAAATTATTCTTGATTTTTAATTGATATGAATAAGGAATTTTCTTCCAAATCGTTAAATGTTCCATTTTTAATCGAGTTTTTAACACATTTTTTTTATCGCGGTTGTAGCAAAGGTGAAAGGTCAATATCAGATAAAGAAAGAGAGTTGAACAGGTATTTGTCACACATCTCAGTAATCTGGCAAATGGGCGATGGTAATCGAATTAATTTAGAGATCTCCATGACAGTTGAGCTGTATGATGACGTACACTAATTCGACGAAGCCTCTATCGAATGTAATTAGGGACGCGTTCTTAACTGCTTAACGGAAACTGGAAATTAACCCTTGGATGGTTTTCCCTTCGCACTTAAGTAGCAGAATGTTCGAGGATTTTTGTTCCTCGATGAAAATAAAATCGATTTTCATATTTGCAGTTTATTTAAATTTGACATTTTTACGACCTCATTAATAATTTTTCATTGATTTGGAATTTAAATTCAGTAAATTATGTTATTTTTATGTGGTGTGTATTAATCAATATTTTATATTTACGTATAGAAAAAATTGATCTAAAATATTTGAATCTTGATTTATATTTAAAGGAGCTGTAATGAACGATGGGATAAAATTAAAATACAATAAAATTGAATGAGAGACATGGAAATATCACAGTAAAATGAATAGACTTTAAAATTTTAAACGAGTAAAACTATAAAACCTAATTAGCTACTGAAAGCTCCAAATGAAGAGTACAAACTAGCGTGATTATGGCCATTTGATGAATTTCGGGTCGTTGAGACTTCAAGTTTATCAGTTTGATTATTTAATTAGATTATAAAATGAACGAATTTCCACCTCAAACCTAATCAACCCTCTCAGTTACACGAGCTTGTAAACATGAAGTTTTATTTTATCACTACTTAATTGATCAAATTTGTTGCAACAGACATGTGTCTAGTAAATATAAGATTTTATCCATTAAAAGCACTTGACTCGATGATCCATCTTCAAGATGGGATTAAAAGATGAATGAAGGGAGAAGAGTAAACATATAAAAATCCTCTAAGCTTCTCTGAATTGCGTATAAAACACATTCATGATTATCTTAATGCTTTTGTTTATTTCACCATATTATAATAAAGGAATATTCACTAATGGAATTATCCATCATGTTTTGCCAGAAATTTCGCGAAATATGGCAATACGCTGACTACCACTTTTTTTGTGAACTCTCGAAAAAAAGTGAAAAATCCGGCACTTGTACTGAAGAAAACATGCGAGATGGTGCATACCAGGAAAAATTGTATAGGATTTATAATAATAGTTAGAAAATTCTCATGTAAATTGAATAGTTCACATCAGCGAGATGAAATTCAGAACTTTAAGGTATATGCAAAAAATACGGAATGTGATGAACTGAATTAAACTGAATGAAATTATTAGACGAAGCTCTTACTTTTTTAATTTCATAATGTATAATATATTGCTGGCGGAATAACTTTAACTATATAAGGGATATAAACTTCAACGATGTGCTTCTTGTTAATTTAATATTAATGAATAACTATTTATAGCTAGAGTACTTATGTTGTATGTATGTCGCTGATTAAAAAGAAAGACTGTGTTAACCATCGACTTTGAATGCGTGTTCAAAGAAAGGTTGAATGGATTTAACCAGTGTGACTTAACAATAGATAAGAAGCCTTTTCATTTATTTATATTTTTCCGTATTCCACTTCTGGAGCTTTTTCTAGACAAATCAATCTATTCATTCACAATTTGAGTACCAATGAAAACATGAACGTACCACTTCATGTATTCAAGTATAGCTCGGAGCCATGTTTCTATTTTGAACCAATTGCATTTGGCATATTATAATCTGCCTATAAACTACAACCATATGGAAATCAATATAATTCTCCGCTTTTTCATAAAGATAACATATTTGTCGATAAATATTACACGAAAGAAACTAGTAAAATCAACTAGATTTTCGCTCAATTTGACAAAAAAAAGAACTGGTAATCCGGCTTAGCCAATCAGTTAATTGGTTACTCTCACCAATTTTTTCTTTTCTGTGCAATGATGCTTTTTAAATTTGCAGAGCAGAGAATTTTCTTCAAAATACACATTAATCAAGCATTTTTACATTATTTATCGACAAATCCCTTATGTTTACAAAAAAGTGGTGAATTATACTGAAACATCTGTTAAATTCAAAGAAATTGTATGCTGTCACTATTTTGACTTATAGACTCAGTAAATG
This sequence comes from Diplolepis rosae, assembly GCA_030998225.1. Classification (NCBI taxonomy): domain Eukaryota; kingdom Metazoa; phylum Arthropoda; class Insecta; order Hymenoptera; family Diplolepididae; genus Diplolepis; species Diplolepis rosae. The sequence continues at coordinate 2,400,430 of JAPYXD010000695.1, forward strand.
CAACAGATTATTTTTCTTGATGCATATTCAGAAAAAATGTTATTCATTGTAAAAAATCGTTTGATTAAATTCATAAAATATTGACTCAACTAGATTTTTTTGTTGAATCTAATAAATACTGGAAATTTATTAAATGTAACTAAAATATTTGGCTGCATTAACAAAATTTTAATGAACAAAGAATTTTTTTGAATCAAATAATTTTGTTGGATGAACAAAATACCATATTGTTGGTCTATCCAAATCTTTTTATAAGTGCTGATACAATCTATAATTACTTTTCTTTGATTGGAATCTATTCCTCTGACCTAATTATATCTTTTCATAAAATGCTCTACAGAGCAAAAGACTGTAACAGCTTTTATCAACAATCTTGCAACACAAAGTACGAGATTTCAGATTTCAGTTGTAATTATACTTCCAGCGGTAGACTTAACTATGTTTAATGTTTATCTTTCCCCCGTTGATTGCAAATTTAATTAACGTTATCAGAAAAAGTGATTCATTCCAGTTTTTCACAAAATCTGAAGCTTGTACAGAACCTCGTCACCATTATTATCTTTCCTTAATTGAAAAGGGCCTTGAGCTAATGCGGTTTTAACAGAGATTCACCCCTGTTAAATACAGTTAAAACAAGACGGCAACGTAGAAAAAACAAAGGGTCTTTCGAAACACTAAACCTCTAAGGTTTCACCTAAATTGGACATTGATTTGCTTTGCTCTGGTACCGGGAATTCCCGAACCGCGGAAATAGAGGATTTTCGGATGATGTAGGATTATTTGATGTGTTTAAGATGCATAACCTGTAATACCTCTTTGTAAACGTAATCACATATGTTTTCAGGCCGTCGCAATGTGGCCTGGAGCATTACTGTTGATAGCATTACTGGCAACCTTGCTACATCCAACAAGGTAAGTGTATTTCAATTCATCTCTATATCCAGAAGATATGTACCGAACCCAAGAAGTGGATGTCACCTTTTAGTTCAATAACTTTACACACGATTTCAAATTGGATGCCGCAATTTTATTCATTTTATTCTGCATCACGCACTTACAACTGAACTTTAGCAAGGAAATTGTATCTAAAATGGACAGTCTGATAAAATAGTCAATTTTTAATAATTATCTGGGTAGAGGAAATTAACTTTAGTTCTTCAGATAGAAATATTGTTTAACGTAATAAACACAGAAAGCAAGTGATTTCAAACTCTGGAAAACAAATAAACATAATAAAAGGCCATAACAGTCTACACCAACTGAATTATAAAAAATTTTACCTTCAAATTTAAATATCTTAATGAATGCTTCAAACCCAGAAAAAGATTGTGTTGAATCAACAAAATTTTTATTCGTTCAAACATAGTATTTTGTTGTTATAGAGAAAATAAAATGTTTGGTTGATCCAGCAAAAACAAATTTTTTTCTGAGTTTACCTTGTGTTATATAATTTTGCTCGTTTTACTGGTATAGCATAGTTCATACTTTAAATTTTCATTTCAGCTCTCTAGCAATTTAAAATTATGATTCATTTTATGAAGAATATTATCAGTATAATATTATAATTATGTCCAAATCACATCAGCAGTTATGTATGAAATTAATTGCGTTCAAAAACTATTTGTCTTTAATAAACATAGTATTTAACACAAAATGTTTAGCATTCTTCAAGAATTAACACGAATTAAGAGAAAGATTTACAAATTTTATTTAAATAATTAAAATAATCGTGTCATACTATAGAAGAAAAAATATTTAATATTATGCTACCTATTTTAATAAAACAACAATTTTCAATCATTTGATACAAAAAAACTTCACTTTCTGTAACTGTGTTCTTGGATTTTTATTTTGACAAGAGTAATTTTTTCATGAATAATGTTTTATTTTAATTTTAACTATAATATAACCATACATTATTTCTACACTTAGTTTACAGTGTATTCATGAAATTTATAAAATAAAAATGCTACTGTGATGTACAAAATAATACTATAATGTACCATTCAACAAGTATCGTACTAAAATTAACATTAAAGAAAAATGTTTAAGATAATTTGTTGGGGCTGACCATCTTATCCGAGCGTATTGATAAAATAGTCAAAATGCAAACCTTTTGAGTTTGCCATTTTTAGTTCATTCAAATGCTTTGTATTCTATTTTTAATTTAGGAATATTGTAGAATAAATATTAAAGTACCATTTATTAAACTTCTTTTCGTAAAATCATTTCAGCACTAAAAGTATTAGGCTGGTTAATGATAAGGTATTCATTTTTACACAAAATCCCCCTAAAAGAAAATACATTATTCACCAGAAGCTGATTCAAGTAGTTAAACCCTAAAAACCAACTTTAAAAATTTCAGTTTTTATAGGTACTTTTCATAAAAAAAATTTCATTCCGAATGAATATATTTCTCAGAGACTAAATTTGCACACACTAAAGTCTGGGTGACGCAATAATAATTTTAAATTAATGTGCTATGATCACGTAAATGAAAAATGTTGCCAGGTAACATGCTTCTTTAAAGATATATCGAGAAGGCCGGAAAAGAAGTAGTCTTCTGGATTGGTAAAGAAATCCAATTTTCTCATGACTCTGGTTGTATTGTAGTTTACAAACTTTATAAAACTGTTAAATAAGTTTATCAAGCAAATAAAATATGCTTGTTTCCAAGTTGCTTTCATGAAACTTCGTTGTACCCAACCCAAAACGAGTCACGATTCAAATCCTAACATGATTGTTTACAAACTTTACAAAATATATTTTCTTTCAAAGATATAACGAGAAGAACTTCCAGCTTATTTTTACTCTAAACAAATACATAGAATAAATAATTTTAAAATTTTTGCATTCGAATTAGTGATCTTCAAGATTGTGTAAAAAGCAAAGTGTTGTGTTCATAGTTTCTTTTATTTCCTATTCATCTTCTATAAAACTGAAAAACGAACTCTCAGTCTATCGTATCGATAAAAGTTGTGGATCATAAATCTTGAAAGTCTCAGGTATTGAAAACCAGGAGATGCTAAAGTTCCAGAGATTTTCCATTAACAATTTTATTTCTCTCCCTTCTTTCATTCGATAAAAAATACTAACAATTTCTAAAGTTATATTTATCTATAATTGTATGAATTAAAACTGTTAAAGAAAATATAGGATTCGTGAAGAAAAGTTGTATTTTGCAAAACTCAAACATGATCTTTAAGGGATAGTTAGAAGACTCATATGAGGTCGATGCCCTGGAATGGATGAATCCATGGCACCTGGCACCAGGTTTGACAACCTGAATAGGTTGAATTCCCGACTTGGGTGTTTTTGACCTAAAGCGAACTGCCGATCTAGCGAAAGGGAAGTTTCTCATCAGAAATCTGCCTGAGGCTGCAGACTGGTTTAAATATTTCACTCGAGACATTACGCTGGAAACCCAAGTGTTGTCACTATAAAAATGGTACAACACATCCCTGACCCAGGTGTGAAGAAACTTCCGAAAAAGTGTTCCACGTTGTATTGACAACTGTTTATTTTATTTCATCAATTATATTTCCCTCTAAACGATAATTCAGAAATCGATACTACACATAGAAAGAAAATCTTCTACGTTTACTGAGTCCATAAGTTAAAACAGTGAAATCATAAAATTCCTGTAAATTTAATATATATTTCAGTACAATACACAGCCGCTTTTTTGTAAATATAATAAATTTGGCGATAATTGTTACAGGAGTGCCTGACAAAATAACATCCTGAAGGAAATTCCCTATTCTATAAATTTGACAGTAATTTATGTGATATTTATCGACAAATCTGTTATATTTACAAAAAAGCGGTGAATTGTACTGAAATATATGCTAAGTTTAGAGAAATTTTATGCTATCACTATTTTAACATATGAACTCGTATTGAATACAACGGATTCTTTTTTCTCCAGAATGTAACAGTAGAAACAATAATACTTCCGGTGAAATGATATAAACACATGCTGCTCAATGTAATCACAAGAATATTGGACCTGAAGGTGAAATAAAACCTAGAATAATAAATCTGGTCAAAGTTACTTCCTGGCAATAAAAAAAATATATAGCCACTGGTATACGTTATTCGCACAGGGCGATTCATCGGAGAAAAGAACGACTTATAAAGTTTCTTGCGTTTCCAGTTTCCAACATTTGTTCAAATCAGCCTGGAAGCCTTGAAGAAAAATGAAAGATCTGATGTGTTTGTTTTTACTGAGAACAATATTTTATCTCATTCTTTGCAACAGTGCATCATGCACAGCTTTTCTCGGGTTATATATAGCGAAAGAAGTATTACACAATAAACGTATTCAATGTAACTAATTTCAATAATATAGTAAAAGATATTGCTTTTTATCATAAATTTGAAAAACACAAATATTACAGTAATCTGTGAAATTTATTATTTTATCAGTTTTTAATATCCGAACATTAAAAGATTTTAATTAATAATTAAAATAGAAAAAAACATTTATGTATACAGTTTATCGTATTTTTGTCTATAATGTATTATCATATATTATATATAGTATTTTATTTATTACAGTAGATATTGAATTCTGGGTAACAATGTTAGTTCTGAAAATTAAACATTTTATTTGTAAAGTTTTGAAATATATATTTTATAAATGAGATTTTTAAAAGTGTTGAAGTTTATTGTTTATAAAATCGCTAATTTTTCATTTTTATTGGCAATAGAGAACTAAACTGCAGTAAATCTTTTTGGCAATGACCGAATTCTGGTGCGTCATTTCAGCGATGTTCACAGTAAAAAAGTCTTAAATTTGTTACGTTTAACGTTTCCCATAATATCCAGTAAAATCTACAAAATACACATTTAATAGATTTTATTGGAAGATAGGTGAAACGTACAGAAAATCTGTTGATTATACTAAACTTCTTGTAAAATCTACTAAAAAGTCAAGTTGTAAATACAAGTACCAAACTTCTTGTAAATTTTACGATCTTTTTTATGCGTGTGTCCTTTTCAAAAGGTCTATTTTTTGTTATATCTTAAAGTTAGACAATTTTTGGGCTTGAATAAAAACTTTTTTTTTCAAAGAAAAAAAAGCTTCATTTTGAACCGTCATTTATGATAGAACAAATTTTTATATTGATTGAAGCTCCTCATTTATATTTTATCACTTGTAAGTTTGAATGCTTTAAAGTGTTGACAGACTAATACTAAATTTTTGATATTTTTAGTAAAATCGCAATATTTCTATAAATAGTGAGGTTTTGGTAAAAAATATAAGTATATCCCAATCGCAAAAATGTTACCAAACTTGTAAAATTCTTAAGACTGCAAATACTTATGATATCTTTCAAAGAACACATCATGTTCGATTCTATCCTTTTATATCTAAAAAATTGCTATCTCATATGGGCGTATGAAATTTCCGTTTTCTCATATATACTGACTTGGGGAAGTCGAAAAATTACATTTTCAAGTTTCTGGATTTGTGTGTGTCAACATCCTTAGTTCAGCTATAAATTGAAAACGGACTGAGCTATAAGCTATAAATTCATAGGAATTGTAGTTCACATATACGCCATGAAAAATAGATTTTGATCATGATTGAATTATAGAAAAGATTTTATACTTTTATATACACAATATTTTATTTTGTTTTCGAATTGATTGATGTAAATAATTTATCTTTGGAACATTTTATTAGTTGAATATATAGGCCATGTTTGTTAATTATCCTTTTATGTCCAACATTTCTGGATTTACTCAACAAAAACGGTGTAAGCAAACATTAACACATAAGTATTCTCGCAAACAGTATGAGATATATACGAAATAAGTCAAGAGATTAAAATAATTCAGTCAAAAAAGATCTAGCAAAAAGATCTCTTGACTTCTCTGAGTATCTCACATCACTTTAGTAATATTTTCAAAACTGTCAAAAGTCGTTAATGTAACATCAATTTTTGAAACTACATGAAATATAAAAAAAATTAACACATTAAACAGGAGCATAAATTTTAATATAAAAGCGTCTCAGAACGTTGCGTACTGGTGATTTGTCTGCATCGTTTTAAGGCACTGGGATTTACTAAGAAGAGAGAAAAATTACTTTTTGCAAAAATATCTACAAAAATGTTCCTTTGCCTTTTTTATACTTCCCTTTGTTTCAGAAATTTAAAGAAAAGTGAAAAATGAAACAGTTAAGTGAAAAAGACTGGAATTTACATTGAGAGCGAAGTAGGAGTTTCACGTTGGGAATGTGTTTCTGAAACACGAAGGAGCTTTAATAAAATTAAATTATAATGTATCTAACTAAAAAGTGTAAATTGTATTTTTCATTTATAATTTGACAGATATAAAGACAAAGCAGTGCGCAGTTAAAATATAGTTAATACAAAGCATGCGCAATGAGAATATAAACAACGAAGACACTCAGATTTTTACACACCCAGAAAAAAATTACTTGGTAAAACCCAACCATTTTATTAATTTAACCAAGACCTTTGGTTAAAACAAATAAAATTTGGTTGGATCAACAAAAAATTTGGTCAACCGTATGATAAGCAAATTCTTTAGTTGCTCCAAACTGAATTTTGATTGGATTAACTAAATATTTTTCAGAGCGGAATAAAATTTTATATTGAAATCAGGCTTGAGTCAATTACAGTTACTTGAACCATAATAATTGAATAATTATAGTTAGACTTATTTGGTTTGAAAATTTGAATAATTCAACTAATGAAGAATATAACAACAACTTCCATTATTATGGAGGTTGACCCATTGACATGACCTCAAACTAAATATTAGTTCATAGAAGCAGGAAAAATGAAATCTGAATTAATTTCCCAGAGAAACATATTTGCCTAAAATTACCAAACTATTTGAAAACGCATGATCGGTAATTTAGGGTATTCTGTGATAGATATACTGATTTAGACAAATATTTTTTTCCACGTGCAGTGCAATTTTAAAGAAGCAACAATTCATTTTTTGAAAAAAAAATAGTTTGGATCAGAATTATTCATTAATTAATAGTTATCTACCACTAAATATATTTTTTAACCTCCCTATACACTGTTAAAAATCTTATTAATTTTAATAGATTTTGACATACAAGTAGTAAATTAAAATTAATAGACTTGTATATTATGAAAAATTAATATACATTCATATTAAATTTAATAACTTTTCAATCAAAATATATTAAAATTAACAAACATTATTAAAATATATACACAAGTGTATTAAAATTTAAATAAAAGTTTGTATTTTTTAAGATTAAAGTATTGTAAATTTAATATATGTTACTGAAATAAACTTCCATTACATATAATGGAAATTTAATACAGAAATTTCTAACAGTGTAACTCATTTTACTTTTCATGCAATCTGAATAAACAAGAGCTCATTTTGTTTATTCAAAGATTCTTTACAATTCGACTCGTTGGACTTTAAAAAAAAATTTGTTTCATGATTTGTTAAGTCTGTAGTTTCTAAAAAAATGATTGTAAGAACAAATTTAACGAGCGGAATTCTAGAAAATATCCAAATCAACAAAATGGGTTATTGTTTATTAAAATTCATTAAAAATAACGTTTAATTATAGGGATCTTGAGAAAAAATAATTCCAAATTAAAGAACAATTTGAATCCCAACTATTTTTATCCAATGAATTGAATTGTTGCTTCTTCCAAAATGTATTGCAATTAATTTTCGTTTTATTCTTCATCGTTTTTAAAAATCGTTATTCTGTTTGAGTTTTTGCTAATGAGCCAATGCTTTTTAAGGCCATGAATCAACTAGACCACATGACTAAATTCCTGTAAGATATTTTTTATAGTTTACAATTAATCTTTTTACAAATTAGAAGAATACAATAAAAGGCATTGAAAAACTTCTAGAAACTTTCGGATGGTTAAAAATTTGCAAAAATGTTTACCTTTCACTGTAATTTCCAATAACTCTCCCATTTTTTTCTCTGGAAAAAATTGATTACCACATTTTTATTAAAACGATATTGACAGTCTTTCTTCCTCATATTTGAATTAATATATAATTAAGTCACGTGACCCAGTTGATCCAAGGCTTGAAGGAAAGAAATTTTTAAAGTTCATTACCAAAAAGTTTTGACATTCAAGTCCCAGTAGTTTCACGCATTTTCATTATTAAAATATATATCCCAATTTAAAATTCTCAAATTATAAAAGTGAGAAACAATAACTAAAGAATAATATAAATAATAACTATTCCTGAATAATATAAATAACATGGAAATATATATGAAAAATCTAAAAACACAGTCAACTAAGGCGCAAAAAAATGAATTTCTAATTAAAAAATTTTTTATCGTAATTCAAAATTACTTTTGATTATATTGATTATCATTTTAAATAAATAGTCCAAATTTTAAAATTTTTTGGCAGATCCTTAAAAGCTACAAATCTAATGTGTATAAAGCTAAGGAAAATGGATCAACAATTTTGAATGCTTAGAAAGTAGCATCATCAATGTCACCATTATTGAGACTAAGCTGATGATTAAGAGGTCATTTACATTATATCCTACATAAATAAAATCTGGAAAGAGAAGAGATTCATTCAAAGTCCTTAGAGCAATAAGGATTAAATCAGAAAAGTGAAATTGAAACTTGTTATGAGAAAAGTACTGCTTCAACTGGCGAAACTTGCCAAGTTCGTGGTTTTTCTATGAAGTCTTACTCAATTTCTATTTTCTGCACGTTACACCGAACACCTTAAGGATCTCACTTGACTCCGAAGGCTGAATACGTCTCTCATTACACACTGCTAGAAGTTCAGATCATATTCAAGAAGCTCCACATCCATACAGATGTGAGTTGCACAGTTCGTTAAAAAAGGCATCAAGGGTCCCTCAAGATCTAATTATGTAAATAATATCTGACACTCAACGAATTCAATTTAATAATTTTCTTTCTCGACAAAAAATATTTTAAAAAGCATCAAAATCCAATGCTATTATTCTGCTAATAGATATTATTCGTAAATAATAAATCATTTAATAATGATATTTTGATAAAATTAGATTTTATCAAAAGAAATATTATACGTTTGAGGAAAAATAAGTAATCATTATTTTACTTTTGAATTTTCTTTTTCCTTTGCATTATATTTTTACTCTTGACTACTTCGTGCCCTATTTTTTATACACAGAGAGAAATTCCTGGTTACAGTAACCTGATGCATACTGTTAAATTTGTCTTTGACTATATTTTCAGGTCAGAACTGAGTTTGGAAGAGTTGTACTGGTGTCCAATTTTTCTGGTTACAGGAACCAGAATTATTAATCACAGTGACCTGTGAGTTAGTCAAAGCGTTAAATGATTCTTTTTTTCTGGTTCCAATAACCACATTTTCTATTTACGAAAACCATATTTTTTGGTTTCAATAACCTTAAATTAGCTTGTTCGTGTGTGTTATAGATTATTAAATAAATAAATATTTTATAATTAAAAATATAATTAATAAAAAATATTTCATTAAATTTTGTATAATAATTTTTATAGAATAAATGTAGTTTAGAATACTTCTTTTTTTATTCAAGAAACTCATACTGCTTATTTCACTATATGTTTTACAACGGAAAAGAATAATTGTGGTGCCAAAATATAATACAACGTAGATTTAGAGATGAAGGAAGAAATTGAAAAAATTCTTGAAAAGGTGATGATACATGCTTCATAGTATTTTTTTGTGCCAGAATTATTCTCTCCCGTTGTAGAAAATGTAGTGAAATAAGCAGTATGATTTTACAATACAAAACAACCATTGACAACTGAACTTAATATGAAGTTAGCTGCAGACTAGCGCGTGATAAATCGAGATAAATCGAACCTTACTCCCTCGAAGCCACTACAATTTTCAGGTTCCTGTAACCAGAAATCTTTAACAGATATAACTTGAAATTGTGCTTAAAGACATTTTCAACTGCGACGTGTGGTTACTGTAATCAGAAATAGGAAATCGTATTGAATCTGGTTATTGCAACCTGTAACAGTACATCTTGAACAGGTAAAATGTAAAACAAAATCGTGCAATAAGAAACATTGTTTCAGGAAGTCTGTTAATTAATTCTTCTTAAGTGTCTTTCGTTTAGTAATCCCACATGATATGCTATAAAACATTTTTTGTTTTTCAAAGGGCAGAGAAAAAGTGCGAAAGAGGCTTTTAGTGATAGCCTTTAAATTACATGTGCTCCATAATTAAATTCTGTTGTGTCCGATGCTTCCTATTCCCGAATTAAATTGCAAGCTTGACTACAGTCTAATTAGAAGACATTTCATTTGGTTTATCAGGCACATAATTTACATTTATTGTGATGTGTGAATGTGCACGTCACGATGACCAAGATAATTGTATTAAGGGGATTGGGCAGTCGAAATCACTGAAAAACAACCTTTTCAATCGAAGTTGATTATAAGTAAATAGAAACAAAAATAATTTTATTTTTTTACTTTGCTTTTTCCATATATACATTTTACATTATTTTATATTTTTATGCTTTTCATTTCTTACAACTGTGAAAATAATTATTTTTTATTAATTTAATGTATGCACCCTTCTTTATACAGAAACTTGAATTTTTTCTTTTCCATTTGCGGCTATGGATCAACCAAAACACGTGACCCAATTCCTGTAAAATTGATTGTAAGATAACTTTTTTTCATGCGCAAAATATATTTCTAAAAAATTTAAGGATATGATACAATACAGTAAAGAACAGGAAAGAATTTTTCTTGTGCAATTTCTTTTTACCAGAAAAATTTTAAGACTTTTTTTAATAAGAAGTTCGAAAATACAAGAAAAATATCCTTATTCAAACAACCTGATGTTTATCAATAAAAGGGTGCATCATTTCCTTTTGTTGGAAAAGTATTTTTCCCAGAAAAATAGTATATTATGCAATTGGGGAGAAACATTTATTCTCCCTAAATATACAATATACTATTTTATAAATAGCAGATACAATACTTTTAGGACAATTCACTTAAAAGTGTTCTTTAATTTAATTATTGTTCTTTTTCCACATCATAAATTTGTTTTTATGTATGATAAAACGATTATAAAAAGGAAATATGTTTAGTCTCTTATTCTTAATTTTTTATACAGTAATACCCATAAGTTTGAATCAGTAATCGAGTAGTGTTATCGTTAGAGAGAAGCTAGAAAAATAAAAGTACTAAAATACAAGAATTCTGATATTTACGACCACAAATTGCATGGATTACTCTTCACAACACTGAAATAATGGATGGTACTAGTGCATAGCAATTTCAGAAAACTAACTTCCTTACGTTAAAGTGCAAGAGGTGAAATAGCGTCATAATTCTACTTGCAACTATTGATCGAACTTTGCCCTATTCGTCTTCAAAATAATCGATTGGAAAAAAAATTGTTCAACCTACATTTCATGAAAAATTACAACTTGTGGATTCAAGATTATTAAAATTTTTTTTGGACTACATAGATTAGTGTAGCTATGTTTTTAAAATAATGCATAAACACTTATTGTGAAATCAGTTAAAATCAACTTACTGAATAGCTAAAAATCGGTGATTGATTTGAATTAGTGAAAAAACTGCTGATTGAAGTTAAGAGAGAATAATGATAAAATTTACAATGATGAAAAACGTGTTAGATTTAACAGTCAATAAGTTAAAATAATAATAATTTAGCCGATACTATAAATTTTACAGATGCTTTAAAACAATGTGCCGATTTTCTGTATATATTTAATTGACTTGATGATTATTTTACAAAAATTTCTGTTAAATTTAGATTGAGGAAAAATTGGACATCCATTTTTGTAAAATTAACCGAGAAGTCACAAAATTTTTTTTCTGTTTGTTTAGATGGTAGACCATATAAACGAGGTTTTATCCCCAGCGGACATAAAAGCATTTACTTATCTTCGCATGTAATGCGGCTTGTTATGACACGAATGATATGAATTTAGTACGAGTCTCTGGAGTAATTAGAAAATTTTCTACAACGTTTCGGAAGCTGACAGGTTTCCTACACTTGTATCCTCATAATGGGCTGTAGCGACCTCATTAAACTTCCTGTTTTCCCTTCTCTTGGTTCCCGTACCACCTACTGGTTTACCCAAATTGTTTACTCATCGTACCTTATTATTAGCATAGTGTATACAAGGCCCAATAATACGAAGCAGTCGATCAGAACTCGTTCAGTTATTTTCTAGTTGCAGCAGGATAGACAACATCGGCATGACTTCGCGCAAGCTCTGAAATTGGGTCGTCCTATGCCAAATCGATCAGTCATTCCGACCAATACGAGGAATTTCCACCAAATTATTTACAGTCCATCTCTTGCAGATCTTCGTCAATTTAAGCAAGTAGTTTCTGAATTCGGACGGTGCTGTGTCGATCAAAAAAGGAAATAATAAATCCCTAAGAAAGTATATGGTTCAGGAGTAAATAACTTTTACAGGAGTTTCACAAAATCGGAGAAGAAACGTCGTTTTTGAGAGGATTGTAGGCCTTCATCTTATGAAACCCTACTATAAAGCGAGGAAAAGTTCTTTCTTGTCAAGTGTGGATGAGGGCATCTTGAAAAGCCCCAAGGTCGATGACGGTGGCTTGTAGTTAAGAACTCCTGCGAATTATCGATTAATCTTATACTGGCTGCTGATCAATCTAATACGAATTACCGTTTTTCTAGAAGCTTGAAGCCGACCTTTTCCTAATTAAACAAGTCACTGGGCTTGACTACACCTCGTTAGATGCTGAGATTAGACGTTTTGAAAGAATTACTTTCCATGTATCTTAAAAAACACGAAAACTTGTTTTGCACAAATTTTGAGCGTTTCAGCATTTTATTTGATAATCTTTCAGTCAACTTTGAATAGAAGCTCAAATCTGTGCTTTATACAGAAATACAGGGTGAGTACAATTCTGTAGATGCTGATCCGTAAACAATATGAATCGACATTGATTATGTCATATGACATATTAAGAAGAATCGACTTATTGAGACAACCACAAACTAAATAACAGTTTATAATATCATGAAAAATGAAATTAAAATAAATTGTAATGAAAAATAAGAGAAAATAATGAACTTAGGTAAATACAAAAAGATCCAAATTATTTGTTTATAAATAGTTATTTGACATTGCTCTCTAAATCTGAATCAGTCAAATTTTTACTCATTGAATCAGTGATTTGCCTTTTCACTAATTCAACAGTTAAAAAATATATTTCACTGTTAAATCAGTTGATTATCACTAATTGAATTAGTGGAAAAAGTATTTTCACAGTTAAATCAGTTAATTTTCACTGAAGCAATTAGTGGAATTTGACTGATTTACAGTAACTTCTATTCAGCTACTTGAATGAGTCAAATTTCACTGATAATCAGTAGATTTTGACTGATTGATATTTAGAGAGTGCACTTTTTCTTGACCTTCCTGTAACTAATCTTAATTTTCATCCAAAACGAATAAACAAGAACTCATTTTGTTGATTAAAACATTCTCTATAATCCTATCGGTTGAATTTTATTTTAATCAATTTTTGAGAAACTACACATTGTACGAAATTTATAAAATTCACTCAAAGACTGGAATTATAGAGAATTTTTTAAGGCCATCGACTAAGCTGTCCACGTGACTTAATTATAGTTTATATTAATGTAAGATAACTTAATGAAAAAAATGAGCTCTTGTTCATTCAGATTGGATAAAAATTGAGATTTGTTACAGGGAGGCCAAGAAAAAAAATGAAATAACAAGTAGCTGTAGACAAATAATTTTAATCCTAACTTATTTTTCTTATTTTATGTGAATCGAACCTCCTCAATTATGAGTATATTAATTATTAACATAATATTACATGGCAATGACACAGATATGTGATGATGATTGAATTTACTGCTGATTTTTCGCTCTTTAAATGAAGAAACTAACTTTCGAGATCAAATCATCAAGAAATTAGTCACATACTAGATTGAAGTTTAAACGTTTACACAGAGAGAAGTTTCAGTATGTAATTGAATTTAGAACAGAATTTAAACTCAACTTATGAGACAGAGTATGTTGGTGCACAAACACAGGCTGATGAAAGTGCTACTACAAACTACACTAGGCAGAAGTTACGTCCTTTGTCTTTCACAAATAAACAGATCGCGTCTCCAAAACGCAGCGTTTGGGGAAATTCCTTGAAGCCATGGATCAACCGTATCACGTGACTAAATTCCTATGAAAATTCCTGTAAAATAACTTTTAAAGTTTACAAAAAATTTTGAAAGTGTAATAGAAAGACAAAGAAGACCTGTCAACTTCGTTTTGGTAATTTCAGAACGAATGTGAAAGTTAAGTACACTGTTAAAAAATCTTATTAATTTTAATAGAGTTTATTATACATGTGGTAAATTAAAATTAATATATTTGTATATTATGAAAAATTAATATATATTCATGTTACATTTAATAACTTTTCAATTTGTATTTGTATTTTTTAAGATGAAAATATTTTAAATTTAATATACGTTACTGAAAAGAACTTCCATTACATATAATGGAAGTTTGATACAGAAATTTCTAACAGTGCATAATAATTGCCAATGATACAGTTTTATTTCCTCTCAAAAATGTTTAGCAACATGTATACAAATGTTCTATATTGTCTTCTATTACTTTTTCTTGATGTTCAGAAAGATATTTTGTAAACCATTATAATTATTTTACAAGAATGGACTAATGAATAATTTAGGCAAATCATTTTAATTATTATAATATCATAAAATATATGTCTGAAAATTACGGAAACGTAATCAGAGATAATAAAAAAAGTTTTTCATTAATTGTTTGGTAAAATTTTAATAATTTTTTCCAAATTACATTGACAAACATTTTTAATTACTTTCTATTAAATTACTGAGATTTTCAGACGGATATATTCTAATTACAAAAATTTTATCGTATATGAATTGAATAACTCATAAATGGTCTTTTAAGGTAGTTGTTGCGCCAAAAATCAGTCTCTGGAAAAGAAGTTTTTCTATGATTTCAAGACTGGTAATTATATAATCAGCCGTGTCATATGTAAGGAAAGACACTCTTTTTAATAAAAAAAATTTAAAAATTACGAAAAATAATATTTTAATAATGTTTTTTGTAATAGGATATTTCCTCATTATCGCTCCATACCAAATTTTCAAAAATGGTGCGATTCTGATAAATCATGAATCATTTTTTTAGGAAAAGGATTCTCTACAATTTTACCGTTTCCGATTTTTGAAAATAAATCAATTATTATCAAATTCAGCAATTTGTTTATAAAAATTTCGTTTTCGAAAATTGTTTTTTAATGATTTCAACCATTAATGAATTTATTTTCAAAAATCGGAAACGGTAAAGTTGTAGAGAATCCTTTTCCTAAAAAAATGATTCATGATTTATCAGAATCGCACCATTTTTGAAAATTTGGTATGGAGCGATAATAAGGAAATATCCTATTACAAAAAACATTATTAAAATTTATTTTTCGTAATTTTTAAATATTTTTTATTAAAAAGAGTGTCTTTCCTTACATATGACACGGCTGATGATATAATTACCAGTCTTGAAATCATAGAAAAACTTCTTTTTCCAGAGACTGATTTTTGGCGCAACAAATACCTTAAAACCAGAAATTGTTGATTGTTCGGATGTGTTATTTATTATTATTTAAATTATATTTATTTTATCTACATTTTATTCATATTGAATATAAATCTACGCAAAATATACACATAACACTTGAATTATCTATTACGATCTGTAGATTTTTTCTTATCTGCACTTGGAGCAAAATTCGATTGACTCAACAAATATTTTATTGCATCACAAAGAAATTAAGTTAATCAAATTTAAAAATTGCTTTTACATGAATTAAATTACAAATTAGGTACCTACTGTAATAGTAATTGATGTATTCAAGTTTATTTTAGACCTATAACCGTTATAAATGTATGAGTAATAACCTCTTTTATAAATCTCTTTTCAAGAAAAATAGCAATTAGAAATTGTCATAGTGTTTTCTTAAGACGATTTTCAGTTGTTTTTATGGCAATTTTTCTTGATAAAAGATTTTTAACGTCAATATATACAGACAAAACAAATAATCCATAAAAATTTTCTACTCAGTTTGGCACTTTTGAGCGAGGTTTTAGGTATTGTGCATTTCAAGGAACATTGGGATAGAAGATATAATAGCAAAACGGTTGGAGAAAAATTGAGGAGCTATTTATCAATATTCAAAAATTCTTGAGCAGTTAATGAATTTCCTTTAGACATTTTTGTTATTTTCAGAATATTTTATGATTAGTTATCGAAATTTTCTAATAATTCACATGGAGGAAAAAAGGTTGTTGCATTAACTGGGTTCATGCGTTAAAATATTGACAGCATAAAATTTCTGTAAATTTACACTGTTAGAAATTTCTACCGTAATTTCCCGAAACTCGTAACTAAAGTTTTGTTCAGTTACAATTTCGTTGAAATTAAGATAGAATTTCAGAAAATTCATTTACTTTTTAATAACTTTAAGAAACAATTTCTTAATTTTCAGTTAGAAAGTGTTGAATATTGCGATACTTTTATCTGGCAATTTTGAACCTTTTTTTTTGTAAACATAATAGATTAGTCGATAAATATTACATATTTTCCTGTTGAAGTAACATTTTAAACAAAATCTCATATTACTTAAATATCTGTTTAATTTACAGAAATGTTATGCTGTTTTTAAGTTATGAACTCAGTAAAGTTCTCCATAAATTCAAGTGAATTATTTTTGCCCATGTATTCTTTATTAGTTTAAAAGTGAAAGTAATTGGCATTGTTTACATAATTGTCAATAATTTTTCATTTCAGATGTACGCAGGCAAAAGTAAACTTCCGGGAAAAGGAGAAACAAGTGCTGGACAACATACTGGGACCTGGAAGATACGACGCTCGTATCCGTCCGAGCGGCATAAATGGAACAGGTAAATACTAGTTAGCCTTTTTTATAAATTTTAAAGACCTTTCTTCACTATCACAGGTACCAAGCGTTATGCTAGAAACGCAAAAGTCGTTCCCTCGAGTTTCTGAACATGCTACAAAAGTTTATCCAAAAGTTAATGTTGTTTTCAGATTTTCCGATCAATGAAAATATTTCATCAAGGATATGCAAATTGCATTAATAAAATAGAAAAGTGAATGCGCTACATTTTAACAGAAGTTTCCAAATTGTTCTTTTTACTCAAAATTGCAAGATTTTTATTTATTTTCCAAAGAATTTAATTATAGATATTTTTTGAAGATGTAACACTGAGTTTTTCAAAGTTTCATTCATGAATTAAAATTGTGCGACTGAGCCGATCGACAAACATTTGACAATTGCAAAAAAAAATTATTTAAAGCGCACCCTCTGCTTTCACCCGCTTCATTAGCAATCAGAGTCTGGAAAATTGTTTCAAATGTTATATAATAAGACAAGAAATAAAAACGCGGCCTCTCAAAATTGCTGACTTCAAAAAATTAATTTTTTTTAATCAAATTGATGAATGAGTCTCATCAAATATTCAAATATGCGGTGAATATAATCTCATAAATTGCAAAACTGTTCGAAAAAAGATGATGGAAGTAATTTTAAGGTACATAAAAAATAATTAAAAATTTAATTTCAGCTGTTAAGAATAATAAACGAATCATAATTTTTCTAGTCGTCATCAATTTACGGATTATATTCGAGTGTTCAAAGTGCCCGAGGGAAAGTGCTGAGTTTCTTTAGATCTGGTTTTTATTTTTCGGTCTAGTTCACTTTTTGCTTGTAAAGACGAGAGCGGAAGAAGTGATGTGGGATGCCATTAGGAAATTGAGTATGGATCGAACAAATGCAGGAAGAAAACTTTAATGTTATGTACTTTGACAGTATTTATGATACTAGTAATGGCTTTTACATTTACAATCACTCAAAATTCGTATAACGCCTAAATCATCATTTTATGAGAGATATATTTATATATATTTTTATACCTATTTAGTCAATGTATAGACTGAAAAATCTTTCGTCAAAATATAATATTTCAAAAAAATAATCAAATTTCAGTATGATACAGTTTTAAAGTAGGACTGTTTTTATTTATTTTGTTTTTATTGAAAATTTAATTTTTATAATGTTATTTTTTTCGAGTAAAACGTGGATTTTTTATGCTCTTTTGATTCAGTAACTTCAATTATATTTTTATTGTTGAAATGAACAAATTTATCATTTTGAAAATTCAACTGTTTATTATTTTGAATTTAATGATATTAAATTTACACAATATTTTAGTTTTCAAAGGAAAACGTTTGAAGTTGAACAAGCTTAAAATTAAAAAAATTTTCATTTGCATCCGTAAAGATTAATTTCAAATTGTAAATGAAGTAATAAAGGATATCTAAAAAATCAAACATATTACCAGAACACATTGCATCTATTATGATATTTAAAATAAAATTCGAAATAGTTTCTTAATAGTTCAAAAAAACATTTTCAAGCAGATTATGCAATATTATCATAATAATTAATATTGTGACAAAAATTTCAAACTCAACTAATTAATTTGAAATCATTTACAGCCGCAAGGCTGAGCCACTAGGCGATATAAGGAGATCTTCCTGTGGAGAAAGAGATGTCGGACGCCTGTGTAGCTCAGTGGTTAGAGCAGTCGACCGGCAATCGAAAGACCTGGGCTCGAATCCCAGCGCAGTCGAAAGCGTCATTTTTTCCACAGAAAGATTTTCAAATTCTTTAAACATATTACCAGAACACATTGCATCTATTATGATATTTAAAATAAAATTCGAAATAGTTTCTTAATAGTTCAAAAAAACATTTTCAAGCAGATTATGCAATATTATCATAATAATTAATATTAGAATTACATGAATTTAATATACATCTATTTTATTTATTTTATTTTCATTATTTATTTGATCTATTTCATTTTATTTCATTTGTCTATTTATTCATTCATATTCTTCTTTAAGGACGTTCTCTTGAAAATCACTTTTCTTTAGATTTCTTTCAAACTTCGTAAATAAGTACTTTTTACCATGATCTACAAAGCGGTAAAAAGATTAGCATCAAGACCGGTACTTAAAATCGAGAAATTAAGCTCTAAAGTTGAATCTCTTAACACGTGTTAGATAGGCGTAGTTCAGTTTCGCGATACCTTTCTTTAAATTAAAAGCACAATTTTCTTTAGATTTTTTTGAAAAACTAGTATATTATACTAAAGATTATAAGGAATCGTATGCCATCATAAAAAATACGTGTACCGGCACTACTTTTAAAGATATACGTTGTTGAAACTCGCAGTTGCACAAATTCTTAGCCGGCTTGCTTAAGCAAATATGGTGACTTGGCAACACCGCATCAACAGCGCGCGCATACGCTTACATTTGACATTGTTTCCAGGGCTTTGTTTTTACGAGCAGCTGATTTTTGTGAAATAAAAAATCCATTTTTGTTGCGAAATTTATTAGACATCTTATTAGTATTTACAAACTGTCAATAAACTCATAATATAACCTCTCTCACACCATATGCTTTCGACTCGATATGAGAAAGACAGGAAAGCGGTGTTGCCAAATCGCACAAATCGACGCAGAAGACACATTTTGTTACTTTTGCGTATAAACGGTGCTCAACTCATTCGGTTAGAAAGCTTAACAGTAATCCCACTACCTATGATAGAGTAGGATGAGCACATCTACGGGCAAGAGAACGTCCTTAAAAGCCATACAATATGTTAATACATAAACATTTTTTTTTAAATGAAATGTACCACTAGTCTTTTTGACTAGTTTGGTAGATCTAGTGTTAAATTCAATTTATTTGTCATCATTATTATTTTTCATAAACTCGAAATACTAATTTTTCTCCCGCAATTCATTAAGTACTTTTATGGAAATATTTAATTTTGATACTACATTTCGAATAATTTAAATATTTATACATGGAGAACCTTTTTATAACAATATATGTTTTATTTTATAATGATAATTCTAAAAAATATTAGGAATCTAGGGAAAATCGAGGTGCAATGGTAATTATTCCTAGCGGGATGGAAATTTTTCACAGCCAAAATACTAAATATTCTAAAAATGATATGAAACTTTAGTATAAACGTTATAGTGAAGTTTGATACAATCTATAGTAAATTATCATATAGTTGATCTAAAATTCAGTATTTCCCTGTAAAAAATTCTCACTATTACACGTTTTTCCCTAAATTGAAACGCAGTTTAGCGAAAATTGTAAACTTGGGTTTCTCTGTTTACGTTTTTACATATCTTAAAAAAGTTATAATAAAGTTTCATGTACTTTTACCATATATTCTGGCAAAAAGTCTTTAATGCAGTTAATCATGAAATTCGGCTAATTGTACCATATATATAGTTATTTTAACAATAACTGAAAGTAAAATGTAAAAGTAAAATACTGGAAATTAGGAAAAAATTGACCGTGTCATTCTTCAATTAGTTAATTAATCAGTATGTTTATAAAGGCAAATTATAGTAAAAATAAGCATATTTTCAATTTTCATAAAAATAATAATTTAACCACTTTGAAATGTTTTTGCAACATCCGATGAATAATACGATATACTAAAAAGTGAATGAAAAGCAAAAACGATTTAATTGTCAAAAAACCTTTGCAAGCATTACCTCTTTGTTTATCGATCAGCAAGATGATAAATGATGCGGGCAGTGAAAGAGTAATTTTGTTTCCACTGTATATCGGGAATCATCTCACACACGTTTATTACAGTTCACCCCTCGCTTGATAGAAAAGGAAGGAACTCAATGATTAGAATCGTAATTGACAATTAAGTACATAAATCTTTGCAACTACATGACGAATTTCAATTCAAAAAATCAATTCATGATGTGGACATTTTGCGTATTTACCACATATAATATATTTTATTCCAAGACTGAGTTTTTTTTTCGTGTAGCAAAATGATGTTGAAAGTATACAACAAAAATGTAAAAGATGAAGGTTTGCAACTGATATTAGACTATTTGACTTATTTATAGAGGCAGCAAATCGACACGTCTCCTAGTGAAGGGGTTACTATAATTTACGATTCTGTACTTAGTGATTCGCGAAGTTGAAATTATGCGAGCTGAGTTGAGCGAGTAACCCTCCATGTCCTGTAGTCAATGTCGCAATAGTGTGTTCGCTCGTGTAATGCATTTATGCGCATATAATGTGCCTACCTCTACGCCTCTGCTCGAGTTGCAACTCCTCCTCTGCATCACTAACGCAAGCCTTGTCGTAGGCCAGCGTTCATACATCGTTCATACATACAAAATCATAGGGCACATTACACCAGCTTGTGCATATTATTGAGGTAACGGGCCAAACCTGCAGATCAAGTCTAGCACTTTGATTTAGACATAGCTATACACTGAGAAAAAACTTAGTAATCGCGACAAAATGGTTTAATTGAGGATTTTTTAATGTCATGACAACATTTTTGTCATTTGAAAAAATTATTTTGTTAAGTCAACTAACTATTTTGTTGGGTCTTATTTTACTGCCTTGGCAGTAAATTCATGTGACAACAAAACTTTTTGGTTAACTGAACGAAATGCAATATTATTTATAGCTTCTTATGAAATAATAAACATTACTCTTTATACAAAAAATGTAAAATTTACGAAAAATATTTATTTTAATTATTTTATTTGCAATTAAACGGTAAATAAATATAATAAAGGTAAATTATAGTAAAAATAGCCAAATTCAGATTTCTATATACTAAAAATAATTTAAATTTAAAGAATTTGAAATCTTTCTGTGGAAAAAAGACGCTTTCGACTGCGCTGGGATTCGGGCCCAGGACTTTTTTTAAACTCAACTAATTAATAAAAATAATACTGGGACCATTTTGAAATGGTTTTGTAACAATCCGGTGAAGATAATACAATGCTATAAAAAATAAAATAAATAAATTGAAAATTACTGCTAGGTATCAATTTTTCTTAAATGGTCAAATTTCAATAAATCACTGCTTATTTCTCAGGAAAAAGAAACCGTACAACATGAACGTATCCAATTTTCAAAGGCTAAAATTGTTCAAGCAATATTTTGAATAGGTTTTATTAATAAATAACTATTATTTCACAATGTAATATGTATAATAAAATTGCAATCCTTAAAATCATAGAAAATCTAATTTAGGTATGTTTAATGTTCAAGTGTTGATAATTATAAAGAAGAAAACGGGTACAATTCGGACATTTATTTTCAGATGTTTAAAAATTTTTGCCAATGTTTCGCTTCCACTCCAGAAGCATCATCAGGGCATACAAAAATCAGCCATAAATTACTTTACATGGAATTTTTGGAATATAATGATTAAGTCAAAATATGACAGTCAATGGTAAAAAGACCCAACAAAAAATGTACCTGGCCTTACAAAACTGTTTTTTGCACAAATATTAAAAAATTTATTTAGTTGAGCTAACAAAACCTTTTCTCAGTGTACTGCGCAACATATACCTTCTACTTTACATCTGTGAAAGATATTTTCTACGCCTTGGGAGCAGTATTTTTTGCCAACCCAGACTCCACAATCAACCTTTAAAGTCAGAATGCTACACGTGCAAAACAAATCGGAATATAGCTGCCTATTTCCACTTCAATATCCGCTCTCGTCGTCTTTCCAAGGCATATGCATATATGTACACATACATTCTATTTTGCTTTCCTCGTTTCCGCTTGCTATAATAAACAAATAAGACTCCTTGCTATTTTTCGTTTATAATTATTATTTTTATGTGTTACAACTTTCAAATGATTGAGAAACTGAAATTGATTTTACTTATTGTAGAAGCATCTAACTTCAGAGACTTTTTAAGCAGGTTCAAAAATTTTCGGAGTAAACGGCTTGCACTTTTATAGAGTTCGGACTCTGTAGTTGATTTTTGTTCATTTGAAGTAAAAGTGAGTCTTTAACTTAAAAACTTACGTTACTTGTAACTTTTGAAGTACCTTCGTTACTTTTCAAAAAAGTAATTGTAACGCAATTTAGTTACTATTTTTTTGGTAACTTGTTACTTTTCTCTTAGTTCATTTTTTGTTGTTTTGTATTTTTTGTATATCTATCTCCTGATTGCTGTTGTAGCTAAAAACTGACTCTAAAGAGAGTTTTCCAAATGTATTGTGAGTTGTTGAACTTGATCAGATATATATAATTGAAATTCGAATTAAAAATAGGAGGGGGGGGGGGGTACGAAAAGTAACTTGAATTACTTTAAATAGAAACTATAATTGTAACATGTTACTTTTTTGCGAAGTAACGTAACTGCAACAAGTTAATTTTTAAAGAGTAACTTGCCCAATGCGACTATTTAACTTTAAACTAATAGAAACGTTTTTAAATTTTTGATAAAATTGTATATTAGGTTTAATATCTTATGATTATTATTTGTAAAAAAAATACATTCATGTACTAAATTTTTCTTCCAATTATCTGCCAAATTCTCTTCTAAATAACACTAACTCTATTATTTTTACAGTATTTTATTATTATTATTGAATGTGGGAGTCCTTTTTTAAATTCTAAAAAAATCAATCTACACTGAGAGAAATCCTATTAGTTGTGCTGACTAAAAGGTCACAACTATATATTTTTAGTAAGCAGTACCAAAAATTTTATAAATGTTACTAATTTTTTTTGTGAAATTGATCAAGTTCATTTATTTTGAGAAATGTAAATATTTTATTTCCATATGCAATATTTCGTGTGTAAACATGACTTGCAATTCTTTGATAATAGTAAACTTCAAGAAATAATTGTACAGACGAATTAGATTTTACCTGTTTATCAACTGTTTTGAATCGTTTTGAAATCGTTACATACATTGATTTCTTAAAATTTTGCTTTTGTTCTTTATCAAAATGAGAAGAATTAAATCATGGTAATTTTAAAGTATAATTGTAAACTGTTGTGCAGTTATTGATGAAAAACCTCTCAACAATTATCATCCTCTGTTACATTTTGAAAAACAATAATTAGAAAAGTTTTTCTCCTAAACAATTCTAACCTAAGAAAGTTCCCATCGACATTAACAAAAATAAAATAAATAGAATGATAAATTTAACATTAGCGCAATTAGTAAATTTTACAAAAACGTATTGGTAACATCTATTATAAGCTCAATACAATGTGGGAATGCATGAAAATAGTCGCGGCTACAAAACGGACCGACTAATCGGATTTTGTAAGTTTTACTAAAAATTTTAATCATTGCATATTTACATACTTGTGACCCTTTTTTACAAAAAAAAATAGGTAACCACGACTAATACTTTCTCTCAGTGTAAGTACTTTAAATTACTATTAGTAATGTCTGCTAAAATTAAAAAAATTGTTGGTATTTTTTCGTAAAATTTTAATTATTCAAATATGCTAAAAAAGTTGTACATGCTGCTAAAATTATTTGGAGTAAACGACTTGGACCTTTAAAAGGTCTAAATCCTAGTTATGATTTTTGTTTAGTGAAAGAGAAATCAGTCTGTTAAGAGTAAAAACATTTTGATTTTCAATTCCAAGCGGATATTTGTTATAAATCCATATAAAAATCTCTATTCATTTTTGAAAAATGGGGTTTTTATAGTCCTTTAATGAAGAGTAATGAAGAGCTTAATTTTGAATAACGTAACAATATTGATATTTATTATTAAATATTATTATATTGTTTTAAAATTTTTTCATAAATTATATAAATATTATTTTATAAAATTAATATTTCATCTTTAACTTGGACTTTTGAACGCAGAATTTTGCCAACTTTCATCTACTTTTAAGAAAAAATAATCAATAAATTTTTCTAAAACTGAAGACCTTGAAATTGACTTTTTTTGTGCCTTAGTATGAAAACACATGGACTTTAAAACTTGTATAATTTAAAAAAACGTTGTTGATGTAAGATTAGTATTAAAAAATAGAAAAAGCAAGTTAGGAATAAAGGCAAAAGAGTATTGAGAAGTACCACATTTATAATAAAAATAATTAAAATAATTTTAAGAGTTATCCTTTAATCTTACAATTTTGCCACCTTAAATTATAAATTCTTTTCAAATACTCTGAGAAAAAAAAAAGTAACAGCCTAAAGTTGATTAAAATGTCCAATGTTAGATGCTTCTACGGTAATTTTATTTTTCCTTGGCACTGAGTTAAATTTTCCAAAAAAGAGAAACTTTAAATTTTTTTTCACAATTTAAAGAGAGTGTCATAGCAACAAAAGGATAATATTATTACATGGCAAAGTGTAGACACTTGGATATTTCATTTGACGATTCCCATAAGTCAATTGGTTTCACCTAGAGCGTATTTGAAAGTTTCCCATAAAGAAGCTCTTAACTTTCTCAGAGGAAAGAGGAGTGCGGACAAGATAAGAGCTTAGGCAAAAAAAGAACATCAAACACTCTTAGAAAATTGCAGGGCTGAAGCTCGAGGGAAGTTCAGGTAAGGCTAGCTTGCCTTATCTGTGTATCAATGTAATCAAGGTACCTTACCGCTTGAGACCTTTTGCGTTGTCGATTATAACTTCATCTTGCACCGAACTACCCTTCGGCCCACTCAAATTGATTATAAACAGGTTAATCTCCGTTAATTGTCTGATTTTATGTATCTCACGGAAATGGAGTGCCTCGTAGCGATAACTCTATCAAATCGGCATCTTCAAAGATTCGGAATTATCTACAAGTTTACTCGTCTTCCAAACTCGCTAAAATCATCTTATATGAAAACTCGTATAAGAATATAAAATTATGAGAGAGGAACTTAGATTTTGAATTAGAGCAAAGTTATTTTTTCATATATTGGAAGATTTGCTACTGTTTAATTCTATCAGATTATAATCTTATTCATTACAATATTGCAGTACGTAGAATAATTTTTTCAAGAGGTCACCAAAGTTAGAGATAAAAGTTCTAACACGTAAATGGGAAAACGTAATTTATTAGCGGACGGCTTTGATTTATACACCAAACATGTGATGTAGTGGTGTAAAAGACAAAACAATCTTTGTCTAATCTATCAAAGCTTCTACTGTGCTAACAAAATCGATTCTGCTTTACCTAGACGTTGCTCTAATTTTTTTCAAACATTTAATCCATTTTTTATGACAATATTTCCTAGAAAAGATTCTTTTATGCTGTAATTAAAAATAAAAATTATAGAATGAAGATAATTTAATATTCTTTCATATATGTTATTGTGTCATATTAATTTACTTAGAAATGATGTTAGATAAGATTTCAAAAAATTAAAATTTATTATTAATAGTAATGATTAATAGATTATAATAATTTTTTAAGTATATATTTTTAAATTAAACATCTACTTTATTTCTCATTACATAATTAACAGATTTTTTAACAATTAACTTATCAATAATTTAGAAAATATAGTTTTAAATTATATCATGCAATCAATTAATATTACTGTGTTTTAACACACAAAATTGTTCATATTCACCTTTCTTTCTCAAAGAATTGACCAACAATTGGTTTTTTAATTTTATTTATTTAACGTTGTAAAACATTAATAGTACATGCATCACGATTTAATAATTCTGCCCTATAATTCAGAGTAAAAAATATTGTTTTCTTTCAAATTGCTTGGATGTTTAAATAATAGATATATTACTATTATTACGTTAATTCAATTAAAATAACGCACGCATCACGCAATACAACGGGGGAAACATGCTTATAATGAAATATGTAATTTAGTTTTAATCATAAAGAATACATATGAAACAATTTAAAAAATATCACAATTAAAAGTAGCAAAAATTTATGATTTTTCAGCGACGCCATTACGTATATTTATATTTTCAACAAAATTTGATGAATTAAACTCTCAGAAGAGATATTTTTCAAAATTTAAAATATAGAAAAATTCTTTTTTTTTATTAATTTTAATCGGTTATGTACATAAATAAATAATAAAATTGGAAATTATGAAACAACCTTTTCTCTTCAATTCTCATTATATCTGCCATGAAAAATGGACCCTACTATAAATAAGAGTTGAAAAATCAAAGACCTTTTTTATTAATGAATAAAAAAGTAACAATTGAATGAAAGAGAATGAAAATTTAATTACAGGAATATATATTGACGTGATTAAAATCACTGTAGCGTGAAAATTGAAGCAAGAAGCTCGAATGTTCGATTGATTTATTGAAGTAATCCTTTGAATGATGGTACTTTGAAGACCAGTTCGAACCATTTGTGTATACGAAATACGAGAGTCATTCCAAAAACGAGGAGGGTATTACACCTGGAAACATTGATACCAAGTTAAATTGATCAGTCACAATGATGAAAATCATGCATTGTCTATGACATTTTCGAATTCCGATTTATGGGCTTGACAGTAGTACGCGTAAATTCTCCAGTGAATCTCTCCTCTGCCTCCGAAATTGATGTGTGGTAGATTTATACGACATTTCAATTAATCAAAAGCAGAATCTCTTTAATGAATATACCGCGAACTGTTCTGAGTGTTTCAAATGTAAATTTTCATGAAAAAATAATATTCAACTTATGATTACTGTTTCAAAGTTGGCTTTTAATGTAAGTGATGTTTGGATTAATAATTAGCGTTCAACGCTTCATCCAGTAGAAAAACTCTCACTCTGAATACGAAATATGAGAGTTTTCTGAATGAAAATCGGAAAACGGTAAATATCAAACCGCTATAAATAATAATTTGTCAAATAATAAAATGAAGAAAAAGGTCAAAACATTTTTCAAATAATGAAAATTATTAGTTGGAATTTTTCAATAATTCATTAGTGAGCGACCAGCGTTCTCAATTTTCAATAAACAAGTATATTAAATTTTAGGAATACTATTGAACATTTTTGAATGATTATACAAAATTTTAGTCAAAGCTATAGGAGTATTAAATATTCAATTGTCTTTCTTATTTTTATGAAAAAAATTCTCAATATAAAACTTTTTTTAAATTTTTAAAAA
This sequence comes from Diplolepis rosae, assembly GCA_030998225.1. Taxonomy (NCBI): domain Eukaryota; kingdom Metazoa; phylum Arthropoda; class Insecta; order Hymenoptera; family Diplolepididae; genus Diplolepis; species Diplolepis rosae. The sequence goes on from JAPYXD010000695.1 coordinate 2,428,493, forward strand.
TTTGGTAAAAAACTTGTACACATAATTTCATAGTTTACTGATTAATTATACTTAATAAAAATGTGATAGAACAGTTTGTACTTTAAAACCGGATTCGAATGTATATCACTACAAACTCAAAATTACATCAAAGTTCAAGCAAAACTATAATTCAAAGCATCTAGAAATTCAAAACAATTCGAATTTTCAAATTACCAAAATGACCTACAATAAATTAGACAATCAAGTTTAATAAACTTTGTATTTGAGGTGTGCCACCTCAACCCCTTTAAATTAGACAATTTTCATCAAATCGTAGATACAGTTATCAATAAATCACCGGATAATCAAAATTTTAACGAGCGTAATTTGTAACTATGAACATCGAGAATGGTTCAATAAATCGAACATGCTAGGTGATTGAATTTGAGTAAATTTTGTATTGAATCCTGAGATTTGAGGTAGAATTGCATTTATAGATAGAAGATAAATAATTAAATGTGCATGACTTTAATCCTACCGATTGCGATTAGGTTGATACTGATTATTTCCGCTGATCGAATTAGTGTGCAGAGTTTGAACGCATATATACATATTCAGATTACTACTGACGTTTTACTGAGCAGTGAGTGGAGCTCGCGTAGTAGTTACGAGCGGCTTTGGTCAGCCATGCAATTGAAAACGGTGTATTTGACACGCAGTCAGTGCGACATCGTTTCCAACTAACCGACAACCAAACAATTTGTCCGAATAGAGTTGTACGATTTTCATTTTGCTCTAAAGTTTATTTTGTTGCGCGGCCCTTTTTAAAAAACTATACACCCAGAAAAAAGTATTATTTAAATTTAAGAAATCGTTTTTTTAACATCATTTCTTCAATTCGAAGTAAAAACACCTTTAAAACAAATATAAATTTATTCGATTATAAAAAATTACGTTTTTAGCCTTATTTAAATAAAAGAAATTATTTTTTAAACATTATTTGATTTAAAACAAAAAATCCAGTCTAAAACAGTACTGGCAAAAACTTAAGAAATTATTTATTTAATTTTATTGAACGAAGAGAATTTTTTCTTTAAATTAATGAAAATATTTCTGATGTGAGTCACATTACGTATGTACTATGCGACTGCGCAAACATTTATTTTTTTTAATTCAAAGAAGAAAAACATTCAAGAAATTTCTTTACATCAAAGAAACCTTTCTTTGACCGTATAGCAATGCACAAATTTGATTCAAAGAAATTTGGTTTAAATCGAAGAAACTTTTTTCTGGGTGTATTTTTACTAAATTACTCTTTCCCGAATCGCACTTTCCAGATTTTTTTATTATGTCCTATAAAACTATATTTGCATAGTATTAGAACGAAATGCATAAAATATTCCCTCTTATAAAAAAATAATCGAGAATTAAAGAAAAGGTTGTTTCATCCAGGCAAGCGTACACTGTTAAAAATGTTTGTAATTTTACAATACTTTAATAGAATTTTATTACCAAAAAGTAATCTAAAATTACAGTCGAGATATTGTGAAGTGAAATCACAGTACGTGTCAAGTAGTTTTACGGAATTATAATACAATTGTTGTGAATTTTCTGTGGATCAACATCATCATCAGTTGTAAAATTACATTATACCTATTTCAGTAATCAACTTCCATTACACTATTGTGAAATTACAACAGAAATTTTGTACAGTGTATTAGAAGAACGAAAGTCTAATAATGAATTCGAGAAATTGATGTCGCAATGAGTAATAATTGTGCCAATTTACGAAAGTTTTTCACTTTTTATTTTGAGAAAATAAAAGAATTCGGAAATTGAAAAATCCCCTTTATCAAGATGGAGTTTGTGAAAAGCGAATTGCACCGTTTTATTAAAGATATTTATTAAAATAAAGCTAAAGAGAAGAAAGAAAGAAAAAAAGATGAACGTGTATGTATGAAACTTAAAATTAGACACTTAGTAAAAGGGGGCTTTGTTGTTTTTGGCCTTAGATGGGCCGGCCATTGTGCGGGTAAACCTGTTTGTGCGAAGCATAGCGACAATTAGTGACATCAAGATGGTAAGTATACAATGCCTGTTTTTGTCGACGCGGGCATCTCGTTCCATTCACGCGATTTTTATACTCCCGCAACCTAGGCGCAATAGTAGGATATAGCGTGTTTTTGCCGACAGCTATTCTTGTCGGTATGCTGAATAGCATCCTTCTTTCGAGCATCTTCGCATCATCCAATTTAATTAACCCTGACCTTCTAGCATTTAGCATAGACGCAGGCATGAGGCATACGTTTCAGCTTGTTTACTGACAGCGCGTCAAGAACCACGGAATTCGGTAATGCCATCATCGAAGTAAACAATTATTATTTAGTCGTCAGGTTCCGATAGGGGTGCGCTTCAAGCAACAGCGGGATCAAATCAATACACTGACAAATATCCTGCCACCCTTAAATAAACCCGGCTTCATCAGCAAATATTCACCCACATTATATAAGACTAATCTAGAGAGTAACAGATTATATATCTTCAAAATGTTTATTTCTTTTCGTATTCAGAATTTAACGGCTGTTATTGCCTCAAACATAGAATCGAGTGGAAATTATTAATTATGAAGAATTGTAAGTTAATAACTATATCTTCTTGATGTAAAATCCTGTATCCTATTTTCTCTAAAGAGTTGCCATGAATGCACCCATAGCAAATGAATTTACTTGATCTAATCAAACTATTTTATTAAATGAACCAAGATCTTTAGCTGAGTCAAATTAAATTCGGTTTGATTAACTGAATTATTTGTTTTTTTGACCAAATCGTATTCAAACAAACCATCTTTGGTTGCATGAAATAAATGATTTTTGCAGAATTAACCAAAAATGTGGTCAATCGTACACCCAGAAAACAAATATAGTTCATCTAATCAAACCATTTTGTGCAATTAGCCAAGAGTTGTAAGTTATGTCGAATGATATTTGTTTTAATCAACCAAATCGTAGGAAAACAAACTATCTTTAGTTAAATAAAACAAATTTTTATATGGATTTAACTGAACTTTTTATTGACCGTACAACAACAAAATTCCATAATTGAACCAACCAAAATTTTGGTGATTAAACCAAGATTTCGTTGGATCAACCAACAAATTTGCCTATTATACGACTGATCAAATTTTTGATAAGATTTGGTTAAATCAGACAAATAATAATACATTAAAAAATTGCTTTGCAATCAGTCATTCATTCAAAAATAATTAAGTTTATTTAAAGATTCATTTTTGCGATCCATTTGGCTAATTAACAAAATTGTTTTATGTACAAAATATAATATTATATAGGAAACTAGTATACATAAAAGTTAATAAGATATAAGATGGAAACAATTCTGTTTTTATGAGAACGATTTAATATGCCTACCTTATCAGCTTGAGATCTTCGTGGAATAAATAACGAGAAAAAAGTAGATTTTTATTTTATATTCTGCAAGCACGATCTAGCAGTAAGTATTTTCTCGGAAACGAGCTTGCAATATAAAACGATAAGCTTTTTATAGGAAACAAGGTTTTTTTAATGCGTATTATTATCAACGCTATTAGGTACGCAATAGATCTGATTCATGGTAATAACTTATACAATTAACTTTTACTTTTCAATTTAACATATTGAATAACCAATTACTACTCGATTATATTTTACAATTAAAGCAGCCTAATTCTGGATAAGAATTCCATACGACCTTAAAACCAACTACTAAATTTGTTTAAATCTTTTAAAATTATTTATCAATGATATTATTATAAAAACTAACATAAATTCTTTGCTAAAAATTATCTTATTAAAAAAATACTAGACTTGACAACTTTGAAAAATAAAGAATTTTTTCAACAAAACGCAATACGAATTTTAACATTTCAAGTCTTTATGAACTTCACGTCGTTATGAAAAAGAGCTTTTCATCACTATCAAATTGTTTACGAATTAATAAAATTTTATGAAGATAGTGGTTGGCTATAATATAAAATGAAGATATATCGTAAAGTAATATTTTCTTCAAAGATGCTCTCTTCAAAACTAAAAGTCCATTACGGATCAAATACATTTTATTAAATTATCTTGGCAGATGTTTCCCTTGACGCTCTGTGTTGAAATAAATATAATATTTATTGTGTTTCTGAGGTATTTAAATCCTTATGTATACTTCTTGTAGGAAAACAAGAATACACTGTTAAAAATGTTATTAATTTTAATAGACTATAATATACAAATGGTAAATTAAAATAAAATTTTTTGTATATTATGAAAAATTAATATACATTCATATTGAATTTGATAACTTTTCAATCAAAATATACACTACCGGTCAGAATTGTGGGACCACCTGTTTTTCGATGATTGCTTAAATTATCTTTATTTTAATTCTGTAAGTGATGAAATTTTTACTCTAAATAGTGTGAAAGCCATCAAAATTATCTCGAAAATTAGTCTAGAATGAAGTCGTTTCGTTAAATTTTGAAGAAGTTATTACAAAAAAGTCCAAATTAGAATGTTTTCTTAAATTTTAAATAACTTTCGAAACAATCAACATTTTTTAATGTTCTTGGGCTCATTTTGAAGCTAAGATTCTACAGAATCGCAGTAAATTGTCATTATAAAACTATAATTTTTCTCTTGCATAATGCAAAGAGTTGAAATTGTAACAAAAAAGTAGGGGAATTTCGAAAATATTTCATCTGTAGGAAAATCATAATAAAGATCATATGAATATATATTTTAAGGGAGTTCAATACAAAATTCATGATTATATGTTTCATATATCTTATAAAAATGTTTTTCTTAGCGAAAGCAATATTGGAATTTTTCCAACTTTTTTATTTGAACTTTAACATCGAGCAGTATGTAAGAAAAAAATTACACATTAATTCTAAGAATTTGGTTCGATTTTTTAGAAATTTTGCTTTAAAATTAGTCGAAGAACATTAAAAAATGTTGATTATTTCGAAAGTTATTTAAAATTTAAGAAAGCATTGAAATATTGATTGCACGGAGAAACTTTTTATATAAATTTTTACTATAGTATTTTTCAATTTAGGGAAAAACGTATCACTTTGAGAATTTTTGTTAGTAAAAATAATAAACTTTATAATAATGATATGAAACTTCAGCATAGTTCATAGCAAATTCTACTATAGTTTATTATAAAGTTTCATATCATTCTTCTAAACTTTAGTATTTTTACTAACAAAAATTCTCAAAGTGATACATTTTTCCCTAAATTGAAAAGTACTATAGCAAAAATTTATATAAAAAGTTTCTCCGTGTATTTCTGCAATAACTTCTTCAAAATTTAACAAAACGAATTCATGCTGGGCTCATTTTATGAAGAATTTTTATAGCGTTGAATTTAATTAACAGAAGAAATTTTTTTACTTACATAATTCAAATTAGGATAATTTAAGCAATTATCGAAAAACAGGTGGTCCCACAATTCTGACCGGTACTGTATTAAAATTAGTATAAATTAATAAAATATATAAACATGTGTATTAAAATTAAAAAAAAAGTTTGTAGTTTTTAAGATGAAAGTATTTTAAATTTAATATACGTTACTGAAAAAACCTTCCATTACATATAATGAAAGTTTAATACACAAATTTCTAACAGTGTACGAAATCGACAGAAAGGCCGTCGGAAATTCTAATGCAAAATCTCCCAACAAGCTTATCTCGACTCACTCTTTGCATTAGCATCGGAAGAATGTTTTGAAATTCATTGCGATTAAAAACAAAAAAACTCTTCTGAGATCTCCAAGAGATTCGCGGAAATTGCTAGAGCTTCTTTTACTTTTCTTTCAGACTTAACGAGAATAATTTCGAAAAGAAGCATTTTCGCGTAAAAGTAGGTTAAAGCTCTAGGAATAAATTCTTTAAAAGTTTATTAAAAAGAAACAATTAAAAAGATGATTATTTTACTGCCATTAGAGAAAAAAATCCAATCCTTTGGAAAGCGATACCACATATGTTAATTTACAATGAGGATATCCAATAAAATTTGTCTCACTTAAACATTAAAATACACGCTTTAATATTATACTAACGAAAAGTATATTACTAAAGAAGTTCTTTTTTAAAGTTCCGTCTAGAAGAGAAAAATAAATAAATGCCGGCACGGATGTATTAAACATTTATGATAATTTAAAAAAAAAACTCCTAATTGAAAGATAATTGTTTTGTTATTCTATTTCACACTAGTTTAAAATACTATAGTAATTTTTTTGGGTTGAATCTAATAACGAAAAAAAAATACTATTTCAGTTTGTTAAATTAATTGATGTGAAGTGGAGTATCAAAAATTATCGACTCACTGCAAAAGCGTGTATTGAAAAGCTGGGTAATATTTTATCGAACTTATAAAGTTCATTTAAAGTGCGTGAGATTCAAATGTAGTTTGTAGTTAATTAAGATCTATTGCCAGAATGTGCAAATGAGAAATGTAATATATGACATGTTTCCCTACTATAATTGGTCAATTAATCATCATCATTATCAAATAAAATATTTTCAATACAAAATATTGAATATTCAATTAATGTTGCTTAAAAATCCATGCACGGAGAAAAATAGTTTAAGAAACTTTACTCAACTTTTGAGCAAAGTTGGGACATATGGACAAGTTGGAGATTATTTAATATTATTATAATAATTTATAACGTACTTTTTAAAACTTTACTTTACATTTTTAAAGTTTACCGACCTTTGATGGATTTTTTAATATTTGGTACCTCACAAATTATTACAATAGTAATAAATTATCCCCAAATTGTTCATATGTCCCATCAGCTTTGCTAAAAGTTGAGTAAAGTTTCTCGAACTATTTTTCTCCGTATGTAGAGTCAAATTACTACAAAAAGGTTGCGCACTATAGAAATCACCCTAGTTATAAATTTTAATTAACTTTCAATTTGAAATTCAAAGTTTGTAACGGCAAAACTTTATAAAATACCAAATTTCAAAGAAAAGAATAAATATTTATAGAGGATCCTATTGCAATGAGTTTCACTATAAGGATAATAAGAAATGATGATATTAATGATATTAAAGAAATGAAATCGATACTGAGAGTACTTCTAAATGCTTTTTCTAATATTAGTAAAAGTCAGGTTCCTCGGAGTCGACTCTGATTGGTTTAAATAACGTCATTTGTGAAAGAAATCGTTAACGAGTTGACTTTTCTCAGTGTGTTTGGGCCTGTCCATGACCTAGTTTCGAACGTTGCCCTACGAATTACTGAATATACTGCTTCTTCCAAGTCGCGGCTGAAATCCAAGGGCTGGAAAAAAGTAGGCCGTGGTTTCGCAAAGATCCAACGAATCAGATGGCAAGTAATCACTGAACAAGTCATACTATCCGAACATGTTTGCTAATTATAAATATTAAATTATCTACAACTTAAGGCCATGGGCTAAACAGGTTACGTGACACAAATTATATATCAATCCAATCATGCGGGATAACTTTTTTTATTTATAAAATATCTTGCTCAAATTTTGGTAAATGTTTCAGAAGATAATAAGGAACGTCTGTTAATTTCGTTTTTGTAAAAATTCTGGAATTTTTTTCATTCTAAAATATAAAACTGAAGTGTTATCGATAATTACAGTTCTGTAACTACATTTCCATGGAGGATGAAATATCGTCTTGAAATTTTGGGAAATGAATTAAAAATTACTAAGACAGGTCTGTTATGTCTTAAATATTCATAAAAATATTTTTAAAATTTTATAAAAATAAGAAATTTTAGCAAATTTGCAGACTATATTACCAACAGTGTTGGATCAGTGCAGCAGAACTTAAGACACTCAGTTGGTATTATTAATAGAATTTAAAAAAAATGTATTTTAATGCACTATGCCTTCCTCTATTTCTTCCATATGCTATTTTTATCATTTCCTAAATTTTGACCGATTTATTTCGATTGAAAAATTTAAAAAATGGAGAAAAAAATCGATAACCAGTGTAACTTCGCTATCATAATAAACCAAAACGCACAAATTATAGAAATGTTAATAAATCAAAAATCAATAAACAATATATTCTTATATAAAATTCAAATTAAAGGAACATTTTTGAAATTGCAAAACAAAAATAATAAATACCTTATTAAATTTACGCTAATTTGAATAACACTATTTTTGGTACACAATTTCATATTTTTATTCATTAACATTATAATGAAGAGACAGTAAATAATGTTATATTTAGTTGCACCATATCATAAAAATTAATATAAATGATTTTCGAAATAATCCTATATGACACTATTCGGTTTTCCGATATGCAATATTTTACAATCGGCACACTAGAAATGTCTCTTTAGAGATTTGCGAATGCTTTACATATATGTAGACTACGTCGCATATATCTATAGAATTTTACTTCGCATCAAATTCCTGAATGGAATAAAGATGAGAAACGTGTTTCGTTGCGCCTGACATTTTATGTCTTTATAGATACAACCTGACTGCAAAGATATCTTATCTGTACTCAGCGCTGTGCACAATTCAAACATTCATCTACTTTTTCAAAAAATGATGATAATAAACGGAAACCCCTATAAACATGTTGAAGTAGTACTGATAATTTCTTAATCAAGATTGTTTCTTAAAGTTGAATTCGAAGTTGCATCAATTGTATAATGCACCAGTTTATATCTCTATATACTTAATTCAGGCGTTCTAAAATTGTGAAAAACAGAGCAGTTATAAGATCAATCTGACTGATGGTTCCAACCAAAATTATTACGAGAAGAATGCCCTGTTGCATTTCTTACTTATAAAATCTTCAAAAGTGAAACGAATAGTTTTAGTAAAATATAATAAAATTTTGTTCCATTCTGATAAATCTTTTTTCTTTTGTTTATAATCAATATTATTTTTTTTAGTATATATGCGTAAAAAATCTGATACTTTTCAATGGTTCACAAAAACCGTTTCCCCCACAAAAAGTGTGCGTATGCGTGTATGATGTATGTGTACGCGAACAAAATTCCAACTAAACCTAAGTTTTTATCGGCACACATTAAAAGAAATCTTATTAGTCAAAATAAAATCTGCCGAACATACAGATGCTGCAATTAATGGTAATTTCAAAAATCAAAAGAAATGAAATGAGGTTTTCCTCAGTTTCAAAATTACTGAAACGATAATACCCAAATTCTTTTTAACCTAATTGATGAGGAAAATTAAATACAAATTTATGAAAAATTTTCTAAGCATGCTATATGGAAATCAATATATGTGACGCCATTCGTCAGTACGATGTTGTCATTAGTTTTGGTTACTTGCTTTCAGTTTTCCCTTCGCACAAATCCAAGAAATTTTACAAACAAAATCATGTGATTGTACTAATTTCATATCATCTTATACTTCAGCGATATGTATTGCATTCAGAAAATGCAATTTGTGGAACTATTATACATCATTAACCATTGCATAATCTTCTTCTCACAATCCACAAGTTAAATTTGGGTGTATTATAAACAGAAATGTGGATCAAAATGTTAACGTGAGGCAAATTTTGCGTTTTATTGCTGATTATGAAGGGAAAAATTTTAAACGGTTTTTACAGGACCAACAACAATCGACAAGTGCCATTTTTAAGTCACACAAAACATTGATACTAGTGTTTCACTGCGACTGATTAATTTGTGTATTCTGTTTGCTATGTTAGATGGGCCCGCGGTTGTCCGCGTCAACATATTTGTTCGAAGTATCTCAAAAATAGATGACGTTACTATGGTAAGTTAAAAAGACACGCTCCGACCCCACAGACACACGCACACGCATATGCTGGGTGTTCGTAATTTTATTATTATTGATCTGTACCAATTTATTATATTACCATTGATATCTGTCACATTATAGTCCCCCTTTGTCACGACGCTATCTTTGTTTCATCGTATACAGACACTGTATTATTTTTCTTCTCCACTCTCACTCTTTTACTTTTTATTATTATACTCCAATTATTATTATTGATATTATTATTATTTTATTCCATTTCCTATTATGATCTTATCGCTCTTTCGAATTTTTCTTATCCACAGTTTCCCTCTTATTCTTTTAATATCTTTAACAAATACATATACGATTTCTTCGAACTGTACGAACATACTCGTGTACTTTGTATGTTTCTTGCGCAGCATGATGCCATATATGAACATTTTCATTTTTATTCGATCTATCTTAATAATATGCTTTAAAATAGAGTTTCAGTTGTACTAAAGTGTCTTATTTTTAACTTCATAACTTTTTTAAGTAGGTTTGCAGAATTTTTTTAAGACAACTTTTTTTCACCTTTACTTAAAAAATCCTAATTGCACCGATCCTATAGACATTATAGTAGGATTGTTATAATAAAAATATTAGATTACTAGATCATAGATGGCAATAGAAAAGGTGAAAACAATCTGTCTACAATTTTAAATTTAATTTTTTACCAATTAACTCTATTCTCTTCTTATAAAAAATTGTAGAATCAAGTGATCATAAAATTTCAACAAATAGGCAAAATTTCATGCAATAAAATTAAACACAGGAATGTTGAGTAGAGATTTTTGTGATTTATATGATTCAATTAATTTGATAAAAAATATTTAATTAAAATATTTTCATACTAAAATCCGATGCAACTTTCAACTTTTGAAATTATTCTAACTTTAAAATTTCTAAGCTTTTTAAAAAATTCCAAAATTCAATGAAAATACTACTATAAGAAATAAAAACACGTGCAAAAATTACGTGCGGTAATATATAAATATTTGAATTCTCTCTTTAAAATAGTAAAAAAGAATTATATGAAGTTTTCCACTATATAGAACAATGTATATTAATGGACATATTAAATAAATAAAATTTCAAATTACTTTTTTGTATTAGACAGTGTAATATTTTTCTCATCACATTATCATATTTTCATTAATTCAGATACATATTTTTTGTATTGTTTAATCTATCTCAGCTTTTTAAGCTTGTTATATTTTGTAATTATTTATTATATTCAAGCATCTTATACTTTAAAGTGTATTTATGTAGAAATAAACCTTCATATCCGGATTTTTTTAGCTATTTGAAATGTTTTTAGTTGCATACGATTTTGTTTAACAAGTACGAAAGACGAGGCATCATGCTGAGCTCGAATTGCTAGATATATTACAATAGTATTGCTGATCTTTTGTGTGGTAGACATTTCGTTGGAATTTTGCTCTGCGTCTCGTGTGTTGATTCCTCGCAGGACGCTTAAGCCCTCACGATAAACGATTAAGCAAACAATCCAACAAACAGACACGCGAACAATAAACACGAATGCTACTCTGTTCTGTTTTTGCAAAATTTCGAACGTCTCTTGTAAAAACATGCTGTACATATATTTACATATTTACATAACCCCGATGACACTGGCGCACTAGTTTTTTTAGTCAGAATAGAATTTTAGCCAAACCATATCTTTGATCTATAAAATTATACATTTAACGTAGAAACATGTCTGCAACGGTTCTTCAGAAATTAAAAATGATATAAAACAGGAATGAAAAATCAATAAATCCAACAACAATTGCAACGAACAATAATCAGGACGAAAGATTCGATGAATTTCATTCATAATACAAGTAAAATAACAAATGTATAAAGATATAATTCAAATAACATTACATTTCAAATTAACTCAAGCACTGAAATCGAGACTGGTCTTGATCATATTATCGGAGTCTCGTTATACCGTTTACAATTATCTGATTGGAGCAGTTTTATGTGTAAAAGAAGATTTCATGAAATTTGTTTTTATATCGGGTTGATATTGCAAGATTTATGTTCTAAATTAAACAAAATCAATGCGATAATTCTAAGATTCAAAAACAGAACTTTCAAACTTGGGCTAAATGAACGCGAAAAGACAAGATTAAAAACAGGCCTTTTCAGATGAAATAAAAAATTAATTAAAACTCTTGAAACATTACCAAATAATAAACCTCGGAAAAAGAAAAAATTTCAATTTAACAAATCGCTTCAGGTATATAATATTCATGTAGAAGTTTCGCACTAGAATCTGAAATAACGAGTAGACATATGAAATTTATCGTTTGAAAAGTTTCCAATTTTTTCTCTCGCCCATTTTTGTTTGTTTTTATTACCACACCATCCGCACTTGAGGCGAGAAACTTTCATATTAGAATGTGGTAGTAAGTCTCGGCAATTTCTAACCGAAAGTTTGGCTTTTTATCTGTTCTGTCATAAGGCTTTACCAATCTTAAACGTGCCAATTTTGGCAAGGATGTGAGACTACAAAACCAAAGTGTTAAAACCTCTGCTTGCCAGAAATCACATACTTATAAAAAAATATTACCATGACAAAAGAGTCGAATACATAAAACAAAATAGGTAATTTATATTTTTAACCTTACTTATCTCTATTTGTTATACTTCAGGCAGAAATAGATTTTCTGCTGAAAATTTAAAAGAAACGAATGAATTGTTTCTGTGTTGATATAAGAAAATTGGTTTTTTGTACCAAAAAAATATTAGCTTCTCGGAAGTAAAATCAGTCAAGTAAATGCATTTACTTGCTTCTATGAACTTTTTTTCAATGCATTTTCTGAAAGTGTGTTTGAAGATAATAACAAGAATCTAAAAGAATAAAATAATAAACGGTTCGTTTTTATAAGATCGTATTCTAAACCTTCTTTAACAGCAAGCACAACAATTCATCATATAAATTATTATCATCCCCTGCCCACACTACGCCAATTATGTGTAACATTCTTGTTGACAGCATAAGTGAAATCAATAAAAAAAGGTCTTTCGCTCTTGTGGAGAACAACAATAATGTTTTTTAGTATAGTAAATTCATTATTCTGTGAGATTCTTCTCTTATAGCAATTGATCATTCAAGATTCCCAATTATGCTTTTACATGAACCTATGTTTTTGTAAAGTAATTAAGCTAATATGAACAGCTTTCAAGATACAAAGAAAGATATTACCAGAATAAATGTTCTAGCTCCTGGCAATGTTATAATAAAAGCGATAAGAATCTAGTTCAACGATACGAATCAAGTTCATCAATATAAATTATTTTTCTCTTTGTTCTTTTGCTTCATATTGGTAAATATAGTATAAATTATGTGCAATGATTTCTAGGTCTACATGCTAAGAAGAGTATTCTAAAATATAGTAAATATTTCTAAACTGTAAGGGTTCGGACGGAAAAAACTATTTTCTAAGATCTTTTAGATATGATTGACAATTAGGACTTGTTTTTCTAAGCGTCAGTAAGTAAGTCAGTAAGACTTACAGTCTTTTAAAAAGTATAAACTTACGTTTAGAACCTCAAGTTCTAAATTTCAGAAATTCAAGGGCAAATCAAGAAATACTGAAACATAGTTGTTACACTCTAAAAATCAATATTGAGTTTCCAATGTTCAGAACATCTCATGCTAATGTTAAGAAATCTTTATTTAGATTCTGGTGTGCTAAAATGCAGCTCGATATTTTTTAGTCTTCAGTACATATTTTCTAAACTATAGTATTTTTTGTTCAATAACTAGACATTCCTATGAATTGAAACTCTCTTTTTAGCGTGTAAACCTTATTTGATACCAATGAGATTTCAATGTTACACAAATTTAATGTATACCGCTTCATTCCTGGAGGGATTAGTGAAATACTCCAAATAGTTTTGTACGATTGAGTTACCTCTATTTTACAGATACTAATACAGTGTGGATATTTCTATCATAGGCCAAATTATCTTATATTATTGATCAAATTATTTAGTCCATCCTATATCAAATAGATTACCGAAATGAAACCACTAATTTGTATGCATCCTGGCTGTGGTTGTAATCCGGATTTGTCGTCCTATTCTCTCTTGATTTCAAAAATAATTACGTATCATACTACTAATAGATATATCAATGGACATTTTATGATACATAATAATACAGTGAAGTTAAATACTTTTGCAAACAATGCTATCTGGACAATTGTCCTCATTCAATTGATTACAAAATGAGAAACTACTGTTTATTAATCTGATCAACTGAAAAATTAAATTTCATAAGTAATTTTTTTAAAATTTGCTTTGTCTATAAAGGTGTTTTTTAAGTGCCAACGAAGACTGGAAAACTATTTTGATAATTGATAAGATAATCCAAACGGCATTCACCAATATAAAAATTAATTCATTTGATAGCCGTTCAAAACCGAAAAGTCCTATATTAAGGATCAGGTATTTCAGGTACCTTCCTATAAATTTTTTATTTCTACAGGTCATGAATGTCTAACAGTGAATTGTAAAATATTTATAAAAAAATATTGTTCTGATCGAAGCTAAAAGGATACACAAAGGAAACAATCACTTCTTAATGTAATAAAAGTTGTTGCTGAAACTTCGTAAACAAAATTTTATGTTTTAGCAGCAAATTTTTCTTTTGCATTATCATGATAGCAATATTTATTTATTCGGATGATCAAAGTATTTAAAACATGCAAAATTTTTCTACAGCTTTTCAATATTTTTTGCAACAATCGTTATTTTTTCTAGACTGAAACAAGCTTTAATTTTTCTATAAACATGTAATCTATAATAATTATTTTAGTATTGCAAGAGTTACCAGATTTTTCAATGGAATAAAATATGTAAAAATCAATGTAATTAGAGTAGTTCACATATGCTAATTATATAAAATAATTTAGAATTAATGAGGCCAAATTGTTCTATCACTAATCATTACAAATAACGATGGCATGCAGAGTAGTGAACACTTAATGAAATAAGAAAGGTGGAGTTATTGGGCTATTAACCACTACCTAAAAACATGAATTGATAAACATAAATGAATTAAATTTGATCGTCCGATCGATTTATCTACTTTAAGATAAACAAGAACAAAGAATTTATTTTTCCGTTGCCTCTTAGCTCTCGCTCTATCATCGTCACATGCTCTATTCCTAATTCCCATCTTCCGTTCCCTCAACAAGATGAAGCCACTGAACTGGAAAAAAAAAGTTAGAGAAACTGGAAAGTCCAAAAAGAGAAGATCATGGTGTCACAGCATAAAGACCCATTTTCGTTGCATGCACATCCAATAATTCATCACTAATCCTTGTCCAATTTTACAGAAAGAGGAAAAGAAATCAGATAAAATAAAGAGTAACGAAAACAGTGCGAAAACTCAAGTCGTATGACGCTTCCTATCTAGCTCGACATCTTAATAATTTAATTGTTTTGTTCTGTTCCGGCAACGTGATTAGATGGCCCGACAAAAGTAGACATCAACATCTTTCTTCGCTCAATCAGCAAAATAGACGATTATAAAATGGTGAGTGCAACAAAAATCAACAGCAAGGCATCCGTATATCCACACAATGTATATTCTATAACGTCACGTGTATATGGATACGTAAAATTTGCACTTCTTTGTATACTGTAATTGTATACCGTATATTGTACGTACATGTACGCCGCGCTATTTAACAGTGGATGTGTGCTACATATCGTTGACTTTTTAATGTCATTACTGTCATGTGTATCTAACAAGCATAAGTACGTTGTTTGTTCGATTTTGAGTGACCGATTAATTGTATATTATTTATAATACAAAAAGTGCATTTGATGATACAAAATATCGCGTATTTTGATATTTTCTATTTAACACCTTTTGTCTAACGTCAAAGTAATCTTGAGCTACTTTCAACACGGGTGTCAATTGTGACATAGCACTTATTTTATGTCCGTTGAATATTTCCAGTTTTGCAAAAAGCGGTGAAAATTAGATACAATAATATGTAGAATGAATCTGGAAATAAAGCTCCTAATAATGTTTTTTTTTATTTATATACCAAATTCCACATTCACCACCTTTGATTCACGTGAGTTTAACGTTGGTCTCTTTCATTGAGCCAAAACGTTTAAGTTCATCTAATTTTGATTACCAAAAAAACTCTTTGGACGGCAAGCAGTATTGAACTTGGATTTTCGAATTTCAACCTCATAATCGATATGTTCAGTAATATACTGAATAAGGAATTAGATTGCAATTATGAAATTTGCTCAAACTTTTTCGAGGTGCAGTACTCAATCAGCTGTTTTCTTTATACTTTTCAAGTAATTAATAGATATACTTTTTCACAATTATTTTTGCACACACGATTTCGATTTCGCTTATGCTGATGAATTTCCATATGCGCTTTTGAATTACGCACTGTGTTTCGTGCAAAAAAACAGCTGGTTTTTAATAGTAAGTGAATTCTCAAGAATTTCGAATCATTTTCTTTTTAGCATTGTCAATTATAAAAGAAATCTGAAGTAAATAAAATGTGGTAAATTGCAAAGCAAGAGGCCTTAAAAAAGTTGTATCACAAAAATCTAAATTCTAAATAGATTTATTTTAATTTTATAAGCACATTATTTGAATTTTAGGTTTCAAAAGATTGATAAATAAAATGAACAGTTCCAATTTTTTAACAAAAATATCAATTATGTGTTGACCAACCCAAAAATTATTTCAATACTCAATAGAGAACCATCCAAATTCAAGGAAATCAAATCTCCGTATAATCTGCATGTATCAACTCCTCTCCATGATCACTCGATCATCTTGTCATTCACTTGCTTAATAGGAAAAACGTAGTAGAACCGCGTTTTTCTTTTGATTCAAAAAACATCGGTGAGATCATTGATCTACCAATGACAGAAGTTTGTCTGATCTGGCAATGAGTAGTTTTCAATGTTGTAAATGCACGCATAACGATGTTGTATTCGTGATCGTAAATTTCAATTGCCTCATTTAGCATTAATGATATTAATATACAAATGGGATACAAATTTACCTTGCATTATCGAAGCAAAATAATTGGTTTTTTGTACAAAATTCATTAATAACATTGATATACAAATGTAATTAAACTTTATCTTGCACTAACGAGGGAGAATAATTGGTTATTTGCACAAAATTCATTGTGACCCATAACAGTTTCAATAGAATCTTTTTATGAAGAAAGAAGTTACTCACTGAACAAGATAATTTGTCTTTTTCTGTAATAATATTCATGCAGGAGAAAGAGATATTTTTTGTAAAGTATACAGTTGATTACTTATACATTATATAAATGTGCGATAAAAGTACAATGCTTTTTGTTCTGTTCAAATCTTATTCCATCAAAATTCTCTGAATTAATAACCAATAAGAAATGGATAGCTAGGTGTAAAATATAGTTAGTAAACTATAGTGATACTGTTCTATTAGTTGGAATAACAATTTTACTAATCGATTTGACTATTTGATGTGTCACATCCAACAATCGGATATTTATATCAAATACTAGAATGGCTGAATTAAATAATAAAATAACAGTATCATAGTTCACTAATAATTCTTTTTCGGTGCAGTTCGACTTTTTTTTAATTACCTTTTCTCAAATTGTATAGGCTCGATTAACAAGCTTTACGTTCCAAAAATTTATTGTAAAGAAATTGTTTATGTTGTGTTTTATTTTTATTTTTCGCGAAACATAGGTACCATCTCACAAAACATACCTAATCATTTCTCAGGCATAGCATTAAAAACTGTGAATCAGCTACAGATTTATGTTCCGAATGTAATTTTTATAAACTCTGGAATTTGGAAATATTTGCGCAAAATATAGGAAATGTTTTCAAAACAAAAATATATTCAGCAGGAATGAAGGGCGAGACAAGTAACAGGTTCTCTTTTAGATTTATAAATAGGAATGCCATTCTGATAATACGAGTTTTGTTCTTAAGTTTGAAATTCAACATTTTCCATCCTACGAATTTCAAAGATTCGTCAGCTTTTTCGCACGCTGACTCATTCTCGTGATCTGTTGCTTTTTCTTTTCTTTCTTTTACATATTTTCTTTATCTCTCTTTCGCACAAATTCATCATTTTCTTCCATTCTTTCACCATCCAATTCTCTTAGGCACCTAATCACCACATGAGATTTTATACACACATTATTCCGTATGCGTTCCAAAGCCTGCGGCTTTTTCTCCATTTCATCTGCCATTTATTCACCACGCTCTTCACAATATTATCCATTATTCACGCATTCTCATTAGCTTAATTGCAATTTACTACTACCACAACACGAACTTTGTATTGTGTGATTTCTTCGATAAATGCGAGAAGAATTTTCTTCCAGAGTTAACAAAACATTATCAGCTGACAAATACCCAGGTTAAATGTGCAATGGAGAGATAAAGAAGACTGGGGTAGAAAGAAATACAATAGAATCTCGCCTGTGAAGACGAAAAATATTTATTTTCTTATGTAAATATCGAAGATGCTGTAGGGGACTTTATTATTGGCTTTTGCTTCTCAAGAAGTCAAACAATCCTGCCTTCATGTGTTCAAAATTTGTTTTATTAAGCATTAGAGTGAAAACTATTTCATAAACTGAAGGGAGCACAACAGTGCATATATATATCAAATTACGAAAAATTCAAAGTTTTCCTTATTATTGCCTTCCAAATAAGAATTTTGAAAATTGTAATTTAGTGATTGAAAATGGGCTAACAGTTCTGAACGTTAATTGAACGATGGAAAGAAATTTTTTATTATATTTATATCCAGGGCCTTTGAAATTTACAATCTGTCACAAAATTTTCGAAATCTAGGATTGGATTCTTTTAAAGATTCCATCATTTTACGAATTTCGCAGAATGATTCGTTTGCGTTTCCATGAAAGGGAGAAATGGGAACACGACAAATCGACTTTATCAAAAGAGAGTGTAAGGGAGAAGGAAAATGTTACTATAGTACAAAGACGTTGACACGCGACTCGATAAATACTTTTTGTTGACTTGGTTTGCAATACATCGGATATCGACAACAACCTAAGTCAAGATATAAAAGTAGGTCTATCCGAATAGGGTAATTCTTTCTTTCTTAATTTTCTAAACAGCTGGATATTTTAGTACGTTTCCAAAGTCCCCTTTCTTTCTTGGATACATTATTTTATCAGACGTTCAGTAATATGTTTAATAAAAATATGCCCGTGCAGAAATTGCCCAATTTGTTTCCAAGTTCCGATCTGGGCCCGATCGGATTTTCCACATGTGGCTGCAGGAGGGCACATGGTGTGGCCCGGGTTGGAACCACATCGGATTATGATAGACAAGATTATTTTCGAATTTTGTGTTGTGGTCCTGATATTGTATAATGACTATATTGATATTAAAATGCCAAAAGCAAAAAGTACATGGCGAGTCCGGAAATATTTTTTTATTAACGGTAATTTAAAAAGAAAATTATAATTTTAAGTGTAGAACGTTATTGTGTTTTATTATTTTTTATATCGTATATTCAATTTTCCAAAGTGAATTTTTTAGAAAGAAAATGATTAATAATGTAATATATTTTTAGATTCAGAAGAATCGAATAGTTCTACAGACTACAAAAAGGGGTTTCAAAATTATACTGTTTTTATACTTTTAATTATACTGTTGCATCACTAATCTGAATTTATGAAATACATTTTTAAAAATACAAAATTACAAGGGGCCATATCTGGACCAAATCGGGCCCCCATTTAACAAGCCCAGATCTGGGCCCGATCGGGTAGGGCGTTTCATTACTGGTCTGGCGCTAGACAGATTACCCTATCGGGGCCACATTTTTCCCGATCGGCGCCCCACCAAAATTTCTGCACGGGTGATAGTAGTTCTAACACTTATTTTGGACCTTCACTACAGAGATTATTAAGTATAAAGGAAAAATAACTATTTCTTTTCAAACTAAATAATATTTCGAGAGATTAACTTCACTGTGATCTCGCTTTATGTAAATAAACTATTTTTTTATTAAAGAAACCTTACCTTGTCTCACGAAAGTGGACAAATAGAAATAAAGAAAACTTTCAATGAACTAAATATACAATGAGAATAATTTTTTAAGACAGTAAATTTTTAAAAGTTGCAGAAATAATATCGTCACTATTGACTATTTTTCTAATTTAGACTATGTAACGTTTGGTTGCTAGAAACAATCATATAGTTTTTATGTTTCAAAGAGACGCTCGACGTTAATCCGTGTGCAAAAAACATGAGAGTACCCAGATATGACTTACCCACAAATATATTTTTTACTTTTTTGTATTTCTTTGTCCCTTTTCCACATTTCCATCTATTTGAAACGAATATATATAGGCCTCTTTGATGGAATGAGCTTAGAAATATATCCCAACGTATGTGTGTCAGGAATGTGCTGTGTTTGTATTCTGTATATTAAATGAAGTGTACAATGTGTATATGTGCGTGTGTATACATTGCATTTTTATTTTTTATGCGACTCTGATATATATATATATTATCGGTTATTACTGAATGTTCGGCCTGCACTCTTTATGTTTATATATTTTATAAAAAGACAATCTTGTTTGAAACAATAATCGCAATTAATAATGAAATTCAGAAGCCCAATGCTGTGGTTAAAGTTTCAATTATAATTTTACAGGTACGTTTACGAAGTAGGTCAATAAGAAGCTGATTTAATCAAATTCAATTTACAGATTATTATATATTTCGATGCAATTTGGGGGCCTTAAAAGTAATTAAACGCGCATAATACTCGATTTTAAGAACTGAAAAAGTTGAAAGCATTTTAATTTCAAGCAATGCATATTTTATCAAGTGTTTGAATTAATTCACAACAGTAATTCAAGTTTTTCGAACCGTAAGAATTTTAAAGTAAAGAACGAAGTTTCGAAATCTTCAGACCTATTAATAAAGTTTCAAGAACAAACGGTATTTTTTTCACTGAGTATGTTTTTTCTTCTTTGCGTTAACTGACTAGGCACCATCAAACTTTAACAGACTCTTAACTAAAACTTAAATGGATTTTTTTGCCTTTTCCCATTTTTGAAAATTCTGAATGCGATGAATTAATCATTTATTCTGATATAAGAGGATTTAATGCCATGAAGCTGAAATATAAAACGCATTAAGAAAGAAAATTTGTGTGGCTTATTTAGTAGTGAAGTAAAACTTAACTTGAAGTTGAACATCGCGTCATTTTGTTCAACATGTAGAAAGGGTCACGAACTTAAGAAAGAAACTGCGTATATAAAACGGTCGAGTTGATGCTCGTTTCCGTCACATACCAAGTTCCGACCTCTTGTTTCTTTCCCCCGAGCACTACACTTCTTCACCCTATAAAATCTGAAACTCTTTTGTCCTTAAAAGAACGTAGCATGAAAATGGGAAGAACTCTCAATTCACCAGTTAGAGTATTAATTGAAACTGTGCAAGGGTCAAAGTTAAGTAACTCATTTAAGAGTATATTTATCTCAAAGTAAGATCTTCAGAATCTTCTTGAATATAAATGATTTTTAATGAAACAGAAAAGTGAGTTTTTACTCAAAGAGATTGCGAATAATTAATCAAATTTTGAGGGACATAAGCTCGTGTCATTGAAAATTCTGAAAAGTATAATATTATGTAAAGTGATAAGTTTTACATAGATTAAAAAACGATTTAACCCAGGGGTGATTCTGTATAATATCAGAACTCTCGGTAACTCGATAAAACCGTTAAACTTTTTTACTACTTCTTTTGAATTTCTTCATTCAATGCACATATTTAAATAATGATTTCCTGCGATCAATATTACTTAATGCTATAATGTTTTATCGATCTGAATTCATTCTTTTCTTTATTTTTCAAATGGCATAATGGGTGTTACAGACTCTTGATACGAGACCAGTCTCTACTTCAGGATTTAAAAAGTTTTATCTATCTTATACGACAGCAATAATTTCTACTTTTAAACTTCGAACATTTCTACTGTTAACATTTTTGAAAACTTAGAGCTCTTGATAAATGAAAAAATAATTTACAGAAGGTGCATTATGAAACATTAGAGAAATTTTATACGTTCTATTGACGGGAAGCGATTGACGAATCTGACAGTCCAATCTGACTAATGGAAAGCGAAAAGCATTTTAGATAACGTCAATTTCAAATAATCGATGTGGAATCTGAACAATTGCCCTCAAATACAAACGATTTGATTAAATAAAATAAAATGGCTCAGATTCAATACTTAAAAAATCCCTTAAAAATTCATCTTAAACTAAAATCTAAAATCTAAATCTAAAAGCCCTCAACAGAGATAAAGTAATAAAAACAAAACACTGCTATCCTCCCTTTTCAGGATCATAGGAAATTAGAAGAAATAGACCCTAAAGTATGATAAACACTAACAGAAACATTTATATACACGTTTTTTGTAACAGAGAGTAAAATTAACGAATAAAGTATACGAGGAAAAATGTTGAAATATATATTGAAGCTTTTATAAACAAGTAAAAAAAGACAAGTTATTTCATGTTTCGTTTTGTATTTTAATGTACTAAAAGCTGCAGCATATTCTCTTTTCACAAACTGCTGTCGCGTATATATGATGTCATTATAGAAGAGAGCAATTTTCTGCGCTGACGTCAAAGTTTTTTTCCGAAGATCGCACACGCGTCATACGTTATACATATGCAATATCGATAGCTCGTACGCAACATAAAACCTATAAAATGATCGGCTAGAAATAACAACAAACTGCTGAATATAAATTGGAAACGGAAAGCTTCAAGACTTCAAAGAATAAAATATCTTATTTGCATCAAATGCAACATTATTTCTTGTTCGAATAACGTAACCCTCATAGTAAAAAGACATTCTGGGACATCCCATTTATGTTCCAAGATATCATGAGGAAGTCCTGAAGGCATTTACAAGATATTTAAAAGCACGAAAAAAATATTATACTCAATTATGGCACAATCGTTTTATGTATTCGGTTGTACTATCTAGATGTTGAGCTGTAAAACAATACCCTACAAAAGTTGAAGTTCACCTGTTGTTTAGGCCATTGTCAAAGTGTCTTAAATGTTCTAAAAAGAAATAAAACATTTTTTTTTTGATAATAGCATGAATGTTAATAAAAATTTTTATTTAATGATTCCAAGTTGAAGGCAAAATGTTAATTTTATAAGAATATGTTACAAAAAACGCCAAATTTCGATCTTATTGGAAAAAGTAAATAGTAATTTGCAACTCTTTAAGATATTTTCAGAACTTTATCCTGGATTTTACCCTGGGGTCAAACATAATACAAAATAGTCGTAAAATTTTAAAATGTGTAGCTTCTCATAAGAATTTTTTATAATTCAATGTATATCATATTTTAATATAATTTAGAAATATTTATGAAAATATTGATATTCCGTATTTATTTATATAATGTATAGAGTACAGTCTTTATTTGAAATTTTACGTTTTTGTACCATTTTTGACCCCGGGGTAGAATCCAGGAAAAAATTCTGAGAATATCCTCATTAGTTAGCAATTTACGATGAAGACTTACCTTTAAAATGAGACTAACATTTTTTTAAAATGTTAGTTATTTTTACAGTTATTAACATTTGCCTTCAGCTTGGGATCATTAGATGCAAAATTTTATTAACATACATGTTATTATAAAAAAAAAAATGTCAACTTGTTTTTATAAAAATTAAGACACTTCGACAATGGCTTAAACAGCAGTTGAACTTAAACTTTTGCAGGGTAGTGTATCTAAAATACTTCTAAAAAATGAGATTAATATCTTGGATATTATAGCTAAATATCTAGATATTGCAACCGGATATATAAGATACTTGTTACAAGTTGAGTATTCAGATAATAACTTTGAATATATATTTTTACTGCATGAAAGAGAAAATTTCGATATCCCGATATTTTTCGGATATTTAAAAGTCTTATGTTAGATATTCTAAAAAATGTAATATTTTACATAGGGTCTTTGCAAAACTTCTGTATATACAGATACAAATGGATATTTAATTATGGGAAAATCATCTTAAAATAATTCAGTGATAAAATCTATATATTCTGCTGTAATATCCAAGACATTAAAAAAGGATTTGTAAATTTGATGTTACCGGTATTTCAGTTTAAAGAAGAATATAAGAATATAAGACCAGAATGGCTACTTATATTCTTCTTCAAATTAAAAAAGGATGATAACAATATCTTAAATATTACAGATAAATATCTAGATATTAATCATGAATATCTATATTTCCTTCTGTATTGTCTAAAAATATAGAAATCTTCAGGATGTTCTCAGGATATATATAAATAAAAGTTTTGATATAATATTTATGTCTGAATACATGTTATAATATTCATTTTAGCTTATATTTTATTGATTATTTTAATCAATGAAAAGAGAATTTGATTATCATTAGGCGCTTAAGACTTTTCCTCGTATACAAAGTCCCAGTTAACAGTGTCATACGAATATATTGTATAAAAATAGTTATATTATATGACATTTATACGTTTCCTGGGAGGGTTGTTGACACCTCAATTTCGTTAATTTTATGAAGCTGTGTATTACGTGATGAGGATCAGCTTATACTGACAAAGAGGCACAAAATGAGAGAACGAGACTTGGTAAAACATTAAACAAATAATAGGGAAGAAGATGCAGCCGACCAGAAGTTTCAGGAAGCTGCGATCGAAACCGTGAGCCAAAATGCATGTTCGCCACGTAAAATGTAGACCTCCCCAGTAATTTTCTCTTTGTTGCTTATCGTAGCTCTGCTGCTCGGTGTTGCTTTCGCATGAATTTTGCTCGTCGAGCTTTCAGCATCATTCCTTTACCTCGTTGGAGCTTCGGTAGATTCTGCTGAAAAATTGCTTGAAACCACTCCCAGTAAATTATAAGCTTAATAGATTTATGAAAAGCTACTTTATATTGAGAAAAATATTGTAGATATTTAGACTCAGACTGTAATATATAAAATATAGTTACAGTATCGTAATATTCTTTACTTAAAGAATTGCTGTACTAAGCGATACAATATTTTTTTCAATTATACGATTTTTCATTATGTACCTAAGTCTGAAAAAAGTTCAGTATAAAATGATTGTCAAGGTAGAAAAGTTCCAAGAGCATTGACTTCATATAATCTTAAGTTTTAAATGAAGTAATTCGAAGATAGAGAATTAAATAATAGTTTGTTGCAAGTTCATTTTTCTTAAATAAGATGTGAAATTACTGAAAAATATTCAAAATAGTTGAATACTTTGGAACTTGCCTTGAAATTTCTTTTTATACGTATTTTTGCTATTAGAAGATATTTGCTTTTGCAAGAATGATAGGATCCTAGAAAAATGTAATTAACCAATGTAATTTATTTTTCAGAAAAATGCTTAAGGGTTGTTATCAAAAAGTTGGGAAGTTTGAGCTAACGATTTTTTTAAAACAAAATTCAGAACCATCTATTATTTCTAATAGAAAATAAAATAATTTTTTCAGAAAAAAGCAAAAAACGCAATGTTTTTATGTTTTTTGAAAATTTTTTAAGCGATTCTCTTCGAGTTCTGACCTGAAATATAAGGTTTACCGGGTATTAGCTAAGAAACTTGAAGAAAAATCAACCAAAAACTTTTAAACACCTTCACATCGAAAACAATCATCACTATTCGTCACTTTTAAATTTTTTACATTAATATTACAAATAATTTATACGGGCATCAGTCATTTATAAAATTCTTCAGTTATTATTTATTGATTGAATAAAGGCGCCTAAAATTTACAAGATTTACTAAAAACTATTTCGATATGAGTAGTTTATTCTAGTATTATATTAAAAAAATATATAATGAATAATGGCAATGTGTAAAATTGTGAGACTTAAATTTCACAACTTTTTGGCAACGAGCCTCAAAAATATATCTTTGATGAGCTTAAATACACATTTCATAGTAAAAAAATTACTACAATAGTAATATCTATGCAAATAAAAAATATCTGAATTGCTATTTTAAAATGGTAACTGTTCAGCTTTAATCTTATCATGAAAGAAATTTTTTTTACTTTTATTGAAGGTGCTATTTTTGCATGGCGACATAAATAATAGTGAAAACAAATATGAAGATTTAAACTAAAATCAAGAGGAATCAATTATTAAAAAGAAAAATTTTAATCATGTTTCAATGGCATGTTTTCTTAAATTAATTTGAAAACCTACTCATAAAAAAGTACTTTCTAAGATAGTCAATAGTTGAGTAAAATATTGCTTTAGGATGTCTCACGTTTATCAATCTTTTTGGTATCAATTACTAAATAATTGCTTCTGCTCACAGGAATATTCAGTTCAACTCACTTTTCGAGAACAGTGGATAGATGAAAGACTCAAATTCAATGATTTTGGAGGTAAAAATATTTTAATCATATTAGTATCCTCAAACATAATCAACAATTTTATTTCATTTTATGAACTAAACTAATTCAAACAGCTTAATTAACTCCTAAATGACTTTTTTGAAACTTCAGGTAGACTTAAGTATCTTACGTTAACGGAAGCGGATAAAATTTGGATGCCTGACCTGTTCTTTTCCAACGAAAAGGAAGGCCATTTTCACGATATCATTATGCCTAATGTATACATACGAATTTTTCCCGAAGGATCTGTTCTTTACAGTATAAGGTAATTCCACACGTTATAATATTACATTTATCTCTAAGTATGGAAATTGAAGAGGGATAAATGGGAACTAATTTTCCGAGGAAATCAAAACTGATGTTTTTAAAAAAAAATCAATCTACGAAATAATCTGTGAGATACTAATGTTTCTGTTTCCTTTTCAGAATTTCGCTTACTTTATCATGTCCAATGAATTTAAAATTGTATCCGCTCGATAGGCAAGTCTGCTCACTTCGAATGGCCAGTTGTAAGTAATATACAATTTTTGTCCAAAGCCGTGCATTATATGATTTACAGTGGGTGACCAAATTATTATACTCACTTTGGTTTTGCTAATCGCATAAACTCTCCTAATATTGAAAATACACATATTAAAATTTTCCCCTAAAAATAAAACGAAAGATGTCAAAATTATGTATAGCACGACCTTAAGATGAAGTGTTTTTGTCAATTTTTGAGAAAGATATTGTGGAAAAAGTCCAAATTTTAAAACTTTTCTTAAATTATAAATAATTCCCGAAATAATTGATATTTTTAGATGTTTTTCGATTTATCTTAAAGGTAAATTCACGTAGAATGTAAAAAAGTGCCAAAAAAGTTATAATAATTTTCCCCTAGATTCGTAAGAAGTTTAAACTTAGAACCAAAAAAGCGTAAAAATTCATACTTGCAAGATTATATATTAAAAAATACTAAAAATAATTATATTCCATTTTTCAATCAAATTTAATAAATTCTTGTGGGTTTTCACTTTTATGTATTTTTAAAATTCTTTTTTTTTAGTATTAGAATTTTTTGAATTATTGTGCCTTTTTTGTTCTATGCTTAGATTTTTTACGAATCTAGGGAAAAATTATTATAACCTTTTTGGCACCCTTTTACATTCTACGTGAATTTACCTTAAAAATGAGTCGAAGAACATTTAAAAACATCAATTATTTCGAGAATTATTCATCATTTAAGAAAAGTTTGAAATTTGGACTTTTTCCACAATATCATTCTCAAAAATGGACAAAAAAAACTTCATCATGAGGTCGTTTTATGC
Organism: Diplolepis rosae; assembly: GCA_030998225.1. Classification (NCBI taxonomy): domain Eukaryota; kingdom Metazoa; phylum Arthropoda; class Insecta; order Hymenoptera; family Diplolepididae; genus Diplolepis; species Diplolepis rosae. Next base: position 2,456,072 of record JAPYXD010000695.1, read on the forward strand.
ATAATTTTGATGTCTTATATGTTATTTTCAGGGAAAAATTTTGATATGTGTATTGTCAATATAAAGAGATTTTATGCAGCTAAGAAAAACAAAATAAGTATAATAATTTGGCAATTTACTGTATAGTTTTATAGTTTTCAATTGCAAGTGATAAAATATTTTTAATATTACAGATGGATGGACGACTGATGATTTAGTTTTTCAATGGAAGGAAGGAGATCCTGTCCAGGTTGTTAAAAACCTACACCTACCACGATTCACTTTAGAAAAATTTCTCACGGACTATTGCAACAGTAAAACAAATACTGGTAAGAAATAGTCATTCATAAAAGTCAAATAAAATTTAATGATTCAAATTTAGTTGACGTATTGTTGAAAGCACAAAACAAATTTTGAATAAGTTTAACTTTATGAACGGTAATATATTTGTTCAAATATTTTTGTTTCAGGTGAATACAGTTGTTTAAAAGTTGACCTATACTTTAAAAGAGAGTTCAGTTACTATCTTATTCAGATTTATATTCCCTGCTGTATGCTTGTTATTGTCTCCTGGGTGTCGTTTTGGCTGGATCAAAGTGCCGTTCCGGCAAGAGTGTCACTTGGTAAGATAATAAAATCATCTTGGAAAAGCATAAATGAGAAAAAAGATTTTATAGCGTTTTTCGATTTTATTTGCTGACCTATTTTCTAAAATAATAAACTTCGCCATTTCGCATTTAATACAACTGGGACATCATTTATTATTTCAATAACACTTTTTGATTATTGAAGAATTTTTCGAACGTTTTTATGAATGATATGGAAAGATTTGAGGTTTCAATAACTATTCAAAGAAATTGATGTTTCTATTATCATTTTCGGCCATATGTTTTAATCTTTCAATTTAAATTGAAGCTTCAAACCTTTTCAAATCATTCATAAAAAAAAGTTTTTAAAAATCCTAATTTAATATAAGAAGTTAACTAGTAGAATAAAAAAAATTACATCTATTATAATCAACATCAAAATTAATGAACTCTTCATGTTCTACATGTTTGTGTGCAAAATACATAAAATTTTGTCTCTAAAATTTGGGAAATGGCACAAAAGATAAAAACGGACGTAGAAAGACTACTTTTGGTTTTGATAATGAAAAAAAAATATGTTGATATATTTTGTAAAATTGAACTTTTATTTTTATTTTCGAAACCCAAAGTAGTCTATGTACGTACGTTTTTATTTTATCGACCATTTTCCCAAATTTTAAGAACAAAATTTTGTGTATTTTGGACACAAACATGTAGAAACCGAAAATCAATCAAATTTGCTAATTTACTAGGTATCACATGCCCTTAAGGCCATGTACCAAATCGGCCACGTGACTATCAAGATAAAATTCACAGAATTTAATTTCTGAAATTTTTTTCCAAAAAAATATCTTTTTCTTGATATGCTTTTATATAAGATACAGGGCACGTTGATACAGGTCCAATGATTTTTCTTTAGATTGGGTAAAATTGAAAAAATTAATTTCCTCAACTTGGACGATATTAAAGTGATTAATTCTTTATATTAAGCAATCTAGAAAGAAGTCACGGAACTTGTCTTAATATTTCAACTATGATCTCTCTAAGTTTTAGCAAAAAACCACTAGGATTTTAGTGAAAAATTTGCGGAAAGTAAACTCGATAGATTTTTTGTTGATAGTCACGTGACGACTCTAGTACAATACTTAAAGGCCATGGATCAACCAGACCAAGTGACGTCGATAATTTCAATTTCAGTATGTGAGATTATTCAAAAATTAATAACTAAAATGGATTTTGGGTACCAGACAGGCGGGAGCAAAAGAGCCAAAAAGGTCTGTCCGGTACTAAAAATCTATTTTTGTTATTAATTTTTGAATAATTTCACATACTGTGATTGAGATTATCGACGTCACTTGGTCTGGTTGAACTATGGCCTTAAGAAGTATAAATTTATAATTACAAGTTTAATTTTGTGTCCAGGTGTGACTACTTTGCTGACAATGGCAACACAGACATCTGGAATTAATGCTTCTCTTCCACCAGTATCATACACGAAAGCAATTGACATTTGGACAGGTGTATGTCTAACATTTGTATTTGGAGCTCTTTTAGAGTTCGCGTTAGTTAACTATGCCTCCCGTAGTGATATGCATCGCGAGAACATGAAAAAACAGTACCGAGAAATAGAACATTCTGCTTCGGTGGATCCCTCCACTGAACTTCTAGAACCTGACGGACCTGCCAACTTTAATATGGTCAGCCTTGATCTTGTAAATTTTCTCTGAGTATACTTTAATCATTTTAATATACAAGAAAATACAGTTGAACTTTCGTTATTTTTAAAATCATAAAATTTAGAGTTTAAAATTGAATAGCACTCTCTAAACCTGAATCAGTGAAATAGTCACTGATTATATCAGCGAAAATATATCAACTGATGAATCAGTGCCCTGCTTTGATTTCACTGAGAAATCAGTGAACGCGTCACGTGAACATAACTTTTGAATTCGCGAATTCAAAACTTTCATCTACACTTTACTGATTTATCGTCCCTTAAAAATAATAATAATTACGTCAGTGAAAGACTTATAGCTGCTGCCATCAGTGAATAGTCACTGCGAATCAGTGGCCGTTTACTGATTCAGATTTAGAGAGCATCAAGTATGATTTTGGTGATAATATAAATTTTTTACTCAAGCTAAACTTATGTAAAAAATGCTTCAACTATACTTTTCTTCTACTTATAAGTATAAGAATATTAATTTAGTTGACAATTTACAAGGGGTCTTAGATGTATGATTATTTTTTCATCTTTTAAAACAGAGTATCCCAAAGTTAGCAAAAAATTGATTTCAAATTGAAATTAAGCATCTAGTAAAGTCACTCAAATATATTCGCCCCGATAGATATGGAGAGCAAAAAAAAGTTTTATCTTACAGTTCAATTTCAGAAAGTTCCACAAAATTATATTGCTATGATTCAAAATTTTCAAAATGAATCAAAGTAATTATAATTCAAAGAAGAATATTTTAAATATAAAAAATGTTTTTTATAATCAAAAATGTCTATATCCTGAGACCAGAATGTTGGAACGATAATTCCTAAAATACCACATAGATATTACGTAAATACAACTAAGGTAAAAGCACCAATAGCCGGACGGTACCCAATAGCCGGACAGAGCCATGAATTTTTCTCAAAATTAGAGATTTACGAATCACTTATCGCTATTTTGGTGTACCGTATACAAACCTCGAAACGTACACTTTAAAAAAGTGAAAAATTTGTTGAATTAGAAATTAAAACTTCGCCAAGAAAAAAAATTTCTCTACTGAAGCACAAGGCTGGTCGAAATGTAGCGAAATCTGCTCTATAAACTAACTGACACGTTGTCTTTGTTAAGCAAATAACATTTACATTTACCCTCATTTTTCATTTTAATACGTGATACACTGAAGTCAAATGCTTTATCTACATCATAATATTTTTCAAAATTTGATTGTTTTCAATTCATAGAAGATATCTATCTGATAAAATATTAGGTAAATTACTTTAAACATATTTTAATTAGTCAAATATGAAATCCAACCTCAATTGACATTTGACGTTTATTTTCTTGTTGATTTTACATTGAGAATAATGAAAATATGGATTTCAGAGTGAAATTTCCCCACTTTTTGATCTTTTTGAATGATAATTTTCAATAATAATGATAAAGTATGATTGATAATGAATAATTTTTTAAAGAAATAATGTTTGAATTATGGATTTGCTGAAAATCTGATATTTTGAGAAAGTATTTTTATTTTAACATATGTATTTTCTGGGTTTTATGTATTTGGTGTCTTTATTATAGATCATGGAAAAAGTATCAGAAAAAAAGATTAATAAGCTTTATATCAAAGCGGATATTATTAATGCGATTGAGGATATAAGGCAAAAAAGATTGACAATTAGTGCTGCAAGCTCTAAATATAATATATTCTATTTGTAAAATCTTTTCAATACTTTCTTTTTATAAGCGCAGACCTAAAAAATGTTTCCGTAAATATTTCCCAGTGTTTATTATGCTTAAAAAATATCAAATCCATATCAATCAAATTATAATATTCTCTTGTCCGAGTATTGGTGCAGCGCTGTCCGGCTATTGGATCAATTCACTTTACCCGTCCGGCAATTGGCTCCAGAGCATTATTTAATGAAAAGAATTATTAAAATGGATTATTCAGATTTAACACAACTCTGGACTTTTTGTTATAGTAGGGAGGACACATACATCAAAATAATCGCGGCAATTCTTGATTCCGCATCATATTTAGAACGATTAATACAAAAAATTGAATGACATTTCCTTATACGTCCGGCTATTGGTGCTTTTACCTTAAGAGAAGTTTTTTCAGATGAATAAATTCAAAAGAATAATTTCGCAAACTTTGGATGTAGATTTTACTCCAAAAATGATCTGTTAATTATCAAGATTGAGAGATGAAAATCTAAAAAAATGTTATTTGAATTCTGCAGTTGTTTCACTAACTAAAGTAATCTAAGTCTAAGACCCCCAGTAATGTATTTACTATCTAAAATCAAAATTAAGTAAATTTCATTCGAATTTCATACTTTGATAAAAAATCCTTAAAGCAGTTAATCTACATCATGAGTGGAATTGTTTGAGTTTGAAATAAGGTAGTAAAAATGATGAAAATAAAGCATGTTTAATAAATCCATGGACCAATATGACTACGTGACTAAATTATAGTTTTTACACATGTAAGATAACTTTTTCCGTACAAAAAATATCTTTATGAAAATTCATGAGATATGATAGAGTAAAATAAAGAACGTCTGTTTGGTTTGTTTCAGTTCTATTGTTTGTAAAAAGAATTTTTTGCAAAATTTTTACCAAAACGAATCAGAAAGACGTTCCCCACTGTATTCCATCATATTTTCTAAATGTTCAGAAAGATATTTTGTGTACAAAAGAAGTTATCTCACACAAATATATTTAACAATAAATGTAGTCACATGGCCAGGTTGATTCATTAACGATTTTCACTTCCATAAACCACAAATTTTACATCTTGGAACACTGATGATATTCTATTCATTTAAACTGTATGCTGGAAGTAATTTAATTTTTCAATTTCTCCAATATATAATTTCTGCATTTATCGAAAAATGTTATTTGTGAAAATAAGTTTTATTATGCAGAAGAAATAAAACAAGATAATTAAAATTGGAAAATCAGCCAAAATTAGTCTGATTAATTGTTTTTTTTGATAACTGCTTTTTTATTTGAGAAATGGAAAAATAAGATTCCAAGATTTCTTCCCATACGTTTTCAATGGAAACCATACCAGCAATGTTCGAGGAAATGAAATTAGCTCTTTATGTTGGTGAAAATGAGCAATAGCTATGAAATGAGCTCGAACGGATTAGAATCAAAGGGGTGGGTTCCTTTCAGAAGCCTCTCGTCCGGCGTCCAGAAGACTCGCTGTCCATGGATAAAATACGACAGTGTGAGATACACATGCAGGAGCCGCAAAAAAACTGCTGCAGGTCGTGGCTGTCCAAATTCCCGACAAGATCCAAGCGAATCGACGTCATTGCACGAATTCTCTTCCCTCTGGTATTCGCAATTTTCAATCTCGCATACTGGTCAACGTACCTGTTCCGAGAAGAAACAGAGGGCGATTAAGCAAAGACGAGGAAACGTTAAGATCAAGGGATGTGGCTCGCGGCCACCTTAATCACTCCCATGTTCAACATCGCTCGAACCCTCAGCAAAAGAATTACCAACAATATTCTCAGCAAGAAGAAGCAGACCATCATTATCACTACCATCATCATCACCACCATCATCATCGTCAACATCCAAGGCAACATCGATCACATCAATCTCTTCTTGTTTGCCAAAGAGATGCTCGATCACAATCGCCGTCATCACCTATTCAAAATCTTCGAGGACGTTCACCAAGAACAAAGTCATCAAGAATTCGTTCTAGCAGCTTGTCTTCAAAAAGATCAACGCCTTCTCCAACGCTTACTGCCTCACCTGCCCAGACGATTTCACCTTCTCCACCTATACTTCTCAAGGGAGAGGAACTGAATCGTTTTCAACTGAATCGTTTACCGATTCATAAAGAGGATAGGTGCTGTTGGAACCTTATACCACAAGGCAAATATTTCCGATGCCACGCGGAAGGCAGTGCTCAAATCGACGTCTGTGCACGAATTTTCTTTCCCTTGGTGTTCTTCATATTCAACCTCGGCTATTGGTCCTGCTATCTCTTCCCAAGTGACGAATACTCAGGCATGAATAATAAAGGCTAAGGACAAGAGCGAAAGAACGAGGGATTTCAAATCAATGTGTGATAGTAGAAGAGTGTGAGACTGTATAATGAATGTAGAGATATTAGAAAATACTGACTTCGTAACAGGGTACATTGAAGGTTTGGGTACCGTCGAAATTTTCTCTCTTACTTCGCGAACGTTTTTTTAGTTAGAAGAAACAGTGAGAGTCGTCACAACACGGCTCCACCTATTAACGCTCAAGAAAAGTGCAATTCACAAGCCATTTCGATTTGCTAGATACGTGCTAGAGATACTGAGATACGGGAGAGAAAGTACGTGATTAATAAAAATATATTTTAAATTTTGGAACATTATTTGTTGAATTCTTGTGAAAAAATGATCCAAAATTTTGTTGGAAAAGTACCCAATAGAAATACACATCTAGTCATTTATAATCTAAATCATCTCTCTATCTTTCCAGAAATTGTTGTAACTTCAAGTAAATGCAACAAATTTTAAAACATTCCTAAAAGGAATATTCAATATGAAAAAAGGGTCCATATTCGGGATGCTTTTCATCCAAGATGAAAAATCCAAATCATTTTTTTACACAGGCATATCATCAAAATTTTTCTGTCTTGGGTATTTCGTCAAAAAATATAGGGGTCCTGACAATAAACGCACTTATCCATTTTTCAGTAAGGAACAGGTAATATATTGAATAATCTCTGAAAGGTGCTTGAAAACAAAATTCCATTTTCCATATAAGTATCTTAACTAGAAACTTCTCATGTACAAATTCAAAATTTGACCTATACATTTTACTTTCTTGAGCAATAATTGCATACTTTCTCCCCTCCCCCGCCTAAAAAAAAAAAAAAATAAGCCAAGGACCTTTTATACGATGTTTTATACTACGACAAGCATAGTCTTGATTTCTCGTTGATTCTATGACCCAAGTATTTTTTAATACTCGGTATGTACGTATCAAAGCTTCAGAAAGCCAAGAGTGTGAAAGAGACATATAGAGAGAACGAAGAGGAGAGAAAGCGTGAGCGATTAAAAAATATATACGTAATGAAGAAAATATCGACGGCAGGGCGTGAATGTATATGATCATGTGACCATTAAAAATTCTCTTCATCATTGGGAGACCGCGTGCCACAAAGAGACATTAAATTTTCGGGTTCTGAATAGCCACGGCCTGTTAAAAAAAGCGAACATATAATATAAATAATATATCTAGGTATTGTCAAGTAACTCGTTATAACGTTATAAATATTAAAGGCCTCCGGTCCTTCGAGCAGTAAATGAATTTAAATTAAGTAGTTATCTTATAAAAAATGAAGACGTGTTTGTTCGAGTTGGCGACAATGCGACCGAGATCCGATTTTGCTCACGGAAGAAAATAATTCGAGTCCCTGGAATTTCACCTGACAAATTTCATTCGCTATGAACATTTTTGCGAAAAATCTTTAAATACCAAAACTTGTATTCATTCCTGCGAACGAGATTCCTCATAAAAAACGCGATTTTATAGCTCAATATAATTGATTACCTCGTTGGGCCGGAGATCTGTTAAAGCAGTTTGACAACGACAGTACGACTCGAATCAAAATTCAAAATTGATTTTCGTATTGCCAATCGAAAATCATACCATGGTGAAACTGGGGACTCGGTCAATATCTCGATGAAATAAATAAAAAAGTATGTAGTAGTTGGAGTGTATATATCATAGTTATGTTAAGTGTCTCGAAAATCCTTGGCAAAACCCATTAGGTACTTGCTTTTTTTTCACCATATGATGTACATTTTTTTATAGAGGGAACTCTATAAACATTGTGAGAAAACTATTCAACTCTCTTTTTTACCCACATAATCACAAACAACGTAACAAAAGATATATCTTCAGCGTCTCATTTTTTAACGCTCAATTTCATAAATCTTCTGTTATAATAATATTTACATATAAAGTTTGAATAATTTCAGTTCCTAATATTTCAGTTGGATATAAATTATTATCCGGTCTTTTAGGCAAAGCAATTGTTCTACGTACGACGAAATTCAAAACGTACCGTACATGTACAGAGTTGGCAGGCAGAAGTTCTAGAATTTGCATAATTGTTTTTCAATTCACCAAATCGTGGCTCATTACAATAATTCTCGGTAAAAAATAATTCTCTCAGAACTCCAGCCCGTGACCAACACTAGATTTAAAAGAGTTAAAAACACTGTACATAATTCAACACGAATCATTAAGTTTTAAAAGTAACCGAAAATGCGCGATCTACAAAGGGGATCAAAAACAAAAAGATCGACTTTTGAAGGACGATCAGCTTGTTAAGTAAACTAGTGCTTTCACTGCTTTTCCGGTTAGAAACTATTAAAAATCAGGATGAAGTGTAAATTAAAAGAAAACTATATGAACGGCTGGTTGCCGTTCTAAAGGATTTTGATGTCTTTTGATTTTCTATGTATCGCACATGCATGTTCACATATGCATACACGAGCGTACAAGATATATATATAAATATAAATATAAAATAAAATATATAAACCATGCATAGTTAACATGGACACACCAATATGGATTTTTCTACTGTTTGTTGATTCACATTCAATTCATGATGAAATTTGAAACAAAGGCGTTTCGTTTGTCGGCAGTCAATGTTTTCCTACCACTAATGGGCTGTTTTCTTTCTCTTAAATGAATTGTTTCTTTTGTGCCAAAAATGAACCAGAGGACTTCCTCAAATCATGGGATATTTAAGTGAATGAAAACACTCTATTAATTTCAATGCGATCTTATAAATCATTTTCTTTGTTTCAAAAATGTAACATTTATTTGCAATAGAGAATTAAGATTTCGAGTCACTCAAAAATGCATTTAAAAACGTAGGAACGTTCCTCTACTAAATTCTGTTCTTTGTTTTAATCTTAAATTGGAAGTAATGTTTTCTGTATGTAAAAAATTGTGTTAAGTAAGAAAAATAAGTATTTTAATCCCGCGTATCATTTTCATTTCACCAAAAAATATACAACTACTTCTGTTTAAAATAGACACAAGAAAACGTGCATTGCTCGTGCGCACGTTCTATTACTTTAAGGGAAGTAAGGAAATAAACAATTTCAAATGAATTAATCTTTCACAGGGTTTAGGTAATTAGACCTTCCTCTATTTCGTATCCGTATGCGCACGCAAGTACGTTTTAATATAATTGAAATAATACTCTTCGATTTCACTCCACGGGTGGGTTTCTTTAGAACAAAATAATTCCAGGATTAGATTAATTCAGGACTAATTTAAAAATTTACATTAGTCCTGGTTTTGCGCCGAATCTACACCAATAAACATAATTAATCCATCTAAGTCGCTAAGACAATCGCAATCGAATTCATTTTCATTTTTCATGATAAATGAGAATGTTGAAATAATAGGATTATAATCATCGTCATAAATTATGAGCCATCGGACTTAATCATTAACGAATTAAAGCAGTCAACAGACAATTGTATATAACGATTAGTTTAATTTTCATGAACGAATACTTCGTTGTGCTTAATAAATTAAAATTTTAATTGAACATCTATAGGAGTGAAGTCGAAGGTGACTACGGAAATTCGAATATTGTCCAAAGAAAGTAAAATGTAAAAAGTGAAATATTCTTACGGCGAAGCGGATTTTATTTTGTCAAGAAATAAAGACGATCATTGTTTTTTGGCAGCGTGTGACACATGACGAAAATGAAAAGAGTATAGAAGAATGTTAAAAATGCAAGTTGCGTAACTAGTAACAAAGAAAAAAGAAAATGGATTTGACGACAAAACAAGTATTATATACATATGTAAGATTGTGTGTCACCAGATTTTATTTCAAACCCACCTGAATGAATTTTACCCGTGCACAGAAAGTTATGTCGTAATCACGTATGAATATTGAATGTTGGATATATAATAGATTACGTAAGTATAAGGATATGGTGCTCAGCAGAAATCAACTCTATTGACTGGAATCATCTTAACATGAATTCACGAATCTACAAAAAGTAAAAACAGAATTTTGATTTTACATAGAGTCGATTTTTGGAGTGACTGCGAATCAATAGATCTCTTTAACGCGGGACGTAGAAAGTATCGAGGTCGGATATTAAATGTTACGATAAATAACTCGACGGACAATTAAACTTTGAATACAAAATACACTGTTTTATTTATTTAGCATCTCCGCAAAATTTTTCACAAAATTTTGTTATTCTGGGTTTCTCTTCAAAGAAGGATGATTACACATATAAGTCGTATTTATGGATCTCGAAAACATAAACAGAAAAAAATTTCATTAGAGCAAATTGACCAAATAAAAATTTATTTTGCAAAAATAAATTTTGAGTCCATTAAATAAGAAATTTACTTTAATTCAATACCATATTTAATCGAGTTTAATGAAGTTGATATTGCAAAGAATAAAATTTATTTGCATGAAAAACATTGTGCCTGGTCAATATACAAATAAGTTTATATTTCATATAAATAAGATTTTTCAAATTTAATTCTCAAATTTGTTGATAAATATTTCCAATTTCAATTATTCAAAGAAGTACTTTGGTAATTTAACCCCAAAAGATTCTACATTAAATATACTAATATTTTTTATTGAATAATAATATAATAATACTTATAAAAATTAACGAAATTATATTCTAAAAACTTGAAAAAAAGAATTATTTTGTATGATAAAACGATTTTAGAAACTTGAATTTTAAAAATAAAAAAGAAAGAAAATTTAAACGATTCAAAACTTAAGTGTCCAGTCTTCCAATTTCCAAAGCTTTAAATATCATAGTTGAAAAGTACAAAGTGTTTTAAAAGTTTCCAAAACATTGAAAAAAATTACACGGAATTCAAACAAATTTCCGAAAAATAGACAGAAATCTCGGAACATTCCAATTAATTGCAATAATTAAAAAGTTTTTAGAAAATATTATAAGAACATCGAGTTAAAATTTAAAGGTTCACAAGTTTAAAAGATATTAGTATAGAATTATTTCGATAGATTGAAGAGGAAAAACAGCTCCAAACTTTTACAATCAGAAAATGTTATTTAATGTGATCAATCTTTTTAATTCATTCTTAATAGATAGTGAGTAATATGTTATTAGACAGTAATAAATACATTATTTAATTAAATTAATAAAATTATAGTGATCTTTAAAATTTTAATATATGTAAATGAATTTCCGGAATTATTTCGAACTATAAAATAACATAAAATATTAATTAACAAAGATAATTCAAAAAAACCCTTGTAATAAGATCTAAATAAATACAGTGTTAAAGATAATAACAAATAATAACAAGCAATGGAATTAGAGAAGCGAAATTTTATTTATACCAACATGATTACAGTTATTTTATTTTGTGGTCAAAAATGGACATGGACATGATAGGATGCTCTATAATTGTATATAATAATTAAAAAAGACTTAATTTACTAACTACTTAAGTACAGCGTTTGGTGATTAGTAAAAAAGACATTCATTTCATAATTCTTTGTCAATCAATATGCAAATATTGATGATATTATTATACGTACCTATATTTCATTTGTTTTTTGATAAAAAAAACCACTTAACGATTCATTTCATATAATATCATTTCACTCACTAATTTTCAGTGCAGGTATCTCATTCAATTCGTTTGTAATTCAAAAATCAGTTGGAAATATTTTTCATTGTTGAATTAGATTAATACCGTAAAAGTAAAAAATGTTATTCACGATGCCCCGATATGATTGATTTTCAAACACTATATTTTAAATATAATGCAAACGAAGCGTCAACGAATTAAAAATATATCGTTTTTAAAATGGCAATAAAATACACAAAAATTGTGCAGTGGTCGGTTTGCAACTATTTTATCACTGAGAATAAAAATATATACACGTATTAAAAAATTCTTATTATTTTATATTTAATTAACTTTTTTTCGAATACGAAATAAAAATCTCTGAATAAAATTAATTGTTCATGTTTAAAAAATATCAACAAAATACGTTTGTAAATATAATACATGGTAACAGATTATAGTGAAATATAATAAAAATTAAAAAATTGTGCTTAGGTGTTTAAACATTGTAATTATTCATCTTACACAACAATATGTAACTATACAAAGGAATCATTTTTTAAATGACTCCACATAAATATCATTTACCATTTGAAGTCGGGTTACCACTTCACGAACCAAGATTAGACTTTAAATTTGAATTCAAGTTATGATTTATCAATTTATTTGGAAACTTATCGAATATTTTTACTTTCGATAAATTTTTAACTTTTCTCTTAAAATAGAGAAAAAATAAATAAATGTGGCAGTAAAACTTCAAAACTGAACATTTCACAGAAGCTTTTGAGCTTTCTTTGTGAAGTTGAAATAAATAATAATCATAGTCAAATTTAAATGGCAGGAATGTATGTAGATGATGTTATACCATTTCTCAATAAAGTATCTGACGGGTGCTGATTTCCAGAATTCTTGCGAGTGCCGTATTTATGAGGTTGAAGATTAAGAGGTGGCAAATTGGGATGCTCAATTCTGGTTGGAGAACTAACACGAGGACGAAGAGTTCCTCTTTGCATGGCGTAGAATTCTGTAAATATGATAAATTATTGTGTATACTAGAACTGGAAATTTTTTTTAGAAACTTTTTAGCAATTGCTTAAGTTCGTTTAATTTTATTACAATATAATATATACTGATTTTTTAAAATTTCGCGTTACCACGAGGGAAAAAGTTTCAATTGATTATTATAAAGATGAAAAGAATTTTAAAACTGTTAATAAATTTATGTTTTGACAATTTGCGAGATAACTAATTCCTGATATTAATTCAATTCAGTGACACAATAGTATAAGATTCCAAAAAATGAGTCCTACCAGCCTCGCTTTGTTCCAAGACGTCATCCAACTGATAATATTCGCTCTTAGCTGAGAGAGGTTCTTCATAATCTACAAAAGCAGTATTGTCAAATGCCTTGTCGTTCTTTGGCCGATGAAGGACTGGCGAAGGAACTGGAGGCTCGACATATGTCTAAATACAAAATTTTATTGTAAAAATTACAAATTATATTCAGTAAGTGAGAGATTATTCAATTAATATTAAAGAACAGCTCCATAATCTAAAGTATTGTAAAAATATACTGCTGTAAAAGTATATGAATAAGAGCATCATCTACATCCCACTAAAAATAATAGCATAATTGTTATATTTGCAGTCTTTACTGGGAATGAAGGAATACTACTTATCAAATATATCATTAAATTGCCTTGAGTTTTACATGCTCAGTTGGAGTTGTCGTATAAGAACGCTTGTGGAAATGTCCATTGCCAATAGTCTCATAAGTGTGTTCCTCCAAATAGTGTCGAGTAGTGCCTCTTGGAGTGAGTGTTGCCCACATAACTCGACTATCCTGCATCGTCTCAGTAGTACAGGGATATAAGACTGCTTCATTTTGAAATCTCCCTACTTTGGTTTGCATTCCAGATGTTGCAGTGGACCCGGAAATTACTCCACTTTTTCCAGTAGTCGAACTAAAAAGTCGATTGAATAAATATTAAATTACTAAGTTAATATATAGAAAAACTTGTTTAATATTTTAAATTAAAGATAAATTAAATCCATGAATTTTCTCCAATGTCGATTTTTATTAGCTGCACTCACAATTTGCATTTTAGAAGTAAAATCGCCAGTATTATCCCAATAAAAATAACACCTGCACAGGATGATATTAGGACTAGAAGCCAGGTGTCATCAAAAACATTCCCTGCAAATAAATTTTATAATATATAAATATTGATAAATAGTACACATTAATATGAATATATATATATATATATATAATTATGATATAGATGTGTCAAAATGTATTACCTTGTTGAGGCATTTCAATGTACTGAACACCTTCAGAACGCCAGTTGCAGAAATGTTTACAGGGACTGTCATTTTGATGGGGACGAAAAATAACTGTATCCGTATCCGTATAAAATTCAGATCCTTGTTGCAAAAAACTGGGAATGGGTGGCGGCGGAAGGCGAAGAATCATATCTGGTGGCGGACCCAAAGTGCATAAAGCACAGTTAGATTTATTAATAATTTCCGTCACATCCATCCCCGACATCTAGAAAACAATAATTATTCAAAATCACACTTATTGCAAACTCAAAGGTAAAACTTTTATAGTTAAACATTCGTATGATGGATAGTAATTTTGGTAAACAATTGAACAATTAATTAGTTAAACAAATATATATCTAAAAGATTCAAGAAATAAAACATTTATTCAAATTAATAATGAAAATAAACAAAAACATCATTGTAAAAATAATAAAGATCAATAAAAATTAAAGTTTAAATAGTTAATTGAAAAAGTAGATAAAAAGATATGAAAAAGTACAATATGCAGCTAAGAAGAATGATATAAATTTTAGTATTTTTTTAGAAGCGATTAATCTAAACAGGAACAGTAACGTCGTCTAAGGGAAGATCACTGATCTTTGAGAGAATGTTTTTTATAATCTTTTTATCGAACTCTGACTGTATTATCACATGTTTATTTGTCAACAAGTTATCTTACCTTTTATACACTGAATAAAAGTTTGATTAATAATTATAAGTAGATAGAAAAACTTTAATTTTAGAGGTCTTTTACCATTGCTAGAGAACCTATTCCGAAGTTACCACTGAATCTCTACAATTTGCGATTGCAGAAAAGCGCACGCGTCGCAATATTGAACGAAGTATGAAGCTGCGCGCTTTTCTCCCTTTACTTTAATGCGCATGCTTATTATAAAAAGAATCTTGTATAAGTTTTTAAAATTTTCAAACAAGTAAATCAAATTATTTATTTTTTATTTTATTTATTATTATAATTGAATTCTGTAAATGGAAGTCATTTGGAAAATATATGTGATGAATTAAAAAATTTCAGAAACATCAAATATTATTGAACTATTATAAACTGAATATTATGCGTGATAATTTTATTTTAAAAATAATTCTTTCTTGATTAAAAATAATACCACTCTCCACTTTCTACAAGTGAAGTCGATAAGATTGGTAATTGTAATAAGGATCTTTAGATATGGAAGACTGAACTGGACAAGTGAGCTTTAGTTCTTATTGGTCAAAATAAAAAGTAAAGTAACAAATCTAGCGTGTTGAATTTTCTACAAAAATAATAGTTGATCTCTTAAATTGGTATTCTTTATATATATATTGTGTATTAATTTGTAAAATAGAAAAATGCATTTGCCTCCAAAGCGATGAGAGATGCGAAAATGAACACAAAAAATAAATCACAAAGTTTTGTTTATACAATCTCTTTGAGTTTTGTTGTAAAAAAAATATCTCACCTCCTTTTTGTTGCATATTAAAAATCTTAAGAAGTCAAAGTTTGTCGAAATTCTCAGAATCTAATTCTCCATGGTTAGAAAGCAACTTCTTGTGGAACTTCAGTTTGTAATGCGACGATAAATTTCATAGTGTCTATATGAAACAAAACTTTACAAAACACATTCTCCATATGATAAGTCAAAAAATCTTTCTAAAGATATATCAGAAGTACCATAATTATCTTGAAAAAAAATTTTACCTGCAATCAAAAAAATTCAAGCTAAAACAAATATTAAAGTGTTTAAAATAAAGTATTATATATAATTAATGTCATAAATAACTTTTTAAACAAAGATAAATTACCTGGTCTGATATCTAAACAAATATAAATTTTATAAGTTATTATTATATTTTACAGAAATTATTTATAAATTCCACAAAACAACTAAAACGCTTCACAGAAATTTAATATACTATTTAAGTACCTACCTAATGCAAATTTTCAACTCTTAAATTAATCATAAATTTTATACTTTATAACAAAACTCCACCTGTACACGACCAAAAAATATAAAAGATAAAACGTACTTTACAGCGCGAGATGAAAACTCGAATGTCTAATGAAAGAAAATGCAAAATAATAATTTTCTTCACAAAAAACATAATTCTGATATTTAAAAAAAATAGTTTTCAAGACAATACAAGTTACATATTTTCCATAAAAATGGTAAAATGTTTAATTTGCAATAAAAAAATAATAAAAATGTTTAAAAATATTCGAAATGATAATAATAAGATAAGATGTAGCAGACTAATTTCTTTTGCTCCAAAAAGAAAACTAATTTGTAATTCTAGTTAATTAATTAATCAATGGAGGAAAATTCAAATATAAAAGAAAACTAAAAATGTAGTAGACGTATCGCTGAAATAATTATTTTACCGAACCTATTTTTTAAATCAATATTTTCTAACACATTTGTGTTTATAGTTCAATAATAGTTTTTAATTTTCGATTCCAACCGCGTTCACTAATGCCATTCTCAGGACTTTTAATAAATAGCATAAACCATCTTAGCAACAATCGTACTACGAGTAGTTCTCAAGTCTCCTCAGTCTTCGCTTAAAATGATCAAATTCTGACGTGTTAGCTGAGATGGCTCATTTTTAAAATGGATGAAAATAATTTATTGCAAAATTCAAAGAAAATAATCATAGAGACAAATCAACATAGTGACGACGTGGAAAAATTAGTAAATAGCCATCTGCTCATTTCACGAACAGATGACTATTTGAATGGAGGAAATGCAAAGCGTGCTAAGCACCATTTAGAAAATTTTAAATGACGACAGAAAAAGTTTTACATTTCTAGCCTAGATATAACGGAATGACTAACTTTAAAAATTCATCCTAAAAAAATTAAAACCAATTTTAGGATTTTGCGAGTGGCGTCGAAACGGTCTTGGTCTACGGATAATAAAAATCAAAAAGAAAAACGCATTTCGAAATAAAATGTCGTTTGGCACAATTTGCAGTTCCACCCTTCATTTATGAAAGTAGTTTTTTTTAGGCTCTTCGGCACATAGCCTCTTATTTTTTTCTAGTAATGAGCATATTTATTACCAGTCAAGCGTTTGTAACTTGCGATCCAATTTGTACTTGAGTTCCCTAGCTATTTCGATATTACTAATTTTCCTCAGACACTCATCCCATATCTATCTATTATATTAATTACAAGTATGATAATAATATCATTAATCCAGAGTAAAAGATTTCTTGTAGGTGTGTAATATTTTATTCTGAGCCTACCTACTTAAAATTATTAATTTTCCTAGAAAAAGATACCTGCTTCACTAGATATATTTAAATGCGGTAAATTTCATTCTCACCAAATCAAAACTAAATTGTGATACATTCCGTAAACTTTTACACCTGAACCTAAAATTTATAATAATGTTTTGCTTTGAGAACCTTTTGTACTCACCACCTTGATTGTTCAGCTGAAAGAATTCTACATTGGTGAATGCACAAATGATGTAAAATTTGTAATATACGTGGATTCTGTATCAGTGGTCAGTTTTTTAATGATGAAAAATTGTCAAAATTGATATTGATAAACAAAATATTTCTTTGTATGTATAATAAAGTGAAGCAGTTATAACAAACTGAACTGTTTTCTCTAGGTATTAATAAAACAAAATAATTTCTGAAAAAATAAGCCTGAATGGTTTTTAATTAGAAATCTTGATTAAAAAATTACTTTGAAAGTAAAAAATACAAAGATAATAAATAAAAACAATAAACTCTTCTAGTTTTTATAATGTGGAAGGAAAACTGAGATAAAAAATTATTATACTGATATATAATGATACTGATTTACTATAGAAATACGTATGTAATATTGAAGTTATTTTCTTTTGATGCACAAAGTTTTTCATTATCATAAGCTTTTCTTGTGACAATAAAAAAATATAAACGCAATTATGATTTCTAATAGAAAATCAAAGCAAAAAATAAAATTTGAAATATTCAAGTGTATATAAATTAACGTGAAAATAGGCACAAGAAAAACTTGATATAAGAATATAAAAAACAATACAATGATCCACTCGCTGGTTAAAATAAAAATTTCGACCAACGGTCACTATGTGATTTGTAGGAAACAATAAATTACAACCTGCCTCCGTATTGTTTTGGATATTCATCCTGCGATGTGATTAGAGGACAAGAGGGACTTTGAAATGTACTCACCATCGCAGCTCTTTGTCGTATAATAAATGATGATAGCAGGCTGGTTCCTTGGTCGTCTTCATTCTTTCCATTCGTTTCCATCTTTCCTTCCTGACACCTTTTCTTGTCCTTCCTTCCTGCCCAGATAGTCAAAATCCTCTGTCTGTCACCTCATCTGAAGACTAGTATTTGGGACTAGACTCCATCTGAAAAAACACGGTTTAACCAAAAAACTCTTATACAAAATTAAGCCTATTGCTTTATAAATTTTAATCAAACCGTGATTTACTGCGATTTACAAAATTGATTTAGTAAAATAAATTTAGTTTCGGAGAAAAATTATAGAATCTTGAATTTTAATTCTTTCTGAATGGGCTAGTGATAAAAAATCAGTGACTTTATGTAATTTACACAAATTTAAAAAGTTATACTTGTTTTATTGTTTCACCACAGAATTTATATTAAACTGAACAAAAATTCTATCAAGCAATTAAATGTGCTTTGAAATATAAAACTTCCATATTTAATGTTTTAAAAGCCTATGGACCAAAAATAGAAATATTTTTGCAATATTCTAGTTTAAAAAGCTCGATAAAAATTTGGGATCAATAATTGTAGGCAAGCAATGCAAGGAATAAAGTCCTATGCATATATTATTGTATACAACCTAACCAAAAACCTATGTAATTAAGAGTGACAAAAAGAATTCGCATTAATCTGTTCTTCCAAACACAAAATTAAATGATAGCTTGAAGAAAAGCTTCTTAGAACAGATAAAGAAAGCAATCTTTAATTAAATTTGATCTTAAATGTGAAAATGTTTATCCTGAATCCCGGCAAATACATTGAAATTTATCGGCTAAAAAAATTTATTTTACAATATCTCAGTTATAGCACTTAAATAAAAATGACTTAATTCTAACTGTAATAGCATAAATCAATGAGAAAATCATTTTAATAGACGCAAACATTTTTACCTTCACGTCTCACTAAATTGCGTTTGATATATGTATTTGAGGATACAAATCAAAATCCATGGCAGCCAAATGAAGTATCACTTTCACTCACAATCCACATTTAAAATCTCAATTGCGACCGATTAAAGTTTTAAATTTATGTTAAAACCAACAAAACAAACTTAGTGAATCAACTGAACTTCACTTTTTGTTAAATTATGCAGTGCTGACATATTTAAAAAGTTAAAATCCGTTGGAAATTCAATATTTTTTAAAATTCCGTAAAAATGTATTAAATAAGTACAACTGCGAAAAATTTTACAAATTGTACAGATTTTCAAAGAAAAAATTTACAGTATTTTTATAAATTTAAAGAAAAATCCATTGCCCAGGAAACACTGTTTGCGAAATAAAATATTAATGACAACTTTTGGTAAGAATTAATAAGCTACTAAATACCATATCAGGCCATATACAATCTAATAATATAACTATATTACGTTAAACTTTAAGAAATTGGACGATATTTAAGCCACAATACACAATATACTTCAAGATTTATTTGCCTGCAGTTTTAAAGCTTTTATCCTAATTCTTTTACGTATAATATATTATTAGTAATAAGAGAGGACCAAAGAAGTTTTAATATGTCTATTCTCCATGATTTTACGCTTCTAAAGAAAACTAGTTTCGACGAGTTTAAACTAATTTATACAACGGCCATAATGGCGTCAGTATCGAGACCACCACAATTATTATTAAAATTGACTTCAATAATGATCAAAACCGATATTTCGACGAGAAATATTACTAAGTTTTTACGCAATTTTAACGAAGTGACAATTTTAATAATCAATTAAGTCATTATTATCGATGAATTTGTTTAACACTAGTGATACTGCAAGACACATCCAATCTCCAAAAGTGAGGAACAATAACTGAAAATTTATAGACCAGAATTTGAATAAACCAATCACACGCGAAAGAATGAACTACGGTAGTGCGGAGCAAGAAAAACCGTTGAACATTCGTTACAAACTTTTTTTAATTATTCAAACTGTGAACTGAAAATATGAGTAAATAAAATATATGTATGTAATACACATAATTCATCATTTTCATTAAATAAATAACCGGTTAAAAAAAGATAATCCTGAAATATTGAAACTTTCTTATCTTCTCAAAGAAAGCATTTAAAAATCACAGTATTGATTTTTTAAACAATCAGTTGTATGATTATATACATGTGTAAATTCAAACACGATACAAAAATGGCGGAAATGATAAAACACGTATAACTCTTAACAAACTGATACTAATAAATGTAAATAAAATATAGTAATGTATAAGTGAGAAGATGTATGTATGTTTTAATTTAATAATATTTTATTACTTTGAACGAGAAAAGTGAATAATGGTTTATATTATAATAATCAAATTTCAGCAATGAAATATATCGAAAAAATTTGTTCACGAAAAAGTCTGTAACTTATACCTTAGTTTACACTTTTATTTCACTCTTTATCAAATTTAAATTGTAGCATTGTAGGCTCGGTCTCCGTTTATTTAAACGAATTTCATTATTTATTTCAGTTCCGTTTGCATAATAAAACATATTTTCACTGATTAAATGTTTTCAAGAAATGCTCTTTTACTGCAGAAATTCGAAAATAAGATCCTTTCCAATTATATTAATTCCCTCAGTGTTGACGAAGTGAAGTTAGCTTTGAATGGAATTCAAATTTAAAATATAATTTTATTAAAGTTTATTTTTAATTCATTGGGGAAAAAGAGTTTTATGATTAAAATTCCAACAGGACCCTTTGCGAATATATCCATGATTTTGTTACTCACTATATTCAACTTATCATTAATTTTATGACAATTTAAAAAAATTCAAATTCAAATTCTAGTATTTTTAGAGCGACGTCATATTTCCCCTAGACCAATAAAAAGTAATGCGTTCTTGGCCAAGAATTTCTATCCTTTCCTTTCTAGGCTTCTAGGGAATTATATCTACATTGAATTGAATTCCTGTTTGCATTTTTTTACTCTTGTCAGTTGCTACATACCTGTCAAAAATATGTATATTCATAAAAAGATATTAAATCATTCTTAATTTATGAATGAAAGAACGAAAAACCGTGCTGCATTTTCCTAAAGTGACCTTGGGCCCAAATCTACCTAGCAGGTTAAGCAATATCCAGTCTTTTATGCGGTCTCTTCCTTTTTCAGACATAACCTTGATTTTAATGAATTCCCGATTTCGTGTTATTTTACTGAGCATTTCAGTTTACCTTTCGTAGTGAAAGCATCATTCTTGTTGTGATGAATTATTTTCTATACATCTTATATCAAAATTTTAGTGTCTTATTAATTTGACTTGTGATTGTGGTTTTGGATAGGTTAAAGGAAGATATACTCTATACATTTTCTATTATAAAACTTTATTCGCTATTTTCACTTAGATGGCTGTGTCGATAAATGAAATCTGCGAAAATACAAAGTTGGCGAGGGAAATGGCTCTGACTGGAAATTATGATACTTCTGGTGTTTATTATCAAGGAGTGGTGCAACAAATACACAGGTTACTCACGAGCATTGTAGATGTAACTCGAAAAGCAAAGTGGCAGCAAGTGCAGCATCAAATTGTTCAAGAGTTCGAGAAAGTCAAAGCTACTTGCAATACTTTACAACTTTTTAAAGTTGACTCTCACACAGAACGATTACTAGGTAAATATGCAATGAAATGTCTTTCAATTCAATTTTTCTCTTTACAAGTTTCCTTATGATTTTATTAATGTTTATATATCTTACATACATATATGAGCATATCTCAGGAATCTTCATTCTTTATTTTCCACAAAGCTAAAATTTCAAATAAATGTTCACTTTCATATAAGTAATTTAAAATAATTATTATCTCTATAATTTAAAATAATTTTCTTTTAGGGTGTTTTAAAGCAGAATCAAGTTTGTCGGTTGTATTTTTTATCAATAAAAGAGAGTTTTGGTTTTAATTTTTTTCTACTAAAGTCAACATTTTTTCCATAGAATATGTATTGAGTAATAGTACTAAAATTTTATAAAGTGATAATTAAATTGTGTTTTTTAACAATCTCTTAGGCAGCCCACGATCCTTCTTAAGATTTAAATATTAGTATTTGTTATATAATAATATTTGTATTTGTAGTAAAAGTAAGTACGTAGTAAAAGTATTTGTAAAAGTATTTGTTATTAATCAAATTCATCACCCACTGTAAAATTATTTGAAAACTAGGTACGTCTTGTTTATCGTACGAGGAACCAACGCGTGACCCTGCTTTATGGTCTTGTGGCTCTTCTAGTGCATGGGGTCAACCTCCTCGAGATCCTGACGTTTGGCCCCCATTAACACCTGCAGAACAAAAGTACTTACTATTTTTCTTATAAATTTATTGCTTTAAATTATTGATTTGTTATCTCAATGTTACTTTAAATTTTGCTTACATTTTTTCTTGTATGTTTTTAGGACTGTTAAACCTCAAAAGAGTCATCAGAAGTTTCAACAGAATCGCTCAGGTATTCGAAAACCAGCAGGACCTCCGGGGAAAAAATCAGACATGAAAAATATTAGTAAAAAAGATGACAAAAAGACAAATAAAAAAGAAGATACTAGCAAGGTAGGCTGAGATGAAGGAACCGTGTGGGTGAAACAAATAATAATGAAGGTTACAATAGTTTCTTTTTTCCAGGATAAAACGGACACTGAAAAGGGAGATGTCGAAGTAGAAGAGCGAAAATTTGAACCATCTGGAAACGATAGGGACCTTGTAGATGTGTTAGGTAAATTGTTCAAAATATATATTGTTTCTAAAGAAAATAGACAGTTAGTTAGTAAAGAATAGTATCTAATTAATAAAAGGTACTCTTATTCTTGTATTGTTATATAGAGAGGGATATTGTGCAGAAAAATCCAAATATTCACTGGGATGACATAGCGGACCTTCATGATGCTAAAAGACTACTTGAAGAAGCTGTTGTTCTTCCTATGTGGATGCCAGACTTTTTCAAAGTAAATAAATTGAATCAGAATTTTTTTTTTTAATATTATTTAAGTTTTTTTAGTCTGGTATTACGATAATTATTTTTGAAATATTTTTTTAGGGTATTAGAAGGCCTTGGAAAGGTGTTTTAATGGTCGGACCGCCAGGAACCGGAAAGACAATGCTTGCTAAAGCTGTAGCAACTGAGTGTGGAACAACTTTTTTTAACGTTTCGTCTTCCACTTTAACTTCTAAGTATAGAGGCGAATCTGAAAAACTGGTTCGCCTTTTGTTCGAAATGGTAGTTGGCTAAAAACTATTTGTAAACTTGAATTAAATATTCAATGGCCTGAACATAGATCTTCTAACATTTCGTTGTTTCTTTTATAGGCTAGATTTTATGCACCAAGTACAATTTTTATAGACGAAATCGACTCATTATGTTCAAGGCGAGGCTCTGAATCTGAGCATGAAGCTTCTCGAAGAGTCAAGTCCGAACTCCTCGTGCAAATGGATGGAATCAGTTCAAACAGGTAAATTAAATTATTTAAGAATTCATCATTACATAGAGTTTCTTTCATATAAAAATTCACGTCCAAGAAGCATTTTTCTATTTTCAGTGAGGATCCAAGTAAAGTAGTAATGGTACTTGCAGCCACAAATTTTCCTTGGGATATAGACGAAGCGCTAAGGAGGCGTTTAGAAAAACGAATATACATTCCATTGCCTAATGGTTAGTTATTTACTTTGATTTACACCAGTAAAAAAAGAGGTATTCATATATGTTTAAATATTAACCAATTTTTCCAAATCATTGCAGTCGATTATTTATTTAAATTGTCATAATTAATGCACAATGTGGAAATGGATATTAATACTTAAATAAATTATGAACACAAAAATCGATTTCTTTTCGTAGATGAAGGAAGAGAAGCCTTGTTGAAAATAAATCTTCGGGAAGTTAAAGTAGATTCTAGTGTGAATCTGAAAGAAATTGCCAGAAAATTGGAAGGTTATTCAGGCGCAGATATTACAAATGTTTGCAGGTTTGTATTTTATTGAATTTGAATGGCTTCTATGCTTTTGAGATAATATGATTTATCATTCAAACAACAATTAAATTCTCAGAGATGCTTCCATGATGTCCATGCGAAAGAAAATCGCGGGCCTGAAACCAGACCAGATAAGACAGTTACCGAAGGAGGAACTCGATTTGCCAGTGTCTGCCGAGGATTTCGACGAAGCAGTGGAAAGGTGTAATAAAAGTGTATCACAAGAAGATTTGGAGAAATATGAAAAGTGGATGGGCGAATTTGGATCTTCGTGATACCTCCATCGCTTTCAGATTTTTATAATGGCCTTGAAGAACGAATGTGGTACATTCATTTACATAATAATAGAAGAAACTTGAAATTCATAGTAACATTTTAGGTCATAGCATTGAATTTAATGTCTTCGGATTATATTTATTTTTAATTATATATAAATATATTAATATACTGATACTTATAAATTTTCATATTTCCTACAAAATTCTTTCCATTTGTTAACATATTCAGATAACAGATTAAAGCCATAGAGCTATTTCAATTAGATCATCAATTATAGAAGACAATGATTTTGAATGTAATTACAATTTGTTTGGAAGTGTTTTAGTTGAATATTATTGAGAGAAGGGAAAGTTGCTCAGATTAGGCTGAGTTACTCGTAGATAAGCTAAGAATGATGTATGATCACACAAGCAAGATTTTAGATTTTTCTATTTAAAATTTTAATAGTGTTATGATAATAGAAAAAATTTGAAATTCTCGCCTTTCTACTTCGGGTACACTGCTCAATACTTTATTAGTATATAAACCATATAACTAATACAGTAGGACCTCACGGGACTTGACTACTCGGAGGAGTTAGGGACACGTCACGAGCGCGACTTTATCTAATACTTATGTTCCTTCCCAATCCTTAAATGAAGGGCATGTCATTGACGCGACTTTATCCAATACTTTTCTATTTGAGAACCTTTATCTTTATTTCACGTTTATATGCAATGGAAAATCCATTTGAGTTATTAATTTAAAAATGGGAAGCACGAAAAGTATTCGATAAAGTCACGTCAATTATATGCCCTTAAATTAATAAATGGATTTTCCAAAGCTTATAAACGTACTTTAATATTTATTTTACGTTTATCTGCAGTGAAAAAATTATTTAAAAAATCGAAAAATTGATAATTATAATGGTAAAAATGATTATTCTTTACATAAAAAGTGTAAAAAATTAAATCAATTATACAGTTTAAATAATAATGATTTTTCATATTCTGGAGTTGTATTGACCCCTAATTAATGATTTTTAAATAATTATCAATTTTTTGTATGTTTAGAATTATGAATTAGGCCGCCAAATAATCTTATTTGCTCCCTACTTCTCATCTTCGCCTTTTTCTGACGCTTGCGCAACAAGAAATGTAGCAATTGGTCATGTTACGAGCCACTACGTTATCATTACGCAAACTCGGTGATTGGTTGGTTCACTCTCGGTGTAAATCTTAAAGAAGAACCGGGAAAGTAAAGGGTTTCCCAATAGGGGTGATATGATTTTGAATGTCCCTATCGGGCTCATTTGAACTGAAATTTTTGACGTCTGCTGTCAGTTGTCATCAGTAAGGTTTGCCATTTAATCATGAGTAGTTTCACGCTTCCACAACGTTTGGAAATTGTCCAATTATTTTATCAAAATTCGAGAAGTTTTGTCGGTGTTGAAAGAGCATATCGTGCAAAATATGGTCGTCATTCTACTCCATCCGCGCTCTCAATTCCTCGAATAATCGATAAGTTGGAGAGTGAATTTACTCTATTGGATACTAAGCCTAAAAATCGTATGCGTACCGCACGTTCTACACAGAATATAGCCGCCGTACAGGCCAGTATCGAGGAAAACCGTGAATTGTCCGTGCCACGCCGATCTCAGGAATTGGGCCTGTCCAGGATGACTACCTGGCGTATTTTGCGATTGGATCTTGGCCTGCATCCCTATAAGATGATTCTGGCCCAAGAACTGAAGCCTAATGACCATCGTTTGCGTCGGGAGTTCGCGGATTGGGCTCTCGAATCAATTGAAAATGATCCCAATTTTCATCAAAAAATCATCTTTTCTGATGAGGCGCATTTTTGGCTCAAGTCTCGGGGGACATTTGGCCGATATATTGTTTAAATCATAAATGGCATAGAATATCCAATATAATAAAAAAGATTTCGATCAATTCCGAATGAATATTCAGTGTTTTTTTTCAATTTCAAAACATATCACCCTTATTGGGAAACCCTTTACGAATCCGGAAATTTAATGAAAATCACATCAGATAGAATTAAATGTTTGGTAATTTATTGAACTCAGTAAAAGTTAAGTCTGGGTTCACACACAATAACAGCCAAACGCGTTGAGAATTGTCACAGTTTAAAGATATAAAGTTCTTCAAGTTCGATGATAAATTAAACTATGTTTTTGTTTTGAAATTGAAAATACCGCGAGCTAATATCCAACATTCGATCAAATTAATATCGACTTCGAGCGAGACCCTATAGTCGCTCATTACAGTCAAATTTTGGTGCTGACATCTACAATTCTCAGCCGATACCATGGTAACTGTTTACGCATGGAGACTAGATATAAGGAGACCAATCTCTTATGGTCGTACTTCACAAAAGACGAAATGAAGTTCTGCCAAGTACTTAGTTAGGAAACTTCCCGATGAAGGCACGTGTGTTCCCTGAGTGCAAAATGGCGGCATCCACGGTTTTTAAGCATCGTGTATTAAACGTCGCCATTTTGCACCAAGGGAACACACGTGCCCGCATCGGGAAGTTTTGTAACTATGTACTTGGCAGAACTTCATTTCGGGAATGGATATATGGAGATTGGTCTCCTTATATCTAGTCTCCATGTGTTTACGTTTCCATCCGGCCAATACACGATGCTTATAAACCGTGGATGCCGCCATTTTGCACCCAGGGAACACACGTGCCCTCATCGGGAAGTTTCCTAACTAAGAACTTGGCAGAACTTCATTTCGTGTTTTGTGAAGTACGGCCATAAGAGATTGGTCTCCTTATGTCTAGTCTCCATGTATACAATCATGGAGACTAGATATAAAGCGACCAATCTCCATATATCCATTCCCGAAATGAAGTTCTGCCAAGTACATAGTTACAAGAACTTCCCGATTGATGGCGTGAATGCAAGTGGCGTAAAAAAATAGCCGCTTCCTTCTGTTCGCTCAAAATATTATAACATAACCGCAAATCAAAGCTAATATTTGTAAATGTTTGTAAACATTATTATAATAAATATATGTTACCATGACAACCTGCATGCATGCAAAGGTACACGAAGAGTTCTTTTTTTTTTACGCTACTGGCAGGAGCGCCATCTCTTGGGACGTTCTCGTACTCAATCAATGTACTTCCGACAAAAAGATGTTGATTTTCAGTTACATTAGTTGGGTCTCCTTATGTCTATTCTCCATGTTATAAACCGTGGATGCCGCCATTTTGCACTCAGGAAACACACGTGCCCTCATCGGGAAGTTTCCTAACTAAGTACTTGGCAGAACATCATTTCGTGTTTTGTGAAGTACGGCCATTAGAGATTGGTCTCCTTATATCTAGTCTCCATGTATACAATATTGGCCGTCATGGATAGCGTAAGCGTAAGTTTATACAACGGCGCAGTGTTCGCAGAACGTGGACGTAAACGGTCCCCACCATAGGTGCTTCGAGCTCATTGTGTCTTCCTCATTCAACCAACCTATGGCAGTGGAGGGAGGAAGAAGCCATGAGCTGGTAGGGTCCATGGTGGGGGCCGTTTACGTCCACGTTCTGCGAACACTGCAACGGCGGCCATTTCATGCCACTGCAGCACTAGCACCATACTCGGGAAGTTTCGTAACTAATAGCACACGAGTAAAATTCGCTCATTTTCGGTTACACTTTTTGGTCTCTTTATGTCTTTTCTCCATGACCTAAACTCGAATGACCGTCTGTCCTTTTTTGTTAAGCTTTGATAGAAAGAGACATGTTATATCTAACATTCTAGTTTTCATTTTAAAGTGACATGTTTGATAACATGCCTGCTATTATATTGACCCAAAATTCATAGAATTCTTTTCATTTCTCATTATTTTGGCATAGGGTCAGATTCTTTTTAATTTCTTCGATTAAAATTTTCACTATTAAATATAAAAATAGTCAAAAAGAAAGCAAGGCAAACGTTTCGGTCACATATGGGGGCCCTCTTGAGTGCCATAAATTCAAAGATTAATTCAAAATTTCTGTAAAACGGAGATAATTAAAATAAAGATTATCATAAAATTGAAAAACTTATCTCATAGCTTGCAATTCAAAATGAAGTAGTCCAGTATGCAGCATCACGAATTGAAAAAATATTTAGAGTTCACTGTGAATAAAGAACCGGATTACAAATAAACCGGAAAACATAAAAATTTTTTTGCACACGAACCGACCGCAATTAAAAAGAATCTGACCCTATGCCAAAATAATGAGAAATGAAAAGAATTCTAGTTTTCATTGTGCGTTGAAAAGACTCGAACATGTTTCTTTCTATCAAAGCTTGACAAAAAAGGACAGATGATCATTCGAGTTTAGGTCTTCGTTGTACTCGGGCCCTGAGGTCATCCGGATTGTTTCCAGTATTGGCCTAAGAATAATTGAGTCAGCAACGGGAATGTAAAGAGTATCTTGTCTTTCTTATTATGTTGATGTCTTCCTAGCTTCCGACTTTAAATGTGCTTAGACCATATTAGACACCTAAAATGGCGGTATACCACATAAAATCGCGCCATCTAGTTACACGTTTGCGACAGTGCATCCAGTGCACACACGCAACATCTGAACAAGCACCCAAAATGGCGGCGCATCTGGATGATAGCTATGTGCATCTACAGACCATGGGACATAGTTTCTTCACAGTGTAAATGCTCCTTTCAGTTTCACATGAAAACAGACCTTGCCGAAGGTTTATAATTTTGACGTTAGTTCAACGATATGGCGGTGTTTTTTTAGCGGATGCGTGTGTAAAGTTTTCGCGTTTATAATAAAGTTTTCTATTGACAGTGACTGGGTTTTGGCAATATATAATGGAAGCAGGTGCGAGTACCGGTACTCGCACGACGCGATTTATGATGGAAGGTGTTGGTGCTCGTGTAATTCGTGGACCAGAATGGAAATGGGGAAAACAGGTTAGGAGATAGGTTAACTATTCAAACACTTGATGTTTAATCTTAAATTTTCTTCTATAATCGTTCAAGATTTTTTGATGACAGCTATTTAGCAAATTACTAGCTTTACCTGCAGGTTCTCATAAGCGTTTGTCTAAAACAGTTGTTCATTGCTAAAATATAAGAGACGAAAATTTAGAAAAAATGCGGATGATAATTTGCACATTTTACCCTGCTAAAACAGAGCGTCTTTTTATCTTTTGGCGTCGATGCATCTTATCCATCTTGATTTTCCAGTAAAATCACTTTTTTGCATTCACCATCCACTGATATTTCTAAAAATATTTAGAAAAATACATTTGACTGAAATTTTGTTTACATGCTCTTAAATGATACTGGGTTAATTGTATTGTTTGTGAAAACAAAAGAACACATTTGAACTATTTATTCTGATTCGAGCTGCTAAGACATTGATGATTATTCAAAATATACGTAAATCTATGTACAAAAATTTGTAATAAAAATATGGTTTAGAAATAATTACACGAAAAAATGTCACAATCATAATCTACGAATAGCTTTATGAAGAATTCATATGCACTTTAAAATATTTAATCAAACTAAGATCAGAAGTGTTTAATTTACACTTGAATCTGAATTTTAGTGATAAATTATTTATTTATTTTTCTAATCAAGTGTGTTCATTTGAAATTTTGCATTGTATTATTCCTGAAAAATATATTATATTCTGATATATTTTTATTAGGACGGAGGAGAAGGCCATGTAGGGACAGTAAGAAATTTCGAATCTCCCGAAGAAGTTGTCGTAGTCTGGGATAATGGAACGGCGGCTAATTATCGCTGTTCAGGTGCATTTGACTTGCGAATTCTAGATTCTGCACCAACTGGTGTTAAACATGATGGCACTATGTGTGATACTTGCCGTCAGCAACCAATTTTTGGAATTCGTTGGAAGTGTGCTGAGTGTGGCAATTATGATTTGTGTTCCATATGTTATCATGGAGATAAACATCACTTAAGACATAGATTCTATCGAATTGCTACTCCTGGTAGCGAAAGAGTACTTCTAGAGCCACGAAGAAAAAGCAAAAAGGTAAAATACAAGCTGCACATATTTCATAATCCAGGGTTTTGTCACTTTTTCTGTAAACTTGTAAATCAAGGAAATGTCAGAGACTAATTTTAATTTCTGGAATAATATAAAGTTAATAAAATGACATTGGTTACATTGTTTATTGTCAAAAAGCACAGCTTAAGAATTCACAAAAATATTTAAAGTCTCTACTGAAAATGCCTACATTGATTCCAACGTCGTGATCATAGTGGAATTTCAGACAGGGAAATTGATTGGAAATCATGGTGGAAAATGTATTGATTTTCTTTTTGGAAAAAATAATTCTTGCATGTCAAATCTGATCCAAATTCCAATGTGTCATTCATTTAAGCAAATTTCCAACGTAATTTCCCACAACAAATCTAAAACAAACTCCAATGTGCTATCCATTCAAACAAATTCCCAATATTTCATATTTTTTTTAATGAAAATTGTTAACTGCACATTTGTATTGGAATTGATATGGGAAATTATGTTAGAAATTTTTTTAAACGGATAGCACGTTGGAGTTTTTGTGCGGATGGAGCAAGATTTCTGGCTGAATAAAAAAAATTTTGATTAGATCAACCAAAATTTGGTTAAGCCAACAAAAGTATTTGTTTGATTAAAAAAAATCGTTACAAAACGAATCATCTTTAGAAACAAATTCTTTGGTTGGTTCAATTAAAAAAATTTTTGACTGTATAACAACAAAATCCTACTGTCAAACCAACAAAAATTTTGTTGTTTCAACTTAATATTTTTCTGGGTGTATCATATCGAATAAAATATATATAATAATTTTCTTTCCCAAAAAAAATAAATGTATTTTATAAATATTTCGAATTTTATTCAACATTTATTTATATGGAATATACTTGAAAAATCTAGAAAAATAAAAATTCCAGACCTTGAAAATCTATAAAAGTCAAGGAAATTTTGTATGCGAAAAAAGTGGCAACCTTGTAATCTCTTTTTATTTTTAATTAGAATTTATCGTTAAATACTTTATTATGATAAAATTAAACTTTCTTTTAATGACAAATTTTTCTAGATTGCTATTCGAGGAATATTTCCTGGAGCTCGAGTAGTGAGGGGCGTTGATTGGCAATGGGAAGACCAGGATGGTGGAAATGGCCGTCGAGGTAAAGTTAATGAAGTACAAGATTGGTCTGCTGCTAGTCCACGTTCAGCAGCTTATGTGATTTGGGACAATGGTGCAAAAAATTTATATCGAGTTGGTTTTGAAGGAATGGTATGTAATTTCAACTTTTAGATTTATAATTAAAGGATCGAATTCTTACATTTATGATAATATGTTTAGTATTTCATTTCAATGTAATTGAACAAAACTAAGGTAGATATCCCAGTAATCGTCAGTGTACTAGTGGTCGTCATTTTAGTCTTGAAATTTGACAAAGTACTGATAACAAATTTTAATTGAAGTGTTTTACAACAACTGATAGTACGACTTTGTAACATGGATTATAAAAAATTGTTAAAATGAATGATAATCCAATAAAATGTAAGATTATTTGTGTGCCGATTACTGAAACTAAAATACTGATTACTGGGACATTTATCTTATATCTTGATGTTATTAGTCAGCATATATTTGAGAACAAAAAATTTAGTCTTAGTAAAATAAAATTAAAATAACTTTTTCCAAAGCTAGCCTTTTGAATATCATTGGATTTTCATGAATTTGGGCTCATTTTGTGTATTAAATAATTTTCTAAAACAAGCAAATATAATAATTCATAGAATGCGATGCTTTGGAAATGCAACTATTTATTTATAAAAGTTTGATTTTCAAGTAATAAAAAAAGAGAGCCTTTAGGATGTAATCTGACCATCAGTCATTATTATGTTATTTCTATTATTTGTTTTTAATAAATTACTTATGTCTGTTATATTTATGTAATTTGTTCTTTGGGTTCTTTTTTCATAAATTAATGTAGTTTAAAGTTTTCAACTTTTTGGAAGTAAATCTGAAATACTTTGACATACATATAGAAATTGGCAAATAATGGAACCATTTTCGATAAAAAATCTATACCAAATGGCTCGCATCCCCTTTTGATCACCAGCGATTCAATCAAATATATAATATAATGTTATAATTTCAAGAATCAGTTCGATGTGGGTGAATGAATTCTTAAAAGCTCTTATCTTATTGTATCTTGGTTTGTCGCAACAGGCTGACTTGAAAGTTGTAAATGATGCGAAAGGTCAAACTGTATATAGAGATCATTTACCTTTACTGGGTGAACAAGGCCCAGGACGGACGGGTCCTCATGGTTTGCAGATTGGAGATCAGGTCTGTATACTGCTTATAAAATTTACTTTTTTCATATCGTTATATGACTATAACTTTTGAAATAGTGTTTATTATTTTATTAAAGCGTTTTGTGATACTTGTGAGCATTATAAATTTAACAATTAATTTTATATTCGTAGGTGAACGTTGATTTGGAATTAGAAATAGTGCAATCACTCCAACATGGTCATGGTGGTTGGACAGATGGAATGTTTGAGTGCCTTGGCACCACTGGGACTGTTGTTGGTATTGATGAAGATCATGATATTGTTGTTTCCTACCCTAGTGGAAATCGCTGGACATTTAATCCAGCCGTATTAACCAAAGTACAAATCCCAGTGCCTGTAACCAGTTCTAATACCGATAACCAAACTTTTGCGGTTGGTGATTTAGTACAAATCTGTAATGACGTAGAAAAGATAAAATTGCTGCAACGTGGTCATGGAGAATGGGCCGAAGCTATGGCTCCTGTAAGTTATTCATACGTTTCTCATTATTCTTTTAATTGTATAGTGATTAAAAATATCGTATTGTTGGTATATAAAACTCTTACTTTCATGCCATACTTCAAAAATATGAAGTTTCCAAAAAAATAATAGAAAAAGATAGGGTGGTAATTAGTTTTCATATTGAATGTAATTTATAATTTTATATCAACAATTATAATGATGTAATTGGTGTGAAAGTTAAACTAGATTTTATTATTGTTTTTAGACACTAGGAAAGATTGGTAGAGTTCAACAAATATATCACGATGGAGACCTTAAAGTAGATGTTTGTAGTACAGCTTGGACCTACAATCCACAAGCTGTAACCAAAGTTGCCAGCAGCGATGGAAGTGTACCAGGAAATAGTAGTGGAGGTTTGTAACAAGAAAAAAATTTTCGTTTCAGTACTAGAGTCTACTTTTTACCTTATTGTTTTATTTTATTGACATTTTTAATTGACTTTAATTAACTAAATTTTATTAATGCTTTCAGAACGTTTGTCGGCTTTATTAAAGAAACTTTTTGAAACACATGTTTCTGGTGATGTAAACGAAGAACTCGTAAAAACTGCAGCAAACGGCGATGCTGCTAAGTGTGAGGAGTGTCTAAAAAGACCAGAAGCTGATGTAAACGGTGTTTTTGCTGGCCATACGGCACTCCAAGCCGCAAGTCAGAATGGCCATCTTGAAGTTATTAAAATTCTCCTTCGATATAAAGCAGACGTTGAAATCGAAGTGCGTATTGTACTTTACTTATCCTTTTTTACTGTAGAAGTCAAAAATGATTTTTTTTTTTTTTTTGAGAAAATGAAGAAATCTGATTTTTTTTCACTTAATAACTATATATATATACAGTAAGGACTGCAAGTCAAGTACAGTAAAACCTCATTGATCGGGACACTCATTTATCGGGACCTTCGTTACCATTACTAAATGTCAACATACAACAAGAGTCATGACAACCCACCATGAGACTGTAGGTGGTAGTGGGGAGCCCCTCCAAATCCCGATAAACGAGGTGTTTACATTTCAAGGGTGTCCCGATAAATGAGGTTTTACTGTAGCTATAGAAAAAGCATAAGTGCATGTGAGCAAAACACGGGAAGGCATAAGAGTGTCTCCCTCTAAAGGATCGTCTGTTGCTGTCGCATACATGCAAATAGATATATTTGCACATGTGTGTGCATGTGGGTTACAGACAACAAACAGTCGTTTGGAAAGAGATACTCTTATGTTTTCACGTGTATCGCTTACCCACACCTGTGCTTTTTCTATGGCTACTTGTCTCGCGCCCTTACCGTATAATAAGATTTATTAAAAAATGTTCTAGATTGAAAATGTTTCTGCAGATTTATAACATACCAACTTAAAGTACCCTTTTCAATCTTTTTGCAGGACAAAGATGGAGACAGAGCAGTTCATCACGCTGCTTTCGGAGATGAGCCAGGTGTAATGGCCCTCCTCGCAGGTGCAGGAGCTGATCTCAACGCTCGAAACAAAAGACGCCAAACTGCCCTTCATATCGCGGTTAACAGAGGTCATGCAGGTGTAGTTCGGACTTTACTGGAACTCGGTTGTCATCCTAGTCTACAGGTAAGTCTAACTATTTTGATAAAGATAATTGATTGGCTAAAACTCGTTGAGAGGAAGGAATCGCGACGTAATTTATTTATGCTCATTGGATTATTGAATTTTGAGCAGTTCACAAGTTATGCAAGTGGTAGGCGGAATCGGATTTCGTGAAATATAGTCTCGCTACGATACAAAGGTGAATGGGGTATACTTGGGGTTTGCGAGAAGGGCTAACGGAAGGTGGGCTTGTTTATTTTATTCTTGAACTGTCTGAAGCTGATATATTGGTCAAACCTCCACTTTATACTCTCAAAACACCCCTATCCACCTTACCCCGCTTCAATGATTTATGCCCCTTTGGAGTTACGTAACTGAACACCTCAGCCCAGTTTTCTTTCCTTTTTTCCTCCTCATCGCCTCAACCTCCTTCTTCTTAGAACGTTCTGCCTGATAACGGCTACACCAAATCCTCTTAATCCAGAGCAGCCATTTTTTACTGTGGTTTAAGCTCAACTCGGCTTTATTCCAGCTCTTCCAGATTGTCTCGCGCGAAGAGATATCTTTAAAAAAGCATCGAAAGATGCATTATTCACAATATGAATAGGATATCACTGAAGTAGAATTCATATTTATTTATTTTAAGGTTTGCCTTGGAGTTAGTTCAATGGTACTCTTCTTATAAATATTGAACAAGTTTCTATATAAATATTTAAAATTGCTAATCTTGGAAGGGAAATTTGCAAATTTGAGTACAAAATATTGAAGTTTTAATAACATCCAAGAACAATATTAGGTATCTGAATACTTATGAATTTGCAGTTTTCGAATTGTTAATTATTTAATTATATTTGGTGTAATGACCATTTCTAATATGTTTTAACTCTGGTTGTAATTTTTTTTATGTCACTCCAAGTATTTTCTATGAATACTATTTTGCAACTAACTATAGATACTATTTCTATTAATGATACTTTGTGAATCTGAAAAATTGTTCGAAATAATGAAAGGATTATACATTGCAAAGGTTATGGCGGGGAAGTTTTGGTCAATGTTGATTATTAAGAATATTTCTCTCGGCAATTATAGTTGTTTAATTGCTTGAGGTAATTCAGTTTTGCCTTTAACTACATTAACTGCTGTGATAAAAGCAGTCAATTTTCGTTTTTCTAATGAATCTGTAGTGCATATTCACATTCCCAAGTGTTTAGAACACAGGACTCTGCATTCGTGATTAGCGTTAATGCACCTTTGTTAGGGAGGTATCTCCTCATTTGTAGGAGCCTTAATTAATCTAGTTACATGCGGACGCTGTCTCGAATACTACCCAGCAATGGTACGAACGTCGCGGAATTGTATTTGAGAATACGTGTTGCGCATAATCGAAAGATGCTGGTTGCCTACTATCTGTGCGACGCGTTGCTTTACCTTGCTTCGGGTTATTCTACGTTAGCTTCTCCAGCTCTATCTCCACCTCTTGAACCCAACCCATCGTCGAGGCACTCCGAGAACGCGCGTGAACTTCCCCATTTCTTTTGAAACAATTCGGACCCGAGCTCCAAGGATGACTCGAGGAAACGTTTTCTACGATAAACAACACTTACGTGTCTGGCATAGTGCGATGGTTTCCTATCTCGTACAGCTTCTCACTTTTCTTTTGCTGATCTTGTTTCTAGCGAATTTTTAGACGATATACTTTTACAACCTTTGACACTCGACTACTGGGGATGTGAAAGTCATAATTACTCAATCTCTTGTGCATACGTGTCCATGTCTGATTACTAGGTTGGTCCGAATAAAATACACAGGAATCGCTTCAAAATTTTTAGAAAATATGATTCTATGTACATATTAAAAAAAATTGATTTTATTATTCAATCATTGTATTTTGGACGTAAATGAAGAATAATTTTTTGCTATTAAAATTCGATCTCATAAATTCCATTTTTTTCGGCCTACCCTAATGATCACCCTCAGGAAGCGGAGGTGAAAATATATATCAATCGGTCTTGCTTCAACGTCCCATGCATGCTCCGTAATCTAGATATCCCAAGTTTAGAATTTTGCAGGGTATTTAAGTTTCGAAATAAGGTCGCGAACGTTTTGAAACCTATTTTGTGAGCTTTCACCCCTTTACATTTTTACACATTTTAAAATAAATATTAGCATTTCAAAAATGTAAGCGAGATACATTTTCTCCACTTAAGTTATATGCTTTTAAATTAAATCTTTTAAATTTTAAAGCTTCATATTTCTTTCTTTAGGTTTAAAATCATTTTATCCCGCGCGACCAGGTACGTCATCACCAATTATATACGACCGCTTTCTTAATAAAATAATAATTTTAACAAATTTTCTGCAGAAGACAGCAATGCACAAAAATGTAAAGCATTACTGTATCCTCCAGAAAATTTGTTTAAATTATTATTTTAATTATAATAAGGTCGTATATGATTGGTGACGTCAGAGCCTACTATGCGGCCTAAAATTAAAAATGTTCTTCTGTAAGAATTTTTAATTCCAATGGTTTTTTGAATTTCGTTCTCTTGTATTTTGAATTTGAGGAAATTTGTATTGAGTAATATTACTAATAGTTTTTAAAGTGGTGATTAATTATATTTTTTTGACATTCATTAGGAACGCTCAACCCTCCTTAATAAATGTTGCCAATGCTTCTTCCATTTAATTTTTTTTTCTGCTGATCTTTCTCGTAAAAAAGTAAAAAGTAGTATTACATTTTAACTACTATTTTTAGTGCAAAATTTTTTCTTACTTCTTTAACAAATGTTTCCTACTTTTAATTTTCCTGAAATGCTGAAAACAAAACATTCAGTTTGAAATTGCTTTCTCGTAATATTAGTGTACAAAATTTTTGTCGAAAGATGAGGAAAACTATAGTTGATTAAAAATCTTGTTACGTATACAAGCAAAAATAGTTGAATTCATTATTTTTGTTGATTTGTTTTTATCTACAAAAGCAAATTAAATGGGATGTGAGAATTTGGATTACTGTAGATCCGCTCTGCTTACCAACTGTTACCGACCCGATGGGTCTGGTAGTATCTCATGCTAGACGTAAAATAACCGACCTCCCATTTTCGAGCTCCACTGGAAAACATCTTTGATTTACGTTAACTGTTAATTTATACCATTTTCGTGGTGATTATGAAAATGAACCGACAGAGCATTACCCAACTTTCTTAATTACTTCCTTGAACTGCAAAGGAGCTGATCGTTTACAATAATCACCTTTTGTTTCTTTATTTCTTACAACTGTCTTGAAGATCGTTCAATTCTTCGCTTCGTATTCAAACGACTATGAAGCAGTTACAGTTTGTACAAAAAAGTCGGAATAATGTATTGATTTCTAAGAGTTGGAAGCTTTGTGAAAGGAAATCAATTAAGTTAAAAGTAGCTTTTTTTATTTCTATGGGAATCAGAAATAGACATTAGTTATTTTATAATCAGATATTTATGGCATAGATTTATTTGATTAAAGTTTGTATCAATTTTTTTATAGAAACAAAACTTCAAATAATTCGTTTTTTGTTATACTTCTTAGAATTCGGCAAAAAGCCAAAATTTCGTTTCCAAATTTTTGTTGTCAAAATGTTTTTTCAATTGAATAAGAGATATTATTTTGCGCAGAGAACGTTGCAAACTTCGCTTATGAATATATTTTAAAATTTGCAGTTTAATGCGATGAAATATATAAAAATAGAAGAGATCAGCAATCCAGAATTAATCTTCAAATTTCATGTGTAAATATGTTTCTACGGACCTATGTGTTCTCTATTTTTCGATGTAAAAGGCTTCTTTGACACAATTTTCTTTATGTTTTCATATTACTCGAATGAATTAATAGTGTTGATGGAGGGAAGGCTGCTCATTGTTTTGAGTGACGTACACGCGCGAAACTCGAAGCGCGTTAACAAAAGCTTGTCTTCTTTGACAGATTCGTTTCATTGTTCGCTCTTTTATCGATATTACATGTTGCAAGGAAGAATAAAAAAATCAATTATTCGAGGATTTATGTCCTGTGATATGGCATTAGCACCAACAACACGTTTAATCTTTTTTTTATAGTCTCAAAGTTGCTTTTTTCCTTTTAGAAAAACCTTACAATTACTCGTCATTTATATATTATAGAAATCGAAAAATATATTCAAGAACGTGTCAGAGATAAAGACAATTGATAAAATAAAAAATATGATATTTTTATGATAGAAATAATATTTTATCCAACTTTTATCTAAGTTTAAGATTACTATAACTAAACCGAGAAAAGTAACTTGCTGAAATCTGGAAGCCTTTAAAAATTACAAACTAACTTTTTGAATTAGTAAACTATCTTTTCTTCCTAAAAGTCTTGGTTGATTTATTATTCATACAGCAACATTTATAGATGCCTTCCTTTCGGTTTGAAGTTGAGAATTGGAAAATACTCGACCTTCTGTATAAATAGCATAAATTCGATTTGTAAAAAACTATTCATGTAGATATTCAGCATTTTTTCCAATCCTAAGTTCAAACCAAAAGGGAGGTATTCATGAAGATTATTGCATTCCTGATTCAAGGATATTTATTCGGTAGTGCATCTTGTCTCGTATTTGCGATATTTTATAGTTTGATTGTTTATTATTTTTAGTTCATTTGTGCGTATGTGTTGAGGGAGTGGTTTTATTGAAGTTTTAAGCGAATTTCTATATGGATTATTAACCTCTTTTCTGTCACTAGATCATCTGTTTCAGTATTCACTACCTGCCTCCGAATATCTAAATTAACACAAAGACACTAATAGCCTGAATTTTCTATTTTTGAAGGATTATTTCTCAAGATGTTTCCATCAATGTTTAGGAAAGTTTGAAGAACTGAGTTTTCATATCTTCCTATTTGCGGTCATCCGATCGGAAAAATGGAAGAGGAAAGAGGATAGTTAAGGTGGATAGGTAGAATGAAAGAAGAAGCTTTAGGGAAGGCGATTTTGTTCTGTCGTGCGAGAAATGCATCCGTTCGCGTGGTCGTGGAGACTTTACGCCAGGCATCAGAACGTTCTTATCCTAGAAAATGGCGGGCGATTTTGATAGGGTGCGGTGGAAGGAATAAGAGTAGTGTACCTATAGAGGCTATAGCCCTATAGTCCATATATGGCCTCTATTACAAATCCAATAGCCACCCATCCTCTTCTTAACCACCTTGCACCTAGCTTGATCGTGGGTGTTACATAGTTCGTGCTTTCCTAAGAGTCTACTTTCTCACCGAACAGGATTCAACCTATCTCGCTCCATCTCACACACTGCTCTGCATCGACATATGCTCCTGCTATAAAACATATTTGCTGACGGGGTCGATATTCCCCTTGGTGCCGACTCAACGAAAGTAACAGGCCAACCTAGGGTTGTAAGGAGCCAATAGCTCCTTGGATTGCACGTGTACTTACTTCTGAGATGCAACCTTCTGAAAGCTCTCTCTTATAGTAGTTTAGCTCGTTACAGAGTCTACTATCATAAGTTGATCTCTGAAGCTAGTTCAATTTCATTGCTTCGATGTGAAAGATACATCGTTTTTCATTTTGATTCTGTGATTAGAATTTACAGAAGTGTTTAGTAAAAAATCTGCCCGCTTTGCGGGCAAATTCTGATCGCAATGCAAAATTTCAAGAATTCGAAACCGTTCGAACTCTCAAAATACAAAAAAACGATCAAATTTGGATCAAAAAAATTTCTTAGGATCAACGATTATGAGAAACCAACAAAACAGGAGGAAAGAAAAAAGAAGGCAACTTTCCAAAACTCCTTCCTTCTTTTTCTTTCTTTCGTCCTTTTTTGTGTTTAGCCAATTTTATAATATTGTAAATGTGAATTACATTTTCTCAAAGTTACTAAATTTGTTTTTGATTCCAAATGAAAAAAGAAATTCAATTTACTTAAAGCTCTATTGATCTTAAGGAACACATTCTCATCGTGACACTCGCGCTTTGCGCTTGATTTTTGTTACTTTATATCCATTAGAGTTACATTTGCATCCAAAATAAAATTTGAGCTAGCCTAGGGCGCGCGTTTCGGTCATCGCGCTTCGTGCTCCGAAATATGTGGATCTCTTGCTTTGCACTCGGTGTTCTATTTCCTCTACATACAAATTACTAAATTTGTTCCCAAAATTTCTTCCGGATTCCGCGTAGAGCTTTGCTTAGAAAGAAGTTTTTTTTTAATTTTTAATAATATTTATCATTAATAAACAAAAGATATAACTCCTATGAAAAAGTGTTCAGGAACAAAGTTGTAGATCTTTTCGGAGTAAACAATTTTTTTCTCTAACATTTTTTCCGTATCTCGTATATTTTGGCGGGCAAATTGAAATTTTGATTTGTACAAAAACGCTTTTTATGGATAAAACCAGCACCATTGACAAAAAATGGCTAGTTAACGTTCTCGTCAGACATTTTAGTAATAACCATTCTTTCTGACTCAGGGGGTCTCAAAACGTTAAGTAAATTTTATAATATTCTTGATGTGAATTTAATCCTTTTAAAATTACTTCGACTTTGAGAAATACATTCTTATTACAACACTCGCGCTTCGTGTTCGATATTTGCAATCAAAAAGATGGAACTGGGACTCGCCGACTCGTAGTTTAAATGAAAAAAATAGTATTCTAACATTGTTTCGTTAACGTTTTTTCATATCTCTCATATAGTTTGACTGGAATATGGAATTTTATTATTGATTTTTATTGAGTTTCAAAAAAACTTTCCTAATTTTTGTTCGATTGAAAAAATTTCATCAAGACAATTTGTAGAACTTTTTGAGTACTAATTTTATACCAAGTGGTATAAATATCTTATACCAAGTTTTTGGATGACTCAACTAAAGGATTTATTTTGTGAAACCAAAAATGTATTGATTGGATACGATTTAGTCAAATCAACCCGAGTCGAAATTTTAGCCCTACTTTAGAATTTTCGAACCTTCCACGTCCTCTTTTAAGGAGGTCTCCTTATCCAGAACCTTCAAAAAAGGCACTTTTTCCCATTTTTCTTTGAAGCAGAAAATAAAAACACTGGTCAAAGATTTTTCGCATATATTTAGGTACATATTTGAACTTGTTAAAAAAAAATTTTCTTTGGAAACAAGAAAAAATCTCGGACTTATCGAAGATCCCGCGCAGAGTCTCACCACGGACAATTAATTTTGCGTGCATGATATTGTCCAAAGTTTTCATCTGAAACACATATATATTTGTTTTTTTTATTCAGAAGGGTCTTCCGCTTATAGTGAACCTAAAAAATTGTAAAAAAAAATTTTTTTATCGATCATTTGAGTTACTTTCCAGAAAAATCAAATTTTTCACCGTTTTTGTTTGTTTAAAATGCGTTATTTATATTGAAAATAAATACTGTATCATGAAAATTAAAGGTTCACTATATGCGCATTTTAATTACCTACAAATAAAAAAAAAGTTTATAATAATAGCTTAATTGGTTCTCCTTTAATCGTGCACGCAATTTTGAAAAATGTGGTTTTGAGAAAACGCGCTTTAAAGTTTTCAGACCTACCTTTCGCTCGCTCCGCGCAAGTCACTGCTCGGAACTCTACCATCAAAACTATTCCAATATGGACTATAAAATTTTGCGACAATATTCTTTGATAATAGATCCATCGATTGAAAAAAAAATCGATTTTTTGAAAGTTCTGGATAAGGAGACCCCCTTAAACCTAAAACTGGAAGAAATGCAAATATGTGACATTTTATAGGATCAAAAGAGGGTCTATTCTAGTAAGAATTAAACCCTTTAAAAATCCTTCAAAACAATTGGGAAACAAATATTGAAGTCGATTTAACCAAATTCTGTTTGGCTTCATCAAAGGATTTGGTTAATTTAACAGAATGGTTTATAAAGATGGAAAAATCATTGTCAATACCTTTCCGCTATCTCTTCACTTTTTCAAATAAATAATATTTTCAGAAGAACATTATCTCTTTACATTTTTTTGTATCTCTTTATTAAAATAAAAAAACGAGATTTTTTTTTTAATAGCATTTTTTACAATTAAAATGAAATCCTTTTAAAAATATTAATGACAAATTGATAAAAGATTAATTATAACATTTTCTCACTTTCTAGATTCTTGATAATAAATTTTTTTTTATCATATGATAAATACTAAGTTAGAAAGTGATTGGAGATTAGATTTGGAAAATTATTAAATTAATTATAAAATTTCAATTGGAAATAAATTAGTGTTGATGATCTGTATCAATTTTAAAGTGAAAAATGAATCGAGATAATTAGAATAAATTCTATAGGATATCAATGAAAAGCAATAATATTTAGTTAAATTTTCAACGATTAGCGATTCATTCAACTCAATTTTCACTTTATTTAAGGCCAATTCAAGTGAATTAGAAATAAAAATAATTAGTGAATTTAAAAAAATGCTCTTTGATTTCCTTTGGATCTTTGAAATTAAGTGAATATCCGTAATTAGGGGTATAGTTAGTTTCAGTTTTATATTTTAAATTCTACCAATTTCATGAGAATTGTATTTGCTCACTTGGATGAAGTACCAAATTGAATTTGCTCCCTCATAAGGCCGGTATTCTGCTGGTTAAACTTTTCACCACGTTTGTAACGGAATTACCACAGAACCTGGAATTTGAGAAAGCTGGAAACAGTTAGAGAATGTTATTGAACATGATAAATGCTAGGAAAATCAATATAGTTTTCAAATTTTGGCACTATTTTCCCAAAAATTGTAATTATTTTTTGCGATGTTAAAATTTAGGAAAATTTTAAAAATATTCAAAAAAATGTATTGTATTTAAATTGGCAGTTGTCTGTAAGTAAGGTATTTAAAATTATTGGAAAGATTTTATCAATTTTTAAGTGGAGCATTTCAAAGATTTTTAGGGGGCATATTGTAAAAAGATTTGATTTTTTAATCAAAAATCTAAAATCATTATCAGAATAGGTAACATTTTAAAAATTCGAATACTAAGATTACAATTTTCAAACTTTTTAATTTTTTAGTTTTTTAACGTTCAACGGGGAAATCAGAAGAGATCACGATATAGATGAGAAATGCTTTAAATGCCTTAAAAGTTGTTTTACTTTAGTGCATTTTTCGCCAAAAAATAGTAACTTCTTATTAATGCTATTTTGACCAATTTTTTGGTAATA
Source organism: Diplolepis rosae (assembly GCA_030998225.1). NCBI lineage: Eukaryota > Metazoa > Arthropoda > Insecta > Hymenoptera > Diplolepididae > Diplolepis > Diplolepis rosae. The sequence goes on from JAPYXD010000695.1 coordinate 2,500,372, forward strand.
TTAAGAAGGCTCCGAGTATTATCCTCAGTTTCCCGCCGATTTTGGTAATTTTTATTTCAATTTTCGACATTTATTCCCAATTTTTTCTCTCCGTGTAATGTTCTACTCCATTACATAATTAATCGAAAGTTTCAATAAGGGAACTTTCACTACCATAAAAGTCTTCGGACTTGATAGTTCAGGCATCACGTCGAGACAAGGAGTGTTTCATCGACTTAACTTCAAAATGCGGTTTTTTTTCAAAAAAGGCATCTTTGGGGGCTCTCTATATTCATACCTTTTAACTTTTCTATAACAGATCAATTGCCAAACCCGGTTTTTCTTTTGAAAAAGGTGCAAAAAATCACATTTGTGGGAATTGTTGTTCTTAAGGGTATCTGATGGTAAAATGTATTCTCAGAAATGTAAACTCTCTAAATATGAATCAGTCAAAATCTACTGATTATCAGTGAAATTTGACTGATTCAAATAGCTAAAAAGAGGTTACTGTAAATCAGTCAAATTCCACTGATTGCTTCAGTGAAAATTAACTGATTTAACAGTGAAAATATTTTTTCCACTGATTCAATTAGTGATAATCAACTGATTTAACAATGAAATATATTTTTTAACTGGTGAATCAGTGAAAAGGCAAATCACTGATTGAATCAGTAAAAATTTGACTGATTCAGATTTAGAGAGAAGAAGATAAAATTCTGCATAATAAAAACAAAAATGAATATTATATCTTGCATAGGTTCTGAGTTATATTCTTTCCAGAAAACGCCAAGTTTTTCCTATTTTGTGCCAAAACTAATTATACTCTCTAAATTTGAATCAGTCAAAATCTACTGATTATCAGTGAAATTTGACTGATTCAAATAGCTAAAAAGAGGTTACTTAAAATCAGTCAAATTTCACTGATTATTTCAATGAAAAATATTTTGTTCACTGATGATCAGTGAAAAATATTTTGTTCACTGATGATCAGTGAAAATGCAAATCACTGATTCAATCAGTGAAAATTTGACTGATTCAGATTTAGAGAGTAGATTCACAAAATGGGTGCAAATCTAAAGATCATAACTCATGATCTAGTAAATTTAAAGCAATTTCTTTTCTTTTATAGTTCTTGATTAAAAAATCTAAAACAAGTTGGATTTTTGAAACATCGCAAATCCAAAAGTAGTGGGACTAAAGGATTCTCTTTTTTCTAATTTACGTAGAGTTTTATACACATTTTTGACGTACATTCATCCTGGAATGACATGTTTTGAAAAAACTCAACCCATACCCATTCTCCCTAAAAATAGGTCGAAAATGGTCAAGCTGAAGAGGTCATAATTCACGACCTATTAGACTAACTTAGACTTTTTTGGAAGTACTACAAATTAAGTCTACTTTCATCCATATGCGGAACACTTTTCCATAAAATTGATAGATTTTATGATACAGAGCCATTTTTGAAAATTTTACCTTCTTTACTTTTTCTTAGAACACATTTTACCGTCAGATGCACCAGAGAGCAACAATCCACACAAATGTTATTTCTTGCACCTTTTTCCAAAAAAACAAACGGGTTCGGCAATTGTTCTGTTATATGTAGAAAAGTTAAGATACGAATATGTAGTCCCTAAAAATAGGTTTTATGAAAGAAAACTGCATTTTGAAGTTTAGTCCGTTAAAAAGTACCAGATGCTTGGACTATGTGTGTACGATCGTTGTATGGCTGTAAATATGAAACTTTCTGTTTTTCAAATAATTTAATTTCATTTTTTCCTTTTTATGCTGGAGTCATCTATTTCTGGACCATTTACCTCACACTCGTGTTTTGAGTCCATTCTTAGTTTTCAAGACGCTGCCGTTGTTTTCACGAGCAGAATACTCTTGTATGTATCGTTCCATTTCATTTTATTTCATTTATCGTGGAATCTAAGACGACAACGACGACGACGACGATGGCGCTCATGTTTGCCAGTAGACTTGTGCACATTCTTGATTACACATACGTACTTCGGCTGTTGCTATAGAGCTCGACACGAGACGTTGGATGGCATGGGCAGCGCGAACCAACTGGAGTATTACGAACCTGGCAGGAAACTGCAGCAACGAATACGTTTATTATTATTGCATTTACGAGTCACGGTTCATAGTCTGCGATATTTGTAATGTCTCTAGTAGGTATAAAGGCAAACCTGGATAATGCTGCGAGAAAAATTTTTACAGTTATTCCATTATACATTTACATTTCTTGCGGTTAGTTAATTGTTATTCTGATATTTTCTATAATACCTTTGTAAGTACGTAAATAATTGATTTTACATAATTTACATATGAGATGTTATTAGATTTTTGTAAAATTTGCCATTCTCTTTTTTTAACGAATATTCACGTTCCATAAATCCTGAATCGGAAAAAAGGTTTTTTCCGATTTTATCCGTCTGTCTGTCGTTGTTTTTGTCGTTTGTCATATTGAAATGCGCTTTTCTACTTTTCAATCAGGATCCAAAAAGAAAGGACGAGTTCGTTAGCCAAACGTATCCGAAAAAAAATTTAAAAATTAGGGTATTTTTGGAGTGCATTTTTTAGGCTTTTTAAAACTAAAAAAATAAATAATCAAATTCTATTTTTCAGTCCAAACATAATAAATACGAAAAAAGTTGAAGAGAAAAGTTATTTGCCCAAAAACGACATATGGACAAGTTGGAGATTATTGAATATTATTTTAATAATTTTTGACTTACCAAATGTTGAATAATGCATCACAGCCCGGCAAATTTTAAAAATGTAAAGTTTCAAAATGTACGTGAGAAATTACTACAATAATATAAAATAATCTCCAACTGGTCCGCATGTCCTAACTTTGCTCAAAAGTTGAGTAGTTTTCCGAACTATTTTTCGTCGCATGTATATTTTTCAATTTAATTGTAAAAAATAATCGTATTTTTCAGTCAAACTATATAACGTACGAAAAAAAAATGAAGGGAAAAATTATTCGTCTCAAAGAGACTTAAAAGTATGACCTGGTTTATTTTTGGAAGGGCGCGTGTTTTGGTTTAGTTTTGATCAAATAATTTTTTATTTTTCATTTTAAAAAATATTATCATTCCCAGAAGACTTCTTAAGTCGGAAGTTTACAGATAATTATAGGGACATAAAATTATGAAAATAAAAATAGAAACCATAGAATTTCTCTTAAATTATTTGAATGTCTTATGAATTATTTTCAATTCATTTGAGAAAACGTTTAGAAAGTTACAAACTAGAATATTTAATTTTTCGACATGTTTTTATTATTGACTTTTATAATTTTTTGATTTTCTATATTTCAACATTATGACAGAAGATTGAAGTAGAGTTTTGAATAATAATGAAAATAATTTGAGACATTTTTAGGATTAGAAAATCAAAAATGTTGAAATTTAGGTTTGAAGAATTGGACGAAAATCATGGAAAAAATTATGCGAGTTAAAGTACCGAATTAGTTAAAGAACAATCAGGGAATTTAAAAAATCAAATTTTTTAAAAATATTTATAGAAATTTGGTATAATTGTAAGGATAATGCAGGGATAAATTATTTATGAGAGTAGGGAAATTTTATAGAGCGTATAAAATTATGCAGACTCTTGATTAGTCTAAATTTATCTGCTTGAAATAAAAATCTATCGAGGTACTTGATTTTATCGAGAAATGTTTGATAATGAATGTTTTCAGAAGTTCCGAGTAATTCTATTATTAAATAATTTTTTTAAATTTCCGTTCTCATTTATCGCATTTATTTGATTTATCCATTCTATTTCCGATTCTTTTGTTTTACTCTATCGTAGTTTACTTACTTTCTGAACGGTTTCCGATCCCTTCTTACAGCGATAGTTTTACTATCTACCTATTCGTTCTCTTTTGGCCGCTTATACACGTTGCTAAAACAAATACGTTGCAGTAGAGCAAACCAAAACCAATGTAATTACTCGGAACAGACGATTTAACGTATCTCGATTCCGATTCTTTAACAAATTTTTCTAGATACGAGTGCTAATGAAAATTGTCGGAATAAAAATACTATTAACCCAATTCTAGTTATTTGATTTAACATGATTAACTTTTCTCTTTTGGATCCGTGGTTTGTTTACTTTAGAGATTCTTGTAATGAAACAGAGTTAAATCAAGCACAACTGCGAATTCTATTATTAATGTAGCATGAAATCACTGTTAGAATCAGACAGCTGTGATGGCTATTTAAAAAAAAAAATTGTCAAGTTGCATTTTTTATTACTTAAATTTCTTTACAAATTTTAATATGTGGGATAAATTAATATTTGAGGGTGATCGACCGATTGTCATTATCTTGGGTGTCTAGCAGACCGGGGAATTGGGGGAAACGTCGGAATTTTATTCAGGACCGAGAATTGTTTTTATTTTATTGAAAAATCGGCTTTTTTTCTAGAAAACCAATTCTTTTTTATTAAGAGTGTTGGATAGAAGCTCTAAACATAAAATTAAATCATTTCATTTCGCTCAATAAATATTAAAAGTAAATATTTTTTCGCTTTTAAGGTTGGATTTTATATTTCTTACATCAGTTTTTATCAAGTTCCTTGGAAATATTATAATCGAAACCATTTGAAAATTTTCATGAAAAGACATGCCCC